>CM060915.1:896255176-898755176 GCA_030737875.1 Allium sativum
AACTCATTTGTATTTTTGTAGCTATTCTGCTACTGGTATATGGAATTACTTCGGGAATCTGGTTGGTCTTAGACATAATGCCTCTTCTCTTTATATTTTACTAAGATACTGGTGGGATGATATCTCAGGTAAATCTTTTTGCTCGATCCTTTTCCATCTCATTCCATACTTTATTTACTGGCATGTTTAGGGTTCGCGGAACAAGGCAATATTATAGAGATTCTTATGGATCCTTTCACCACCATTCGAAGAGTAAGGAATGATGTTTTTCTTGCATTCCATGGTAGGCCGTTTTGGGGATTCGTTGGCTCCTAGTCGAGGAGGCTAGCGAGTTTAATGGATGTTTCGATGAATTTGTCTGCCCTTAGGGAAGGGAACGACTGAAGTCGCTCTGGATTGTTTTGGGTTCGGGCAGTTTACTCACTCTCCTCTTTCTCACCTTCACTGTAACACCCCGAAATTTAATACGCTATAACTGTACAATAAAGATAATAAAATGGGTATTACTTAATTAAATATTCAGATTTAAGTAAAATCGACTGTACCGTTGTGTTCGTCTTGGAATTCTGGTTCGAATAGACCTAAAGTTTGCGTAAATCAGATAACATATAAAGAAGATATAAGCTTTTAAATTTTAAGACAACAACTTGAAAATTCAAAATGAATAAAGAAAATATCGCAGGTCAAGGGATGACCCATACCGACCTAGGTCGACCTATGGGTTGACCCAAGTCAAGTGGGGTCGACCCATGGGTCAACCCGGTAGGTAGGGGTCAGGCAGTTCCGATTTTGAGTTTCATACCTAGACTATTTTTATTTCTAGGTTCGTCCGCTGACTCAGCATTACGTGTATTGCTAGATTTGGAAACCTAACATCTAACGGTGGAGGTTTGTCCTTGGTAGTCTATATAAAGGCCAGTAGCCTCATTGTTCTACACGCACAAAACCATTCTTCCTCCAAATCTTATTCTAAAATAAAATTTATACCTGGAGATACTGAGGTACTGTCCAAATATAAGTTAGCAAGGACAATTCGGACTACTCTACAACAACAACAAATAAAAATGGACTTTTTCTACAATGGCATATACATACAAAAAGAGATGTCTTCTTCTTCTCTAAGCCCATCTCCGTGAGTTTCATGTCATTTTTAGATCTAATTATTTAAAAAGGTTTTGGATAGTGAATAGTTTTGGATCTGAAGTAAACAGTACCTATAAGTTAATTCTTATATATTTTCTTTTACTGTTAATTCAACTTTACTACTAATACATGTTCATTTATTCAAATATACAGTTAATTTATGTTCATGTATACTTCTATCTTCCTTATCCCTATTATGTCTTTTGTTTATTTACAGTCTTTTCTATATGCTTTTTTATTCAGTCTGAAATCTGTTTTCTCACTTTTTCCTTTTTATTTACACTGAACCTAGGCTACTTAAAGCCTAGGATATTACAATTGATTGCGTATAGAGGACATAAATTGGAATAATTGGATAATGATATTAAATTGGAGAAAATTTGGCATATTATAAACTGAGAACCTTTGATTGTAAATTTGGGTTATTGCATTAAAGGAAGGATATTCGACATGTTAATTTGTTAGATTGGACTTAATGTAAGATTAAGTATAACATGTAAGAATATATGAATACCATATTTAATGTAAGATTAAGTAAAATGAATCACTGTAAGTCTAATTGTACAACTGGGAAGGTGCTTGTTTGGGAAGGGGGTTGTATACCAATTACAATTAGGATAAATGTCATTTTACAACCAGGCTTATTAATGAACTTAAACTTGCTAAGTTACGCCTGTTAATTAATAAGCTAAGAGGTCTGAAGTCTAGTAATTTGTATCAGGTTTTCGGGACTCTTAAATCTTAGGTACACGAGGACACATGCCTGGGGGTGGCTTGTGTCAAGTTGTGTGGAACCCATATCAGTCAGTATCCTTGTTGGTATCTCGGTCCGGGCCCGCACTAGGTAGGGGCCCGTGTACACTTTACTGAACTGGATTGTAATAGGTTCAAGGTTTGAGGTGGGTACATTTGCGTTCCAGCAGAGTCATGAGCGTGCATGGGTCTGATTAAAGCTATGCAGTTAAAGCCCCGCTAATGCCCCGCAATATCCCCGCTACAGCCCGTAGCCCCCTTCAACCGCTATGCTATTTCAATTTAGCGCTGATGAATAGTAGATCCGCTTGTAGCCCCGCTATTCCCCGCTGCATCCGCTAAATCAGCGCTTTTTACCATCCGCTTTAGCAATATTAATATATAAACGTTGATTTGACTAATTCTCTTTTAAAAAAATCAATAAAGTTAGTGTAAAGAGCTAATTTTAAGGCATTAGTGTCCGATATATTCCGGAAATCTATTATGATCATCAAATCTAATGTGTGTAACCATGATATTCTTTAATTCTACTATATATTATTAATTAATGTTAGTTTCTTCTACACATATAATGTGAAAGTGATAATTAATTAACTTTATATATTTGGTTTCACATTTTATGAACCCTTTTGCGCCTCCGCTATATCCCCGCAATTTCCCCGCTTTATCCCCGCTACACCTTTTTGCACCTCCACCGCTATGGAACCGCTGAGTGCTTTAACTGCCCAGGTATGGGAAACTAAGTTGTTGTAATGCCTATGGATAGTTCTGTGTTCTATAAGTTATTAGACTAGGGACTGATACACCCTACTACCGGGCCTAACATAGGATATTCGGGTAATAGGTAGCCGATCACATGGGTAGTAATTAGGGTAACACCTAATCTTGTTAATACTAGTAATTAGTTCAGTAACTTGATTCTTGGGATATGAATGAGAAGTTTAATCTACCTTTATCTTGTCTTGATATCTAGTTTATGTAACAACCCGAATTTTTACAACACGTTAAATCAAGAATCAAGAAAGGATTAAACTTTAAATTCTGAATCAAGTGAAACGGGCTATGCCATTGCGTTCGTCTCGGAAAAATACGCGAAATAGAGTCCGAGTTTTCGAGAATCGGAGTCCGTATGACCCGTAAAAGGGCCAAAGAAGGTTTCTGGGAATTTGAATTTCGGAAACAGTTTTGGGAATCAGATCTGGGGGCTAGGCGGAAAGTTTCCCGCCTAGGCCATGTCGACAGGGCTGTCGACAGGCCTGTCGACTTGGGCCCAGACCAAGTCGACAGCCCTGTCGACTTGCCTGTCGACAGGGGGTGGCCGAGGCAAGTTGCCTGGCGCACCTGTTTGTCTCACCTGGTCTTGTTCTTGGGCTGGTTCTGGAAGCTTCCGAGATCTGATGGTCCTAATCTATCCTAGATCTAATCCTATGGCCTAAAACACACCCTAATCTCTATAAAAAGACCCTAAACCTAACCTAAATCCCTAAAAATCAAACCTAGCAACTAAGTGCTGCCAAAATCAATTTTGATCATGGCCTCCATCCCCTTTTCCTAAAGCCTAAGCACTTAAATCGGGTTCAAATCAAGAGGTGCAAGTTTGCTACACCAAATCGGAGGAAGATTAACGTTGCTATGCGAGTTCCATGACGATTCTTCAACAAAGGATGCACCTTTCTTAGCCAAGATGATTCATGCTTCTTTCCCTAGGCCTAACTATGTAAGTTCTAGCTACTTTTAGACGGAAACGGTAGTTTTGATAATGACATGAGATAAAATGAGGCTAAACATGATTATGCGAACCTATATGAACCTTACCTTGCCTCTTGTGTTCATGTTTATGATTTTAGGCCATGTGAGTGACTTAATCATGCCTCTCATGCTATGCATAACCTAGTTTAACTTGCAAGTTTGGATCTTTATGCATGAAATGCTAGCATGAACCTTTAGGAATCACTTTACTTGTGAAACATTGGCTAAGGCAAGATTTTGGGGCTTATGCATGTTTATGAACCCAAACCCCTTATGCTATCATGCAAGTTTGTGGCTAAATCCTTTATGAGATTATGCATGCTTGTGGCCAATCCCCTCTTTTAAGTTGTGCATGTTTATGGCCAAACCCTTTTTGATAATATGCATGTTTGTGGCCAAATCCTATATGATAGTATGCATGCTTATGGTCAATCCCTATATGACTCTATCATGCATGTTTTAAGGCCAAACCCCCTTATGACGCCATGCATGTTTGGAGCCAATCCCTTTTGTGGCATCGTGCATGTTTTGGGGTCTACATGTAGCCATAGTATACCTACTATGTTGACTCGCTTTGCTTGCGTTGGGAAGACACGATTTTGGGTAGTTAGATAAACATGAACATGTCGCGAAATCTTAACTTGAATATGACATGTGTTTATACTTGAAAATATGACTTGAAAGATAACATGGAAGTTGACATGTAAGTATGCATAAAAACATGAGCTTGGGAATTTACCTATTAAGTTAGGTCTACCCTTTGGGAATTTACCTATTAAGTTAGGTCTACCCAAATGCTTGAAAAACTTGTAACATGTTTTGGAAACATGATGAACTTAGATAATATAAGTGTGGCCAACTCGAGGTTGGGTTGAGTTTGCAACGTAAAACTACCCGGAACCGAACGACCTAACTAGTAGTTGCAAACAATAGGACCCAATGTGAGAAGTTGGTCATGTCGCGCTTAAGACCCGAGGTTAGACTAGGTTGTGGTGTAAATCTACCCGGACCCGCCCGGCTTAACTAGTAACCACAACAAGGTCTAATGTGAGAGGTTAAGAGTGCATTAATTAAATTAATGCCACATGATAAGGTTAAGTAAATTTGACTAATGACACTTAACCGATATGACACGAAAGGGTAGGTTAAGTGGGACCGGGCTTGATTTCCTTAATGACACTTAACCGATATGACACGAATGGGTAGGTTAAGCGGGACCGGGCTTGATTTCCTTAATGACACTTAACCATGCAAGATGATTAGGGGATGGGGTTAAGTAATTTACACTTAACTAATCCGACTGGGTAATTAGATGAGGTTAAGTAATTAAGACTTAACTAACCTAACCACGGTAACTAGATGGGGTTAAGATTAGGCTTAACTAATCTAAACATGGTAATCGGATGGGGTTAAGTTAGCCTAGACTTAATTAATCCAACTTGGTAATTTAATGGGGTTAAGTTAAACACTTAACTAATTTAACACGATGATTTGATGAGGTTAAGTGACCTATACTTAACCAATCTAACTCGTTAATTTGATGAGGTTAAGTTAACCTATACTTAACCAATCTAACGTGAAAACATGATAAGGCTAAGTCACGAATCGTTTGAATGCGCTTGACCGATATGACTCAGTAATTAGATAAGGTCAAGTTAATACATATACTGAACCAATCTAAAATGATAATTAGATAAGGTTAAGCCATGAATTGCTTGATATACTTAACCAACTTGACACATGGTTTGTAGGGTTAAGTTTTGGACTTGGATACTTAGCCAATTTTGACGTGGTTTGTAGACGGGTTAAGTTGTGAACTTAAGTGACACTTAACCCATTAGATAAACCCTAATTCGGAGGATTAGGTAAATAACCATAGTTAACAAGGATTATGGAAATAAGGCTAAGTGGTAAACCTTAGTTAAAAGAAACTAAGTAATAATTCTTAGCCAAGGAAATTTGGACCACCTCTTAGATAGATGAGTAACCCGATACGGTAGGTCATCGTTTAAGTATACGTGTAGGAGCAGGCTATCTGATTTAGATAAAGGCTCCAACGAACTGGGTAACGAAGCAGCGGCTTCGGGGAACGTGAGGATATTCTTGGGATCCCTCTGTGAGCTGCCAGGTCATTATACTAGGCTCACGAGAGGTTGAGGTCTGCGGTAGAAGAACCAAGAATATGCCTTGGTTGCTATGCGAGCGACCTAAAGACTGGGGTGGATAGCAGTGAGTCGACGAATACATAAGGTGCCCGAGATAGCAAGTTCGTCGATCATCTACCATCTTGAGTCAAGCGTGTACGTACGGAAAGGCAGGGAACACCCAACAGACCATAATTGCTATCTAATTATGGGTGAGGTAGGCCGTAGGATGTGGGCTGGCCGGAGTGTAGTTCTCATGCAAGATTTTCTCTTGTGTTGCCTTTCACTAGTTGAGGGAGGGGTCTCGTGGGACCATAGCCACGTGTAGAAAAGCAGACCTTAGTATCTGCATCGGCAGATAAATCTAAAGCTCCCGACAGAGTCATGTATCTCTTGTTTTGCCCTGTGACAGGACTCGGATGGCACGATGTGATACATGTGCATACAGTTATAGAAAAACGATTCACGATGAATGCGTGGGAAAAAGGGCGCGGTTGAGGGTTAGCGTAATCCCTAGTGGCCTAGGTGGTTTAACCCAAACCGAAATACGAAAGCGTGCAATAGGTAAGCGTAATCCCTAGTGGTGCTAGGTGGCGTAAGTCCTAGTAGTTCAAACGATGATTCATATGGAAGAGCCTAGCTAGAACAAGGGTGACAGTCCAAACGATTTCAAGGATAATACGACATGAGGAAGCCCGTACGAGGTACGGCAAAGGACTGAACTTATATACATGGAAAGAAACATATGATTTGAGTAACCTATATATGCGATATATTAGGTTGACATGGACCATTACACGACTTTGAGTAAGGGACATTCATGGTTAACACATAACAAGGCTGGGATACTAGTACGGAGGGTGCAGAGCAAATATACATGTTAGAACTAGGAAGATTATACATAATAGATACCGTGGGATGTTAGACGGGGCAGATACCTTGGGATAATGTACTCGATAGAAATCTGACGATGTGATACCTTGACTTATCATAACACCGTAGTTTATCATGATACCTTAGTTTACCTTGCCACAGTAGTTCAACCGGCTACCCTGGTTTAGTTTATCTATCTTGTAGTTATCCTTATGTTTACTTTCAGTTTATGCATGTCATGTTACCTTTACCTGTTTTTAGACTGGAAGTAGATAGGACTTACTCAGTCTTTTTGACTGACCCGTTTTGTTTCGCCTCTTTTCTTCCGTTTCCCCCCCCCCTTCCAGGTTACAGGGAGGAAACAATGCTGTTTAGTTCGGACCTCTTTGGTTTGAGGGTCATCATGGATGGCTTGGACTTTTCTTGGCTATGGCTACTTTACGGTTTTATTTGGGGAATAATTTATGAAAAAGTCTTTATGCTTCTTTACTATTGCAAGACAGGTTTTGATGTACTCTGATGTAAAAGGCTTTAGACCTTAATTATTAATGTTTATGAAAGTTCGATTTTACTTCCGCTATTTTATATGTTCTGTCTTGTGATATTTCTGTGCATGTTTACCTTAATAATGCTTCACCAAACCTAGTGCATTCCCTTTGTGAGTGACCCTAGCGGAGGTGGGGTGTTACAGTTTACCTCAGACCAATGCACATGTTTTACTGTACTTTCTCATCCAGTATTGTTTATCTGTCTTGACACCTTTTTCATATGCTTATGCTACAAATTACTAGAACTCGCCATACTTTATGGTTGACACCTTTTCCTTTCACCCCATAAGTTCTTAGAGTGGGAGTGGTCAGTAAGTGAGATATGATTCCGCTTGGACTTAGATAGCTCCCCTTTTCATGTATTTACTTCAGTTTATTCACGTTTATTGTGATTACACTTAAGCGATATTGTCTATGATTTGTGTACTATGATATTATTATTATTATGACAGATGATTATGGTTTTGACAATTGAGATGTAATGTTATATTTCAATTGAAATAAAAGTTTTAAGTTTTCTGTTGCATTATTTATATCTGTCTTGTAAATTTAGTTGTTGTTTTCCTATTGCGCTTCACGAAACTTAATGCATTCTCTTAAGAGTGACATTAATGGATGTGGGGTGCTACATCTAGTATCAGAGCCTAAGGTTACAAGATTAGAGAAAAAGCTTTTGAAGGGCTTTTTCAAAATAAAGGATTTTCACTTAATAAACCAATTTTTGAAAAGCATATCCCCTTAAGTCATTTACATTATTCCTTCGATTCTCTTTCAAAATTCTTGTTTCATCCCTTTACAGCATGTTTGGAGCTCCTAACTTTCCAGAGGGCATTCCCATTCCTATATGGTTTCATAGATATATAGAACCTACGGCACATGTTGGAGTACAAGAGAATGTCCCTCCCCCAACTGCTGCTGCAGTAGAGCCTCCTCCTCCCGTTCAATTTTTCTTAGCTTTATAAGGACTTCTGCGCAATGACAGGCAAACTTTTTCGTGGTACTGAAAGTTTTATAGAAGCATCTCAATTTACTAAGAGAAATATAGTGTTGGCTAGCTTTTGGACGAAGCCACAAAGATTCAAACAAAAGTCTAGTACGAAGTCTTGTTCATGAAGTTGCACCTTCCACAGTTCGCGATCGCCCCCCATGACCACAATCCGATCCGATCCGTTCACACCAGCTCGATCCGATCCAATCCCTGAAGCTAAGAGATGAAGGCCATGACTAAGTCATTCACGATCCGAGAATATAGGATCTCACGACATCTGTCCATAATGGCTATATTGACTGTTTCTCCATCAAGCCACGAGCCAATCCGAGATCTTCGGGATTTGTGCCACGTGTGACCACGATCCGTCTGCAGATATCACCTATAAATAGCCCCAGGCTTGGCATTTTTGAGGATCTTTGGGCAGTTCTGAGTGTTGTTCCTACCATAACTGTCTCTGCATTATTTTTTATCAGTGTTAATTCGAAATCATTGAGTGAATCAACATTGTAAAAGTGAGATTCAGAGCGAAATCACTGATTGTACTCAAATCCTTCGTATAATCATAGATATAAAGTGGACGTAGGCTCGTTAACGCCGAACCATGATAAATCTTGTGTCTTTTCTGCTTTTCTCGCATTTTTCTGATATTAATCTCTGCATACTGAAATAATTTGGGTGTTAGACCCAATTTTGGATCTAACATTTTGGTGCTTTCACTAAGAACCGAAGTCTCAGCATATTGGATTGTTGCTCTATTGTTTGGATATTCAAGTCCAAAGAAAACAGTCCAAAACTCCACTGTTTTGATTTTTGCAGATTTCAGTAAAGCCCAAATATCATGGCTAGAAAGAAGTCTAAAGAAGTACGAGTTTCGCAAGAAAATGAAGCTGCAAACGAAGCTGTAGAAGAGAGCGCTCAGGAGCAGGTCGAAGTTCTATCACAGGATCGTGGACAGGAGGGGGCGATCCGATCCAATGAGGGCGTTGCGACCCGATCTCAAGATAATGTCACCGTCCCTCCTGCTAATCTTTTTGCGATCCGATCCCAGGGAACCACCACGAACCGACATCAAGAAGGTACCACGAGCCATCAGCCTAGGAGGACCACGATCCGAGCTGACAATCAGACTACTACCCGACCTGGGAAGGAAATTATGGCTCGTCCTGCTCGTGCTGGTACATCTGCTCAACCTGGTTCGAGTTCCTTGCGTATAAGAGAAGATGAAGATGACCAGTTCGACCCTTCTACTCCAGTTACCGAAGGACATCTGACTCGCATACTTGAAGCGTTGGACAGGCAAACTGATGAATTGGCCGCTCAAAGGCAGGAGAGCTCATTGCTGCGTCAAAATATTACTTAGGCAGACGAATTGACGATATTCAAAGGCAGGTTTCACCACCTCCAGCTCACCCTTTATCCCCGGAACATACATCCTCGTCTGAAGAACCTCAAAGAAACCGGCGATGGCCTCCATTGGAAAGGGCTGAGAATATAGAGGCGCTTAATCAGGAAACCAATAACCGTAACTTAAATGAGCCCGTCCTACCGCCTAGGAATGGAGACGTTATTGATCCTGCTCAGAATCAACATATCCCTCCTGCTCATCGCGCGACTGATCGCGGCAATAGGGGGCAGGGGAGTTGTGCTCAGGACTCAGACCTCACAGCAACACATCAGAGAAATGCTGGGGAGGCTCGTAGGGTAAGGAGTGTTGACCCCGAGTCCACCTTGACCCATGTAGATGTCGAAGCCATGATTAGGCAAGTGATGGTGGAAAGTCGTGGACAAAGAACCGAAGATTGGGGTATAAGCCGCAGTCATTCTCCTTTACCGATGATATTTTAGAGGTTCGATTCCCAAGGAAATTTAACATGCCACCTATGAACTGTTATGCGGGAAGGGCTGATCCAGTCCAGCACCTGATGAGATATTCATGGTACATGAATGCAGCTGCCGCTTCCGACGCTGTGAAGTGTAAGGCATTTCCGATATTCCTGGAGGATATAGTGTTAATGTGGTTCACCCGTTTGCCAGCGCGATCGATCTCCAGTTTCAGGGAATTAAGTGAACAGTTTGTAAACCAGTTCTGGCTACATACCCAGAGATCTAAGAATGTCATTGAGTTATCCCTCATTAAGAAACGTCCGGACGAATCTTTGAGGTCCTATCTAGATCGCTTCAATTTAGCAGTCATGGAGGTTAGAGATCCCCATGAACAAACAGTCTTGATGGCTTTGATTGACGGAGTGGATAAGGATACTGAGTTTGGAAGATACCTGGCTGGCAAACCACCGTTAACTAGGGAATATTTTATGAAAAGGCCAACATCCGCTTGCGTCGAGAGGAAATTTACGCCAACCGAAAGAGGAAGGCTACCAATAAGGAGGATATCCAAAGTAATATGGCCATCAAGCAGACGGGAGATAGCTCAGGAAAAGTTGAAGTTAATGTTGGGAACAAGAATCAAGGCAATGGTCGCCAATCGGGGAACGATAATAACAATAATCGAAAGAGGAATCGAGGAAATAACTCTCAGAGAAGATCCAGGCCTAGGCCATTTGAGAGTTTTACACCATTAAACGATACCTTGGAAAATATCTTTCTGGATACGTACAATGTTCTCCAGTATAAGAGGCCTCCTCCAAGAGATTCGACGGAGAAGGAACGTGAGACTGGGAAATTTTGCCTTTTTCACCAAACTCATGGTCACACCACAAAAGAATATCATCATCTAAGAGATCTGGTCAAAAAGCTACTCCGAGAAGGAAAGCTTGATGAATATAAGGTGACTCCTAGGGACAGGGGGCAAGTCGTACAGGCCCCGAACCAAAGCCAACCTGCTGCCAAACCAACGGCTCAGCAAAAAGGGGAAAATATCGTTATCAATACCATAGTTGGTGGGCTTCATCTGGCAGGGAACAGTTTCAGAGCTATGGATTAGTACGCGAATGCAGCTAAACAACATTTTGAAGTAGGGGAATGTAGCAATCCCGAGGATCAAGCCCCGATTAAGCAACAGAAGACGATGTCTGATGACGTCATATTTCGCGATCGAGAAAGTATTGGAGTCCACTCCCCAAATGAAGACCCATTAGTAATCACTGTTACCATCGGTCCAGCTATAGTCCATAAAGTTCTAGTGGATAACGGAAGTTCGGTTTACATTCTGTTTAAGAAAACATTTGATCAAATGAAACTCGAGCTGAAGGATTTGAAACCATGCGAGGGTTGGATACGTGGATTTAATGGAGCTTCGACCGCTCCGATAGGATATGTGGAACTGTCGGTAACCCTCAGGGAAGGAGAACGCCAGAGAGTGAGGATCTTCCCCTTTATGGTTCTGGATATTGAGTCGTTATACAATGCCTTCTTGAGCCGACCGGCCCTAGCTAAATTCAGGGCCTGCGTCACACCCTGGGGCTTATTGTTGAAGTTCTCGACGGATGCTGGTGTGGGTATAGTCAGTGGAGATCAAGTGGTTGCACGAGCATGCTACATAGCGGAGCTGAAATTGCTCTGCAAAGGAAGATATGTGGAAATAAAGGGTGCTTTTTACCCTTCAAGGGAGGAAACGTCATAGCAACTAAAGAAAGTAAGTCTGGGAGGGTCGCCCAGAGGGTTGCCCAAGGATATAGATCCCAGAGAGGATGAAGAGCCTGGGGGCAGAATTGCGACTCCCAATGAAGCGACTGTGGATGTACCAATCGATGATAGTGACCCAGAGAAGGTCCTGAAGGTTGGATCCCTGTTGGATCCTGTTCGAGCTAAAGAATTAACAAATTTCTTGAAAGCTAACTTGGATGTGTTTGCCTGAACCCATGCAGACATGTTTGGAATATCTCCCTCAATTATGAGTCATTCGTTAAGTATCAACCCGAAGCATCCTCCCGTCAAACAGAAAAGGCGAATGCTTAGCCCAGAGAGGTCGCCCGCTTTGAAAGAAGAAGTCGAAAAGTTGAGAAGCAATGGGTTCATTAAAGATTCAACATACCCTGACTGGATCTCAAACCCGGTTTTGGTAAAAAAAAAAAAGGCCAATGGAAAGTGGTGTACGTGCATCAACTTCTCAGATCTAAACAAAGCCTGCCCAAAGGATAGCTTTCTGTTGCCTAGAATCGATCAGTTGGTAGATTCGACAGCGGGTCATGAGCTTCTTTCTTTTATGGATACCTACTCAGGGTACAACCAAATCCCCATGCACGTCCCGGACCAAGAGCATACCAGCTTCATTACAGATCTGAGATTATACTATTATGTAGTGACACCTTTCGGTTTAAAGAACGTCGGTGCTACGTATCAACGGTTGGTGAACAGGATGTTCTACACCCAAATCAGGAAAACAATGGAGGTATACATTGACGATATGTTGGTGAAATCCAGACAGTTATCCGACCATACTGCCCATTTAGCAGAGATGTTCGAAATTCTCCGAAAATACGAGATGAAGCTAAATCCTTTGAAATGCTCATTTGGGGTAGCATCCGGAAAATTCTTAGGGTTCATCGTCAGCTCGTGTGGAATTGAAATTGATCCAGATCAAATTACAGCAATCCCGAATATTCAAGAACCAAAGCAGATTAAAGATGTGAAAAGCCTTGCTGGAAAAGTGGCAGCGCTGAGCAGATTTATCTCCAAAGCTACTGACAAATGCATCCCTTTTTTCGAGCTGATAAAGCGAGGCAAGCGCAACTTTAATTGGACTCCTGATTGTATAGAAGTATTCTAGAATCTATTGAATCACCTGGAAAGACCCCCGATACTGTCTAAGCATGTGGATCACGAGGATTTTTTTGTGTACTTGGCGGTGTCATCCCACACGATCAGTTCGGCTTTGGTAAGAGAGGAAGATAAGGTGCAAAGACCGGTGTACTATGTGAGTAAGAAATTGGCGGCCGTAGAACGAAATTATCCAAAAATAGAAAAGCTTGCGTATAGCTTACTAATCGCATCTAGAAAACTTCGCCACTACTTCCAGGCTCATCCCATTACTGTGTACACCGATCACCCGCTCAAACATATTCTGCAAAGGGCAGAAGCATCATGAAGACTGCTTAAGTGGAATATTGAACTAAGTCAGTTCGACTTGAACTTCCAGCCCCGACGATCGACAAGGGGGCAAGCACTTGCAGAATTTATAGTGGAGTTTACCATCCTAGAAGATGATGCAGTAAGCGAAGAAGTCGATCCACCAAGATTACTCCTTGATCCCAGTGCCTGGAAATTGTATACTGACGGAGCTAAGAATGACAAACGATCTGGTGCCGGAGTGGTACTTGAAACTCCAGAGAAACGGCTAATATACTATGCTCTTAGATTGGAGTTCCACGCCACTAGTAACGACTCCGAATACGAAGCTCTAATTGTTGGATTGAAGCTCGCAAAGGAGTTGGAGATCACGAAACTAGATATCTTTTGCGATTCCAAGATAGTCGTGAACCAGGTCACTGGAAAGTTTTAGGCCAAGAGTCCAAGGTTGATATCATACTTGGAAAAAGTGAAGAAGTTGCTGGATGGTTTTGACCACCACAGCATATCTCATATTCCTCAAACGGAGAATCAAAAGGCAGACAAGTTAGCAAAAATGGCTAGTTCTGATAATCCTCAAGATACGGAGCTAGTCCCAATTGAAGTACTACAGTCTCCTAGTATAGATCAGATGGAAGTTGATCCGGTACTAGAGATTGAACCTGAAAGGGAGTCATGGATGACCCCTCTAAAGAATTTTTAGATGAATGGAACGCTTCCAACAAAGAAAAGTGAGAGGCGTGCAGTTATACGAAAGGCTTCTCAATATGTGTTGCAAGGCGAAGTCCTGTACAGACAAGGTTTCTCGATGCCCCTCCTCCGGTGCATCGCCCATGACGACGTCAAGCATGTACTGAAAGAAGTCCACGAAGGTGAGTGTGGCGACCACACTGGAGGGAAAACATTGGCAAAGAAGATACTACAATACGGCTATTTCTGGCCCATTATAAACAAGGATGCAGCCAAGTATGCACGACGTTGTGACGCTTGTCAGAAATTTTCTAAGATACCTAGGGCGCCACCTGGCCAGTTGAAGACAATGACGAGCCCGTGGCCTTTTGCTATATGGGGGATTGACATTATTGGGAGCCTTCCCATAGCTAAGGGTGGAGCAAAATTCGCCATAGTGGTCGTGGATTACTTCACCAAATGGGTCGAGGCTGAGCCATTGACCACGGTCACAACCAAGCGAGTGATCAACTTTGTCATCAGAAACATTATATGCCAATATGGGATACCAAAAGTCATCATAACCGACAATGGAACCCAGTTTGATAGCACCGAGTTCCGAGATTTCTGCCAGAAGTATCATATCGAGAAAAGATATACCTCTGTGGCACATCCGCAATCGAACGGACAGGTCGAAGCGGCGAACAAAGTGATTAAATCTATTCTGAAGAAAAGGTTGAAGCGGGCCAAAGCCATGTGAGTTGATGAATTACCCTTGGCACTATGGGCCTACAAGACAACATACAAGTCGGCAACGGGTCACACCCCATTTTCCCTTGCTTTTGGAGCTGAAGCGGTCATTCCAGTCGAGTTAGAAGTACCATCTCATCGAACCACTTATTATGACCCAATGACCAACAATGAGTTGTTCCTTGAGTCTCTGGATATGGTTGAAGAAAAGAGAGATGAAGCCGATCTACGCGCCTTGAGGCACAAGCAACAGGTTGCTCGGTATTACAATAAGAAAGTCCGAGCTTGAACCTTCGAACCCGGAAACTTGGTTCTGAAGCACGTCTTTCCACCCCCAGTACATATGGGCCCGAAATGGGAAGGACCGTACTCCATTTTACGAAGGCTTGACAATGGAACCTTCAAGCTAGCAACCGTGGATGGAGATGAAATCCCCAGAGTGTGGAATGCCCAGCATTTGCGGCCTTATCTGACATGAAATTGTCAGTTTTACTCTTTTGTTTTCTAGGACCATGTAAAAAGGCTCGACTTGCCTAGAACAGTCTGGTTACTTAAACAAAAGATTATAAAGTGGACATAGGTCATGATTCGACCGAACCACTATAAAAATATCGCGTGTCATTTACCTTTACTGCACCATTTCTTATCTGCTCTTTTATTTTGATTAATATAAATCATTACCATTTTGAAGTTTGTTTTATATTATGCAGTTATCTCAAAACAGCTAATTCAAAATTCCATCTATCAGATCGGAAGGCTAACAGTAACTAAAGCTCCAAAAGGTGCAGTGAGGTAAATCACACTACTGCTTGCACTCTAACTCTCGAGATTAAGGAGAGAGTATAAAGGACGCGAAGATAACGTCCCCAAGGCGTGAAGGTGCACCATGATAAAACCGCCTTGATAACACTCTAACCTGTTGAAGGATCGGGAGAGTATAAAGGCGCTATAGACTTAGCGCCCCCAGAACTCCTGCCCCACTGAAGGATTGGTGAGTAGGATGAGAACCAAGCTCGAACTCTAACCCGCTGAAGGATCAGGAGAGTATAAAGGCACTAGAGACTTAGTTCCACAAGAACTCTTGCCCCGCTGAAGGATCGGGAGAGTATAAAGGCGCAGCGATGTACGCCGCCAAATAACATAAACCCCTCATTTCCGGGCATGGGGGGCAGCACGAGCGTGACCCTAGTCAATCGTCAATAAGCCCTGGTCAGGCATTATAATAATGATTGATTGGGAGCATACACGTATGATACTGTACATTTGTGAACACTACACGTTTACTTAGTACACAAACTTTTCAATGATTATCATTCATGACTTCAGTATTTAATTACGATTGTTTCAGTTATGATTTTTTTTAATTTTTGTGATTTATGATAATAAACTCTGCAAACATGGTAAACTTGCAGGTACACAATGGTGCAAAAGAAATAGATTTTCATTCACCAAAAGCAGGTTTACAAGAACAAGAAGCTAAATAAAAGTGAGGGCCACTCTCACAACTACATTTTTTGGCCAGTGAAAAGCCTAAAAGCAAAAATACGAGCTAATAAGTGCATTCTATTTACGCTTGGGAGATGACTTTGATTTCTTTTCCTTCTTCTGTCTCTCCAACTCCTCTTTGTCAGCATCAGAGTGGTCACTCTTCTTCCTCTTCCTCTTATCAACAAGAGACTCCGAAGGAGAACTAGAAGGCAAGTTGTGAAGTTATTGATCTGGAGGAGAATTTTATGATCAGCCCGGTTTTGGGGTCAACCTCCGAGATTGGAGGAACATACAAAGGGTCCTTCTCCTCCTTCCTCCAAACAAATTGTTTCTCTTTCCTAGCCCGCATGTCAGCCAAGGTCTCGTTATCATCATTCTTGATTTCATATGTGATGACCACATCATCTTCTTCATCTCCATGACCACCCTCGGTGTCTTGCAAAGCCGCAATAACCTCAGCATCCGCAGAAGCATCAGTACCGGATACCACGGGTGCCACAATGATCTTCTCACTTGTCGTACCCTTGGTTCGCTTTGGAATCTCAGAAACTTCAACATTAGCGCTCGAGGGGACATCAAATTTCTCTGCCACTACCTTCTCCTCTGCATCTTTCCTGAACGGTTTGACACTTATATAATGAGAAGCAAATATTAGTGAATCGGGAGAGGATACGGCCATCTCAGATGTCTGTCCCGTGAGACAACGAAAAGTTACGACTGCCTGGACGAATTGTGGAGAGAATATGGAGATACCTTCAGCCGACTCCTCGCCCAGATTTGTAGTGGTAGCTCCGACAACTGGAGGGGTTGGAGCCAAGGGAATCAACGGATCATTAGGGTTATATTCCTCAACTTTAGAGGTTTTGCGCTCCACCACCGAGCTCGATCCTTCGTCAATCTTTTTCTTGCCCTTAAGCTTAGTCTTCTTCCTCTCGATCTCTTCTTGGATTAAGCGTCTACCTTTCTCCAAAGCCCCAGGTTCTTCATCTCTGAGAAAGGCCCGTATCAGCTGGTTTTCAACAATCTCATCGACCATCAACCGCCGCTTCTCGCCTTCGACAATTGCATCCCATACATTGACCAGAATAACATGATAGTCCGGAATCCAAGAGATGTCTCGATTCTTGATGACTTGACCAAAGAAGTCGAACAACAGTTCCTCAAAACTAGCTATCTCTTTCTCTTTTTCAACGAGCTTATCAGTGGCAGCAGTGGCCGATTCAAGAGCATTATTGGCGTTATTTTCAGCGAGAGCCGCACGCTCCTCAGCTTGGACAAGTTGATCATTTAAAACCTCTTTTTCTTTTTTGGCAAGAGTGAGACCGTCTTTTAAGCTCGCCCTCTCTTTCTACCAGGCAGCTTTCTCAGTAGAAAAATGTTCCTGTGCTATTTCATTTCAGCGTTAATTGCCCTAAGATCTTCCACTTCCTTCTTCAGAGCCACCCGTTCCTGGATGTTTGAATCAAGCTCACTGCGAAAATGCTTCCTGGCACTTTCCAGCTCTGATTTATAATTTTCTGCATCTCGCCGAGATAAAGCCAATTGGGCCTGTGCATCCTCTAGTTCTTTTTCCATTTTTCTCCTGGCCCTAGCATCGTTCTCAATTTTCACTCTAGACCTGGCCGCGTCCGTTTCTAGGCAACGGATGACATCTGAAAAATGAATGGCATGCCTCTTCATCACCCTATATTGTTTGGCCACATGGCACACGTACCCTATCACCTCTGTGTCCCAATCCTCGGGGACCGGTTCAAGATCTGGAACGAACATCATCCTCTCAAAGAAAATATCAGGGAATTGCTTTCGCAAGCGCTCCAGCCTGGCCATAATCCCAGAATTGGGGGCAACATCCTGTGTAGCGGTAGTATCCAAACCATGCTCACTGGAGGAAACAAGAGTTGCCTTCCCCTTGTCCACGATTTTCCCCTTATCTTTGTTCTTGTCCTCTGGCTCGTGGTGTTTTTTAGAAGACTGGGCATGAGAAGGCGTACTTTTCGGAGTTATCAAATCTCTAGGAAGTTGCTTACCCCCAGCCGGTTGCAATGGACGACTGTGAGACTTTCCAGAACCTTTCTTTGACGGAGATCGAGATCGGGTAGAGTAAGATTGATTAGAGTCCCAGGGCCGATGACTATTTCTTCCCCAGCTATCACTACGAACATGCTCGGGATTTGAATAAAGACTTGGTGTACCCTCACGTAAGGAGCGATAAGAGTAAGACCATTTACGAGGCATCTCCCCTGCAATAGATACAAACATATGTTAAAACCACGAACATCGATGGTGAAAGAGTGTAGTGACGAGTGGTGCATGTGATTTGTGCATCCCGTGTAATTCCCCCCTAACAGACCAGGGTCCAGAGCTAGGCTCGTCTGTGTGTTGTCTTTGTCCCCGATCGGGGCATTAACCTCCTCAGAAAGAGGAAAGAGTGGTCCCCCTCCGAAGTCTTCATGCGTATAGATATCGTCTGGTAGAGGAATCTTGTCTAATTCCCCGAGTATCTGATCCTCTGTTAACTCATCGTGAGCAACAAGCTCAACCAGCGGTGAAATTCTTGAGGGAGACTGCCCCTTAGACGCCGGGATTTCCTTAGGCTCATTGGTTTGGACCTCATCTCCTTTATATACATTTAAATCTTCATCGTCTTGATCAATCATCGGTGAAGGACTCTTGCGAAGGTTGGTTGTCTCTATAACCTGAGAGGTTCCTTCTCCTTCAGTCGGGGGCACATATTTGTAAGGCTTACCACCCGTGCCAAGTCCGAATCTTATATCCAGAAGATGGTTCTTGTGAAGATTCTCGTCGATGATGCATTTCTTTATTCTTAAGAAATCTGAGTTATTTTGGAGAAGGCGGGACAGTCGGTCTTCATATATCGGACCTTCTGCTCTTGCAAAATTGTGATCTGCACAGAATAAAAGAGCACAGTAGCATTTCAATTATGCAAGAGGGGCATGCATTGAGAAATTTAAACCTTACTTGAGTGCAACCACTTCCTCGCGCACCCGGCTTGATGCTTGATGTAAAACCAATCAGATTTAACATCCCCTATATTACTATAACTGTCCGATAAAACTTTTCTGCCGGCAACTGATTCGAAGAAAGAAAAGTTTGGAGCTCCTGTGGATCGGTGTTTAAAATGGTAGTAAAATGTCAGATCCTTGAAAGTAAGCTCAGTTTGTAGCACCTCCGCATAAGCAATGTACATAGTATACAGAGCCGCGTAAGCATTAGGATGGAGTTGCATATGAGCAATGTGTAATTGTCTTAAGAGATCGACAACGAGTGGAGGGAAGGGAGGAATAGCTCCTACCCAGCACATGAGTCGATTGACAGTCATGTACCCCTCTGTGGTAGAATGAGTTCTATCTTCGCTTTCTGGAGTTTTCACATCATCCCAAGGAATCCCATGTTTCAAACATATCTTCTTAAGTTTTATATCATCCAATTTGGAGGCTAGAGAATCAGTGAGTTTTTCTCCCTCAATTTCTTTAACACCCGGAATCTCATCAGGGGCTCGATCATCCTCATCTTCAAGAGATGTGCTCTCAGAAGTTGTTGACTCTATATCGTTATCCGTCTCGTAATCGGGGTCGGATTTCTCCCCATCTGAATCTGAAGGAAGTACATCAGGATCATGATGTACTGATGTCTCTGGTTCGGTACCTTCCTCTGGTGTCTCAGTCACTTGTTTATCAGACATAGCTGTGTTGGCGAATAAAGATTAGTATACGATTACCAGATCCCCCGTGTGTGTAAGTGCAAGTGTGCATGTGCATACAATAAGGAAAGCATGAAGTAAATCAGATAAGTAGATAATGTTCGTTGTACGCTGTTAAGTTATGCTGTTGTTCAGTCCAGAAAGTTCATCTCGAAGGGTCTAGCCTAACTTTCCATTTTTGTTTAATTATTGCATTGCTTAAGTTAATGTTTGTCCGGGATTGTTAACCAAGATGGTTCGTTGAAGTCTGGGGGATCGGATCGCGGTATAAATGCCAATGCATGGAACTAGGATCAGATCGTGGGTGTCGGATCGCTGGCAAGCTATGCTAATAAGGCAGCATCGACTCGTGATGCAGGATGCGGATCGCAGAACAATCCATCCTATGTCAGCTCTCCCTCACCTGAACAAATCGTGAAAGGAACCGTCGGTCCATTCCACTCCACCTCTCCACTAACCAGTGCTCCCCCAATATATTGCGGTCCGATCCATTTCTTGCACCTCCATCTTGCTTTCCTCCATTTTTTTGCTGTCTCCACGAAACGAACCTGACCCTAATCTATGATCCGACCTGACCTGCTCCTCTTCTTCTTCATCGACTCTCCAATCCAACTTAACTTTTCTAGCTCAACCATGCAACAACAAACTCATTAAAGATCTTAGAACCGTCGCATAATCCCGAGCCATTGAAAAAAAACCCCACGGAAATCGAGATGCTCAAAAAAGAAGAGAAGAGATACAAGCAAGATTATCATTATAATTACCTTTTTAAAAATAAAGAGAAAATCTCGATCTTTCGAATTAGGGTTTTTGATGGCAAAAGGGAAGACGAACGGCGGCTGGTAAAAAGAAAGGTAAAAGGTAAAGAAAGGGGGAGGTAAATCAGCTTATATAGCCAAAGAGGAAACCCTTGGTATTCCCTTTTTTGTCCCATTCGATCCAATGGGCCTGATGGGCCACGGAGCGTCTAAGGAGCCCGCTATGGTCCGAATATGAACTTTTCTGGGTAACGGTCCATGGCACATAAGGCGATCCCATCCAGGCGTGTTGCACAGTTCACCACGGTCCGCGGTGTAAAGCAATGATCTGAGGCCCAACATGATTGGTGAATCGGGAAGATGGATTTCCAAATTTATAGAAATACGAGAGTTATTAGATGCTACTTTTTACAATGGGTTTTGAGACTTACCGGACAATTTGATAGCAATATCTCCAGGAATTCAAGAGATGAAAATCACTCGATGAATAGAGAAATGACTGATGATACAACCCGATATTTATACCCGTCAAAGAGCGCGACTTCCTAAAGCAGTACGACATTTCAGACAGACACGACTTTTGATTCACATTATTTCATGAAAAGATAGCGCAGTACTTTCGAAGCATGTTCCATCCTTAATAAAACATACTTCGAAGGGGCAAAATGTTGGCTAGCTTTTGGACCAAGCCACAAAGATTCAAACTCAAGTCTAATACGAATTCTTGTTCATGAAGTTGCACCTTCCACAGTTCGCGATCGCCGCCCATGACCACGATCCGATCTGATCCGTTCACACCAGCTCAATCCGATCCAATCCCTGAAGTTGAGAGATGAAGGCCATGACCAAGTCATTCACGATCCGAGAATATAGGATCTCACGACACCTGTCCATAACGGCTATATTGACTGTTTCTCCATCAAGCCACGAGCCAATCCGAGATCTTCGGGATTTGTGCCACATGTGACTACGATCCGTCTGCAGATATCACCTATAAATAACCCCAGGCTTAGCATTTTTGAGGATCTTTGGGCAGTTCTAAGTGTTGTTCCTACCATAACTGTCTCTGCATTATTTTTTATCAGTGTTAATTCGAAATCATTGAGTGAATCAACATTGTAAAAGTGAGATTCAGAGCGAAATCACTTATTGTACTTAAATCCTTCGTATAATCATAGATATAAAGTGGACGTAGGCTCGTTAATGCCGAACCACTATAAATCTTGTGTCTTTTCTGCTTTTCTCGCATTTTTCTGATATTAATCTCTGCATATTGAAATAATTTGGGTGTTAGACCCAATTTTGGATCTAACATATAGTATGTGTTCAACTTATTCGAGTTCGATGATAGGGGGAAAATCCAGCTGGCCGCTTGGCAACTGAAGGATGAAGCATCGTACTGGTGGGAAATAGTTCAAGCTAGACCAGAGGTAGCTACTTGGGATAACTTTAAGGCTATACATGAGGTGAAATTCTTGTTGCAAGAAGAAGAAGGAATGCAAGGGGAGAGATTTCTAAATTTGAAGCAAGGAAGCATGACTTTAAAGGAGTATGCCAACACTTTTAATCAACTAACAAGATTTGGATAGGATTTAGTAAACACTCCTCACAAAAAGGCTTTGAGGTTTGCAAAGGGGTTGAATCAACTACCCCAAGACTTAGCCCTTACACATGTACCAATGGAAGCAACCTTCGAAATACTTGTTGACATGGCCCTTATGCATGAGGATGGAAAAGAAGGAAGGAAAGTGGTTAAGATTGAGGAAGAAAACCCAAAAGGCTAAGAAAAAGAAATGGTGGCCCAAGAAAAACACAACTAAGAAAGGTGGAACGCCCGATAAAACTCAGACCAAGACAGAAGTGAAATGTCATGGGTGTGGTGCTTTTGGACACTTTATCAAAGAATGTAGAAAGGCGAAGAATGCTTGCTTTTTTGTGGCTAAGTTGGACATTACATGGGACAGTGCCCTAAAAGGCAAGGATGTAAGGCTGGGTCGTCTGGAGGGCAAGTTAACGATTTAGAGGCTGGTGAACCGGATCAGGGGAGGAAAGTCGCAGTAGAAGGTTTGATTTCTCTTTTAGACTATCCCATTAGATCTCTTTTTGATTTCGTTGCTTCTCATTCCTTCATGTCCACACTATAGTAGAAAATATGCACCTAGATACTAATATTGTTTCTGATCCCGTTATAGTCTCAAACCCCATAGGAGGGGCGACTCATTTATCCATGATGTGTAGGGGTTTGATGATTTCTACTTTAGGCATCAAATTTGAATGTAAGCATATGTTCTTGTCTTCATGGGTTACGGATTAATTCTAGGAATGGATTGGCTAGCCATGTATGGTGCCATTCTTGATTGTGAAAAGAGAGTAGTTAGACTTCTTACTTGCCATGGTAGAACTCTCAAAATTTCTTGTCACCCACGGGGGTAGGTGATGCTTAGTATCCTAGATTCTCTTGATGCTTCCGTTGATGATCTTTAATCATTACCTATAGTTAGTAGGTTTCCGGATGTTTCGACGAGGTTAAGGGGTTACCTCCAAGATGTGAAATAGACTTCTGGATATACTTGGTGGAAAATGCGAAACCTGCTGCATTGCTAGTGCGCCACATGACTCCTAAGGTGAGGAGGGAGCTCAGCAAACAAGTGAGTGAGTTGTTGTAAAAATGATTCATTAGGCGAAACATTCCTGAGTGAGGAGCTCCAGTCGTCTTTGCAACCAAGGCAGATGTCTCTCTCCGTCTATGTGTGGACTATGGAGAATTGAACACACTCACCAAGAAGAACATGTACCCACTTTCGAGGATTGATGGCTTATTTGACCAACTAGTTGGCACTTCAGTTTTCTCACAGTTGGATCTAGCCATGGGAATTCATCAGCTTAGATTGGCGAATGATAGTATTGACAAGACGACTTTCATAACTTTGGACGGTTTCTTTGAATGGTTAGTCATGCCTTTTGGGCTGACCAATGGATCTGCATACTTCATGGACTTAATGAGTCAAATGTATAGGGAGTATCTGAACAAGTTCATGGTGGTGTTCGTGGATGACATTCTAATCTTCTCAAAGAGCGAAGAACAATCCCAACGCTTAGAGGAAGTTCTAAGTACACTCTAAGAACACCAACTTAAGGCAAAATTTTCTAAGTGTCATTTCTGGAGGAAATAAGTAAGGTTCCTAAGGCATGTGGTCTCCAAGGAAGGGATAGCGGTGGACCCCACAAAGGTAGTCACAGTTCAAGACTGGAAGGACCCTAAGAATGCGACGGAGGTAAGAAGTCTTCTTGGATTGGCGGGCTATTATAGGAAGTTTATTAAAGACTTTGTGCGGATCTCTGCTTTTATTACCCGTCTGACAAAGAAGAACTTGGCTTTTGCTTGGAGTTTTGATACTAAGGATGCTTTTCAAAGGTTGAAGAGGGCTCTAACAACAGCCCTTTTCCTAACTCTTCCTGATGGGAGGAAGGTGTTTACAGTCTACGTGGATGCTTGTGGCATGGGATTAGGCACTGTGTTGATGCAAGTGGTTAGGGTGGTCTGCTATGGAAGTAGGCAACTAAGGGTTCATGAGAAAAACTAACCCATCTTTGATTTGGCTGCAATAGTGTTCGCACTTAAGTCTTGGCGACACTATCTACTTGGAGAAAGATTTGAGCTATATACAGATCATAAATCGTTCAAATATTTTGTTCTCATAGAAGGATCTTAACTTCACGCAACAAATATGGATGGAGTTCCTAGTGTCCTACGACTTTGAAATCTCTTATACCCGAGGCAAGGGTAATGTAGTAGTGGATGCATTGAGTAGACAAAGGATGACCTTAAGACCTCTATTCGTAGAAAGGCAAAGCTTGGAGTTCATCTCGACCTTTGATTTTTAGCCATCTATGGATTTCACATTCGGTTTGTTGTCATCATTGGAGGTGCGACCAACTCTCATGGAGTGAACTGGATCTATGCAGTAAGAGGACCAGCAGTTGAAAGACATCTTGGATAGACTTGGTAAAGGTGAAACTTCCAGTAACCTAGCTAGATATACTGTAGACGAAAAAAGGTGGCTAAGACAAGATGGAATGCTGTGTGTCCCTAGAGCTGGGGAATTTCTAAGACAGTGCTTGAGGAACCTTATCACTCTCGGATGACTATTCATCCGGTGGACGACAAGATGAACCGAGACATGAAGCGTGTTTTCCATTGGACTGATATGAAGAAAGATGTAGCAGAATTCATGGCCCGATGTTTGGCTTGTCAACAAGTTTAGGCTGAACAAAAGAAACGCGGTGGATTACCTCAGCCCTTGGATATCGTGCAATGGAAATGAGAGAGCATCTCTATGGATTTCATTAATGGACTTCCCCGATCAAGGAAGGGAAACACAAGCATTTTGGTGACAGTGGATAGGCTTTCTAGGAGCACTCATTTTATCCCAGTCAAGAGCAAGAAGATGGCAGCTTGGCTTGCTTCAGTTTACCTTAAAGAGAGCGTCCGTCTACATGGGGTACCTTCAAGCATAGTAAGTGACCATGACCCCATATTTACTAGTGAATTTTGGAGGAGCTTGCAAGAAGCACTAGGTACACATTTAAAACTTAGCACATCTTATCACCCTAAGACTGATGGACAAACTGAGAGGTTTAATAGAGTTCTTAAGGATCTATTAAGACAGTGTATATTAGATTTCAGAGGGACTTGGGGGGAGCATCTCTCATTGGTTAAGTTCGCATATAATTATAGTTACCAGTCAATCATAGGGATGGTACCCTTCGAAGCATTATATGGACGACCTTGCAAATCACTGATGTGTTGGTGGGAATCTACTGATAGACTTCTACTGGGTCCAGATATGGTAAAAGAGACTTCATAAAAGATAGATCTCATTCAAAGAAGGATGAAAGCTTCACAAGATAGACAAAAGTCATATGCCGATAAGAGGAGGACTGACTTGGAATTGGAAGTAGAAGATATGGTCTTCGTCATAGTATCGCCTTTAAGGAATGTGGTTTGATTTGGCTCAGCAGGGAAATTAGCACCAAGGTTCGTAGGCCATTTCCCATATTAGAGAGGGTAGGAAAATTGGCCTACAAAGTTAGACTTCCAGAGAGACTGGCAGGAGTTCATGACATATTCCACATTTCACATTTAAAGAAATGTCATCACGATTCAGCGGAGGTATTGGAGCCTAGTACCCTTGAAGATGTTGAAGTCGAGAAAGAGGCATCAGTTCGAAGAGTTCCTACTTGTATGCTTGAGACATAAGTTAAGAGGCTATACAATAAAGAGATAAAGTTAGTAAAGGTGCAATGGGGGGAAGAGCGATACAACTCAACTTGGGAACCAGAGTACAAGATTTGTGCTTCTTACCTCTTCTCTTTAAGAGTACGTTTTAATTTCCTTTTCTAGCATTTTGAATTTGAGTTTGTTTATCTCTGTCAATTGAATCATTGATCTTTAGTATAGAAACCTACGTTTGGAAACATGTGTTTGAGACATGTTATGTTCGATGATTGAAAGTGGATACAAGTGGTTGTGAGTGAATGCCCATGGACACATATACACACACGTTAGACTCTAGATCGATTTAAGCACTGACACATTGCATATGGATGCATGTGCATCTTATTTTTCAATGGATGAAAAATGGTAGAATTATTATATGGATGTTACATTTTGGTGATTGGATTTGCACACATATAGAACTTATACGAATTATTACGGTTATTTGCATACATGTTGGATACATGGCACAGACACACCTTGCATTAAGGAGGCCAATTGAATCAGTCGGCCGCCTGATTTTCACATTATCTTAAGAACATATACACAACACTCTTTGCATAAGTTCATATCAAGCATTAGAAATCCTATGGACAATGGATTCATGTGGATGATGGTTGGGTAGTTGGGTGTAGGTTTAAATAGTAATATTCTTCTTAACTTAGAGATTTTGGGGATGAAATCCTTTAAGGATGGGAAAATGTAACGCACCATAATTTAATACACTGTAACTATATAATAAAGATAATAAAATGGATATTAATTAATTAAATATTCATATGTAAGTAAAACGGACTTTACCGTTGTGTTCATCTCGGAATTTTGGTTTGGATAGACCCTAGGTTTGCATAAATCGGATAACGTATAAAGAAGATATGAGCTTTCAAAGTTTAAGACAACATTTTGAAAATTCAAAATGATATATATGTATATATATATATATATATATATATATATATATATATATATATATCGCAGGTCATGGGACGACCCATACCAACCTAGGTCGACCCATGGGTTGACTCAGTAGGTTGGGGTCGACCAAGTGACATGCAGGTCCGATTTTGAGTTCCGTGCCTGGACTGTTTTTATTTCTAGTTTCGTCCACAGACTCAACATTATGTGTATGGCTAGATTTGAAAGCCTAATATCCAAAGATGGTGGATTGTCCTAGTTAGTCTATGTAAAGGCTAGTAGCCTCATTGTTCTCCACACACAAAACCATTTTTCCTCCTTCTTCCTCCAAATCTTATTCTAAAAATAAAATATATACATGGAGATACTGAGGTACCACCCAAATATAAGTTAGCAAGGACAATTCTGACTACTCTGCAGCAATAAAAGATAAAAGTTGACTTTTTATACAACAACATACACAAAAATAGATATCTTCTTCTTCTCTAAGCTTATCACTATGAGTTTCATATCATTTTTAGAACTGGTTATATAAAAAGGTTTTGGATAGTGAATAGGTTTGGATTAGAAATAAACAGTACATATAAGTTAATTCTTATATATGTTTTTTTGTTGTTAATTCAACTTTATTGCTAATACATGTTCTTTTATTCTGATCTATAGTTAATTCATGTCATTTTATCTTCCTTATCCCCATTCTGTCTTTTTTTATTTACAGTCCTTTCTATATGACTTTTTATTTAGTCTGAGATCTGCTTTCCCCTTTTTTCCTTTTTATTTACATTGAACCTGGGCTATTCAAAGCCTAGGCTATTACAGTTGATTATGTATAAAGGACATAAATTGGAATAACTGGATAATGATATTAAGACAGGGAAAATTTGGCATGTTGTAAATTGAGAACCTTTGACTATAAATTTGGGTTATTGCATTAAAGAAAGGATATGCGATATGTTAATCTGTTAGAGTGGACTTAATGTAAGATTAAGTATAACATGTAAGAATATATGAGTACAAGATGTAAAATCTAAGTAAAATGAATTACTGTAAGTCTAACTGTACATCTGGGAAGGTGCTTGTTTGGGAAGGGTGTTGCACACCAATAACAATTAGGATAAATGCCATTTTCAACCAGGCTTATTAATGAATTTAAACCTACTAAGTTGCACCTGTTAATTAATAAGCTAAGAAGTCCCAAGTCTGGTATTTTGTATCAAGTTTTTTGGACTCTTAAATCCTAGGTACATGAAGACGCAAGCCTGGGGGTGGCTTGTGTCAAGTTGCGTGGAATCCAAATCAGTCAGTATCCCCGTTGGTATCTTGGTAGAGGCCTCGCACTAGGTAGAGTCCCAGGAATGTTTTACTGAACTAGAATGTAACAGATTCAAGGTTTAGGAGTGGGTACGGGCGCGTTCTGGTGGAGTCAGAGCATGCATGGGTCCAATTACGGGAATAAGACGTTGTAACACCTACGAATAGTTCTGTGTTCTATAAGTTATTGGGCTAGGGACTTATACACCCTACTGCCGAGGCTAACACAGGATATTCGGGTAATAGGGAGCCAATCACATGGGTAGTAATTAGGGCAACACCTAATCCTGTTAATACTAGTAATTTATGCAGTAACTTGATTCTTGGGATATGAATGATAAGTTTAATCTACCTTTATCTATTCTTGATATCTCATTTACCTCGAACTCATATACATGTTTTACTGTACTTTATCATCCAGTATTTTTTATCTATCTTGACACCTTTTTCATATGCTTATGCTAAAAATTACCAGAACTCACCATACTTTACGTCTGACCCTTTTTGTATCCTATCTCTCTTCCTTTTACCTCACTTAGGTTCTCAGAGTGGAAGTGGTCAGTAGTTGAGATCGTGATTCTGCTTGGATTTGGATAGCTCTCCTTTTACATATATTTACTTCAGTTTATTCATGTTTATTGTGATGACACTTGAGGGATATTGTCTATGGTTTTTGTACTTTGATATTATTAAGACAGATGATTATGGTTTTAACATTTGAGATGTAATGACATGTTTCAAATTGAAATAAAGGTTTTAATTTTTCCGCTGCATTATTTATATATATCTTGTAAATTTATTTGATGTTTACCTATTGCGCTTCACGAAACTTAATGCATTCTCTTAAGAGTGACATTAATGGATGCGGGGTGTCACATTCACCTCTCCTCCCCTCTTTAATTCTTTTGCTATTTGCTATTGCCGCAGGTCCTTGTTTTACAAGTTCTTGCTGGATAGTATCTCGCTGGGCTTACTGTTCTTGAGCTTTTTCGAGATGGAACTTTGGTTACGGAGCTGAAGCTTTCAAATGGTTTACTTTGTAGGGTGGGAGCCAGAGATTATAGCTGTTTGTCTTCACATTTTCCCCTTTTCTCCTTCCTTGTTCATTGGATTTGAGATGGCATTGGAGGCTGAATCGTCAGTGGTGAGTGACTCAGAGGGTCCTCTTTGTATTGGCTCTCTCTTTTCATTTGGTGTTGGCTATTTTTATTTCTGTTTGTCAACTGCTTTTCTTGTTTATTCATGTTTGTTGGTGTGCACAGTTTATGTAGTCAATTCTACAAAATCTGTTTTTGTGAGCCATTGGAGAATGGCTAGATTCTCCCTTGTGGTTTATATACATATATTTATTTTGGTAAAAAAAAAGTTTGTTGGATATTTTTTATGCAAAGCGATGTCTGTCGGATCTAATACCATTTCCTATGAATCTGACGATGACACTAGTTCTGAAGATGATTTTGTGTTTATGGATTATCATTATGAATAATTTGGTGATACGTTGATGATCAATTGCTTTATTGCTACCCAAAGGGGTTCCATGAATAAAATACCTTGTAGAACATCATCGCTTATAGGAAGGATGTTCTTATTCGATATATTAAATGGAAATCCTTCCGTATATCATCAAATTTTCAGAATGCAAAAACATATTTTGTTGAATTTTTGTGATATCCTAAAAGAGAAAAGGCCTTTGAATGATGGAAGATAAGTAAGTGTGGAAGAGGGTGTGGAAATGTTTCTAATGATAATAGGAAACACAACAGGGTATAGTATAATTGCAGATCGTTTTTAGCATTCGCGTTAGACAATTTCAAAATGGTTTAGAGGAGATTTACGAGTTGTTTATTCTTTTGGCACAGAGTTAATACGACAAACAGATCGATTTTATACATGAAGGGCTTATTAACAAGTATCCATACTTTAAGGTGTTTTTTTAATAAGGTTGTTATATTTATCAAATAATTAACACAAATAATATTATAGTATCATTTATCGAGTAGGATTGATTGGCACAATAGATGGAACACATGTTACTGCATAGGTGCCTACATCGAGGCAAACATCTTTTTCGTGGAAGAAAAACCAATATAACACAAAATGTCATAGTGGCATATAACTTTGATATGAAGTTTGTATTTGTGTATGCTGGATGGGAAGGTGCTAATAATGATCCTCGAGTATTTATCGATGCAGTTACAAGAAATGGAAATAATTTCCCACTGCCAAGTGAGGGTATGATTTTATTATATTAAATGTCATCATTAAACATTATAAATAATTGCATAATACTTATTTTTATAATGTTTATATAATACATGGGTATTAATTTATAGATCAACATTACCTTGTTGATGCTGGATGCCCAAACATGCCTGGATTTTTGGCTCCTTATCGAGGTCGTAAATATCATTTTTGTGATTACAATGGATGAGGGAGGTTGTGAGGAAAGGGGATTTGCTTAATTATAAGCACTCATCATGTCGAAATATTATCGAGCGTTATATTGGTGTTTTAAAAGCAAGATTTCCAATTCTAAAATTAAAGACGAATTGCCTACTTCGTAGACAAAGACAAATTCCTATTGCTTATTGCACATTGCATAACTTTATTCTCCATGAACATTCTTTGGATGCTCTTTTCACACAATACTCATCCGAGAATATGGTGTTTGAACATGTATTAGAGAAAAATCAAAATCAAGTAACCATACTGTAACACCCCGCCTCCGCTAGGGTCACTCGCAAAGGAATGCACTAGCTTTAGAGGGGCATTATTGGTAAACATGCACAGAAATATCACAAGACAGAACATATAAAGTAGCGGAAGTAAAATCGAACTTTCATAAACATTAATAATTAAGGTCTAAAGCCTTTTACATCAGAGTACATCAAAACCTGTCTTGCAATAATAAAGAAGCATAAAAACCTTTTCATAAATTATTCCCCAAAATAAAGCGGTGAAGCAGCCATAGCCAAGAGAAGACCAAGCTACACATGATGACCTTCAAGCATAAGAGGTCCGAACTAAACAACATCATTTCCTCCCTGGAACCTAGGGGGGAAACGGAAGACAAAGAGGCGAAAGAAAACGCGGTCAGTCATAAAGACTGGTAAGTCCTATCTACTTCCAGTATAAAAACAGGTAAAGGTAACATGACATGCATAAACTGAAAGTAAACATAAGGATGACTACAAGATAGATAAACTAAACCAGGGTAACAGGCTGAACTACTGTAGCAAGGTAAACTAAGGTATCGTGATAAACTACGGTGTCGTGATAAGTCAAGGTGTCACATCGTCAAGTTTCTATCAAGTATACTATCCCAAGGTGTCTATCCTGTCTAACATCCCCCGGTGTCTATTATGTATATTTTTCCTGGTTCTAACATGTATATTTGCTTTGCACCTCTCGTACTAGTATCCCAACCCGCGTCATGTGTTAACCATGAATGTCATGTAATGGTCTATGTCAACTTATAGCATATGTAGGTTTTCCCAACTCGTATGTTTCCTTCCATGTATAAGTTTAGTCCTTTGCCGTAGGCCATACGGGCTTTTCCATGTAAACGTTTTATCCTTGAAGTTGTTTTGGACTGCAACCCTTGATCTAGTTGTGTTTCCTTACCATGAACTATCGCGCGTCCACTTAGGATTTATGCCACCTAGGACCGCTAGGGATTATGCTACCTAATGAACGTTTTCGTGTCTCGGTTTGGGTCTTGGCCACCTAGGACCACTAGGGATTACGCCACCCGTCAACCGCGCCCTTGATCCCACGTATGTATCGTGAATCGTTTTCCATGTCTAGATGCACATGTTCCCCAATGTGCCATCCGAGTTCCGTGCCAGGGCAAATCAAGAAATACGGAACTCGGTCGGGAGCTTTAAATCGTCTGCTGATGCAGATATCAAGGTCTGTTTTTGTACCCGTGGCTATGGTCCCACGTGACCCCTCCCTCAACTACTGAAAGGCAATCCAAGAAAAATCATGTATAAGAACCACTCCACGGCCCCACTATAGCCCCACTTTCCTACGGGCCAACCTCACCCATGACTCGATAGCAAGCACATGGTCTGTTGGGGGTTCCCTGCCTTTCCGCACGTACACGATTGACTAAAGATGGTAGGTAGTCGGCGATGTGCTATCCAGGGCAAAAACCAAGAATCGTCGACTCCACGCTAATCCATCCCAGTCTTTAGGTCGCTCGCATAGCAACCAAGGCATACTCTTGGTCCTTCTAACGCAGACCTTAACCTCTCATGGGCCTAGTATAATTACCTGGCAGCCCACAGAGGGATCCCAAGAATATCCTCACGTCCCCCGAAGCTTCCACTTCGGCACCCAGTGCGCTGGAGCTTTTATCCAAGTCAGATAACTTGCTCCTCCTCGTATACTAAGCGATGACCTACCGTATCAGGTTACTCATCGCTTTGTGAATTAATCCTATGTCCTTAGCTAAGAATTATTACTTAGTTACCCTTAACTAAGGTTTACCACTTAGCTTCCTTTCCCGTTATCCTTGATTAACCATGATTCTCTACCTAGTTCCTCTAACTAGGGTTTGTCTTATTGGGTTAAGTGTTATCATTCAAGTCCATGCCTTAACCCGCCCACGAATCACGTCAAGATTGGCTAAGTATTTAAGTTCAAGACTTAGCCCTACAAGTTGGTTAAGTGTACCCAGAGGCTCATGACTTAACCCTATCAAGTCAAATTGGTCAAGTACTAGCTTACCTTAATCCTATCGGATTATCTTGCTAGATCGATTAAGCATAGATTATCTTAATCCCATCAAATTATCGAGTCGGATTGGTTACGTATAGGTGGGCTTAACCCCATCCTCTAATCGTACTACAATGGTTAAGTATATTCTAAAAAGGTCTTGTGACTTAACCTTATCAGGTCCGCGTATTAGATTGGTTAAGTGTAGGTTACTTAACCCCATCAAATCATCATGTATAATTGGTTAAGTATAAGTTGCTTAACCCCATTAAATTATCATGTTAAATTGGTTAAGTATTGGTTACTTAACCTCATTGAATTACCAAGTTTAAATTGGTTAAGTGTTTAACTTAACCCCATCGAATTACCGTGTTTAGATTAGTTAAGTGTGGATTACTTAACCCCATCTAATTACCGTGGTTAGATTAGTTAAGCGTCAATTACTTAACCCCCTCTAATTACCGTGTTTAGATTAGTTAAGTCTTAATTACTTAACCCCATCTAATTACCGTGGTTAGATTAGTTAAGCGTCAATTACTTAACCCCATCTAATTACCGTGTTTAGATTAGTTAAGTCTTAATTACTTAACCCCATCTAATTACCAAGTCGGATTAGTTAAGTGTAAATTACTTAACCTCATCCCCTAATCATCTTGCATGGTTAAGTGTCATTAGTCAAATTTACTTAACCTTATCATGTGGCATTAATTTAGTTAATGCACCCTCAACCTCTCACATTAGACCTTGTTGTGGTTACTAGTTAAGCCGGGCGGGTCCGGGTAGATTTACACCACAACCTAGTCTAACCTCGGGTCTTAAGCGCGACATGACCAACTTCTCACATTGGATCCTATTGTTTGTAGCTACTAGTTAAGCCGGGCGGGTCCGGGAAGATTTATGCTACAAACTCAACCCAACCTCGAGTTGGCCACTTCCATGTTTGGTCTAGTGTTATATTACACTTACAACCCATACGTGTCTAATTTCAAGTCCCAAGTTTACCCCACGTGTCATGCCCCCATTTTGGTTCAACTTACATGTCGTGTTCACATGTAACCTCAAGTCAAGTTTTCATGTCATCTTCAAGTCAAGATTTCGCGTCATGTTCATCTAACTACCCCAAAGTCGTGTTTTCCAACGCAAGCAAAAGCGAGTCAACATAGTAAGGATACTACGTCACATATTGGCCTCAAAACATGCATGATGCCAAAAAAGGGATTGGCTTCCACATGCACAACCTTGGCCAAAAACATGCATAGTGTCATAAGGTGATTTGGCCACAAACATGCATTCTATCACAAGGAAATTTGGCCACAAACATGCATAGCATAAAAGGGGATTACTTGCATAAGTGTTCATGTCATAAACCTATCATGAAGGGATGAACATGCCCATGTTACTCATGTGATAAAAAAGGTAAACTTGCATATTATCATAAGGGATTTCGGGTTCATATACTTGCATAGCCTCAAAGTCACATTCATGCACATGTTTCATGAGTCAAAGTGGTTTCAAGTGTGCATGCTAACATACCACAAGCAAAGGTCCAATCTTGCATGGCAAACTAGGTCCAATGTAACATGAATAGTATGGTTTAGTCGCTACAACATAACCCAAAGTCATATGTTCATGATAAAGGGGCAAACTAGGTTCCCATAGGCTAACATACTCATGTTACTTTGCATTTTATCCCATGTCACATCAAGATCATCGTTTAAATCTACAAGTAGCTAGAACTTACATAGCGTGGCAAGAGGACTAGGAGCATGAATCGTTTTGACGAAGAAAGGTGGCTCCTTTGATGAAGATCCGTCATGAAACTCGCATAGCAACGTTGATTTGGCCTCTATTTGGTGTAGCAAGCTTGCACCTTTTGATTTGAACCCGATTTGAATGCATAGGCTCTAGGGATTGGAGATGGAGGCCATGATCAAAATTGATTTTGGCAGCACTTAGTTGCTAGGTTTGATTTTTAGGGATTTAGGTTAGGTTTAGGGTCTTTTTATAGAGATTAGGATAGTTTTAGGCCCTTAGATTAACCCTAGGATAGATCTGAACCATCAAACCACGTCAGAAGCTTCCAGAACAAGACCAGAGACCAGTGCAGGTGCACCAAGCCAGGAATGCTCGTCTGAGCCAAGTCGACAGCCAAGTCGACAGGGCTGTCGACTTGGTCAGACCAAGTCGACTCCCAAGTCGACAGGGCTGTCGACTTGGGTACTGTGGCGGGAATTTTTCCCGCCTGGCCCAACTGGCCCAATTTTTCCAAATTCAAGTTTGAATTTGAAATCTGTTTTTACTTAGAAATTTTCTGAAAACTTCGTTGGGCCTTAACCGGGTCATACGGACTCCGATTTTCGAAAACTCAGACTCTATTTCGCGTATTTTTCCGAGACGAACACAATGGCATAGCCCATTTCGCTTGATTCAGAATTTAAAATTAAATTCTGCCTTGATTCTCGTCTTAATCATGTTATCGAAATACGGGTTGTTACATTCTCCCCACCTTTTAGGATTTCGTCCCCGAAATCTCCAAGTTAGGAAGAACCTATCCTACCATCCATCATCCATCTACTCAAAACATCATCCACAAGCAACCATTGTCCTTAGATAATTTCTAATGCTATATGAATATATGCAAAACGTGTGTGTACATGTTCCTTAGCTAATGCTAATGATCAGGCCTGAATGATCTTTCTAATGCAAAATATGTATAGTGCCATGAATCCAACATGTATGCAAATAATCCTAGTCATATAGATACTATATGCGTGCACAATCATTCATTCATATGCAACAGCCACATGATAATACATTCGATTTCATCCATAAACAAGTATAAATACTCGTGCATATGCAATATGAAATGTGACCGAGTCGAGCTAGTATCTAATGTGTATTCGCGCATCCACGAGCAACCACTTGCAACCATATCAATCATAACATGTTTCAAATACATGTTTACATCCATAGGGTTCTACCTAGGATTCCCTGAAACAGGGTCGAGAAGATAAACAAGACAAACTCCTTACGGGGTTTGTAACAGAAAATAGGACCAAGAAGATGTCCACAAAAGATAGCCTACAAGTAAGCTCTATAGAAAACAGGGATCAAGGATATACTCCCAAAAAGAGATATCATGCGTGTATCTAGTCTTTGACCTTCAAAGTCGTATTTCCTTGAGCTTAATTCCTTTGTGCTTTGACCATCCTTCAACTTCATGGTTTCGTAGCTCCTTATTTTTTCCTGTTTCCATAACATGAGTTGGAACTCATTTCCTTGTCGCCTTCGTTCCACTTCCACTTATTCTTAATCTAGAATACTTGGCTCAAACCTTCGTACTCATGATTCCATGCGAGCCCTCCAAAATTCACTAGTGAATCTTGGATCTCGTTTATATACTATAAGGTATTCCATGTAGAAGAACTTTCTCTTGAAAGTAAACAGATGTCAACCAGGTTACCAAGTGCACTCGCTAGGGTGATTTCTATACCCCTTACATAAGTGAAATGAACCATCCGTCTTATTGGCGAACACCACTCGATCGGGTTTCAAATTTCCAATAAAGGCATCAAGGGATTCTAAGTAACTAGTCATGACAGAACCTCATAAAGGTTGCACGATACTTTGAGGGCATTACCAAGGCTAGTCAAAAGGTCTAACTACCCTCCTATCAAAACCGAGAGTGGCACCCCCTACTGGATAACCACTTCATCCCTAGAATCCATCCATAGCTTATAAACATAAGCATTATTTCCAAACTCAACACTTGGCATAGACATTCTCAAATCCAAACAAGTCATGTATAAATGGACTGATTCTCCAATAGGACTTTGAGACAAAAATGGGATTCTCTATTACGCTAGTACTTAAGGTGCAGAGACTCAACTATCCAAGCAGACTTAAATGATACGATGATCAAGACAAAGTCTGGACGGGACGATAGAAAAGAACGACTAAACTTTTACCAGAAACGACACCATTTCTTTTAGGTTCTCTAGAAATGGGAACGTACTATTTCCCTCTCCGCTGATCTTGTCCTTGTCCTCCTTGATGGACTAAGCCTTAACAACAGTTGCTTATCCTTAAGCTGGTATCCTTTACCCTTACTCTTATTCTCCTTTCTTGTAACACGGCAATGGGTCTCTCGTGAACCACCTCCATCGTACGGGAAACACCTACGTGGCTAGAAAAAGATTAGTCACAGTTATAACTACTGTGACCACAGATGGAGGAAAGAAAGGAAACGAGATTCAATTCAAGGAATAAAAGGATGGTGCTAATGGCTTTTGGGGAATAGCCTTTTAAAGCAAACTTTTCTTGAAAAATGCTTCTTTATAAACGGTTTTTCAAATAGTTTTCAGAAGGTCTTTAAAAACTTTTGCCCAGTCTGGTAACCTTCTGCTCTGATACCAAATGTAACACCCCGCCTCCGCTAGGGTCACTCGCAAAGGAATGCACTAGCTTTAGAGGGGCATTATTGGTAAACATGCACAGAAATATCACAAGACAGAACATATAAAGTAGCGGAAGTAAAATCGAACTTTCATAAACATTAATAATTAAGGTCTAAAGCCTTTTACATCAGAGTACATCAAAACCTGTCTTGCAATAATAAAGAAGCATAAAAACCTTTTCATAAATTATTCCCCAAAATAAAGCGGTGAAGCAGCCATAGCCAAGAGAAGACCAAGCTACACATGATGACCTTCAAGCATAAGAGGTCCGAACTAAACAACATCATTTCCTCCCTGGAACCTAGGGGGGAAACGGAAGACAAAGAGGCGAAAGAAAATGGGGTCAGTCATAAAGACTGGTAAGTCCTATCTACTTCCAGTATAAAAACAGGTAAAGGTAACATGACATGCATAAACTGAAAGTAAACATAAGGATGACTACAAGATAGATAAACTAAACCAGGGTAACAGGCTGAACTACTGTAGCAAGGTAAACTAAGGTATCGTGATAAACTACGGTGTCGTGATAAGTCAAGGTGTCACATCGTCAGGTTTCTATCAAGTATACTATCCCAAGGTATCTATCCTGTCTAACATCCCCCGGTGTCTATTATGTATATTTTTCCTGGTTCTAACATGTATATTTGCTCTGCACCTCTCGTACTAGTATCCCAACCCGCGTCATGTGTTAACCATGAATGTCATGTAATGGTCTATGTCAACTTATAGCATATGTAGGTTTTCCCAACTCGTATGTTTCCTTCCATGTATAAGTTTAGTCCTTTGTCGTAGGCCATACGGGCTTTTCCATGTAAACGTTTTATCCTTGAAGTTGTTTTGGACTGCAACCCTTGATCTAGTTGTGTTTCCTTACCATGAACTATCGCGCGTCCACTTAGGATTTATGCCACCTAGGACCGCTAGGGATTATGCTACCTAATGAACGTTTTCGTGTCTCGGTTTGGGTCTTGGCCACCTAGGACCACTAGGGATTACGCCACCCGTCAACCGCGCCCTTGATCCCACGTATGTATCGTGAATCGTTTTCCATGTCTAGATGCACATGTTCCCCAATGTGCCATCCGAGTTCCGTGCCAGGGCAAATCAAGAAATACGGAACTCGGTTGGGAGCTTTAAATCGTCTGCTGATGCAGATATCAAGGTCTGTTTTTGTACCCGTGGCTATGGTCCCACGTGACCCCTCCCTCAACTACTGAAAGGCAATCCAAGAAAAATCATGTATAAGAACCACTCCACGGCCCCACTATAGCCCCACTTTCCTACGGGCCAACCTCACCCATGACTCGATAGCAAGCACATGGTCTGTTGGGGGTTCCCTGCCTTTCCGCACGTACACGATTGACTAAAGATGGTAGGTAGTCGGCGATGTGCTATCCAGGGCAAAAACCAAGAATCGTCGACTCCACGCTAATCCATCCCAGTCTTTAGGTCGCTCGCATAGCAACCAAGGCATACTCTTGGTCCTTCTAACGCAGACCTTAACCTCTCATGGGCCTAGTATAATTACCTGGCAGCCCACAGAGGGATCCCAAGAATATCCTCACGTCCCCCGAAGCTTCCACTTCGGCACCCAGTGCGCTGGAGCTTTTATCCAAGTCAGATAACTTGCTCCTCCTCGTATACTAAGCGATGACCTACCGTATCAGGTTACTCATCGCTTTGTGAATTAATCCTATGTCCTTAGCTAAGAATTATTACTTAGTTACCCTTAATTAAGGTTTACCACTTAGCTTCCTTTCCCGTTATCCTTGATTAACCATGATTCTCTACCTAGTTCCTCTAACTAGGGTTTGTCTTATTGGGTTAAGTGTTATCATTCAAGTCCATGCCTTAACCCGCCAACGAATCACGTCAAGATTGGCTAAGTATTTAAGTTCAAGACTTAGCCCTACAAGTTGGTTAAGTGTACCCAGAGGCTCATGACTTAACCCTATCAAGTCAAATTGGTCAAGTACTAGCTTACCTTAATCCTATCGGATTATCTTGCTAGATCGATTAAGCATAGATTATCTTAATCCCATCAAATTATCGAGTCGGATTGGTTAAGTATAGGTGGGCTTAACCCCATCCTCTAATCGTACTACAATGGTTAAGTATATTCTAAAAAGGTCTTGTGACTTAACCTTATCAGGTCCGCGTATTAGATTGGTTAAGTGTAGGTTACTTAACCCCATCAAATCTTCATGTATAATTGGTTAAGTATAAGTTGCTTAACCCCATTAAATTATCATGTTAAGTTGGTTAAGTATTGGTTACTTAACATCATTGAATTACCAAGTTTAAATTGGTTAAGTGTTTAACTTAACCCCATCGAATTACCGTGTTTAGATTAGTTAAGTGTGGATTACTTAACCCCATCTAATTACCGTGGTTAGATTAGTTAAGCGTCAATTACTTAACCCCCTCTAATTACCATGTTTAGATTAGTTAAGTCTTAATTACTTAACCCCATCTAATTACCGTGGTTAGATTAGTTAAGCGTCAATTACTTAACCCCATCTAATTACCGTGTTTAGATTAGTTAAGTCTTAATTACTTAACACCATCTAATTACCAAGTCGGATTAGTTAAGTGTAAATTACTTAACCTCATCCCCTAATCATCTTGCATGGTTAAGTGTCATTAGTCAAATTTACTTAACCTTATCATGTGGCATTAATTTAGTTAATGCACCCTCAACCTCTCACATTAGACCTTGTTGTGGTTACTAGTTAAGCCGGGCGGGTCCGGGTAGATTTACACCACAACCTAGTCTAACCTCGGGTCTTAAGCGCGACATGACCAACTTATCACATTGGATCCTATTGTTTGTAGCTACTAGTTAAGCCGGGCGGGTCCGGGTAGATTTATGCTACAAACTCAACCCAACCTCGAGTTGGCCACTTCCATGTTTGGTCTAGTGTTATATTACACTTACAACCCATACGTGTCTAATTTCAAGTCCCAAGTTTACCCCACGTGTCATGCCCCCATTTTGGTTCAACTTACATGTCGTGTTCACATGTAACCTCAAGTCAAGTTTTCATGTCATCTTCAAGTCAAGATTTCGCGTCATGTTCATCTAACTACCCCAAAGTCGTGTTTTCCAACGCAAGCAAAAGCGAGTCAACATAGTAAGGATATTACGTCACATATTGGCCTCAAAACATGCATGATGCCAAAAAAGGGATTGGCTTCCACATGCACAACCTTGGCCAAAAACATGCATAGTGTCATAAGGTGATTTGGCCACAAACATGCATTCTATCACAAGGAAATTTGGCCACAAACATGCATAGCATAAAAGGGGATTACTTGCATAAGTGTTCATGTCATAAACCTATCATGAAGGGATGAACATGCCCATGTTACTCATGTGATAAAAAAGGTAAACTTGCATATTATCATAAGGGATTTCGGGTTCATATACTTGCATAGCCTCAAAGTCACATTCATGCACATGTTTCATGAGTCAAAGTGGTTTCAAGTGTGCATGCTAACATACCACAAGCAAAGGTCCAATCTTGCATGGCAAACTAGGTCCAATGTAACATGAATAGTATGGTTTAGTCGCTACAACATAACCCAAAGTCATATGTTCATGATAAAGGGGCAAACTAGGTTCCCATAGGCTAACATACTCATGTTACTTTGCATTTTATCCCATGTCACATCAAGATCATCGTTTAAATCTACAAGTAGCTAGAACTTACATAGCGTGGCAAGAGGACTAGGAGCATGAATCGTTTTGACGAAGAAAGGTGGCTCCTTTGATGAAGATCCGTCATGAAACTCGCATAGCAACGTTGATTTGGCCTCTATTTGGTGTAGCAAGCTTGCACCTTTTGATTTGAACCCGATTTGAATGCATAGGCTCTAGGGATTGGAGATGGAGGCCATGATCAAAATTGATTTTGGCAGCACTTAGTTGCTAGGTTTGATTTTTAGGGATTTAGGTTAGGTTTAGGGTCTTTTTATAGAGATTAGGATAGTTTTAGGCCCTTAGATTAACCCTAGGATAGATCTGAACCATCAAACCACGTCAGAAGCTTCCAGAACAAGACCAGAGACCAGTGCAGGTGCACCAAGCCAGGAATGCTCGTCTGAGCCAAGTCGACAGCCAAGTCGACAGGGCTGTCGACTTGGTCAGACCAAGTCGACTCCCAAGTCGACAGGGCTGTCGACTTGGGTACTGTGGCGGGAATTTTTCCCGCCTGGCCCAACTGGCCCAATTTTTTCAAATTCAAGTTTGAATTTGAAATCTGTTTTTACTTAGAAATTTTCTGAAAACTTCGTTGGGCCTTAACCGGGTCATACGGACTCTGATTTTCGAAAACTCAGACTCTATTTCGCGTATTTTTCCGAGACGAACGCAATGGCATAGCCCATTTCGCTTGATTCAGAATTTAAAATTAAATTCTGCCTTGATTCTCGTCTTAATCATGTTATCGAAATACGGGTTGTTACACATACAATTTGATGTTAGTCAAACAACTCAAATGGAACATATCATGGATCAAATTGCTACACAATTGTGGAATAATTACATAGCAACTCATCCACAAAACTAGGTAGTTATGTATGGGATTTGTCTTTTTAGCTTTTATTAATAGAAATTTGGTTTGCTAATAATCATAATTTTAACATTGTAGGTTATAGGTGAATGAGGCCACACAACCACTTGCTCTTTCTTAATCAGTCAAGTTTCTCTTACTGTTTTTTATGTGCAATTAGGTAATTTTTCTGCATACTCTTGTATATTTTGTACACTTGAGTTTCTCTTGTGGCAAGCAATCTTGTAATCTTCTAGCCATGCAAAAATGACGTACAATCATGGTATGATTACACATTGTATTTCTTAATATGTTTGTATATCATGATTGTATATACACAAGAATGCTGATTACAATCTTGCAACCATTAAGGAATTTTTATTTTTTTACGGTTAGTCAATTGCTTATAATATACAAACATTTTAATTATGCTGAAATTTAATAGTATATATCTAATCCATTACCCTTGCTTATGTTCTATATTTTGGTAACAACTTCTAGGGATTTTTTTATTATTATGCTTATTGTTGGACATGTATGCATTTGATTTACTGTAATAGGCTTGTACCAGTTTTCACTTATCATAAATTTAGAGAATGTTGTTACTTCATTTACAATCAATTGATATTGTTATACTTCTTTTATTGTACGAGTCATTGGAATCAAACTACAGAGCTTGTTTGGATCAGCTTTTTATGGCCAGTGAAATATAGACTACTTAGAAGTGGTGTCGTATGTTTTTTTAATTGTTCAGTCTAATTCACATGTGTTTTATCTTAAATGTAGTATTGTTTTAAGAAAATAGGATTATTATAGCAGTTGCAAGACTAATTTAGGTAGGCGCTGATGTGATTGTTCAAAAAATATTGTAGTAAGCATGTTGTTGTTGTTGTTATTATTATTATTATTATTATTATTATTTGCTAATACAATTAATTCCTTCTTATGATTTGTTGTGTATTTTTAGCGGTATGCATTTTTTATTTCTATTCCTTAAAGTGGTAATTAAGAAATGAGTTACTAATTTAAATTGCTACTTTTGTTGTTTATTGTTTCAACTTCTATATATATATCCAACTTATATATATGTATCTGCACTAATTGTTTGTTGTTAATTGCATATCATATTAGTATGTTGTTTATTCATTTGCACTAATTGATGTGATACCAACGAACCATATTTTATGCATCAAACATATTATATTATATTTCCCAGTGGTCAGATCATTCTCATATTTTATTATGTTGTTCATGGGGGTGTGAGACATGTCCATGATTTTTAGCGAACCTAATTATGACCATTTTCCCCTATTGTTTGTTGTTTGGGCTATAAATTTTGATAGGGATCGAATTAGGTGCTAAAATTGGTTTCATTGGATTGGAATAGTAGTTTACGATTCTGTAGAGTGGTTACATGGAGGATTTGGTTCAGTCGTTTAGGAGGAAATGCTGTTCAATTCCGCTAAGCAAACTGTTTAATAACTATTGGGCTGAGTAGTACATCCATTAGACTAATGACCTACAAATATGAATAGAGGGAATTGGAGGAGAGAATAAGAGTTTCACTTCATTCTAACTTTAGGTTGGGCGTCTGTGATTCTCCGGTTCAACCTAAAACCTTAATTCTCCATTTTTTTCATTCAGATTCACCGTAGATTGCTCCTAGAAGATAGATCATCATCAAGAAAGATTAGATCACATAAAATTGCATCAATTTTAGGAATTTTATTGCTGTCCTGATATGAATTCACTATGTTTGCATTGGATCTAAAATGTGGTGAGTGATATATATCTCTTACACAAAAACTACGGATTATAATGGTAAATTAGGATCATATTCATATGTTACAAAAACCTCTTTTATTTGTGATTTCAATGGCATCCCAGACCTCTTTTCACTTGCACCTCCGTTCTTCCCGTTCTCTCTAACCCCATACAACTTCTCTCTTCCGCTCTAATGGCTAAGAATCGTAAGTCAAAACCTTGATTTCATTCATCAATTGTTACTAGGTCTGGATGCAATCGTTCTGTTCAATCTGTTTCCGACCAGGAATCCGACAATGACAAGGATGGGTCTGCAACCCCCAGCCCGATCTGGTGTATTCTCTTCCTGATCCGCATACAATTAATTTGTTGTTGGCTGATATTTTTTGCTGCTGGCTCTTCTACTTTGCACTCTTTGTGTTCTGGTAAGACAACTATCTCCCCTATGCTTGAAAATGCTTGTGCTTGGCCTGAGGGTGGTCCTGGCAGTGTAGTTGGCAATATGGATTGTGACAATGTCATTTTGGTTGAGAAATTGGTTTCGGTGCAAGGAACCCATGATACTTCCATTGTGGCATGTTGTAAAGTCATTTTCGATGAACGCTTGGGTATGAAACAAATTCATGTTGATGGCTTGACTGTGTATGAGGAGGGTCTGAGGGGTCCTGCATATGGCTTGTTGAACCATGGTCTCCCTCTCCCTTCCAATAGTGTGTCCCTGAAAAGCTCATAAGATGCTCAACCATATTCCCATTCCAAGTTTACACCAATGTAGTAAAATTTAGCTTGTCCTAGTAATGATATTCCAGTGCATACCAAATGGTCTTCGCTATTTTCCAATCTCCACAATATTGCTCGTAACTTTACACTGGTCGAGTTCAATATTCTCCCTTCCGAACTTGGTTCAATCCCACCTCCCGAATTGCTCCGTGAAGCTTCGTTTTTTTTAAAAGACCAGCTTGTAGGTTTTTTCTTGGATGCTAGGCCCCAGGAGTGGATATGATCACCACATTTTGTGCTTCTTGGAGATTAAGAGCGGGTTTGCACATCACTTTTGTGGATGGCCTTAATTATTTGACATTTTAGTCGGTGGAGGAAAGGTTAAGGGTTTTGGAATCTCCTCCGTCAATCATTGGTGGTAAACCTTTTGTTGTGACACTTTAGAGTTCTTCGATTGATAGGGTTAAAGAGTAAGTTTTGTCCATTCCTGTATAAACTCATTTTACTCTTGTCCCATCTGTTCTTCAGCCTCTTCTAGGCCTCAATTGGTTGGCCTGCAATATTGAGAAATTAAAGTGTTTTGATGCCGGTACCGTAGCCGGGAAAAAAAATCTTACTTTCGCTTGTGCCCTGATTGAGATCTTCCCTGACAAGCCTCTTCCATCGCAGATTAAATTTCAACTGAATGATCGTGATTTCCTAGTTGAAGTGGGATATAAATGGAAAACCGACATATGCACGTTGTGCATAGTTTTTAGTCATTCGCTGGATACTTGAGGTGGTTCGAGTGGTGTCTCGCCTCCTATTAGAATCCCGTTACCCCGGCCCCCTCCTAGGATTTGAGCACCTAAAGCCAAATTGGATGTTACATTCCTTGGCCCCCTATGGTGGACAAGATTGCTGAGAATGTGACTGATGCATCAGTGGATTTTGATAATCCGGGTTTTCCCATTTAGATTTTGATGTTGCTCCTAATCCTGATATCTCTTGGGTTGATCAAGAGAGAGCTTGGGTCCTTCCGGGATGCGTCTGGATTTTGAAAACTGTACATATAAGTATGTTGGGCAAGATGATGATGCACATCGCCTTTTCTATAGGCCCGTTGACAGGGATTTGAAGTTGTGGGATGAAGGTGAACCGGGTGAGGACAATGAGATTATCATGTAGGATCTTACTTGGTATAGGAGATCTATTTTCTCCCTAGATTCTTCGTTCAACGTGGATGATTCCGTTTTGATGTCCATGGTAGGGTTATGTCTCCCTTTACGGGGACCTTCTATGAGGAAGTATTTGTTTGATTTCGGTTATTATTGGCATAGTGTTAGTTTCTTTTGTTATTTGATAGTGACTAGACACTTCAAACCAGATAGTTGTTTTGTGCTTGTGTAGTGCACCTATTCTTCATTTCTTGTATAAAGTGGTATAGCCACTATAATCCGGCTTGCTTTGCCAAAAAAATCATATGTTACATGCTAAATTCCCCCTAGATATGACCATATATGTTTAGACATCTTAGGAAAACCTAATTTGATCATGTTAACCAGATAATTGTTAGATTAATTATGTTTATACATACGTTTAGACCCAAATCATGTTACATCTCATGTTTATGATATGTTAATGCCATAATTACGATATGTTCATGTTTGTATGACAGTATTGTATTTGTTTTGATTTCACTACAAGGAAAACCACTTTCAACCGCGGTCAAAGATAGAGTTTCCTTTGTAAAAGCTGTAAAATTTTCGTCCCGATGAATTAACTACTAGTCAAAACGTTGACACAACACGTATGCTAAAATATCCTGTCTAAACAACATGCATGGCTAAAACATCCCGCCTTCCCCATAGTTGTCCTCTACAAAAAATTTGTTTCCCTCTTCCTGGAGTTTCATTTCCCTGTTCCTTATTTCCCTGGATTCCAATTTCATGGTGACCTAGTTCCTCTTGTTCGGTTATGTCGATCGATTTAGTTATTTGTCTTCTGTACATTTTAGTTCGATTTATTTAATTATCTGTTTTTCGGTTGATTTAATTATTTAGTTCTTGTACATTTAGTTTGATCGACTGATTTAGTTCGATCGACTGATTTAGTTCGATCGATTTAATTATAATTTGTTTTTTTGTTTTTTGTACATTTGCGTTAATAAGTGTTTATTTTTTTTAAGAAATAAACACAAGGATTTAAATGAGGAACAAAACTCTCATTTTTAAGCAGAACTAAATCCTTATGTACATTTGTTTTAATAAGTGTTTATTTGTTTTAATATCATGAAGAATCTGATATAAAGACCAATTTGATTTAGTATAATTGAAGATAGTTAGATTTTTTTTCCTATTGTTGTACGTAGTGGTACTTTATGTGGGTATTTTCCTGTTGTTGTACTTTGGTATGTAATTACATTATTGATTAGAAATTTATTCTATTAAGATAGTTGACATTTACACTTATTAGTGAAATGTTACAGTATTACTGCACTAATACCGTCATTACTACACATTTGCTTTGAGCTAGCTTGATTATGATTTATGGATACATTTACGGTTTACATAATTTTTTTCCTAGATTTATTAATTAGAAGTGAACCAAATGGGATAATGTTGCATGTAGATATACTTTTTTTGGGTATTATGGTTATAAGTGTAGTTTGGCTTAAGTTAGGACGCATTCTTCATCAAAAGCAAGGCATACAAAAATTATAATTCCATGGGTTATGAAATTAACCTATGTCCTAGAACAATTATATGGTTTGATTATATAACTTGACTATTGAAAAGAATCTTGCTCGAAATGAATTTTGTTTTGCTTACTTGCATGATAACAATACAAATTGTCCTATTTAACCCCCTTGTTCACTTTGGTCGGTTGTTGCTATATTAAATTATCCAAAATCCTGTGTAACTGCATAATTGGTTCGTTAGCAACCGCCCTTGACAATTTACCCATGTGTTGTGTGCTTTTCTTAATTTGCTGTTTTGTTTCACTAATCAACTTTTTTTATATACACCTCATTTGATACCTTTAACGCACTTTTTAGTTTTCACCCAAGGCTATACCTTTTCACATATATATAATCACTATTTGCCACAGATAATTGCCAACCTCTGTACTGTTGTAAGCATAGCTCTACAACCGGATGGGTTTTCATTGTCTTATTCTTTGGACCAAAATTAATTGATAAAATAAAAACAATCATGAAGTAGATTTTATAGCAGGACAGAAGTTAGTTTGGAAATGAATTATGGTACATGCATATGTACATGAAAAAGGTCTATTGTAACAACTCCTATTTTTTTTTTTTGAATATTAAAATTATTAAATTTAATGATTTATGAATATTTTATGGTTATAAGTAAAATTTTACAATTTAATTATGTAATTGTATGATGTAAGCTTAATTAAATTGTTTAAGTAATGAAATGGTACAGTTGTGTTGATCAAACTCTTCACCGATTAATGAAATGGTACAGTATTGCTACGCTAAAACCATCGCTGTTGAAAATTTGCTTTGAGCTAGCTTGATTATGATTTATGGATACGTTTACGATTTACATAATTTTTTCCTTGATTTATTAATAAGAAAGTGAATCAAATGGGATGATGTTGCATGTAGAAATAATTTTTTTGAGTATTATCATTATAGATGCAGTTTGGCTTAAGTTAGGACACATTCATCATCAAAAGAAAGACATACAAAAATGATAATTTCATGGGTCATGAAATTAACCTATGTCCTAGAACAATTATACGGATTGATTATATAACTTGACTATTGTAAAGAATCTTGTTCGAAATGAATTTTGTTTTGCTTACTTGCATGACAACAATATAAACTGTCCTGTGGAACCCCTTTGTCCACTTCGGTCCATTTTTGTTGTATTCTCATTTCCTGTTGCGCTAACTTTTCTTGCTAAAGTGATTAAAAGGGTCTGTCAGTTTTCATGAACAGAGGTATATGATTTGTTCTTCGAGTAGCTGATGCCCTTTCTATTGAAAATACTCCCTACTTTGCATGGTATTTAAAGTAGTCGTGAGTTAGCAACTTGGTATTTTCTTTTTGAAACTCTATTAAAGTTATATTACCCAAGCAGTGGGTTGCTTTGCTTTTACTATGAAGTTTTGAGGCTAGAAAAATTATTAATGATATTTTTGTTTAGAGCCGAAGAATGTCGCATGCTTGTTTCAAAAATTGAAAGTTATACCGAAATAAATGTGGAAGTTTTACTGTACGTAAGATTGAGTCTTGATATGATTTGGGCTGAAGAAATAACTCCACTTGCAGGCTATCCTTTTGTTATATTTCTAAATTATCTTCTCTCTTTTTTGATGCAATACTATCTAACAAAGGGTGATACAAAATATTATTTATAAGGAATAAAATATATAACATATTGAAGTTCATCCATCGCCATTGCAATCGAAAATGAAACCCTGGTCAGCGCCAGTTTTGATCAGTGCACCTATTATTACTTCATTTGCGGATCCATTCGATTTTGACTCCACCAACTGAGCGCAGGCTCATCATTCATTTTTCTATTGTTTGTAATATGACAATTGATAACCATCACCATTTGTTCAACTAAACCCTTTGTCATTGACTACAACGTCATGGTAGGTACTAAATTGTAATATCATGCTTTATGGATCAATGGATTATGTTTTGCATTAAATTCGATTTTGTTTTCTGAATTTAATGGCAGGAAATACAATTCTTGTGTGTGAGAGGAAAGCAAAGGTCTAGTGGTGAAGCTAGCCCTAAATTTCACGTATGGAGTTTAAACTACTGTTTTTGATAGAGGGTTCAACTTACCTGAAATACGACACTAATAGCTCCATCAGTGTTTGATACTAACACCTTTCCTAAACATTTTTTTTATAGTAGAATCAACTTTTCATGAAGCCATATTGTTTGAGGTAGGGATAGCATGTAACCTGAGATAATTTTTCTTGTCTTTGTGCAAATAATATATATGAGAGTTCTTTATTTAAGTTCGTTGATTACATAAAGAATTATTTAATAGTTCTTCATTATAGAGGCACAAGTTCTCTAAGTTAGAAACTCAAATCAAAAGAAGTATTTAAACATGACTATAAATAGTTAGTTCACATAAACTCAAATCACATCTCTTTGCCATTATTTTTATTTCTAGTCCATGCTTTACTTCCTCAAACAATAAGCAGTTTGCAAAAAAGACATCTAATCAAAAGAAAATCTGATATACTCAAAATATTTGTTATGTATGGAAAGTAGGAAAAAAGAAGAGGTTGTAAATGCCACCTACTTTAGCTCATGGAATAAATCAAAAAGCAAGCTTCACTTGTTATAATGAAAATGGTGACGGCACATTGGCACTTTGGTGAAGGTTAAAGCCAAATTCAAAATCGCATAACAGTGTTTTCTCTTTGGTGGAGGATTGCTGACGTCTTCTAGTTTTACTTCAGGGAGTGAGTTGCATTTTGTGATTTGAGATGGAAACCGATACATTATAGATGTTCATAAACATGAATTAGAAAGATCAGTTTCACAACTTCATTTCTAGATGGCAAATTAAAACAATTGCAGTCTATTTCATGACAGCTTGAAATAATGCATACTCTCCTTGTATATAATATATTGGCTACTTCATGAAAAAGAACCTGCGCTACAACTTGGCAATTATTACCACTTCCAAGCCTGTAGCTTCATTTGAATCTTTCGTGAAAAGTGTGTATGTATAGTTACTGGAATTGTGTAGTTACTACGCTGGAATGAAATATGCAGGGTACAACAGAAGGACGCTGCTGCATTTTCCATGTTCATTCAATTATCTCTTACAACCGTTACCTGCTTGTGTACATATATAGCTAGTTGAAAATTGCTGTGAAGAGCCAATTAGAGAATCTATTTATGTTTGACACGCATGGACTGCCACGCTTGTACATGTATACTCTGCTATCTTAGTTCCTACTTTACTGACTTTTTGAACTTCATAGTATATGGTGGTTATAAGTATTCTCGTTAATAACCGTGTACTAGAAATAAATCTGTGTTTCTCGATTAATAAGCACACAATACACAAAAGATTTGGTCAACTCTAAATTTTACCATTCAAAAGTATGAAGTAGATACCTCAATAAACAGGATGTCTTAAGATTCTGACCTCAGTGGTCAAAATCCAACGTTAGTTGTATTCATATCCAATGCTCAGGACCGACCCATATGGCTTGTAATGTCTCATGAATTGTATCCATATAACTGATTCCTAATATTTATTACTGTAAATTTTAATATAATATATGTGAACAATTTTGTTTTGGAGAAGAAGATGTTAGAGAATGATTCAAAGTTTTATTTTAGATTAGATCTAGTCTTCCTTTTTTAGTGGATCAGTTTGAATTATTTTAGCTATTTTATTGTTTGATATTTTAGTATTATGCAAGTATAAGTAGATGTACTACCTTTTGTATTGCTTGGAAATAATAGAAAGTTGTTTTGCATTGCTCCAATTCATTACTCTTTCTTCTATTTCCAACAAATTTGGTATCAGAGCGGGTTATTCTTAGGGCTTGTGAGATTAAAAAAAAAAAAATGTGAGTGTTCTTCAAATGTCTACTACCACAAATTATTCACTTTCCGTTCCTCTATTCAAAGGAGAAAACTATCAATCATGGGCTATCAAAATGAAGTCATATCTCAAAGCTTTAAGTTTATGGGATGTCATTGAAACTGATAGTGATCCCACTCCTCTTTCACAAAATCCAACAGCCACTCAAGTCAAAAAATATGAAGAAGAAATGGCAAGAAAGCCAAGGGCACTTTCGTATCTACATGGGGCTGTGTCGGAAGAAATTTTCACAACTATTATGGATTATGAATCTCCCAAAGAAGCATGGGAGAAGATTAAAGAGGAGTATGAAGGAAATCACCAAACAAAATTAATGCAAATTTTGAATCTTAAGAGGGAGTTTGAAAAAATGGGAATGAAAAGCAATGAAGGTGTTAAGGAGTATGGAAGTCGGCTGATGTCGATTGCCAACCAAATCAAGCTACTTGGTGGAGAATTTACAAGCCAAAGGGTGGTGGACAAACTACTTGTCACTCTTCCAAAAAAGTACGAAGGTAAAATTTCTTCACTTGAAGATACTAAAGATTTGTCCAAGTTAACTTTTTCAGAATTGATCAATTCACTCTATGCGGTGGATCAAAGGAGGATCATGAGAAATGAAGATGGTGAAAACATCAGTGAAAAAGCTTTTATAGCAAAGTATCAAACTCAAAAAGGGAAAGGCAAATTTCTCAAATGCAACATTTGTCACAAAACCGGTCATGAAGAAAATGATTGTTGGTATAAGGGAAAAACTAAGTGTTTCAATTGTCAAAAATTTGGGCATATGGCAAGGAATTGTAGATTCAAAAATGAAAAACAAGAGACCATGACAGATGAAAAACAAGAGAACATGGCACAAGTGGCCGTGGAAGAAATTTTATTTTAGAATTGTTGGTGAGAAAGTGCACCATGGAGAGAAAGTGCTCCAATATTAATTTTTTATTTTATTTTTGAAGATGATGAAAGAGTGCATCACAAATCGAAGAGAAGTGCTTCGTTTATTATTTCAATAACTTTGAATCAAGGGGTTGTGTTAGAGAATGATTCAAAGTTTTATTTTAGATTAGATCTAGTCTTCCTTTTTTAGTGGATCAGTTTGAATTATTTTAGCTATTTTATTGTTTGATATTTTAGTATTATGCAAGTATAAGTAGATGTACTACCTTTTGTATTGCTTGGAAATAATAGAAAGTTGTTTTGCATTGCTCCAATTCATTACTCTTTCTTCTATTTCCAATAGAAGAGAGATAGAGGAGAAATTCAAATAAAAAATAACAACAACGAGTGAGAAAATTTTGAGCTACAAAATTTTTTTGATTATAAAATGACGGATGTTAAGCTAGTTATAGAGCAATTCATTGGTATTACGCACCTCCGAATCAATTCAACTAATAATATGAATATGAAAGCAGATATTATTAGTAAAATTCAACTAAAAACTTAATATCTGCATTCATATTATTAGTTGAATACAAAATAGCAAACATATATAACTTGTAATGTACCATAATAACGATTGGATATCAATATCTCCAGATTTACAAGGGTGTAAAATATATTTAAGAAGAAATGTTATCTGTCTTAATATGAGGGGACATTCAGTGCACAACCTAATTGGCATTTCAAATATATGATAGGTCAGTAGAAGCAGTAATGAAATGGAATTGAACTATAACTAAACATGTAACCGGTTGTAATAAAAGTGAAAAAATAGAACATTCATCCTGCATTATTATTAGACCTATTTTTGTTTTTTAGTATAACTTATTTGTGATTTAGAAACTCTGTAATAGAGTGCTCGCATAGCAGTGGACACCCTAACTAGGCTCTTTTGCCACTACATAATGCTGTCCAGAGGAAAGAGCAGCAACATGTAATGATTTGAATATGTGTGAATTGCAACTAGGGAGTTTTGCACATGAGATGTGATTAACTATTTGTTTATAACCTATTGCTATTTTTATTTTAGATACTTGATTTCATACATATTGCACATGACAATGGAGAAAGATTGATTGCGTCAACATAGGTATTATTTGCTATTTTCTATTAAACTTTCTATTTGACATACTTTGATAATAAAAAGTAACGCTTGTTGTATTCAATTTTAATAATAGAACAAGCAGAGAGTATGGCTAAGGAGCTCGTAGTTTTGTGCATGATGCCAAGAAAAATTAGGAGATGTGGAAAAGATTTTGTGTCCTTGTATAGACTGTCGTAATCTTAGTTGTCACTATGGAAAACCATTGTTGAGCACCTGATTATAAGGGGAATGGATCTTATGTATGAAGGTGGTATGTGGTATAATCATGGTGAGCAAATGACTGTTGAAAAATCAGTTAAAATGGGAGAGACGTACGACTTATTCATAGCAATTCACTATGAAGATGAAGACTATTTCAATCATACTTTTTTTGATGATGACAAAGATAAGGACGGTGCACAATAGCGACATAATTATCTACTTAAAAATTTGGAGGACGCTGAAACCCCACTGCATCCTGGTTGCACAGACTATACAAAGTTATCTGCCATTACTACTTTGTATAATTTTAAATGCGATACTGGATTATTTGATACTGGTTTTGATAAACTTCTTAATGTCGAACATTTGTTTTTGCCAAAGAATAACGTACTCCTCAAGACTTTATATGAAGTAAAAAAGTTTCTAAAACTATTTGATATGGGATTTGAAAAGATTCATAGAATAATTCATCGAAAAATATACAGGAACTGTAGCTGGATTTATAGACATTACATATAGACATATATCATTGTGATCTCCCTAACCCATCCTTCGTAATATCGTCTATCTTTCCTCTTAGAACTCTAGCCATATGTCTTCTTGTGAAAATGATTGTTATTTTTTTTTTGTAAAGAGAAAAAAAAATTAAATAGGTGTTCGAAATGAGGTTCTTCACGAGGATCGATCAATCGGGATACAAAGGAGATTACGTAAGGTATCCCAGTTAAGGTGTTGAGATATTTTTCAATAATTCCAAGATTGAGAAGAATGTTTAGATCTGAAAAAGATGGCAGAAGAATTAAGGTGACATTTCAAAAATAAAAGTTGTGATGGAAAGATGCGATACCCTGTAGATTCTGTGACATGGAGCATGATTGATTAATAATGGAAAACAATTTCAGCCGATCCACGTATTCTTAGACTTGGTCTTGCTATAAATGGCTTTAATCCATTTTCCATGTTTAGCTCTGTTGACGGGCAAAATTATCGCACGCCAACACTCAATATGTTGTGTGGTGTAAACACAACAAATCCAAAATAAGTTAAATAAATGCGGGGAAACACAACTTTTTATAGTGGTTCGGCACTAACGCTTATGTCCACTTTATAATGACCATTCATCATACGATATCTGATTACAACGTTGTACAAGTTTTGATGATATTCGAGTAAAAAATATTGCAATAGAATAATAATGTCCTTCTTCTTCTTCCTTGAGATGAGTTGACTTGGTCAACTATGTGCAAAACAAGCTTTAATGTCCAAGAGGTCTATAAACGGTGCAACTATGCTTACTATTGTCAAACAAGCTATGGAACATGTGAGCACCACCTTTTAACTATTCATGCCATGTCCAATGGCCATGGGGAAGGTGTTGGAAGCCATTAATGAGTGTTTGAAACTCTCAAAGTCCAAAAATTCCAAGGAAAAAAGATCTCAATGAAGGCCAAGGCTTAGGGTATGTATAGGAGGAAGGTTAGGTGGGAGTGGTGAGTAGCGGGACCCACAAGAAGCAATATTCGAACCCTAGAAATAGCCTTTGTAACATGAACTTTGAACCCCTCCGGGGGTTGGAGAATTTCGAACCCCTCTAGGGGTTAGAGAATTTCGGACCCCTCCAAGGGTTAGAGAATTTCGTACCCCTTAGGGGGATATGAATTGGGTGACGAGGGACGACACATGGGGATCCGAAATCTTGTCTTTTTAAGGGTCAAGGTTCCCGACCATGAAATAAAGGAAAACGAGTTTTCATGAGTCCGAACTAATGGGATCCAAGCTTCCGGATCCGAGGAAATCGCATGAATCGTGTTTTCTTACGCCTGTAACGTGATTTTGACCCCAATGCTTTGTGTTTTTTGACACTTGAGAGCGTCACTCACCAAATACTTGACCAGTGACAGCTTCACAAAAAAGCATGTCAACATTTGCCCCCCCCCCTAAAAAACATATCTTGCTTGGTCCAAGGAAGGCGTGTTTTGCAAGGAGAAGAGAAATCCAGAAACCAAAGCCAGAAGAAGTCCGGTACGAGATTCTACATTCACAAAACTGAAGAGGCACGACCATGCCAGATCGTTTTATCTGGGAAACCAAAGCTGATAAGCTAGAAATCCGTGATCGCTTCGGTTCATATTAACCAGAAAATTAGAATGTCAAAAATCCAGTGAAAGCCGATGATCACCTTGGATCGCTTTGATAGATAACCATGATAACCAGAATATCCGAGGGGCTGGAGGAGCCCAGTAACCTTGGCAAGTTGATTAAAGGAAACCTTATCGAAGCAGGACAAGAGGCCAAGATAGTCACGAGTGGATATTCTTGTCGTGTCACTGAAAAGTCCACCTGATATAATCCAAGGTTGTCGACAAGGCGACCCACTAATCCAAACGAGCAAGATCGTACAAGATCTGAAACTCGCCACAAATCCACGAGTGGATATTCTTGTCGTGTCATTGACAAGTCCACCCGATGTAATACAAGCTCATTAACAAGGTGACCCACTAATCCAAACGACCAGGCTCGTACGAGATCCGAAACTCTCAACAAATCCACGAGCGGATATTCTTGTCGTGTCACTGACAAGTCCACCCGATGTAATCCAAGGTCGTTGACAAGGCGACCCACTAATCCAAACGCGCAGGTTCGTGACGATCCGACACTCGCCACGAGTCGAGGTGATCTCGTCGAAGTAGGACGAGAAGCTAAGATAGCCAGACGCTTATTAGAGTTTGCAATCCCGTTATTGGTTTCATACTTCACAAGTAAGTGTCCTTACTTTGCGAAGTAATTCTGCTAAATTTATAAAAGTTAGGGATTTTTTTTAGCAAAGCCACAAGAAAACCAACGGTTCGCCATCCGTAAAGAGCATGCCTAGGGAGCTAGCATGCCCCCGTGCATGGGTAAGCAGACTTGGCCTTCTCTGATTCCAAATTCATTTATAAAGAAAGGTGAACGATACAAAGAGCATACCTGGGAAATTATTTGTTCCCGTCGCATGGTTAAGCAAATTTAGTCGTTCAAATTCAAAGCCGAGAAAGGTAAACCTTTCATTAATAACCAGGAGGATACATCAATAGGATCAAAAGTCCTTAAAGCCAAAACCATGGGCCGAGGCTCGAATAACCGAATCCAGAGTAAGCTAAGGGAGCCATCGCCATAGGCTTAAGAAATCCAAGAGACCCAAAAGCTGGAAAACCAAAAGTATGAAAGCCATAAGCGAGACAATCCCAAGGCCAGAGAATCCATGAACCAAAATCCAGAGTCCGTAAGCCAAAGAACCAAGGGAGGCCAAAAACCAAGGCCCAAGCGCCGAAGGCCCTAAACCAAAATCCAAGAAGCCGAAGAATTCAAAAGATAGAAAGCCAAGAAATCAAATCGGAGGTTCCGAAACAGAAGACCAGAAAACCAAGACCAATATCCGAAACGTATGAAGAACCAAGAACACGTAACCAAAACATCCACCAAGTCGGAAGACCAAACTCGCAAGCCAAAAGATACAGGTGCCAAAGAGACTTGCATCCAAGACACCAGAGACAATAAGGGGTTTAGTTGATGTTGATGCCGCCAGGACGATTGCTAGTCCTAGGCCTATCTTGATTCCTTTGAGGGGGGGCGAGCCTGTCCTGGCTTTCCAGCCCAAGTTCGAATGAATCGTGCCAGTTATTCATTTCTGGCACGTTCTTCAATAGTGTTCTTGAGATGACGACACTCGTTTGTATTGTGACCATAGATGTCATGAAATATGCAATGTTGGCCAATATCTCTTTCTTGTTGAGAGGGCTCCTGAGCGGGAGGATTTTTGAAGGGAGCAATAGGGTGAACTTCCCGGTAGATCTCCTCGAGAGCGTGAGTAAGCTCCGAGTAGGTCGGTAACCTAGGTTGCCTATTAGCCTTGTTACGGGTCTTGCCTTTACTTGAGATCATAGCTTGAGTATCCAAAACTTGTTGAACTGCGCTTCCGTCGGAAATGGGGGTGCCCCCGAGTGTAGCGGAAGCAGTGTCAATCCGAGGATCGACGTCGCCCTGCTGTGGAGTTCGCGAAGTTGCCCTCGAGTCACAAGTTACAAACTGCGGAACATAGGCTCTTTTTCAAATGATGTCCGTCCGTTTGGTTAGTCGATCTTACAAAACCATGTACTCTACCTTCAATCGAAGCGAGAAAGGTGTTCATAACCTCCGCTTGCCGATCAAGACAAGCGATCAATCCTCTAGCCAATTCCGCTAAGTCCTCTTGAGTAACCAAGTCCGAGAGTTCCTCATTCGTAAAATGTTCTTGATTTTCCTAGCTACTAGCAGTCCGAACCTCGGAAGTAGCGTCGAACCATTTACGTTTTACCATCTCAAGAAGCGAGCAATAAAGTTGACGCCGAAGACTAAAATTGAAATCGAGGACCGAAACCAAGGACGGAAACCAAAAGTGAATCGATGTTGAAGTCCAAGTTTAAATCTGAAGTCGAAGTTGAAACCCAAAGACAAATCCGAAGCAGAGGTCAAAGCTGTGCGTCCCCCTTCCTGGCGTGCCAAAATGTTGACGGGAAAAATTGTCGCACGCCAACACCCAATGTGTATGTGTGGTGTAAACACAACAAATTCAAAATAAGTGAAGTAAATGCGGGGAGATACAGCTTTTTATAGTGGTTCGGCACTAACACCTACGTCCACTTTATAATGACCATTCATCATATAATATCCAATTACAATGTTGTACAAGTTTTGACGATATTTGAGTACAAAGTATTGCAATATAATAATAATGTTCTTCTTCTTCCTTGAGATGAGTATACTTGGTCAACAATGTGCAAAACAAGCTTTAATGTCCAAGAGGTCTAGAGACGGTGCAACTATGCTTGCTAATGTCAAACAAGCTATGGAATATGTGCGCACCACCCTTTAGCTATTCGTGCCATGCCCAATGGCCATGGAGAAGGTGTTGGAAGTCATTAACGAGTGTTTGGAGCTCTCAAGGTCCAAAAATTCTAAGGGAAAAGGATCTAAATAAAGGCCAAGGCTTGGGGTATTTATAGGAGGAAGGTTGGGTGGGAGTAGGTGAGCAGCGGGACCCATAAGAAGCAATTTTCGAACCCCAGAAATAGCCTCCTAACACGAACTTCAAACCCCTCCGGGGGTTGGATAATTTCGAACCCCTCCAGGGGTTAGAGAATTTCGAACCCCTCGAGGAGTTAGAGAATTTCGAACCCCTCTAGGGGTTAGAGAACTTCGTACACCTTAGGGGGATACGAATTGGGTGCCAAGGGCCGAAACATGGGGATCCGAAATCTTGTCTTTTTAAGTTTCGAGGTTCCCGACCATGAAATGAAGGAAAATGAGTTTTCATGCGTCCGAACTAAAGGGATCCGAGCTTCCGAATCCGAGGAAATCGCATGAATCGGGCTTTCTTATGCTTGTGACGTGACTTTGACCTAGCTGCTTTGTGTTTTTTGACGCTTGAGCGCGTTGCTCACCAATTACTTGGCGTATGGCAGCTTCGACAAAAAAACGTGTCAACAAGCTCCAAGTATAGTTGTTGGCCATTAATGCTTGTGAGTTATAATTTATCGCCTATGTTGTGCATGAAGAAGGAAAATATCATGTTTAAAACTTCTAATTCTAGGTCCAAAACAACCAAAAAATGATATTGATGTATATTTGGCACCATTAGTAGAAGACTTGCATTACTTGTGGAGTAATGGAGTAGAGACATATGATGCACTAAGTAAGACACTTTTTAACTTGAAAGCTATTTTATTGTGGACGATAAATGATTTTCTAGCTTATGGTAATCTTGCTGGATGTTGTCTATGGGTAAAAAAGTGTGTCCATCATGTGGTGTAATACTTGTCATCGGTGGCTGAAACATACTTGAAAGACAGTTTACATGGGTCATAGAAGATTTTTATCCACTACAAATCCATTAAGAAAAAAAATACTTGTTTTGATAACATCATGGAGGATAGGAAAATGCCTAGAATTCTAACCGGCAAAAACATCTCTTTAAGTTTGAAAGATTTTCCAAATGACTTTGGAAAAGGTGCCAAAAGCGAAAAGAAAAATAAGGGCAAAGGTAAAAAAAGGAAGATTGGCAACGACAGTGAAGATGATGAAGAAGAATATAATGATCCTATAAACAAAGAGCTATCAAGTTGGAAAAAGTGATCAATCTTTTTTGACTTGCCATTATCGGGAGGTTATATTTATATTCCATTTTTCTTTATTGACCTATTAAAAGCAAAATGTGGGAAAACTCTTAAGCTTAACTTTTAATTTTTATAGGAACTTCTTTTGTGTCATAATTTAGACGTAATGCACGTTGAGAAAAATGTCTGTGAAAGCATACTTGGTACAATGTTGCATGAGAAAAAATAAAAGGATGAGATTAATTGTAGATATGATCTACAGAGTTGGGGAATTCAGCATAGCCTTTATGCATAACCTCGTGGGACCGAAACATATCTTCCACCAGCTCCGTATACATCATCAAAATAAAAAAAAAGATATTTTGCAAAAGTGTGTATGATTTTAAAGGTCCTATGGTTATTGCTCAAACTTTAAAAGGCGCATATCATTGGTGGATTGTAAGATTAGTGGTTCGAAGTCTCATGATTATCATGTTTTGATGCAACAATTATTATCGGTTGCACTACGAGGTTTGCTGCCCAGAAAACCCAGAAAAGCAATTAATCGTCTATGTTCATTTTTTAATAAAATATGTCAACATGTTCTTGATAGAGAAAAATTACAGCAACTGGACGACGAGATCGTTAAAATATGTGTGAACCTGAAAGATATCTTCAACCTTCATATTTCGATATTATGATACACTTGACGATTCATCTTGAGATGGAAGCTTGATTTTGTGGACCCATTCATTTTCGTTGGATGTATCCCTTTGAAAGGTACATGAAAACACTTAAAGATTACATAAGGAATTATGCACGACCATAGATGCACTGCAGAATACTATCTCGCAGAAGAATGCATGTAATAACCCGGAATTTCTAAACCAATTTAAAATTTAATTTAAGCTATTTTAATGAATATGGAAATATAAATTGGTTATTTTTGCTAAATAAATTTTGAGATAATTTTAAAATTAGTTTTTATATTTTATTTGACTTAAAATAAACCCAGTAAAATTATTAAATTGATTTATAAGCTTTATTTTTTAAAATTTTGAAAACTAGATTTTGCAAATCAATGCATAGCCCTTAAAAAGTGAAATTTTGCATATGAGCTCAGAATTCGACAAAATAATTTTTATTTTTTTTGGAATCATAATGATAAATCATTGTTGGGTTCCAAAATGCGCGTCGAACGGAGTCAGCAGGTGTCCGTGAGAGGCAAAATCATTTGTTCGAAAACAGGCAGTCATTTTACAAAGGAACATTATTGATACAATCTCGGAATTCGATTCCACTTCTTGTTTTGGATTCGTATCATCAAATAATGGTTAAATGCAAAAGGGCATAATTTTTTAAGCTAGCGTTTGGGCGTACAAGAAGAAAAGATACGCTAAAATCACATTTTTGAAGCTAATTTCAGCAATTTTACAAAGGAACATTACTGAGACGACCTCGGAATTCGACGATACATTTTTTATTGGATCCGTAATGTCGAAAAATGGTAAGATTCCAAATTTTGTGAGTTTTAGAGTTTATATGTGGCCGGACGTGATTTTTAAAGTGAAAAACAAACAATATTTTGACTTTAAAAAATCGCTGTTTGTGTATATGGACTCAAAGTTCGATGAAACTAGTTTCGTTTAATCCGTAATGTCAGAGAGTAGCTACCCATCAATTTTCATTGAAAACGCGATCCGTAGGTGACCACACGGATTTTTAAACGATGAAAATAAGCGATATTAGAGTATAATAAAATATAAAATCATTAGAAAAATAATCAGACTCCACTATAAATTGTCTCAACCTCCCTAAACCTCATTTCATTTTTGAAAAACACAGCATCCCCTTTTCCACTTTTCTAACCCTAATTGCAAGGTTCTAAAATAAAAAACAATTCATACAAAAATCCATAAATCACAATACAAGTATATTTGCAATGCTTGAGTGATTCTCTTCGCGTCTATATGAGTTTGGAGGGTTGCAGAACAAGTTTGGGACGCTGAAAGTTTTCAACGTGAGGTTCAAATGGGTTAGGGTTCGAATTTGTGGAGAATCGAAGCAACGGTATGTGTTTTGGTTGTTAGATTTGAGTTTAGAGTATCGAAAGAAGGTTGTATGCGAAGTTTGAAGCGATTCGAAGCCGAAAAGTGTCAGGAGAAAGTAGGGCAGCGTGCGTCTTTGGATGGGCTGAAGCGTGTTGTGCTTTTGGAGAAGGAGAATCATGAGTAAGAGGATTAGAAGCATGTTAGGGTAATTAATTATTTGAAAAATTAAGTGTTAATGACATATATATGTGTGCAATCTTATAAAAAGCCTAACTTTCTCATACGAACTCGGAATTCAGCGAAACAGGATCCGTTGGAACCATATCGATGAGAGCTTCGCAAAAAAACTGATTTGGATTGATTTGGAGCTCGTCTCAATTTTTGGAGGAGTGGAAACCATCAGTGATATTTCTAAATTGAAAATAAAATTGATTGTGATCGTGATACTAAATTTATATATACGCTACATAAAATACATATATGCGTTGTATAAAGTTGGAATTGATTGATTGTGGTTGCAATGAATTGTTGGATTGAATTTGTAGTAAGAATAAAAGAATCATTTGTTGAATTATGTTTTTGTTTGAATAAAAATGTTTTAACAATAAAAATTTAGATTTTTATTGTATGTATAAATCACAAAAGAAGAATCTTTTTTGAAATAAAATATTTTAGCAATAAAAATTATATTTTTATTGTATGTATGAATCACAAAAATGTTCATGTTTAGAATAAAATATTTTAACAATAAAAATTATATTTTTATTGTATGTATGAATCACAAAAATGTTCATGTTTAGAATAAAATATTTTAACAATTAAAATTATATTTTTATTGTATGTATGAATCACAAAAATGTTCGTGTTTAAAATAAAAATGTTTCAATAATAAAAATTACGTTTTTATAGTATGTATGAATCACAAAATTGGTCATGTTTGAAATAAAATGTTTTTAACAATAAAAATTTACATTTTTATTGTATGTAGGAATTATTAAAAAGATTCACGTTTAAAATAAAATGTTTTAACAATAAAAATTACATTTTTATTGTATGTATAAACCAATAAAAGAATGTATTTTAGAATATGATTTTGTTCGTTAAAAAAACATTATTTTAACATGTTAGTGAAGTATTAAAAATAGTCATATGTTAATTTACATTTTTGTTTGATAAAAATGACGTCATTACATGTTAGTGAAGTATTAAAAATAGTCATATGCTGAAATATGTTTTGTTCATTAAAAACATTGTCTTTAACATGCTAGTTAAGAATAAAAAAACCATATGTTAATGTATGTTTCATTAGATAAAATGTTGTCTTTAACATGTTATTTAAGAATAAAAGAACCATACGTTAATATATGTTTCGTTAGATAAAATGTTGTCTTTAACATGTTAGTTACGAATAAAAAGAACCATACGTTAATATATGCTTCGTTAGATAAAATGTTGTCTTTAATATGTTAGTTAAGAATAAAAGAACCATATGTTAATATATGTTTTGTTAGATAAAATGTTGTCTTTAACATGTTAGTTAAGAATAAAAGAACCATATGTTAATATATGTTTCGTTAGATAAAATGTTGTCTTTAACATGTTAGTTAAGAATAAAAGAACCATATGTTAATATATGTTTCATTAGATAAAATGTTGTCTGTAACATGTTAGTAAAGAAATAAAAGAACCATATGTTAATATATGCTTCGTTAGATATAATGTCGTCTTTAACATGTTAGTAAAGAAATAAAAGAATCATATGTTAGAATATGTTTTTTTAGATAAAAATGTCATCTTTAACATGTTAGTAAAGAAATAAAAGAATCATATGTTAAAATATTATTTTTAACATGTTAATGAAGTGAATTAAATAGTCATATGTTAAAATATATTTTTGTTAGAATAAAAACATCGTCTTTAACATGTTAGTGAAGCTAAAAAGAATCATATGTTAGAATATATTTTTGTTAGAATAAAAACATCATCTTTAACATGTTAGTGAAGTTAAAAAGAATCATATGTTAGAATATATTTTGTTAGTTAAAAACATCGTCTTTAACATGTTAGTGAAGTTAAAAAGAATCATATGTTAGAATATATTTTGTTAGTTAAAAACATCGTCTTTAACATTTTAGTGAAGTTAAAAAGAATCATATGTGAGAATAGATTTTGTTAGTTAAAAACATTATTTTTAACATATAGTGAAGTTAAAAGGAATCATATGTTAAAATATATTTTGTTCGTTAAGAATGTAACCTTTAACATGTTAGTGAAGTTAAAAAGAATCATATGTTAGAATATATTTTGTTAGTTAAAAGCATTATTTTTATCATGTTAGTGAAGTTAAAAAGAATCATATGTTAGAATATATTTTGTTAGTTAAAAGCATTAATTTCAACATGTTAGTGAAGTATTAAAAAGAATCATATGTTAATTTACATTTTTTTTTAGATAAAAATGTCGTCTTTAACATGTTAGCGAAGTAATAAAAATAGTCATTTGTTGAATAATGTTTTTGTTTGATAAAAATGTAATCTTTAACATGTTAATGAAAATCAAATAAGCATGTGTAGAAATATATTTTTGTTCATTAAAAATATCATTTTTAACATATGTAGGAAGTGGATAAAATTCATGTGTGTTGAAATATATTTTTGTTCATTAAAAATATTCTTTTTATAACAAGAATATGAAGTGTACAAAATTTACATGAAATGAAATAAATGGTTTTGAAATCATCAAACGAATTATATATATATATATATATATAAATTAAAATAAAATAAATTGCGCGTGGTAGTTCGCGTTTTGGAATCGTAACTTTAAACGATTATACCGAGAGATCCGACCGTCGGATTTTCCCAAAACGGGAACCGTTGGGTTCGCTTTGGAAAGATCTTTCCAATAATATTAAATTTATTAAGATCCAACAGTTAGATTTCGAGAACTGCATAACTCAAATCTGAATAAAAATAGCGTCAGGGCCGCGTAATGACCTGAAACGTCGTTCGAATTTAATGGGCTATTTTTATATAAATAAAATTAGCGATAATCGTTATAAAATATTGTAAATGATATGGAATGGAAATAAACCAATTTCCCTTGGCTTATAAAGTAATATGGACGGTTAGATTTATTTGACATTAATCTATAGAATTGATTAAATTTAACCAAAGAAAGAAATGATTTGAATTATATATATTCGAGGATTATTTGAAAAGGCCGAGTTAAATCTCATTTCAAATAATTATACGATGACTTAAAGTCGAAGACATTGAAGATGGAGGTTGAAGACCGGCGATCTTCACATCAGATAGACGACTAGTGACGCCCTGGATTGGTTAGCTCCTAGGAAAGGGTTAAAGTGGCAGTTGTCTATACGTACTTGTTGAATGTCCAGATATGCGAGGACCTCTCTTCCGTATTGGACATATGGAATGAGGAACAAGGTGTCTCCGGTTTCGTTCAGACCCAGAATGGACTTGTAAATGGATGTATGTCTGGCATTGAATTTTATTTTGTGCTGATTGATTTCTATTAAATAAATACCTGTTTGGTGGCGGGGAATTTATTCTCTTGCTTTACACCCTTCTCTGAGACGTACGAGCTTAGAGGTAATATATTGATAGACATCAGTTACGTGGAATGGATTTTCAATGTGGCATGCTAAGATGCAAATGATCAAGACTTTTGTAGAAAAGCAGAGTTTTATGGTTGATGATCAAAGCACAGCTTTAATAGCATAGCTTTGTGTATAGCGTTAATTTGCGAGCCTCACACCCCGGTAAGAGTCAAAAATGGGATAAGGGAATGTAGGGAGTGCACGATGTTTCTTTCTAGCTAGAAGTGGTGTCATGATATGGAGACCAGACATTTTTGACTTATAAGGATGATGGATTGCGAGGTACATCGATATATTGGTCACTATTGGACAAGTGATAGGTCCGATAGGACCGGGAAACGTGTGTTCTGGAGTAACCAATCCACTAAAGTATGTGTGGATCGGCCCTGCAGGATCCAAGGGCTCGTGTAACGTCCCGGAAATTTGCGATCTTTGGTCATCGACATAAAACACACGTTGATTATCTGAACATCGAAAATACTGGTAGTTAATGAAAGAAGTTAGAGGGTGAGAATAGATAAGATAGAAACTTAGAATAGAAGAAGAAGAAGAAGAACATACAACATCACAGTAAACACGAATCTCACAGCGGAACGAATAAATATTTTTCATAACATAACTTTGAAATAAAACATATCTATATACTATACCATTATTAGAGTATAACACTTACAACACAGCGGAAATAACAATAGCTATACAATCCTGAAGCCTCCTGCTCCAGCTCTTCAAGTATCTGTAAATCCCGACGACTTGACTGCCCATACAAAATTGGGCACCCAAGAGTTTAGGGAAAACAAAACAAAATAAAACTCTAGGTCAGTCATGTGACTGGTGTGAGTAAACTCCAATCATTTGATTTAACTTTCAAAATCCTTTTGAAACAAAGAATAATCATAAGACCGATCCACACATAAACACAGATACTTTACCTTACGATAACCCAAAATATTTCTAAAACGATACTTGTCTGATGTTATAATAATGTCTAGATCAAGTAAATAGAAATCTAGCAGAAATGCTTGCATCTATTGTTCTACATATATAATATACAATCAAAATCGCGGGATCTTATTTGGGGGATGGATTCCAACTATGACAAGGTACGGATCCACCTTCTGATCAGTGTACTCTAGAAGCGATACACTGGAGTTCAACAAGAACATCTTGTAACTCGACCACACATGACCGACCATTCACTTCTCTAAAATGTATCGAACATATTGTCACCTACGGTTAGTATACCAACATAACCGTTCCCGGGAGATACAGAATTGAAAGAAGTAACAAATGAATATTCTCTAGATGATGACAATATACCTGTAATGATCCAAAAATCCGTTCCAATTTGAGCTGACCAAAAACACAAGTCCAACCCCAAATTAAAATGGAAACCAGTAAACTAATAGAAAGAATTGAGAGGGTGAGAATAGCTAAGATAGAAATTTAGAATAGAAGAAGAAGAAGACAACAACAACATCAGAGTAACACGAACCTCACAGCGGAACGAATAACATATAATAGATAACATATCTTTGAAATAAAAGATTGTACTTGAATATACATATCATCATCAAGTACAGCACTTACAACACAGCGGAAATAGCTATAGCTATATGATCCTGAAGCCTCCTGCTCCAGCTCTTCAAGTATCTGTAAATCCCGACTACTTGACCGCCCTTACAAAATTGGACACCTAAGAGTTTAGGGAAAACAAAACAAAATAAACTCCGGGTCAGTCATGGGACTGGTATGAGTAAAACAGTTTAAAACAGTTTGAGCCATTAAACGATGTCTCATAAGACCACGCCGTATAACGGAACGGATTTTTCCCTGATGAGAATCCAAAATATCTTTATATCAAAAACCTTTTGATATTATAAAAATGTCTATCAACCACAATATAATAATCATCTAGCAGAAACGCTTTCATCTCACGTTCTACATATATAGTATACAATCAAAACCGCAAGCACGTATTGGGTAATGGATTTCCAACTATGACAAGGTATGGAGCCACCTTTCGCTAGTGTACCTCTAGAGAGGAACACACTCGATTCAACAATAACATCTTGCAACCCGGCCACACATGACCGACCACTCATTTCGCTTGAGTGTATCGAATGTACATCACCAACGGTTGGGATCAGCAACCGTTTCCCGAATGGGACAGCATCAACAATAGATTTTTAGAAGTAAATGAAACTCTAGATCTGGTGATTATACACCCTAATAGGTGCGACCTACATAGTCATGATGTCTGCCCGATTTCTGTCATTTACCGGTTGATGAGGCTTGAGGTTACGCTTTATCATCACATCATATTCACTTCGAATGCCACATTGTCAGATCCATCAAAAATCACTAATTTGACGTCTACAAACATACATTACGTGTCAGCTAAAAGAAGTTTCCTTCTCCGCTTCCACTCTTGGTACGGTTGAAGAAATCAATGTACGTGACCTTTCTGGAAATACTCTGTCAGACATTCATCCATACAAGTCATTCAGGAACAGGATGAACCGAAAGTACTATTCTGTATATCCATCTTAGGCACTGTTATCTAAGACTTATACAATAGCCCTTGCACTTTACTCCGTCTTCAATTTTCTTTGGCATATATGACTCGCAATGCTTATGCCAATACAGAGTGGTTCTTTGGATAATAATCCAACCGGTCTCCCCATATTAACAACGTTAAAATGGTCAAAACTTCGATAGTCTGTGATTTAACCATCAAAGAAAATAGGTGTGCAAACAACGATATTATTTCCAGGAGGAAATTATATCAATCAATCATCATTCAACATTTATCTCTTTATTTCATTAATTTACTTATCTCCTGTTTCCATATATTCTAAATTCTTATTTTCTATTATCAGAAAACATTTTCGATTCTCGTTTGTAAAACATTTCCAAAACTTCTTAATTTGGATTTAAACAGATGTTTAAAACTATATTGCGATGATGACTCAAACCACTATACTAAATTACTAAATCCACTTAACCACTTCACACTCGAACCGTAACCATTTCTTAATTAAAAACGCAGTCAATCAAGTTGGGGTATAGCTACCTCTCAAACCTTAACTAAACCACCTTTCAAATCTCGAAATAGATAAGATTCACCTTTTTAACTCTTTAACACTTCCTTTCGAACCCTCGGATTCTATTTACGAACCCCCTTCTTTTACAAGTTTACGAGATTTTAACAATAGTGTTAAAATCTCCTGCATCCGAAATATATTATCTTTAATATGACTTTTATTTCCTAACTCGAATAATATAACGACAACTAATTTATTTACTCCTATTCGGTTAACTCTAATCTATAACTCTTATTTGAATAACTTTTATTCTATTTAACTCTTACAGGATTAACTCTTATTCGAATAACTTATTCGAATAACTTATATTCGATTTGCTTACTTTCGAATACTTATATTCGATAATCTCTTTCTTCGAATAAATCTTATTCGATTTAACTCCTGTCGAATAACTAGATTCGATCAACTCACTTCGAATATTTCTGATTCGATTATCTCACTTCGAATATCTCTGATTCGATTATCTCACTTCGAATATCTACTATTCGATTATCTAACTTCGAATATTTCTGATTCGATTTACTTCTTCGAATAACCAAATTCGATTAACTCATTTCAACTCTATTCGAATAAACTAAATTCGATTAACTCCATTTGAATAACTCTAGTTCGATTTAACTCTATTCAATGACTCTAGTTCGATTTAACTCTATCGATTAACTCTAAATGATTAACTCTAACTGATCAACTCTACTTGATTAATTATATTCGATAAATTCTGATCGATTAACTCCTTTTAACTTTATTTGATAACTTCTTTTAATTTATTCGAATAAACTACATTCAATTTATTCCTTTTAACTCTGTTTATTTAACAAATAAAAATCTCCTTTAAATTCTATTTATTTTCTATAAATAAATGATCCTTTAATTTTTATTTATTTTTTAATTAAATTCTCCTTTGATTTAATCATGTTTATCTTCCAAAGTAAATAATCCCTTTATAATATCTAATTTATTTACCAAAAAAATAATCCATTTAATGTCTTATTTATTTATCTTAAATAAATAATTCACTTTATAAGTATTCCACTTATAAATATCCTTTTTATAAATATTCCCTATTTATAAATATTCCTGTTTATAAAATCTTCTTTGATTTTATAAATAATTTCCTTTTTAAAAAATCCTTTTGATTTTATAAATAATTTATTTTCAAATATCAATTTGAAAATTCCCTTATCAACATTGCGGTATGTTATGGTATTTAACATACCGTACAACAATGATCAGTATCATTCACACATATAAAATCATCAACAGATTTCATATCACATCATATAACACAATATATAAAACAAAACAGTATTTATATATTGAGGAACCCAGTTGGGTCCCTCCAACCTGTTTCCCTGCATCACAGATGTTAAACCATATAATTAACATCAACTTCATTTCAGTATGAAATGTTCTGATAAGCAACATGAACATATGTATTTAATGGTTTATATATATATATAATTTTCAACTAACTAGCAGTTCAATCAATCAAATCAACACACAGCAATCAACAGATAATTATCAGTTCTAAGAATACATTATAAAAATATAACTGTTCAGACTTGGTGAGTTTTACTCACTTTGGCGGTTCATCGTTAAAGAACGATAACTGTTATTTGATTTGAATCAAACAATTTATTTCGCCATAAATTAATACGAGCCCCAATCCACTTCCAGTCAGTCCCATTGGGTAGTGTCCGTCCATACGATCCCATTGGATCTTGTTTCGCTCAATTCTGATATCGTATCACGAAGTTATGAATTTACGAAGTTAGTACATAATTTAAAATTAAATTAAAACTAAACTTTAACTAAATTTGGGCTCACCCAATTTCCTAAGGCCCAACACCATATTAAATCACCCGGCCCGCTCACCCCACCTTCTTCCTTATAATGGAAACTTGGTCTGTATCTTTCCATGCACGCACGAGCACGACAGACCGTCTTCTCTCTTGCTAACTCACTTCTTTTTTTCTTTTTCTTTTTCTTTTAAATATCTGGGCCTTACACATAATTACACCAGCCCAGTTACTTCTCATACTCCGCCCTCAACACTTCTTCCCAACTCATTTCTACAGACATTCCTCTATCCTTCATGACATTAAAAACTCGTTCCTCCTGTCATTAAAAATACACGCGCCTCACGTCCCCTACCATTCATTCGGCACCATCAATCACCTTCGCCCAATGATCTGACTATCGCAAAGCTTCTCAGCTGCTCCTCATTCCAGAAAGAATACACATGCCGCCACTTTCTAAGAATTCTGCTACCAGAAGAAACCCTCACCCAATATACATATGTTGTTCTTCAATATACCACTCTATTCTATACGCATGAGCCAGCTCCAGGCACTCACTTCGCCGCTATTTAAAACAAATACTGCTCGATATCACTTCTCCACCCTCACACTCCACTCCGTCCATGGGACGATGATCTGACGCCGTCCCCTGAAGTGTCTAAGCGAGTTCAACTATCGCCGGCAGTCCCAAGACCCACCTCGTCCCCATTCATCTGTAGTTACCCAAAATCGGCCAGCCCTTTCGAGCTCCTTTCCGACCACCAGAGTATACAAACACCGATCATGACCGCACGATTCAAAGCTCTCACCTAGCTGAGTCTTTTAGTAATTAAACGTTCTTTGAAACGGTTAGTGTTTTGGTAGAGAAATCGAAGAGAAAATGGGAAAGAGCTGTTCGTCGGTTATTAGAAGAGTGGCGGCCAGAAATCATGTTGACTGCAGCGTAAAAAAATTAGGGTATAAGGTTTTCTGGATATTTATAGGGAAAGTGAATGAATAGAAATTTGCCATGCCGATACAGTTTGGTTCATTCATTTCTGGGTATGGCGGTTGGTTATTTAGTTGACCACGTTTGTTGCTTTGAGACCAAAGGAAACGGGTGGTTGAGAATTGAAAATCGTGGCCTTCTGTTGATCAAGGAATGTCTTCTTATTTTAAATTCTTTTAAGTTATTAAAAGTTCATGTTCCCTGCTACGTATAATTATACCCTTGTACGAGCACTGCAGACTGAAATGAATATACCGTTGTAATCAGCGATGTGCTAGGATTCCAAAAATAAAATAATACCGGTAGGTTGACTCATATTTTGAAACCCCAAAATCGCTGATTAAGGGTGCAAAATACTCCAAATAAAAGTCGCATATTTAATTAATTAAAAATTACAGTAAAATTCTAAAAATTATTTTATCGTTATGTCTCAAAAGAACCTTGTCTAAATTCAAGCCCGATATTCAAATATTTTTAAATAAGTGTTATGGCCACGAACGAATATACCGTTGTTTTTCTGAATATTTGATTTGGACATAAATCAAAATCTACACGACGAAATCCCAATTTTTCTCTTCCACTAGAAAGATATACTCCACCAGCTCCACACGTTTCTTGTTTCACAGAAATCTGATTTAAAACGAACCCTGTACATTCAGTTGAAGTTCAAATCGCCAAATCGCGAACTGTCGCGCCATTTCAAGCTCGATTTTAATTATATTATAACTCTACGTTCAAATTGTCGTTTATATAATATATTCGTTATTCAAAATCAATTCCAAGTTGAATTAAACATGACAGATGATCCAGTTCACACCATATCGCCATTTCAACCAATTTTGATTATTTCAGAATTAAATATATTATTTAATTATTATTTTAATTAAATATTCACCAGTATTTAATTCAACGACCGTTAAATTCTCTGAATCACTATTTAAATAATTAAATAAATTAATTATTATACCGCTGAAAATGCGGGTCATTACATTCTTCCCCACTTAAAATAATTTCGTCCTCGAAATTGTCAAGGTAGAGGACGACCCTATCGACTGGTTAGAACATATTTGTTCACTTCTTAACTTCAGTTTCAACTGAACCAATTTAATTTCAATTAAATTATTAATTAATTCTCATCAACGAAAATTTTCAAAAATCCTGAAAGTTTTCTAACGCCTTAATTTTTTAACAAATTTCGCCAGCACCTCCTTTGTACTGGTCAATACGTCAAACCAGCACCCGCCTCTCTGGGCCATCTCCATCCCAAAAGAAAATCAAACAGCCAAGCGGCTTGCCAATTCGGCTCATAAATCTTATATCCAATAGAAATATAAACTTGTACCTTTTGTCGGCATATCATTATATCCTTTCCACCTGTTATCAATTCAGCGGATACAAGGGTCATCCCAGTCAAATTTCAATCTGCTTTTATCCACAACACAACCATTCGCTTATATCCGAGCTAAATATCATTTCAACTCGAGTTTCTTCTCGATTCCTAACTCTTAACTTGATTATCTCATTACACTTCAAATTTGAATTTCACAATCCAATTTGTCTTGATATCATTCTAATTCAATCTCAGTTACCACTTTACTGGCTTTACTTTAATTCAATTTCACAAATTTCTGTTAAATTTGTTTTCAATTCAAACAGTCTTTCCCTGGGAGTTTTTAAACAGTTCACTCTTTTCAAAAATCAAATTTTCCTTTTTGAAATTCAACACAACTTGTCTTTCCCAAAAAAAATTCAAAACAGTATCTCTGGTAGTAATTCATCACTTACAACTCGAAAATGAATACTGATGATGCAGCTGTCATCATCAGAATCTATTTTCCAGCGATCGAAGTGAGTTCAATACTATAAAACCATTTCTAAACATTTCCACTTTGAAATTCATTTCAAAATATAATTAACACTGCTTGTAAAAACAATTTAAAATCTAACAAGATCTTAAATTTTCCTTATTTTTAATCCAAATCCATTTACAAATACTTATCCAATTTTCCAGAATTTTAATTCAATTTTTGGTTTAAATTTCAGATTTAACTCATCTGATTTCATGTATTTCACTTATATGAATTCTGATTGGTTATTTACATAACCATTTAATTTATAATCTTACTCGATTATAATGACAACCAATATATCCAATATATTAAAATTTTGATATATATATCTTCTTTATATCAAGATATACCTTGGGTAAACTTATTTTAATTTACCCTCTTTTCAAACCATATCGTGTCGACCCATCGTATTCGAGTGTTTATAAACTCCTACCGATACAGTGGATCAAAATGATCGACCATAACCCATAAACAACTCAACCGATAAATCCCCACAATATAAAACAATTTTTATACCAATAACAAATACGTTCACTCGTATATATACACTCCAACTCAATCTAGGGTATTACTAAGCCTATCTCTACCGAGTCGCGCCATAGAGCCAAGGTAATTCACTTAACCTTAAGCTCTGATACCAACTGTAATGACCCGAAAATCCGGTCCAATTTGAGCTAACCAAAAACACAAGTCCAACCCCAAATTAAACTAGAAACCAGGAAACTAATAGAAAGAATTGAGAGGGTGAAAATAGATAAGATAGAAACTTAGAATAGAAGAAGAAGAAGACAACAACAACATCAGAGTAACACGAACCTCACAGCGGAACGAATAACATATAATAGATAACATATCTTTGAAATAAAAGATTGTACTTGAATATACATATCATCATCAAGTACAGCACTTACAACACAGCGGAAATAACTATAGCTATATGATCCTGAAGCCTCCTGCTCCAGCTCTTCAAGTATCTGTAAATCCTGACTACTTGACTGCCCGTACAAAATTGGACACCCAAGAGTTTAGGGAAAACAAAACAAAATAAACTCCGGGTCAGTCACGGAATGGTATGAGTAAAACAGTTTAAAACAGTTTGAGCCATTAAACGATGTCTCATAAGACCACGCCGTATAACGGAACGGGTTTTTCCCTTATGAGAATCCAAAATATCTTTACATCAAAAACCTTTTGATATTATAATAATGTCTATCAACCACAATATAACAATCATCCAGCAGAAACGATTTCATCTCACGTTCTACATATATAGTATACAATCAAAACCGCAAGCACGTATTGGGTAATGGATTTCCAACTATGACAAGATATGGAACCACCTTTCGCTAGTGTACCTCTAGAGAGGAATACACTGGATTCAACAAGAACATCTTGCAACCCGGCCACACATGACCGACCACTCATTTCGCTTGAGTGGATCGAATGTACATCACCAACGGTTGAGATCAGCAACCGTTTCCCGAATGGGACAGCATCAACAATAGATTTTTAGAAGTAAATGAAACTCCAGATCAAGTGATTATACACCCTAATAGGTGCGACCTACATAGCCATGCTGCCTGCCCGATTTATGTCATTTACCGGTTGATGAGGCTTGAGGTTACGCTTTATCATCACATCAGATTCACTTCGAATGCCACATTGTCAGATCCATCAAAAATCACTAATTTGACGTCTACAACCATACATTACGTGTCAGCTAAAAGAAGTTTCCTTCTCCGCTTCCACTCTTGGTACGGTTGAAGAAATCAATGTACGTGACCTTTCTGGAAATACTCTATCACACATTCATCCATACAAGTCATCCAGGAACAGGATGAACCGAAGGTACTATTCAGTATATCCATCTTAGGCACTGTTATCTACGACTTATACAATAGCCCTTGCACTTTACTCCGTCTTCAATTTTCTTTGGCATATATGATTCGCAACGCTTATGCTAATACAGAGTGGTTCTTTGGATAATAATCCAACCGGTCTCCCCATATTAACAACGTTAAAATGGTCAAAACTTCGATAGTCTGTGATTTAACCATTAAAGAAAATAGGTGTGCAAACAACGATATTATTTCCAGGAGGAAATTATATCAATCAATCATCATTCAACATTTATCTCTTTATTTCATTAATTTACTTATCTCCTGTTTCCATATATTCTAAATTCTTATTTTCTATTATCAGAAAACATTTCTGATTCTCGTTTGGAAAACATTTCCAAAACTTCTTAATTTGGATTTAAACAGATGTTTAAAACTATATTGCGATGACGACTCAAACCACTATACTAAATTACTAAATCCACTTAACCACTTCACACTCGAACCGTAACCATTTCTTAATTAAAAACGCAGTCAATTAAGTTGGGGTATAGCTACCTCTCAGACCTTAACTGAACCACCTTTCAAATCTCGAAATAGATAAGATTCACCTTTTTAACTCTTTAACATTTCCTTTCGAACCCTCGGATTCTATTTACGAACCCCCTTCTTTTACAAGTTTACGTGATTTTAACAATAGTGTTATAATCTCCTGCATCCGATATATATTATCTTTAATATGACTTTTATTTCCTAACTCAAATAATATAACGACAACTAATTTATTTACTCCTATTCGGTTAACTCTAATCTATAACTCTTAATTGAATAACTTTTATTCTATTTAACTCTTACTGGATTAACTCTTATTCGAATAACTTATTCGAATAACTTATATTCGATTTGCTTACTTTCGAATACTTATATTCGATAATCTCTTTCTTCGAATAAATCTTATTCGATTTAACTCCTGTCGAATAACTAGATTCGATCAACTCACTTCGAATATTTCTGATTCGATTATCTCACTTCGAATATCTCTGATTCGATTATCTCACTTCGAATATCTACTATTCGATTATCTAACTTCGAATATTTCTGATTCGATTTACTTCTTCGAATAACTAAATTCGATTAACTCATTTCAACTCTATTCGAATAAACTAAATTCGATTAACTCCATTTGAATAACTCTAGTTCGATTAAACTCTATTCAATGACTCTAGTTCGATTTAACTCTATCGATTAACTCTAACTGATTAACTCTAACTGATCAACTCTAATTGATTAATTCTATTCGATAAATTCTGATCGATTAACTCCTTTTAACTTTATTCGATAACTTCTTTTAATTTATTCGAATAAACTACGTTTGATTTATTCCTTTTAACTCTGTTTATTTAACAAATAAAAATCTCCTTTTAATTCTATTTATTTTCTGTAAATAAATGATCCTTTAATTTTTATTTATTTTTTAATTAAATTCTCCTTTGATTTAATCTTGTTTATCTTCCAAAGTAAATAATCCCTTTATAATATCTAATTTATTTACCTAATAAATAATCCATTTAATGTCTTATTTATTTATCTTAAATAAATAATTCACTTTATAAGTATTCCACTTATAAATATCCTTTTTATAAATATTCCCTATTTATAAATATTCCCGTTTATAAAATCTTCTTTGATTTTATAAATAATTTCCTTTTAAAAAAAATCCTTTTGATTTTATAAATAATTTATTTTCAAATATCACTTTGAAAATTCCCTTATCAACATTGCGGTATGTTATGGTATTTAACATACCATACAACAATGATCAGTATCATTCACACATATAAAATCATCAACAGATTTCATATCACATCGTATAACACAATATATTAAACAAAACAGTATTTATATATTGAGGAACCCAGTTGGGTCCCTCCAACCTGTTTCCCTGCATCACAGATGTTAAACCGTATAATTAACATCAACTTCATTTCAGTATGAAATGTTCTGATAAGCAACATCAACATATGTATTTAATGGTTTATATATATATATATATATATATAATCTTCAACTAATTGACTAGCAGTTCAATCAACCAAATCAACACACAACAATCAACAGATAATTATCAGTTCTAAAAATACATTATAAAAATATAACTGTTAAGAGTTGGTGAGTTTTACTCACTTTGGCGGTTCATCGTTAAAGAACGATAACTATTATTTGATTTGAATCAAACAATTTATTTCGCCATAAATTCATACGAGCCCTAATCCACTTCCATTCAGTTCCATTGGGTAGTGTCCGTCCATACGATCCCATTGGATCTTGTTTCGCTCAATTCTGATATCGTATCACGAAGTTATGAATTTACGAAGTTAGTACATAATTTAAAATTAAATTAAAACTAAAATTTAACTAAATTTGGGCTTACCCAATTTCCTAAGGCCCAACACCATATTAAATCACCCGGCCCGCTCACCCCACCTTCTTCCCTATAATGGAAACCTGGTCTGTATCTTTCCATGCACGCACGAGCATGACAGACCATCTTCTCTCTTGCTAATTCACTTTTTTTTTTTAAATATCTGGGCCTTACACATAATTACACCAGCCCAGTTACTTCTCATACCCATTCCGCCCTCAACACTTCTTCCTAACTCATTTCTACAGACCTTCTTCTATCCTTCATGACATTAAAAACTCGTTCCTTCTGTCATTAAAAATACACGTGCCTCACGTCCCCTACCATTCATTCGGCACCATCAATCACCTTCGCCCAATGATCTGACTATCGCAAATTTTCTCAGCTGCTCCTCATTCCAGAAAGAATACACATGCCGCCACTTTCTAAGAATTCTGCTACCAGAAGAAACCCTCACCCAATATACATATGTTGTTCTTCAATATACCACTCTATTCTATACGCATGAGCCAGCTCCAGGCATTCACTTCGCCACTATTTAAAACAAATACTGCTCGACATCACTTCTCCACCCTCACACTCCACTCCGTCCATGGGACGATGATCTGACGTCGTCCCCTGAAGTGTCTAAGCGAGTTCAACTATCGTCGGCAGTCCCAAGACCCACCTCGTCCCCGTTCATCTGTAGTTACCCAAAATCCGTCAGCCCTTTCGAGCTCCTTTCCGACCACCAGAGTATACAAACACCGATCACGACCGCACGATTCAAAGCTCTCACCTAGCTGAGTCTTTTAGTAATTAAACGTTCTTTGGAATGGTTAATGTTTTGGAAGAGAAATCAAAGAGAAAATGGGAAAGAGCTGTTCGTCGGTTATTAGAAGAGTGGCGGCCAAAAATCATGTTGACTGCAGCGTAAAAAAATTAGGGTATAAGGTTTTCTGGATATTTACAGGGAAAGTGAATGAATAGAAATTTGCCACGCCGATACAGTTTGGCTCATTCATTTCTGGGTATGGCGGTTGGTTATTTAGTTGACCACGTTTGTTGCTTTGAGACCAAAGGAAACGGGTGGTTGAGAATCGAAAATCGTGGCCTTTTGTTGATCAAGGAATGTCTTCTTATTTTAAATTCTTTTAAGTTATTAAAAGTTCATGTTCCCTGCTACGTATAACTATACCCTTGTACGAGCACTGCAGACTGAAATGAATATACCGTTGTAATCAGCGATGTGCTAGGATTCCAAAAATAAAATAATACCGGTAGGTTGACTCATATTTTGAAACCCCAAAATCGCTGATTAAGGGTGCAAAATACTCCAAATAAAAGTCGCATATTTAATTAATTAAAAATTACAGTAAAATTCTAAAAATTATTTTATCGTTATGTCTCAAAAGAACCTTGTCTAAATTCAAGCCCGATATTCAACTATTTTTAAATAAGTGGTATGGCCACGAACGAATATACCGTTGTTTTTCTGAATATTTGATTTGTACATAAATCAAAATCTACACGACGAAATCCCAATTTTTCTCTTCCACTAGAAAGATATACTCCACCATCTCCACACGTTTCTTGTTTCACAGAAATCCGATTTAGAACGAACCCTGTACATTCAGTTGAAGTTCAAATCGCCAAATCGCGAACTATCGTGCCATTTCAAGCTCGATTTTAATTATATTATAACTCTACGTTCAAATTGTCGTTTATATAATATATTCGTTATTCAAAATCAATTACAAGTTGAATTAAATATTACAGATGATCCAGTTCACACCATATCGTCATTTCAGCCAATTTTGATTATTTCAGAATTAAATATATTATTTAATTATTATTTTAATTAAATATTCACCAGTATTTAATTTAACGACCATTAAATTCTATGAATCACTATTTAAATAATTAAATTAATTAATTATTATACCGCTGAAAATGCGGGTCATTACAATACCCTAATTGGGTGCAACCCACTTAGCCATGCTGCCTGCCCGATTTCTGTCATTTCCCAGTTGATGAGGCTTGAGGTTATAATGTATCTCTATACAGATAACGTCTCCATTTAATTTGAATGCCACATCATTATACCCGTCAAATCACAAATTGATTTCCCCAAAAATACCATGGGTATAAGCTAAGAGAAACGAATTCCTCCACCACCAACGTAAATACGTTTGAAACGATCAACTTACACGATCTACCAGATATACTCTGTCAGACATTCGTCCATTCAAGTTGTCCTGGGACTGGACAAACCGAAGGCACTATTCAGTACATCCATCTTAGGCAATCTCTACCTAATATTTATACAATAGCCCTTGCACTTTACTCCGTCTTCAGTATATTCAGCATACTTGGTTTGCAATGCTTATGCCGATACGGAGTGGTTCTTCGGATAATAATCCAACCGGTCTCTCCATATTAACAATGTAAAAAAGGTCAGAAACTTTGATAGTCGATGATTTAACTATAAAATGAAAACATGTGTGCAAACAACAATCTTATTTCCAATTGGAATTTCTATTGATCAATTATCGTCATATATATATATTCATATTTCCTTATTTTCTATATTCAGAAAATATATGTTATGGACATTGGGAAACATTCCCATTGCTTATTTACTTACCACTGTTCTGCCACATCTATCAGTCTCTGACTGTAAACTAGTATGAGAACAATTCCCTAAATATCAATCCCTGAGGTCAAAACCAACATCAGATAGACACTTAGAAAACCATTCAACTTAACTAATCTCCAGTCAGTTTCTAATTTTACTTAACTCCATTTCTTAATTCCTTATAAATAAAACATTCCATTTTATATGTTTAGAAAATATCTCTGATTCTATATTTGGAAAACGTTTCCAAAACTCATTTATATGGATTTCAAACTAATGTTGTAAAAAACATCTATACGACCGCTTCATCCATAAATCGCTTATTTACTTAACTGTATTTCTAACTAACTCTCGCCCTCGAACCTCAACTATTTCTTAGTTAAATAAGGAAGTCAATCAAGTTGGGATATAATTACCTCTCAGACCTTAACCGAACAACGTTCTTAACCTTGCAATAGACAAAGCTCACTGCACCAATGTAATGACCCGCATTTTCAACGATATAATAATTAATTTATTTAATTATTTAAAAGGTGATTAAAAGGATTTCATGGTCGTTGAATTAAATGATGGTGAATATTTAATTAAAATAATAATTAAATAATATATTTAAATTCTGAAATAATCAGAATTGGCTGAAATGGCGATATGGTATGAATTGGGCAATTCAAAATATATAATTCAGTTTAAAATTTGAATTACGATAACGAATATATTTAACTAACGATGGTTGAACATATAAATTATAATCGAGCTCGAAATGGCGCGGCAGTTCACTATTTGGCGATTTGAACTTCAACTGAATGTACAGGGTTCGTTTTTAATCGGATTTCTATGAAACAAGAAACGTGTGGAGCTGGTGGAGTATATTTTTCTAATGGAAGAGGAAAATCTGGATTTCGTCGGGTAGATTTTGATTTACGTCCAAATCAAATTTCAGAAAAGTCGCTGTGGAATTCCTTTATAATTTGCAACGCTTTATTTACGTCATAAAAGGGTTTTCAATATATTTGAATATCAGGTTTGAATTTAGACAAGGATCTTTTGGGACATAACGATAATTTAATTTTTAGAATTTTACTGTAATTTTTAATAAATTAAATAAGCAACTTTTTATTTAGAGTATTTTGCACCCTAAATCAGCGATTTTGGGGTTTCACAATATGAGTTAATATACCGGTATTTTTATACTTTTGGGGTCGTGGCACATTGATAGTCACAACAGGATTTTTACTTTTGTCGTGTGTGATTCGTGTGTGAACGAAATAGGGTGCAATGAGGTACCGTTATATATCCTTCATTTTAAAAACATGGGCACGTTCAATATGTGGCGTTGTTTCCCTCAACGTGTCCTCTTGCCATCAACACAAACTCACGTACATTCAGCTATAATATGAATATAAATACACAACCATCTTTCCTAAACCTAAACCAATTCTTTCTGCTGCCACTTTTCATTTTCTCAGCAACAAGGATATAACGTGTTTTACAGGAGAGTTTGTTTGAGAAGGGGATGCGGACTTTCATCATTTCGGGTTTGAGCTATACGGTAGAAGGAGGTTGGTCTCATTTGTTTTGTGAAGTGAGGTCGGTGACTTACCTGTTCAGTATGGCATGTACTGATATACGGGAGGAAGGGCTCGTGAGGAAGAGAACTGAGTCGCGACGAACAAGTAAGAGTGGTGCAGTTCTTTGGTGAGTGTTACGGTGGGTTCTAAGGGAAGAACGAGGTGATTGTATTCATCGAAAATGGTGAGTTTTGATGCAGGAGGACGCGAACGATATCTGGGGAAGGAGCGGCTTGGTTCAGGGGTGTAAACGTGATTAAGGAAGGATCAAGCTGATTACATAATATAGGGAAGTGGGAGTTTGAATTCTTTTAAAATATGCGGCCATGAGTTTTGATGTTTCAGCTTGGTTTGGGTTCGATCTTGCATTGTGTTCTGAAGAGGGGAAGAAAGGATGAGCGGTTATGGGCTTTAAAGGGTGGTTGGGCCGCGAGAGAGAAAAGGGGTGAGGCCCGTTTAACATATAACTTAAGTTATTTAAATTTAAATTCAAATAAAAGAATGTGATAACTTTAAATTTATCGTATCTTTGTCATATGTTATCGGAAACTGACGAAACTAGATCCGTTGGGATCGTATGGACGGACACTACCCAATGGGACTGACTGGGAGTGGATTGGAGCTCATTCGAATTTATGGCGAAATAAATTGTTTGATTCAAATCAAACAAACGGTTTATCGTTCTTTAACGATGAACTGCCAATGTGAGTAAAACTCACCAACTCTGAACAATTCTATTTTTATAATGTATATTTAGAACTGATAAATGATGACTGTTTGCTGTGTGCTAACTGTTTGGTTGAATTGTTTGTGTATTGGTTGAAATCATAGATAACGATATATATATATATATATATAAATCGTTAATCGAATATTGATTCTGTTTAACAGAATATTTTATATTCGTGCTTGTTAACATCTGTGATGCAGGGAAATAGGTTGGAGGGGTCCAACTGGACTCCTCAATATTTATAATATTGTTCTGTTCATATATTGTAATATATGATGTGAAATATTATCTGTTTGATTATGTGTGTTTAAATTGTAACACCCCGAATTTTAGTTAATACTAATATTCACTAATTACAGAATAAATAATCTCAGATGTGAGAATTGGGGGAAATGGGCTACGTCGTTGCGTTCGTCTCGGAAAAATACGCGAAATAGAGTCCGAAATTTTGTAAATCGGAGTCTGTATGGCCCAGTTATGGCCTAATGAAGTTTTCAGAAAATTCAAAGTTCAAAACAGATTTAAAATTCAGGTTCAAATTTCGAAATTGGGGCCATTGGGCGCAGGCGGAAAAATTCCCGCCTAGCTAACCAAGTCGACAGCCCTGTCGACTGGGCAGTCGACTTGGCTAGGACCAAGTCGACAGCCCTGTCGACTTGTGTGTCGACAGGGGGTGCTTGGCCAGTTTGGCCTGGTGCACCATTTTAGGGTTTGGCTGTGTTTTGGGGCTGTTTTCTGGAAGCTTCCGAGATCTGATGGTCCTAATCTAATTTAGGGTTAATCTAATGGCTTAAAACACTTGCCTAATATATAAATACACCCTAAGCCTACCCTAATTCATACTAAAAATAGATTCAAGGGCCTCATGTCGTCAAATTAAAACTAGAAGGAGCCTCCACCAAAGTTGAGAGGAAGTTAGCATCTCAAATCAACTCTAATCAAGTTCTAATCCACTCTAGCAACTTAATCTCCCTCATTGGAGTACTAATTAGTTATTTGTGAGTTCCTATGCCTTTAGCAAGCAATTGCTAAACTAATTAGGATAGGATATTATGAGGCTATGGTTGTAAATGTGGATCTATGCAAGTTGTGGTTGTCATATGCTATATGTGCATGATGATTAGTTTGCAAGTTTATGCTATTTATTAGTTATGCAAATTCGCCTCTATGAATGACATGTTATGCAAGTTCATATGTGGGTTTATATGCAAGTTCATATGCAAGTTTGTCTCTTTTTATGATATGCACAACATATGCAAGTTTGCCTCTATAAATGACATGTTATGCAAGTTCATATGTGGGTTTATATGCAAGTTCATATGCAAGTTTGTCTCTTTTTATGATATGCACAACATATGCAAGTTTGCCTCTATGAATGACATGTTATGCAAGTTCATATGTGGGTTTATATGCAAGTTCATATGCAAGTTTGTCTCTTTTTATGATATGCACAACATATGCAAGTTTGCCTCTATGTAAGACATATTATGCAAGTTCATATGTGGGTTTATATGCAAGTTCATATGCAAGTTTGTCTCTTTTTATGATATGCATAATATATGCAAGTTTGGGTTAATGATTTATGCTAGTTGGGTTTAATATTATGATGCAAGTTAACACCTTTTAAACCCATGTTAATGCTAATGTTATGATAAGTGGAACCCATTATAATTATGATGAATCTTCCCATTTATATGTCATGTTGTGTGAACGAATTACGTGGGGAACGATGGGGTTAATATGCATGTTAACAAAATTGTGTGAAGTTGGTATGATTAAGCATGCCATAAAAATGAATGGACATAATTGGGAATTTACCTATTAATTTAGGTCTACCCATATTATGGAGTTGGGATTTACCTATTAAGTTAGGTCTACCCATACTATGGAATTGGGAATTTACCTATTGAGTTAGGTCTACCCATATTCTTAAAAATGTGTAATTAATTAGGGATAATTAATACAAATTATGGGGGTGATTAATTAGGTGTAATTAATCAACTAAGACATGAGGTTGGACCCTTTTGTAGCGGAAGTCTGCCCGGAACCGTCCGGCAAATCCAGCAGCTACAAATGATTGGCCCAATGTGAGAGGTCATAGTCATAAATTAAATACGTGATTAAAGTAAAGACACGAGGTTAGACCCTTTTTATGACGGAAGTCTGCCCGGACCCAACCGGCATATCCAGCAGTCATAAAAGGTGGTCTAATGTGAGAGGTCTTTATGAGGTCATGATCTTAATTAATTAATTAAGAAACACTTAACCATATTAGCATGTAGAGGGACATGAGGGGTTAAGTGGGTGCCTTGGGTGGCATGAGGAAAACTAGTGGGTTGCCTTGGGTGGCAATAGAAAATACGATTAGTATACTTAACCAAAATTATAACATGTAAGTGAACATGGTTAAAGGGTTAAGTGGGATTCACTAGTGGGGGCCAAGCTTAGGTGATAGCTTGTGCCAAGTGATGGGGGCCCATCTCAGCCAATATCCCAAACGTATCTTTGTGGGCTCGACCCAAGTCGAGGACGGGACACGCATATTGGGCTTGACTATAAGAGGCCAAAACGGGTTAGCGGTGGCAACGCAAGTCCAACGGGTTTCATATGCGTGTGTGGACCCGGGCTGGTAGGTAAGACGTTGTTGCATCATGTAGGTATAAGCCGTGCACCGTTGACATTATCGGGTTGCCACTTTAGGGGATGATACACCCCACTGTGGGACCAGCACGGGTATCTACGTTAGGGAGCCGATCGAATGGGGGGGTAGTAGGTACACCTAGTGGAGATAGGGGCAGACGGCACCTATGTAGTCAGCTAGGGGTACACGAAACTACCGTTAAGTTTTACCAAGTACTCTTAGTGGGATCAACCTTTAAGTTAGTAATGACTGGTGTGGTGCAGTGTAGTAATTATCCTTGGGTGGGTAAATGCGTCTTTATCGTTATCTTAGTTCATTCTAAGTCTGATTGGCAACTTAGTGTAGTCATTTATCCCCAGTCACACCGTACCAAGTTATATCATACCCTAATTACTTTAATGATTGTATTGTTAAAGTTATAGGACTCACTCAGACTTATGTCTGACCCCGTTGTTTTTATCTTTTTCCCAACCCTCAGGTTCTCAGAGTGGGCCCAGCACGAGTGGGCTTTGATCAGGCTGCTTTATTACTCTTTTGGAGCTTGGACCATAGATGTAAAGCTCAGCTTACCCTTTCTTTTATGGCTATCAGTTCATGTATTGGGATTATGTACTTTTATTTATCAGGATGGATATTTTGTACTTGACTCTTATTATGGTTTTGTGATGTAACCAAACATGTTTTACTTTCCGCTGCAATGAAATGATGTTTTAAAATTTTCAAGTATTACTTATATCTGTCTTGTTGTAATTTTTCTGTTCTATATTCACTTAAAATACTCCACCAATGTTATGGCATTCCCTTAGCGAGTGACCATAGCGGGTGTGGGGTGTTACACGTGGTATCAGAGCTGAAGGTTACCAGAACAGATATTTTTTTTTTAGAAAAACTATTTTTCTAAAACATTTTGGAAGAAGTATTTTCAAAAACATGTTTTTAAGAGAAAAAGTTTTTGAAAGAAAAGCATAATCCCCAATAGCCATATCTTTATCTTTCGAATTCTCCGTTTTGAATCTTTCCTTTTCCATTTCAGCATGGCTGAAGATCTTAACATTCCGGGTGTGACGATACCAGTATGGTATAGGAGATTGATGGAGGCTAGGGCCGCCGCTACGGGGTCAGCAAATGTTACTCCACCACCCGTTGCACCCAATCTTCCTCCCCCTCCTCCTCCTCGCACGGATACATTTGCTAAGACTTGCAAGGAATTTAAGGCTATGGGAGGTAAATCTTTTCAAGGATCAGAAACTTTCGTGGAAGCTAGGGATTGGCTTAAGGAGACGGAAGAGTTGATAGACATCTTTGAGATGGAAGAAGGAAAGAAAGTTAAGTTAGCTGCTTGGTTAATGAAGGGAGAGGCCTCGTTCTGGTGGGAGGTCACTAATGGAGAACGCCTTGTTGACTCTTGGGCAGATTTCAGGCAAAGGTTTGGGGCTAAGTTTCTCTCAAGAGCGGAAGAAAATCTGTACATGGAAAGGTTCTTGACTCTAAAGCAAGGAAACTTATCGGTGAAGGAATATGTCAACAAATTTAATCAATTGGCAAGGTTTGGCATGGACTTGGTGAATACTCCGGAGAAGAAAGCTTTGAGGTTCGTTAAAGGCCTGAACGAACCGATGCATGGAGTCGCTATGACTCACATCCCTATGGGGGCCACTTTTGAGAAGCTAGTAGACATGGCACTTATGCATGAGGAAGAGAAGGGTCCCAATGCTAATAAGGCACCCGAGAAGAAAGGAGATCAGAAGAAACCTCAACAGCAACAGCAAAACAAGGGTGGGAAAGGCAACGGTGGCAAGGGAAAGAAGAAGTGCTTCAATTGCGGGACACCAGGCCACCTAAGCAAAGATTGTCGCAAGAAGAAGAAGTCTGGCTGCTTCAACTGTGGCGAAGCAGGGCATCTAGTGAAGGACTGCCCTAAGAAGGGGCAGAGGACGGGATCTACCTCTGGAGGACAGGTGCAAGCTCTTATGGCACCAAGTCAGGCAAGGGGGCAAGTTCAGGCTCTCGCAGTTCCACCGATTCAGGAGAGAGGTAGAATTATTTCCGTTGAAAGTCTAGTCTTTCTGTTTGATCATCCTGTCCGTATTTTATTCGATTCTGGCGCATCGCATTCGTTTATCTCATCATCATTAGTTGAGTCACTGCACTTAGACACCAGTTTAGTAGATGATCCCTTGGTTGTTTCAAACGCAATTGGGGGCTCCACTTATTTGTCCATGATGTGTTTGGGTTTGAAGATTTCCATACTTAGCGTTGAGTTTAGATGTGATGCTTTTGTTTTGGGCTTCACGGGCTATGGGTTGATTTTGGGCATGGACTGGTTATCTAGTAATAGTGTCGTTCTTGATTGTGAAAGGAGAGTTGTTAGGCTTATGACCCGCTTGGGTAACACTCTCGAGATCTCTTGTAATCCCATGGAATCTGTTATGCTAAGTTATCTTGAGTCACTTGACGCGTCGGTCGAAAGTTTGCGATCTGTTAGAGTGGTCCGGGAGTACTCGGATGTGTTTGAGGAAGTGAAGGGCTTACCTCCGAAGCTGGAGATAGACTTCCGAATATATCTGGTAGACAATGCTAAACCAGTATCTTTGCCAGTACGCCACATGGCTCCTCGTGAGAGGAGGGAACTCCATAAGCAAGTGGGTGAGTTGCTTGAGAAGGGGTTCATAAGACGAAGTATATCGGAGTGGGGTGCTCCAGTAGTTTTTGCTACGAAGGCGGATGGGTCCCTCAGACTTTGTGTGGACTATAGAGAACTCAATAAGCTTACAAAGAAGAATAGACACCCATTGTCGAGGATTGATGATCTCTTTGATCAGTTAGTTGGCGCCTCAGTGTTTTCGCAGTTGGACTTAGCCAAGGGGTTTCATCACTTGAGAGTGGTTGAGGATAGTATAGAGAAGACTGCCTTTAGGACTCCGGATGGTTTCTATGAGTGGCTTGTGATGCCATTTGGTTTGACGAACGCCCCTGCATACTTTGTTGATTTGATGAGTAGCGTGTTCAGGGAGTACCTTAATAAGTTCGTGGTGGTCTTTGTGGATGACATCTTGGTCTTTTCTAAGAATGAAGAAGAGCATGCCCTACATCTTAGGGAAGTGTTGGAGACTCCTCGAGTGCATAGCCTTAAGGCTAAATTCTCTAAATGTCACTTATGGAGGAAGGAAGTGCGATTCTTAGGGCACGTGGTCTCTAAGGAAGGGATAGCTGTGGATCCCGCGAAGGTAGTGTCCATCCAAGATTGGAAGGTTCCGAAGAATGCTACCGAAGTAAGAAGTTTCTTAGGGTTGGCGGGCTACTATAGGAAGTTTATCAAAGACTTCGCGAAGATATCAGCTCCATTAACCCGCTTGACAAAGAAGAATCTTGTTTTCACATGGGACGTAGATTGTGAGGATGCGTTCCGACGGTTAAAGAGAGCTTTAACCACCGCTCCAGTTTTAGTGCTGCCAGATGGGAATAAGCCATTTGTTGTTTACACCGATGCTTGTGGAACAGGACTAGGCGCAGTCTTAATGCAAGAGGGAAGGGTAATAGCCTATGGTGGAAGGCAGTTGAGAGTGCATGAGAAAAATTACCCTACCCATGATCTAGAGTTGGCTGCTATTGTTTTTGCGCTTAAGTTATGGCGCCATTATCTTCTTGGCGAGAGGTTTGAATTGTTCACAGACCACAAATCTTTGAAGTACTTATTCTCTCAGAAGGATTTGAATTTGAGGCAGCAAAGGTGGATGGAATTCTTAGCGTCCTATGATTTTGATATAGCGTATACCCCTGGCAAGGGTAACGTGGTGGCAGATGCCTTAAGCAGAAAAAGGCTGTCCTTGAGTCCATTGTTCGTGGAATGGCGAAGCTTGGAGTTTATATCGATGTTTGACTTCAGACCTTCAGTTGACTTTGTACCCAGTTTGCTAGCTTCCTTGGAAGTTAGACCTACTCTTTTGGGACGGATTGGTGAGGCACAGCGAGACGACCCATAGTTGGTTGAGTTAGTAGAGAAGCTCATAAGGGGGGAGTCGTCCAGCCATTTGAGTAGGTACACCCTAGATGATAAGGGGTGGTTGTGTAGAGACGGTAGACTTTGTGTACTGCAAGACGAGGTTTTGAGGAAGGTTATTCTTGATGATGCACACCGTTCTAGGATGACCATTCATCCCGGTGGGGACAAGATGTACCAAGACATGAAGCGAGTTTTCTTTCGGGTCGGTATGAAGAAAGACGTGGCCAAGTATGTCGCTAGATGCTTGGTGTGCCAACAAGTGAAAGCGGAGCAAAAGAAACCCGGTGGGTTCCTTCACCCATTGGAAGTTCCGCTATGGAAGTGGGATAGTGTCTCGATGGATTTTGTCGATGGATTACCGAGATCGAGGAAGGGTAATACGGGAATTTGGGTTGTGGTAGACAGACTTACTAAGAGCGCCCATTTCATACCCGTGAAGAGTAAGAGGACTGCTCCATGGCTAGCTTCAGTTTACATTCGAGAGATTGTTAGATTGCATGGTGTGCCTTCCAGTATAGTGAGCGATCGAGATCCTATCTTCACTAGCGAGTTTTGGAAGAGTTTGCAAGAGGCGGTAGGGACTCAGTTGTGTTTGAGTACCGCATATCATCCTTAGACGGACGGCCAGACCGAGAGGGTGAATCGTATTTTAGAAGACCTTTTGAGGCTATGTATCTTGGATTTTGGAGGTACATGGGAAGAGCATCTTCCATTGGTGGAGTTCGCATATAATAACAACTTTCAGTCTAGTATTGGCATGGCTCCTTTCGAAGCTCTTTATGGAAGGCCTTGTCGATCACCTACATGTTGGTGGGAATCTACGGATAAGATTTTACTTGGGCCCGATATGGTTAGAGAGACTTCGGAAAAGATTGATTTGATTAGAAGAAGGATGAAAGCGGCGCAAGACAGACAGAAATCTTATGCGGACAAGAGGAGGACGGATCTTGAGTTTGAAGTTGGGGACATGGTCTTTGTCAAAGTGTCTCCTTTACGAAATGTGGTTCGCTTTGGATCTGTTGGGAAGTTAGCACCAAGGTTCGTAGGGCCGTTTCCTATTAAGGAAAGGATTGGACGGATGGCATATAGAGTAGAGTTGCCCGACAGACTTAGTGGTGTACATGATGTATTCCATGTGTCACATTTGAGGAAGTGCCTACATGAGACCGCTGAGGTGGTAGAGCCGAGCTTGCTTAGAGAAGTGGAGGTAGAGCGTGATGCAACTATTCGATGAGCTCCTACTCGCATCCTTGGGTCTGAGACTAGGAAGTTGAGGAATCGAGAGGTTCAACTAGTCAAAGTGCAATGGGGAGAAGATGAGAGCAACGCTACTTGGGAGACGGAAGCGAAGATGCGTTCATTGTACCCATTCCTTTTTGAGGGTATGTCTTTTAACTTCTCCTTTATCGTTTGTCTAGTACTTATCTTATCTTTAGTATGTCCTCTCGTTAGTACTTTTGACCTTTAGATAGGGTAAACCTATGGTTGAAACATGTGTTTGAGACATGTTATGATTGATGGATGCATGTGGATGCAAGTGTTTGCTAGCGGTTGCTCGTGGATGCATATACACACACTCTAGACACTAGATCGGCTCAACCACTTCATATTGCATATTGCATATAATTGGGTGTGTAGGTAGCTATATTTATGGATGTATAATGATTGTGTTATCATATGGATGATGCATTTTGGTGAATGATTGTGCACTCATGTAGATATTGTATGTGTCGATAGGGTTCTCTCGCATACATATTGGATGCATGGCACTATCATGGTTTGCATATGTTCATACATTAGATAGGGAACATATACACACACTTTTTGCATATGCTCATACATCATTAGAAATTGTTTTAAGGACAATGGATGCCCGTGTTTGATGGATTGAGTAGATGGTTGTTTGGATGGTAGGATATGCATTCTCCTTAGCTTAGAGATTTCGTGGACGAAATCCTTTGAGGAAGGGAGAATGTAACACCCCGAATTTTAGTTAATACTAATATTCACTAATTACAGAATAAATAATCTCAGATGTGAGAATTGGGGGAAATGGGCTGCGTCGTTGCGTTCGTCTCGGAAAAATACGCGAAATAGAGTCCGAAATTTTGTAAATCGGAGTCTGTATGGCCCAGTTATGGCCTAATGAAGTTTTCAGAAAATTCAAAGTTCAAAACAGATTTAAAATTCAGGTTCAAATTTCGAAATTGGGGCCATTGGGCGCAGGCGGAAAAATTCCCGCCTAGCTAACCAAGTCGACAACCCTGTCGATTGGGCAGTCGACTTGGCTAGGACCAAGTCGACAGCCCTGTCGACTTGTGTGTCGACAGGGGGTGCTCGGCCAGTTTGGCCTGGTGCACCATTTTAGGGTTTGGCTGTGTTTTGGGGCTGTTTTCTGGAAGCTTCCGAGATCTGATGGTCCTAATCTAATTTAGGGTTAATCTAATGGCTTAAAACACTTGCCTAATCTATAAATACACCCTAAGCCTACCCTAATTCATACTAAAAATAGATTCAAGGGCCTCATGCCGTCAAATTAAAACTAGAAGGAGCCTCCACCAAAGTTGAGAGGAAGTTAGCATCTCAAATCAACTCTAATCAAGTTCTAATCCACTCTAGCAACTTAATCTCCCTCATTGGAGTACTAATTAGTTATTTGTGAGTTCCTATGCCTTTAGCAAGCAATTGCTAAACTAATTAGGATAGGATATTATGAGACTATGGTTGTAAATGTGGATCTATGCAAGTTGTGGTTGTCATATGCTATATGTGCATGATGATTAGTTTGCAAGTTTATGCTATTTATTAGTTATGCAAGTTCGCCTCTATGAATGACATGTTATGCAAGTTCATATGTGGGTTTATATGCAAGTTCATATGCAAGTTTGTCTCTTTTTATGATATGCACAACATATGCAAGTTTGCCTCTATGAATGACATGTTATGCAAGTTCATATGTGGGTTTATATGCAAGTTCATATGCAAGTTTGTCTCTTTTTATGATATGCACAACATATGCAAGTTTGCCTCTATGAATGACATGTTATGCAAGTTCATATGTGGGTTTATATGCAAGTTCATATGCAAGTTTGTCTCTTTTTATGATATGCACAACATATGCAAGTTTGCCTCTATGTAAGACATATTATGCAAGTTCATATGTGGGTTTATATGCAAGTTCATATGCAAGTTTGTCTCTTTTTATGATATGCATAATATATGCAAGTTTGGGTTAATGATTTATGCTAGTTGGGTTTAATATTATGATGCAAGTTAACACCTTTTAAACCCATGTTAATGCTAATGTTATGATAAGTGGAACCCATTATAATTATGATGAATCTTCCCATTTATATGTCATGTTGTGTGAACGAATTACGTGGGGAACGATGGGGTTAATATGCATGTTAACAAAATTGTGTGAAGTTGGTATGATTAAGCATGCCATAAAAATGAATGGACATAATTGGGAATTTACCTATTAAGTTAGGTCTACCCATATTATGGAGTTGGGAATTTACATATTAAGTTAGGTCTACCCATACTATGGAATTGGGAATTTACCTATTGAGTTAGGTCTACCCATATTCTTAAAAATGTGTAATTAATTAGGGATAATTAATACAAATTATGGGGGTGATTAATTAGGTGTAATTAATCAACTAAGACACGAGGTTGGACCCTTTTGTAGCGGAAGTCTGCCCGGAACCGTCCGGCAAATCCAGCAGCTACAAATGATTGGCCCAATGTGAGAGGTCATAGTCATAAATTAAATACGTGATTAAAGTAAAGACACGAGGTTAGACCCTTTTTATGACGGAAGTCTGCCCGGACCCAACCGGCATATCCAGCAGTCATAAAAGGTGGTCTAATGTGAGAGGTCTTTATGAGGTCATGATCTTAATTAATTAATTAAGAAACACTTAACCATATTAGCATGTAGAGGGACATGAGGGGTTAAGTGGGTGCCTTGGGTGGCATGAGGAAAACTAGTGGGTTGCCTTGGGTGGCAATAGAAAATACGATTAGTATACTTAACCAAAATTATAACATGTAAGTGAACATGGTTAAAGGGTTAAGTGGGATTCACTAGTGGGGGCCAAGCTTAGGTGATAGCTTGTGCCAAGTGATGGGGGCCCATCTCAGCCAATATCCCAAACGTATCTTTGTGGGCTCGACCCAAGTCGAGGACGGGACACGCATATTGGGCTTGACTATAAGAGGCCAAAACGGGTTAGCGGTGGCAACGCAAGTCCAACGGGTTTCATATGCGTGTGTGGACCCGGGCTGGTAGGTAAGACGTTGTTGCATCATGTAGGTATAAGCCGTGCACCGTTGACATTATCGGGTTGCCACTTTAGGGGATGATACACCCCACTATGGGACCAGCACGGGTATCTACGTTAGAGAGCCGATCGAATGGGGGGTAGTAGGTACACCTAGTGGAGATAGGGGCAGACGGCACCTATGTAGTCAGCTAGGGGTACACGAAACTACCGTTAAGTTTTACCAAGTACTCTTAGTGGGATCAACCTTTAAGTTAGTAATGACTGGTGTGGTGCAGTGTAGTAATTATCCTTGGGTGGGTAAATGCGTCTTTATCGTTATCTTAGTTCATTCTAAGTCTGATTGGCTACTTAGTATAGTCATTTATCCCCAGTCACACCGTACCAAGTTATATCATACCCTAATTACTTTAATGATTGTATTGTTAAAGTTATAGGACTCGCTCAGACTTATGTCTGACCCCGTTGTTTTTATCTTTTTCCCAACCCTCAGGTTCTCAGAGTGGGCCCAGCACGAGTGGGCTTTGATCAGGCTGCTTTATTACTCTTTTGGAGCTTGGACCATAGATGTAAAGCTCAGCTTACCCTTTCTTTTATGGCTATCAGTTCATGTATTGGGATTATGTACTTTTATTTATCAGGATGGATATTTTGTACTTGACTCTTATTATGGTTTTGTGATGTAACCAAACATGTTTTACTTTCCGCTACAATGAAATGATGTTTTAAAATTTTCAAGTATTACTTATATTTGTCTTGTTGTAATTTTTCTGTTCTATATTCACTTAAAATACTCCACCAATGTTATGGCATTCCCTTAGCGAGTGACCATAGCGGGTGTGTGGTGTTACATAAATGATATCGATCATTGTGGTTTGCTATATTAAATACCATAAGGAATACTGAATATAGAAAGAGAAATTTTCATAGAATTACTGAAAATGAAATATTTATAAAATCAAAGGATTTTATAAAAAGGAATATTTATTAGGAAATAAATAGAATCGATTTAAAAATTGTAAAGAGAATAGCGTATGGTTTTTAAGTAATTGGAACTTGTTATACGTTGATTGAGTTGAGTGAATTTCAAAGTGTTGATCTGATGTTGGTTTCGGCCTTCGGGATTAACATTGAGGAATTTATTCACTTACCAATTTATAATGAGGATCTAATGAATAGAAGTGAAGTGGTAAAAAGGAGTATTTATTGTAAAACAAATAGAATTGAAATGAAATATTGATTTGTTAAATAAATAGAAGTATAAAAGGATCTTTTATTTAGAAAATAAATAACACAAATCGAAAGAGAAATATTTGTAAAATAAATAGAATAAAGGATTTTTTATTTAGAAAATAGAATAAAAGGAGTTATCGAATATTAGTTATTCGAATAAAGTCAAAAGGAGTTATCGAATATTAGTTATTCGAATAAAGTCAAAAGGAGTTATCGAATATTAGTTATTCGAATAAAGTAAAAAGGAGTTAATCGAATCTAGTTAAAAAGAAAGGAGTTATCGATTAGTTTAGTCGAAAGGAGTTATCGAATTTAGTTATTCGGAAAGGAGTTAATCGAACTTAGTTATTCGAAAGAAAGAGATCGAATATAAGTTATTCGAAGAGAGATAATCGAATATACGTTATTCGAAGAAGAGATAATCAAATAGAGATTACTCGAAGAGAGTTAATCGGCAAATTCGATTATATCGAATTCGGGAAAGTACTTATACTTTCCGGTGTTTAAATCAAGATTTATTTATGTATAAATTAGTTTTTTTTATTTATTCACATTAAAGAATAAAAGTTATAATTGAAGCTAGATATTTCGAAAGTAGGGATTATAACGTTATCGTTATAACCAATGGTTTCAATAAAGAAGTGGATTCGTAAATAGAATCTGAAGTTTCGTAAAGAAGTTTGTTAAAAGTTTAAAAGATGAACTTTGACTATTTTGAAGTTAAAACGTTGTTTAGTTTAAGGTCTGAGAGGTAATTATACCCCAACTTGATTGACTTCCTTCTTAACTAGGAAATGGTAAGGTTTGATCATGAAGGAGTTTTGGAAATGTTTTCTGATAATAGAAAATAAGAAATGTTGAATATATGAAAACAGGAGATAAGCAAATTAATAAACGAAAGAGATAAATGTTAAATGATGATTGGTTGATATAATTTCCACTTGGAAATAATATCGTTGTTTGCACACCTGTTTTTCTTTGATAGTTAACTCACCGACTATTAAAGTTTTCGACCATTTTAACGTTGTTAATATGGAGAGACCAATTGGATTATTATCCAAAGAACCACTCCGTATTGGCATAAGCGTTGCGAATCAAGTATGCTGAATATATTGAAGACGGAGTAAATTGCAAGGGCTGTTGTATAAATCTTAGATAACAGTGCCTAAGATGGATTTACTGAATAGTGCTTTCGGTTTGTTCAGCCCCAGGATAACTTGTATGGACGAAGGTCTGACAGAGTATATCTAATAGATCGCGTAAGTTGATCTCTTCAAACGTATTCACGTATGGTGGCGGGGGAATTCGTTTCTCTTAGCTGTATACCCGTGTTATTTTTGGATAAATCAATTTGTGATTTGGCGAGTATGACCATGTGACATTCTAAGTGAATGAAGATGTGGCATGTAAAAGATAAGCGTAGCTTCTAGCCTCACATCCGGTAAATGACAAAAATCGGGCAGGTAGCATGGCTATGTAGGTTGCACCTATTAGGGTGTATAATCACCTGATCTAGAGTTTCATTTACTTCTAAAAATCTATTGTTGATGCTGTCCCATTCGGGAAAAGGTTTTTGATATAAAGATGTTTTGGATTCTCATAAGGGAAAAACCCGTTTCGTTATACGGCTTGGTCTTATGAGATATCGTTTACTTGTTCAAACTGTTTAAACTGTTTTACTCACACCAGTCCATGTTGCTTAACTGGAATGTCCGATAGGGGGTTCTCGCTTCGCGGTTTGGTGGTGAACGGGAGACTCTTACCCCTACAGGTCCTGCAATATAGCGGGTTGGTCGAGCCGAGAGGCTGGCCGTAAAGCATGGAGTTGGGGTACCAATGTAAGCCACGGGGGGAGGTTAACCCTCTGCCTTAGGGGATGAGGGATGGTTGAAAAGCCTACCAAATTCCCGGGTCGTTATAGTTGGTATCAGAGCTTAAGGTTAAGTGAATTACCTTGGCTCTGTGGCATGACTCGGTAGAGATGGGGTTAGTAATACCCTAGATTGAGTTTGAGTGTATATATACGAGAGAGCGTATTTGTTATTCAATATAAAATTGTTTTATATTGTAGGGATTTATTGGTTGAGTAGTTTGTGAATTCTGATCTATCAGTTTGATCCACTGTATCAGTAGGAGTTTATAAACACTCGAATACGATGAACCGTCATGGTATGTTTTGAAAAGAGGGTAAACGAAATAATTTTACCCAAAGTATATTTTGATATAAAGGATTTATATCGGAGTGGTTATAATATATTGGATATATTGGTTGTTATTATAATCGAGTAAGATTATAAAAGTAAAATGGTTATATATATAACCAAGAAGAATTCGTATAAGTGTTACGAAGCGAATTAAATCTGAAATTTTAAACCAGAAATTGAATTAAAATTCTGGAAAATTGGATAAGTGTTTGTAAATGGATTTGGATTAAAAATAAGGAAAATTTAAGATCCTGGGAGATTTTAAATTGTTTTACAAGCAGTGTGAATTATATTTTGAAATGAATTTCAAAGTGGAAATGTTTAGAGATGGTTTTGAAAGTGATATAGTATTGAACTCACTTCGGTCGTTGGAAAATAATTCTGATGATGACTGTGCAGCATCATCAGTGTTCATTTTCGAGTTTGTAAGTGACGGATTACTACCAAAGATATTGATTTCGAATTGTTTGGGAAAATGAGTTGTTTTGAATCCTGAAAGGGAAGTTTGATTTTTATATGGTAAACTGTTTAAAACTCCCAAGAAAAGACTGTTTGAATTAAAAACAAATTAAACAGAAATTTGTGAAAGCAAATTGGAATTGAAGTAAAGTCGGTTAAGTGGTAACTGAAATTGAATTATAATGATATCAAGACAAATTGGATTGTGAGATTCGAATTTGAAGTGTAATTTGATAATCAAGTTAAGAGTTGGAATCGAGAATGAAACTCGAGTTTGAAATGATATTTGGCTTAGATATAAGCGAATGGTTGTGTTGGAGATAAAAGTGATTGGAGTTGATTTGGGATGACATTGGTATATGCTGAATTAACAGGAGATGTAAAGGATATATTGATATGCCCGACAAAAAGGTACAAGTTTATATTATATATTGGGTATGAGATTTATGAGCCGAATCGGCATGCCGTTTGGCTATTTGATTTTCTTTTGGGCTGAAGAAGGCCCAGAGAGGCGAGTTGGAGTTTGACCGAGTGACCAGTACAAAGGAGGTGCTGGCAAAAAATTTCGAAAAGTTAAGGTGTTAGAAAATTTTCAGGATTTTTGAAAATTTTCGTTGATAAGAATTTATTAATATTTTAATTGAAATTAATTTGGTTCAGTTGAAAATGAAGATTTAGAAGTGAACAAATAAGTTCTAACCAGTCAATAGGGTTTATTTTATAACTTAGCAATTTCGAGGACGAAATTATTTTAAGTGGGAAAGAATGTAATGACCCGCATTTTCAGTGATATAATAATTAATTAATTTAATTATTTAAAAGGTGATTAAAAGGATTTCATGGTCGTTGAATTAAATGATGATGAATATTTAATTAAAATAATAATGAAATAATATATTTAAAATTTGAAATAATCAGAATTGGCTGAAATGGCGATATGGTATGAATTGGGCAATTCAAAATATATAATTCAGTTTAAAATTTGAATTACGATAACGAATATATTTAATTAACGATGGTTGAACGTATAAACTATATTATAATTATAATCGAGCTCGAAATGGCAAGGCAGTTCGCTATTTGGCGATTTGAACTTCAACTGAATGTACAGGGTTCGTTTTTAATCGGATTTCTGTGAAACAAGAAACGTGTGGAGCTGGTGGAGTATATTTTTCTAATGGAAGAGGAAAATCTAGATTTCGTCGGGTAGATTTTGATTTACGTCCAAATCAAATTTCAGAAAAGTCGCTGTGGAATTCCTTCATAATTTGCGATGCTTTATTTACGTTATAAAAGGGTTTTCAATATATTTGAATATCGATTTTGAATTTAGACAAGGTTCTTTTGGGACATAACGATAATTTAATTTTTAGAATTTTACTGTAATTTTTAATAAATTAAATAAGCAACTTTTTATTTTGAGTATTTTGCACCCTAAATCAGTGATTTTGGGGTTTCACAATATGAGTTTATCTACCGGTATTTTATACTTTTGGGGTCGTGGCACATTGTTGGTCACAATGGGATTTTTACTTTTGTCATGTGTGGCTCGTGTGTGAACGAAATAGGGTGCAATGAGGTACCGTTATATATACTTCATTTTATAAACATGGGCACGTTCAATATGTGGCATTGTTTCCCTCAACGTGTCCTCTTGCCATCAACACAAACTCACATACGTTTAGCTATAATATGAATATAAATACACAACTATCTTTCCTGAACCTAAACCAATTCTTTCCGCCGCCACTTTTCATTTTCTCAGCAACAAGGATATAACGTGTTTTACAGGAGAGTTTGTTTGAGAAGGGGATGTGAACCTTCATCATTTCGGGTTTGAGCTATACGGTAGAAGGAGGTTGGTCTCATTTGTTTTGTGAAGTGAGGTCGGTGACTTACCTACTCAGTATGGCATATACTGATATACGGGAGGAAGGGCTCGTGAGGAAGAGATCTGAGTCGCGACGAACAAGTAAGAGTGGTGCAGTTCTTTGGTGAGTGTTACGGTGGGTTCAAAGGGAAGAACGAGGTGATTGTATTCATCGACAATGGTGTGTTTTGATGCAGGAGGACGCGAGTAATATCTGGGGAAGGAGCGGCTTGGTTCAGGGGTGTAAACGTGATTAAGGAAGGATCAAGCTGATTATATAATATAGGGAAGTGGGAGTTTGAATTCTGTTAAAATATGCGGCCATGAGTTTTGATGTTTCAGCTTGGTTTGGGTTCGATCTTGCGTTGTGTTCTGAAGAGGGGAAGAAAGGATGACTGGTTATGAGCTTTAGCGGGTGGTTGGGCCGCGAGAGAGAAAAGGGGTGAGGCCCGTTTAACATATAACTTAAGTTATTTAAATTTAAGTTCAAATTAAAGAATGTGATAACTTTAATTTATCGTATTTTTGTCATATGCTATCGGAAACTGACGAAACTAGATCCGTTGGGATCGTATGGACGGACAGTACCCAATGGGACTGACTGGGAGTGGATTAGAGCTCGTTTGAATTTATGGCGAAATAAATTGTTTGATTCAAATCAAACAAGCAGTTTATCGTTCTTTAACGATGAACTGCCAATGTGAGTAAAACTCACCAACTCTGAACAGTTCTATTTTTATAACGTATATTTAGAACTGATAAATGATGACTGTTTGCTGTGTGCTAACTGTTTGGTTGAATTGTTTATGTATTGGTTGAAATCAAAGATAACGATATATATATAAATATATATATAAATCGTTAATCGAATATTGATTCTGTTTAACAGAATATTTTATATTCGTGCTTGTTAACATCTGTGATGCAAAGAAACAGTTTGGAAGGGTCCAACTGGACTCCTCAATATTTATAATATTGTTCTGTTTATATATTGTAATATATGATGTGATATATGATTTGTTTGATTATGTGTGTTTAAATGATATCGATCATTGTGGTTTGCTATATTAAATACCATAAGGAATACTGAATATAGAAAGAGAAATTTTCAAAGAGTTATTGAAAATGAAATATTTATAAAATCAAAGGATTTTATAAAAAGGAATATTTATTAGAAAATAAATAGAATCGATTTAAAAATGGTAAAGAGAATAGGGTATGGTTTTTGAGTAATTGGAACTTGTTATACGTTGATTGAGTTGAGTGAATTTCAAAGTGTTGATCTGATGTTGGTTTCGGCCTTCGGGATTAACATTGAGGAATTTATTCACTTACCAATTTATAATGAGGATCTAATGAATAGAAGTGAAGTGGTAAAAAGGAGTATTTATTGTAAAACAAATAGAATTGAAATGAAATATTTATTTGTTAAATAAATAGAAGTATAAAAGGATCTTTTATTTAGAAAATAAATAACACAAATCGAAAGAGAAATATTTGTAAAATAAATAGAATAAAGGATTTTTTATTTAGAAAATAGAATAAAAGGAGTTATCGAATATTAGTTATTCGAATAAAGTCAAAAGGAGTTATCGAATATTAGTTATTCGAATAAAGTAAAAAGGAGTTAATTGAATCTAGTTAAAAAGAAAGGAGTTATCGATTAGTTTAGTCGAAAGGAGTTATCAAATTTAGTTATTCGGAAAGGAGTTAATCGAACTTAGTTATTTGAAAGAAAGAGATCGAATATAAGTTATTCGAAGAGAGATAATCGAATATACGTTATTCGAAGAAGAGTTAATCAAATAGAGATTACTCGAAGAGAGTTAATCGGCGAATTCGATTATATCGAATTCGGGAAAGTACTTATACTTTCCGGTGTTTAAATCAAGATTTATTTATGTATAAATTAGGGGTTTATTTATTTATTAACATTAAAGAATTAAAGTTATAATTGAAGTTAGATATTTCGAAAGTAGGGATTATAACGTTATGGTTATAACCAATGGTTTCAATAAAGAAGTGGATTCGTAAATAGAATCCGAAGCTTCGTAAAGAAGTTTGTTAAAAGTTTAAAAGATAAACTTTGACAATTTCGAAGTTAAAACGTTGTTCAGTTAAGGTCTGAGAGGTAATTATACCCCAACTTGATTGACTTCCTTCTTAACTAAGAAATGGTAAGGTTTGATCGTGAAGGAGTTTTGGAAATGTTTTCCAAACGAGAATCAGAAATGCTTTCTGATAATAGAAAATAAGAAATGTTGAATATATGAAAACAGGAGATAAGTAAATTAATGAACGAAAGAGATAAATGTTAAATGATGATTGGTCGATATAATTTCCACTTGGAAATAATATCGTTGTTTGCACACCTGTTTTTCTTTGATAGTTAACTCACTGACTATCGAAGTTTTCAACCATTTTAACGTTGTTAATATGGAGAGACCGGTTGGATTATTATCCAAAGAACCACTCCGTATTGGCATAAGCGTTGCGAATCAAGTACGCTAAATATATTGAAGACGGAGTAAAGTGCAAGGGCTGTTGTATAAATCTTAGATAACAGTGCCTAAGATGGATGTACTGAATAGTGCCTTCGGTTTGTTCAGTCCCAGGACAACTTGTATGAACGAAGGTTCGACAGAGTATATCTAATAGATGGCGTAAGTTGATCTCTTCAAACGTATTCACGTATGGTGGCGGAGGAATTTGTTTCTCTTAGCTGTATACCCGTGTTATTTTTTGTTAAATCAATTTGTGATTTGGCGGGTATGACGATGTGACATTCTAAGTGAATGAAGATGTGGCATGTAAAAGATAAGCGTAGCTTCTAGCCTCCCATCCGGTAAATGACAGAAATCGGGCAGGCAACATGGCTATGTAGGTCGCACCTATTATGGTGTATAATCACCTGATCTTGAGTTTCATTTACTTCTAAAAATCTATTGTTGATGCTGTCCCATTCGGGAAACGGTTGCTAATCCCAACCGTTGGTGATATACATTCGATACACTCAAGCGAAATGAGTGGTCGGTTATGTGTGGCCGGGTTGCAAGATGTTCTTGTTGAACCCAGTGTATTCCTATCTAGAGGTACACTATCGAAAGGTGGTTCCATACCTTGTCATAGTTGGAAATCCATTACCCAATACGTGCTTGCGGTTTTGATTGTATACTATATATGTAGAACGTGAGATGAAAGCGTTTCTGCTAAATGATTATTATATTGTGGTTGATAGACATTATTATAATATCAAAAGGTTTTTGATATAAAGATATTTTGGATTCTCATACGGGAAAAACCCGTTCCGTTATACGGCGTGGTCTTATGAGATATCGTTTACTTGTTCAAGCTGTTTAAACTGTTTTACTCACACCAGTCCCATGACTGACCCAGAGTTTATTTTGTTTTGTTTTCCCTAAACTCTTGGGTGCCCAATATTGTACGGGCAGTCAAGTAGTCGGGATTTACAGATACTTGAAGAGCTGGAGCAGGAGGCTTCAGCATTATATAGCTATTATTATTCCGCTGTGTTGTAAGTGCTGTACTTGATAATGACGTGTATACATATACTGATATTATTTCAAGGATATATTATCAATTATTTGTTGTTCGTTCCGTTGTGATATTCGTGTTACTCTGATGTTGTGTTCTCCTTCTTCTTCTATTCTAAGTTTCTATCTTATCTTTCCTCACCCTCTAATTTCTTTCATTAACTTTCCAGTATTTTTTGATGTTTGGTTAGTCATCATTGAGTTTATGGCAATAACCAAAGTCGACAAAAACCGGGTCGTTACAACCAATTTCTAAAATCATTCGCTTACGCAAATTCTCGGATTCAGATTATGAATCCACTTCTTTTATGAAAACATTTATTATAATGCTATCGTTATAAATCCTACTTTTGAAATATCTAACTTAGAAATCTAACTTACATTCTTAATTTGAATAAATAAGCCAACAAATAATTTATTTATAAATAAACAAATCTTGATTATAAACCGGAAAGTAAAAAATACTTTCCCGAATTCGATATAATCGAATTTCTACGTATAACTCTCTTTCGAATAATCTATATTTGATAACACATTCGAATAAACTAATTCGATTTAACTCCTTTCAAGTAAACTAATATTCGATTAACTCTACTTCGAATAACTTTATTCGATAATTCTATTTCGAATAACTTTATTCGATAACTCACTCTTTTTAACTCTATTCGAATAACTAATATTCGATTTACTCCTTTCGAATAAACTATATTCGATTAATTCCTTTCGAATAAACTATATTCGATTAACTTACTTCGAATAACTAATATTCGATTCTTCCTTTCGAATAAACTATATTCGATTAATTCACTTCGAATAAACTATATTCGATTAACTTACTTCGAATAACTAATATTCGATTACTTCCTTTCGAATAAACTATATTTGATTAATTCACTTCGAATAACTAATATTCGATTAATCAAATTCGATTAACTTACTTCGAATAACTAATATTCGATTAATTCCTTTCGAATAAACTATATTCGATTAATTCACTTCGAATAAACTATATTCGATTAATTCACTTCGTATAACTAATATTCGATTAATTCCTTTCGAATAAACTATATTCGACTAATCAAATTCGATTAACTCTATTTAATTAACTCTAACTGGTTAACTCTAACTGATTAACTCTAACTGGTTAACCCTATCCAATTTACGCTTCATCCGTATTCAGTTTCAAATATCGATGTTGAAATCGATTCTTACTTCTCAATATAAGTCCTGACTTATATATTCCATTTATCTAATGATAAATATTTTATTTAATTTATAAAATATCATTTATAAATTAATGTTCTCAATCTATCGGTTAGAACAGATTCTATTTAAAATCCTTGCTTTAAATTCATATCATGTTATACAAGTGTGCGAAGCACGGGTCTGAACCTTTCAAATGTAAAATTCTCCTCTTATACAATTCTAATCATTTTTCAGGTATTTCCTTTTATAATCTATTTATTTTCTAAGTAAATATAATTCCTTTATAATTCTATTTATTATCTAAATAAATATTTCCTTTATAATTCTATTTATTTTCTAAATAAATATTCCTTTTACATTTGTTTTACGAATATTTTCCTTTATATTTGTTTTTCAAATAATTTCATTTATACTTGTTCTTTGATTTTATAAAAATATGTTCTTTTATAAAATCCTTTTCCTTTCATATATAAAATCCATAGATTTCATAAGTAATCCCTTTTATTTTCCAACTATTTCTTTTTCTATTTGTTTTACAAATATTTCTTTTTTCTATTCTATTTATTTTCTAAATAAATACTTTTATAATATCCTTTGATGTTATAAACATTCTCTTTACAAAATCCTTTGATTTTATAAACATTTCATTTTCAATATACGTTTTGAAAATTCCCTTTTATCATTCTGGTATTCTTATGGTATTTAACATACCATATAACAATGATAAATATTATCCAAACACACATAATCTACAACAGATTATATATCACATCATATATCACAATATATGAATAACAGTAAAATAAATGTTGAGGAATCCAGTTGGATTCCTCCGACCGATTTTCCTGCATCCACAGATGTTACACAATATAATTCACATCGATTTAATTTCACTTTGAAATATTCTGATAAACAGAATCAATATTTAGTTAACAATTTATATATATATCGTTATCTAAAATTTTAACCAATCATTCAGCAATTCAATCAAACAGTCAGCACACAACAATCATCATCATTTATCAGTTCTAATTATACGTTATAAAAATATGAACTGATAGAGTTGGTGAATTTTACTCACATTGGACAGTTATCGTTAAATAACAATAAACTGTTGTTTGATTCAGATCAAACAATTTATTTTGCCATAAATTCAAACGAGCTCCAATTCACCCCTAGTTAGTTCCATTGGGTAGCTCTCGTCCATACGATCCTAACGGATCTTGTTTCGCTGAAAACCGATATGGTATGATAAAGTTATTGTCATTACAAGTTATACAAAAAAATTTAAAAGAGAATTAAATTAATTAAATTAACCATTGGGCCTCACCACCATTTTCTCGGCCCAAACCCAATCGTACTGGCCCAAACCCGCATATACCTTTTCCTCCTTCTTCCCCGAATTACTCTCGTTCCCAGTAACCAACTACGAACACCATTTTCCAATTTCAAACCCAAACCGCACTTCCAACTCTTCATGAAATCCCACACAAAAATCACCAAATCACTTCTCTTCCAATCCTCAATCACCCCATTACCAATTTACACAACTCGCGCGTCCTTAATTACTCCCGTTGTTCCCCTCGTCAATATAGTTTGCGACAGGAAAAAACCGTCGAACCCCTCAAGACTACCACAATCGAAACTCCTTTACATCCTAAACCCAAATATACACTTTATTTCTCAAATCAAAGCCCACAAATCTCGAAAAAACTGAGCCCTAGGTCTCCTGTTGTCTTTCGAGAGTCCCTGAAGTTGCGTCGCAAATAGCAAAAGGGGTATGGAATCTTAGCTTGAGTCAAGGGGAATTCAAAGAACTAAGATTTGGGATTTATAACTTTAGTTTTGAATTCTTTTGATTTTATCAACTCGCGTTTGCTGAAAGGAGTAATAAAAGCAATGGCGGAAATTTTGTTGACTAAAGAGATAATGATTTTAGGGTTTAAAGGAGTAGGGTATTATATAGGTGTTTTATATTAATTTTTAATTCGAATTTTATATTTATTTTTAAGTCATCGCTATCTGTGTTTGTCTTTAAAAATTCGTACGACCACATATAATACCCAAAAATCACGAAAATGGACGTGCAGCTACAGTTTGACATTACAGACCCAACGAAACTTATTTCGTCGAATTCCTACTCTGCTTGCTCACACAACGTATTTTTAACCGTCAAAATACTGACTGTTTTTCACGTTAAAATCCCATACGGCCACATATTGACTTCAAAAATCACGAATATTGAAATCTAGCAATAATTTGATATTGCGGATCCAACAAAATTAGTTTCGTCGAAAACCGAGGTCATTTGCAAAACTAGTTATTTTTAAAGCTCTAAATAACCCCATTTTAAATATAAATATATTTAAAAAATAATTAAATTAAATATTTATAAATTAATATTATCGTATATATATTCATATACGATATCATACAGCTCTAATATATTTCTAACTGAATTTACAGCTCGATATTTCAAAGTTCCCAATTATATCGATATTCGATTTATATTAAATTTCTTTTATAATATAAATAAATCGATATAAATTATAAAGGAACTCCATAGCGACTTTTCTAAAATTTGATTTGGACATAACTCAAAATCTACACGATGAAATCCCGATTTTTCTCTTCCATTAGAAAAATATACTTCACCAGCTCTGAACGTTTCTTGTTTCACAGAAATCCGATTTAAAACGGACCCTGTATATTCAGTTGAAGTACAAATCGCCAAATAGCGAACTGCAGCGCCATTTCGAGCTCGATTATAATTATAATATAATTATTCGTTCAACTGTCGTTAATATAATATATTCGTTAATATAATTCAACTCCAAACTTAATTATATATTATAAATGATCCAATTCACACAATATTGTGAATTCCACTATTTCTGACTATTTCAGAAATTATATATATATTATTCTATTATTTAATTTAATTAAATATTCCATATAATTTAATTAAACAACCATTTTTACTATTTAAATAATTAAATAAATAAATTATAATATCGCTAAAATACGGGACATTACATTCTTCCCCCTTAAAATAATTTCATCCTCGAAATTGCTAAGGTAGAAAACAAACCCTATTAACTGGTTAAAAATTATTTTTACTTCTTTAACTTCAGTTTCACTATACCAATTAATTTCAACTAAACTGTTAATTTATTCCTACTAACGAAAATTTCCATAAACTCTGAAAATTTTCTAATACCCAAAATTTTTGAAAAATTTCGCCGGCACCTCCTTTGTACTGGTCAATCGGTACAACTACAACTCGCCTCTCTGGGCCTTCTCCAACCCAAAAGAAAATCAAACAGCCAAGCGGCTTGCCAATTCGGCTCATCAAAATCTCAAACCCATATATAAATATAAACTAGTACCTTTTTGTCGGGCATATCATTATATCATTTCCATCTGCTGTTAATTCAACATATACCCATGTATTCCCAATCATACTCCAAATCAGTTTTTAACCTCAAACCGAATAATTTACTTATACTCAAGTCGAATTCCATTTCAAATTCGAGTTCCATTCTCGATTTCATACTCTAACTCACCAATCCAATACCATTTAAGATTCTTATCTCACAATTCAAAATCTGATTTCACTTGATATATTATATTCCAATTCAATTTCCAGTTAACTGGTTTCTATTCAATTCCAGCTCGGTTTCACAAATTTCCATTTAAATTTGTTTTTAATTTGAGCAGTCTCTTCCTTGGGATTTTTAAACAACTTTGTCTTTTTCACAAATCAGTTTTCCCTTTTAGGATTCAAATAACTTGTTTTTCTCGAATCAATTCAAAAACAAAAACTTTGGTAGTAATCCGTCACTTACAACTCGAAAAATAACACCGATGATGTATGGATCAACATCGGAATTTATTTTCCAGCGACCGAAGTGAGTTCAATACTATATCACTTTTCAAAATCACCTTTCAACATCTCCATTTTGAAATTAATTCAAAATATCATTTGAAATGCTTTAAACAATTTAAAATCTCCCAGGATTTTAAAATTTTCATATATTTAATCTAAATCCATTTACAATCACTTTTCCAAATTTTGGGAATTTCAGTTCTGATTTAAATTTCAGATTTAATTCACTTCGTAATACTTATACGAATTTTGATTGGTTATCGACATAACCGTTTTAATTATAATCTTATCTGATTATAATCACAACCAACACATCCAATATATGATAATATTTCAAATATCTATACTTTGTGTATATCAAAATATATTTTGGGTAAAATTATTTTCATTTACCCTCTTTTCAAAACATATAGTGCCGGTTCATCGTATTCGAGTGTTTATAAACCCCTACCGATACAGTGGATCAAACTGATCGACCAGAACCCATAAACAACTCAACCAATAAATCTTCACAATATAAATTTTGTAACAACCCGGATTTTTACAACGTGCTAGGACAAGAATCAAGGCAGAATTTAATGAAAAAAATATGAATCAGGAGAAACGGGCTCTGCCATTGCGTTCGTCTCGGAAAAATACGCGAAATAGAGTCCGAGTTTTTGAGAATCGGAGTCCGTATGACCCAGTTATGGCCCGTCAAAGTTTTCAGAAAATTTTAAGTTCAAAAACAGTTCAAATTTGAATTCAGAATTCAAATTCAGCCAAGCAGGGTAGGCGGGAAAATTCCCGCCACCCCCAAGTCGACTGGGGTGTCGACTTGGGAGTCGAAACACCCCAGGTGGTGTCGACTGCCCAGTCGACACCCCTGTCGGCTTGGGTGGTCGGCCAGTTTGGCCTGGGTGCACCTGACTTGTTCCTCAAGACATGTTTGGAGGCTTGTGACGGATTTTAAAGGCTCAGATCTATCCTAGGGTTAATCTAAGGGCCTAAACTACTCCTAATCTCTATAAAAAGACCCCTAAGCCTACCCTAAACCCTCACAAATCAATCATGCCACGAAGTGCCGCCAAAATGCCAAGTGATCATGGCCTCTATCTTCAACTCCAAGAGACTATGCATTTAAATCGGATCCGAATCAAAGGTGCTAGCTTGCTACATCAAATCAAGGGAGTGGATCAACGTTGCTAGGCCAATTTCATGACGATTCTTCAACAAAGGAGCCACCTTTCTTCGTCAAGACGATGCATGATCCTTCCCTAAGCCTCGCTATGTAAGTTCTAGCTACTTGTAGATTCTAACGGTGGTTCTAATGTGACATGGAATAAAATGCGATGAAACATAAGTATGCTAGCCTATGTGAACCTAAGTTTGCCCCTTTTCTATGATCTATGACCTTGGGCTAAGTTTTAGCGACTTAATCATGCCACTCATGTTATGTTTAACCTAGTTTATCTTGCAAGTTTGAATCTTTATCTATGGAATGTTAGCATGAACCTTTGGGAACCATTTGACTTGTGAAACATTGGCAAAGACTTGACTTTGGGGCTTATGCATGTAAATGAACCCAAACCCCTTATGTTATCATGCATGTTTGTGGCCAAATTCCCTTATGATACTATGCATGTTTGTGGCCAAATTACCTTATGATATTATGCATGTTTGTGGCCAAATTCCCTTATGATACTATGCTTGTTTGTGGCCAAATTCCCTTATGGTACTATGCATGTTTGTGGCCAAATTCTCTTATGATACTATGCATGTTTGTGGCCAATCCCTTTTTGGCATCGTGCATGTCTTGAGGCCAACATGTAGCATGGTATCCTTACTATGTTGACTCGTTTTACTTGGCTTGGAAACACGATTTGGGGTAGGTTAGACGAGCGTGATTATGACATGATAATTTGACATGGGATTTCATGAAAATATGACACTCATGATACACCTAAATGGGGACATGACATGTGGGGTAAACATGGGACTTGAAACTAGACACGTATGGGTTGTAAGTGTAACATGACACTAGACCAAACATGAAAGTGGCCAACTCGAGGTTGGGTTGAGTTTGTAGCATAAATCTACCCGGACCCGCCCGGCTTAACTAGTGGCTACAAACAATAGGACTCAATGTGAGTAGTTGGTCACATAGCACTTAAAACCCGAGGTTAGACTAGGTTGTGGTGTAAATCTACCCGGACCCGCCCGGCTTAACTAGTAACCACAACAAGGTCTAATGTGAGAGGTTAAAAGTGCATTAATTTAATTAATGCCACATGATAAGGTTAAGTAAATTTGATTAATGACACTTAACCAATATGACATGAATGGGTAGGTTAAGTTAAACCGGACTTGATCTCTTAATGACACTTAACCATATAATACAATTAGGGGATGGGGTTAAGTAATTTACACTTAACTAATCCGACTGGGTAATTAGATGGGGTTAAGTAACTTAGACTTAACTCATCCGACTTGGTAATTAGATGGGGTTAAGTAACTTAGACTTAACTAATCTAAACACGGTAATTAGATGGGGTTAAGTAACCTACACTTAACTAATCTAAACACGGTAATTAGATGGGGTTAAGTAACCTACACTTAACTAATCTAAACACGGTAATTCGATGGGGTTAAGTTAAACACTTAACCAATCTAAACTTGGTAATTCAATGAGGTTAAGTGACAATACTTAACCAACTTAACATGATAATTTAATGGGGTTAAGTAACTTATACTTAACCAATTATACATGATGATTTGATGAGGTTAAGTAACCTATACTTAACCAATCTAATATGCGGACCTGATAGGGTTAAGTCGCAAGACCTTTTAAATAAACTTAACCATTGTAATACGATTAGTGGATGGGGTTAAGCTAACCCATACTTAACCAATCCGACTCGATAATCTGATGGGATTAAGATAATCTATGCTTAATCAATCTAACACGGTAATCTGATAGGATTAAGATAAACAAGTACTTAACCAACTTGACTTGACGATTGAATAGGGTTAAGTCATGAGCTTCTTGGTATACTTAACCGACTTTGTAGGGCTAGGTCTTGGACTTGTATACTTAGCCAAATCTTGACATGATTCATAGGCAGGTTAAGTCATGAACTTAAACGACAACACTTAACCCATAGGACAAAACCCTAGTTCAGGGGACTAGGTGGAAAGCCGGGATTAACAAGGATAACGGGAAAAGAAGCTAAGTGGTAAACCTTAGTTAAGGATAACTAAGTAATAATTCTTAGCCAAGGACATGGGACCAGTTCACAGATATATGAGTAACCCGATACGGTAGGTCATCGCTTAAAACACGAGGAGGAGCAAGTTATCTGACTTAGATAAAGGCTCCAACGAACTGGGTGACGAAGCGGTAGCTTCGGGGGACGTGAGGGTACTCTTGGTATCCCTCTGTGAGGTGGAAGATGGTCCATGAAACCCGGCCTCACAGAGGTTAAGGTCTGCGGTAGAAGAGCCAAGGGTATGCCTTGGTTGCTATGCGAGCGACCTAAAGACTGGGATGGATTAGCGTGGAGTCGACGATACTTGTTTTTGCCCTGGATAGCACGTCGCCGACTACCTACCATCTTTAGTCAATCGTGTACGAACGGAAAGGCAGAGAACTCCCAACAGACCATATACTTGCTATCGAGTTATGGGTGAGGTTGGCCCATAGGAAAGTGGGGCTATAGTGGGACCGGGATGTAGTTCTCATACATGATTTTTCTTGGATTGCCTTTCAGTATTTGAGGGAGGGGTCACGTGGGACCATAGCCACGGATACAAAAACAGACCTTGATATCTGCATCAGCAGACGACTTAAAGCTCCCGATAGAGTTCCGTATTTCTCGATTTTTCTTGGCACGGAACTCGGATGGCACATTGAGATACATGTGCGTCTAGACATGGAAAACGATTCACGATATATACGTGGGACAAAGGGCGTGGTTGACGGGTGGCATAATCCCTAGTGGTCCTAGGTGGCTAAAACCCAAACCAAGTTACGGAAACGTTCATTAGGTAGCATAATCCCTAGCGGTCCTAGGTGGCATAAATCCTAAGTGAACACGCGATAGTTCATGGTAAGAAAACATAACCAGGTCAAGGGTAGCAGTCCAAACCAACTTCAAGGATAAAATGGTACTACGTTGAGGTGGTATAGATTTACATGGGAAAGCCCGTACGACCTACGGCAAAGGACTGAACTTATACATGAAAAATAAAAACATACGAGTTGGGAAAACCTACATATGCTATATATTAGGTTGACATGGACCATTACATGACATTGGGCAAGGGACATTCATAGTTAACACATGACGCAGGTTGGGATACTAGTACGAGAGGTGCAGAGCAAATATACATGATAAGTACCGTGGGATGTTATACACGATAGATATCTTGGGATAGTACACTTGATAGAAACCTGACGATGTGATACCTTGATTTATCTTGACACCGTAGTTTATCATGATACCTTAGTTTATCTTGCTACAGTAGTTCATCCAGTTATCTTGGTTTAGCTTATCTATCTTGTCGTCATCCTTATGTTTACTTTCAGTTTATGCATGTCATGTTACCTTTACCTGTTTTATACTGGAAGTAGATAGGACTTACCAGTCTTTATGACTGACCCCGTTTTGTTTCGCCTCTTTGTCTTCCGTTTCCCCTCCCCCCCCCCCCCGGGTTTTCAGGAAGGAAATGATGTTGTTTAGTTCGGACCTCTTATGCTTGAAGGTCATCATGTATAGCTTGGTCTTCTCTTGGCTATGGCTGCTTCACCGCTTTATTTTGGGGAATAATTTATGAAAAAGGTTTTATGCTTCTTTACTATTGCAAGACAGGTTTTGATGTATTCTGATGTAAAAGGCTTTAGACCTTATTTTATAAGGTAATGAAATTTGTTTTACTTCCGCTGTTTTATATATGTTCTGTCTTGTAATATTTCTATGCATGTTTACCTCGATAATGCTTCACCAAACCTAGTGCATTCCCTTTGTGAGTGACCCTAGCGGAGGTGGGGTGTTACATTTGGTATTAGAGCAGAAGGTTACCAGACTGGGCAAAAGTTTTTAAAACCTTCTGAAAACTATTTGAGAAACCTTTTACAAAGAAGCATTTTTCAAGAAAAGTTTTTTTAAAGGCTATTCCCCAAAAGCCATTAGCACTATCCTTTGTTCCCTTGATTGAACCTCTTTTCCTTTCTTTCCTCCATCTGTAGTCACAGTAGTTTTAACTGCAACTAATTCTTGTCTAGCTACGTAAGTGTTTTCCCATGCGATGGAGAAAGTTCTCGAGAGACCTGTTACCAAAGTTATAAGAAGGGATAATAAGAGCAAGGATAAAGGACACGAGCTTAAGAATAAGCGACTCGTTGGTATGGCTTGATCCACAAAGGAAGATAAGGACAAGATTAGAGAGAGGGCAATTGTATGCTCTCATTTCTAGCATACCTAAGAGGAATGGTACCATTTCTGTTAAAGGCTTAGCCTTTCTTTTCTATTGTCCCGTCTAGACTTTGTTTTGATCATCGCATCATTTAAGTCTTCCTCGATAGTTAAGTCTCTGCACCTTAGTACTAGCATGGTAGAAGATCCCACTTTAGTCCCAAAATCTGGTTGGAGAGTCGGTCCATTTATTCATGACTTGTTTGGATTTGAGAACGTCTATGCCAAGTGTTGAGATTAGAAGCAATGCTTCTATTGTTGAGCTATGGATGGATTCTAGGGATGAAGTGGTTATCCAGTACGGGATGCCATTCTCGGTTTCGAAAGGAGGGTAGTTAAACTCTTAACTTGCCTTGGTAATACCCTTGAAGTCTTGTATAACCTTTTGGGTTCTGTCATGGTTAGTTACCTAGAATCTCTTGATGCATTTGTCGGAAATTTCTGATCCGATCGAGTAACGTCCGCCAATAAGACGGATGGTTCATTCCGCTTGAGCATGGGTTATAGGAATCACCCTAGTAAGTGCACGTGTTAACATGGATTGGCATCGGTAAACGAGATCCAGAATTCACTAGTGAATTTTGGAGGGCTTGCATGAGTACGCAGATATGGTTGAGCCAAGTATACTAGGGAAAGAATAAGTGAAAGTGGAACGAGAGGCGATAGTGAAATGAGTTCCAACTCATACCTTGGAAATAGGAATCAAGGAGCTACGAAGTCATGAAGTCAAAGGCGGTCAAGGCACAATGGAATTAGGCTCAAGGAAATGCGGCTTAGACGCGCGCATCATGTCTCCTTTTAAGAGTATATCGTTGATCCCTGGTTCTCCTGTAGGGCTTGCTTGCATGCTATCGCTTGGTGGATATCCTCTCGGTCCTGTTTCTGTTACAAACCCCGTAAGGAGTTTGTCTTGTTTATCTTCTCGATCTTATCTTGGGAACCTTAGATAGAACTCTATGGATGTAAACATGTATTTGAAACATGTTATGATTGATATGGTTGCAAATGGTTGCAAGTGGTTGCTCGTGGATGCGCGAACAAACATTAGATACTAGATTGACGCGGTCACGTTTCATGTTGCATATGCACGAGTATTTGTACTTGTTTATGGTTGAAATTGAATATGTTACCATGTGGATGTTGCATGTGGATGAATAGTTGTGCACACATATAGTGTTTATATGACTAGGACTATTTGCATACATGTTGGATTCATGGCACTAAACATATTTTGCATTAGAAAGATCATTCAGGCCTGATCATTAGCATTAGCTAAGGAGCATATACACACACACGTTCTGCATATGTTCATATGGCATTAGAAATCATCTAAGGACCATGGTTGCCTGTGCATGATGTTTTGAGTAGATGGATGATGGATGGTAGGATACGTCCTTCCTAACTTGGAGATTTCGGGGACGAAATCCTTTAAGTTGGGGGGAATGTAACAACCCGGATTTTTACAACGTGCTAGGACAAGAATCAAGGCAGAATTTAATAAAAAAATCTGAATCAAGAGAAACGGTCTGTGCCATTGCGTTCGTCTCGGAAAAATACGCGAAATAGAGTCCGAGTTTTCGAGAATCGGAGTCCGTATGACCCAGTTATGGCCCGTCAAAGTTTTCATAAAATTTCAAGTTCAAAAACAGTTCAAATTTGAATTCAGAATTCAAATTCAGCCAAGCAGGGCAGACGGGAAAATTCCCGCCACCCCCAAGTTGACTGGGGAGTCGACTTGGGAGTCGACACACCCCAGGTGGTGTCGACTGCCCAGTCGACACCCCTGTCGACTTGGGTGATCGGCCAGTTTGGCCTGGGTGCACCTGACTTGTTCCTCAAGACATGTTTGGAGGCTTGTGACGGATTTTAAAGGCTCAGATCTATCCTAGGGTTAATCTAAGGGCCTAAACTACTCCTAATCTCTATAAAAAGACCCCTAAGCCTACCCTAAACCCTCACAAATCACTCATGCCACGAAGTGCCGCCAAAATGCCAAGTGATCATGGCCTCCATCTTCAACTCCAAGAGACTATGCATTCAAATTGGATCCGAATCAAAGGTGCTAGCTTGCTACATCAAATCAAGGGAGTGGATCAACGTTGCTAGGCCAATTTCATGACAATTCTTCAACAAAGGAGCCACCTTTCTTCGTCAAGACGATGCATGATCCTTCCCTAAGCCTCGCTATGTAAGTTCTAGCTACTTGTAGATTCTAACGGTGGTTCTAATGTGACATGGAATAAAATGCGATGAAACATAAGTATGCTAGCCTATGTGAACCTAAGTTTGCCCCTTTTCTATGATCTATGACCTTGGGCTAAGTTTTAGCGACTTAATCATGCCACTCATGTTATGTTTAACCTAGTTTATCTTGCAAGTTTGAATCTTTATCTATGGAATGTTAGCATGAACCTTTGGGAACCATTTGACTTGTGAAACATTGGCAAAGACTTGACTTTGGGGCTTATGCATGTAAATAACCCAAACCCCTTATGTTATCATGCATGTTTGTGGCCAAATTCCCTTATAATACTATGCATGTTTGTGGCCAAATTCCCTTATGATACTATGCATGTTTGTGGCCAAATTCCCTTATGATACTATGCATGTTTGGGGCCAAATTCCCTTATGGTACTATGCAAGTTTGTGGCCAAATTCTCTTATGATACTATGCATGTTTGTGGATAATCCCTTTTTGGCATCGTGCATGTCTTGAGGCCAACATGTAGCATGGTATCCTTACTATGTTGACTCGTTTTACTTGGGTTGGAAACACGATTTGGGGTAGGTTAGACGAGCGTGATTATGACATGATAATTTGACATGGGATTTCATGAAAATATGACACTCATGATACACCTAAATGGGGACATGACATGTGGGGTAAACATGGGACTTGAAACTAGACACGTATGGGTTGTAAGTGTAACATGACACTAGACCAAACATGAAAGTGGCCAACTCGAGGTTGGGTTGAGTTTGTAGCATAAATCTACCCGGACCCGCCCGGCTTAACTAGTGGCTACAAACAATAGGACTCAATGTGAGTAGTTGGTCACATAGCACTTAAAACCCGAGGTTAGACTAGGTTGTGGTGTAAATCTACCCGGACCCGCCCGGCTTAACTAGTAACCACAACAAGGTCTAATGTGAGAGGTTAAAAGTGCATTAATTTAATTAATGCCACATGATAAGGTTAAGTAAATTTGATTAATGACACTTAACCAATATGACATGAATGGGTAGGTTAAGTTAAACCGGACTTGATCTCTTAATGACACTTAACCATATAATACAATTAGGGGATGGGGTTAAGTAATTTACACTTAACTAATCCGACTTGGTAATTAGATGGGGTTAAGTAACTTAGACTTAACTAATCCGACTTGGTAATTAGATGGGGTTAAGTAACTTAGACTTAACTAATCTAAACACGGTAATTAGATGGGGTTAAGTAACCTACACTTAACTAATCTAAATACGGTAATTAGATGGGGTTAAGTAACCTACACTTAACTAATCTAAACACGGTAATTCGATGGGGTTAAGTTAAACACTTAACCAATCTAAACTTGGTAATTCAATGAGGTTAAGTGACAATACTTAACCAACTTAACATGATAATTTAATGGGGTTAAGTAACTTATACTTAACCAAATACATGATGATTTGATGAGGTTAAGTAACCTATACTTAACCAATCTAATATGCGGACCTGATAGGGTTAAGTCGCCAGACCTTTTAAATAAACTTAACCATTGTAATACGATTAGTGGATGGGGTTAAGCTAACCCATACTTAACCAATCCGACTCGATAATCTGATGGGATTAAGATAATCTATGCTTAATCAATCTAACACGATAATCTGATAGGGTTAAGATAAACAAGTACTTAACCAACTTGACTTGACGATTGAATAGGGTTAAGTCATGAGCTTCTTGGTATACTTAACCGACTTGTAGGGCTAGGTCTTGGACTTGTATACTTAGCCAAATCTTGACATGATTCGTAGGCAGGTTAAGTCATGAACTTAAACGACAACACTTAACCCACAGGACAAAACCCTAGTTCAGGGGACTAGGTGGAAAGCCGGGATTAACAAGGATAACGGGAAAAGAAGCTAAGTGGTAAACCTTAGTTAAGGATAACTAAGTAATAATTCTTAGCCAAGGACATGGGACCAGTTCACAGATAGATGAGTAACCCGATACGGTAGGTCATCACTTAAAACACGAGGAGGAGCAAGTTATCTGACTTAGATAAAGGCTCCAACGAACTAGGTGGCGAAGCGGTAGCTTCGGGGGACGTGAGGGTACTCTTGGTATCCCTCTGTGAGGTGGCAGATGGTCCATGAAACCCGGCCTCACAGAGGTTAAGGTCTGCGGTAGAAGAGCCAAGGGTATGCCTTGGTTGCTATGCGAGCGACCTAAAGACTGGGATGGATTAGCGTGGAGTCGACGATACTTGTTTTTGCCCTGGATAGCACGTCGCCGACTACCTACCATCTTTAGTCAATCGTGTACGAACGGAAAGGCAGAGAACTCCCAACAGACCATATACTTGCTATCGAGTTATGGGTGAGGTTGGCCCATAGGAAAGTGGGGCCGGGATGTAGTTCTCATACATGATTTTTCTTGGATTGCCTTTCAGTAGTTGAGGGAGGGGTCACGTGGGACCATAGCCACGGGTACAAAAACAGACCTTGATATCTGCATCAGCAGACGACTTAAAGCTCCCGACCGAGTTCCGTATTTCTCGATTTGCCTTGGCACGGAACTCGGATGGCACATTGAGATACATGTGCGTCTAGACATGGAAAATGATTCACGATATATACGTGGGACAAAGGGCGTGGTTGACGGGTGGCATAATCCCTAGTGGTCCTAGGTGGCTAAAACCCAAACCAAGTTACGGAAACGTTCATTAGGTAGCATAATCCCTAGCGGTCCTAGGTGGCATAAATCCTAAGTGAACACGCGATAGTTCATGGTAAGAAAACATAACCAGGTCAAGGGTAGCAGTCCAAACCAACTTCAAGGATAAAATGGTACTACGTTGAGGTGGTATAGATTTACATGGGAAAGCCCGTACGGCCTACGGCAAAGGACTGAACTTATACATGAAAAATAAAAACATACGAGTTGGGAAAACCTACATATGCTATATATTAGGTTGACATGGACCATTACATGACATTGGGCAAGGGACATTCATAGTTAACACATGACGCGGGTTGGGATACTAGTACGAGAGGTGCAGAGCAAATATACATGATAAGTACTGTGGGATGTTATACACGATAGATATTTTGGGATAGTACACTTGATAGAAACCTGACGATGTGATACCTTGATTTATCTTGACACCGTAGTTTATCATGATACCTTAGTTTATCTTGCTACAGTAGTTCATCCAGTTATCTTGGTTTAGCTTATCTATCTTGTCGTCATCCTTATGTTTACTTTCAGTTTATGCATGTCATGTTACCTTTACCTGTTTTATACTGGAAGTAGATAGGACTTACCAGTCTTTATGACTGACCCCGTTTTGTTTCGCCTCTTTGTCTTCCGTTTCCCCCCAGGTTTTCAGGAAGGAAATGATGTTGTTTAGTTCGGACCTCTTATGCTTGAAGGTCATCATGTATAGCTTGGTCTTCTCTTGGCTATGGCTGCTTCACTGCTTTATTTTGGGGAATAATTTATGAAAAAGGTTTTATGCTTCTTTACTATTGCAAGACAGGTTTTGATGTATTCTGATGTAAAAGGCTTTAGACCTTATTTTATAAGGTAATGAAATTTGTTTTACTTCCGCTGTTTTATATATGTTCTGTCTTGTAATATTTCTGTGCATGTTTACCTCGATAATGCTTCACCAAACCTAGTGCATTCCCTTTGTGAGTGACCCTAGCGGAGGTGGGGTGTTACAATTTTTTTTTGTATTGAATAACAAATACGTTCACTTGTATATATACACTCAACTCAATCTAGGGTATTCCTAACCCCATCTCTACTGAGTTACGCCACAGTGCCAAGGTAATACTTAACCTTAAGCTCTGATACCAACTGTAACATCTCGGAAATTTGGAAGGCTTTTCAACCATCCCTCATCTCCCAAGGCAGAGGGCTAACCTTACCTTGTGGCTTACAGAGGTACCCAACTCCATGATTTACGGCCAGCCTCTCGACTCGACCAACCCGCTATATTGCAGGACCTGTAGGGGTAAGAGTCTCCCGTTCGCCACCAAACCGCGAAGCGAGAACCCCCTATCAGACGTACCAGTTAAGCAACATGGACTGGTGTGAGTAAACTCAAATCATTTGATTTAACTTTCAAAATCCTTTTGAAACAAAGGATAATCATAAGACCGATCGACACATAAACACGGATGGCTTTTACCTTAAGATAACCCAAAATACTTCTAAAACGATACTTGTCTGATATTATAATAATGTCTAGATCAAGTAAATAGAAATCTAGCAGAAATGCTTGCATCTAACGTTCTACATGTATAATATACAATCAAAACCGTGGGCTCTTATTTGGGGAATGGGTTCCAACTATGACAAGGTATGGATCCACCTTCCGATCAGTGCACTCTAGAAGCGATAAACTGGAATTCAACAAGAACATCTTGTAACTCGGCCACACATGACCAACCATTCATTTCTCTTGAATGTATCGAATATATTGTCACCTACGGTTGGTATACCAACATAACTGTTCCCGGGGGATACAGAATTGAAAGAAGTAACAAATGAATAATATCTAGAAGATGACAATATACCCTAATTGGGTGCGGCCCACTTAGCCATGCTGCCTGCCCAATTTCTGTCATTTCGCAGTTGATGAGGCTTGAGGTTATAACGTATCTCTATACAGATCACGTCTTCATTTACTTTGAATGCCACATCATCATACCCGTCAAATCACAAATTGATTTCCCCAAAAATACCACGGGTATAAGCTAAGAGAAACGAATTCCTCCTCCACCAACGTAAATATGTTTGAAATGATCAACTTACGCGATCTACCAGATATACTCTGTCAAGCATTCGTCCATTCAAGTTGTCCTGGGACTGGACAAACCGAAGGCACTATTCAGTACATCCATCTTAGGCAATCTCTACCTAAGATTTATACAATAGCCCTTGGACTTTACTTCGTCTTCAATATATTCAGCATACTTGGTTTGCAACGCTTATCCCAATACGGAGTGGTTCTTCGGATAATAATCCAACCCGTCTCTCCGTATTAACAATGTAAAAATGGCCAGAAACTTTGATAGTCGGTGATTTAACTATCAAATGAAAACACGTGTGCAAACAACAATCTTATTTCCAATAGGAATTTCTATTGATCAATTATCATATATATATATATATATATATTCATATTTCCTTATTTTCTACATTCAGAAAATATATGTTATGAACATTGGAAAACATTCCCATTGCTTATTTACTTATAACTATTCAGTACATCCATCTTAGGCAATCTCTACCTAAGATTTATACAATAGCCCTTGGACTTTACTTCGTCTTCAATATATTCAGCATACTTGGTTTTCAACGCTTATGCCAATACGGAGTGGTTCTTCGGATAATAATCCAACCTGTCTCTCCGTATTAACAATGTAAAAATGGCCAGAAACTTTGATAGTCGGTGATTTAACTATCAAATGAAAACACGTGTGCAAACAACAATCTTATTTCCAATTGGAATTTCTATTGATCAATTATCATATATATATATATATATATATATATATATTCATATTTCCTTATTTTCTACATTCAGAAAATATATGTTATGAACATTGGAAAACATTCCCATTGCTTATTTACTTATCACTATTCCGCCACATCTATCAGTCTCTGACTGTAAACTAGTATGAAAACAATTTTTAAGTATCAATCACGAAGGTCAAAACCAACATCAAATAGACCCTTAGAAAACCATTCAACTTAACTAATCTCCAGTCAGTTTCTAGTTTAGCTTAACTCCATTTCTTAATTCCTTATAAATAAAACATTCCATTTTCTATGTTTAGAAAATATCTCTGATTCTATATTTGGAAAACGTTTCCAAAACTCATTTATATGGATTTCAAACTAACGTTGTATAAAACATCGTTACGACCGCTCCATCCATAAATCGCTTATTTACTTAACTGTATTTCTAACTAACTCTCGCCCTCGAACCTCAACTATTTCTTAGTTAAATAAGGAAGTCAATCAAGTTGTGGTATAATTACCTCTCAGACCACAACCGAACAACGTTCTTAACCTTGCAATAGACAAAGCTCACCGCACCAATTTCTATAATCATTTGCTTACGCAAATTCTCGGATTCATATTATGAATCCACTTCTTTTATGAAAACATTTATTATAACGCTATCGTTATAAATCCTACTTTTGAAATATCTAGCTTAGAAATCTAACTTACATTCTTATTTTGAATAAATAAGCCAACAACTAATTTATTTATAAATAAACAAATCTTGATTAAAAACCGAAAAGTAAATAATACTTTCCCGAATTCGATATAATCGAATTTCTACGTATAACTCTCTTTCTAATAATCTCTATTCGATAACTCCTTCGAATAAACTAATTCGATTTAACTCCTTTCGAGTAAACTAATATTCGATTAACTCTATTTCGAATAACTTTATTCGATAACTCTACTTCGAATAACTTTATTCGATAACTCACTCTTTTTAACTCTATTCGAATAAATAATATTCGATTTACTCCTTTTGAATAAACTATATTCGATTAATTCCTTTCGATTAACTTACTTCAAATAACTAATATTCGATTACTTCCTTTTGAATAAACTATATTCGACTAATTCACTTCGAATAAACTATATTCGATTAACTTACTTCGAATAACTAATATTCGATTTCTTCCTTTCGAATAAACTATATTCGATTAATTCACTTCGAATAACTAATATTCGATTAATCAAATTCGATTAACTTACTTCGAATAACTAATATTTGATTAATTCCTTTCGAATAAACTATATTCGATTAATTCACTTCGAATAAACTATATTCGATTAATTCACTTCGAATAACTAATATTCGATTAATTCCTTTCGAATAAACTATATTCGATTAATCAAATTTGATTAACTCTATTTAATTAACTCTATCAATTAACTCTAATTGATTAACTCTAACTGGTTAACCCTATCCAATTTACTCTTCGTCCATATTCAATTTCAAATATCAATGTTGAAATCGATTCTTACTTCTCTATATAAGTCCTGACTTATATATTCCATTTATCCAATGATAAATATTTTATTTAATTTATAAAATATCATTTATAAATTAATCTTCTCAATCTACCGGTTAGAACAGATTCTATTTAAAATCCTTGCTTTAAATCCATATCATGTTATACCTGTGTGCGAAGCACGGGTCTAAACCTTTCAAATGTAAAATTCTCTTCTTATACAATTCTAATCATTTTTCAGGTATTTCCTTTTATAATCTATTTATTTTCTAACTAAATATTTCCTTTATAATTCTATTTATTTTCTAAATAAATATTTCCTTTATAATTCTATTTATATTCAAAATAATCATTCCTTTTACATTTGTTTTATGAATATTTTCCTTTATATTTGTTTTACAAATAATTTCATTTATACTTGTTCTTTGATTTTATAAAAATATGTTCTTTTATAAAATCCTTTTCCTTTCATATATAAAATCCATAGATTTCATAAGTAATCCCTTGTATTTTCCAACTATTTCCTTTTCTATTTGTTTTACAAATATTTCTTTTTTCTATTCTATTTATTTTCTAAATAAATCCTTTTATAATATCCTTTGATGTTATAAATATTTTCTTTACAAAATCCTTTGATTTTATAAACATTTCATTTTCAATATACATTTTGAAAATTCCCTTTTATCATTCTGGTATTTCTTATGGTATTTAACATACCATATAACAATGATAAATATTATCCAAACACAAATAATCTACAACAGATTATATATCACATCATATATCACAATATACGAATAACAGTAAAATAAATGTTGAGTAATCCAGTTGGATTCCTCCGACCTGTTTCCCTGCATCCACAGATGTTACACAATATAATTCACATCGATTTCATTTCACTATGAAATATTCTGATAAACAGAATCAATATTTAGTTAACGATTTATATATATATATCGTTATCTAAAATTTTAACCAATCATTCAGCAATTCAATCAAACAGTCAGCACACAACAATCATCATCATTTATCTGTTCTAATTATACGTTATAAAAATATGAACTGATAGAGTTGGTGAGTTTTACTCACATTGGACAGTTATCGTTAAATAACGATAAATTGTTGTTTGATTCAGATCAAACAATTTATTTTGCCATAAATTCAAACGAGCTCCAATTCACCCTTAGTCAGTTCCATTAGGTAGCTCTCGTCCATACGATCCTAACGGATCTTGTTTCGCTGAAAACTGATATCGTATGATAAAGTTATTGTCATTACAAGTTATACAAAAAAATTAAAAGAGAATTAAATTAATTAAATTAACCATTGGGCCTCACCACCATTTTCTCGGCCCAAACCCATTCGTACTAACCCAAACCCGCATATACCTTTTCCTCCTTCTTCCCCGAATTACTCTCGTTCCCAGTAACCAACTACGAACACCATTTTCCAATTTCAAACCCAAACCGCAGTTCCAACTCTTCATGAAATCCCACACAAAAATCACCAAATCACTTCTCTTCCAATCCTCAATCACTCCATCACCAATTTACACAACTCGTGCGTCCTTAATCACTCTCATTGTTCCCCTCGTCACTACAGGTTGCGACAGGAAAAAACCGTCGAACCATTCAAGACTACCACAATTGAAACTCCTTCACATCCTAAACCCAAATATACACTTTATTTCTCAAATCAAAGCCCATAAATCTCGAAAAAACTGAGCCCTAGGTCTCTTGTTGTCTTTCGAGAGTCCCTGAAGTTGCGTCGCAAATAGCAAAAGGGGTATGGAATCTTAGCCTGAGTCAAGGGGAATTCAAAGAACTGAGAATTGGGATTTATAACTTTTGTTTTGAATTCTTTTGATTTTATCAACTCGCGTTTGCTGAAAGGAGAAATAAAAGCAATAGCGGAAATTTTGTTGACTAAAGAGATAATGATTTTAGGGTTTAATGAAGTAGGGTATTATATAGGAGTTTTATATTAATTTTTAAATCGAATTTTATATTTATTTTTATTTCATCGCTATCTGTGTTTGTCTTTAAAAATTCGTACGACCACATATAACACCAAAAAATCACGAAAATGGACATGCAGCTACATTTTGACATTATGGACCCAACGAAACTTGTTTCATCGAATTCCCACTCTGTTTGCTCACACAGCGTATTTTTAACCGTTAAAATACTGACTGTTTTCACATTAAAATCCCGTATGGCCACATACTGAATTCAAAAATCACGAATATTGAAATCTAGCAATAAATTGATATTGCGGATCCAACAAAATTAGTTTCGTCGAAAACTGAGGTCGTTTGCAAAACTGACTATTTTTAAAGCTCTAAATAACCCCATTTTAAATATAATTATATTTGAAAAATAATTAAATTAAATGTTTATAAATTAATATTATCGTACATATATTCATATACGATAACATACAACTCTAATATATTTCTAACTGAATTTACAGCTCAATATTTCAAAGTTCCCAATTATATCGATATTCAATTTATACTAAATTCCTTTTATAATATAAATAAATCGATATAAATTATAAAGGAATTCCATAGCGACTTTTCTAAAATTTTATTTGGACATAACTCAAAATCTACACGACGAAATCCCGATTTTTCTCTTCTATTAGAAAAATATACTTCACCAGCTCTGAACTTTTCTTGTTTCACAGAAATCCGATTTAAAACGGACCTTGTATATTCAGTTGAAGTTCAAAACGCCAAATAGCGAACTGCAGCGCCATTTCGAGCTCGATTATAATTATAATATAATTATACGTTCAACTGTCGTTTATATAATATATTCGTTAATATAATTCAACTCCAAACTGAATTATATATTATAAATGATCCAATTCACACAATATTGTGAATTCCACTATTTCTGACTGTTTCAGAAATTAAATATATATTATTCTATTATTTAATTTAATTAAATATTCCATATAATTTAATTAAACAACCATTTTCACTATTTAAATAATTAAATAAATTAATTATAATATCGCTAAAATACGGGACATTATAGCTCGCCTGCGTCCGAGCCTGAGTCATTTTGTTAGAGGTGACTTGAATCAGTAAGGAGACCATCCCTTACCTTGACTCATGATGGAAACCCAATTTCCAATATGACATTACGGATTTGATTGTAAACCTATATATAGCGACCTAGTTTATGGTAGCTATGCTGTCTAGGATTGATACATTTATTGAAAAGTGTTTTAAACTGACTAGACACTAGTAATAATATCAAATGATTTCAGTTTATTCGTATCAAGCATTTTTGGCCATTATAAGGTAAAACTCTATCCTCCGGTTTTTTGTGCATTGTGTGATGGGACTTGTGTAACGACCCGGGGAATTTGCAATCTTGGATATCGGCATACAACACTATGTCGACTATTCAAGCATCGGAAACACCGGATAGTCCATGAAAGAAATTAGAGGGTGAGAATAGATAAGATAGAAACTTAGAATAGAAGAAGAAGAAGAACATACAACATCAGAGTAACATGAATCTCACAGTGGAACGAACAACATATAATAGATAACATATCCTTGAAATAAAATAAGTATATGTATACAGTAACATTATCATAGTACAACACTTACAACACAGTGGAATAAACAATAGCTATATAATCCTGAAGCCTCCTACTCCAAGCTCTCCAAGTATATCGGAAAAATCCTGACTACTTGACTGCCCGTACAAAATTGGGCACCCAAGAGTTTAGGGAAAACAAAACAAAATAAACTCTGGGTCAATCATGGGACTGGTGTGAGTAAAACAGTTTAAGCAATTAAACGATATCTCATAAGACCACGCCGTATAGAGGAACCGGTTTTTCCCTTATGAAAATCCAAATCAATTTGATTTAACTTTCAAATCATTTTGAAAGAAATGGTAATCTTTATATCAAAACTCATTGATATTATAATAGTGTCTATCAACCACAATATAATAATCATCTAGCAGAAACGCTTTCATCTCACGTTCTACATATATAGTATACAATCGAAACTGCGAGCACTTATTGGGTAATGGATTTCCATCTATGAGAAGGTATGGAACCACCTTCCGATAGTGTACCTCTAGAGAGGAATACACTTGCAACCCGGCCACACATGACCGACCACTCATTTCGCTTGAGTGTATCGAATGTGTATCACCAATGATTGGGATCAACAACCGTTTCCCGAATGGGACAGCATCGAATAGATTAAAGGATGAAATGAATATATCTAGATAGGTGATAATACACCCAACTTGGCAGCCAACCACTTAGCTATGCTGCCTGCCCGATTTTTGTCATTTCCCGGTTGTGAGGCTAGAGGTCACGCTTATCTTTGACAGATCACACATTTATTCACTTTGAATGTCACATCGTCATACCCGCCAAATCACAAATTGATTTCCCCAAAAATACAACGGGTATACAGCTAAGAGAAACGAATTCCTCCGCCACCAAACGTAAATACGTTTGAAGAGATCAACTTACGTGATCCATTAAATATACTCTGTCAGACATTCTTCCATAAAGGTCGTCCTGGGACTGGACAAACCGAAGGCACTATTCCTTAAAATCCATCTTAGGCAATTTCTACCTAGGATCACCAGAACAGTCCTTGCATAACTTCATCTTCAATTATCTCCATCATATTTGATTCGCAACGTTAATGCCCATACAGAGTGGTTTTCAGATAATGAATCTGATCTCGGTCTCTCCGTTTGACAACGGAAATGGTCAAAATCTTCGATAGTCGGTGATTTAACTATCAAAGGAAAATGTGTACAAACAACGGTCGTATTTCCAAATGGAAATCTTACCGAGCAAATCATTAATCAACACTGATCCACTTTAATTTAATTTGTCATTCAATTATCCATTTCCCTGTTCCTGTTTCCATATATTCAACATTTCTTATTTTCTAAATTTAGAAAATATACGTTATTAACAATAGAAAACATTTCCATTTCTTATATTCTATATTAGAAAACATTTCTGATTCTTATTTGGAAAACATTTCCAAAACTCCTACATTAGATTTAAGCAGATGTTTAAATAAAACATCGTTATTCCAACTCCAACCATTTTCTTCATTAACTAAATTCACTTAACCAACCTTCACTATCAAACCTTAACCATTCCTTAGTTAAAAACGAAGCCAATCAAGTTAGGGTATAACTATCTCTCAGACCTTAACTGAACAACATTTCTAACTTCGAAATAGACAAGGTTCACCTTTTAAATCTCTAATAAACTTCCTTACATAACTCTCGGATTCTATTTACGAATCCACTTCTTTATTGAAACATTTGATTATAACTATAGTGTTATAATCCCTACTTCTGAAATATCTAACTTAAATATAACTTTTATTTGTTAATTTGGATAAACAAGCAAACAACTAATTTATTAATAAATAAATCTTGATTTAAACGGAAAGTAAATGGTACTTTCCCGAATTCGATATAATCGAATTCCAACGTATAATTCTCTTTCGAATAATATTTATTCGATAATTCCTTCTCGAATAAACTATATTCGATAACTCCTTTTCGAATAAACTATATTCGATAACTCCTTTTCGAATAAACTATATTCGATAATCTTCTTTCGAATAAACTATATTCGATAATCTTCTTTCGAATAAACTATATTTGAATAATCTTCTTTTGAATAAACTAGATTCGAATAACTCTAATCTGACTAACTCTAATTCGAGTAACTCTTATTCAATTAAATCTATTCGAATAACTAATATTCGACTGACTCTTATTCGGTTAACTCTATTCAATTAACTCTAACTCGATTAACTCTAATCGATTAACTCTAATCGATTAACTCCAACTCGATTAACTCCTTTCAATTAACTCTAACTCGATTAACTCCTATTGATTAACTCTAATTCGATTACTCTAATCGATTAACTCCTTTCGAATAAACTATATTTGATTAACTCCCTTCGAATAAACTATATTCGATACTCCCTTCGAATAAGCTATATTCGATAACTCCTTTTTGATTAAATCTAATCAATTAACTCTAATTGATTAACTCTAACTGATTAACTCTAATTCGATTAACTCTAATCGATTAACTCTATTTGATTAACTCTATTTGATTAACTATATTTGATTAACTCTATTTGATTAACTCTAATCAATTAACTTTATTCGAATAACTCTAATTCCTTTTACAATCCTACTTACTTTCCAAATATTTCCTTTTATGATATCTTATTTATTTTCTAAATAAATATTCCTTTTATTTTTCTATTTATTTTCCCAAATAAATATTCCTTTTATCTTCTATTTGTTCAACAAATATTTTCTTTTCAATTCTATTTATTTAACAAATAAATATTTCCTTTTCAATTGTATTTATTTAACAAATGAATATTTTCCTTTTCAATTCTATTTATAAATGTTTTACAATTATTTCCTTTTATAATCTATTTGTAAATGTTTTACAAATACTTCTTTGTCAATTCTATTTGTAAATGGTTTACAAATATTTCCTTTTCAATATCCGTTGATTTTATAATTATTTTCTTTTATAAAATCCTTTTCCTTTTACATATAAAATCCATTGATTTTATATAAATAATTTATTTCCAAACTACACTTTGAAAATCCCCTTTTCTACATTCCAATTTTTCTTACGGTATTTAAAATACCCAAATAACAATGATCGATATCATTCAACACACGTAATCAACACAGATTATATATCACATCATATATTACAATATATGAAAAACATTAAAATAAATGTTGAGGAATCCAGTTGGATTCCTCCGACCTGTTTCCCTGCATCCACAGATGTTAAACTATAATTAACATAAACTTCATTTCACTATGAAATATTCTGATAAACAGAATCAACATTTGATTAACGATATATATATTTATATATATAGATCGTTATCTATAATTTCAACCAATCACTTAGCAGTTTAACCAAACAGTCAACACAAGGAATCAAACATCATTTATCAGTTCTAAATATACGTTATGAAAACATGAACTGGTAGAGTTGGTGAGTTTTACTCACATTGGATGATCATCGTTAAACAACGAAAATTGTCAGTTGATTCAGACAGACAATTTATTTTGCTATAAATCGTAACGAGCTCCAATTCACTCTCAGTCAGCTCTATTGTGTAGCGCTCGTCCATACGTTCCCAAGGGATCTTGTTTTGCTGATTTTTGATCACGTATGACGAAGTTATGAATTTATGAAGTTATATACATAAAAATTAAAATAAAAACTTGGATTATAATCAAATGGGCCTTGCCCTTTCGTGTCAACCCACTTACCCTTTTAAAAACCCAAACCCGCACTGATATCCCTTCTTCCCCAATCTGATTCGCACCCTTTTAGTAAACATCCCAACGCAACATGCCATTACCGATCTCATACCCACCATTTTCTCCATTTCTACTTCATGAAATTCAAAATGAAGACCATTGTTGTTCTCCCCTTCGATCTCTCCTCAACTTCATCATTACCAAACTCCATCCGCACGCCCACTTTGAAATGCGTGCCTCAGCCTTCTCCGTCGGCTACAGGGAAGACAACGACGTCTTTTGTTTCGAATCACTCCCAAACCTTGTATGCAAGTGTGATTTCCCCTTCTCAAGTCGAATACGACTTCGAATCCAAGAATCGGTGCTTTCATCAAAAACCCAACCTTAGCACTTGAGCTCCTCGTTGGAAAAATAATCAGTGAACCAAAATTTGTTCGAACATGCTAAAATTGGTATCAGTTTGTAGAGCAAGTTCCCATGATCATAAGTATATTTACTTTGGGATTTATAGGAATTTATTTCTATTTCATTTGATTTTTAAATCTCGCCATTTTGTTGTATGAAGAAAAGAACATGGCAGAAAAAGTGTTTGACCTTAGGAATGAAATTAGGGTTAGTGAGGTATTATATAGGAAAATTTTATTATTTTTAAATTAGATTATTTTATCCATTTATAATCTATCGTTACTTGTACATGTCTTCTAAAATCCGTGCGATCACTCATGATATCCAAAAATCATGAAAATCGACATGCAGCTACAGTTTGACATTACGGACCCAACGAAACTAGTTTCGTCGAATTCCGACTCCGTTTGCTCACACAACGTATTTTTAACCGTTAGAATATCTACAGTTTTTCACATTAAAAATCTGTATGGCCACACACTGACTCTAATAAACACGAAACTTGGAATATAACAATAATTCGACATTACGGATCCAACAAAATTAGTTTCATCGAAAACAGAGTTCGTTTGCAAAACTGGTTATTTTTAAAGCTCTAAATAACCCATTTAAATATATAAATATATTTAAAAATAATTAAATTAAATATTTAAATATAAATATTAGCGTATATATTCCCATAGAATATCACACAGCTCCATATCGGGATTTATAACTCGATATTCCAAATCCAGTGTTACATCGATATTCGATTTATAATGAAATTCCTTATATATATCGTTATAAATTTTGAAGGAATTCCATAGCAACTTTTCTAAAATTTGATTTGGACATAAATCAAAATCTACATAATGAAATCCCGATTTTTCTCTTCCATTAGAAAAATATACTTCACCAGCTCCGAAGGTTTCTTGTTTCACAGAAATCCGATTTAAAACGGATTCCGTATATTCAGTTGAAGTTCAAATCGCCAAATAGCGAACCGCCGCGCCATTTCGAGCTCAATTTTAATTATAATATAAATTATACATTCAACTATCGTTTAAATAATATATACGTTATTATAATTCAATTCTAAACTGAATTAAATATTTTAAATGATCCAATCCACACAGTATTGTGAATTCTGTTATTTCTGACTATTTCGGGATTATAATATATTTTTATATTATAAATATTAATTAAATATTCAATATTATTTAATTAAACCATTCTAAATCTCTAAATTACTATTTAAATAATTAAATAAATTAATTATTATACCATAAAAATACGGGACATTACAACTTGAGTCTTATAATGGCTTCATTTTTCTAAAATGCATTACGTCGTTTAAAAGATTTACTTTATTTTATGCACTGGAAATCCAATGGAGTAAACCTGTTCTGCGTTAGCGGTGTGGTCCTATGATTTGCCTTGTTATTAAATAAGTTAAGTAAGATTTCTCATACCAGTCCCATGACTGACTCGTAGTTTTTTCACTAGCAAACTCGGGTGCCCCTATTTCCACACGGGCAGTCGAGTGGTTTGTTTTTCAGATATTTATTTATTGAGCAGGATTCTGGATTGAAGTTTAAAGCTACATCCAGAGCATTAATAGGGTTCTGCTGTGTTAGTTTGTTGGTTCCTCTACATTGTATTAAATTTATTATAAATTAATCTTCTGCTGTAGTATTATTTTTCGATGTACTCTGATGTAACATTATTATGATGTTTATAAAAGTCTTCTATTATTTGTTCTGATGTGTTGTATGCCCAGAGTTAGCGTATCCGGACTTTGAACGGTCTTGGTCGATTTAGCAATTGATTAGGTCCGAGCGAAATCCGTATCGTTACAGTTGGTATCAGATCTTTGGTTAACTCAAATCTTTGGGGTACAACTCGTTAGAACTGAAAAAAGACTCATCAGAGGTATGATTAGTAATGTCCTATGAAAGAAAATTCATTAGAGACAGGATCAGTAGCATCCTAGAATGAGATACTCGTTAGAGATGGGGTTAAAAATGCCCTAGAATGAGTTGAGAGTGACAAGTTTATAATTAACGTATTTGTGATTATACATATAATCTGATCTTAGAAAACATGATTTTTGAATATATAAAAGATATAAATATATATATATATATATATATTTGAAAGGCTAATCAACTAATTGATTAGTGATTGTGTTGTGTGATTATTAGTTCAAATAAAAAATTATTGAAACCAATAAAAGAATGAAAGTTGAGTTGGCTAGTTAAACAACTTTCAGATCCGTTCCTTTTCGAGGACGAAAAGATTTTAAGTGGGGGAGATTGTAACAACCCGGAATTTCGGAACCAATTTAAAATTAAATTTAAGCTATTTTAATGAATACGGAAATATAAATTGGTTATTTTTGCTAAATAAAATCTGAGATAATTATAAAATTACTTTTTATATTTTATTTGACTTAAAATAAACCCAGTAAAATTATTAAATTGATTTATAAGCTTTATTTTTGTAAAATTTTGAAAATTAGATTTTGCAAATCAAGGCATAGCCCTTAAAAAGCGAAATTTTGCATATGAGCTCAGAATTCGACAAAATAATTTTTTTTGAATCATAACGACAAATCATTGTTGGGTTCCAAAGTGTGCGTCAAACGGAGTCAGCTTGTGTCCGTGAGTGGTAAAATCATTTGTTCAAAAACAAGAAGTCATTTTAGAAAGGAACGTTACTGATACGATCTCGAAATTCGATTACACTTTTTTTTGGATTCGTATCGTCAAATAATGTTTAAATCCAAAAAGGCATAATTTTTGAAGCTAGCGTTTGGGCGTACAAGAAGAAAAGGTACGCTAAAATCGCATTTTTGAAGCTACTTTGAGCAATTTTACAAAGGAACAGTACTGAGACTACCTCGGAATTAGACGAAACCTTTTTTATTGGATCCGTAATGTCAAATAATGGTAATATTCCAAATTTTGTGATTTTTAGAGTTAGTGTTTGGCCGAACGTGATTTTTAAAGTGAAAAACAAATAATATTTTGACTTTAAAAATTTGTTGTTTGTGCGTACGAACTCAAAATTCGACGAAACCAATTTCGTTGGATCCGTAATGTCAGAGAGTAGCTGCATGTCAATTTTCATTGAAAACGAGATCCGTAGGTGACCACATGGACTTTTAAACGATGAAAATAAGCGATATTTGAGTATAATAAAATATAAAATCATTAGAGAAATAATTAGGCTTCACTATAAATTGTCTCAACCTCCCTAAAACTCATTTCATTTCTGAAAAAACGACAACCCCTTTTCCACTTCTCTAACCCTAATTGCAAGCTTCTAAAATAAAAAACAATTCATAAAAAATCCATAAATCACAATACAAGTATATTTGCAATGCTTGAGTGATTCTCTTCGCGTTTATATGAGTTTGGAGGGTTGCAGCATAAGTTTGGGACACTGAAAATTTTCAACGTGAGGTTTAAATGGGTTAGGGTTCGAATTTGTGGAGAATCGAAGAAACGGTATGTGTTTTAGTTGTTAAATTTAAGTTTAGAGCATCGAAAGATGGTTGTATGCGAAGTTTGAAGTGATTTGGAGCCGAAAAGTGTCAGGAGGAAGTAGGGTATCATGCGGTTTTGGATGGGCTGAAGCGTTTTTGTGCTTTTGGAGAAGGAGGATCATGAGGAAGTGTATTAGAAGCATGTTATGGTAATTAATTATTTTAAAACTTAAGTGTTAATGGCATACATATGTATGCAATCTTATAAAAAGCATAACTTTCTCATACGAACTCGGAATTCAGCGAAACAGGATCCATTGAACCGTATCGACGAGAGCTTCACAACAAAACTGATTTGGATTGATTCGGAGCTCGTCTCAATTTTTGGTGGAGTGGAAACCATCGGTGAGATTTCTAAATTTAAAATAAAATTGATTATGATTGTGATATTTAATTTATATATATGCTATATAAAATACATATATGCATTGTATAAAGTTGGAATTGATTGATTGTGGTTGCGATGAATTGTTGGATTGAATTGTGTAGTAAGAATAAAAGAATCATTTGTTGAATTATGTTTTTGTTTGAATAAAAAAGTTTTAACAATAAAAATTTACATTTTTATTATATGTATGAATCACAAAAAAAGATTCATGTTTGAAATAAAATATTTTAACAATAAAAATTATATTTTTATTGTATGTATGAATCACAAAAATGTTCGTGTTTAGAATAAAATATTTTAACAATAAAAATTATATTTTTATTGTATGTATGAATCACGAAAATGTTCATGTTTAGAATAAAATATTTTGACAATAAAAATTATACTTTTATTGTATGTTTGAATCAAAAGAAAGTTCATGTTTTGAATAAAAACATTTCAACAATAAAAATTACGTTTTTATTGTATGTATGAATCACAATATTGGTCATGTGAAATAAAATGTTTTTAACAATAAAAATTTACATTTTTATTGTATGTAGGAATCATTAAAAAGAATCATGTTTAAAATAAAATGTCTTAACAATAAAAATTATATTTTTATTGTATGTATAAACCAATAAAAGAATCATATGTTAGAATATGATTTTGTTTGTTAGAAAAACATTTTTTTAACATGTTAGTGAAGTATTAAAAATAGTCATATGTTAATTTACATTTTTGTTAGATAAAAATGTCGTCATTACTTGTTAGTGAAGTATTAAAAATAGTCATATGTTGAAATATGTTTCGTTCATTAAAAATGTTGTCTTTAACATGTTAGTTAAGAATAAAAAACCATATGTTAATATATGTTTCATTAGATAAAATATCGTCTTTAACATGTTAGTTAAGAATACAAGAACCATATGTTAATATATGTTTCGTTAGATAAAATGTTGTCTTTAACATGTTAGTTAAAAATAAAAGAACCATATGTTAATATATGTTTCATTAGATAAAATGTTGTCTTTAACATGTTAGTTAAGAATAAAAGAACCATATGTTAATATATGTTTCGTTAGATAAAAGGTTGTTTTTAACATGTTAGTTAAGAATAAAAGAACCATATGTTAATATATGTTTCATTAGTTAAAATGTTGACTTTAACATGTTAGTAAAGAAATAAAAGAACTATATGTTAATATATGTTTCGTTAGATAAAATGTCGTCTTTAACATGTTAATAAAGAATTAAAAGAATCATATGTTATAATATGTTTTGTTAGATAAAAATGTCATCTTTAACATGTTAGTAAAGAAATAAAAGAATCGTATGTTAAAATATTATTTTTAACATGTTAATGAAGTGAATTAAATAGTCATATATTAAAATATATTTTTTGTTAGAATAAAGCCATCGTCTTTAACATGTTAGTGAAGTTAAAAAGAATCATATGTTATAATATATTTTTCTTAGAATAAAAACATCGTCTTTAACATGTTAGTGCAGTTAAAAAGAATCATATGTTAGAGTATATTTTGTTAGTTAAAAACATCGTCTTTAACATGTTAGTGAAGTTAAAAAGAATCATATGTTAGAATAGATTTTGTTAGTTAAAAACATTATTTTTAACATGTTAGTGAAGTTAAAAGGAATCATATGTTAAAATATATTTTGTTCGTTAAGAATGTAATCTTTTACATGTTAGTGAAGTTAAAAAGAATCATATGTTAGAATATATTTTGTTAGTTAAAAGCATTATTTTTAACATGTTAGTGAAGTTAAAAAGAATCATATGTTAGAACATATTTTGTTACTTAAAAACATTAAACTTAACATGTTAGTGAAGTATTAAAAAGAATCATATGTTAATTTACATTTTTTTAGATAAAAATGTCGTCTTTAACATGTTGGTGAAGTATTAAAAACAGTCATTTGTTGAATTATGTTTTTGTTTGATAAAAATGTCATCTTTAACATGTTAATGAAAATAAAATAAACATGTGTTGAAATATAATTTTATTCATTAAAAATATCATTTTTAACATGTGTAGGAAGTGGATAAAATTCATGTGTGTTGAAATATATTTTTGTTCATTAAAAATATTCTTTTTATAACACGAATATGAAGTGTACAAAATTTACATGAAATGAATTAAATGGTTTTGAAATCGTCGGACGAATTATATATATATATATATATATATAAATTAAAATAAAACGAATCGCGCATGGTAGTTCGCGTTTTGGAATCGTAACTTTAAACGATTATACTGAGAGATCCAATCGTCGGATTTTCCCAAAATGGGAACCGTTGTGTTCGCTTTGGAAAGATCTTTCCAACAATATTAAATTTATTAAGATCCAACAGTTAGATTTCGAGAAATGTGTAATTCAAATCTAAATAAAAACAGCGCGAGGGCTGCATAATGACCTGAAACGTCGTTCGAATTTAATGGGCTATTTTTATATAAATAAAAATAGCGATAAATCATTATAAAATATTATAAACGATATGGAATGGAAATAAACCAATTTACCTTGGTTTATAAAGTAATATGGACGGTTAGATTTATTTGACATTAGTTTATAGAACTGAATTAAATTTAACCAAAGAAAGAAATGATTTGAATTATATATATTCGAGAATTATTTGAAAAGGCCGAGTTAAATCTCATTTCAAATAATTACACGACGACTTAAAGTCGAAGACATTGAAGACGGTGGTTGAAGACCGGCGATCTTCACATCGAATGGACGACTACTGATGCCCTGGATTGGTTAGCTCCTAGGAAAGGGTTAAAGTGGTAGTTGTCTGGATGTAGTTGTCTGGACGTACTTGTTGATTGTCCGGATATGCGAGGACCTCTCATCCGTATTAGACATATGGAACAAGGAATAAGGTGTCTCCGGTTTCGTTCAGACCCAGAACGGACTTGTAAATGGATGTATGTCTGACATTGGAATTTATTCTATGCTAATCGATTTTTTATTAAATACATATCTATTTTGTGGTGGAGAATTTATTCTCTTGCTTAATACGCTTCTCTGAGATGTACGAGCTTAGAGGTTATATATTGATAGACATCAGTTACGTGGCGTGGATTGTCAATGTGGCATGCTAAGATGCAAATGATCAAGACTTTTGTTGAAAAGCAGAGTCTTGTGGCTGATGATCAAAGCACAACTTTAATTATCATAGCTTTGTGTATATCGTTAATTCGCGAGCCTCACACCCCGTTAAGAGTCAAAAACGGGATAAGGGAACACAAGGAGTGCACGACATTTCTTTCTAGGTAGAAGTGGTGTCATGGTATGGAGCCCAGACATTTTTACTTATGTGGATGATGGATTGCGAGGTACCTCGATATATTGGTCGCTACTGGCCAAGTGATAGGTCCGGGAAACGTGTGTTCAGGAATAACCAATCCACTAAAGTATGTGTGGACCGACCCTGCAGGATCCATGGGCTCGCCAGCGTCCGAGCCTGAGTCATTTTGCTAGAGGTGACTTGAATCGGTAAGGAGACCATCCCTTGCCTTGACTCATGATGGAAACCCAATTTCCAATACAACATTACGGATTTGATTGTAAACCTATATATGGAGACATAGTATATGGTAGCCATCTAGGATTGATACATTTATATTGAAAAGTGTTTTAAACTGACTAAACACTAGTAATAATATCAAATGATTTCACTTTATTCGTATCAGGCATTTTTGGCCATTATAAGGTAAACTCTATCCTCCGGTTTGCAGTGCATTGTGTGATGGGACTTGAGTCTTATATTGGCTTCTTTTTTTCTAAAAAGCATTGCGTTGTTTAAAAGATTTACTTTATTTTATGCACTGGCAATCCAATGGAGTAAACCCGTTCCGCGTTAGCAGCGTGGTCCTATGAGTTTCCTTATTATTAAATAAGTTAAGTAAGATTTCTCATACCAGTCCCATGACTGACTCGTAGTTTTTTTCGCTTGCAAACTCGGGTGCCCCTATTTCCACATGGGCAGTCGAGTGGTTTGTTTTGCAGATATTTATTTATTGAGCAGGACTCTGGATTGAAGCTTAAAGCTGCGTCCAGAGCATTGATAGAGTTCTGCTGTGTTAGTTTATTGGTTCCACTGCGTTGTATTAAATTTATTGTAAATTAATCTTTCGCTGTAGTATTATTTTTCGATGTACTCTGATGTAACATTATTATGATGTTTATAAAAATCTTCTGTTATTTGTTCTGATATGTTGTATGCCCAGAGTTCGCGTATCCGGGCTTCGAACGGTCTTGGTCGATTTAGCGATTGATTTGGTTCGAGCGAAATCCGTATCATTACAATGCATGAGATTTTTTAATGAATTTCTGAGTAAATCAACAAACTTGGAAAAAAATCGAAATGTAAAGTATGAAGATAATGCTATACTTGAAGGACTTCCAATTTCAATGTCTGAACCACTTACGTTGTCTTCCAAGGAAAAAGAAATTGATCACTTAGCGGTGTTAATGAATATAGACGTAGTGGAACCGCTTTCGGAGTAAGTGTATATCATGTTATGTTTCCATCGATTTTTAATAGTTGCATTTGTGGTTACCACTTTACACTACTTTTATTATACTAGTTTGCATGGAGGAGTTGCAAAATTCAAACAAGCGCTAAGAAAGAAATGCGACATTACTTTGGAAATATCATGGAGATAATTTTGCTAGTTGGATAAAAACAGCTTTGTTACAAAAAAATCAACATTTTCATATAGGATTTATAAATACTATATGTAAATACTTGCTTTTTCTTTTCCAGATTCCTACTGATTCTAAAGATCATAATAAAATGCTAAAATGGATCGCATATGGCCCTAAAAAATACTGTGTTGTCCTACAAAGGATATGTTATTAAGGGACAACTATTCCATATAAAAGATGTTAATAGAGAAACTCAGAATAGTGGAGTGACATATGATTCGACCACTATGTGTAGAGCAAGTGCAAAAGACAGTTCTCAAGTGGTTGATATGGTCACTTATTATGTAATATTGAGCGATATATTTTTTATTGGATTATAATATTTTTTATATTCCTATTTTCAAGTGTCATTGGGCGAATATAGGAAATGGAACAGAAGTTGAAGATGAATTTACTCTTGTCAATTTGAATCAAAGTCAGGTTCCTTTTTCAAGAGTCCCTTATATTCTCGCATTTCAAGCGAAACAAATTTTTTATTTAAGAGAAAATGGTTCTTCGAATTGGTATGTTGTGATGAAAGAACTACCAAGTGGTTTTCATGAATCAGAGATAGATGAATTTATTGATGAAAACAACTATGGTGTAAGAGATTGTAAGAAATCGAGGACTTGGTCGAGGATGCTAGTTATGTTAGGGAGGATTGCGAAGGCATAATTGTGTAGTTCTAATGTCATGTTTTATTTTGGGTAGTTAATTAGAAGTTTTGAGTTAGATTTGATGTTTTATGTAATGTTGAATTGTAAAACTTATTGATTTGGAACTTAATGTAAGTCATTAGGCTTGGCATGTTATCATTTAAGCATTTGAACTTGGCAGTACCATAATTTCCTGTTTTGATACCTAGCATTTCAAGTATTTTCTTTTCAATTTCATATATACATTACTGGAAAATAATTTAATTTGTTCACAAAGTATATTATCTAATTGTTATCCTTTTTGGCATTTATAAAGGCTACATAGTCAAAGGTGTACGAATAAGTAATTCAGTGGAGGAAGAAAAGGTGAAGACTGTAAAAGATTTTTTTGTTTTGGGTGTTCGTTCTATTAATGTTGCTTTTCTTCCTTTTCCTCACTGTACAAGGTTGCAATCTTTCACATATTCATTTTTGGTATGTATTTATAGATATATTGTTATTGTTGTTCTAATGAAGAAGTTATAGTTCTGCTGATCTTTCATAAACTGGATCTCGATTGCTAGTTGGTTGCTGTTACATTTTCGTTATTTGAATTTCCATTGTAACTTGCATGGTAGTTCATGATAGGGTAGTTTATGGTAGTTATGCTGTTGATAGGCCAAAAAAATTCAATACATGTTTGAAATGTGTCGTTATACTAGTATGAAGTATGTCATCAGCTGTCTTTCTTGAAACCATTTTACACCCATGTTTGAATTTGGTGCATTTTCTTTACACCCATGTCATTAGTTGCGTAAATTTGTAGTTTAAACTGCATATATTTTGGTGGAATATTCGACAATTTTTACTATAATTCTTTTAATTTGATAAACACTTCCTTTCAGTTATTTCTAACTCCTTTGATGTGTATTTGTTGGGATTAAAGAAAATGACTAAAAAGTCGACATGTACGACTTAAAAGGATCTTATATGGATATAGCGGAAATATATGTGATATTCTAACTAATGCAATAGTTACGCAGGTAAAACCTAAGTTATAGAGATATATCACAATCAAAGTAAATGCAATAAATAAAGTAAAGTGACACCAGGAATTTTTTATATTGGTTCGGACTTCCCGCCCTACGTCCAGTCCCGAAGCTCCTCTTCAAAATTCACTATCACACCCTCTCTTAACCTAGAGGAATAGGTCAGTACCTGAGCCCCAACAAGGATGCCTCTCGCCTGAGCAATTGCACAAGACTTTAACAATTTCAAGTGTTTTGACTTCTGCTTTGTGTTCTTTGATCAACATGGATAGTCAACGGTTTAAGTACACCATTCCTATAATCTAATCCTCGAGTATATGATTTGAATGCGAAGATTTAAGGAAGAAAATTGCTTGTTGAATCAAGTGATATTAAACAATTCATGGATTCAACAAGTATTTGAATTTTAGAAAGCTTTCAGAATGCAAAAGAGTATAGAAATATAGTTCAGACTTTAGAGAAGAATCATTGAGAATCGGTGATTTGGAAATACGATTTGAAGTGTATTTATAAGAGTAGAAGAGTAGCATTCTTTCATGAATAGTTTCTACGAAAAGTTGTATCCATTTCGATTCAGAATTGGAGAGAGATCTTCTTCATGAAAGGAGGTGACTCTTCATGAAAAACTTTGTAATTTATGATCAGTTGACTGGTCAAAAATCCACTAGTCACTGGTAAAAATACTGAAATGTATATATATATATATATATATATTTAAAATCTTTTAAAAGTAGTCGTTGATGTATATATTTTATGCTACAAGTCGACTAGTAGAATATGTACCAGTCGACTAGTGCAGATTTTTCTGTATAGTCCTGTTAATTTTGAAGCTTTATATTATATTATATATATATATATAATTATAAGTTTTTTGTGCATTCGTGTTATACTTTGAGGATAACATAAATCTAACACGACTCAATACCTATGTATGTATATATATATATAATCTTAGCTCCATCTCATGATTTCCATTGATCTTCGTTTTGTCGTCATTGATCATTGTGATTCAACATTCTACCCCTTTTTGATTCATGACAACACTTTGCATTCTAGTTAAAATATGATATTGCTTCCCCCTGAATGTATGCTTGTATATTTTTCTAGCTCCCCATGAATTTCTATAACATTTTGTTAGTACATAAGAATAAACTTACCGTTTGAATCCCTGTACCAAAATGTTAATAACCATGTTTATATTTATGCATAGCATTCATAGATAAATTTCATACATAAATGTGCAAAATTCATTATTACAAGAAATATAAGCATATCATATAAGCATATTCTCATTATTTTCCCCCTTTGTCATCGATTAAAAACATTAAATAACATGATTGCATAGTAATTGGTATATAAAGGGAATTATACAAGCTTATAAATCTTTATATGAAACAATTCCTAGCTCTCTTCGAAGTTTAATACATGTATTTTCAATAATGATTTAGGGAAGATATCTACAAAAAGTCTATTATTAGTAATAGCTGATAAAGATTTTTGTGCATAGTTCATGTTTTAAAAAAATTATATAAGCATAAATGAACTAATTATATAAGCATGACTCATGAAATCTTGACTTGTAGTAATAATCAGTATTACATATGATAATATAGCAATGAATAAAGATTGCCAGATTTTCTGATCTAATTTTTAGCTCTGTTTCCAAAGATACTGAAATAACCTCTTTTTTTGTTGTGGAGTACCTGCAACAAATATCATATATATATATATACACACACACACCCTTTGGTATCCTGTCCCTTCGTTAGGGTCTAGGGTTTAGTTGGAAGGTAACCATACCCAAGATGGTTTAATGGTACCTTTGAAAATAAAATCTTTATTATTAACTACTGAATCAAAATAATCATTGATATATTTTTCTCTGTTTTTCTAATTTATAGGAACCCAAATACTTAAATAATTTCTATTGGTATTCCTTTTCATACTTCTAGGTTTATTAGAAATATCTGCAGTCATAGACGTATTCGAAAAATTGAGTCTTGGATTTACTCGTGCTTTGGTACTTGCAGTGATATTTTTATTATACATAAAAGCATATCTAGTACTATTTCTATGATTAGTTTTATTATATCCTAAACCACTTTTGTCATGTAAAGGTCGAGATATAGATAAAATCATATTTAAATCATTTTGACCTTTATTAAATTTTGCGAACTTACTTATATATTTACAAATTTGATTCCAAATTCGCGATTGACATTTTCAAAAGAGATTTTGTTATTTTTTTTTTAAATTATCAATTTCTTTATTTAATTCAGAATTCTTTCTTTTGAAAGCACCATTCTCAGCTTCGAGACGAAAAATTTGAGATTCTGGATTATCTAAATAAGATTGTAATTTTTCAAAATTTTCTTTTGAGTCAGAAATTTCATTTTGCAAAATCTCATATTCTTTAGATGGTTCTAAATTCTTTTCAGTTAAAGCTCCATTCTCTTTTTCAAGAGGCGAAACTAAAGAACTAGAATTATTTAAAGAATATTCCAAAGATTATTTTTATTTTGTAAAAGATCAATTTCCTTCAAAAGAACATTGTTTTTATCTTCTAGCTGCTAATTTTCGTTTTGAAGGAAGTCTTTTTAAAAAACATGCTCTTCCAAGGTATTCTTAAAACAATTGGCTTATTTGGCTAAAAATTGTTTTCCTCTTTTAATTTGGAAATTTCTTTCTCACAACCTTTATACTTGGCAAAAATAATTGAATTAAGTTTACCTAAGCTTTTAAAATCTTTCAATAATTTTTCATGGTCTAACAGAAGATCTTTATATAATGAATTTACACATACCGATTGTGATCCGACTTTAGCTATGAGACATTTGTTTCCTTTCTCTCTTGATTCTGCTTTATTGCTCTTCCATTTTTTATTCCCTTGACAATATTTCTTTATTGCCATTTATTCTAGGATGTTGTTACGATCTCAAGAATGCCAGGATCTGATACCAATTGAAAAGTCGACGTGTACGACTTAAAAGGATCTTATATGGATATAGCGGAAAAATATGTGATATGCTAACTAATGCAATAGTTATGCAGGTAAAACCTAAGTTATAGAGATACATCACAATAAAAGTAAATGCGATAAATAAAGTAAAGTGACACCAGGAATTTTTATACTGGTTCGGACTTCCCGCCCTACGTCCAGTCCCGAAGCTCCTCTTCGGAGTTCACTATCACACCCTCTCTTAACCCGGAGGAATTGATCAATACACCCGAGACCCAACAAGGATGCTCTCGCCTGAGCAACTACACAGGACTTTAACAATTACAAGTGTTTTGACTTCTGCTTTGTGTTCTTTGATCAACACGGATAGTCAACGGTTTAAGTAAACCCTTCCTATAATCTGATCCTCGAGTATATGATTTGAATGCGAAGATTTAAGGAAGAAAATTGCTTGTTGAATCAAGTGATATTAAATCAATTCAGGGATTCAACAAATATTTGAATTTTAGAGAGCTTTTAGAATGCAAAAGAGTATATAAAAATATAGTTTAGAATTTAGAGAAGAATCTTTGAGAATCAGTGATTTGGAAATATGATTTGAAGTGTATTTATAAAAGTAGAAGAGTAGCATTCTTTCATGAATAGTTTCTACGAAAAGTTGTATCCATTTCCATTCAGAATTGAAGAGAAATCTTCTTCATGAAAGGAAGTGACTCTTCATGAAAAACTCTATAATTTATGATCAGTTGACTTGTCAAAAATCCCCTAGTCGACTGGTAAAAATATTGAAGTGTATATATATGCATTTAGAATATTTGAAAAGTAGCCGTTGTTGTACAAATTTTCTGCTACCAGTCGACTGGTAGAATATGTACCTGTCGACTAGTACAGATTTTTCTGTACAGTCCTGGTAATTTTGAAGCTTTATATATATAATTATAAGTTTTTTGTGCATTCGTGTTATACTTTGAGGATAGATTTTTAACAGAAATCTAAAATGACTCAATACCTATATATATATATATATATAATCTTAGCTCCATATCATGATTTCCATTGGTTTTCGTTTTGTTGTCATTGATCAAAATTCTTGTGATTCAATAATGACAAGGTAATTGCATGTGAGGTGACACTGGTAATAATTCAACAAATAAATCAAAATCAAAATGGCATTTTGATATTTGAATCAGTTGATCAACAAATAAATTTTATTACAACATTTTTTATTTTATAAGCTTCACCTTGAGAACTTACGATTGATGTTGCCAAATATCAGTTGCCATTTAATTTGAACCTTGCATAGTTTTAAGATAATAATGTCGCTGTAAAAAAGTAAGGTTTGAAGTACATATATCTATCCCCATGCACTGATACTTCAATATCAAGGAGAAATTTAGCCTCATTTACATTTTTGGTGTCAAGCTGCAATAGATCAATTTGATTAATATGCTTTTATATAAGTTGTTATTAATTTTGGTCGACTTTTGTATTATTTTGCAGTTTTAGTACTTTAATAGTGAACAAAACATATAAATGATATTCATTTTTCATCCCTGATCATGTCAAATAGAACTAATCAATTCAAATGATAAAGAACTTAAACAAAGACTAAGCAAGTGCAAAGCAACAACAAAACATATATAGAACACAAGATATATGATATAAGATACAAACATCATTAATTGTGAAGAGAAGTCAAATTAAGATATGTAACATCTTTACCACTATCATGTTGTGTTTGTGCATGTAGTTTAATAGATTTTAACTTGTTTGGTTTTTGCCAATGGCATAACCTATCTTAGTCGATCAGGTTATGCTAGAAGTCGTGATGTTCTGTAAATTCACACACACAAATAAAGGAGCATTGCGGCAAGCATGAACGATTTAGGAAGATTTCTTTTTCCATTTTAACAAATTTAATAAAAAATGACTTTCGTTAATATTTAACTATTTTTATATTGAAATCATAGGTATAGGTAGTTTGCATTTTTATTTTTAATGTATATGAATATAATATTATATACTGTTTTTATATGACTTGAGCATGAATATTTTCCACTTCAAACAATTTTGATGGTTATTAATCTCCTACTTAACTTAATTTTTTCTGTCTTTCTATCTGCTTGCAGGTTTAAGTTTTTATAATATTGTTTTTTGTTTTGCTTTTGTTTTGTTTTTTAAAACTACATTATTTATGTTCTATTGACAGTCAAACAACATTTATTTCATGCATTGACTTTTCTATTTATATCATGGGTTTTTCTACCCCAACAATTCATTGAAAACTTGCTTACCCATTGTACAATTGCTCTCACATACACAAACAAAATGCAAAACTTTTTAAATTAATTCAAGTAACTGCACTGCGTTGGTTGACTATCCACATCAACTCTATGCTCTTTATTCATAAGTCAATATATTCACAAAGCCATATCTGCCCAATTGATTTTCCAGTGTGCCTTAAAATTTAATTGCATCATATACTTTTTAAACCATAGTAAGATATTAGCTTATAGTTTTTTTTTATTATGCAACATTTTTACTATCATTGTAGCGGGCGTTGAATATTTATTATAGCTGCGAAAAATGGTTAGAAGAAAGCAGACGACAAGGAAAATGAAGCTTACTCGCAATAAGAAAAAAGCTGAAAAATCCAAATAGGCATCCGACGAATCTAATGTAATGGAAGAGCATATCGAGCCACCTTCAAAAAACATGGATGTCGAAAATGCAAACGTGTTAGTCATATACACTAATAGGGAAGAAAATCATTGTAGTGGAGATTGGTAGAACAATCGAGGACGTAGATGCAAATCAGGTTTCAAAAAAGAGGACTAGAGACCCAACTAATATGAAAAGGCTTCCTTCAGATGTTTCATGTCGAAGTGAAGTCGAGTTTAATTCATTGGGAGGACCAATAAGAGAAGGGTCAGTGAAAATATCTTTTTATTTAGGGCCACTTGTCCGTGAGCACGTTCCATTTACACTTGACGACTGGTGAAAACTTAGTGATGACTTCAAAGTGGTTCTGTGGGAATCCGTTCAGGTAATTGTACCTGGTTTTATTTAATATTATAGCAATTTATTTTCTGTTTTCATACTTTATTTTATGTACATATGAACAACATAATACTATTAATTTTGTGTTAGCCTGTTATAATTTGATTAATGTTTAATTAAATGTTATAGGCTAGATTTAAACTTAATGAGGAATGGGAAAAGACACTCATTTTTCATTAAATGGGATGTATTTGAAGGTGTTCGAAAAGAAAATTCATTAAAAACAAATTACAAGCAAAAAACCAAGGAGGAAAAACTTCGACTAATACCATAAAATATTAGAAGCATGAGGGAATGGAAGCAGTTTATTGAGTTGAAAACGAGCAAAGAATTTAAGGTAATTGTAATGTAATTTTTATCTTTTCATCTATTAAACATAAGCGTACATAAAATGTGATAAAACCATTAATCTAGTCACAAAGCGAAAAATTCAAATCCATGAAGGAAAAGCAAATTCCACATACATGTAACCATCGAGGAATAGCCCGAGTAACTGAAGATTTGGTGAGAAAAATATTTGATATATTAGTTATGGTTGTTAGTTTTGTTTTATGTTATGTTTCTTTAATGCAGAAAAAAGAAAGTACCGAGCCATCTTCCGTTCCTAGAGTTGAGGTTTGGATTAAATCTCATACTCGAAAAAATGGTGAACCAGTGAACACACATGTTGCAGATGCTATTGTAAGTGTTATTTGCTGAAAATGATATAATTTAGGACTCTTATATGAAATATTATTTGTATTCACTTTTGTAAGAGAAAATGAAAAATGTAGAAAATGATTCACAGTCCAGCTTCGCAGATAAGATCAAAGAAGATGCTCTAGTAGTAGTATTGGGAGAAGATAGGGCGGGACGACTACAAGGAATGGGAAGGGGTATGACCATGACCAAGACAGTTTTGTTACAAATCAAAGATAAGAAAATTACTCAATGTCATCATAGAATTTCCGAGCTAGAGCAGATGGTTCACATGTTTGTGAAACGTCAGGTATAATTTAGTTCACATTTAATATTTGTGGAGACTGCATACTTTTTCGTACTTCTGGACAATATTGTCTCTATGACTAAGTATATATAGTCGAAGTCTTTAATGTTTTTCCAACATTATTGATTTACCAGAGTAAAAAAAGTTGTGTGGAAGAGAGCATATCTCAAATGGTAAAAATATACCATTTAAGTTTGCAACATTAAAAAAAAACAAATACACGTATAAATAATTATATAATATTTTTTGTTAATTGCATAGTAAACATAATCAAATTGCTGACAATTGTACTTTACTACACTGGCATGGGAATACTGATGAGGTTGTCGCCAAAGGAAAAATTGTGTTGAATGATCCAAAAGATCTTTCCAACAGAGTACCTTTAGGTCCAAATGTCTTGAAAGTTTTTATAGTCCGTCCTAGAAAATTCGATGTTTTTTGTGGAGGCCTTCACCTGGTTTGGTGTACATAGGAGACACTAAGGACGAGATGGTGGCATGGCCAGTGGAAAGAGTTGTTATCTGCATAAGAGAAATGTCTAAAAAATAATATGAGGTACGATATTTATCTTGTCTAACATAACATTTCTTTTATCCACATTTAGATTTTTTTTTCTTCTGCAAGTTATGGGTTCTAACCATTTATTTTTCCACAGGGGACTTAATGCATTTATTTTTCTATTCTGCTACATGTCTTATGGTGACCTAAAAGTGATACGTATTCTGCATGGGACTTAATGCATCATATTCTGCATGGAACATGTGTAAACATAAATGAGCAATTTAAAAAAAAAAAAATCTGAAGCTCTTAACCCGATGACCTATTAAATAAACTTCTTTTTCTACGTATTTATATGAATATGTGTAAACATATCGCTGTCTATTGCATATTATGGTTGTCTATTGCATATTTGGCAACTAGATGATTAAAAGTTATGAAGTGATTATGATCATATAGTAAAGGGAATATGGGTTCAAGAGAATAAGAAAAAATAGATTGGAAACTATACATGGCATCATATTTAACGAAGACAATAAAGCCGTCACAATAGAGCCGTTAGAGTGTGAACACGTTTTTATCATATTTAGCATGCTTTGTCATTATCTACTAGCCGTTAGGTTCATGCATACTTGGTATATTTAATACTAGCCATTAGGCTCATACATATTTGATATATTTTGTACTAGCCGTTGGGCTCATAGCACTATATATATGTGCTCTTTGTATCATGTTTTGCATCAATAAAAATTGCAATTGTTCCTCTCTAATAACTCTCCTCCTCATCCCTTAATATGATATCAGAGCCAAATTGCCGAAAGGCTTAATCATCAAGCAGAAAGTTGTTTTTGTTTTATGGCCAACAACAATGAAGTAACCTCCGCTGTTTCAGGAAGTATGGGGTACAGCGCTCCACCTAACCATCATGACCTGATTAAACCAAAAAGCCAAATTATCACCACATCTCTAGACGAAGACAGTTACATTCTATGGAAATATCAAGTAGAGATCGCTTTAAGAGGGTATGATTTACTGCAGTACATTAATGGGACAATAACAGTCCCACCAGTGACGATAACCAATTCGGAAGGAGAAATTGTGCCTAACACAGACTACACAAAGTTTCAAAAACAAGACAGCCTCCTCTTCTCATGGCTCCTATCGTCAGTAAGTTCGAATTTATTATCACAAATAGTTGGATGTAGCACGTCTTATGAAATATGGAAAACAGTTGAACAAATTTTCAGTTCACAATCAACTGCTAGAATCATGCAATATAGAAGGGAATTACAAAATTCTAGAAAAAAGGAGGCAAGCATGAAAGAATACTTAGGAAAAATTAAAAATCTGTGTGACAAACTAAATGCTGTTGGCCATAAGATCAGCGACAATGAGCAAATCCTATTTATTATTGGTGGATTAGATGAAGAATACGAATCTCTAGTAACTGTGTTAGCCACACAACAAACCTTACCTGATTTACAGTTCGTTCGATCAGCACTCCTTGCTCATGAAGGCAGAATCGACCAAAGAAAAACAGCACAAAATAAGTTCTCTGCCAATTATACCATAGTCAGAAATAAGCAGATACAAGGAGATAACAACAACTATCGTGTCAAATGTCAAATATGCCAAAAGTTTGGTCACATGGCGAACAAATGTTACTTCAGGTATAATTCAGACACAGGTAGACAACAGGCAAGCCAAAATTACTCTTCACAAAGAAGAGCACAAGCAAATATGGCAACAACAGGGAATTCAACTCAAAATAATAATAACGCAAACCGAAGACATAATACTGCAGATGATGATGAAGTAAAAAATGAAGACAATGGCTTCGAAGAATGGTTCCCTGACTCAGGAGCGACTCACCACATAACTAGCAATCTTCAAAGTTTAAACATTGGGAGCAGAAATTACTCAGGTATGAGAAATTTGCATATGGGTAATGGTAGTACTGCTAGTATCACACACATAGGCAAAGGGACTATCTTTGGGAAAAGACAACTCAAATTAAACAATCTTCTTAGGGTACCTACGATTAATAAAAATTTGTTAAGTGTATCAAAATTTGCCAACGACAATAATGTTTACTTTGAATTTCGTCCTAAGTTTTGTTTAGTTAAAGATTCCCTAAATCATGAAATATTACTTCGAGGTAACTTATACGATGGTTTATACAAATTCAAGACTGAAAACTCAAGTGGAGAATTCTGGTACAATAATGTAGATGCTAGTAGTAACAATGACTATATTAGGAATAGTTGCAATAACGTTGATTATGACAATAATAGCAGTGAATGTAACGTGATTAATTCTTGGCATGTAAAATTAGGACATCCTAATCTGGAAACTGTTAAGACTGTTCTACGTAATAATAACATTCATTATAAAAATGTACCTATCAAACACACATGCATGCACTGCCAACTCGGCAAGAGCCACAAGCTCCCTTTCAGTCATTCTGAAACCAGCTATAATGAGCCACTGGAACTTATAGCCGCTGACTTATGGGGACCCGCGCCTCTAAATTCATATCAGGGACACAGGTATTATCTTTCTTTTGTGGATGCTTATTCTAGATATACTTGGATATACATGCTGAAAACTAAATCAGAAGCTTGCAATACAGTTATGCAATTTATAACTCATGTCGAAAAACAAATGAACAGTACTGTTAAGGTTGTTCAGACAGATGGAGGAGCTGAGTTTAAACCTCTAACTAATTACTTTCTCAAAAGAGGGATCAAACATAGATTAACTTGCCCCCATACGTCCGAACAAAACGGTTTAGTCGAAAGAAAACATCGACACATAGTAGAGACTGGTCTAACTTTGTTATCACAAAGCTCATTACCCATGAAATATTGGAATGAAGCTTTCTACACATCTGTATTCCTCATTAACAAGTTGTCAACCAAAGTCTTAAACAATAAAAGCCCTCATGAAATGATATACAGTGTTAGATCAGAATATGGTTTTCTGAAAGCCTATGGGTGTCTATGTTTTCCATGTTTGAGAGACTATAACAATCATAAACTAAGTATGAGATCAAGCCCATGCACATTCATCGGGTATGCACAAAACCAAAAAGGTTATAAGTGCATGGACAAAAATGGAAAATATATGTTTCTAGACATGTAATATTTGATGAAAACAAGTTTCCTTATGCAGAAAAGCAAATCGGCAAAAAGGATGGGGAACAAAGCATAAACAATAACATACGGTTCGAGCCATTCATTACTGAACCACCTTCAATTGATAGAAATGAAGAGCAACAACGCACAAGCAATTTAAACACTCAGGAAGAAACTATGGATCGAACAAATGAGCAAACCAGTGAGACACACAATGACTCAGAAGATACAAACATACATCAAAACATGCAGTATAGTGAAGATACAGAAAACAACAACCATGTTGACACTACCAGCAACAATGATACACAGCAGCAAACACCACCACAATCAACTGGACATCACATGATCACCAGGTCAAAGAGAGGCATCTTCAAACCCAAAGTATATAATATTTCTGCCAGTGAGATCGAACCATTGAATTTCACTCAGGCTATAAGATCAAACAAATGGAAGAAGACAATGGACACTGAATATAAAGCTCTCATAAAAAACAACACTTGGAGCTTAGTGAGTCAACCAAAACACAAAAATGTGATTGGTTGTAGGTGGACATACAAAATAAAAATAAAAGAAGATGGATCTATTGACAAATACAAGGCCAGACTGGTTGCAAAAGGTTACGCGCAACAATTTGGTTTTGATTTCAATGAAACTTTTTCCCCAGTCATAAAACCCACAACCATCAGAATTATACTGACCATTGCTCTAAACAAAGGATGGAATGTGAGGCAACTGGACGTCAACAATGCTTTTTTGAATGGGGAATTGACTGAAGAGGTATACATGCAACAGCCTGAAGGATATGGTACTGGTGATAAAGTATGCAAACTACCCAAAGCAATATATGGCTTAAAACAAGCTTCGAGAGCTTGGTATGAAAAGCTAAAGTCAACTTTGCCTAACATGGGTTTCTCACAAGTTAAATCGGACAATTCTCTATATATGAAGAATGGCATACATGGAACTGTGTTCATTCTAGTATACGTTGACGACATGCTAATAACAGGAGACAACAGCGAAGAAATAAACAGAATCATACACAAGCTAGATCAAAATTTCTCCATTAAAGACTTGGGGGAACTAAAAAAAATTCTTGGAAAACAAGTGATTAGGAAAAACAATGGTGAATTATTATTATCCCAACAAAATTATATCACTGAAATATTGCAAAGGGAAAATATGCACAAGGCAAACCCATTACCTACGCCTATGATTAGTAACCTAAGACTATCTAAGCATAAAGGAGAAGCTATCGACAATGCCAAACAATATAGAAGCATAATAGGAGCGTTACAATACACAACTATTACTCGACCAGACATATGCTACAGCGTCAATAAACTCAGTCAATACATGCAGAACCCTTTATCATAACATTGGATGGCATTAAAGAGAGTGTTACGATACTTACAAGGCACAAAACATTACGGCATACGCCTAAATTCAGAAAAGGAACTTAACTTACAGTGCTTTAGCGATGCCGATTGGGCCAACGATATTGACGATCGAAAGTCTGTCTCAGGATACTGCGTTTACCTCGGTTCCAATATCATTTCCTGGTGTACGAAGAAACAACAGACCACATCAAGATCTAGCACAGAGGCTGAGTACCGTGCACTGGCAAGCGCTACAGCCGAATCCATGTGGATAGAATCACTGATGGAGGAGCTTGGTTTCACTCCAAGATGAAAGCCAGTCATTTGGTGCGATAATAAGAGCACAGTATCTTTATCTCTAAACCCTATTCAATATTCAAGGACGAAACATCTTGAAATTGATCTCCACTTTGTGAAAGAAAGAACGCAATCAGAAAGACTTGCAATATGTCATGTGCCCGCATACTATCAGAGAGCAGATGCTCTCACAAAGGCCCTTTCGACCAAAATTTTTATCAGAATGAGAGATGAACTTCGCGTTATCAGTGCAGGCGGAAGCCAGAATGAGCAAGGAAACCCTAGTTCGAACTGAGGGGGCATAACGAAGACAATAAAGCCGTTACAATAGAGCCGTTAGAGTGTGAACACGTTTTTTATCATATTTAGCATGCTTTGTCATTATCTACTAGCCATTAGGCTCATGCATACTTGGTATATTTAATACTAGCCGTTAGGCTCATACATATTTGGTATATTTTGTACTAGCCGTTGGGCTCATAGCACTATATATATGTGCTCTTTGTATCATGTTTTGCATCAATAAAAATTGCAATTGTTCCTCTCTAATAACTCTCCTCCTCATCCCTTAATAATATTTTCACGTATTAAGCATCTCGTGTGATTTAGTTTTTATGAAAGAATAGAAGCAGTTGGATATTATAAATTTTCAGTGAATCTGATATTTAATTAGAAACTTTGAAAAGGTGGTGAAAGATTAGGTGACAATCTTATCAGCAGAACCTAGTCTTCAAGGAAAGATACATGTTGGAAATTCTGCTTGTATGTGGTTTTGAGTATGTAACAATTTAGCACATACATAAACCGATGCTGCTATAATATATGGTTATAGCAAGGCTATAATTAAAATATATGCAATACTGTGAGGCACGCATCCACCTGGACTAAAATGAAAGCGTACATTTGATAAAATTTATATTAATAGTTGCCTTGAAAGCGTAAACTTTTAGTTCGACATTAAAATTACAAAAAACACCGTTGTATATTTTTATCTTTACGTATCACTGCATGGGACTTAATGCACCATATTCTACATGTGCATAAAATGTAGAGTGTCAAATTGGTGAATCAATGTATGAAAAAAATCATCGTGGAATATAGCTATTAATTAATTATAAGAATCAATCCTCAAACCTACAGCTAAAATACATGTCATTTTGATAGAGCATAAACAACAGCACTGTAAGCAAATGTAAGTTGTACTATTGGGGTGGAAGCAAAGAATTGGCTACCGAAGGACGAGTGCATTCGAGTGATTCAAATCAAATTATCAATGGTATTCCTCTTGAACTAGAAGCCTCCATAGTTTGGATGGATAAATCGATAAAAGAAGACGCCTTTTCATGGAGGCCCGTAATAGGCAAGATATGTATTGGATAAGCCGTCTGTAGAAAAATAGCATGGTCAGAGGAAAACTTGGTTTTTGAAAACATTTCAACATCTACCACCGCTGTGAGCAATGTTCGCAAATCTGTTATGGGTTTTGAAAACATTTCAGCATCTACCCTCATGAGAAATGTTCACCAATATCTTACGGGTTTTGAAAATATTTCAACATCTACCCCGCGATCAATGTTCCTAAATATGTTACGGTAATAGGTTTATATTGCTAGTATCTCTTTTTAAGAGTTTTTGATTATGTATCAATAAAAAAAAATTATTATATGAAAGAGTGCAAATTTCGCGGTGAATGCCAAATGCAAGCTCTTTAATGTGGAGAGCGCTGGAAAAATAATAGCTGAAGGCACTATATGTCTTCAACTGATCCAACTACTTTGGTTCATTCTATCCAATTGGGACCAATTCCAATAAAAGTTTGGGTGGATATTGTAAAAGAACCGAATGCACGTCTATGGAGGTCCACCTCATTCATGGAATGCTTATCAAATGTTATTGGTTCGACGGTAGCATGGTCTGCTACGAATGTTAGACTGGATTCAACTTCTATGTAGGTTTCACAACCTCTTGTTTGTATATGAAACTGCCACTAACATTTAATATTCCAGTTCAGTTCTTACATCTGTTTGTGTATATCATGTTATATCCTCCATTTTCGGTTTTATCATATAGACATTTAAGACCTAAGATGGTTATTCAAAATCACATTAGAACATATCTCTGCGCTACTCCTTGTGAACGATTTTCCAACCCTTGTCTCAACATAGGTATAAAATTTGGCAGTGTGCGTCATTTTGGACATTAATCTTCCTTTACATTGTTTAATGTCTAGATCATTTAGATTATTTTTTCCAAGACTTGTTTGCTAACTTAGAAATTTTACAAGATAAATGTCATGATCGGATAATCATCCGAAGAGTGCACATTTAAAACATGTTATTGTTCTTGTCGTCATTATTTTCAGTTCACTTTCACGCATGTGTATTTCTAAGTGCCATACAATAACGCTGTTGACATTCATTTCTTGAAGAGTGAAAAAACTGAAGGTATTTCATCATGTTGTGTAAAAACCGATATCCAAAACTAACAATATGATTGATTTCTTTCTTTTAACATAGTCATTTTTGGATCTTCGACAATGAAGTTGGAGCTTTCTGTTCTGGAACAACAATCCCCGTCTTATTGTCCCAGAACAGCAAAGCCTCCGGTTACATTGGCTTACGTATTCCAAGTGTTCATTTACAGTAAATGTGGTGTGTTACGTTTTCGATGACTTGTGTCAATGCGTGTACTATGTTTACTTGACGATAAAGGAACCCATTTTCAAAATAAACAAAAAATAACCTGGTATATTAGTACATTTCCATGCATATACAAGAATGTATCAGACCATACGTATATTATATTTCAGTTTCTCTTGCCCTTACATTTTGAAGTCTTTAATAAAACAGTGCCCATTCAGGAATTTTCATGCATGTACATTCAGATAAATGGGTATCACAGTTGAGATGAAAGAGATAGGAGTAACGTAAGAGCAGTTACCCAATTCTAATTTATTAACATCTTGATCAGTTTGATCGGTCACTTGCTTATTGATAATCAATAATCTTGACGAGAGTTACATATAATAAATGGTGAGTTTTTTGGGTCACCGTAACAGAAAATAGCATAAACTCTGAAATTACAATTAATATTTTTCCTTTTCTTTTTTCTGGTGGGTTACCTATTTATTGAATTAAGCACCACTAAAAGATGTAACACCTAGAATTTAATAGAACATGTCATTTATATTCATAAAATTTGTAAATTTAGTCCAGCTATAACTTGTTGTTCCGGAGCAGCAAGCTTGTGCTTGCTGTTTCAAAACAGCAAGCCACGGCTTGCTGCTCCGAAGCAACAAGCTTTCATTCTTTTTTTCCACGGCTTCTGTTCCGTCGTTTCACAATCCGGTGAGTTTTAGGAGGTGAAAAGTTATATGAAAGTCCATTTGTAATATTAAGAATATCACATATGCACCTTTATCCAGAAAGAAATAAAATTAGTGTTAAGCCCAATGTCACTTTTAATTGTCCATTACATATTTACTTGAGCTGGATATGAACTGTAATCCATCCTTCTATTGTAGATATAATAAAAATAGATGACGAGTTCATATTATTTTGTAGTAGTTTTTATAAGTTAAATATATTAATTTTAAATTTATATTTGATCACTAACCGTTAAATTTCATCCTTGTAGTTAGGTGAAGAATGTTGATGCAAGGAATGTACAAGATGTGTTCTTCAAGTTTATTTTGAGATCATGTAGTAAGCATATGAAAGACCTTTGATTGTACAGTTCATCGAATATTTAGTGCAAACTTGTTTTTAGGTATTGTGACTTTGTGTACTGTTGTTTAAGTACCATCTTTTTTTACAAACCAATGTAAACGTTGTTTATGTATTCTGTTCCATTTAACTAATGGAAGCGACTACCAGTTGATTTTTTACATAATTATTTTTCATTTGATCTCGTAGGTGAAGCTATTGAAATATGATAAAAGTACGGTTTAGGGTAACGATATGTGTGCAAATGTAACAACATGATATGGATGCTGTAAAATTAGCACTAGCAAACAACAACATTTAAAATGTGTTGTAATTTCTTCTACAACATAAATACATTGGTTTGCAAATATTAGTCACATCATTTCATAATTGCTGATAAAAAAGAGTTAACTTTTTACAGCGCGTAATAAATGCAGTTATAAAATTAATAACAGCATTTAATATATGCTGTAAGTTCTTTGTGAAGCTTGTGCATATTACTACAGCATAAATAAATTGTTGTGCAAATATTAGTGACATCGTTTAATTACTGCTGATAAAACAAAAGTTAACCATTTTTATAGCATGTAAAAAACGCTGATATAATACTAATAACAACTTTTCAATTATCTGTTGAAAGTTTAAGTGTGAATGTGTGCATTTTTGACAATATGTATAAAATGTTGTCTAATTTTTAAAACAACGATTAAAAACACTGTACATAAAGTATTAACAGCTGAAGCAAAACACTGTAAATATTACTTTTTAAAGCGTTTACTTTCAATTGTTGAAAATTTGGGACCTACAACTGCATGTCGTTATACAACGTTTATCAAAACGCTGTAATAGCCTCATAATGTTTTTGAAACGCTGTTAAAAGCATTTTCTGGTGTATTGTTGAATTGATTGCATTGCTTGAGTTGTATGTTAGAATGGTTGATGTAGATCTTAGGATTGAAGATCAGAGCAAATCAGAGGTTTAATTGATCATATTCAGACGATACTTAGTTAAGAGCTCTGAAAGACTGTAAGAGAAAGCTAAGAAAATTTGGGCCAAAAATTAGCTAGCTGTGTGAACCAGTACCGGTCCATATGGATCGGTACCCCATCACAATGCGATGGATGGCAATGAAATCTTGAAGGGTGCATCGTGATGATAAATTGAGGTTGCCTATGAAATTTCAAGTTATCTGGAGTTGTTTTGGGATAGTCAAAGATTGATTATTTGAGTGCCATGATGGACCAACGGAGGTTTCTATAGGAATGTCGAAATGTTTGGAGAATGGACCGGTAGGATTCCCTCAAGACATGGAAGGACGGGAGCCAAACACATAGCGAATTTTTGCTAAGTGTATGCACCAATACCTGTCCATTATGGACCAATACCGATCCATCAGGATGTCAAGTGTTGAGTCAAAACTTTAGGAACTTAATTATAGAAGCTCCTAGGGTTGCTGAAGAAGTTTGGTAAGGAATTGACTTCGTATGAATGATGTGCAACTCAACGAAGGTTAATGCTTCGATTGTGAACTCAAGTCAGGGTGGTCGAAAATGAATTGATGCGATACTGGTCATTAGATGACATATGATTCAGAATGATAATGATTAGCTCGGGGGAGAGTTGATCAAGGATGATAATGGAATTGGTTTGAGAAGTCGCTTGAACTACAGATGTGATCGCCAAGAATAATGGCTCGACAGTTTGAACTTTGAAGTGCCAAGGAATCATCAATAATCGGAGTGTTCTAGCAGACTCAAAGCAAGGGTATCATGAGGACGCCCATTAGGATCACAATGGATAGATCGCGTACCCTGAGCAGTCATGATGGGCCTAGTTGTCTTAGTCGATTAAGGAAAATATATGTATTCTCGATGGCATATTGTAGTTTGGATAGAATCGAGGTTTTCCATTAGCCCTTTTGATCGTTAAAATCAAGTTCGGTTATCAATGGATTCAAGGCTGTAGTCGGTGATGGCTAGGATATTGGATGATATGGTTGATTGTTTGCTTTCTTCTCTATTTTCTTTGGGTAGGCTATCACCATAGATTGCCGATGAGAGCCGGGATTGGGGTTGTCCTTTATTATTCTGTAATGGCATGTGATAGATGGTTTTTACGTATTAACTTTATGGTCGTCGGAGAGATTTGATGGTTGAACTGTCTATGCTCAAATTATCCTGTGTAACTATTGTTAGATATTTTATCGCTCATTAAGACTGTTGTCTGACTGAAGGTTTTATGTTTCCCTCTTCTAACCTTGGGTTGTTCATCAATGTTGTTGATGAGCAGACCGAGATAGCAGGTAGCAGGTTTGGTGATGATGCTGATGGTATGTGAGGACAAGCTGAAGGCTTTCGTATTATATGCTACCAACTATATTACTATTGTTTTACTTTCCACTGTATGTTGATGATTACTGATACTCTGAGGAATGTAGTGAGGCATATTATATTTGGAGATTTATGTACTAAGATGTATTATGCTTGAGATTATATGGTTTTATGAAAATTTGATTTTCTGTTCAGTTTTGCTTCAATACTATGTCCTTTTTTATATTTTATTATTATATATTATCCATGCGATGTGAGTTATATAACAAGTTTATTTCGAGTTATTCTTCCTTGATGATCGTCCCATATCGGCCTGGCTTGTCATACAGTGCACCTTTTCCTTAATTCGTGGCATAAGGCATAGGGAGGTCGTCACATTTGGTATTGGAGCTTCAGTTAATCGATTTTACCTAAAGTTCGCAAGCGTAAAGCGTATGAGAGACGTACTTGTAATTTTTATTGAATGGTTAATATATTATAATATATAGTATAGTAGGTTAGGAAGCACTTGAACACCAATGCGGCCTTTTTCTAATGTGAATTGATCATTCTCATTTCAACTAGAGAATGAGTTGATGAATTTCGAGACATGCTACAAGGGTTGAGCCTACGATTGGAGGGTGTGCGAGGGTAGCCAGTTGGGAGCTGCAACTGTTATGCCCGATTATTCTGCTGTGTTTGAGGCTAAGATGGAAACGATCATAAGGAGGATTCCCACTCTAGAAGCGGCAGTAGGACATGATGTTCCTATCCAAGTACCTAGGGAGGTTGATTTCGCTAAGATGTGCAAGGACAACTCTTCTCTATGTAGCAAGCCATTCACTGGTATGGTACCTACTGTCGAGATTCAAAATTGGTTGGACACTTGTGTTCGGATTTTTGAAGATTTGGCAATTGACGAAACAACAAAGAGGAAGCTTGCATTGAGGCATCTGCAAGGATGAGCAATGGATTGGCGGAACTTTATTAAATTAGAGACTCCATAGGACCAAATTACTTAGGATCAGTTCAGAACTAAGTTTGAGGAGAAGTTCATTTCTACAGTCCAAAAGTCGATATTCTGTCAAGCTCAAGTAAGGAGGTAGACAATTGATTAAGTATGTGGCTGAGTTTAAATCTTCGTCAAAGTATGTTCATTCATATATTGCGAATACTTATCAGAAAAATGAGAAGTTTATCTTAGGTCTGGATGAGGGGCCTGGGAAGCAACTTATTGATCATATTGACGATTCTTATGAGAAATTGGTCGAGAAAGCTTTAAGGAAGGAGAATTTGTTTCTGCAAAATGATGGAGGTTGTTGTTGAGGATAAGGAGGAGCCGAAACCACGCCATGGTGGTGGTAATAAGAAAAAGTGGAATGGTAAGAGAAAACATCAACCATAAGGAAAGAATGTCCAGAAGAAACTGAAAGGCGAGATTACTTTCTATAACTGTCAACAAAAGGGACATCTTTCCAAAAATTATAAGGACGCCAAGGTGGAAAGGAAGTGCTTTAATTACGATAATCCTGGGCATATGAAGAAGAATTATCCATAACCACTGGAGGATAAGCAGGTTGTTATAGCATATGCTTAGGATGTTGTGTTGCCTTCTTCAAGGGGTCCAACTACTGAGGAGAAGGGGAAGAATTCCATTGTGCAAGGTACGCTTTCTATCAGGGATGTTCCAATTTGAGTTTTGTTTGATAGTCAAGCATCGCATTGTTCTATCTGTATTGAGGTTATTTGCAAGTTAGGTTTAGAATCTCGGATTGTTGATAGATCGTTAGTTGTGACTAATCCAGTAGAGTGTTCGTCCAGCCTTTTCATGCTTAGTCGTGGTCTAGTTTTATCGAGTCATGGTTTCTCTTTTGTGTGTTATTGTATTGTTTAAAATTTCACTGGGTTTTGGATTATTTTGGGTATGGACTGGCTCAAGAGGTATGCAACTAATGTGAATTGCGAGAGGCTTGAGGTGACATTCTGGAATGTAAAAGGGCAAAAGATAAAATACGTTGTCTACTAGAGGATGAAATTCTGGTTACAATTCTATATGCGCTTGTGATTCCTCAGGATGAGTTACTATCTGTGCCAATTGTACAAGCATTTTTTGACGTGTTTGATGAAGTCAGAGGATTGTCGCCGCATCAAGAGATCAAGTTTCAGATTGATTTAATGGATGGAGCCAAACCCATTATTATGCCTCTTAGGCGGATGACTCCTAACGAACCACGAGAGTTGGAGGTGCAAGTGAATGATCTTTTGAGTAAGGGATTCATTCGGAGGAGCATATCCGAATGAGGAGCATCAGTTGTGTTTGTGACCAAGGTTAATGGATCGTTACGATTGTGCATAGATTATCGCGAGTTGAATAAGGTGACTAAGAAGAACAAGTATCCATTGCCGAGAATTGATGACTTTTTCGATCAGTTTCACGAAGCTAAGGTGTTTTCCCAAATGGATTTGGCAACAATATTTCACCAATTGAGAGTGGCCCCAGGGATAGCTTGCCGAAGACTGCTTTTCGGACGCCATCCATATTTTATGACTGGTCGGTGACCCATTTGGATTGACTAATGCGCCCACGTATTTTGTGGATCTTATGAATCGAGTTTTCGGAGACTATTTGAACAAGTTCGTGCTTTTGTTCGTGGATGATATAATGGTTTATTCAAGGACTGTGGAGGAACATAAGACACACTTAAGAATCATTTTAGAAATATTACAGAAACATCATATAAGGGCTAAGTTTTTGAAGTGTTACTTCTAAAATGAGGAAGTGAGGTTCTTGGGTCACGTCGTATTAGGATAAGGAATAGCGGCGGATCCCGCTAAGGTTGCAGCAATCTCGGATTGGGATCGACCCTAGAATGCGACAGACATTAGGATTTCCCTTAGTTTGGTTGGATATTATGGATGATTATATAGGATTTCTCTAAGATAGTTACATCATTAATTGAATTGACAAATAAGAATTAGATCTTTGTGTGGAATGCAAAGTGTGAGCAAGCCTTTAAGATTTTGAAAGAAAGACTGAGTAGTGCTCCAGTATTGACTATACAAAGTGGGAATGAAGAGATAGTGGTATGCCACGATGCATGTGGCACTGGACTTGGGGTGGTGTTAATGAAAAAGGATATGGTTGTGGCTTATGCAAGTCGATAACTGTAGCCACACAAAAGGAATTACCCAACTCACGATTTGTAGTTAACGGCAATAATGTTTTCTCTGAAGATTTGGAGTCATTATTTATTAGGAGTTAGATTTGAGTTGTAAGTCATTGAAGTACATTTTCTCCCAGTAAGATCTGCATCTTCTGCAGCACCGATTGTTAGAGTTTCTGCCATCATTTAATTTTGGGATAACTTGTACTCCACGAAAGGGTAACGTGGTGGTCGATGCGTTGAGTCGAAGATATGCGAGTTTGAGAGCCATGTTTTTGGAATGGAAGCATCTTTAGTATTTGGATGGATTTGATTTTAGACCCTCATTGTGAGTTAGAGTCCCAGATGTTAGCAAGTTTATAGGTTAGACGAACTCTCATCGAAAGGATTAGCAAAATTCGAAAGCAAGATGATAAACCTATAGAAATCGAACAGAGATTAGAGACGAGACTATAACCCAAGGAGATTAAAGATTTCAAAGTCGATCGAGATGGTTGGCTTCGTAAGAATGGACGACTGGTTGTTCCTGATATAGATGGATTAAGAGATGATGTATTAAGGGAATGCCATCACTCCGGATTGGTAATACATCATGTGGTAATAAGATGTACAGAGTGTGAGGCGAGCCTACTACTGGGAAGGTACGAAGAGGGTTGTCGGGAATTTATCTTGAAGTGTATGAATTGTCAATCGGTTAAAGATGAGCAGAAGAAATTAAGTGGATTGTTACAACCATTAGAAATTCCTACGTGGAAATGGAAGCAAGTGTCGATGGATTTTATTGGTGGATTACCTAGGATAAAGGTAGGAAATGATAGTATTTGGGATATCGTGGATCACCTGACTAAAAGCACAAGGTTTATTCTTGTCAAATGGACTAGGACTACATCTAAGTTGGCTGAACTATATCTTAAACGAATAGTTCAATTCCAAGGAATTGCGTAAAGTATTAGTAGCGATCGAGATCCATTATTTACCATTGGATTTTGGAAAACTTGCAAGAAACAGTGGGTACAGAGCTATGTATGAGTACTACAGATAGATGGTCAGATTGAAAGGGTTAACCGAGTATTGTAAGATCTTTTTAGAGCTTTTGTACTGAATTTTGGAGCATTATGGGAAGATCATCTACATTTGGGTCGAGTTTACTTATAATAACACTCACCAATCAAGTATGGGAATGACACCATATGAGGCGTTGTACGGTAGACATTGTAATTCTCCATCTTGTTGGTTAGAAACTGGCGAGAATTTGGTACTTGGGCCTGAGATGATAAGAGAAAAATCAGATAATATTGAGATCATTCAACAACAAATGAAGGCAGCCCAAGATCATTATAAAAGTTATGCCGAAAAGAGATAGAAAGATTTGCAGTTCTCTGTTAGAGATTTAGTGTTTGTCAAGGTTTCACCTCTAAGGAATGTGCTACATTTCGGAAGGAAATGAAAATTAGCACCAGGTTTGTTGGTCCGTTTCCGGTTGTCAAGCGTACTAGGATGCTCGCTTACTGGATTTACTTGAGAAGATGGCGAGTATGCATAATGTGTCTCATATACGGAAATTTGTGCATGAATTGAATGTTGTGATATCTCCTGAAGTTTCTAGGCCTCATAAGCCGCTTCATGTCTTGGGGAGTGACACGAAACAACTTAGGAGGAAGGTTATTAAGCTAGTCAAGGTACAATAGGGAAAGGACGATTGCATGTGGGAAACGGAAGATAGTATGAGGTTGACCCATCCAGAACTCTTTGAGTGACATGTCCCATATATTGTATCTTACTTGTACCATTATGGCTTATACTATTAGAATTTCGCTTACTAGGATAGGATTTTAATTGCATGGATAGTTGGATGCTAGATTAGATGGTAAATTGGATACTCGTGGATGGTAGGTCTGTGGGTTATTATGTTTTCTCGTGTTTGCTTAGAATTTCGGGGGCTAAATTCCTAAAGGGGGAATGTAGCAACCAATATTTTATGCATCGGACGATCGTAAAATAATTATATTTTATTCTATAGTGGTCGGATCATTCTCAGATTTTAATATATTGTTCATGGGAGTGTGATACATGTCCATGATGTTAACCGAACCTAACTATGACCATTTTACCCTTTAGTTTATTGTTTGGGCTATAAATTTTGATAGGGAATAAATCAGGTGCTGAAATCAGTCTCATTGGATCGAAATATTTATTTACGATTTGGTAAATTGGTCATATGAAGGATTTGGTTTAGCGGTTTGGAATGAATCGCTGCTTTTAATTCCAGATTATGCTAAGCGGATTAATTAGTAACTGACGGGCTGATTAGTGTAGACTATTAGGCTAATGACCTACATATATAAATAGGTGGATTTGGGGAGAGAATAAGGGTTTCTCCCTTCATTCTAACTTTAGGTTGGGCACCTGTGATTCTCTGGTGCAACCTAAAACTCTAATTCTCCATTCTTTTCTTTCAAAATCGTCGTAGATTCAACCTAAAACCTTTATTCTCTAATCTTTTCATTCAAATTCATCGTAAACATATGTTTAATCCAAATCATGTTAAGTATCATGTTTATGATATGTTTATGCCATAATTGTGATATGTTCGTGTTTGTATGACTTTGTTTTGATTGCATTACTTGAGTTGTATGTTTGATTGGTTGCAATAGATCTTAGGATAAAAGAATAGACCAAATCGGATGTTCAGATGATCGGATTCAGAAGAAACTTGGCTGAGGAGCTCTGGAAGACAATGCGAGAAGGCTCAGAAAATTTGGGCCAAAAATAAGCTAACTGTGTGGATCGATACCTATCCATATGGATCGGTACAGATCGATTACAATGTGATGGATGACAATGAAATCTTTGGGGATGCATCGTGATGGTAAATCGAGGTTGTCTATAAAATTTCAAGTCATTTGGAGTTGTTTTGGGATGGGTGGAAGATTTATTATTTGAGTGCGATGATAGACCGACAGACGTTCTATAGGAATGATCAAATGTTTGGAGAATGGACTGGTAGGATGCCCTCGAGACATGGACGGACCGAAGCCAAACAGTTAGAAAATTTTTGCTAAGTGTATGGACCGGTACCAATCTATCAGGATGTCGAGTGCTTTGGGGACTTGGTTGTAGAGGCTCCTAGGGGGTTGCTGAAGAAGTTTGGTAAGGAAGGTACTCTGTATGGATGGTGTGCAACTCAACGATGGTTAGTGCTTCGATTGTGAACTCAATTCGGGGTGGTCAGAGTTGAATTGATGCGATATTGGTCATGGGATGACATTTGATTCAATATGATAGTGATTGGCTTGGGTGGGAGTTGATTAAGGATGATAATGGAATTTATTTGAGAAGTCGCTCAAACTCAAGATGTGATCGCTAAGAAGAAAGGCTCGATAGTTTGAAGCACCAAGGAATCGTCGATAATCAGAGTGTTCTAGTGGACTCAAAGCAAGGATATCATGGGGACGCCCATTAGAATTAAAATGAATAGATCGCATACCTTGGGCGCAGTCATGATGGGCCTAGTTGTCTTAGTCGATTAAGAAAAACATACGTAGTCATGATGGTATGTGGTAGTTTGGCTAGAACCGGGGTTTTTCATTAGCCCTTTTGATCGTTGAAAGCAAGTTTGGTTATCAATGGATTCAAGATTGTAGAAGGTGAAAGCAAGGATATTGGATGATATGGTTGATTGTATGCTTTCTTCTCTATTTTTCTTGGGAAAGTTATCACCGTAGGTTGTCGAAGAGAAGAGGAGTTGGAGTTGTCCTTTCCTATTCTATAATGGCATGTGATGGATTGTTTTCACGTGTTAACTTTATGATTGTCGGAAAGATCAGATAATTGAACTGTTTATTCTCATATTATCTTGTGTAACTGTTGTGAGTTATTTTATCGCTCACTAAGACTATTCTCTGACTCAAGGTTTTATGTTTTCCTCTTATATCCTTGGGTTGCTCGTCAATATCGTTGATGAGTAGACTGAGATAGCAGGTAGCAGGTTTGGTGATGATGCTAATGTTGTGCGAGGACGAGATGGAGGGTTTGTACGATATTCTACCTACTATATTACTATTGCTTTATGTTCCGATGTATGATGATGATTACTGATACTCTGAGGGATGTAGTGAGGCATATTGTATTCATAGATTTATGTACTGAGATGTATTGTACTTGAGATTCTATGTTTTTGTAAAGATTTGATTTCCTTTTCAATTATGCTTTACTACTATATCATGTTGTATATTTTATTATTATTATATATTATCCATGTGTTGTGAGTTATACGACAAGTTTTATTTTGAGTTATTTTTCCTTGATGGCTGTCCCATATCGGCCTGACACGTTATCCAACGCACTTTTTCCTTCGTTCGGTGTAGGAGGTATGAGGCGGTAGTCATAGTGGTAAATTTGGTTCGGATTTTCGTTGACTGTATGAGGAGGAAGCATGGCTTGAAGGTGCAGCTGTGGACATGTGAAGCTACAAGGGGATTTTGAATTTTAGTTAGCAAGGAAGAAGAAATAGGATTAGCGGGTAATTGGTTTATAAATTAAATAATTAGTGCCTCAATATAAAACCAATATCTAACTCTTGTGAGCTTAGATTCAGACGTCATCAGTTGCATTGAACTCATAGGAGCATAATCTATATTCTGGATTTGGAATGGCTATTTTTGGAGCTAGTTGAATTTTTGACAAAAACCGAACATCTATTCAATTTTCATTTAAAATGGAACGTGAAAACATCCTCGAAAATCTCAATGAGTAAAAATCATTTTTCTGGTTTATTGGTATTATATAAAGTAGATTAAAATTTTGATTATCTACTTGATTATGAAAATTTATAGTTGTTGTCTTGGTTGGACTGTTATATTATCAATTAGCTGTTTGATTTGATCGAATTGATTAATTGTTTTAATTAAATATAGAATCACGACTTAACATCTTGAAATGCTATTAAATTATTTAAACCTGATTTAGGATCCTGATATTTCATCTTGAATTACTATTAGATATTTTTAAGTTTGTTTCATAATTCTAGTTTTTGTAAGTATCTGGTGTTATATGAATTATTGAATATAGTTGAATTGATTACATTATTAGTTTTGATGTAATATACTTAAAACATACGTTGGTGTTATTGATTGGATCAAATAAACATCGTTTAGAAATTGATTAAACTTGTTCTAATTGACACCAAGTTAGTTGAATAAACTACCATTATGCTATTTTAACAAGTTGGATAATTTATTCGAATTCATTTGCTTATATTCATTTGTTGCCCTTATTTACTTATGAATATTCTAACATTGTTTAGATTGTCAATGATTGAAATAAACTGGAAATCCTGTTTAGTTCAAGTTTGCGTTTTCATAGAATCGATATTTGGATAAAATTATCATTTTAAAGTAATGATATTTGTAAATTTGTTCATTGTTCGAGTAACAATATTGAGATTAAATTATTGATTTTAACTGCTGATAATTGAGTTTAGTTATGCATTTAATTAATAAACTGAAATTTGATTATTTATTTTAAGCAAAGATAAATGAATTTAGTTATATATTTGATTGTTGAAATCTAAATTTAATAATCATTTTAATTAATGATTAATTCAAATTTATAATCATTTTGAATGAGTGATGCCTTAGTTCAAATTCTTATTTTAAGTGTTGAGGTTTGAACTTAATCGTGTTGCTTTTCATTGCATGCTTTTAAAAGAAATTAAATTTGACTTTCTGAAACGACCAAAGCCAATTTAATCTATAGAATAAAAATTATTTAAGAATAATTAAATGATTTGTAAAAGAAATTGAAACTTTATTAGTTAAATTTGTAAAGGTTTGAAATAATTCTATTGTTTTAATTCAAAAATCATATATGCAATTAATTATCTTACAAGATTATTAATTTTGTTTATAATTTATAAATGAAGTTTATCATTTAATTTAATTTCCTACGAGAAAAAAATAAATTGGGCTAATTTAATTTGTTATTCCTTAGGGACAAATAATATTGTTTAAGTTTTATTAATAATAGTTTTTAAATGAGAAGTCCTTTTAAATAGAATTGATATGAAATCGAATCTAAAGGTAAAGTTTTGGTTCATGGAAAACGATGTTTAAACAACATTGAGTTTTGGCTTTTCTTTAAAATACAATTTGATTTATATTTAGCTCCTTGAAACTATTACTTTAACGAATATTGTTAAAAGTGCCTTCTTTCAAATATTCTAAATGTGAAAACCAAACTCTTGAAGTTAAAAAGTTTTCGATACGAATATGGAAAGAAAATTTCCGTAAATGATATTGTTTATATGCAAAGTATTTGGTTATACTCTTACCACTGGATGTTGAATTATTAAAGCATTCCCTTATCTCAAAGATTGAAAATGTTGTTAGGGCGACGCTTAAAGATAACACTACCACAACTTGCCCGACTTTATCTTTACCCGAGAGGTAGTAAAAGTTTGGGATCGACAAACAGTGATAAGGGAATGTGATTTAATTTCCATAAACGATCAATTTTGAATATTCCTGATAGTTGATAATCAACTATTGATTCAGCTTTCTTAATTTGTATCGTCAAATTAAATTGACCTGCTACTCCTTGAGCACTATTATCCTTTTTTTGATCAAACCAAAAGAGCGAGTGGAAGTCAAGCTATATAGGGTTGCTTCCGTTAGGGTTTTGTCACATCTACTCTATATTGGATTCAGTTGTGTTCACACGAAGATGTTAAATACTGGGATTCTCCTATTTTTTACGGGGTCCGACTTGAACGTTTCCAAGAGCCATCGGAGTTCTCAGTATAATCTAGAGGTATATTTTCGATCAGGGGAGCACACTCTCCTAATCATTATTATTTTTTTGGAAAATTTCTCATTTGAATTGTTTAATTCTAAAATTACAAGTTTTCCTGTTTTTAATTTGGGTCAGAAGATATAAACCTTTCGCAATGTTTAATTAGTTTAATTCATGCTGAGAATGGATGTTGTTGTGGTTGACCTAGTCTATGGTTATTGGTGCGGACCCGTTTCTTTGGAAAATCTGCTCTTCTCGATGTTTTATTGTTTGGTTGTTTCCTTTTTGTTGGAATATGTGTATATATATAAACACACATACATATGACATCCATTCCTTGTTTATTTTCAGTATTTCTGAATTATGTCAATCCTTATATATGTGTTTTTGTGAGACAAAAACTCGTTCTGCAATTAGTGGAGTGGTCTCACAAATCTATCATTTGTTTCTGTCTACTTGAATTTTCTCATGCTGGTTTTCCAGACCGATCCGCTTGTCATTTCATTGTAATGCTCGGCCTAACCGAGCTTATTTCCAACTTGTTATGAGTTGGATATAGAGCTCATGCAGTGGAGTTAGAAGCTCGTGTATTATATTATTTATTTCCAATGTATAATATTTATCTATTAACATTTGCAAGATCATAATTTTATAACTGTTAACCTGATAGGATTTTTTTTAACTCTGATGTACATTGTATCTTGAAGTGACAGTTCAACTATCATTACTATTCTTTTATATTTCGATTTCGCTGTGAGATTCTATGTTTTCTTCTATCCTTTTCTTTCAACCTAACAATCTACGTTTTCAACGATTGTATGTTTTACATCAAAGTACAGTGGTCGTATTTAATGTCGACTTTCGATGGTCGGGAAGGTGGGTTGTTACATTGAAGTCATTATTCAATACGACTACTAGAAAGAAGACATCTGCTTCCCAGGCTAATGCTTAAATTGAAGAAGAGACCAGCATTCAACCGATAGAATGTTTTCCTACTAATGAAGCTACAACTCCTCTAGCCACATCTGCTGTAGCAACAGCCTCCACGACAATTGGAGTGACCACTTAGGAGACATTATGAAAAATGCTGGAAAAGACGCAGGAAACTCTGGACCAACATGTGAGAAAGAATCATGATCTGAGAGCACGAGTGGGCCGAGTGATATGAATTCAAAATGGAATACATAGAGGAGATGATCTCCAACTACAAAATTAGTTGAATCAGAATGATCCACTTCATTAGATTACAGCCATATGAGTATGCGTAGAAGAATCGAGAAATGGAAGATGCAGGTGATTGGACGAAATCTATAGATTTGCCTTACTAATGAATGTACCGATCTGGATCGGTATAGACATATGGTCATATTGGGTAGTTAACACCAACCCGGATCAGACCACTCGGGCTGGTCCAGATCATAAAGGAAAGGCCAACCCTAATGAGCTTCGCCCCTGTGCACCTTTAAATCATCCAGGCTCTTGTCGAGTAGTTGTCACATCTCCCTTGCATTTTGATGAAGGCTGGGATGCCAAAGTTCGGGGAAGCGCAGTCAAAGATAGCGCTCAGCTAGTTCTTCCCGAGAGGATCCAATCTAGAAGGCAAGCATATGACTTCGAACCCGAAAACTATAGTAGATCTTATCAAGACCCCGTTCTGGCTGCTAGGTTCGATAGATTATAAGAGACAGTCAAAGTTGCACGAATGAAGATCGGGGGATTGAATGAAGTCACACCCATTTAACGATGACATTTTGGAAGCAGAATATCCTAAAAGGTTCGGTATGCCACAAATGCTATATTATACAGGAAAGGTTGACTTGATACAACACCTTACTAGGTGCTAGTGGTATATGGATTCTGCAAGCATCAGATTCCATCAAATGTAAAGCATTCCTGATATACCTTGAGGGATAACAACGATGTGGTTTACCAAGTTGTCAACAAAATCAGTTTAATCCTTTTATAACATAGGTACAAAGTTTCTGAACCAGTTTTGTATTAAGGTAGAGAAATAGAAGAATGTATTTCACTTTGTCAGGCATCCAACAAGTCCTAGGGGAACCCCTGAAAGAATATTTAGAAAGGTTTAATGTTGTAGTAACCAAGATAAGTGATCCTGATTACAAAACGATCGTGATGGAAGTGATTAATGGAGTAGTCCTCAATTATGAATTTTGTGAATGGTTAGTTGGTAAAGGTCACTCACCCTGGATCAGTTTTATGCCAAAGCCAACCAAATTCTCTTGAAGGAAGAAGAAAAGATAGCTCATAAAAAAGAGAAGGAAGGCCCTAACTTGGAGGTAGGGCTGCACAAAGTATGGGTTGGGTCGGGTTAGACCAAATACTTTATCCGACCCGCATAGGTATGGGTTTAAGGTAGCTCAACCCGTACCCGACCCTATATGAGGTTGGATATGGGTTGGGTTGAAGTATGGGTTGGGTCGGGTTAAGTAAGGTTGGGTTGGGTCACTTGAATACAATAAAAAATGAGAATATGAGGGAGTTTTTCTAAAAATTATATCAAAATATTCAGCATAATATAACAGATTTTAGCTAGCATAATGCATTTAAAATAACCGATTCATTACAACACATCATATGAAATTAATTTACTACATAGTTGAGCAAGTGTTTCATTTTAAAATACATTAAAATGCTCTTTAAAATATATTTATCAAATTCTATCTAGTTTGGATTGACATGAAATATTTTTTTGTACATTTATTATAGAATACATAAACATTATTCTAGGATTATACTATTCTAATTTTAATTGAATGGATATTAAATTAGTTTTTTTTAAATAGGTTTGGGTTGGGTTAAAATGAGGTTGGGTTGAATAAAATGTCAAACCCGACCCGCATATAGTATGGGTTACAAATTGTAACCCATATCCGACCCGAACTAGGATGGGTTGGGTTGGGTTTATGTGGGTTGGGTCGGGTTGGTGGGTTGGGTCGGGTTGGATATGGGTTGTGTGCAGCCCTACTTGGAGGGAATCCAGAGTAATGTAGCAGTACAAAAATCATGGGTAAATTTGGAAATTTGAGGTGAACGTGTAAAATCAAAGTCAATAGGACGGGAATCTACATGGTTGCGGTAATGGATATCGAAACTGCGACACAACATGCTATCAAATTTTATTGATTTCACTCTGCTAATTGACTTAATAGAAAATATATACCTCGACACTTGCAACACCATGCTATATAAGAAGTCCTCTAGGGAGTCAACTGAGAATGAAAAATGATCCGAGAAATTCTGTTTATCTCATGAGATCCGTGGTCATTTGACCAACGAATGTCGGAATTTGAGAGATATCATTGATAAATTGATTTGAAAGGAAATCTCGATGAGTACATGGGCCATCCTGAGAGACAGGGAGCATAATATTAGCGGAAGTAATCAGGGTCATGTAGCACCCAAAGCTACCCCTCAGCAAAAGAACAAAGATATTGTTATAAACATGATAATTAGTGGGCCACACCCTGATACATCGAACCATTGAACGACAGATTTTATAATGACCCATAACATTTTTTATTATAACAAATAATAAATACAAATAGGTACAAGAGTTAGATAGAATCCCTAACTACAACAAGGTTTTTAGAGTGGTCCGACCACTATAAGAATAAACTAATCTATCTTACAAGACTGGAGCTAGACTGGCTGTCTAGACTACAATTACATTGTACATAACACCATGCATGGTTCATGAAGCAATACACGTTACCAAAAGGAAGACCGTATCACATAACAACACAAGTTGCCTAAGCAATCACCAAAAATCTACTCTACACAGGGAGATTACATACCCAAACCACAACCAAATTACAAATTAACCAACTGCACATAGGTAGAGATGTCATGACACAATTACAAGAGACTACACCTATATCATGAAGCTTCAGTAACCTGAACTTCAACATTTCATCTTGGCTTGAAACATACACAACAAGAACTACAACAAGTAGCATGGACAGAGTGACCTGCCGCAGACTTCTCATCACTAAACATTGCATCAAAAATATGATGGAAAAGCTAAAAATGTGCACCACCAAATCAGGCCAAGCTGAAAAGACGTCATCGTTGCAAGCAATCACCATGGTATATTGTTTGCGAATAAATTATACAATTGTAAACAACTGTAAAATCCGTTCGGTTTTCCTAAACAACAAGGATTGTTGTAGAGGGTGTCGAACTCTGGGACCAAAAATATTTTAATTAATAAATCCAGTCAAGTTATTCAGAATTTTGATTGGTTGCAAACACAGAAAATAAACAAAAAGAGAGTTTTAACCATAAGAGAAAGCAATTAGGGGATAATGACATAGATTAGATTCACACTCATCAATAGCCAACAAATAAATATAGATCTAATTCATGTTTTTGTCACAAACACGAATCAACGATAAATAGATTTTTAGAAACAAATAAGTAAACAACGACAAGCATAGCCTATGCAGGAGCTGAGCTCTTAAACAACCATAGACTATCAGGACAGATTCGCAAATTAATTTCTAAAAACCTAAAATTAGATCTAAATTTGATAATTGTTAGATCGAACACGAATATACCCTGTGAAGGAGCATAGCTCTTAAACGACACAGAATATGAAGGTTCAGATCTAACCCTTGATTCAGATCTAGATCTACGTATATAAAGTCCTCATCTATTGGCTATGTGATTCATGTTGAATCATATCTATTAGCGTCATCACCCCCTAATCAAAGGGGATTAGCTAGACATAGCTAAAGAAGAGGAAAAACAGAAATTAAATAACATGAACATAGATAAAACTAAAACTAAATAGAACAGAGGAAGAAGAGTTTTATTCCAAGAGAAAGATTACAGAATAAAACTAAGTGTCTTTTACAATGAATGAGATAAAGTGTATTTATAGCTGATATTACAAAGGCTACTTGGCAAATTCCATAATGTGAGATTAAAGAATTAGCCCAACTAACACATAAGCTAGTGTGAACGCAGCTGTAGAGTGAGAGGCCTTGCAAATGAGCTAATGTGAACGCAATATTAGGGGCTGTTCTTTGGTCCTTAACGGACCATACTCGCAGCGGACGCGTCCGACGCGTCCAAGGCGTCGGACGCGTCCGTTGAGAAATGGTCCATTAAGGACCGTTTGCCCAACGGCTCAAATTGGAGCCGTTGGGCTCCGACGCGTCGGAGCCCTACGGCTCCAATTTGAGCCGTTGGGCAAAACCCTAATCCCCTCAATAAAATCTCACACCCCTCCATTCCTCCATCTACCACAAATTCATCTTCTAATTCTCTAAACACTCCTCTATCTTCACTTAAAAATGGCAAATCGATAACCTAAACACTATTGGAGCAGTGAATCAACACGACTATTGCTTAAATGCGCCGTTGCGGTGTATGGAAAATGTGGTAATAACAAGAAAGGGGTTACCAAAGCGATAGCTGAAAAATTTAATGCTGCAGCGGTCGAAATCAACATTACAAGAACAGACGAAACTCTGGATTTGATCGACGAAAACAAAGTTCGGCACAAGTATGATAGTCTTCGAAGGGAATGGGTTAAATGGGAAAGTTTGAACAACAAAACTGGAGCTGGTTGGGATCCTAATCGTCAAACTATTTCAGGCTCTGATGAATGGTGGGATGATCGTTTAAAGGTATTCGCAACAAATTGCTGCTTTGTTTTTTAATAGACCCGTTATTAATTAATGTTGTTAAAATAGGAATTCGGGACATTCATTCTGAAATTTAAAAAGTCACCGCTTGAGCATTTGGATCTACAACAACAACTGTTTCAAGGCACACATGCAACTGGACAGACGGCGTATACGCCAGCATATACGCCTGCTGTTACTCAACCTGAGCAAACACCACAGTTTACTCCCTCTTTGCCTGGAAATTATGCTAATCCATTTGCATTTGACCAATTCCACAGTCAGCTCAGTGAAACAGAAGATCAAGGGCAAAGTAATATTCCAAATTTGAATTCACCAACACCTCATTCTTGGGATCCTGAACCGGACACTCAAACAAACGTGCCCGAAACTCCCATTCCACGGCGAAATCGACATGTTGGTTCAACCTCTGGTAAAAAGAGAAGTTTAAAAAATGGGCGTAGTTACATGGAGGGAAAGTTTTCTGATCTCGTCAATTACCTCCATGCCCGAAAAGTGCAAAAATCTACAACTACGGAAAGTCCGACTCCAAACAATTTGACAGGAAACAGTGTACGGTCAACAGGAAATTCTTTAAATCAAGCTGATGTGATAGCACGCGTTAAACGTTTGAGTGAAGTAGCAGATTTTAATTTGGCGGAAGCATTACACATAATTGTAGATCCCAACAAGGCAGATATGTTCAACCTCTTAAACGATGACGATGCAATAACGTGGATGTCATTTGAGACAAAGCGCGATCAACTTTCTGCTGACTACAAGTACTTTGTGATGAAGAACGGCCCAAGCAACGTTTAGGATTCCTACTATTATTTCAGTTTTGTATTTCTGCAATGTACCACTTTCTGTACTGTTTTTATGTAATGGACTGTTATGTTTTGTTAACTGTGTTATTCTGCAATAATTATAATGTTATGTTTAATCTATAATTAGTTAAATTACAAAATATAAATAAAATACTCCGCTTAAATTCTCCGCTTAAATACTCCGCTTAAACCGCCAAACGCATCGTCCGCTAACTACTATTCTCCGCTATAATACTCCGCTCAAATTCTCCGCTTAAATTCTCCGCTTCCGCTTGCAAAGAACACACCCTTAGTCTTTAGTGAGCCAAATCTACCCAACTGAACTATATTTGCAACCGTTTTTCAAGCTTTAAACTCTTTAAGCTTTAGTAATTTCAACTTCACTCTTTTTAAGCAAATTCTTCATGCTTTATCCATCAAATGCTCTAAACCAAGCTTTTTATCAACAATTTGAAAACACAGCTATAAATACACAATATTAATTATTTTAAATAGAAAACTAGATAAATAAGCGGATAAAATATACACATTTATGTGTATATCAAATACCCCCACACTTATCTTTTTATTCGTCCTCGAATAAACTAAACTAAGATATGTCACACTTTCGTGAGAAACACGATTGCATTTAGCGTATGCAACAAGCCGTTAAACCCCTAGGTGTCTCTACTAGGACGAGTGTTGTCTCGTGAGGGTTTTCAGCGGATACTACCCACAAAATCCCAAGCGCCTTGTGTACGCGGATTAATCAAATAATATATTTAAGGTCTTTCATATTCCAAGGATTTCACCTAACTTCAATAATAACGGTTTAGCCCCAAATTGTCCATCCCATAATTAGTGCAAAAATGAATAAAAATTTTCAAGCTGAATCGTAATTCCTTGATAACACTGTAATTGTCTTGAAGGTTAAGAGTGTTGTGTCAACCAAAGTTCTACACATCGACAATGTGCACCCAATCATTTCTTTATTCTTCTTCTTTTTTTTTTTTTTATAATTTCCCACCAATGTAACTGTAATGTATTGGATATGAGTTATGCCTAGATAAAGGAAAATTTTTTGTAAGTTCTAAAAATATTATAGATAAGAGGGAAAGTATATTAGTTGAACTTCAAGCTACAAAAGATAAAGTAATACTAAAGCACATATGAACATTTTTATTTCCTTTTGTCTCCTCTACTACAATACTCGCTTCCAAGTACGGTATGATGGATGTGGATGGAATGGAAATGAATGTTTTATAGTCAAGAATGATGAATGACTATTTTATTCAGAGAGACTCTCTTTTATTTTATATTTTTTTTCTTTTTTTTTTCTTTTCTTTTTCTTTTTTTTTCTTCTTTTTTCACTTTTTTTTCTTTTCATATTTGCATGATGAATGATGAGCGGAAATGGAATGGAATAACACTGTATTATTTCATTTGATTCCTCCTTTACTAAGCGAATCATAACCAATACTTCATGAAAGGAAAGTTTTGTGCCCTAGTCACTCTACTTCTATAACTCTAATTCAACACACAAGTCTAGATTGATGTTATACAAAAAGCTGAAAGGAATGATAAGCAAAGTTTCATAAGATAGATAACCCATAAAAAATAAGATGTGGTATATGGTTATCCTACCTTAAAACAAGTACGGAATGGGTGGTGTAATATTGGTATAAAAAGTGATGTTTTTGACCTTTAAACAAAGGTTCTTGAGTATACCAATATAAGATAAACTTGTCGAAACATGGATGTAAATTGACTAAAACATGGGTTTGAATAATGTGGGGTATAGAAGAAGAACGCTACAATGAGTCATTTCTCCTTAATTGGGCCAAGTGGAATTTAGAACTTACAAGTGTGAAAATTTGTGTGAGAAAAATATTATGCATGAAAACGAACTCAGAAAATCCAACATATGTAGGTGCAAACTCATTGTTTATTTGTTTTTCTTCTTCTTCTTCTTCTTCTTTTTTTTTGATCATTTTTACTTGCACATTCTAACATGTATAACAAGGGTTGACACGCTTACTCCAGAACACGACTAACATCTGCACAGTCTCAAGCTAGCATCTTAAAAAGACACATTACAATTCAATGAATAAATAATGTTCATTCCCATCACCCAACAATTCAACTTATCAAACAAGAACCAGGGTGTTATTTGTGAATTTAAGTTAATCCTTGTTCAATGAATGACCTAGTTCATAAAATTTGATTGCTGCTGCAATGTAAATCCCCCCCCCCCCCCACACACTTGAGTGTGACTGTGTCCTCACAGTCGTTAATCAGACATATATTAGTGAAAGGGAAATAAAATAAGAGGGTCAGCACGGCTTACCGGGTACACGTGCAGAAAATACGCAGTCATCGAATAGATGAACCGGTCCACGATGGACCAATGGATCAGCGTCATCAAGATTATAAGACACAGCTGAAGCACTGAAAACCAAATCATAAAGGACTTTATATTACATGTCAGATTTGGAAAAACAAATCTTGTTTTTTCAGAAGTTTGAGTTGCCAATTTTAAAATTTTGAGCTTACAATTGATCCTAAAATCAAATTGAATTTCTGTAGCAGCTAAAGAGAGGTCATCGAGCTGGGGTTCAGTAAAAGTTTCAAAAACAAAATTCGATTTGTTCAAATGATGTATAAATTGAGAGACGTGCACATCACTCTCACCCCCACACTTGTTTTTAGAAATATTGTTCAGTTTTGCTTTAGTATTTGAAATTTTGTTCACTAAAGGTTCATTCATAAACCTAAAGTCAAAACCAAACAAATGAATTTTCAGTAAATTTCGAAATTGTATTTTCTCAAAAACAGTGTTATTCCAGAAAGAGTTCATATATTGCAGAAATTTATCATTGAAAAACAAGTGATCATAGTGAGGTTCAGTTGAAAAGATCAAGTCGCAAGGAGTTTCAAAATTTTCAGAAAAATCGTCATCGTGTTTGAGATCACATTCAACAGTCCCATTGTTTTCAACCTCAAGAATTTCAAAGTTTTCAAATGTTTCATTTTCAATTTCAGACCCAACAGCATTATCGTCAATCAGTTCAAGAAGTTTTCGCTCATCAAAGTCGTCCTCACCTAAGCAGTTGTTACCAGCTTCGTCATTTCTTTCAAGTTGACAGTCTAAAGTTGCTAACGTTTCAAAATTTTCATAATCTGAGAGAGGAAGATCAAATTGAAGATGGACGTCTTTCTTTTCAAGAGAATTAAAATTCAAATCAATTACCGAGATTTCAACAACTTCATTAAGATTTTCATCAATTTCAAAAGTTGTTAGTTGAAAATTTTCGATTTCAGCAAGAGTTGAATTTTCAGAAGAAGCATCAGTTTGAGTTTGAATTTCAGTTTCGCATAAATCAATGTTTTGCACAAGAGATTTTCCAAAATTTTCATCATCGGTCATATCGCCAGAATCATCAATAATCGTTATGTAATGTGGTGATAAAGTTACTGCCTGATTATTTGGTTCAAAAGAAACGTTGGCAGAAACTTGTTTGTTGCTAGATTGAGATTTATAGTTGTTGAACAAGTTTGTAACTTCAGTTTGAAGAAGAGAAATTTGATAAACAATCCGATAAGAAACTTGCTCGCAATTGTCCATTCTTTGAGCCAGTTCTTCGATGTAAGTCACGCCAAGTTTCATGGAATCCTCAAAGTCATCAACACCATTAATTCCCTCAAGTAATTGATTTTCTAGATTTTGCCAAAATTCAATGGTGTATTGAGACAGTTGTTCAATGATACGCATGTTTTCGATATCTTTATTTTCAGAAGCTTGTTTTTCATCAAAAGTTCGCGCCCATTCCTTGATTTCCTCACGACAAATCCAAATTTCATGCATTAATTGATTGATTTCACTCAGGCTGCCTTCAATAAAATTGGTAGACACATCAGATTTCAAAATGTTGTTCTTTAGAGTCGTCGTTTCTATGTGTTCCTCACTGGTTAATCTTAAAAATTCATCCACCTCATCTCTTAGAAGTTGTTCATTATTTAATTTCCACCACCAACATCGCCAAAAATTTAGCTTGTTCGCAACACATTTTTCATATTCGATAACCAAAATTCTACCTCCACTCGTATTACAAAAATCATTTTGGTTTTCAAAATTTCCGTTGAAACGCATGTTGAATTTTTTTGAAATTCAGCACTTTTCCTATCCATTTGCGCTAATAGTCGACTCATCTCAGATAAATTCTCATTAATCCTAGAATGACAATTTTCATTTTCGGGTACAATCGTTTGATGAGATTGGTGGAAATTATTCGAAAAGTTTTCAGCTTGAAATTCATTCTGATTTGAATTGAAACCAAAATCATTTGAATTTTGAAAAGAATTGTAATTTTGGTTGTTCATGGGGCAAGCACGCATGTACTAGAAGAAGAGAGTTTTTCGTCGAAAAATCAGTTGTAAAACTTGTGGTTCTAAAGAAGCTCTAGAAAAATTGTTAAAATTAACAACTTCGGATTGTATGAATACAGGTCTGGGCCAGGTTTGGACAGGGGTTATCAGTGTTCCACGAATCACCGTAGAAACACAACTGAAGGTTTAAGTACCTGTTTGAGTTCGAAACTCTATCGTTCCTTAGAGACCTCAGAGAGTATCAGTCCTAATTGTCAATTTAACGAATATTTTGTCAAATGAGCTTTGGGGGATCCTCAATTTGATTTCCAAAATAATTTATTTCAAAAATTTTTTTTCCAATTATTCCACGTTCGTTTTAAAAATTTCAACCACACATCAACAGGCACGATAATCAATCATAGAACAATCACAAAATAATAAATTGCAGAAATAAAAATTTTACAAGCGAGCCGTGACACCTGCAGAAATTTTTTTACAAGTAATTTCTATATTTTTCTTTGCAGCAGAGCACCTGTAGTGTTTAGAAAGTTTTACAATGATCGGCAGTCCGTCCAGTGCACCTGAGTCGCGCTAGCGCGTTCACACCCCACTTGGTGTGCAACCGCTCAAACTCTGAATATTCCGCCGCTTCCTTTAGTTGTCGCCTCCTATTAATTGCTTGACTGCGCTGCGGCACGGGTTAGGAGTCCAAAAAAAATTTTTTATGACCTTTTTCAAATTACCACTGTACCTGTTTTCGAAAAATTCTCCCTTTTTTTTTAAAGAAAATTAGAATGAAAATAAAATGAGTGAAAAATAAAATGGTAACAAAACAAAACTATCAAACCCTAATTAAACAAAAGGAAGACAAGTGGATATTTTAAAAAAAAAAAAGAATGTAAACTAAACTAAAACCCTTTTTGAAAATTAAATAAACTCAAAAAAAACTAAAACAAATTAACAAAGAAAAACCAAACAGAAACAAAAGTCCATACGAGTATCTTTTAAACCAGACAGATCCACTCAGCCCAAATAAGCCTACAAGCCCCCTTTAAAGCCCACACACACAAACTATTTTAATCAGAGGTCTGTTGGAAGCAATTTAATTAGCCGCAAACTAAAGTATATCTTCCTCATATCAAACTCAGGGAAATCAACGCGAGAAAATAAAATAAACGTGACTTGAAGTCGAGGGAATTTCTGGTTTCGGATTGCAGCAAAAGGGTGAAGGCGCTGTGATTTGGGGTCTGAAGATTCAGTTAGTTCACTGCGAGGAGATTTCGATTTCGATTGGGGCTTGGCGGTTGGGACAATTTTGAAGACGGTGCTGAATTTGCGGTTGTTGGTGAGGCTAGGGATCGGTCTGTGAAAGGTTTCGAAGCAGTGGAGGCAGGATGAAGTGGTTAAGGCAGGAGGAAGAGCGTAGTATGGATTTTGTGGCACTGGTTGTTCCGAGATGAATGGTTGTGTTACTGTGATGAGCAAAACTGGTGTGGTATTGGAATTGAAGTGCAGTATGGCTTTGGAATTGGTGATGGTTTGATCAAGGAGGAAGATGTAGATCTGATCCTTTGAAGTGAAGAGGTCTTTGGTGTGATGATTATAGGAGATGGAGGCGTGGTGTGTGTTGATGTTTGCGTTTAGGTATGGAGTAGTAGATTGTGAAGATGAGAAGATGGTTTGTAATGCTAATTTGTGCAGAAGTGGTGACTGGTAGATGTTGAGGGAAGTGACGGAGTTGTAGGCAGGCTAGTTGCTTTGGCTTTCAGACGTGATGTAGTTTTGATGAGGGATTCTTGAATGTGTAGTAGGTTTGAGTGACTTGATGTGGACTTGGTATGAAGCTGTATTGAGTCTGAATTTGGTGTGAGGTAGGTTGGGTGTGAACTGGGTGAAGCAACGGGGGATGATGAAGATTAGAAAGAAGGGGCGAGATTAGTGAGAGGGAATATGATGGTGACTGCATTGTGAAGTGAAGGAGGGGCTGAGTGATTATGGAGATGTCTGATCGGTGTTTGGGGTTTTTGGCGAAGGTGTTGAAAGTAGTTCTTTGATTGCAGTGACTGGTTGGGGCTGGATGCTGGTTGTACAAGTGATTGAAGAGCAGTTTGGTGAAGTAGGAATTGGTGACAACTGCAAAACCAGGTTGGGGAAGGAATATGGGGTTTGTGGTGATGCGCAGTGTAGGTCGGATGATCAGAATATTTGTGGAAGTGAGTTGCGGAATTGATGCAAGGAGGAACAGTGGTGGTTGGGGAGTTGAAGAAGTTTGGTACAATGGTGTTAAGTAGAACTGGAATATGGATTGGGTTAGTGAATTTTGCGTGGAGTTTGAAGGATGTTTTGTGATATGTCGGAGGTACGAATTGGGTTCATGTTGTGGTGTGAAGGGTATGATGCGGCTGACGTGATAGAATTGTTGCGTGAAGGTTTGGCAGTGGTGTAGAGATGTGAATGGGTATTTTTGCGGTGGGTGGAGGAGCGAATTGGTAGAGAATCAGAGAGCACAGACAGAGAAAAAAGAAAAGTTGCAGTAGTTTTTGTTTATTGTTGCTCAGATAGTTGCACAAAAAAAAACAATTTACACAAAATGAATTGTAAGAAGAAAAGAAAGAGATTAAAAGATGGGAAGAGATGAAATTTGTGAAACTTGAAAAGAGAAATTAATTAGAAAAGAAATGACGATCAAATTTTTTTATTATATTTTCTTTTTTAGAAAAGAGAAAAAGGAAATGTAAGAAAATTGAAAGGAAGGTTGATAAAAGGGAAGAAATCATGAAAGAATGCAATTTTTTTTATATATTTGTAGGAAGAAGGAAAGAAATGTAAAAGGAAAGAAACAAAAATTGTAAAGGTGAAAGGAATAAATTTAAAAAAAAGGAAAGAAACTGAAACAAAAAATGGCAAAAAAATTTCTTCTTCTTCTTGATTTACAGATATTGTATCAACGATGTTAATACCAAATCAGCTAATCAAGATGTTTCTTTTATATATAAAGGAAAACAAAAGGAAACAAAATAAATCAATAAAATATTTTTGTGTTTTTTTTATTATGCAGGAAAGCTAAAGAGAAAATAAAATAAAGATAAAAATAATAATATAACCCAAAGGATTTAGCAATAAAAATTATTTTGGTCCCCGGCAACGGCGCCAAAATTTGTTTGCGAACAAATTATACAATTGTAAACAACTGTAAAATCCGTTCGGTTTTCCTAAACAACAAGGATTGTTGTAGAGGGTGTCGAACTCTGGGACCAAAATTTTTTTAATTAATAAATCCAATCAAGTTATTTAGAATTTTGATTGGTTGCAAGCACAGAAAATAAACAAAAAGAGAGTTTTAACAATAAGAGAAAGCAATTAGGGGATAATGACATAGATTAGATTCACACTCATCAATTGCCAACAAATAAATATAGATCTAATTCATGTTTCTGTCACAAACACGAATCAACGATAAATAGATTTTTAGAAACAAATAAGTAAACAACGACAAGCATAGCCTATGCAGGAGCTGAGCTCTTAAACAACCATAGACTATCAGGACAGATTCGCAAATTAATTTCTAAAAACCTAAAATTAGATCTAAATCTGATAATTGTTAGATCGAACACGAATATACCATGTGAAGGAGCATAACTCTTAAACGACACAGAATATGAAGGTTCAGATCTAACCCTTGATTCAGATCTAGATCTACATATATAAAGTCCTCATCTATTGGCTATGTGATTCATGATGAATCATATCTATTAGCGTCATCACCCCCTAATTAAAGGGGATTAGCTAGACATAGCTAAAGAAGAGGAAAAACAGAAATTAAATAACATGAACATAAATAAAACTAAAACAAAATAGAACAGAGGAAGAAGAGTTTTATTCCAAGAGAAAGATTACAGAATAAAACTAAGTGTCTTTTACAATGAATGAGATAAAGTGTATTTATAGCTGATATTACAAAGGCTACTTGGCAAATTCCATAATATGGGACTAAAGAATTAGCCCAACTAACACATAAGCTAGTGTGAACGCAGCTGTAGAGTGAGAAGCCTTGCAAATGAGCTAATGTGAACGCAATATTAATCTTTAGTGAGCCAAATCTACCCAACTGAACTCTATTTGCAACCGCTCTTCAAGCTTTAAACTCTTCAAGCTTTAGTAATTTCAACTTCACTCTTTTTAAGCAAATTCTTCATGCTTTATCCATCAAATGCTCTAAACCAAGCTTTTTATCAACAATTTGAAAACACAGCTATAAATACACAATATTAATTATTTTAAATAGAAAACTAGATAAATAAGCGGATAAAATATACACATTTACGTGTATATCATGTATCAAACAATGCCTCAACAAGTGGGGTGGAACAATATGGTAACATAGTTTAAGATTGATATTGTGGAAGAACCAACTTCAGTTAAGCAGAGAAGATGACTACCAGTGATACTACTTTAGAAACTGAGAAATAAATTGAATGTAGTCCCCATCGATTGAACCCCTTGCTATATCGACCACGATAGACCCAACTTTGAAACGAAGGACTTGAAACCATGCATGACTCGTATTCGTGGATTCAATGGATCAGCTAGTGTACCAATAGGCATGGTAGATCTTCCTTTAGAATTGGGACGAGGTGACGGTAGGAGGGTGCAGATTCTCCCATTTCTTGTTTTGGATATCAACTCGCCTTACAATGCTTTCCTGGGCCGACCAACCCTTACCTAGTTCATGGCATGTATTGTTCCATGTTATTTTTTAATGAATTTTCCGATTGGCAATCAAGTTAGAATGGTTAGAGGTGACCTGGTTGCTGTCAATTCTTATTATATGGCAGAATGGAAAAGTGCACACTACACAGAGAAAGGAAAAGGTGTAGAGACTTCTCTCTGCACCAAAGATGACGCCGCATAGCAAACACAGAACAAATTCTGTCCTGGGCAGCACAACAAACATTTTAAAGACTTGAATCCATGGAAAGATGAATAGCCAGGATATGATAGAGCCGCTCCCGTCGGGACCATGATTGAAATCCCGATTGACAATAATAACCCATCAAAGTTTTTGAAAATTAGATCTCATCTTGGTCCCAAATGTGGAGAAGCTCTAGAGGATGTTGGAAGACGACACAAAAAAATTCATGTCGAAATCAACTATGTACATGAACCAGTACTGATCCATGCCCTATAGATCGGAACTGATCATCATGGGGGATCGTGAGGCTCTGAAACTTGGTGTGTAGCTTCGAGGGGTCCATAGCAGGTGATGTGCAAACTTCGGTTATGATTGGATGGATCTAAGTGTGATCACATGAATACTCGTCGATGGAACGACGTAGAAGACTTCGAGGAGGAAATAGAATATAAATATGGACTGGAAGGAAGTACCTAAGGCTAAGATGGAGGGGATCCAGACACTTAGATAAGTTTGGGTAAGTGTATGGATTAGTACCGATCCATAGGGGATGGATTGGTACCTATCCATTAGGGTAGAGAATGGGGACCAGGGATTTTATCTATGAGGAATTGTGGTCTTCAGGTGAATGGTGGTGGTCTCCGTTAGTTAATAAAATCAACGGGTGGAAGTTATTGCCAAAGTAGTGTTGATGTGAACACATGCAAGAGTGGTCGAAGTTGAAAGTGGTAAGTAGCTCAAAGTGGTATGATGCAGCGAGATAATGGACATACTCAAGTGGGACTCGAGCTAAAAATGAAGTGGTGGTGGCCTATGTGATTGGAAGTGTCAAGGAATTGTTGATAGATTGAAGGATTCTAGCGGACTCGAAGTAAGGGCATAGTGGGGATGCCTGTTAGGATCTGAGATATCGAGTGCCTTGGATCACTTGTGTAGTGATTAGTTGTCTTGAGAAGAAAAACGTAAGTAGGACGTAAGACAGTCTAATGTGATGAACTACTCATACTTCTTGCATCGAACTAAGAAAATGGTGCACTGCATGACGTGCCATGTCGATATGGGACTATCATCAATGTAAAATAACTTGAAGCAAACTTGTCGTATAACTCACAGCGCATGTTTAACATGTAATAGAAAATATACAACATGATATAGTAGTGAAGCACAACTGAATAGAAAACTTAAATCTCATAACATCTCAGAATCACCAATATAAAACATCTCTAATATTGAGTAATATGTACATTAAGCCTCACCACATGCCTCTCAGAGATCAAAAAATCTCAACAGACAGCGGAAATAACAAAACATCTCAATAGTAGGTATTAGTAATACGCCGGCCTCCTGCTCATCACCTACAACATCATCGGCACCAAAAACTTGCTACCTATTATCTCAGTCTGCTCATTAATACAATTGATAAACAACCCAAGGTAATTAGTTGAAAACATGAAACCTTGAGTCAGACAACAGTCTTAGCGAGCGATAAAATAACTAACAACAGTTACTGTGACGACCGCCCATAACCCCTACACTAAACAAGAGGAATAATGCGCTGAAAGGTGTGCACGACAACTATGGACGATCATCATAGTAGGTAACACAAGCGGAACCTGTCGTAAAATCATAGTGCAAGGTTAAAATATAATAGAACATATACAACAAGTAGTGATAGTGAAGCAGAAAACACTAAACTTTCATGACAACTAGAAAGTATTTCCCATACATGTGGATAACAACAATAGTGTTTGTACAATCTGCCTCACTACAACACTCAGAGAAATAACAAATAGCGGAAATCCAATTATTAGATAATAGTAAAGATAATAAGCCAGCCTCCTGCTAGCCATCGATCATCATCACCATTACCACTAAGGCATCACCTATCACCTGCTACTTATCTACCCGTCCAACAATCGGATGAACAACCCAAGGTAATAAGAGGGAAACATAAAACCTTGAGTCAGACAACAGTCATAGTGAACGATAAAACAACAAACAAACTTCATCAATAAAGTATATGAGAATGGGTAAATATTCAACTAATCTACCCAGCTCCAGAGAAGAACTCTCAGTTGCCTTCCCCACTACATGACAGTGATAGCCTTAACAATCCATACACCTAACGGAATAACAATTCAGTCATGGCAATTAAAACATCCATTCATATATGGAAAAGCAACTCAATCATGATTACACATGCATTCAAACGTCCATGATTGACTCTGGTTATCACCACCAACCTTGCTTTAGAACCCTCGTTATCATATGAACGACTAACAATTTGCCGTCAATTGTCAAGGACCACACATGATGCCCTGGTTCTAGTAAAACTCCACACGCTATACTCAACACATGTCTAGGCCATACACGACGCCCAAGGCACTCGACTTACAATTGGTCTTCAATTGTACCTTTGCTTTGAGTCTGCTAGAGCCTACGACAATGATAATTCCTCGGCTTTCGTCTCTCTAGTCGTTATCAATTACGACTATTAATTAGCTCAGAACACTTTAGAGATGTCACTTCACACGAACTCAATACATCCTTGAGTTTTCTCCCCATTTATTGCATATAACAAACAACAAACACTTTTCAACACTTCCAAACTTCCCAACTGAATTCACTTTGAAGTCACATCATCACCGGAAATGTCCGACCAGAAATAGCGGCCCAGAAATGGTAGAAATGGCTGACCAGAATAGGCCGACCCAACTTTAGTCCGACCCAACTTTGGTCCGGCCCAACTTCTTCTGACAAGGCCGATCCACCTCAGAATGACTCGGCCGACCCACCTCTGAATGACTTAGCCGACCCACTTTTTCTGACTAGGCTGACCCACTTTTTCTGACTAGGCCGACCTAACTTATGGTCGATCCAACTTGTGGCCGACCCAAAACCTACATATTGCAATTCAACTCCGATTTCGACCAAAACTTCGCCAAATGATAAATCCAATGAAACCAACTCATCCAATTCATCAAAAGGATTACAAGCATGTTATAAAATCAACAATATCATCAATATGACGACTTTACCAATGATAATGTTAAATTCACCAAAATCACCACAAATATGCATATGAACAAAAACCATGGATCTAACTTGCACATTCATATGAAATATCATAGAAATTACCTGTCTAAACTTGCTATATCAAATCCTAGGGTGATCTATATGAAAATGAACTTACCAATGCATAGATCTAAGGGAAAACACTTGAATTTGATGAAAAACATGATCTACTACTCATACACTTCATTGAATCCATGTGAGAGATGCATATCACTTACTAATTCTCCAAAACAAGCTAAAATGGTAGAAATAAGAATCCGAACAGCAAGCACCTCGCACCAAACACCTTGATCCGATGAATCCTTGCCTCAGTTGATGTAGATCTTGCCTCCAATGGTGTAGATCTATGATTTCCCTCCTTGCATTTGGGTTTTTAATAGTGGAAAGGTGTTAGAGGAAGAAGGAGCACAAGGCCACCCAATGAGGAAATGAAAGACTAAACTATTTCCCATATCCCTCACCTCCTATTTATAACCTCCCATCAACACACTAATGGGCCTCTCCAATTCAGCCCATTACGGCTTACCAAACCTAGACAACCAACTGAAAAACCTTAAAACAGCGATTCCTCCCAAACCGCTAAGCCAAATCTTTAGTGTCACCACTCTACAGAAAGACACACTACAAAAAATTTGGTCTTTACCTACCAGTTGTAAGTGTGGGTAAAACTAATCTAATTGTGGGTAATATGTTTTAGCTACCAATGTTGAATTGGTAGAGATTGGTAGGTAAAGCTTAGTAGAGAAAGTGTCTTTACCTACATTTATTAATATTGGTAAGTAAAAAAAAAATTGTGGACCCCACTAAGTTGTGAACCAAATAATGAATCATTTGTTGATGTGTTTGATGATGTGTCATCCAATGTGGCTGCTGACATGGTTGTCACATTAGCATATCGTGACATAAATAATTGTTGCCACTTGGAATCTTATGGTTAGTCCATGTGTCAAATAACGATTTGTCCATGTGTCATCATTTGATTAGTACATATGACATCATTTTTTAAGCCATGTAGCATAATTTGATTAAACCACATGACATTATTTGATTTACCACATGGCATCATTTTATTGGTCTATGTTACATAATATTATTGTATTTTCATCAAATTTAATGGTTAGGTATAAGTAAAATTAATAACATTTATTTAAAGATATTCTACATTAGAAATGAACAAGAAAAGAGCTTCGTGAATCCGATCTTATTATTAAATTTCTCAGAATCTATATAAATTGGTTGGTACAAACTGGCTAATGACACTCCACATCAAAAGAAATAACAATTATGGAATATACAATATAATTGACGATTACAACACTTTTAAGTAGCAGGGACATCGACCATTTCATGCACAACTGTAGCTAAAACACAAGGGTAGTGCTTGTACTGCAGCTCAACAATATCATCTCCCCGTAGCTTTCCAACCAAGTGGGTTTGGCATAATATACTACACATAACAATAATAGTCATAAGTTAAATGCAACACAATAACAAATACTAGCAATTTCATTTTTCCTTTAAAAAGAAGAATTAAATGCAGCACGATATCAAATATCAGCAATAACAAAATATAATGGAACAAATTGAACACTAGACATTCACCAACCATCATCTGCTATCTTTTTTTTTCTTTTTTTCCTTTTTAACCAAAATAAGGGGTTTTGAATTCCCAAAAATTCTCTAATACAAAACCTGAAGCATCAAGGATCGAAACACACTGCATTATTCCTAGGCAACAGAGTTATCTTTAGGGCAGTATAAAGATAAATAAAAACTAATATTGCTTCATATGTGTTAGCCTACTTTGTGAACTAGGCAACACAAAGTCGAGATGTCAAGCGTTGAAAAACACTTCTTCTTAAAAAGCATCGGATCGGATCGGAGGGCTACTACTAGATCGGGACGGAACATAGCAAAATGGACAAGAGCTCAAGTTCAGCACAGGTCGGACCGGATCGGATGCCCCGATCCGAACCCCTTCTACTCGCCCCTCCGAACCGAACCCAGTATACCATGTTGCTTCACCCCACGATCTCCTGGATATTCGGGGTAGTTACAACCATTTCCTACCCATGTTGACCACTAATCTGGTGCGCTGTCAACACTGAAATCCATCTGAGTCCGAGAATGATGGGATAAGAGCCACGAGGCTCCGATCCGAACCAGATTCTGAGAGAATTTCCACCTATAAATACCCCATCAAGAGGCATTTGAAAGGATCTTTTGGAGCACTCGTACAGTTCAAACATCAAAGAAAACCGAATTCCAGCATTCCAAACAATCCAAAATTGTCATTCAAAGTATATGTTGAGATAGTTAAGTGAATGTATATGAAAAGTGGGTGAAATTGAGTGAATATCTCATTGTATTTTCATCTACATTATCAAGAAAAGTGATTATAAAGTGGACGTAGGCTTTTCAACGCCAAACCACTATAAATCCTGTGTCTCCTTTTTATTTTCGATCTTATTTTATTTCGATTTTAGTCAATTTGGGTGTTAGAACCACTTTTTGGTCTAACATTTTGGTGCTTTCACTGAGAACATTTGAATTCTCTGTTTTTCTGGATTATCGTTCTACTTTTTGGACCGTTGAGTTCAAAGAAGTTAATCCTCAATTTTTGACGCTTTTGAATACTTGTTGGTTGATTGTTGAAGAACTATGGCCAAAGGGAAAGGCAAGGAAGTTCAAACCAGTCGAGGGAACGGAGTTGGTGAAGATCAGCAAAACCCGGTCGTGACAAGGTCTCGTGGGCAGAGTTCGGGAGCAAATCAGACAGGTTCAGGAAATCCGAACCGACCTCAAGGAGAGAGCTTCGATCCGAACTGAGTAGGAGAAATTGAAGAAGTGCACTCCCTTAACCCGAACCGATCCGAACAGGTTGCTCAGCTCTGATCCGAACAGGTTTCTCAGCTCTGATCCGATCAGGTTGCTCAGCTCCGATCCGATCCGTCACTAGGTGATGATGGAACCTCTACTCGAGCTCCTCCAAATGCTCCACTCCAGCCACCAGGATCAACGACCAGATCAATCCATCTGCGCCTGTTACCCAAGGAGATTTTTCGCGCCTTCTTGACATGCTTGAGAGCAATAGGGAGGCTATGAAAATCCACGAGCGCACCAATCTTATGATGCAAGAGAATATGAGAATCATGAGTAGGGAAATTGGCGAACTCCACAGACAAAGGACTCCATCCCCGGTTCATCACACTGCAATGGATCAGTCTTCTTCTTCTGAGGAAGAACGGCCCCGTGAAAGAAGGCCGCTCGATCGACCTCAGAATTTGGAGCAAATGACTTTCGGATCTTTGGGGTCCCGCGAGGACGCTGCTTAGTTACTAGGACCCAATGATCCGAGCTTGAGAGAGCCTATGCTATTACCAATGCGGGGATGCCATGTGTTGCCTAGAGACCACCTTACCAATCCCACTCAGGGACAAATGCTTCAGCCCCTTCCTCCCGAGATCGACCGGGAACGTAGGGAGCAAAGCAGAGCAGAAGCGGCTAGAAGAAGGAGGGCGCCCCCTGATCAGGAGCCCAGAGGAAACCCGAACATCAGAGCCAGGGAGCCTAAACGGCCCATGACCAATGCTGACGTATGGGCTATGGTACGCCAGATCATGTCTGAGAGTCGAAACTACACCAATGAAGATTATGGCATTGAGCAAAGCCATACTCCCTTTATTGATGACATCCTTGACTTCCAGTTCCCCCGACGTTTTAACCTACCGCAGATGGACAGGTACAACGGGAGAACCGACCCGGGACAACATTTGATGTGATGCGCATGGCTTATGAATGCTGCCGCTGCCCCTGACGCAGTGAAGTGTAAGGCTTTCCCGATTTACGTAGAAGACGTGGCATTACTATGGTTTACCCGACTTCCTCCTCGATCGATATCGAATTTCAAGGAATTAAGTGAACGTTTTATGAATCACTTCCGACTTCACGCCCGAAAGTCTAAGAATGTTATTGAATTATCGAGAATTAAGCAAGTGTCGGGTGATTCTCTGAAGTCATATCTTGACCATTTCAACTTAGCTGTAACAGAAGTCAGTGACCCGCACGAGCCCACCATCTTGATGGCTTTAATGGAAGGAGTTGATCCTGATTCCGAATTTGGAGATTATCTTTCTGGGAAGCCACCTCCCACAAGAGAGTTGTTTTATGAGAAGGCCAATATTCAGTTAAGACGAGAGGAAGCAAGGGCAAACAGAAAGAGGAAGTCCGGAGCGGCTTCAAAAGAAACTGTTCAGAGAAATGTTGCCGTAAAGCAGTCTGGAGAAAGTTCTGGGAAAGTCGAAGTGAATGTGGGAAACAAGAATGGAAACAATAATAGTGGAAACGGGGGGCAACAGCAACCGTAATGCGAATGGTAACAGGAGAAATAGGAACCGAGGAAGTAATTCTGACAAAAGACCCCGGTTCCAGACCTTTGAGAATTATTCACCGCTGAGTGACACTCTAGAGAACATTTATTTGGATACATACAATGTTTTGCAATACAAAAGACCGCCGCCTCGAGATTCAACAGAGAAAGAAATCGCAACTGGAAAATTTTGTTTATTTCATGGAACTCATGGGCATTCAACGAATGAATGTCGATACTTGAGAGATGTGGTTGAGAAGCTGCTGCGCGAAGGAAAATTGGATGAGTATAAGGCTGCCCCAAGAGACAGGGGGCAAGGAGAACAGACCCCAAACCAGAATCATTCTGCTCCCAAGCCTGCAACGTAGCAGAAAGGCAAGGGAATTGTTATTAACACCATAATAGGTGGACTCCACCCAGCTATCCACAGTTTTAGAGCAATGGACCAATACGTAAATGCAGTTAAGCACGTAGATGTGGATGAGTGCGACGATTTGGAAGATATCACCCCTGTGAAACAGCAGAAGACAATGTTCGATGACATGGTGTTCCGTAGCAGAGACGATACCGGAATCCAGTCACCTACTGAAGATCCGTTGGTCATTACCACTACCATTGGACCGGCACTGGTTCATAAGGTACTAGTGGACAATGGAAGCTCTGTCAATATTTTGTTTAAGAAGTCATTTGATCAGATGAAACTTGAGTCTGGAGATTTGAAGCCTTGCGAAGGTTGGATCGGAGGCTTCAACGGGGCATCGACAGCTCCAATGGGGTATATAGAATTGCCCGTAACATTGGGGCAAGGGGAACGTTGAAGAGTACGAATGCTTCAGTTCGTAGTGCTGGACGTAGATTCGCCCTACAACGCATTTTTGGGAAGGCCTGCCCTTGCAGAGTTCAGGGCTTGTATCGCCCCATGGTGTTTATTGCTTAAGTTCCCAACTGAAGCCGGAACAGGAGTAATGAGAGGAGATCAAGTCTCCGGACGGGCTTGCTATATTACCGAGTTAAAGATGCTGATGAAGGGACTTAACATCGAGATTAAAGGTACCTCACCTCCTCCAAAGGAGGGTTCAGCGTAGCAATTAGAGGGATCAACCCCGAAGGAGTTGCCCAAGGGAATGCCTGAAGACTTGGATCCCAGAGAAGATGAGGAACCTGAGGCTAGAAATGCAACTCCTAATGAAGCGACAGTGGACATACCCATTGACGAAGTTGATCCAACAAAATTTTTGAAGACTGGATCCCAGTTGGATCCACACCGAGCTAAAGAACTGACTGACTTCCTGAAGGCAAACCTGGATGTGTTTGCCTGGACCCACGCCGACATGTGTGGGATATCGCCATCCATCATGAGTCATTCACTGAGTATAAACCCAAAACACCTGCCTGTAAAGCAAAAGAGACGTGTGCTGGGCCCAGAGAGGTCGGCAGATCTGAAAGAGGAAGTGGAGAAGCTGAAAGAGAACGGATTTATTAGTGATTCGACATATCCTGACTGGATATTGAATCCTGTTTTGGTAAAGAAGTCAAACGGAAAGTGGCGGACATGCATTGATTTTTCAGACTTGAACAGAGCTTGCCCGAAAGATAGCTTCCCACTCCCCAGAATTGACCAGCTTGTAGATTCGACAGCGGGACATGAACTTCTTTCTTTCATGGACGTATATTCCGGGTACAACCAGATTCCCATGCATGTGCCAGATCAAGAGCGCACGAGCTTCATTACAAATTTGGGGTTGTATTGCTATGTGGTCATGCCGTTCGGATTGAAAAACGCTGGAGCTACCTACCAACGCTTGGTGAAAAGGATGTTTTATAACCAAATAGGGAAGACTATGGAAGTTTATGTGGATGATATGCTTGTCAAATCGAAATAGTCCTCCAGCCATACACGAGACTTGGCAGAGATGTTTGGTATCCTGCGAAAGTATCGGATGAAGTTAAATCCTTTGAAATGCTCATTTAGAGTGGCAACTGGAAAGTTTCTAGGTTTCATCGTGAGCTCTCGAGGGATTGAAATCAATCCCAGCCAAATAGCAGCGATAAGAAACATTGAAGAACCGAGGAGAATCAAAGATGTCCAAAGCCTTGCAGGGAAAGTAGCTGCGTTGAGTAGATTTATCTCCAAAGCAACGGACAAATGCGTCTCATTTTTTGACTTGATAAAAAGGGGAAAGAAAAATTTCGAATGGACTCCGGACTGTGTTAAGGCCTTTCGAAATTTATTGGAATTACTAGAGAAACCACCGATTTTGTCAAAGCCAGTGGATCATGAAGAGTTATTTGTTTACCTAGCGGTTTTGGCTCACGCTGTTAGCACCGCCTTGGTCCGAGAAGAAGACAAAATGCAAAGGCCGGTATATTATGTAAGCAAGAAATTGGCAGCTGCAGAACGCAACTACCCAAGGATTGAGAAGCTTGCTTACAGCCTCCTGATCGCCTCCCGAAAACTTCGCCACTATTTCCAAGCTCACCCAATAACCATATACACTGACCAGCCTCTGAGGCAGGTGTTGCAAAGACCCAAAGCATCGGGAAGTTTGATCAAATAGAATATCGAACTAAGTCAGTTTGATTTAAATTTTCAGCCGCGAAGATCGATCAGGGGGCAAGCTCTGGCTGACTTTATAGCAGAGTTCACAATCCCAGAGGAGGAAATGATCAATGATAAGGTGGTCAAGTCAGAGGAGGAGTTAAAATTAGATCCATGGAAGTTGTACACAGACGGAGCCAAGAACGACCGAAGGTCCGGAGTTGGAGTCGTCTTAGTTACTCCTGAGGGACGATCGTTATATTATGCTCTACGATTAGAATTTTCAGCGACTAATAACGACTCTGAATATGAAGCCCTGATTGCCGGGCTGAAACTTGCTAAGGAACTCGGAATAAAGGCATTGGATATATTCTGCGACTCCAAAATAGTCGTCTGCCAAGTGCGGAAGGAGTTTGTGGCTCGGGGACCTCGACTTATCGCCTATCTCGGGAAAGTGGAGGAGCTGTTGACCAACTTGGAACGGTATAACATAACGCATATCTCAAGAGACGAAAACCAGAAGGCAGACAGGCTAGCAAAGCTAGCTAGTTCCGACAATCTGGAGGAAACTGAAATGATTCCAATTGAAACGTTGGGATCGCCAAGCTTTGAGTCGATGGAAATTGAATTAGCTTTCGAAGCAGAACAGGAGAAGGAGTCGTGGATGACCCCAATTAAGAATTTCCTTAGAAATGGGATACTCCCGTCAAAGAAGAGTGAGAGGCAGGCCATAGTTCGCAAGGCCACCAGATACATCCTTCAAGATGATACTCTTTATAGACAAGGATTTTCCATGCCCCAGTTACGATGTATAGCACACAACGACATCAAGCGTGTACTAAGAGAAGTACACGAAGGTGAGTGTGGAGATCATACGGGAGGTCAGACCTTAGCAAAGAAGGTATTGCGATATGGATACTTCTGGCCCACAATTAATAAAGATGCAGCTGACTATTCACGACGCTGCGACAAATGCCAGAGATTCGCCAAGATCCCTAGAGCACCACCGACCCAACTCAAATCAATGGTGAGTCCTTGGCCGTTTTCCATGTGGGGAATTGACATCATCGGAGTTCTACCAATTGCTAAAGGAGGAGCGAAATATGCAATAGTCGCCGTGGAATATTTTACGAAGTGGGTGGAAGCTGAGCCCTTAACCAAAATCACAGTGAGAAAGGTGATAAGTTTCGTGGTTAGAAATATCATATGCCGATTTGGGATCCCAAGGACCATTATAACTGATAACGGAATCCAGTTCGATGGTGCCGAATTCAGAAATTTCTGCCAGAATTATAAGATCGACAAACGGTACACTGCAGTCGCCCATCCACAGTCAAACGGGCAAGTAGAAGCAATAAACAAAGTCATAAAGTCCATCCTCAAGAAGCGATTAGAACGTGCAAAGGCAAAATGGGTGGATGAATTGCCCTTAGCTTTGTGGGCATATCGGACAACGTTTAAGACAGCTACCGGGCATACTCCTTTCTCTCTCTCATTTGGTTCCGAAGAGGTAATTCCAGTAGAGCTAGAAGTTCCCTCTCACAGGGTGACATATTATGACCCGATGACGAATCGGGCACTACTCCTCGAGTCTCTTGATGAAATCGAAGAGAAAAGGGACGAGGCAGACTTGCGTGCGTCAAGACATCGACGTTAGATGGCACGCTATTATGACAAAAAAGTTCCTTTTAGGACCTTTGAACCAGGAGATTTGGTGCTAAAGCGAGTTTTTCCATCCCTTCCTCACCTCGGTCCAAAGTGGGAAGGACCCTTTGTCATCCAACGAAAACTTGAAACAGGAGCCTTCAAGTTAACGACCATAGATGGCGAAGAACTACCTAGGGCTTGGAATGCCCAACACTTGATGCGATATTTGAATTAGGGATGTTGTACTTTTTGTTGTTTTCCTTATGAACTCTGTAAAAAGGCACGACTTGCCTTAGAAAATCTGTTGATATGAACAAAGAACTATAAAGTGGATGTAGGCTACGACTTAGCCGAACCACTATAAAAATATCATGTGCCATTTACTTTCCTGCATTATTTTTACCTTCAACTACTATTCCATTATGATTGTAGAATATAAGATGTTAATTTAAAACCTGAAAAGTTGAAAACAGCTTGTATGCAGGAACAAACACAATGGCTGTTTGTGCAATATGACATGAAAGAATGGGAAGACGACATTCTTAACTCTAACTCTCAAGAATTGAGAGAGAGTATAAATGACGGGAAGACGACGTCCTCTGAGGCGTGAAGGTGCACCCAGACAAGAGACCGCCTCAGCAAGAACTCTAACCCGAATATTAGACGGGAGAGTATAAAAAATGCCAGAAAAAGGACAGGCATCAATGACACAAGGAATGTGACCCCGTCGGAGAATCGGGGACATTTAGACTTTTTTGACTAAATCTTGAATAGTTTTTCAAGACTGACTGGGGGCATATATGTACACACATATTTCCCCCCATTATGACTCCATTACACAACTATATTAGGACATGCATTTTCATAAGTACAGAAGTGACAACTAACAGCCATTGCAGGAAATGAATTATTTTTATTTACAAATGAATGAACTTGTACAGGAAAACAAACAAAAAGAAGGTGCGAGGGCCACACTTGCAGCAACAATTATGGGCCAATCAAATGCTAAAATAAAGCAAGACACTCCATCATTTAGACTTCGAAGTGGACTTGGACTTCTTAGCTGCCTTCTCCGAATCCCTCGCCTCTTTCTCAGCCTCAGTCAAGATGCGCTTTGACTTTTTCTTCCCTGAGGCTGAAGTGTTGGAACCAGTTGACTTTTTCCCAGAAGGCGGAACGCTGGAATCAAGAGAAGACTTTTTAGCAAGTTCTTCTGTAATAGATCTAGTCGAAAGCTTAACAACTAACCTTGATCCAGCATCCACTACTGAGAGGGGCTTAAGGCTTTCGGGGTTTAGGTCTTCAACTTTAAGCTACATGCGTTTATCTAGTTCAGCTTTTAGTGAGCTAAAGTAACGTCATCGGCGCTTTTCGACTCCCCAACTATAGCCACCTCAGGGTCTTCCTCGTGTCCCCCGTTGACGCCATCATCTTTTAAGGCATCTATCATTTCGTCATCATGAGGAGTATCAGCCTTAGACGGTTCAGTTCCTTCTCCCGAATCTATGGTGGCAGCCTTGTCCTTTCCTCTTTAGCCTTCTCCGTAGGTTCTGCTCCAGCGGTGGTTCCCTGGGACACGTCTGTCTTTTCGGATGGTTCAATACCTACAGAGTGAGATGCAACAGTTATCAACTCAGGAGAAAATAATGGGTTCTTCATCGATCGCCCAATTACGTGATGAAAGGTAAAGATGGCTTTGACGAATTGAGGTGAAAAGGTAGAGATACCTTCCGATGACTTCTCAGCTGGAGTGACCGCTGTCTCCGATGCCGTTTCGGGTATAGGGGATAAAAGAGATGCCCGAGGGATCCCCGGGTTTTCGGGATCATATCCCTCTACTTCAGAAGTTTTAGAGGCAGTAGAAGAAGAACCAGCCTCAGGAATGTTCTTTCGTTTAGCCCTCCGCTTCTCTTCCTCCATAGTAGCAGCAATAAGGCGGCGTCCCTCGGCTAGGCGTTCTGGTTCATCATCTCGTAGATATTTCTCCATAAGCTTGTCCTCGTCAATGGAATCAACCTTGAGTTCCTCTTTCTCCCATTCAACGATTTGACTCCATACTTGGACCAAAGTAGATGGATAATCTTCAATCCAAGAGATGTTCCGGCGGCCAATTATATGCGCAAAGAATTCAATCATTAATTCGCCGAAACCATGCAGCTCTTCCTCAGCCTCTGATAGCTGCTTGTGGGCCTCTTCAGTGGACTTGATAGCACCTTCGACGTTACCCTCCGCTAGGGTAGCCCTGTTCTCCGCCTCCACCAACTTGGAAGCCAAGTCAGCGTTTTTCTTCTCCAATTCAGCATTCTTCTTCGCTAACTCGGCCTTCTCCCGCTCAAGGTCAGCGTTGGCAAGTTGCATTTTGGCGGCATCTGACTTGGCATCTTCGACTTGCTTTTTCAATTCCGAACGTTCTTGGGTATGGGACTCAAGAAAATAATGGTAGCATTTTTGTAGATCCTCAAATTGTTGCTTGAAGCTGGCAGCATCCCGTTGAGCAACAGCAAGTTGAGCCTGTGTATCCTCGAGGTCTTTTCCTAAATTTTTTAAGGCCCTTGCATCGACTTCTGCGGTCTTTTGCATCGAGTCAGTATTCGTGATTAAAGTTCGGATGATTCTGGAGAGGCTGCGCGAAAATTTGAACATTTCTGAATATTGTTTCTCGACCACGTCTATTTTTGCTTTGGCCTCATCTTCCCACCTCGAAGAAATAGGCTCAAGAGCAGGTTAAAAAAGTCAAGTATTCGAAGTAATGATCAGGAAATTGCTCCTCCAGATACACCCGCTTAACTGCAGTTTCAGCATCCAGCGGTGGAGGTGCGGGGAATGTCAGCTCGGTATCCCTGTGCGTGGAGGGCTCAATGGCCTCTTCATCCCTTCTAGGCCATTTAGCGGAACCTTATGCTTGCTTCGTGATTCGGTATCTCTTGGCGGGCTCCTCTCCCTACTGCGCTTTTCTTGAGAGGAGGTTGAGTCTTTTGATTGCGGCCTGTCCTCTTCTCGACGACCTTGGTTACCCTTATATCGCTCTGGATCTGTCCGGACGGGAGAGCGAGAGCGCGAGGACCGCGAATGATAAGAATCATAGGGCCTTCTATCCTCCCTACCGCGATCTTCGCGACGATCATACTCAGTATCGTGAGGGGGATTAGACATGCTGCGACGGAGTTTCCTGATATCATAATAGGAACGGGACATTGTACCTGCACAACAAGGCAAATGAAATTCAAAGTCAGTGTTTTCACAAAAGAAAAGTGCTGTGAAATGTGGTGCTATTGTGTTAAGTGCGTCCTAAGTGGTGTCCCCCCCCCCCCCCCCGACAAACCCGAGTCCGAAGCCAGACTAGTACGAGCGGGCTCTTTGGCCTTAGCAGGAGTGGTCTCTTCGGAAGAAGTGAAAACTAAAGGATTCGTCCCAAAATCCTATGAAGTGTAAATAGTTTCAGGTAAGGGGAGATCCCCCAAACCCTGAAATATTGGGTCATCGGTACTAGGGGCGTCTCCCTGAGAAGCATCAATCGGCAGCTCTTTGGAAGACGTTGACCTTTCCGGAGAAATGGCATCCTCAGGAACAATATACCCCTCACGGTGCCTTTCGGCCATGTTAGCCAATTCATCATCTTGAGTCGAAGATGGAGAAGGTGAAGCCTGAAGAGGCATTGTAGGAGCTTTCGAGCTTTCGCCTGTTTCTGGGATTACGTCCACTAGGGGAATATATACATATGGACCCGTCCCGTGACCAATGCTACGGGTAATGGACAACAACCCATGAAGATGAAGATATTCGTCCTTAAGGACTTCATCAATAGTTAAAAACTTTTGATCACCGTCAAGGAGCCGGTGCATCCGACCAAAGAACGCTTGATCCGATATTTGTTTTGGGTTATCAACTGCAAACAAAAAGAAAACGGATTAATGTGGTGGCTTGGACGTACAGAGTAGAGATTTAGAAAACCAGTGCTTTACTTGATTTCATCCATCTCCTAGCACACCCTGGCTGTTGCCTTACATAAAACCATTCCAGCCTGGAGTCACCCGCTTTACTGCTGAACGGTGCTGGAATTATTTTCCTCTTCGGGACAGACTCGAAGTAACAGAAAGAAGGAGTTTCTCGAGTCTGATGCTTGAAGTTATAAAAGAAATGAACATCATCAAAAGTGAGCTCTACGCCTAAGATCGTGCGGTACGCTACATATAGGGTGTACAGGTAAGCATAGGAATTGGGGTGCAGCTGCATGGAGGCAATCCGCATTTGCCTTAGAAAATCGACGAAGAAAGGAGAAAATGGAGGGATAGCCCCAACCATGCACATCAATCGAGTGATTGCCATAAATCCCTCCGGAGGGTTGTGAGGACGATCAGCTTTTGATGGCAACAAGGTATCCCCTTTGGGTATCCCGTACTTTAGGCGTATTCAAATAAGTCTGTCATTGTCGATCGTCGATTCAACATAATCTTGAGGTGATTCCAGTATGATGGCAGACTCAAATTCGTCAGGAGCTCGATCATCTCCAATCCCTCCTTCCTCTTCACAGCCCAGGGAAACTCCACCCTCAGAAGACACATTATCGCTTTCATGAGTTTCTACCTCGTAGTCTGAGCCCTCATCATCCCATTCTGGATTTGAGGAAGAAGATATGTCTTCAAGAGTGATTTTGTTGGATGTCTCTGGGATCTCTTACTTTTCTGCTAATCTAGGTGAACGTCTGGATGTCATGGTCAGTAAACTATTGAAGAAGCAATAGCACAAGTTAGAGTAAATTAGCCCGTATCCCCCTGTGCATGTGTATGAACTAAAGTGTGAGCAGTGCATGCAGAAAATGTAAAGTTAACGCTCGAAAGTGCAATGCAAAATCTTGGCAAAGTAATAATGTTCAGGGCAGTTCTTGATGTTCATGTATGTTCGCAAGGCACTATCCTAACTGTCCATTAAGTTGAAGATTATATCAAGAATTGAACGGGCTACTTAAGCAAGTTCTTATGTGTTGAGCGGGATTATTTTTCTTCGGTTCGGTTCAGATGTATGCATTGGGATCGGATCGGAGAATATAGTCTTATCTTGGCTTGGGGATAAACATTGTTGCTCGGGGATCAAATCAGATCGGATCGGTAATGGACTTTTGAAATGGTCCGGATCGGATTAGGCAACCACACCATTTTCTTCCTTTATTCCGATTTCAAGTCCGACCCGACCCGATCAAGGGAGCCCTGCCTCTATGACTTTTTGCTCCGACCCGATCCGGTTTTGCAAATTTCTCTTCCCTTTTTTCTTCTCCATTTTCTACATCCCATCATCCGAACCAATCCCCTGTAATATCCTTCTTCTTCCTCCTTTTCTAACTTAGAACCCAATTCTGTGCTAATATCCCCAATTAAGACCAAGTTTTTATTTTTTGGTCAAATCGCCTATAGTGGGTCTTAATCCCCTCCTCCTAACACCTCGAGGCGGTGACTGGGCCACCAACGACGATGGTAGAGGAGGAGGAGACTGTGATGACGAACTCAAACCAAAACTATGTCCAAATCAGTCAAGTCAGTCGTAAATTCTAGTTGATATCGATTATTATCAAGAGAATCGAGTTTAAAACCCACTTACGAGAGCGATTTGATGATTAATAAAGGGGACTTTGGAGTTTCAAAAGGTTAGGGATTCTGTGTTTAATCGGCTGAGAAAAAGCAAATGAAAAGAAAGAGAGGAAGAAAGAAAAGGGTAATAAGCTTATATAGGTCGATGGTGACTACTCGTATTCCCTTCTCTTTTTCTCTGCTCGGACCGGGATATAAGCCCGTGATGCATTCCAGCCCACTGACCCAGTGCTAACCAAGAGAGGAAGAAATGTTGTTCGGGTCGGAGCCCGAACCGAACGTAATTTCGTGCATCAGCTTGGCATCAAAATTGAGTTAAAATTCGAAGAGGAAATAAAAACAAAGAAAAATCAAAAAGAAAATCACCTGGAAGGATAATCGAATGTTAACAAGAGTTCTCCAAGCTATTTGAAAATAAAGAAAGGGATTTACATACTATGCGAAGTATATATAAACACCAAGAGATGCAACTTTCTGAAGCGACGTGTCTTTATATGTCAATAGAAACGACTTTTCAACGATTCAATTTCAGAAAGGCACTGTGTAAATGACAATCAAAGCATGCTCCGTATCCAACAGAAGCATCCTTTGAGGGGGCAAAATGTTAGCCTACTTTGTGAACTAGGCAACACAAAGTCGAGATGTCAAGCGTTGAAGAACACTTCTTCTTAAAAAGCATCGGATCAGATCGGAGAGCTACTACCAGATCGGGACGGAACAGAGCAAAATGGACAAGAGCTCAAGTTCAGCACAGGTCGGACCGGATCGGATGCCCCGATCCGAACCCCTTCTACTCGCCCCTCCGAACCGAACCAAGTATACCATGTTGCTTCACCCCACGATCTCCTGGATATCCGGGGTAGTTACAACCATTTCCTACCCATGTTGACCACTAATCTGGTGCACTGTCAACACTGAAATCCATTTGAGCCCGAGAATGATGGGATAAGAGCCACGTGGCTCCGATCCGAACCGGATTCTGAGTGAATTTCCACCTATAAATACCTCATCAAGAGTCATTTGAAAGGATCTTTTGGAGCACTCGTACAGTTCAAACATCAAAGAAAACCGAATTCCAGCATTCCAAACAATCCAAAATCGTCATTCAAAGTATATGTTGAGATAGTTAAGTGAATGTATATGAAAAGTGGGTGAAATTGAGTGAATATCTCATTGTATTTTCATCTACATTATCAAGCAAAGTGATTATAAAGTGGACGTAGGCTTTTCAACGCCGAACCACTATAAATCCCGTGTCTCCTTTTTATTTTCGATCTTATTTTATTTCGATTTTAGTCAATTTGGGTGTTAGAACCACTTTTTGGTCTAACAATATGGTTCATTTTAGGAGTTAACTCATAAAAAATAAAAGAATAGCTAATAATCTGTATCGATTTTTAATCAACGTCAGCATACAGCAATCACCTTCTGGCCATGTCTCATTGAGGTCGAGGAAAACATAGCATTTATTTGAGCTGGGTGCTGCTGAAGTGGCAGCAGACTCAACTAAACTCTTCTCCCTTTGCATGCTCGTCTGTGATATTAAAATAAAATTTCAGTAACATATGAAATTTTATGAATCTAGAAGAAAATATAGCAAAGAATATACAGCAATGAATACTTTTTATCGAAATTTACAAGTTTATCTAAATGATACTTAGATTAAGGGCATGTTTTACAAAACACTAAACTAATTTCATGTTGATATAAAGATGTAGATGGATCACTAATATACAAAAGAAGAAAAGAGTTGGTTTAGCTATATATGTGGTAACATTGAGGAATCATTCACAAACAAGTCGACCTAATTTACTTATTCGGACAGGATAATAAGTTGCTAGAAATAGTGAGGTCTTGAATTTCTCCTCCATTTTCTTGCATGTGCATGGTAATACTGTGCATATTACTGTAAACCATTTCCATAAACGCCAACTAAAAGCCCATCTTCATGCCAAAACCTCCCTTACAAATCTTGTTGTTGATCATCAAACCCACTTAAACCTTCATTAACCATCCTTCCTAACTCCAATCGGCCACACCACGATCATCTTCTTTCATTTTGTGTTTCCACAAATATTCGAACCCACCTTGACAATGGCAGCTTGGCTGACATAGCCTGCCAAATTCGATTAACAAAATAGGGATAACTTGCAAATGAAGCATGTAACAGCTTTCGGTCGGTATTCATTTAAATAAATCTAAATAATTAAACACGCAATAATTAAATAAAAGAGGAAAAGTGAAAATAAACTAATGTTTTTCCTCTTTCAGCTAGTATTCACCGTACCAAAATAGAAATTGATAGAATTTCTTGAAATTGATTACGTATTGCTTGAAATCAACATGTATCTCAGATTTAGGATATTTTATTTGAAGAGAGCAAAGACGAAAAATGGAAGAAGGCGGTGGAAAAATCGCAGTGGGTTGGTTGTGGCGGTAAAGTTCACGAGGTATTGAAAAATAAGGAAGAAGGATTTAGGGGAAGATGTGGTTATTCATTAGATCCATTTGCTTCTTGAAGCGATGAAATTAATTCAGGGATAGTGAGTTTGGGGAGGAGGTGCGATACGTTTGGGGGATGAAATTGGGGAAGAGAAATTAACGTGGTTGAGGGACGTATTGGGAAGTTAAAGGGAATGAATGCAATTTCAGGAAACAAATAAATAAAATGCGGTGATTTATGGAGTGTCCCTTTTTAGAAATTATGATGTAGGCCGTGTTCCACATCACCAATCAGAAGTTACTGCTTTTAAGTTTATTTAATTAATATATTTGTTTGTGTGTGTATATATATGATTATGTTCGTAAATAGAGGAATAATTAGTAAAGATTTACTGCAGATTTTATAGCAAGATTCACTTTGTGTGAATATGTTATCGTAACTAGTATTATTAGACAATAAATATTTACTTATCATATATATGACTAACAGTCTGTGATATTTTAAAAAAAAAGCCTTCACAAATAATTTGAACACAAAGGAAATGATTAGAGTATTCCATTTTTTTTAATACTAAAAATTAAAAAAACTAAAATCCACTTTATGCTCAAATTTGATTTTTGATTATTAATCAAGGCTAACTCTGTTTATACACCTGAAATAGCTAAAAATACACCAAAAATTACAAAAAACTAACATACACCATATATTACTTTACATACACTATTTCTTTTACTAGATTATTCATGTTCTCATCTTTTTTTTCTTTCCTCTTTAAAGCATAAAACACAATCACCCAAAATTAGAATTTCTTTTTATTAAATTGAGTAATATTTAACAAAATGAAATGTATTTCTAATATTGTAACTTTTATAAACTTTTTGAAAAAAAAATCAATTTCAACAAAATTACTGTAATTGTACAAAATAAATCAACAATTCTAAATTAGACCATTATTTTTGAATGTTTACTTAATTGAAATTTTAGATTTCATGATTAAATAATTCATTAACATCTTCATTAACATATCAAGTATGTATCAAGCTCCAATACTTTTGGGAAAAAAAATTGACTTTTTATATGCCGAGGTTTTAAAAAAACAACTAGGAGAAAAGAGTAATTTAGTAATAGAATTTTATAGAAAAAATAATGGTGTATGTTAAATGATTTTCGGTGTATATATAGAATTTGCCTTAATGCAATTTTATGCCATCTTTGCTTCTAATATCCTATTCTCTAGGTGGCCAATCAAAAGAGACTACATGGATTGAGGCCACAAAAGAGAACACGTGGATTGAGATTTGTTCCATTAGATTTGATTTAAAACAAATTGTAAAATTTATAGTTGGAGAGGATGGTATGGATTGCGTCTCTACAATAAACTAGAGAAAATATGTTTTAGTGATGATGACATATTGCTGTGAAATTGTGAAACATTTAAAAAAATGTAAAGTTAAAACTTTTGTAGTCAATTATTTGGAAAAAGATAACAATGTATGATAAGTTATTAACGAATGATTATTTAATATTAATTATTTACAATTTAATTATTGTTTATCAATTCATTAACTGTTAATTATTTCATAATTCAGAATAATTATTAATAATTAATAAAGAAATGATTTTACAAAAAACATTGCTAGGATATGTAAATGAAATCTTAAATTCAAAAAAATTGCTAGAATATACTTTTTTGACACATCATCACACAACTCAACATTATTTTTAACAAAAGTTTAAAATGATATGAGAAAAATGTAGGGGTCTAATCGCAAAAAAACTTCCTTTGATGTATATGTGTAGATAATACATTTTACCTACCTATAATTATTGGTAGATATTCATTCTTCAACAACTTTAAAACATTGACAATATTTACCTACCAATAAATTTTACCATTAAATATTGGTAAATTAAAGGTTCTCTTTACCTACCCATATTTATTGGTACGTAAAATATTGGTAGGTAAAGGTCAAGTTTCTTGTAGTGACAATCATCAGTTCCTTTCCAATGGCACAGGTCTCACCCTCTAATTCGACCTGAGTCAAAAGTTATTCCCTGTGCAAGGCTGATACGGGCAAAATGGTCACAATAAAAAATTGTGGACATGTCTCACATCCCCATAAGCAACATATTAAAAGATGAGAATGATCCATCCCTCAGGGAATAAAATAAAAATATTTTACGATCTTCCGATACATAAAAAATGCGGGCTGTTACATCTTCCCTCCTTAAGAATTTCGCCCCCGAAATTCTAAACAAAAGCAATCACAACAATTCCGCATGCCTATCATCTATGAGAAGCCAATTCTATCACCCAAACTAGCAAACATCAAGCCATGCGTCCATAGTCTTATCCTAGCATGCAGAATTCTATCAAACAACAACAAAGATAACAAAAAAATCAATAAGTAATAATTATGGAGCGATATTAATGGGTCATAAGGATGAAGAGTTTTGGATGGGTCGTCTTTATACTCTCCCCCGTCTACTACGTAACGTCGTCGCCCTCCCCACTCCATTATACCTTAACTAAAAACAATGTCTTTTCCCTAAGTTGTTTCGTGTCACTTGCCATAACACGAAGCGGCTTACCAGATTTCATAACCACATTCTCAACTATAAGGTCAATGTACTACTCCGGAGGTACTACCATAGCCGGACAATGCGAATATTTTCATAGAAATGACTCACAAAAGCATTATGCACACTCTACATCTCTCGCGTAAAATCACTCTATACGCGAGCTTTCCGATTTGCTCGTCTATCGAAAACGGTCCAATAAAGCATAACACTTAAAAATGAATTTACCAATATCTCGCTTCATCCCCTCCCAGTAGTAAACTTGCTTCATGTCCTGATACATCTTATTACCACCAGGATGAATCGTCAACTTCGAGTGATGACATTCCCTCGGAACCTCATCTCTCAATCTGTCGATATTAGGAATAACTAATCGCCCTTGCTTCTAAACCCAACCTTCTCGATCGACTTCGAACTCCTTATCCTCTAGTTTCAAATCCTTGGATAAACTCTACAAGCTTTGCATCTTTCTTTTGGATCTCGCCAATGCTTTCGATAAGAGTAGGTCTTATCGACAAGCTTGCCAACATTTCAGGTTCCAACTCACACCTTGGCCTGAAATCGAACCTTGCCAAATACTCAAGGCTCTTCCATTCTGAAAACATCGCTCCCAAACTTGCGTGTCTTCGACTCAACGCATCTACAACGGCGTTGCCTTTTCCAGGAGTATAGGCTATACCAAAATCATACAATGCCAAAAACTCTAACCATCGTTGATGTCGAAGATTCAAATCCTTTTGGGAGAAAAGATACTTCAACGACTTATGGTTCGTAAACAACTCGAACTGAAACCCAATAGGTAATGTCTCCACATCTTCAGAGCAAACACAATCGCTGCCAACTCCAAATCATGAGTTGGGCAATTCTTCTCATGTGGCTTCAGCTGTCGACTCGCGTAGGCCATAACCTTATCCTTTTGCATTAGTACTGCTCCAAGTCCAGTACCTCATGCATCGGTGTATACGACCATCTCTTCATTCCCACTTGGAATGGTCAGCACGGGAGCATCGTCCATCTCTCCTTCAGGATACCGAACGTTTGTTTACATTTTGCATTCCATGTGAACACTTGGTTATTCTTCGTCAATCCTGTCAACGGTGCAACTACCTTAGACAAATCCTTGATAAACCATTGGTAATAACCATCCAACCCAAGGAAACTCCGAACATTCGTCACATTATTAGGCCTATCCAAGTCCTGGATTGCTGCCACTTTAGCTGGGTCAACCGCTATCCCATTTCTAGAAACAACATGGCCTATGAATCTCACTTCACTCTTCCAGAAGTGACACTTTGAAAACTTAGCTCTCAGCTAATGCTTTTGCAAGATCTCTAACACAACTCTTGAGTGTGTCTTGTGTTCTTCCTCATTCCAGAAGTAAACCAGAATATCATCCACGAACACAAGAACAAACTTATTCAACTGATCTCTGAACACTCTATTCATACGATCCACAAAATACGCTGGCGCATCAGTCAACCTGAATGGCATCACCAACCATTTCAAGAAACCAGAGGGTGTTCTAAAAGCAATCTTCGGCACACTATCCTTTGCTACCCTCAACTAGTGAAATCCTGTTGCCAAATCCATCTGGAAAAAGCACTTTGACTTCGTGAAGCTGATCGAACAAGTCATCTATCCTTGGTAACGAATACTTGTTCTTTTTAGTCACCTTGTTCAGCTCACGATAGTCCACACACAATCTTAACGAGCCATCTGCCTTGGTTGCAAACACGACCGGCGCACCCCATTCGGATACACTCCTCCGAATGAATCCTTTTCCCTAAACGTCTCGAACTTGCTCCTCCAACTCTCATTGCTCCTTAGGCGCCATCCGCCTAAGAGGCAAAACGATTGGTCTAACACCCTCGACCAAATCGATCCTAAACTCGATCTCACGACGCTGCGTCAACCCTTGACCTCGTCAAAGACATCCTCAAGCTCAATAGCAATAAGCACAGGCGACAAGTCTTCTTGTGGAATCACAAGCGAATAAAGATTGCTAACGAAGACACCCTCTTTGCGCTTACACTTTATCAACACCTTTCGCCCTTCCACATCCCTGATTCTCACCTCTAGCTTCTAGCAATTCACCCTTGCTGCATACCTCTTGAGCCAATCCATGCCCAAGATGATCCCAAACCCAGCGAAGTTAAGAACAAAGAAATCACATAAAAAAGAGCAACCATGACTCGACAAAACTAGACCATGGCACAACATGCATAAACTGGATGAACCCCCAACTGGATTAGTCATGATCAATGGTCTATTACAACTTCAAGTTCTGAACCCATTCAACATACAATCTTATTATAGGTAAAAGAAGATGATTCTTTAGTACCAAATAGAACTCAAACAACTTCACTGGCTGGAAGCATATCCAGGCAATAGCTTCTTCTAGTTCTCATCAGGAATATAATAGGAAATTGGAATAGCTTCCATAACACATGCTTCCTCTGGTTGCTTATTCTTTGGAAGGTCCGAACAGTTTTTCTTCTCATGTCCAGGCTTGCCACATTCAAAGCACTTCCTTTCAGTTTTCGGCTTCTTACAATCCTTCGCACAATGACCCTCCAATTGACAATTAGAGAAAGTGACATTAGTCTTAAATTTCTTCTTCTTGCTTTCTTCTTATTAACACTGGGGCCAATAAAGGCTTCTTCATCTATAGGAGAATATTCCCTTTGTCGCTTAGCAGAATCCCTTCTGGGTACTTGCGAAGGAACACCACGCTCTACTGACACTTCTGGAACGGGCATCCTTAACATGGCTACTGCCATTATGGCCGCCCTAAACATAACTAGATATTCGGATGCAACAGCTAAAGCTTCCAATCGGCTTCTTCCATCTCCTACTCTTCCAGTCTCAGGCTCACTCCTAGAGGTTTGACGACTCATTCTAAATCTAAAATAGAATGATTAGTCTACTTACAAGATAAACTACTAAAGGAAAACAATCACCTACTATATATGCTAATATATATAGTAAGCATCCAACTGAAATCTACAAGTACGTCTCTCATACGTAATTACGTCCTTGAACTTTGGCTAAAATCGTTAACCAGAGCTCATATACCAAATGTGACTAACGCCCATAACCCCTGCACTAAACAAGAGGAATAATGCACTGAAAGGTGTGCACGGCAGCTGTGGACGATCATCATAGTAGGTAACACAAGCGGAACCTGTCGTAAACTCATAGCGCAAGGATAAAATAAAATAGTACATATACAACAGGTAGTGATAGTAAAGCAAAAAACACTAAACTTTCATGACAACTAGAAAGTATTTCCCATACACGTGGATAACAACAGTAGTGCTTGTACAATTTGCCTCACTACAACACCCAGAGAAATAGCAAACAGCGGAAATTCAATTATTAGATAGTAGTAAACAAAATACGCCAGCCTCCTGCTTGCCATCGATCAGCATCACCGTTACCACTAAGGCATCAACTATCACCTGCTACTTAGTCCGCCCATCCAACAATCGGATGAACAACCCAAGGTACTAAGAGGGAAACATAAGACCTTGAGTCAGACAATAGTCATAGTGAGCGATAAAACAGCTAACAAACTTCATCAATAAAGTATATGAGAATGGGTAACTAATCAACTAATCTACCCAGCTCCACAGAAGAACTCTCAATTGCCTTCCCCACTACATGACAGTGATAGCCTTTACAATCCATACACCCAAAGGAATAACAATTCAGTCATGGAAATTAAAACATCCATTCATATATGGCAAAGCAACTCAATCATGATCACACATGCATTCAAACGTCCATGACTGAGTCTGGCTATCACCACCAACCTTGCTTTATAACCCTCGTTATCATATGACTGGCTAACAATTTGCTGTCAATTGTCAAGGACCACACACGATGCCCGGGTTCTAGCAAACTCCACACGTTATACTCAACACGTGCTACACTCTATACTCAACACGTGTCTAGGCCATACACGACGCCCAAGGCATTCCACCTACAATTGGTCTTCAATTGTACCTCTGCTTTGAGTCCGCTAGAATCTACGACAACGATAATTCCTCGGCCTTTGTCTCTCTAGTCGTTATTAATTACGACTATTAATTAGCTCAAAACACTTACTCAATACATCCTTGAGTTTTCTCACCATTTGTTGCATACAACGAACAACAAACTTTTCAACACTTCCAAACTTCCCAATTGAATTCATTTTGAAGTCACATCATCACCGGAAATGTCCGACCAGAAATACCGTCCCAGAAATGGCAAAAATGGATGACCAGAAATGGCTGACCAGAATAGGCTGACCCAACCTTAGTCTGACCCAACTTTGGTCTAACCCAACTTTGGTCCGACCCAACTTCTTCTGACTAGGCCGACCCACCTCGGAATGACTAAGCCGACCCACCTCTGAATGACTTCGCCGACCCACTTTTTCTGACTAGGCTGACCCACTTTTTCTGATTAGGCCTCCCCAACTTATGGCCGATCTAACTTATGGACGATCCAAATCCAACTTATGGCCGACCCAAAACCTGCATATTGCAATTCAACTCCGATTTCGACCAAAACTTTGCCAAACGATAAATCCGACGAAACCAACTCATCCACCTCATCCAAAAGGATTACAAACGTGTCATAAAAATCAACAGTATCATCAATATGATGATTTTATTAATGATAATGTCAAATTCACCAAAATCACCATAAATATGCATATGAACAAATACCATGGATCTAACTTGCACATTCGTATGAAATATCATAGAAATTACCTATCTAAACTTGCTAAATCAGATCCTAGGGTGATCTATATGAAAATGAACTTACCAATGCATCGATCTAAGGAAAAACACTTGAATTAGATGAAAAACATGATCTACCTCTCCTACACTTCACTGAATCCATGTGAGTGATGCATATCACTCACCGATTCTCCAAAACAAGCTAAAATGGTAGAAATAAGAATCTGAACAGTAAGCACCTCGCACCAAACACCTGATGAATCCTTGCCTCAATTGATGTAGACATTGCCTCCAATGGTGTAGATCTATGATTTCCCTCCTTGCATTTGGGTTTTTAATGGTGGAAAGGTGTTAGAGGAAGGAGCATAAGGCCACCCAACGATGAAATGAAAAACTGAACTATTTCCTATATCCCTCACCCCCTATTTATACCCTCCCATCATCCCACTAACGGGCCTCTCCAATTCAGCCCATTATGGCTTACCAAACTTGGACAACCAACTGAAAAACCTTAAAACAACAATTTCTCCCAAACCGCTAAGCCAAATCTTTAATGTAACCACTCTACGGAAAGGCAATCATTAATTCCTTTCCAATGGCACAAGTCTCACCCTTTGATTCGACTTCAGTCAAAAGTTATGCCCTATGCAAGACTAACAGAAGAAAAATAGTCACAAACAAAATTGTCAAAAATTATGGACATGTTACACATCCCCATAAGCAACATATTAAAAGATGAGAATGATCCAACCCTCGGAGAATAAAACAAAAATATTTATGATTTCCGATACGTAAAAAATGCGGCTTGTTACAGTTGCATAGTATATTATATGAGTATAAACAGTTCAATCATCTGAATTGTCTAGAAAATATCGATTTAAGACATGAAAATCATCTATCATGTGCCATTACTCGATAGGAAAAGGCAACCCCCCATCCCGCTTCTCTTCGATAACCTATAGGAATTGCTTACCCAGAGAAAATAGAGAAGAAAGCAAATAATCATCCATATCATCTAATACCCTTGCTATTGCCGACTATAGCCTTGAATAGATTAATTATCGAGTTTTCTTTCAATGTTCAAAAGGTCTAATGAGAAAACCATGGTTCTAGCCAAAATTCTGTACTCCATCGTGGCAACATATGTTTGTCTTCATCAAGACAACTAGGTCCACCATGACTACCCAAGGCACTCGATCCTTCGTGATCTCTATGAGCGTCCTTACGATACCTCTGCTTTGAATCTGTTAGAACACTTGATAACCAATAATTCCTTGGCACTTCAAACATGTCGAGCCTTTCTTCTTCGCGATCACATCTTTAGTTCTAGCATCTTCTCAAACCAATTCGATTATCATCAACGATCAACTCTCATTTGAGTCAATCATTCATCTTACTGGATCGTACATCATCCTACGACCACTAGCACATCCATCCAACTCTGACCACTCCAACAATCGAAGCACCATCCATTAGTGAGTTGCACATCAATCATCTGAAGTACGTTCCTCATTAAACTTTACAAGCAACCCATAGAAAGCACCATCATCAAAGCCTCAAATTATCGTCCTTCTCTTCGGCTTCCTAATGGATCGGTAACAGTCCATCGTCTTTGGACTGGTACCGGTCCTAATACTTAGCCAGTTTTGGCTAAGTGATCAAACCATCATGATACTTTCCCTAAGTACACCTTGTAGGTCCAATTTCAAAGCGTTTCACCCATCCTGTGAAAACTCTTGCCAGTCTATCATTACACTTGAGAGATCAACCTTTGACCCATCCCAGATCTCTTCCGAATGGATTGAAATTTGCAAGCAGTCTCGATTTATCATCACAAAGCCATGCCACAAAATATGTCGCCATCCGACCCATCTGTATTGATCAGTACAAGTCCATCGAGCAAGGATCAGTGTCAGTCCATGTACTTAGCAAATTTTGATAAGAAAATTTTCGTGTTGAATCCCTTCTTCATCCGAAGCTCCTCCACCAAGTTTCTTCTCAATTCAATTATCTAAACCTCCGATATTCTTTGTTCTTCAATCCTAGGATCTATGGCAACCAATTATAACAAACAGCTTAAACAAATCAATCAATTAAATTAAAATAAACATCGATTCATATAATACTAATCATACAAACATGAACATATCACAATTATGCCATAAACATATCATAAACAAGAGATCTAACATGACTTGGATCTAAACATATGCATAAACATGATTAATCCAACAATTATTTGGTTAACATGGTCAAAATAGGTTTTCCTAAGACGTCTAAATCTAAGCCAAATATACATGATTAGATCTAAGGTGACTTCAACATATAAAACATGAATATGATCCTAATTTACCCATATAAATCGTAGTTTCCATGTGAGAGACATCTATCACTCACCAATTTCTAGATCCAAAACAAACTTAGTGAATTCATATCTGGACAACAGTAGAAAATCCCCAAAATTGACGAAATAGTGATTGTTGGTACCGAAAAATGGCACAAAACCCAAGAAATGAGAAGTAGAGAATAAAAGTGAAGGCAAGTAAATATAAAACAAGGATAAATGCAATAATAGGAAAATTTATAGTGGTTCAGAGTTAACGAGCCTAGGTCCACTTTTTAATCCCTTGAATATATAAAACGCTTGAATACAAGTCACGGTTTTAATGAGCAATTGCAAATAAGAAGATAATTTTGAAATGAAAAGAGATCGGCTAAAAGTCCCTTATTTGGAATCTTGAAGGGATATTTATAGATGCTATAGTACTCAGGTCGACTAGGACACGTGTCGCCCATCCCAAAATCATAGGAAAAGTTGTTGAATCGTTCTTTTCATGTGGGATTGTACGGTACAGTTGTATAACAACAAGCAACGGTCGATCCGGTGTTCTTGGAAGGATTGAATCGGTCAAGTAGGAGTAAGAATGAGTCCTCAGGGAGATATTTCATGACTTGCGGGTTCTGTTCGATATAATCAAACCAAATTTCATTTGACTCGAACTGTTTGAACACATAATAACTGTCACTTATGAAGAAGCTACGAGTTCGGGTCAACTTATTTCTTGATCGAACCGAACGATGGTCGAGTCGGGAGACGATGGTCATACACAAGTGGGATTATGCGGAAATAGCTCGAGTTGACTAACTTCTCAGCTGGACCCATTTGTGGGTTGAAATGAGGCTACTTTCCATGGCTCTGCCAAGATTCCTGGCTCTTGTACAGTCTGGACGGCCTTGCCCAAAAGGCTAGTCAACACTTTACCCCCCAAAGTATGTCGCACTAGGAAAGGGGCATGCTTTTTATCTTTTACTCCTGGATTGCTTTACTAAGTTGAAAAATGGCATGCAAGCTAGCATGAACGTCAACACTTTGTTCATAGGAATTGACCTATTCCAAGTCGGTAAGTCGATCGACTTAGAAGGAACTTCAGGTCGGCAAGTCGGTTCAAAACGCATTACGAACCGTCACATCAAGAGAACACAAAAAGTCACCAGGCTTTACTATAAAAGGTTGTCCCAGCTTCAATTTTTACTTTTACTTTTACTACTGCCCGACCTCCATTTTTCCCCAAGAAACCGAAAACCCTTTTTTGCCAAAAAAATCAATAACAATTCGTCCAATTACTCCATAGGTAGAAATTGATCCTTGTATACTATTTTAAAGAATAATTTAACACGATTTCGCATATAATTATGTCCCTTTTTCTTTTCTTTTTGTTTTAATCCACATTTGATACAACTCGTAGTCAAATGCCATCGTTGGGTTCGTTAAAGATGTAACTGGACGGTGTGATAGCGGTTATAAGCGGCGCTAGCAGAAAGGCGACGATGGACGAAAAGAAAGTGGAATGGTTATCGTGTTTGGGTGAGGAGATGAATGATTATCTCATCTTTTTAGAAACTCTGAGTCTCAAGGCACTGCTAATCTCGAGGCCAAGCAATAGAAAAAGAAAGCTGGATATGGTGGATATGGGCATGTGATGATGCGGGCCCATGATGCTGTCAGGCAGGAGTTGACAACATCTACCCTAGGATCAGTGAGGCAAGGTGGTCGATCCAACATGATTAGGAGCACCTATGCAAATCAATGGTGGCAAGGGATGTGAATGGTGCTATGTACAGGTTCAAATATTAATCGGTGATCTCGATCCGAGCCTTCCAAAGATGGTTCCAAGCTATGGGTCGGTGTAATTATTGAGATCAAACACAGAAGACCAAACCATAGCGGACGACAGAATCTAGCGGAGCTCTTTACAAAAATTCGAATGGCTGGTTCGATTAGTCGAACTAAAACTTAGGAGATATATGCACCTGTTGGATTACTACAGCTGTGCGTTTCGAACCCGGATACACACATCCTAATTAATCGAACCAAAATGAAGTCGAACCAAGACTGGTCCACCCGACACTTCAGACCAAATACAAGCCTTGATTAACCAATCATCCCCGCTTGCATATTCTGGATAGTTAGGATAGAGCCCTGGACCTATGAATCGAAATCGAAGATGGATTGAACATCACGGACTTAAGCACGATCTAACTTTTAATATTTCTTATTTCTGATATTATCTCCATAACCTGCATATGCTGTAGTACACACACTAGGGGTTACGGTTTTAACAGTCTAATTATTAATCTTTCATGAGTAGCATAACCAAAAATGACTGGAAGATATGAAACACGGGTCTCTAGATCAGGCAGGGCAAGGTTCTTCTTACTCCTCCAGACCTAGAAAGTAACTCCTCCACTGAATAAGAAACTAACCCGGATCCTTATCTCAAGGTCGAAACTCAGGCTCAAAAGGAGAGTCCATTACCCACCGGAGAAGTAGGAGGTACAAGTGGAACTTAGATTGCGTGAGAAGCACCTGACATCCTTCGCGATGCCATATTTTTAGAGAAACCCGTAGATTCTTAACCTTGCACGATGAGCGACAAACAACTAAAATGGTTAAGTGCCAAACATAACATTCCTTGGGGTGACATCTGAATTCCTTAAGAAGATGAACATCCTCATAATACATTATGGGGCTTCATGGCATTAACTCACCAAATGTGTACCGTAGGAATCATCCCTTTGATTCATCGCTTCATTATTCATTTCTTGAGGTGTATAAAGTTGGCGCCAATGCAGCTTCATCCAATCGCATATGCTAACCTACTACCATTGTATATTCTATATATACAGTACCTTCGTCAGGCCCCAACATTTAAGGATATAGTCTTTTTCTTCAACTTCAAACAAAAAGAAGATTATACTCCTTTCTTTTCTTTGAAGCTGCCCATCGCTGAAAGAGCATTGAAGACATACCCAGTAAATTAGGGGATACTTGACATGGCTAGTTCTTCAGCCCTCATCAGGCGAGATGCGCCCGTCATTGGCACAAATGTAGTAAGTCTTACATTCCAATTAAAAGGGCCACAAGAAAATTTCTCACATCATTTTCTTTCCTGAAGGTGATAAACCAACTAAATTAATAGGTGGGGAGTTCCAAAGGCGTCTGGACACTCTAGCCAGGCTCGACTTGAAGTGTTGAAGTAATAAGACATGCTTGACTGACAAGATTTTACACTTCTTTCGTCTTCTTCATGTCAATAGGACGTTAGGATCTCTAAGGAGTCAGGTCTCACCAGTAATCGCTCGACAGTTGGATGAGCCCCCAGCATAATGATATCTATACTACCTAATATCGTCATGATATCTGCCAATTTAATTCTTTTAACAAGTTGAGGGAGAATTTGCAATATGATAAAACCGAGTGGACGAATTTTCCATCTCCAAGGGAAAACACTATTATCTCATATCAAATAAATTCCCAGCTCTCCTTTTGGGGCTTCTACTCTCACATAAAGTTGTTGCTTCGACAATTCAAAAATGGGTGAAAAATTTTTAGTAATTAATTCCGAATTTATGACTAAGAATTCCATGTATGTACATAGTAGATATGAATATTGAATAGGCAAAATAAATAAGAAATATTTCTTTTGCTCCTGCCTTATTCTTCTTTCTCAGAGGAAGGGTGGTACTCTGAAAAAAATAAAGGATTAATTCGTTTCCCACTAATGTGCCCCATGCCAGCGTATATCTACTCAACCCTCTGTTGGAGGGAATGTGGCTAATATCGTTCGCTCTCCGGTGAAGGTGAAGAATTCTGCCAAGAAGAGAATGATTAAGGAGGCCGATCTGCTCTAGTCCCAGGGAGGTCCAAGGAGAAGGGAGAAAGAAAAATCTCTTGAGGAGGTGGCTGAGAAACAATCTCAAGATCCCCGTCCAGAGGATTCTAAGGTAAGAAAAAGTTCGTCTTTTTCTCAGGGTGTTCGAGAGGAAGAAGTAGATTCTTCTTTCAATGGCTTAGGGGATTTGGACACTCTTCTACTCAAGGTGTTCTAGAGGAAGAAGCAGATTCTCCCTTCCATTGCTTAGGGGATTTGGACATCCCAGAGAACATCCTTTCCTCTCAAAATCAGGACTCAACACCTTTCTTCCCCAAATCCAGGTAAGACACAACTCCCATCATGTCTAAGTAGGCGATAGCCACGAGTCAAATTCCGGGCTCTGGTCCGTTCGAGGGATCACTTTAGACATATGCCGCATAAGCATTGCACGTCACAACACCATTTTATCATGCCTATGCAAAGTGCCCAACTAAAATTTTCTTTTCATGCTGCAAGTATCATGGAAGGAGGATATTACTATGACTGTTTCAATTTCCTTGTGAAAAAAGGTGGCCCTGCTGAATCTAACCTCTTCACATGGAAGACACAGAGAGAAGGAATGGGAAAGGAAGGAGACGGAAGACCAGGTGAACTAAAATAAAGATAAAAAAGGATAACAGAGAGTAGGAGGTACCCTAGGGAAAGATCAAATACAAGGAGCATTAGTCGGATAAACATCGCTCTTCTTCCCATTCATAAGACAAGATCCATAGGGTTGATGGTAAAACTACCAACGAACATTCCCAAATTACCCCACCTCATCCAAGACCTACTGTTGGTACTCCTCGAAAGTTGTAGCCTATAGGTCTTCAAGGACAAAGTCCTACTACCGTCTCCTGGCATATCGATAAATGTCCTCAAATATCAATTTCATCGGACCAAGAGAGGGCCCCCTCTAAAAGAATAAAAGAACTTGAGGAAGCTTTCCCCGGCCTTCGCTTTGTTGGTATTAAGTTTATTTCTGACCTCCAACCATTCCTAGGAAACTTTGGCAGTCACATTAGGTTAGGAGTTGATTTTGCTTTAAATTAGTATAATGCAATATATACATATTCAAGACGTTTGTGCAAGGTTGTCATGACCATGGAGATTGAAATCGAAGGGATTCCTACGGAATGGGATTATGACTAGAAGGCTCTCATGTCACTGAAGGAAGAGTTGAAGGAGTGCGAAAGCGAGCTAACTACTATCAAGAAAGATTACCATAAGACTAAGAAGGATTTAGAAACCAAAAGCGAGCTCCTTCACGCCGAACTTGACCATTGGTCACTCCTTACGAGCGCGGCTCAGGATGAGGTTAAGTAAGTGAGCCGGTAGTGCCAATCTCTTGCCGCTGAAATTTAGGGCTTAAGGAAGGAAAGAGGACTCCAAGGGTTAGAGGTGCAGAATCATAAAGCTCAGCTTGTCGCTTCTGAAGTGGCTAGAAAACAGGTCAAGGATAATGCCAATGCTATGATAGAGAATGCCTTTAACTCCCAGCTCTAACACGAGATTGAGTTCCGAATTCCTAAGGCCGAATACATGACAAAGATAGATGAGATGCGTTATGGGTTTGGTGACAATGTGCTTTTGTTCTTCGCTCGAGTCCTTCGCCATAGGGATCTTTCTTGGGTTGATGACTATTCGCGGACTTTGGCAGATGCTTGGGAAGTTTTCATGAAAGAAGAAAGTGAGGTCACGACCGAACAAATTTTGGATAAGGCAGCTTTAATAAAATAGTTTTTGCGAGGTGATGAACCAGAGGCATTGGTAGAGGGGAAGAAGTTATTGACAGAAGCAGAGAATGCTAAGTGGTATGAGTTTAAAGGAAAGGCAGTCATAGGAGGAGAGATCCGTGCAAGCAAAGTTGCATCCCTTTCTAATCTTTCGAGTGATCTCCCTTCCAGTCATTCAACCATTCCTCTTTCCCTAGCCCAGTCTGCATGAGGTATGGAAGAGTATAGTCCGGACGATCCTCTCCTCCCATTTCCGAAGAAACCGCTTACTCCCATTTCTGAGGCCAATACTCCCGCTAATCCTATGGGTTCTTCGGCTGAAGGTATATTACTAGCCTCCCCTCAACTCCAGAAAGAATTTGTAACCCTTTGCCCAATGGTTGGTCCTCCATTCGGAGGTCACTATATTTCTCCAGGTCTAATTGTTGCACTTACTTCCATAGGTACACCAACGGTGAAGACTACCACTGAAATGAAGATTAAGGTGATGAAGGAGCAACAAGAGACCCCTACTGCCGAACGAAGAAAAGACGAGGAGATGATTGATGCTTTGAAGTGCTTAAATGATGAGGACGCTCAACCGAAAGAGGGCGAAGTTGAGTACATCGGTGAGACAGGTAAAACTAGTCAATTATCCCTTGCAGAGATGAAAGCCAGGAACAATGGTAAGGTTCGCTCTATTAAAGGTGAACCAGTGGTCGATCCCTTTGATATCGAACCTCTCCAAGTTATACACCTCTTATTTCAGATCCACTAGTTAAAGAAACTCCTCCTCTATTTCATACCGCTCAGAGCAAAAGGTAGCACGAGACACCAATGTCTGAGCATTCTAGTTCCCCTGGTGGCAAGTACAAAAAACAAAGATGCTTTATGACTACTGAGGAAATCTTGGAATTGATCAGAAAGAAATAAATGAAGGAGAGTAAGAAATCCAGTGATAAACCGTCTCAGGCTTAATAATCTTTAGTATTGTGTTGTTTTAGGCCCTTTGGATATTGTTGCAAGTGCGTCCCTCACGTTTTTGTCAAGATTAGCCCTATATTTTATAAATAAGTTTCCCGTCAATGTATACAATGTTATTTGCTTTAAAAGTTTTTGCATCGTTAAGCAAATTAAATATTACTGGGTCAAGTAAAAAATAGCTTGTACTAGAGTAAAAATCGCGACCATGGCCCCGGGGCACGGTGTAAGTGCCCCAACTAACTCCTAATTCCAGGACTCATTTGAGTCGAGTTCGCAATTAGTTTATTAGTCTGTGCTCGTGCCCCCAACATCATAGGAGAGTAAGCTTACACTGTTTTACGCGTCCAACCCTTTACACACTCCCGAGGTTGTAACGACCCAGCTTTTTTACCGGTTTTTTCTAGTAATTAAACCAACTTAAATCGTTCATAAAGATGGATAGTTATGGGTACTTACATATTTACACCAAATATAACATAAATTTTCATTTCATTACCATAATATAACATTAGAGTTACAAGGAATAAATCAGAGTACATTGATTACATAGCGGAAGAGACATTAACTCGCGGAAGAATGCAAATGCTCAAAACGTAATAGCTCCAGCTAAAACCAGAATCCTGCTCCAACCAACTCCAAGGCTAAATCATCGAACCAAACTACTAGCTGGCAGTGTAAAAATTACGGGCACCCAAAGTTTAGGTGAGGGAACGATAAACTCTAGGTCAGTCGTGGAACTGGTGTGAGAACTCAAAACAGCTGTTATTTAGGATTCATTTTAAAGTTGGGTAATTTAACGGACCACGCCGCTAACGCGGAACGGGTTTACTCCATATGAATTCCCGTGCACAGAAATTCCCTATGATTTTTGAAAAAAGAAACTACCATAAGATCTCGTGGCACACACAACGCAAACGCACACATGGGCAAGGTTTCTCCTTATGATAGTAAAAAATACTTGATACGTGAAAATCCTCTGATATTATCATTAGGGCATAGTGTGAAAATAATTTCGCAAATAAATGTATTAATCCTAGCCAGCATAATGCCTCATCCCATTATACTAACAATCTTGCTGGTAGAAGTCTATGCAACTAAAATCGTACGGGTTCATAGTGGAAATTGGATTTCCAACAAATGACCAGGCAAAGGAACTTCCTTACCAAACCGATGGGTACGCCTCTAGAGGGACGCCCCGAGAACTAAATCAGGCTCTCCGCCAACACGAGGCCGGGTTACCCCTTAACTGGGTAACTTTGACTGCCCGAGTATATCACTTCCCGGTCATTACCAACCTTTAAAACCGGACGCTCGCAACATCAACATCCATATAAAATAGAAGTTATCCACATAGATTAATACCTGGGATCCAAACCATAGTACACCTTTTATCTAGAAGGAAATGACTACCCTTAACCTCACTGCATCTTTCCTGATTTAGATATTTACCGGTTGTGAGACTTGGCGAGGTCACGATATACACAAAGCAACGCTTCAGTAAGCCATGCTTTGATCATCCATAGCTCATCACATAACTTAAGTATGTCACATTGTCCATTCACATTGCATCACTGATTTGCATCAATATATAACCTCTAAGCTCATATGTCTTAGAGAAGGGTGCTAAGCAAGAGAATAAATTCTCCTTCACCAAGCAGATATATATTTAACAAGGATCAGTGCTACGCAGTCAAATACAATGTCAGACACACAATCCATACGATTATGTTTTGGGTCTGAACGAAACACCAATCCAAATATCTCCAAATATATTCAAACCTCAGGCCACTTATAACCTCGATCAGGTGGCCTACCCAACTAAGACATCAGTAAATAATCCAGACGATTCAAACAATCCCGGTCTCCATTCGTCGTTTCCCAAGTCTTGAATTGCTTCATAACGTCGTATTATTACTTGGAATGGTTTTCAAACACATATTCGATCCCAGTCTTTCCAAGTAATAAACTTACTTTTAAAATCAGTGGCTATGGACTATACAAGTTTCTCAATTCAATTCCCTTTCACAAAGCGTTATCAATCCATTTCAATTTGAGGTTCGATTCATTCAATTCCCGCAACCCCCATTATCATCTTAAACTTTTTCTTGAAGTTCAATATTCATTTTCAACCTTATATTTCAAAAACCAAATCCATTTATTCGTCATTATCTCTTTCCATAAGCTTCAAAACCACCTAATCTTAATTTAGATTTAAATCTCCATTTATGGTAATTCAAATGATTGGCATTTCAAATATAAGTTTAAAACAGAATTTAATTGACTTATATTTGATATCGATTCACAAACTCGGACAAACACCGTCAGAATTTGGATATGAATATGGTTTACTATTTCTGATAGGATCCATCCACTCCTAGGATTCCATATCAAATATCCGAGGACTAACTCTATCCAAAACTTATTTCCTTTTTAATTCAAACTTCCCATGTCTTACTCAAAATTTAGATAAATCTCATACCATATGTTTTAAAATCTATCAAAACATTTAACAAATCCTTTTCATAACTTTAAGAAATTGTTCATGTTTTAAAAAAATCTTTAAATTCCAATCATTTCAAAGAAAAAGTTTAATAACATTAAAAGCGTTGCTGAAATGGTTATTTAACCAAATCGATCCAGAATCATTCAAAATTCATATATTCTAACTCAAATCACTTTAAAATAATAAAATATGATTTATCGTATTTTTCCGGATTATTTAATAATTTTTATAAGCTCATTTTATTCAATTTTCCATTTCAGTCGTCTAACTACATGTATAACGACATTTTCCAAATTAGTTTTAAATATAACTTGAAAACCACACGTTGGAATCTGAAAATTCCTTTTCTATTTAAAAGTTGTTCTCATTTGAAATCCAACGTTTCTGATTTCAAGTCAAACCGATTTCAAACCATCAAGTTGTAGCTATTAAACTGATATTTACGAATGTCGCATCGCAGCGCATTCTATTCACGCCATATAACGATTTAAATATAAATCATTCAAGTCCTTTTCAAATTGAATTTATATTTTCAATTCATCCAAAAAAATAATTTCAAATTATTTTTCAAATTAGATTTCGAATGAACCATCCCGTTTGTCGGATCAGTTAGGGATAGCCAGGGAGAGTAGGAAACTATATTTCCAAACCCAAGCTTAGACACTGTCCTCTCTGTCATCCTAGAAAGTTCTGGGGTGTATATATATAATTATATTTTAAAACATTGCCAAATTTTCAAAATCACATTCTAAAGTAAACTAAACTTGATAATATTTAAAAATAAATTTTTATTTATATGAAAGGGGGATAAAATCGATCACCTATATAATTCCACAACTACAGTGTGTGTGTGAATTCATGCAACCATAATAAATCAACCATATAAATCAGATGAACATGAATTATAATCAAAACAACCATCTAAGCTGTGCACAAGCATCATGGACAATAGCGTTTATCCGTGTTCAGTGTGTTATCTACACATCCATTCAGACAATAACATCCGTATTCAACCAAATATAATTTATCATGGCCAATTATTCAACCACTATCAACTTAAATAAATAATTTATATTAGGAGTTCTCACCATAATAGCTCCAAAATCTTCATTACTAGAGCGAACAAGCCTACGAACACTGCAATTGCTACTCGTACTTCTCTCAATCCATTTTCTAATTTCAGTTGGTGATTGCTTCTGCTAATTATGTATTCAAATTAAATTAATATCAACGTTCATTTTATATACTTATATTTATATAAGTATATTTTATTTTTATTTTAAATTTATGCTTAGCAAAAATTATCAAAATTTTATATCAATGGGTTCTATTTTCTGATACGATTCTAACAGATCCAACGACGAATATATCGGATTTAAAACGAATGAAATATGAGTGTTTATAGTTTTAACTAATATAACTTAGATAAAATTAAAATAAAATATACCCATTAACTAAGACCAATACCAATGGTTCCAACCTAACCCAAACTCCTCTCCTTCTTCTTCTTCTCCTACGCACTTTTGTTTCTTTGATCTCTCCCTGTAGCCAATACTATGCGTGGTGGTGCTCATACACCAAAAATTTACTCCACCGAACTCAAATTCGAGACCATCAGAGCCTCCCCTCATTCGACTGCACTAATTCATCTCAACTTCGGTCTCCTCCTTTGAAATCCACACTGAGACCTGGAGCAAAAAACCACGTGAACCCCATGATGTAGCACCCTCCATTCACACACAGATTCCTCCAAATTTTGCGACCACAAATCTTGCTCCATCCTCGTCACAGCAACACACTCCGTTTCTCCAATCGACGCCCAATTCTCCGACGATCCCCAACCCGAGTTTTAAACATTTTTGATCATCGACGCGAAATCGAACCAAATTCTCACCAAAAATACATCTCTAGCAAATTGCAATGGTGGTGACGGCATCGAGTGATTCGAAGCGGATTGAGATATACAATTTTTTTGAAGTTTTGAACCCATTTATTCAATTCTCTGTAAATCTGCGATCTCTCTTTCGTTACTGGATGAAATATAGTTCCGTCAATTTCTAAAAATCAGAAACGACAATCCGGACAATTTTCATGCATATCATTTTGGCTAAAACTGAACGGATTGGAAGATGTGGATTTTTGATTGAATGAAAATGTTTATTTTCATGTACAGAAAATTGAATAGAGCACAAAGAAGAATGATTTACTTTGAACGTGAAACGAAGTTGTGGTCTGATCATGTGCTTATCTAGCAATCAAAAAGGGTATTATAGACATTTAAATCAAGGACACACGGAATTCAATAGGAAATCATCTTCATGCATGATAACAACTAAGGAGACACATGGTATTCACACATGGTATTCTTCATGAATTCTATGACATGCATATAGACATCTACAAGGACACATCATCCTTGATCTTATCCTAAGGCATTAGTAAATTAATTTAAATTAGCAACATAGTTGTAACACTTATAATTGTAGCCAAATTTTTCTATACTTACTAGTGTAACCATCATATTACCTAAGGTACATCAAAATATAACTTACTAATATTTTAAAAATATTTATCTATTTAATTTACCAAAATTCATACTTAAAAAAGTGGTCTAAACAAAATACTTACAAATCCAAATAATCTTACTTACCGATATAGAAATAAAAAATCTTTCTTGTAAAATCATAAAAATAAATTATCCTTTACCAAAGTCATATTCTGTATTAAAATATCATTACCCATTAATAAAACCTTATAAATTCAATATAACTTTTAAAATAAGTTTTCTTATACAAAAATAATATTTATAAAATAAACAAGATACTTATTCAATATTAAAATCTGCATTTAAACCTTATAAAAATCAATTTATATATAGAAAAACTAAATTATAAAATAAAAATCCAATTTAAACTTAGTTAAAAATTCCGGGATATCACATTCATCCCCCCTTAAGACTTTTCGTCCTCGAAAAGGAAGACTTGTAAATTTAAACTCCTTTACCAATTTTAAATTCCCATTTCTCTCTTAACATATCGGAAAGGTAAAGGTAAGAACCAAGGCCCATATCATTCTCAAGATACCATATCTGATTCTTATTAAAGGTAGAGGTTTATATAGTCTCATGCTTACTAGGGTCGTCACTGGTCATGTTTATAACTAAATTCTCTGAGTTAGACCCAGAGCTGCTACCACTACCACTAATAAGAAACTGAGATAGATACTATTTAGTACATAGATGTCTACGGCCCTAAGAAACTTTAAAGTTTAACTTAACTTACTACTAAGGTTATGGAATCCATGGATTACTTAACACTAAGGGTTCATACCTCAAATTTGTTAAATTTCAAAATAAATTTGAATCTAATATCTCAAATAAATAATCTTTTTTCAAATCATCCAATTATCTTGCAAAAATAACATTTTGGATCATTTTTGAAATTCTTTTGCACTTAATACAAATTCAATTTAAGAGAAAATTCGAAATACTTGTTTCAAATTCAAAACCATGTCACTAATCCACCTGTCCATGGTTTTGTCAAAGTAGGGCAAAAGAAGGATTCAAGAATGAAGTTGGACAATTAAAAATCCAAGAATGATAATCGGGGAGATAATGGTAGTCAAAAGGTGACAACGAGTCAAATAAAACCCAGCGATAAGCGAAGAGGTAGAATTATATTTCAAAAACACTCATTCTATTTTAATTCAAATAGTTTTCAATCTCATAATGTTCCATTACCATCTTAATTTTACTAACTTGGGTCATTCTTATATTTACTTACCAACCCAGAAATTATTAATGGATTATCCAAAATGGTTAATATATTTAAGTTTCAGTGCACTCTAAAATTTCATCAATTTCCCTTTTAAGGATTTTACTTACTTAAGTTATTTACTACCATATACAAATACCTACCAATTCATGAGTTAAAGAAAGTTTCTAACGTTTCCATAAGTTAATTCCGACTCATAGATTTCATCATAATTAAATAAACAAATTGATTTTATGATAAAGGATGCTCTCTCAAGCGTAATATTCCCAAATCTCATTCTAGGGTATTTCTAACCCTATTTCTATTGAGATTTCATCTTTTGTACCCATTGCTGTGTATAAACCAAAGCTCTGATACCACGATATAACGACCCGGCTTTTTGACCAGTTTTTGTTGGTAATTAAATTAACTTAAACCGTTCATAAAGATGGATAGTTATCAGTACTTACATACTTACACAAGAAATAACAGAACTTTTCATTTCATTACCATAATATAACATCACAGTTACAAGGAATACATTAGAGTACATCGATAACACAGCGGAAGAGATACTAACTCAGCGGAAAAATGCAAATGCTCAAAACATAATAGCTCCAGCTAAAACCAGAATCCTGCTCCAACCAACTCCAAGGCTAAATCGGCGAACCAAACTACTTGTTGGCAGTGTAAAAATTATTAGCACCTAGAGTTTAGATGAGGGAACGATAAACTCCAGGTCAGTCGTGGGACTGGTGTGAAAACTCAAAACAGCTGTTTTTTAGGATTCATTTTAAAGTTGGGTAATTCAACAGACCACGCTGCTAACGCGGAACAGGTTTACTCCATATGAATTTCTGCGCATAGAATTTCACTATGACTTTTGAGAAATGAAACTACCATAAGGTCTTGCGGCACACACACAATGCAAACGCACACATGGGCCAGGTTTCTCCTTATAATAGTCAAAAATTCTTGATACGTGAAAATCCTCTGATATTATTATTAGGGCATAGTGTGAAAACAATTTCACAAATAAATGTATTAATCCTAGCCAGCATAATGACCTATCCTGACAATCCTGCTGGTAGCAGGCTATACAACTAAAATTGTAATGACCCGCATTTGCAGAGGTATTATAATTAATTTATTTAATTATATAAATAGTGATATAGTGAATTAAATGGTGGTTTAATTAAATAGCTGGGAATATTTAATTAAAATAATAATTTAATAATGTATTTAATTCGGAAATAATCAGAATTGGCTGAAATGGCGATATGGTGTGAACTGGATCATCTGTGATATTTAATTCAGTTTAGAATTGAATTAGAATAACGAATGTATTATATAAACGACAGTTTGAATGTACAGTTATAATATAATTAAAATTGAGCTTGAAATGGCGTTGTAGTTCGTAATTTGGCGATTTGAGCTTCAACTGAATGTACAGGATTCGTTTTAAATCGGATTTCTGTGAAACAAGAAACGTGTGGAGCCGATGGAGTATATCATTCTAGTGAAAGAGAAAAATCGGTATTTCGTCGTGTAGATTTTGATTTATGTCCAAATCAAATTTTAGAAAAGTCGCTGTGGAATTCCTTTATAATTTATAAAGGAATTATTTATATTTCAAAAAGAAATTTCAATATAAATCGAATATCGGGTCGACCCAAATTTGAAATATCGAGTTATAAATCCCAGTGGAGCTATATGATATTCTGTTGAGAATATATACGATAATATATTTATTTATAAATATTAAATTTAATTATATTTATATATATATATATTTATTTAAATGGGTCATCCAGAGCTTTATAAATAGCCACTTTTGCAAATGAAGTCGGAATTCGACGAAACTAATTTTGTTGGACCCGCAATGTCAAATAGTTGATAGATTTCAATTTCCGTGATTTTTGAAGTCAGTACGTGGCCGTACGGATTTTTAGAGTGAAAAACAATCAGTATTTTGACGGTTAAAAATACGTTGTGTGAGCATACGAAGTCGAAATTCGACGAAACCAGTTTCGTTGGGACCATAATGTCGAACTCTAGCAGTATGTCCAGTTTTGTGATTTTTGGATATCAGATTTTTATTGACAATTGCAAATAACGGTTCGATAAAAATGAATATAAAATATTAAAACTAACACTATAAATACCCCCCTTAAATTTCCTAAACCTAGTTTTATTTCTCCTTTGGTCAAAAGGAAATTCCGCCGCTCTTTATCTCACAGCAAAAACAAGTCATGGCTTCAAAGAAAAATCAAACAATTCAAATGAATTTCTACAAATCAAAATCGGTGTATATTCGAATTCTCGAGTACTCCCTCTTCGATTCTATGTGCGATTTGCGGGGTTCGGTGGTGATTGACGTTCGCTGGAAATTAAGCAGCGTAACTAGGGTTACGGGATTCGCGAATTTTAGGCATTGATTCAAACCTTGATTTATGGATTTGGATTGAGGAGGAGTCGTAGAGCTTGTCAGCAAAGTTTGGGAAAAATCGAGGGATAAAAATGTCGATACCTGTACAGTATTCATACGACAGGGGTTTCGACGCAATGGGGAAGATGGAGACCGAGTGTAACAATATTCATATGGGATGAAAGAGGGAGTGAAGAGGAGTAGTTTGGTGAGTTCAGTTTGTTGGTTCATGAAGTATGGAAGTGGAACGAGGAGCACAAAGAAGCAGTAATGATAATGTGAAGGAGAAGAGGCCGCGTCATTAAGTCCTGGAGGAAGAAGGAGTTCGGTGGGCTTTAAGGGTGAGGGTGGAAGAAAAAGGAAATGGGCCGAATAATCAAGTTAAGCCCAGTTTTAAATAAACCTTACGTTAAATTTAGTTTAAAAATGTATGAAATTCTTAACATCATAACTTTTACATACATTATCAAAATTCAGCGAAACAAGATCCGACGGGATCGTATGGACGAACACTACCCAATGGAACTGACTGGGAGTGGATTGGAGTTCATTTGAAATTATGGTGAAATAAATTGTTTGATTCAAATCAAATAACAGTTTATCGTTCTTTAACGATGAACTGCAAATGTGAGTAAATCTCACTAACTCTGAACAGTTTATATTTCTTAGAACTGTTAAATATTGGCTGATTGACTGTGTGTTGACTGTTTGATTGAACTGCTAGTCAGTTAGTTGAATTTCTATATTGATTCTGTTTAACAGAATATATCATATGGAACTGAAAGTGATGTTGATTTTATTGTGTAACATCTTTGGATGCAAGGAAACAGGTTGGAGGAATCCGACTGGATTCCTCAACATTTATTTTACTGTTTTTCATATATTGTGATATATGATGCGATATATAATCTGTTGTCAATTATATGTGTTTGGACTATATTGATCATCGTGATTTGATATGTTGAATACCATAACATACCGGAATGTTGATAAGGGAATAATTATAAAATCAAAGAATTTTATAAAACGATTTTTTACATGCAAGTAAATAGAAGTGTAAAACGATATTTATTTAAGAAGTAAATAGAAGTATAAAGAAAGATATTTATATAAGAAGTAAATAAATAGAATAAAGGAATATTTAGTTGATAAATAAGTAGAATAAAGGAATATTTATTGGGAAAATAAATAGGATTATAAAAGGAAATTAACGAGATAGAAAAGAGTTAGTCGATTAGAGTTATCAAATAGAGTCATCAAAAAGGAGTCAATTGAACATAGTTATTCAAAAGAAGTTAATTGAACATAGTTATTCAAAAGAATTTAATCGAACATAGTTAAAAGAAATAGAGTTAAACAAGATTAGAAACTGACTAGAGATTAGTAAATTGAATGGTTTTCTAAGTGTCTATCTAATGTTGGTTTCGACCTTCGGGGTTTATACTTAGAGAATTGTTCTCCTACTAGTTTACAGTCAGGGACTGATAGTTGTGAAATGATAGTGATATGTAAATAACAATGGAAATGTTTTCCAGTGTTAATAACGTATATTTTCTAAACATAGAAAATAAGGAAATATGAATATATACAAATTTATATATATATATATATATATATATATATATGATTGATGATTGATTGATAGAATTTCCATTTGGAAATAATATCGTTGTTTGCACTCGTGTTTTCTTTGATGGTTAAATCACAGACTATCGAAGTTTTGACCATTTTAACATTGTTAATATGGAGAGACCAGTTGGATTATTATCCAAAGAATCACTCTGTATTGGCATAAGCGTTGTGAATCATATATGCCAAAGATGATTGAAGACAGAGTAAAGTGCAAGGGCTGTTGTATAAATCTTAGATAACAGTGCCTAAGATGGATATACTGAATAGTGCCTTCGGCTCATCCTGTTCCTGGGTGACTTGTATGGATGAATGTCTGACAGAGTATTTCCAGAAAGGTCACGTACATTGATTTCTTCAACCGTACCAAGAGTGGAAGCGGAGAAGGAAACTTCTTTAGCTAACACGTAATGTACTGTTGTAGACGTCAATTAGTGATTTTCGATGGATCTGACAATGTGGCATTCGAAGTGAATCTGATGTGATGATGAAGCGTAACCTCAAGCCTCATCAACTGGTAAATCACAGAAATCGGGAAGGCAGCATGGCTAAATCGGTCGCTCCAAAGTAGGGTGTATAATCACCTGATCTAGAGTTTCATTTATTTCTAAAAATCTATTGTTGATGTTGTCCCATTCGGAAAACGGTTGCTGATCCCAACCGTTGGTGATATACATTCGATACACTCAAGCGAAATGAGTGGTCGGTCATGTGTGGCTGGGTCGCAAGATGTTCTTGTTGAATCCAGTGTATTCCTTTCTAGAGGTACACTAGCGAAAGGTGGTTCCATACCTTGTCATAGTTGGAAATACATTACCCAATACGTGCTTGCGGTTTTGATTGTATACTATATCTGTAGAACGTGAGATGAAAGCGTTTCTGCTAGATGATTATTATATTGTGGTTGATAGACATTATTATAATATCAAAAGGTTTTTGATATAAAGATATTTTGGATTCTCATAAGGGAAAAACCCGTTCCGTTATACGGCGTGGTCTTATGAGATATCGTTTACTTGTTCAAACTGTTTTAAACTGTTTTATTCATACCAGTCCCATGACTGACCCGGAGTTTATTTTGTTTTGTTTTCCCTAAACTCTTGGGTGCCCAATTTTGTACGGGCAGTCAAGTAGTCAGGATTTACAGATACTTGAAGAGCTGGAGCAGGAGGCTTCAGGATCATATAGCTATTGTTTATTTCCACTGTGTTGTAAGTGCTGTTTATTGAAAATGATACGTATATTCAAGTACAGATTTATATTTCAAAGATATGTTATTCGTTCCGCTGTGAGATTCGTGTTACTCTGATGTTGTGTTCTTCTTCTTCTTCTATTCTAAGTTTCTATCTTATCTATCCTCACCCTCTGTTTTCTTTCTATTAATTTCCTGATTTCCAGTACGATTTGGATTGGACTTGTGTTATTTAGTCAGCTCAAATTGGACCGGATTTCCAGGTCATTACAAAAATTGTACAGGTTCGTAGCGGAAATTGGATTTCCAAAAAATAACCGGCCAAAGGAACTTCCTTACTGAACCGATGGGTATGCCTCTAGAGGGACGCCCCGAGAACCAAATCGGTCTCTCTGCCAACATGAGGCCGGGTTACCCCTTAACTGGGTAACTTAGAGCACGCCTGAGTATATCACTTCCCGGTCGTTACCAACCTTTAAAATCGGGCGCCCGCAACATCAATATCCATATAAAATAGAAGTTACCACATATGTTAATACCTGGGCTCCAAACCATAGTACACCTTTTATCCAGAAGGAAATGACTACCCTTAACCTCGTTGCATCTTTCCTGTTTTAGCCATTTACCGGGTTGTGTGGCTTGCCGAGGTCACAATATACACAAAGCTACGTTTCAATAAGCCATGCTTTGATCATCCATAGCTCGTCACATAAATTAAGCATTCCACATTGTCCATTCACAACGCATCACCGATATCCATCAGTATATAACCTCTAAGCTCATACGTCTTAGAGAAGGGTGTTAAGTAAGAGAATAAATTTTCCGCAACCAAGCAGATATATATTTAATAGGGATCAGTGCTATGCAGCTAATTACAATGTCAAACACATAATCCATACGATTCCGTTCTGGGTCTGAACGAAATACCAATCCGAATATCTCCAAATATATTCAAACCTCATGCCACTTATAACCTCGTATCAGGTGGCCTACGCAACCGAGACATCACTAATCAATCCAAACAATCCCGGTCTTCATTCGTCATTCTCCACGTCTTGAATTGCTTCATAACGTCATATTATTACTTGGAATGGTTTTGGAACATATATTCGATCCCGGTCTTTCCAAGTAATAAGCGTACTTTTAAAATCAGTAGCTATGGACTATACAAGTTTCTCAATTCAATTCTCTTTCGCAAAGCGTTATCAATTCATTTCAATTTAAGGTTCGATTCATTCAATTCCCATAAGCCTCGTTATCATCTTAAACTTTTCTGCAAATTCAATATTCATTTCCAACCTTATATTTCTAAAGCCAAATCCATTTATTTGTCATTATCTTTTTCCATAAGCTTTAAAATCACCAAATCTCAATTTAAATTTAAATCTCCATTTATGATAATTCAAATGATTGACATTTCAAAAGTAAGTTTAAAACAGAATTTAATCGACTTATATTTGATATCGATTCACAAACTCGGGAAAAAACCATCAGAATTTGGATACGAATATGGTTTACTATTTCTGATAGTATTCGTCCACTCCTAGGATTCCATTTCGAATATCCGAGGGCTAACTCTATCCAAAATTGATTTCCTTTTTAATTCAAACTTCCCATATCTTACTCAGAATTTAGATAAATCTCATACCGTATATTTTAAAAATTTTAACAAATCCTTTTCATAATTTTAAGCAATAGTTCATGGTTAAAAAAATCTTTAAATTCCAGTCATTTCAAAGAAATAATTTAATAACGTTAAAAACGTTGCTGAAGGTGTTGTGAAATGGTTATTTAACCAAATCGATCCAGAATCATTCAAAATTCATATATTCTAACTCAAATCACTTCAAAATAATAAAATACGATTTATCATATTTTTCTGGGTTTTTAAATAATTTTTATAAGCTAATTTTATTCGATTTCCATTTTGGTTGTCTAACTGCATGTAAAACGACCTTTTCCAAATATTTTTTAAATATAACTTGAAAACCATACGTTGGAATCTGAAAATTCCTTATCTATTTAAAAGCTGTTATCATTTGAAATCCAACGTTTCTTATTTCAAGTCAAACCGATTTCAAACCATCAAGTTATAGCTATTAAACCGATATTTATGAACTGTCGCATCGCATTCTATTCACGCCATATAACAATTTTAATATAAATCCTTTTCAAATTGAATTTATATTTTCAATTCATCTGGAAAAACAATTTCAAATTATTTTTCAAACTAGATTTTGAATTAACCATCCCGTTTGTCGAATCAGTCAGGGATAGCCAGGGAGAGTAGGAAACTATATTTCCAAACCCAAGCCTGGACACTATCCTCCCTGTCATCCTAGAACGTTCTGGAATATATATATATATATATATATTACATTTTAAAACATTGTCAAATTTTCAAAATCTCATTTTGAAGTAAATTAAACTTGATAATATATAAAAATCAATCTTATTTATATGGAAGGGGGATAAAATCGATCATCTATATAATTACACAACTACAGTGTGTGTGTGTGAATTCATGCAACCATAGTAAATCAACCATATAAATCAGATGAACATGAATTATAATCACTACAACCATCTCAGCTGCGCACAAGCATCACGGACAATAACGCTTACTAGTGTTCAGTGTGCTATCTACACATCCATTCAGACAATAACATCCATATTCAACCAAATATAATTTATCACGGCCAATTATTCAACCACTATTAACTTAAATAAATAATTTATATTAGGAGTTCTCACCATAATAGCTCCAAAATCTTCATTACTAGAGCGAACAAGCCAACGAACACTGCCATTGCTACTCGTACTGCTCTTAATCCATTTTCTAATTTCAGCTGGTGATTACTTCTGCTAATTATATATTGAAATTAAATTAATATCAATGTTCATTCTATGTATATATATAAGTATATTTTATTTTTATTTTAAATTTATACTTAACAAAAATTATCAAAATTATATATCAATGGGTTCTATTTTCTGATACGATTCTAACGGATGCAACGGCGAGTAAATTGGATTTAAAACGAAAGAAATACGAGTGTTTAAAGTTTTAACTAATATGACTTAGATAAAATTAAAATAAAACGTACACGTTAACTAGGCCCAATCCCAATGGTTCCAACCCGAACCAAACTCCTCTCCCTCTTCTTCTTCTTCTTCTTCTTCTTCTCCTACGCACCTTCTTTTCTTTGATCACTCCCTGTTTAGGTGAGGGAACGATAAACTCCAGGTCAGTCGTGGGACTGGTGTGAGAAATCAATACAGATGTTATGTTGGATTAATTTTAAAGTTGGGTAATTCAACGGACAACGCTGCTAATGCGATACGGGTTTACTTGCATAGAAATTTGCTATGACTTTTGAAAAATGAAACTACCATAAGGTTTCGTGGCACACACAATGCAAACGCACACATGGGCAAGGTTTCTCCTCATGATAGTCAAAAATGCTTGATACGTAAAAATCCTCTGATATTATCATTAGTGCATAGTGCAAAAACAATTTCACAAATAAATGTATTAATCCTAGCCAGCATAATTCCCCATCCTATTATACTGACAATCCTGCTGGTAGAAGGCTATACAACTAAAATCGTATGGGCTCATAGCGGAAATTGGATTTCCAACAAATGACCAGGCAAAGGAACTTCCTTACCAAACCGATGGGCACGCCTCTAGAGGGACGCCCCGAGAACCAAATCGGGCTCTCAGCCAACATGAGGCCGGGTTACACCTTAACTGGGTAACTTAGAGCACGCCTGAGTATATCACTTCCCAGTCATTACCAACCTTTAAAACCGGGTGCCCGCAACATCCACATCCATATAAAATAGAAGTTATCCGCATAGATTAATACCTCGGCTCCAAACCATAGTATACCTTTTATCTAGAAGGAAATGACTACCCTTAACCATGTTGCATCTTTCCTGTTTTAGCCATTTACCGGGTTATGAGGCTTGGCGAGGCCAGGATATACACAAATCTACGCTTCAATAAGCCATGCTTTGCTCATCTATAGCTCATCACATAAGTTAAGTATGCCACATTGTCCATTCACAACGCATCACTGATTTGCATCAATATGTAACCTCTAAGCTCATACATATTAGAGAAGGGTGTTAAGCAAGAGAATAAGTTCTCCGCCACCAAGCAGATATATATTTAACAGGGATTAGTACTACGCGGTCAATTACAATGTCAAACACACAATCCATACGATTCCGTTCTGGGTCTGAACGAAACACCAATTTGAAAATCTCCAAAATATATTCAAACCTCATGCCACTTATAACCTCGTATCGGGTGGCCTACCCAACCGAGACATCAGCAACCAATCCAAACAATTAAAAGAATCCCCTCTTCATTCGTCGTTTTCCAAGTCTTGAATTGCTTCATAACGTCGTATTATTACTTGGAATAGTTTTCGAACATATATTCGATCCCGGTCTTTCCAAGTAATAAGATTACTTTTAAAATTAGTAGCTATGGACTATACAAGTTTCTCAATTCAAATCTCCTTCCCAAATCGTTATCAATTCATTTCAATTTAAAGTTGGATTCATTTAATTTTTGCAAACCAGATATCATCTTAAACTTTTTCTTGAAATTCAATATTCATTTCCAACCTTATATTTCAAAAGCCAAATCCATTTATTCGACATTATATCTTTCCATAAGCTTTAAAACCACTGAATCTTAATTTAGATTTAAATCTCCATTTATAGTAACTCAAATGATTGACATTTCAAATATAAGTTTAAAACAAAATTTAATCGACTTATATTTGATATCGATTCACAAACTCATGCAAACACCATAAGAATTTGGATATGTATATGGTTTATTATTTCTGATAGTTTTCGTCCACTCCCGGGAATCCATATCGAATATCCGAGGACTAACTCTATCCAAAACTTATTTCCTTTTTAATTCAAACTTCCCATATCTTACTCAAAATTTAGATAAATATCATACCATATATTTTAAAATCTTTCAAAATATTTAACAAATCCTTTTCAAAATTTTAAGCAATATTTCATACTTAAAAATATCTTTAAATTCCAATCATTTCAAAGAAATAGTTTAATAACATTAAAAGCATTGCTGAAGGTGCTATGAAATGGTTATTTAACCAAATCGATCCAGAATCATTCAAAATTCATATTTTCTAAATCAAATCACTTTAAAATAATAAAATATGATTTATCATATTTTTCTTGATTTTTAAATAAGTTTAATAAGCTCATTTTATTCGATTTTCCAAATTTGTTTTAAATATAGCTTGAAAACCATACGTTGGAATCTGAAAATTCCTTTTATATTTAAATGCTGTTATCATTTGAAATCCAATGTTTCTTATTTCAAGTCAAACCGATTTCAAACAATCAAGTTATAGCTATTAAACCGATATTTACGAATTGTCGCATTGCAGCGCATTCTATGCATGCCATATAACGTTTTAAATATAAATCGTTCAAATCCCTTTCAAATTGAATTTATATTTTCAATTCATCCAGAAAAACAATTTCAAATTATTTTTCAAATTAGATTTTGAATTGACCATCTCGTTTGTCAGATCAATTAGGGAGAGTAGGAAACTATATTTCCAAACCCATGCCTAGATGTTATCCTCTCTGTCATCCCAGAATGTTCTGGTATATATATATATATATATATATATTTTAAAACGTTGTCAAATTTTCAAAATCTCATTTTGAAGTAAACTGAACTTGATAATATTTAAAAATCAATCTTTATTTATATGGAAGGGGGATAAAATCGATCACCTATATAATTCCACAACTACAATGTGTGTGTGAATTCATGCGACCATAACAAATCAACCATATAAATCAGATGAACATGAATTATAATCACAACAACCATCTCAGCTGTGCACAAGCGTCACGGACAATAACGCTTATCAGTGTTCAGTGTGTTATCTACACATCCATTCAGACAATAACATCCATATTCAGCCAAATATAATTTATCACGGCCAATTATTCAACCACTATCAACTTAAATAACTAATTTAAATTAGGAGTTCTCACCATAATAGCTCCAAAATCTTCATTCCCAGAGCGAACAAGCCAACGAACATTGCCATTGCTACTCGTACTGCTCTCAATCCATTTTCTAATTTCGGTTGGTAACTCCTTCTGCTAATTATATATTGAAATTAAATTAATATCAACGTTCATTATATATATATAAGGATATTTTATTTTTATTTTAAATTTATACTTAACAAAAAAATTCAAAACTATATATCAATGGGTTCTATTTTCTGATACAAGTCTAATGGATCCAATGACTAGTAAATCGGATTTAAAACGAATGAAATATGAGTGTTTAAAGTTTTAACTAATATAACTTAGATAAAATTAAAATAAAACATACCCATTAACTAGGCCCAAGCCCAATGGTTCCAACCCGATCCAAACTCCTCTCCCTCTTCTTCTTCTTGTCCTGCACACCTTCTTTTCTTTGATCACTCCCTGTAGCCAATACCATGCACGGTGGTGCATATGCACCAATAATTTACTCCATCGAACTCAAATTTGAGACCATCAGCGAACTTCTCTTCCTTCCCTCATTCGACCGCACCCATTCATCTCAACTTCGACCTCCTCCTTCGAAATCTGCACCGAGATTTGGAGCAAAAAACTGCGTGAACCCCATGATGTTGCACCCTCCATTCACACACTGATCTCCTCCAAATTTTTCCACCAGAAAGCTTGCTCCATCCTCATCACAATACCACACTCCGTTTCTCCAATCGACGCCCGATTCTCCAACGATCCCCTACCCTAGTTTTAAACATTTTCGATCATCGATGCGAAATCGAACCAAATTCTCACAAAAAGTACTACATCTCTAACCGATCGCAATGGTGCTGACGGCATCGAGTGATTCGAAGCGGATTGAGAGATACGATATTTTTGAAGTTTTGAACCCATTTATTCAATTCTTTGTAAATCTGCGATCTTTCTTCCGTTACTGGATGAAATATAGATCCGTCAATTTCTAAAGATCAGAAACGACGATCCGGACAATTTTCGTGCATATCATTTTGGCTAAAACTGAAAGGATCGGAAGAAGTGGGATTTTGATTGAATGAAAAAGTTTATTGTAACACCCAGTAATTTTTTAACATTAAAATTCACAAATTAAAGTATACTTAATTTTTAGAAGAAGAATTAAGTGAAATGGGTTGCGCTGTTATGTTCGTCTCAAAATTTTGGGTCAAGATAGATATTTGGTTTGCATAAAATAGATAACTTATGAATAAGTTATTGAGCCTTGAAGTTTGTATGCATATGATATATATATATATATATTCAAAAAAAAGTTCAAAACAGCGAATCGAGAGGGGGAATAGCCGAACCGCACCATTTTTGGAGTCGACCCGAGCCCGCTGGGTTGACTAGGGGTCGATCCAGGGTGTTTGGCTGTCAACCCGTGGCCTGATTCACCCTAAGGGCTGATGTGGCATCTGAGTGGTCCTGATGGTTCTGGTTATCCCTAGGTTAATCTGATGGCTCTTATTAAATTAAACTTCTATAAAAACACTCCTAAACCCCTAACCCTAATCACATTAATTCATAACAAGAGCCGTCATGCCGTCAATTGAGAACCTAGAGTAGCCGCCATAAACTTTCAACCCTAAAGCATGATAGAAGCTTGAATCAAAATCAATTCAAATCTAAATATAGTCTACATCAAAGGCGAGCAATTCAGTTTCAGAATACAGATCCCAGAAAGACAAGACTATTCTTTTTAATTGTGAGTATGATAGCTTTCACAAAATAACTAATTAATTTAAATATGATGAGATATAATTGGGATTATGAGAATATGATTTTGAATCATGTGATGTAAATTATATGTATGTTTGTGGTGTTAAATCATATGTTAGTCTTATGCAAGTTGGATCATATGTCAGTTCTTATGTGAATCTTATGCAAGTTGAATCATATATCTTATGCAAGTTTGTGATGATTGGATCATATATTCATGTATGAATCTTATGCAAGTTTGGGTTGTTAAAATATATGTGAGACATGTATATGCATATGCTAGTTTATGTGACATTATCCTTTATGTCTAGATCCATATGCAAGTTTACATCTTTATGTTTAGACCATACGCAAGTTTACATCTTTATGTTTAGATCTATATGCAAGTTTACATCTTTATATTTAGATCTATATGCAAGTTTACATCTTTATGTTTAGATCCATATGCAAGTTCACACATTTATGTTTCGATCTATAGCAGTACATAAGTTATGCAACTTTATGCCCATTACCTATTCTAGTTTTGTATCATATTCTAGTTTGAATGAAACTCATATGCAAGTTATTGGCTATGTAAGCTTATGTCATGATCCTTAGATCTATTTTATGTGTTATGTGATGTTGTTTTTCTTTTTATAAGTTAGACTATTTGCGAGTCTAACATATGTCATATGAAAACGTACGAATAACGTGGGGATGATGGGATAAAATTGAATATACATAAATTGTGAATTGGCATAAAATGGCCTTAAAAGGCATATAATTAATTTGAGACATTAATTGGCATAATTGGTATTTATGGACATAATTTTAAGAGACAATTGTGGACATAAATAAATTTGAAATTTATTAACAAATTTGAAAGGGATATTAATCCAATTTGGGGTTAAATAAAGATGTGTAATAATTAACCGCCTAAGACACGAGGTTAGACTCTTTTGTGGTGTAAGACTGCCCGGACCCGCCTGGCAAATCCAGCAGCCGCAAATGCTAGTCTAATGTGAGAGGTCAAAGGCACGAATTAAATGCGTAACAATTGTAAAGACATGAGGTTAGGCTCGTTTGCGGTATAAGACTGCCCGGACCCGCCCGACAAATCCAGCAACCGCAAATGTCAGCCTAGTGTGGGAGGTCTTTACAAGGTTACGGTTCTAATGAATTAAGTAACATTTAACCAGATAAACATGTGGTGGGACATGAGGGGGGTAAGTGGGTGCCTTGGGTGGCATGTGAAATACGATTAGATGCACTTAACCAAGATTGAAACATGTAAGAAGACATGAATAAGAATGGGGTTAAGTGGGGAAACCTTAGTGGGGACCAAGCATAGGTGGAAGGCTTGTGTCAAGAATGGGTGCCCTTTTCAAACTAGTAACCCATTAAGTATCTTTGTGAGCTCGACCGAAGTCGAGGACGGGACACGCTTACTGGATTTGATTGTAAGAGGTCAAAACGGGTTAGCGGTGGCAACGCAAGTCCAACGGGGTCATGTGCATGCGTGGGCCTGGGCTGATAGGTAAGACGTGGTTGCATCGTGTAGATATAAGCTGTGCATCTTTAGTGGTATCGGGTTGCCACTTTGTGAAGTGATACACCCCACTGTGGGACCAGCACGGGTTTCTACGAGTTAGGGAGCCGATCAAATGGGGGTAGTGGGTACAACTAATGGAGATAGGGGTATACGACACCTATGAAGGCAGCTAGGGGTACACGAAACTACCATATTCATTATTAAGTTCTGTAGGCGGGATCAACTTTTAGGGTGACTAGTTGTGGTGCAGTATAATAATTATCCTATAGTGATTAGGAACGAGATTAACGCCAGAATATTCCTCTTATTTTCTTTGTCATGTCCACTTGTTTCATGGTCATATCTTATCTTACCAGTTTATGCCTTATCCTAGTTACTTTAATAATTATATTGTTAAAGCTATTATACTCGCCAGACTTTATGTCTGACCCCCTTGTTTTTGCCTCTTTTCTTCCTACCCCCTCCCCCCCAAGGTTCTTAGGGTGGGACTAGTACTAGTGGAGCTTGATCTCGGATCTCTATCTCTCTCTTTTGGAAGTGCTTGGATTGCTGAAAGTAAAGTTTAGCTCATCTCTTTTATGGCTACTTGTGTTGGGGTATATGCTATTTGTTTTATGTACTCTGAAACAATTTATCAAGATGGATATTGAGTGTACTTGGTTTATGAAGTTGTTGTAATCAAACTATTTCTCCGCTGCAATAAAAGTTGTTTTAAAATTTTCAAGTACCATTATTTATATCTGTCTTGTTATATTCTGTTCTATACACTAAATACGCTCCATGGAAGTTAATGCATTCCCTTTGTGAGTGACATTAATGGACGTGGGGTGCTACACGTGGTATCAGAGATAAAGGTTACCAGACCAGATATGAATTTTGAAAAACTATGTTTCAAAAAGCATTTTATGAAGAAATACTTTCAAAAGTATGTTTTAAGGAAAGTATTTTCAAGAGAAATGTTTGTTTTAAAAACATAACCCCAAGAGCCATATATCTTTCTTTCGAATTCTCTGTTTTGAATCTCTTCATTTTCTTTTCAGCATGTCTGGAATTCCCGAGATACCCGAGGGGATATCGATACCAGGATGGTTTAGAAGGTATCTGGAAGCTAGGGCCAATGTCGCAGGCCCAGCTAATGCTCCTCCTCCTCCTCCCTGTGTTTATACTTTTGCAAAGATATGCAAAGATTTTAGGGCAATGGGCGGGAAACCTTTTCATGGATCAGAGACGTTTGTTGAAGCTCAAAATTGGCTTAAGGAGGTGGAAGATCTATTTGGTATTTTCGAAGTAGAAGATGGAAGGAAGGTCCAATTGGCTGCTTGGTTAATGAAAGACGCAGCCTCATTTTGGTGGGAGGTCACGAACAGAGAGCGTCCGGTGGAGACATGAATGGATTTCAAGCGTAGATTCGAAATGAAGTTTCTCTCATGAGCAGAAGAGAACTTATATATGGAAAGATTCTTGGCGTTGAAGCAAGGAGATTTTTTAGTAAAGGAGTACGTCAACAAGTTCAATCAGTTGGCGCGATTTGGCTTGGAATTGGTAAACACACCTGAGGAGAAGGCCTTAAGGTTCGTTAAAGGTTTGAATGAGCCGCTACATGGGTTGGCGATGACCCACATTCCGATGGGGGCTACCTTTGAGAAACTGGTTGACATGGTGCTTATGCATGATGAAGAGAAAGGTGTGAATGCTAATAAGGCACCGGAGAAGAAAGGAGACCAGAAGAAGCCACAACAGCAAAACAAGAAAGGTGGGAAGAACAATAATGGCAAAGGAAAGAAGAAGTGCTTTAATTGTGGGACACCAGGCCATCTGAGCAAAGACTGTACGAAAAAGAAGAAGACTGACTGTTTCCACTATGGAGAGGCAGGTCATCTAGTTAAGGATTGCCCAAGGAAACAGGGGCAAGGGCAAAGAACTTCTGGAGGACAGCTTCAGGCTCTCATGGCACCAGGGCAGGCGAGAGGGGAGATTCAGGCTCTCATGGCACTAGGACAGGAGAGAGGTAGACACATTTCCGTTGAAAGTTTAGTTTTTCTGTTTTATCATCCTATTCGTACTTTGTTTGACTTTGGCGCTTCACACTCGTTTGTATCTGCTTCGTTAGTTGAAACACTGCACCTAAATACTAGTCTAGTTACAGATCCCATAGTAGTCTCAAATCCTGTTGGTGCTTCGGCTCATCTTTCTATGATTTGTTAGGATTTGAGAGTGTCTATCTTGGGCGTTGGGTTTGAATGCAACGCCTTTGTTCTTGGCTTCATGGGCTACGGCTTGATTCTAGGTATGGAATGGCTAACTAGATACGGTGCCATCCTAGATTTGGAAAGAAAGGTAGTTAAATTGTTGACTCGTTGTGGAAAGACCCTTGATATTTCTTGTGACCCTAGAGGTCCGGTAATGCTTAGCCACCTAGAATCCCTAGACGCATCCAATGATGATTTGAAATCTGTTCGTGTGGTCCGTGAATATAGTGACGTCTTCGATGAAGTTCGAGGTTTACCCCCGAGGCGCGAGATAGACTTTCGAATATATCTAATAGATAATGTAAAGCCAGTTGCATTACCAATGCGCCACATGGCTTTGAGAGAGAGAAGAGAACTCAGTAAGCAAGTGAAAGAATTGCTTGAGAAGGGGTTCATAATAAGAAGTATTTCGGAGTGGGGTGCTCCAGTCGTTTTTGCTACAAAAGCTGATGGTTCACTGATTGTGCGTGGACTATAGAGAGCTGAATAAGCTAACAAAGAAGAATAGGCACCCATTGCCGAGGATAGACGATTTATTCGATCAGTTGGTGGGTGCTTCAGTTTTCTCGCAAATGGATTTAGCTACAGGGTTTCATCAGCTAAGGGTGGCTGAAGATAGCATCGATAAGACTGCCTTTAGAACTCCTGACGGTTTCTTTGAGTGGCTCGTCATGCCTTTTGGTTTGACGAATGCACCCGCATACCTTGTTGACTTAATGAGTAGGGTGTTTAGGGAGTTTCTAAACAAGTTTGTGGTAGTCTTTGTAGACGATATTCTGATTTTCTCTAAAAATGAAGAAGAGCATGCCCTACATCTTAGGGAAGTCTTAGAGACTCTATGAGCGCATCAGCTAAAAGCTAAGTTCTCCAAGTGCCATTTTTGGAGAAAAGAAGTGAGGTTCTTAGGACACGTGGTCTCTAAGGAAGGGATAGCTGTGGATCCCGCCAAGGTGGTGGCAATCCAAGATTGGAAAACTCCTAAGAACGCAACAGATGTAAGAAGCTTTTTAGGGCTGGCTGACTATTATAGGAAGTTCATTAAGGACTTCACGAAGATATCAGCCCCTCTCACTCGATTAACGAAGAAGAATTTGACTTTTACTTGGGACGTTGACTGTGACGATGCTTTCCAATGTCTGAAGAGGGATTTGACGACAGCTCCAGATTTAGTTTTGCCGGATGGGGGTAAGACATTCACTGTATATACCGATGCTTGCGGGACAGGGCTTAGCGCAGTTTTAATGCAAGAGGGAAGGGTGATATGCTATGGTGGAAGATAGTTGAAAGCCCACGAGAAAAATTACCCTACCCACGACCTAGAGTTGGCAGCCATAGTTTTTGTGCTTAATTCATGGCGTCATTATTTGCTTGGCGAGAGGTTTGAGTTGTATACAGACCATAAGTCGCTAATGTACTTATTCTCTCAGAAAGACTTAAACTTGAGGCAACAGAGATGGAAGGAGTTTTTGGCATCCTACGATTTTGAGTTCGCATATACCCCTGGCAAGGGTAACGTTGTAGTCAACGCCTTAAGTAGAAAGAAGTTAATTTTAAGTCTTTTGTTCATAGAGCGGCAAAGTTTGGAGTATATATCTTCCTTTGACTTCAGATCCTCTGTCGATTATGTACCTGGATTATTGGCATCGTTAGAGGTGCAACCTACACTTTTGGGTCGAGTTGGAGAGGCACAGCGAAATGACCCATAGTTGGTTGAGATAGTAGGCAAGCTTATAGGAGGGGAGTCCTCGAGTCATCTTGATAGATATGCTATAGATAAGAGAGGTTGGCTACGTAGAGATGGAAGACTTTGCGTACCACAAGACGAGAGGTTGAAGAAGGCAATTCTTGAAGACTCACATCGCTCTAAGATGACCATACATCCCAGTGGTCATAAGATGTATAGGGATATGAAGCGAGTTTTCTTTTAGGCCGGAATGAAGAAGGATGCGGCCGAGTTCATTGCAAGATGCTTAGTGTTACAACAAGTCAAGGCAAAGCAAAAGAAGCCTCAAGGTTTGCTCCATCCCTTAGAGATTCCGCTTTGGAAATGGGAAAGCGTTTCCATGGATTTTGTAGATGGGTTACCAAGATCAAGGAAGGGTAATACGGGGATTTGGGTAATTGTAGACAGACTTACCAAAAGTGCCCATTTTATTCTCGTTAAAAGTAGAAGGACCGTCGCGTGGTTAACATCTGTTTACCTTCGAGAGATAGTTCGTTTGCACGGCATACCCTCTAGCATTGTGAGCAATAGAGATCCCATTTTCACAAGAGAATTTTGGAAAAGCTTACAAGAGGCGGTTGGAACGCAATTATGCTTAAGTACCGCTTATAACCCTCGGACGGACGGCCAGACCGAGAGAGTAAATCGGGTTCTAGAAGACCTTCTGAGACTATGCATCCTAGACTTTGGAGGAACATGGGCAGAACACCTTCCACTAGTGGAGTTCTCCTATAATAATAGTTTTCAGGCTAGCATTGGCATGGCACCTTTTGAGGCTCTTTATGGACGACCGTGCCGACCACCTACATGTTGGTGGGAATCCACTGATAAGGTTTTGCTTGGACCCGACATGATTAAAGAGACTTTGGAGACGATAGACCTGATTCGGCGGCGAATGAAGACGGCGCAGGACCGATAGAAGTCATATGCTGATAGGAGACGAACCGATCTTCAATTCAATATTGGGGACATGGTTTTTGTTAATGTGTCACCGTTAATAAACGTAGTCCGTTTTGGATCAGTAGGGAAGTTGGCACCGAGGTTTGTAGGACCCTTTCCAATTACAGAGAGGATTGGACATATGGCGTATAGAGTAAAGTTACCAGAGAAGCTCAGCGGAGTTCATGACATGTTTCACGTTTCGCATTTGCGTAAGTGTTTACACGATATGACGGAAGTGGTAGATCCGAGCACGCTCGAAGAAGTGGAAGTAGAGCGCAATGCCATGATTAGACGAGCTCCTACACGCATTCTTGGATCGGAGGTCAAAAAGCTTCGCAACAAAGAGGTCAAGTTGGTCATAGTGCAATGTGGAGATGATCAAAGAGACACGACTTGGGAGACGGAAGACAAAATGCGTACGCTGTACCCTTTCCTTTTTGACGGTATGTTTTAGTTTCTCCTTTTTCTACCGCTTTGTTGACACTTGTCCTGTCTTTTAGTATTATCTTTGCGATGAGATCTTCGATCTTTAGTTAGAAGAACTCTATGGTTGCAAACATGTGTTTGAGACACGTTATGTTCGGTGGATGCAAGTGGTTGCTAGTGGTTGCTCGTGGATGCATATACACACACATTAGGCACTAGATCGGCTCAATCACCTTCATGTTGCATATAAATGCATGTGCATATCTAAATTAATGGATGTATAATGGTTGTGTTATCATATGGATGCTGCATTTTGATGAATGGTTGTGCACACATATAGAAATAATATGTATCGATAGGATTCTTTCGCACACATAATGGACGCATGGCGCTATCATGATTTGCATTAAGGAGGTCAACTGAATCAGTGGACCGCCTGATCTTTGCATTAGATAAGGAACATATACACACATTTTTGCATAAGTTCGTATAGTATTAGAAATTTCTTTAAGGACAATGGATGCTTGTGGATGATGGTTGAGTAGATGGATGACTGGTTGGTAGGATACATTCTTCTTAACTTAGAGATTTCGAGGACGAAATCCTTTAAGGAGGGGAGAATGTAACACCCCGTAATTTTATAACATTAAAATTCACAAATTAAAGTATACTTAATTTTTAGAAGAAGAATTAAGTGAAATGGATTGCGCTATTATGTTCGTCTCAAAATTTTGCGTCAAGATAGACATTTGGTTTGCATAAAACGGATAACTTATGAAGAAGTTAAGCCTTGAAGTTTGTATGCATATGAGAGAAATAGATATATAAAAAAATATTCAAAAAAAAGTTCAAAACAGCGAATCGGGAGGGGGAATATCCGAACCACACCATTTTTGGAGTCGATCTGAGCCCCGGTGGGTCGACCAGGGGCCGATCCAGGGTGTTTGGCTGTCAACCCGTGGCCCGATTCGCCCTAAGGGCTGATGTGGCATCTGAGTGGTCCTGATGGTTCTGGTTATCCCTAGGTTAATCCGATGGCTCTTATTAAATTAAACTTCTATAAAAACACTCCTAAACCCCTAACCCTAATCACATTAATTCATAACAAGAGCCGCCATGCCGTCAATGGGGAACCTAGAGTAGCCGCCATACACTTTCAACCCTAAAGCAAGATAGAAGCTTGAATCAGAATTAAATCAAATCTAAATAACGATTAGTCTACATCAAAGGCGAGCAATTCAGTTTCAGAATACAGATCCCAGAAAGACAAGACTATTCTTTTTAATTGTGAGTATGATAGCTTTCACAAAATAACTAATTAATTTAATTATGATAAGATATAATTGGGATTATGAGAATATGATTTTGAATCATGTGATGTAAATTATATGTATGTTTGTGGTGTTAAATCATATGTTAGTCTTATGCAAGTTGGATCATATGTCAGTTCTTATGTGAATCTTATGCAAGTTGAATCATATATCTTATGCAAGTTTGTGATGATTGGATCATATATTCATGTATGAATCTTATGCAAGTTTGGGTTGTTAAAATATATGTGAGACATGTATATGCATATGCTAGTTTATGTGACATTATCCTTTATGTCTAGATCTATATGCAAGTTTACATCTTTATGTTTAGACCCATACGCAAGTTTACATCTTTATGTTTAGATCTATATGCAAGTTTACATCTTTATATTTAGATCTATATGCAAGTTTACATCTTTATGTTTAGATCCATATGCAAGTTCACACCTTTATGTTTCGATCTATAGCAGTACATAAGTTATGCAACTTTATGCCCATTACCTATGCTAGTTTTGTATCATATGCTAGTTTGAATGAAATTCATATGCAAGTTATTGGCTATGTAAGCTTATGTCATGATCCTTAAATCTATTTTATGTGTTATGTGATGTTGTTTTTCTTTTTATAAGTTAGACTATTCGCGAGTCTAACATATGTCATATGAAAACGTACAAATAGCGTGCGGGTGATGAGATAATATTGAATATACATAAATTGTGAATTGGCATAAAATGGCCTTAAAAGGCATATAATTAATTTGGGACATTAACTGGCATAATTGGTATTTATGGACATAATTTTAAGAGACAATTATGGACATAAATAAATTTGGAATTTATTGACAAATTTGAATAGGGATATTAATCCAATTTGGGGTTAAATAAAGATGTGTAATAATTAACCGCATAAGACATGAGTTTAGACTCTTTTGTGGTGTAAGACTGCCCGGACCCGCCCGGAAAATCCAGCAGCAATAAATGCCAGTCTACTGTGAGAGGTCAAAGGCACGAATTAAATGCGTAACAATTGTAAAGACACGAGGTTAGGCTTGTTTGCGGTATAAGACTGCCCGGACCCGCCCGACAAATCCAGCAACCGCAAATGTCAGCCTAATGTGGGAGGTCTTTACAAGGTTACGGTTCTAATGAATTAAGTAACACTTAACCAGATAAACGTGTGGTGGGACATGTGGTGCCTTGGGTGGCATGTGAAATTAATTGGGTGCCTTGGGTGGCATGTGAAATACGATTAGATGCACTTAACCAAGATTGAAACATGTAAGAAGACATGAATAAGAATGGGGTAAAGTGGGGAAACCTTAGTAGGGACCAAGCATAGGTGGAAGGCTTGTGTCAAGCATGAGGGCCCTTTTCAAACCAGTAACCCATTAAGTATCTTTTTGAGCTCGACCCAAGTCGAGGACGGGACACGCTTACTGGATTTGATTGTAAGAGGTCAAAACGGGTTAGCGATGGCAATGCAAGTCCAACGGGGTCATGTGCGTGCATGGGTCCGGGCTGGTAGGTAAGACGTTGTTGCATCGTGTAGATATAAGCCGTGCATCTTTGGTGGTATCAGGTTTCCACTTTGGGGAGTGATACACCCCACTGTGGGACCAATATGGGTATCTACGAGTTAGGGAGCCGATCAAATGGGGGTAGTGGGTACAACTATTGGAGATAGGGGCAGACGACACCTATGAAGGTAGCTAGGGGTACATGAAACTACCATTATCATTATTAAGTTCTGTAGGCGGGATCAACTTTTAGGGTGAATAGTGGTGGTGCAGTATAGTAATTATCCAATAGTGATTAGGAACAAGATTAACGCCAGAGTATTCCACTTATTTGCTTTGTCATGCCCACTTGTTTCATGGTCATATCTTATCTTACCAGTTTATGCCTTACCCTAGTTACTTTAATAATTATATTGTTGAAGTTATTGTTTTCGCCAGACTTTATGTCTGACCCCCTTGTTTTCGCCTCTTTTCTTCCTTCCCCCCCCCCCCCCAGATTCTCAGGGTGGGACTAGTACTAGTGGGCCTTGATCTCGGATCTCTTTCTCTCTCTTTTGGAAGTGCTTGGATTGCTGAAAGTAAAGTTCAGCGCATCTCTTTTATGGCTACTTGTGTTGGGGTTTGTGCTTTTTATTTTATGTACTCTGAAACAGTTTATCAAGATGGATATTAAGTGTACTTGGTTTATGAAGTTGTTGTAATCAAACTATCTCTCCACTGCAATAAAAGATGTTTTAATTTTTTCAAGTACCATTATTTATATATGTCTTGTTATATTCTGTTCTATACACTAAATACGCTCCATGGAAGTTAATGCATTCCCTTTGTGAGTGACATTAATGGACGTGGGGTGTGTTACATTTATTTTCATGTACAGGAAATTGAACAGAGCACAAAGAAGAACAATTTACTTCGAACGTGAGATGAAGTTGTGGTCTGATCATGTGCTTATATAGCAATCAAAAAGGGTACTATAGACATTTAAATCAAGGACACATGGAATTCAATAGGAAATCATCTTCATGCATGATAACAACTAATGAGACACATGGTATTCTTCATGAATTCTATAACATGCATGTAGACATCTACAAGGACACATCATCCTTGATCTTATCCTAAGGCATTAGTAAATTAATTTAAATTAGCAACATAGTTGTCACACTTATAATTGTAGCCAAATTTTTCCATACTTATTAGTGTAACCATCTTATTACCAAAGGTACATCAAAATATAACAAACTAATATTTTAAAAATATTTATCTATTTAATTTACTAAATTTATACTTAAAAAAAATGGTCTAAACAAAATGCTTACAAATCTAAATAATCTTACTTACCGATATAGAAATAAAAAACCATTCTTATAAAATCATAAAAATAAATTATCCTTTACCAAAGTCATATTCTATATCAAAATATCATTTCTCATTAATAAAACCTTATAAATTCAATATAACTTTTAAAATAAGTTTTCTAATACAAAATCATATTTATAAAATAAACAAGATACTTATCCAATATTAAAATCTGCATTTAAACCTTATAAAAATCAATTTATATATAGAAAAACTAAATTATAAAATAAAAATCCAATTTAAACTTAGTTAAAAATTCTGGGATATCACAGTGGTCGACCCGGGTTTAAGTTGAAAATTGGTCGGCTTTATGTCAATTCATGCAAGTAATTTTATACTCTCTCCTTAGTCACTATGATTTAGAGTTTTAGGGATCGAGGGGTCGTCAATCTATGTGCACCTGCTACACTAGCCCATAGTTTTATACTCCTTAAGTCGTGAGAGTCGGAGTTTGCTAAGAGAAAGGTCACACTATTCTCTAGAGTATCGTCTCTTAACTTTAGTACGTAAAGTGGGGTTTGTTGATTCGAGCGTCGACATCAAACTCGAATTTAATTAATCCTAGGTTTGTCAATCTCCGAGCTGGGGTGGCTCGCTGAGGCGGGAGCCAACGAACGCTGTCGAGAAGGTCGTCACTCCACTCGTTTGAACTTTGACTTTGGTTGGGCGTATTACAACGCATAGCCAAAGGAGAAAGACATTGGCATGGGAAGGAGCTTTTATTTATAAACAACAACAAACGGAAAAACATGCCTTATTATAGTGCTTCAAATGAATGAAATGAAATAAAAGTATTAAGAAAGATAGCGTCATAAATGCTCAGCATTCCATGCTCTTTGAAGAAGCTCTCCATCAACAGTCGCTAGCTTAAAGTTTCCATTATCAAGCCTCTGTTCGATGACATAAGGACCTTCCCACTTTGGGCCCACATGAACGGGAGTCGGGAAGACCTATTTTAAAACAAAGCCTCCAAATTCAAAGACCTTGGGTTGAACCTTCTTGTTGCAATAACGGGCCACCCTTCACTGATGCACCTCAGCGCGTAAGTTAGCCTCTTCCCTTTTTTCGTCAATCATGTTTAATGATTCTAAGAGAAGTGCCTTGTTTGTCAACGGATCATAGTAGGTTGTTCTATGTGAAGGGATCTCAAGTTCTATTAGTATGACTACTTCTGAACTATAAGATAAAGAAAAAGGATTGTGGCCCATGACAGTCTTATGGGTGGTACGGTATGCCCAAAGAGCAAAAGGTTATTCACCGACCCATTTGTATTTGGCTCGCTCTAAACGCATTTTTAGGATAGACTTAATAGTTTTGTTGACAACTTCGACTTGTCTAATGGATTGTGGATGCGTGACTGCCGTGTACTTCTTGATGTAATATTGTTGGCAGAAACCTCTGAATTCTGAGCTGTCGGATTGAGTTATGTTGTCTGTTATGATGGTTCGCGATAGCCCAAATCGGCATATAATATTTCTGATAATGAAATTGATAACCTGCTTTGTTGTAATTTTGGTTAATTGCTCGGCTTTGTCCCACTTTGTAAAGTAATATACAACCACAATTGCATATTTTACGCTGTCTTTTGAGATTGGAAGACTTCCGATAATGCCACTCCCTCAAATAGCGAACGACCAAGGACTGACCATCTCGATGAGTTTCGTTGGCGGGGCTCTTGGAATCTGGTGAATCTATGGCACTTGTCACATCACTTGGAATAGTTGGCCGCATCCTTGTTAACAGTAGGCAAAAGTAACCATATCATAATACCTTTTTAGCCAGGGCCTGTCCATCCAGTGTGGGCGCCACATTCACCTTCGTGTACTTCTTACAAAAATCTCTTAATATCATCATTAGCCACACATCGGAGCAAAGGGATTGAGAATCCTCTCCTATAAATCTGATCATGCTGCAAGATATATCTCGAGGATTAACGTATAAGGGCTCGCTTTTCACTCTTTCTTTCTGGAAGAGTCCTGTAACGGCCCGAATTTCCATACACTTTGAGTTGACAAAATACACCATATGTCCAACCCAAATTGCATAAAAATACGAATCATTATGAAATAAAGAAGAAAAAGGCAGAAGAAAAACATAAAACAACAATACAGAATATCACATCTCAACGGAACAAAATAATATTTATATATATATATATATGACAGCTTTCGGAATACAAAAGTTTAACTATATAAACATAAAATTATCATAGTACAACACTTACAACACAACGGAAAATAATCAGTAAATATCTAACGCTGAAGCCTATTTCTTTAAGCTCCTCTGACTATATATGTAAAGACCTAAACTACTTGACTACTCGTACAAATTTGGGCACCCAAGAATTTAGGGTAAAACAAAATAAACTCTGAGTCGGTCAAAGGACTAGTGTGAGTAAACGCCAACCCTTGATTTAACTTTTAAAAATCCTTTTTAAAAGAAAGGATAATCATAAGACCGATCCACATATAAACACAAATGGTTTATACCTTACGATAATCCAAAACTTTCTTTGAATCCATGTTATTCTGATATAATAATAGTGTCTAAATCAAGTATATAGCAATCTAGCAGAATGCTTGCATCTCACGCTCCACATGCATAGTATACAATCAAAACTGCTGGCATTTATTGGAGAATGGATTCCAACTATGGTAAGGTATGGGACCACCTTCCGATAGCATATCTCTAGAGAAGAATACACCAGGTTCAACAAGAACATCTTGCAACCCAAGCTAAACATGACCGACCACTCACTTCGCTTGAGTGTACTGAATGTATAATCACCAGCGGTTGGGGTCAACAACCGTTCCGAAGCATACAACATCGATATAATAAAGAAGCAAATTGAATTTTCTCCAGATCAGGTGACAATACGCCCTAATTAGGAGTGACTCACTTAGCCATGCGACCTACCCGATTTTATACCATTTCCCGGTTGTAAGGCTTGAGGCCACGTCTTACCTTTTTAATACCAAATCAATCATTCGCCTTAAATGCCACATCGTCAAACTTGTCAAATCATTTATTGATTTCTCCAAAAATATCACGGACAGATGAATTCCTCAGCCACCAATATACATACGTTCAGAGAGATCAATGTATATGATCCGTTAGGCATACTCTATCATACATTCACCCGTACAAGTTGTCCTGGGACAGGATAAACTGAAGGCACTATTTCCATTAATCGAACTTAAGCAATTTCTACCTAGGATTAATAGAAAAATCCATCGCACTTTCTCCGTTTTCAATTGTTTTCAATGTAATTTGATTCGCAACGCTTATGCCTATACGCAGTGGTTTCTGGATAATAAATCCAACCGGTCTCTCCGTATTGACCATGATGGTATTAAATTAACCAGTACTTCGATAGTCGATTATTTAACTACCGAAGAAACAAACATACATCCAAAGATCTTATTTCCAAATGGAAATATTATTCACTGATCGCTTTTTAATCAGTATTCAATTAATTAAATCATTTCCCAATTCATCTTAAATATCCTTATCGATATATTTTTCGAACTGTTTTCCCCATGAACCCATTCATTTTGTATATATAGAAAATATTTCTCATTTTATTGGAAAACGTTTCTAAATCACATTTACTTGGGTTATAACGAATGTTGCGTAAAACATCGCTACAACAACCCAAAATACTACATTTAAGTATATTTAAATCTCGTATTAAATCTTAATCATTTTCTTTTCGGAAACCATTCAATATACTTTTCTATTTTACCCACAAGCGTCTATTATAACACTTTTCAAATTTATTAACCAATTTGATTCCAAATTCTATATAAAATCGATAAATTGACTTTAGTTATCAAATTTTAATAAGTTTTTGATCTCCTTAAATTTCTGGAAAATTTCGTCGACCTCTCCTTTGTACGGTTCAATCGATACAGCTACAAATTGCCTCTCTGGGCCCTTTCCATTCAGAAAGAAATAAAAAAACCAAGCGACTTGTCAAATAAGCTCATAAAATCTCATATTAAATTAAATATTATATCTTTTGTCGGGTATTCAATTTATTACTTCCATTAGCTTCATTCCATACCAGTCCAAACATCTATTCAAACATTCCCAGTTTGTTCTAACTCAATCCAATCATTTTCAACTCAATTAGCTAATTTATTCTCTAACTAGCTCTTTTGCCTATTTCACTTTTATTTGAACATATCATATTCATATATGTTTTTAATTTGCTTATAAACCAATCGAATTCCATATTCAACTCAAGTTTCATATTCGATTTCGAATATGAATTTACAAATCTCATTCACTTATCCAAAGTCAACTCGATCCAAACTCGATTAACTAATATTCTTCTACTTAGTTAATTCTATTCAATAATTAAAAATATGATTTTTATTTCAGAAATTAATCCATTTACTCCACTTGAGTTCATATTTATTTTGTAACTCAACTTTGGGTTTCTCTAATGGTAATCTAAAATTTATTCATTCAAAATCCTTTAATTTTATTTAATAAACCGTTATGGTTTAAAAACGATTATAACTTTACTCTCTAGAAATTTGATTTTGACATAACTCAAAATCCATAAGACGAAATCCTGATTTTTTTTTCCATTAGAAACCTATTACTTAATAGGTCCGGGCGATTCTTGTTTCAAAGAATTCTGACTTAAATTGGGTTCTATACACTAAATTGAAGTTCAAATCGTCAAACTACGAACTACCGCGCTGCGGCGAGTTTGTTTTAATTAAATTTAAATATAAAAGTTTAAACTTTGTTTATTATATAAATTCCAACTCCATTTTTCAATATTTTAATATAAATTAAACCAGTTTTACAAATCCAAATTAAAATTTCCGATTATCCTAAATCTTCGATTATTTCATAACATAGTTACAAATTTATTTACAACTTAATCTTCTATGTTAAATTCCAATTTCTTGGAAATAGATTATTTTATAAAATTCTGTGAAATCGAATTCCAATTTGTTGGAAATAGATTATTTTGTAAAATTCTGTGAAATCGAATTCCAATTATAAATTTCTTGGATTTATCTCAATTCAGTTTATATTCTGAATTCCAGAATAAAATCTATCGTTCCCTTTTCGAACGCTTCCCAGTTCCCTTTTAAATTCATCCTTGAATTAAAATTTCCAAATTATTCAACGATGGTTACTTCACCATATTTATAAAATTCATTCATAAATTTAACTTTTTATTTTATAACTTAAAACAAGTTTCCCTATAAATTTCCAACTGAAACCCAATTCCTATTACAGAATATTTTATTTTATAACTTATATATACATAAACATAGCATCTGTTTTACTTTTAAACTTTAGTTTCGATTTTAATACAATTCCAAAATCCTTTCTAGAAATAATTTATTTTTATAAAAGTTGACACTGCCGAATTCTAATCATAAATCCATATGGATTTGTCCAATTTAATTTATATTCCGAACATCGGAATAAATTTCATCGTTTACTTTTTAAATCGATTCCCTGTTCCCTTTTTAAATTCATACTTGAATTTAAATTCAAATTATCAAATGACAACATTTTCATCTTCATTATAAACATTGTTTATAATTTATAGTACTTTTTTATTTTAAACAAGTTTTTTTTTTTAAATCCATTCGGAATTCAATTTCAATTTTGGGAAAATAAATTTCCCTTTTAAATTCACACTTGAGTTTACATTCCTAAATTATCCAATGATAATTATTTCCCTTCGTTTATAAACATCCTTTATAAATTTAACTACTTGATTTTATTATTTATAACAAGTAAGTAATTCCTAACCCATTTAAATTTCAAATTCTATTTTAAAAAGATAAATTTTCCTTTTAAATCTCAAAATTCCTTTCATGATATTTTTAAATATCAATATATACAAGACTAGCAATGTACAAACATCCAAAACACCTAATAATTAGTCACATGTTATTTATCACATCATATAACATTATATATGAAAAACAACAATTAAATTGTTGACAAATCCAGCGGGATCCCTCCTACTTGTTTTTCTTGCATCCACGGACGTCAGACAATATAAATAATACCTATCCTGCTTCAAGGTGAGATATCGCGGTATAAAAGTTCATCCACCATATATATTATGGGGAGCATAGGGTGTCATCCGCTAATAGTACTGCTAGAAATATCCAACCACCAAGCCTAAATGTAACTAATATATATATAATAGCCACCAAACCTAAATATAACTAATATGTATACATAATAGTCACAATAATATTTCAACGCATCCAAACAACCAATAAATAGCATATAAAAATAAAAATTCATTTATAATAAATTATAAATGAATCCAAAGAGTGAGTTTACTCAACTTAATTTAACGGCTAGCGTTGGGAAAATCTCCAATTCATCCTAGATCATATTTCAGCTATGATCCATTCGAGTTGGCTCGACCGAATTTATCTTGCACCTACGATTATTTGATTTTTATTATCGATTAAACTATTACTCATTTAATTTAACTACCAATTTAATTAAATAGATTATCTTATAAAAATTTAATTTCATAAACGTATGCCTCACGGCGACCAATCCTCTTTCTTCTCTGTTGTTCAAATGTTCGATCCTGCAACTTCAACGAAATACGCCATCCACTCTGCTCACTCCAACACCTGATAAGCAGTACTGCAAATACCTAATCATTTAATTTCATCCTTGATCATGTTCAAAGCTTGTTCCCTTAACTTGAATGACATGAACCTCCTTGCACTCCTGCCTTGAACTCGGCTGCTCCCCAATACCGTACAACTGCACCCAAACCCCCAAGAAGAAATCGAGACTTCGCCTTAATTCCACCAGGCACTATATCCTCGATAGAAAAAGAATCGAAACAACCCCAAACTACCTAATGTCGATGCTGACCCCACCCACCGCGACTCACAGCCAGCTTGCGCAACCCCAAGTGATGACCGGACCACACAAGATCCCTTCCACCAATATTCTCCAACATGCTAAACCCACAAGGAACAACTTGCACTATCTCCCCCTTACCTAAATCGAATGGAACCTTAGCCCTAACCAGTGGCCATGAAAATACGATTATCTGGAATACGATCACAATTAATTCTGGGTGCATGAGGTCAAAGTATAGGTGAATTAGAAGCCATCGTAATCAAATTGGTTTGATTTCATGGAGACTAAAATTGCTTTAAATTTCCTAAGGTCGGCCATTGTTTTAATTTTCAGAAGCATTCGATTTATCAAAGAGAGGGGTTCGGTTGTTTATGTTTGAGTACTTAGGGATTTAAGGTGGACGAAAGGATTTGGCAGTTGGGTTCTTGATTTAGGAGGGAACAAATTTCATTTTGAGCAGAGAATGAGAAGAAAGGGCTTCGATAATTGGGTGTAGAAGAAAGAAATGATGGGAGGGGTAAATAGCATATATATAATGCAGAAGACGGAGATAATTGTACACTTCAAATTAAATGTTAGTCTCCTTAAGTACGAACGATTTTAATTCAATTTTATTTTATTTTAATGTAATTTGATTTCAAAAAGTTTTGATTTGATTGCCTGTTCAATATGATTTGATATAAATGATTTTTTATTTTATTTAAATAGATATCGATTTGATTTCGATTCGAACTATATACATAAAAATATACACAAAACTTACGCCTGAAGTTTTTGGCTTTAAGAACCATATATGAGTTGCAGTCACGATGAAAATTGACATGCAACCATTGTTTAATGTTCTAGACCCAATAAAAATGGTTTCGTCAAAAACTGAGGTCATTTGAAAATTTACGATTTTCATGTACCCTATTAAACCAACAACAACTGCTACTACTACTAAGCCGTAAATCCCAAACAATTTGGGTTTGGCTAGACATGGAACCCAAAAAACGGTCAAAAGCCTATATAAAAGTAAAAATAAAAAAAGTTAAGGTTCTGGTACATTGATTGCTAACTTCCATGCACTCCTATCTGATACCAGTCCTGTAGATATACTCCAATTTCTTAAGTCGATTTTTATTATCTCCTCCCATGTCATTTTAGGTTGACCCCTACCTCTCTTGGGCCTTCGGTGCGGCCTAAAATTCCAAGCGCAGATGCATCGTGTGGTCTTTTTCAGAGATGTCTGAACCATGTCAAGCAGTGTTGGACTAACTTCCCTTCGAGGGGTGCAAATCCAAGTTTGTCCCTAATGTCATTAATTCTAATCCAATCTCGTCTAGTATTCCCATAGCTCCAATGCAACATACCATCTCCGCTACACTAATCTTCTGAACGTGTTGCCTTTTAGTAGGTCAAATTTTCTATATTGGTCTTCTGAATCATTTCGATTCATTTATAACTTCAAATTAAATTATTCTCATTTTCGTATTACGATAATTCGATATATTCGAAACGAAATTGTATATTGTTTATTAGATCGATAATCTCGATATAGAAATCCATATATATTATCAGCTCAACATTTAAAACAATATTAAATGTTTAAAATTAAAAGACCAAAAATCCGGGTAGTTACAGATCCCGTGCTCGAGAAAATTCTTGATGGGTGTCATCTAGAATTCCTTTTCGGGCTCAGTCTCCAAGGATTGATCAATTTCCGTGTGATCTTTTCACAGATTGATTAAGATCTCCATAGGGAAACTTCTAGTTCGCTCAGATTGTCGGAGCTAGCCAATTTTGCCAATCTTTCTGCCTTCTGGTTTTCTGCCCTAGGAATGTAGGAGATATTATGCTGATCAAAATTGCTTAATTGCTTCTCAACAAGCTTGAGATAGGTGGCAAGTTATGCCCCCTGGTTTGGTATTCTTTCCAAACCTGAAACACAATAAGTTTCAAATCGTTGAAAATATCTAATGCGCCACTCCCAGTTCCCTTGCTAGCTTCATCCCGATAATAAGAGCTTCATACTTGGAGTCATTGTTAGTAGAGGGAAAAATTAGTCTTAAGGAATAATAGATTGATCGTTCTTCAGGAGTTAATAGCACCACTCTGGCACCATAACATCGATCATTGTGAGCCCCATCTGTGTATAACTTTTAAGTGTTCACTCTTGGTTCAACATAGTGGGTTTGGAGTCGTTCTTTAGGTTGTCGTCTTCGGGAGTAGTGAATTCGGCTATAAACTCAGCCAATGCTTATCCTCGGATGGATTTTCACAAAATAAATGTGACGTCAAATTGACTTAGCTTGATATTCTATTTGAGTAACCTTCCGGATGCTTCAGGCCAGTAGAGAATCTGTCGTAGTAGCTGGTCGGTATACACTTTGATGGGGTGAACCTGAAAGTAATGGCGGAGCTTTCTTGATGCAATCAATAGGCTAATTTCCCAATATTTGGATAGTTACGCTCAACTCCCGTCATTTTTTTCTCACATAGTAAACTTGCTTTGTACTTGATCTTCTTCGCGAACTAAGGCTGAGCTGATCGCATGCATAAACACTGCCAGATATACAAATAAATCTTCATGGTCAACCGGCTTGGATAAGATAGAGGATTTCTCCGGATGATCAAGCAAATTTGGAAAGGCTTCAATACAGTCAGGCGTCGAAGCAAAGTTGTGTTCACCTCTTTTTATTAATTCAAAGAATGGAAGCAATACACCATAAATGCAAATTAGGCAGTGCTTTAGGCTATATCTATTGCGATTAGATAGTGCTTTTGGCCGTATTAAATTATTGTATGTTTATTTATTAAATACGACCGCAAGACGTTTCTAAATAATAATAGGATACAACCATAAGCCGTATCTAAAATATAAATAGATACGGTCCTAAGCCGTATCAATTAGGTAATTTAGATACGGTCTTCATCCATTTTACTATATAAATAAGATACGGTGTTCAACTGTATCTATGCTGTAACACTATTTGTGAATTACAATACTGCCAGCAGCATAATCCATCCAATTTATTCAAAAGGCTAGTAAATATCATGCAAACTCTATTTCACAAATTATAACAGTAAAGGAAACAATTGCAAGAAATATTTCATATCAATTCAACAACATATATAATGATACATGTTGTTTCATTACATTACTATAAAGTAGATACATGTTGTTCCACCAACATGCATAATGGAACAATTCAGTTCAGTTCATACACATCATTAGTTCAGCAGAAAGGTAACTTGGTATTTTAGCAACTTCGACGACCACTCTCTGTTTTTCAGCTTCGGGCTCCATTCTCCAAGTCTATCAAAAAAAATTGCATTATTCATATAAACTACTGAAGGTGTTAAAGCACATGCATACATACACGGTGACTCAACACAATAGTAATGGAGGTGTACAAATATGGTTCAGGCAAAAGTGCACACATATAACATATACTGGGCAAAAGCCAAACTGAACCCGTAGAAGTATTCAAAAATGATCAACAATAAACATGATGACGAGCCAACCAGCTCAGGTCAGTATGGCATGGCATGCATGAATGAACTTAGCAACAAGTAGGTTGCAGCATAGATGAAGTAAATGGGGTCAAGCCAAACACAATGGTCCATGCACACAACACCAAGACTCAACTGAACAAATCCACAAAGCAACAACACTTGCCACAAGAACAACATATATAAGCACTGACTAGTAGAATGCAAATTGCCAAGTAATAAGAGTTAATGTCAAACATACACATGCATCCAGGTCAAGAAATAGTTCAACAAACACATAGTGGAGCATCACGTAAAAGAGTATCAAGCATGCTCAATATTAAGGCAATAACATTGATATGTATAAGCTCCCCACTAATGTACAATGGGCAATGTTATGCAATTTAGAATTATACCACAATTATTGTGAACCCATTGAAGTTAATGCAGTCATGTGATCACATTTGCTTGTATTCAATATGAATTTGAGAAATACATGAATACGTTGAAGTTGATATCTGATTTGTATTCTAAAATATATTATGAATTTGACATCGGCACACAAAATGTCCAATTAATTCTTATGTAAGATACTACATAGAGTTAAGTGTAAAATTATATATACTACTCCAATGTCCAAAGATATTGAATCATCATCTTCGGATGACACACATACTCGACTTTCTGGTTAAGAATTTACTAGGTGATCCACTAGGTGGATGCATTTTAGCTTACACACCTAGGTCAGGTATTCATGCTTATTAGCTTTATTTAATTGTCAAATGCTACTTCACTTAACCTTAGGAAAAAGTTGTTATTAGTTGCAACTACCTACAGATCAGCAATGTATTTTGAAGCAACTTTTACTTTCTTCGAAGCAGACTATGTAGTGTAAGTAATATAAATTTGTGCTGCTATACATAGGAAGTGTTTTCATGGGGTTATCAGTTTTTCTTTTGCTACAAAAGAAAAATAGATAACCCCATGAAAAACACTTCCCTACTGCAGCACAAAATTATTTTACTTACACTACATAGTCTGCTTCAAAGAAAGTAAAAGTTGCTTCAAAATACATTGCTGAACTGTAAGCAGTTGCAAGTGAAAGTAGCTTTTTCCTAAGGTTAAGTGAAGCAGCATTTGACACTTGAATAAAGCTAATAAGAATAAATACCTGACCCTGTGCGTGAGCATACCTGCTGTCGAAGGAGGGCTAGGGACCAAGGGTTGCTCCATTACTATTAAAGGAGAGGGCGGCTCGTCTTTGTCGGATGACCCTATTGAATTCAAAATCAATACTGATACACACATCAAGTAGAGTAATCATTACCATCATCATCAAATATAAAATTATCCTCAACATTGGACTTGGGAATGTAAGACATCAAAATCATTGGTAGTACTTAATTGAAGCACCAATGTTACTATAAAAAACAATATGAAATTTATTCTAACATACTGATTCACTTTTAAACAAAAATTTGTTCTGAGACATGTATTCGATTTTATTTTAATTATTTTAGACCTTAATTTATTTTCTTGTCCAAAATTTATTCTGAAACTTTATTTTTCAGTTTAATCAAAAAATTCTCGAAGCCTACATCCATTTATTAATAAACATATGTAATCCAGCTTTCTTTAAAATAATATTGAACTTTTAAATACATATTAATATAAGTAAAAAATACTGATTCAACCAAAGCAATTCTTCTAGTTTTCCTATAGTGTAAAGGAAAATTTGCTAATTATTAACAAATCTACGGTATGCATAGTATGTTAAAGTAAAATTATAGACAACATAAAAAAAATGATAGACATATTATTGAAATACTGAAAAAATGGAAAATAAACGTTCAAGGACGGAAACATTTTATAAACGTAATTCTGATACATATAAAGATAGAAACTAGGTTATGAACCAATAAGGAATTATATCTGTTGTAGTCCTACCTGCTGTCGAAGGAGGGCTAGGGACCAAGGGTTGCTCCATTACTATTAAAGGAGAGGGCGGCTCGTCTTTGTCGGATGAGGCAATTCCAATTCGTTGGCTATTGCGGATTGAGGTGTGGATTCAGAGGAATACTTCAGAGCATGGAACAATAGGAGCATCAAAGAAAAAATTCCAAAGCAACGTGGAGTCACGATTTGGAGGCAAAACCCTAATTTAGGTTTTCGGTCACCATTGAAGTAAAAAAAGGGAAGCCGGTCGAAATATTTATTCTGAGTGACAAATGGCAGGGAAAAATATGATGCGGATTTGATACGGCTCGAAGCCGTATCAAATTAACTGATTCGGAGCTTTGTTGATGTAGGGTTAGATTTAAGGTGTTTGGCATGGTGCGGATTGCCAAATTTAATTTGATGCGGCTATAAGAACTATGAAATTTGATACGGCTTAAAGCCGTATAAAATCTCTGCATCCTCATGTGCTAAATTTGTTGTTTTGATGTAGTGAAGACACTTGTCCGTAGCTCTGGATATGAACCACCCCAAAGCTGCTACCTTTCCTGTCAAACTCTGCACGTCCTTGATCTTCAAAGGTTCTTAAACTCCCTTGATTGCGGAGATCTGATCAAGATTGATCTCGATTCCTCATGAACTAACGATGAAACCCAAGAACTTTTCTGATGCAACACCAAAAGAGCATTTCAAAGGATTGAACTTCATCCCTTATCTATAAAGAATGCCAAACATCTCCACCAGGTCTTTGACATGACCAACTGATTATTTTGATTTTACCAGCATGTCGTCTACATATACCTCCATCGTCTTCCCAATTTGATGGTGGAACATGCGGTTGACTAGGCGCTAGTAAGTTGCTCCTGCATTCTTCAGTCCAAAGGACATGACTACATAACAATATAGTCCGAGATCTATTATGAAACTGGTGTTTCTTGGTCTGGGAAAAGCATTGCAATCTGATTATCTCCCGAGTATGCGTCCTTGAATGAGAGGAGTTCATATCCAGTCATTGAGTCGACGAGTTGATTTATCCTTAGAAGTAGAAAACTATCCTTAGGGCAGGCTTTATTTAGGTTCGAAAAGTCAATGCATGTACGACATTTCCCATTGGCCTTTTTCACAAGTACTGGATTAGCTATCCATTTGAGGTAGGTTGCATCTCGTGTGAACCCATTGTTTTGGAGCTTTTCGATCTCTTCTTTCAAGGCTGTTGACCTCTCTAGGCCGAGCATCCGTCTATTCTGCTTGACCGAAGTATATTTGGATCAATGTTGAGTGAGTGAGTCCTGATGGAGGGTGATATCCCACACATGTCAGCGTGGTTCCATGAAAACGCATCAAGTTGGCATGAAGGAATCAATTAACTCCCTCATCAAAAGAGGGTCAGTTGGGTTATCATCATCGATCAAATCTCCACCATGGTCTCATTTGGGGTCGCCTTTCTATATCCCGGCTCTTCGTCCTTTCTCGGATCAATATATTCGAGTCGGCAACCGGGCAGTCCTGGCCGAGATGTTTTATGTAGTTGTTATGTCTCCCTCTTCTTTGTAGGAGGGGGAGGATTCTCGTGATCCACCCTCTCCTTGTCCCAAAGTTCTTTCCACTCTGCCGAGTAATACGCTTGTCTAGTCATTTGGTCCCCTCGTATGGTTCCGGCTCCATTTTCTGCGGGGAATTTTAAGAGAGAACAACAAGGAGAGATGCATGCTCTGAATTCTGCTAAGGTTGGTTGGCCCAAGAATGCGTTATAAGGAGAGCTTATTTCCATCACAACTAATGGGAGAATCCGCAGTCTATTGTGGTTTCCTTCCCCTAGTTTATGGGCAGGTTAACAATGGCAACTGGTTCAGTGGATAATTCATTGAAGCCGCGTATTTCGCTAGTGCATGGCTTTAAATCCCTCAAATCCAACTTCATATGGTCATAGGCCTGTTTGAATAGGATATTTATTAAACTTCCACTGATAATAAGGACCTTTCATACAGTGGATGGGCCAATAATAGCCATAATTACTGACGGGTCAATGCTCGAGGTTTCCACCCTACTGATTCTCTTTCGTGGAAGATACTGTCATCCTACATTATCTTCCTTTGTTTCATGGGACTAGAGTTTCGGGGATGCTAGTCTTCACAATCTCGAGATGTTTCACGGAAATCAAATACTGTTCAATAGTCCAAACATTATATCCTACTGGATGTCGCCCTCTGAGAACGGTGTTAATCACAATTACCTTAGCCTTTTTTTGGGCCGTGGCGCGGGGAGACATCTGTCCTGATCTGGAAGTGAATGTGCCATGCCCCTATCTCTCGTGGTAACCTTGTATTCATCAAGTTTTCCTTCCCCATTTTCTTGATGATATATCTGAGATGACAACATTCATTAGTCGTGTGTCTGTAAATCTCATGGAATAGGGTAAACTTTCCGGTTGAGTTTTCTTTCTCCATGGATTCACCCGAATGTGGCTTCTTATATTGTACTGTACTGCATGTATCAAGGTAGATGTTTTCCAGCGTGTCATTCAATGTGGTATAGATCTCAAATACTTGAAATCGAGGTCTTTTCCTGGAATTTCCCCGGTGACCATATTTTCCGCTGGCGCCTTTCTGTTGGCTTTCGTTTTATTTGTCACGATTTCCAACATTTACTTCCACCTTTCCAGAGTTGTCCCCCGATTGTTTGACTGCCACATTACTTTAAATGGCCTTATTGGGGGCCTTATTTGATCTGTCTTCTTCACCCAATTGCACATCCTTCTGCCATAGTCGGATGTTAGCTTTTTCAAATAACAACTTAATTGTCGTAGGAGGCTTCCCAATTAGTTAGTTCCCAAACTTATTCTTCTTGTCGACGCCGTCCACTACGGCCCTTAGGAAGGTTTCATGATTGAGATTACTCACCTCCGTAGCAGCCATGTTGAACCTGTTCAGGTAATCCTTAGAGACTCTCATCGGAAATATTTTATCGCTAAAAGAGCCATAACATGTTTTGTCTTGAAGGCATGGAGACGAAATTGGTTCAAGAACATCTCACTTAGATCTTTGAATTTCGGAACCGATCTCGGGGAAGCCGTGTGAACCACATGAGTGTTACCCCCACCAAGGAATAATGGTAAGCTTTGTAGTTAATTGCATCAAGAGCTGCAGCGGCCTCCACGTGCCAAGAGTATATCATTAAATGTTGTTGCGGGTCCATTGTACCCGTATAGTGACTTATTTGAGGCATATTAAATCTTCTTGGAAATTCTACGTGTAAAACATTATCTGTAAACAACATGTGGCTACGGTTGATTCGCCAATCTTCATTCTTGTAACCCCTACTATCATTCATGATTTGCTGCATCATGGCAATCAGGTCCAGGGTATTGAAGATGCATCAATCGACATTTTCAACTTGTAGGGTTCTCCCAATCCTTACATCAGGAAATGTTGTCCGAGTCGCCGTCCAGGCGGAACTTCCTTGGCACCGATTATCCCGATCATTCACAGGATGTTCGGGAGGAAGATCATAAGCATGGATTATCCGAGTAGTATTACGGCAGGCTGGAGGAGAGGCATCCCAACTTTATAGTGCCACTTGATTGATGTCCTCTAGTTCGACTAGCTCGACCCGAGTTTGATTGGGCATGTTGAGCCGACTTTTATGTCCTTCCAAGCGAAACTTTTGTACATTTTTAGGTCTTTTAAGTGGATGTCGTGGTTGTGGCCGATCTCTACTTCTTCCAGATGATGATGAACCCTCCAAGTCCTGATTCTATAGTGGAGGAGAATATTACTGACCTCTGGAGTCCTTCCATTGTCTTTATATGTGGTTCACGTCTTGTCTCATCGCAGCATTTTCCCGCGCATGTGCATCTAATGTCGTCGTCATCTCTCGGAGTTGATTCAGTAATGTCAAGAAGACGGCTTGAGTGACAAACGCCGAGGAAGAGGCTTGATCAAATGTGGATGGCGGTGTAGAAGAAGGCAGGGTTGTAGGTGGTGCTCCGGGTTGGTTTGAAGTTGGACGTAGAATGGTCAACCCGTCCCATGTCGAGCCGAGGACCGGAGCATTTGGGGAAGGCACGGAAGCTTGCTGGTTTTTTTGTTCCTTCCGGTAGGCGCAAGCTGAGGCCTTGGAAACCATCGTTTGCTGACATTGAAAGGAACTGGGGATTTCATCTCGGACTTGGTAATCCAAAAGTTGAGCAAAATCATTTAGACGCCGAGAATATCAATTCTCATTGAACGCACCAAACTGTTGATACCAAAAAATGGCACAACACCTAAGAAACGAGAATGTAGAAAATAAAAGTGAAGACAAGTAAATATAAAATGAGGAGAAATGCAATCACACGCAAATTTATAGTAGTACAGAGTTAACGAGCCTACATCCACTTTTTAATCTCTTGACTATATAAAATGCTTGACTACAAGTCACAGTTTTAATGACTAATTAAAAATACAAAGACAATATTGAAATGATAAGAGATCGGGAAAAGTCCCTTTTTGGAACCTTGAAGGGCTATTTATAGACCCTAAAGTGCTAAGGTCGACTAGGACACGTTGTCACCCATCCTAAAATCATAGGAAAAGCTTTTGAATCATTCTTTTCGCATAGCAATATACTGCCCAATTGTATAGCGACAAGTGGTAGTCGATCCGATGTTCTTGGAAGGCTTGAAGGGGTCAAGTAAGAGCAAGAACGAGTCCTCAAGGAGATATTACATGACATGCGGGTTCGGTTCGATATGATCGAACCAAATATCTTGTGACATAAACCGTTTGAACCCAGAACAACTGTCACATATGAAGAAGCTACGAGTTTGGCTTGACTTATTTCTTGATCGAACCGAATGACAATCAAGTCGGGCGACGATGGCATACATAAGTGGGATTATGCGGCAATAGAATGGGTCGACTAACTTCTTAGTCAGACCATTTGCAAGTTGAAACGAGGCTACTTTCCATGGCTATGCCAAGATTCCTAGCTCTTATACAATCTTGAGGGACTTGCCAAAAAGGCTAGTGAAAAGTGATGATCTAATCTTCCATGATGATGATCTATCCTGTAGATGCAATCTACGATGAATTTAAATGAAAAGAATGGAGATACTAGTGATTAGGTTGAACCGGAGAATCACAGGTACCTAAACTAATGCTTGAATGAAGAGAGAAACATTAATTCTCTCCCCAATCCCCATTTTTATAACTGCAGGTCATTAGCCTAATAGGCTTGGCTAATCAGCCCATTAGCTACTGATTAACTTGCCTAACAGAAGCTGAAACTAAAAACAACGATTCCTCCCAAACTGCTAAACCCATTCTTTCATGGGACCACTCTACGAAATTGTAAACCATAATTTCAATTCAATAATACTGATTTCAGCACTTGATTCAATCCCTATTAAGAGTTATAGATAAAAAGTATTCACAAGGGAAAAATTATCACAAATCGATTTGATAAAAATCATGGACATGTCTCACATCCCCGTGAACAACATTTTAGAATATGAGAATGATCCGACGACTACGGAATAAAGAATAACAATTTTTTATCCTTCGATATATAAAATACGGGCCATTACATTCTCCTCCCTTTAGGAATTTTACCATCGAAATTCCAAGCAAACACAACCAAACCTAGTATCCCGAAAGCCTACCATTCACGAGCATCCAATCTATTTCCCAATCTAGCATCCAATAATCCATGCAATCAAAATCCTATCCTAACATGAGGAACTTCTAATGGTGTAAGGCACATTGGTATAAATAAGATACGATATACGGGATATACCACTCAAAGAGTTCTGGATGGGTTGACCTCATACTCTCTTCAGTTTCCCATATGCAATCGTTATCATCCTCGCTACATTGTACCTTAACAAGCTTAACAACCTTCCTCCTAAGCTGTTTTATGTCACTTCTTATGACGCGAAGCGGCTTATAGGGCCTAGAAACTTCAGGCTTGACCTCTAAATCTTTTAGCTGATCAAGAGATATCCTAGTATTTGAGCCCTACACGAACTTCCCTAGAAATGATACATCAGACACAATATGCAAGCTTGCCATCTTCTCAGGTAAATCCAGTTTATAAGAGAGCTTCCTAATACGATTGAAAATGGAAAATGGCCCAATAAACCTTGGTGCTAACTTTCCTTTCTTTCCAACACGATCAACATTCCGTTGAGGTGATATATTAACAAATACCAAATCTCCGACTAAGAATTTCATACCTTTCCATCGCTTATCGACATAACTATTCTGGCGATCTTGGGCTGTATTCATTCGTCGTCGAATGATTTCAATATTATTTGACATTTCTCATATCGTCTCAGGCCCAAGTACTAACTTCTTGCCAGTTTCTAACAACAAGGTAGATAATTATACGGTCTACCATATAATATCTCATATGGTGCTATTCCAATACTTGACTGGTCACTGTTATTATAAGCAAACTTGACCAAATGCAGATGATCTTCCCATGATCGTCCAAAATCTAACATGCAAGCTCTAAGAAGATCTTCCAATACTCGATTAACTCTTTCAGTCTGACCATCTATCTAGGGATGATAAGTCGTACCCATACATAGCTCGGTTCCCAATGTCTCTTGCATAGTTTTCCAGAATCCACTAGTGAATAGCAGATCTCGATCGCTCACAATATTCTTCGGGATCCTATGGAATCGAACTATCCAATTAAAATGTTACTCAGCCAACTTCGATGCAGTCCTAGTCGATCTGACAGGAATAAATCATGCGCTTTTAGTCATGTGATTAACGACAACCCAAATATTATCATTTCCTGCCCTTGTCCTAGGAAATCCATCCATAAAATCCAATGATACTTGCTGCCATTTCCAGGTTGGAACTTCCAATGTTTACAAGAACTCACTCGGCTTTTTCTGCTTAGCTTTAACCAACTAACAGTTCAAACACTTCAAGATAAATTTCCCGACATCCCTTTTCATACCATCCCAGTAGTTGTCTTGCTACATATCTTGATGCATCTTATTATTACCACCAGAGTGAATCGTCAATCTAAAATGATGACATTCCCTCAGATTTTCATCTCTCAACTCATCTATATCAGGAACAATTGTTCGTCCACTCATACGAAGCCAACCATTTCGGTCAACTATGAAATCATTAATTTCCTCGGGTTCTACTCTCATCTCTAATCTTCTTTTCAACCACACATCTTTATGACTTTGCAATTTTGACAAAATTATTTTAAGAAGTGAATGTGGCGGTCCAAATTTTTATGTAAGAATTTTGATTTATATATATATTTAAAACAATTTATTTTAAAGATTTATTGATTAATAATTTATTTAAGTAAGTATTTTGAACGTTAAATCACTTGGAAATGGGAATGTTAAACTTAAAATCCAAATTAGTTTATTTTGAAGCTATGCGAAATTATATTTGAATATGTACGAAGATAATAACTTATTTCCAATGAATTTGGTTGTTTTGAAATCAGTTTATATCTTATCGATTTAATTGGATACCAGGAAATAGCCTTTATTCAAACGATCTCGGATTTTGAAGAAATTAGTTTTATCAAATCTGAAATGTTATTTTATTGTAAGATTTCAAATTTCGTATCAATCGGAGTTAGTATGTGAGTGTGTACAATTTAAACACGTATCGAAAAGTCGAATTGAAATTAATAATAGCTTATGATGTAATTTTGAAAATAATAATGAAAATGATTGAATTTGCCTCCGAAACATAATCCATTATGTTCAAAATAAGGGTATCTGGCTGGGAATGACAGTCGTTGGGGTTCATTTGGAGTTTATGGGAATATCGGCTTATGACGTGATTAAAATAATAATAATATAATACCCAAACCCATCCCTATATAAGGTCTCAAACCCATGCCTTAACCCTCCTTTTCCCCCTGATGCCACCCTACACGAACTAATGTCCGAAAGTTATTTCATCTTTAATTGTTAGTCTCTCACGAACTGTAAGCTATTTGCAGAACTTCCCAAGATGAAACTTGTAGATATATCTCTCCTCTTTCAATCCATATGATCACCTTGTTGATTGGAGTTATGGATTTTTGCGAGTCTAAGTTCGAAAGCACGGGGGTTCATTTTGCCTTTTGGCTATTTAACGGCGGTACAGGCAGAACCAGGAGAGGTGATCAAATAGAAAAAGGTGGAGGAGGACGAGGCCAACGTGGGGATGAAGTGATATAGCAATCAGAGGTGGGTGGCAATTGATTTTGGAGTTCGATGGCTTCGGGTTTGAAGGGAAAATTCTGGTGATCGGCGACACTAATGGGTCTGTAACGACCCAAGTTTTCGCGATCCTGGTTATTGACTTATAACCCAATGTCGACTATCAAGCATCGGAAAACACCGGATAGTTAATGAAAGAAATTAGAGGGTGAGAATAGATAAGATAGAAACTTAGAATAGAAGAAGAAGAACATACAACATCAGAGTAAACACGAATCTCACATTGGAACGAACAATATATAATAGATACATAACTTTGAAATAAAATCAGTATATGTATACAATAACATTATCAGAGTACAACACTTACAATACAGCGGAAATAACAATAGCTACATAATCCTGAAGCCTCCTGCTCTAAGCTCTCTAAGTATATCTGTAAAACCTGACTACTTGACTGCCCGTACAAATTTGGGCACCCAAGAGTTTAGGGTAAAACAAAACAAAATAAACTCCGGGTCAGTCATGGGACTAGTGTGAGTAAACAATTTAAAACAGCTTGAGAAAATAAACGATATCTCATAAGACCACGCCGTATAACGGAACGGGATTTTCCCTTATAAGAAATCCAAAACACTTGATTTATCATTCAAAAATCATTTTGAAAGAAACGATAATATTTATATCAAAATTCTTTGGATATTATAATAGTGTCTATCAACCACAATATAATAATCATCTAGCAGAGCGCTTTCATCTCTCGTTCCACATACATAATATATAATCAAAAACCGCGGGCGCTTATTGGTTAATGAATTCCAACTGGCAAGGTATGGGACCACCTTCCGACAGTGTATCTCTAGAGAGGAATACACCGGGTTCAACAAGAACATCTTGTAACCCAGGCTAAACATGACCGGTCACTCATTTCGCTTGAGTTTGTCGAATGTATTATCACCAACGGTTGGGATCAGCAACCGTTTCCCGAAAGGGACAACATCAAAATAGATTGTAAAAGTAAATGAAATTCAATGTCGGGTGAAAATACGCCCTAATTGGCAGCTTAGCATTTAGCCATGCGACCTACCCGGTTTTATACCATTTCCTGATTGTGAGGCTAGAAGCCATAACGTACAGATCACACCTTTATTTACTTTGAATGTCACATCGTCATACCCGCCAAATCACAAATTGATTTCTCCAAAAATATCACGGGTAAACAGCTAAGAGAAAGAATTCCTCCGCCACCAAACGTAAATACGTTTGAAGAGATCAACTTACACGATTTATTAAATATACTCCGTCAGACAGTCTTCCATAGTCCTGGGACTGGACAGACCGAAGGTACTATTCTGTAAACAGGACAGCCCTTGTATAACTCCGTCTTCAATTATTTTCATCATATTTGATTGCAACGCTAACGCCTATACAGAGTGGTTTTCATATAATGAATCTGATCTTGGTCTCTCCGCATTGACGATGGAAAAATGGTCAAAAACTTTGATAGTCGGTGATTTAACTATCAAAGAAAAACATGTGTGCAAACAACGATATTCTTTCCAGATGGAAATTCTATCAATCAATCATCAATCAACATTTATTCATTTCCCCATTTCTCTTTTCCATATATTCATCAAATCCTTATTTTCTAATTTTAGAAAATAAACATTATTAACTTTGGAAAACGTTTCCATTTCTGATTCACGCATCACTATCTTCTCACATATATCAGTCTCTAACTGTAAACTAGTAAGAGAACAACTCCCTACGTATTAACCCCGAAGGCCGAAACCAACGTCAGATCAATCCCAGACAACTGTTCAACTTAACTAATCTCCAGTCAGTTTCTAATTCCTTTAACTCCATTTTAATTTGTGACGGCCGCCCCGCACCAGCCGACATTTCCCTGAAATGCGTTGTGCCAATGCCCGACTAGCACAGGACGGTCACCAAAGAAAGGAAAAGAAAGGAATTTGAACTAACAAGGAACCTGTAGAATGTCTCACAACGCATGGGATAAAATACAATAATAACATAACTTTGACATAAAACAGGTGAGACAGCATAAGCTGAAAACTAAACCATCATAGCAGCGGAAAATCCAAAATACAGCTTATGTTCCACATCATTATTACAACTTTTAAAAAAACTGTCACTAAAGCAAAATAAGAAAGGTACACTATTAATGCTCAAAGTAGTGACCAGCAACGACACAAGGAGAATATATATAGAATAGTATGTGTAAGCCTCCTGCTCGTCTCCGGATAGCTACTCGTGCACAACCAGCTAACATGTCTCTAGTCTTCCCATTTAAGAGCACCCAGAGTAATAAGAAGAGACATAAAACTCTGGGTCAGACAAAAGTCTGGTATATGCGATAAACAACAATACAGAACAATAACAGGTATAATCCAATCACACCTGAACCTGGACCTGCAACCAAGGAGTTAGCACAACAATATGTACAGTACTCTAAGGTAACACTAACATAAAGTGTGAATGGGGGTGGGGTCATGGTGGTAGCAAACATCAAACATAGTAATCATCCTTACATCTCTCACTCAGGGCGTAAAGCATACGATTTCTACCACTTTGATCATCCAATTATTTGCTACGATAACTCTGCCCCATGGAGTCACAACGGCCCCACTGCACTGATCCATAGCCACTAATCCGTCTCTTAGTGGTGAGTCAAAGCTTTAGGTATCGATAACCCCTTAGCACATGTCCCGCAGCAAAGTCAAATCATGAAGTCAACTCGTTGGTTACCATCTGGATCCTGAGTTCTGACTTCTAAATTGAACTACCTTTGCATCTCGGGTTTGGTCATTATCCCGTTCGCACCTCAGTTTCCATTCGTGTCCATCCTTCAGTTCAGATATGCTCGCTTCGTGACTCCTTCATTCATGGCGCTACGGTTCATGACTCATGGGAGGATCGTGATGAGCATTTGGGTCGTGGTCATCCTCAAGCATGGATCGTGGTCCTCCTCCAAGCATGGATCATGGTTCTCCTCCAAGCACGGATTGTGGTCCTTCTCCAAGCATGTATCGTGGTCTTCGTTCGTCACCATTGGCTCGTGAAGGGGTGGTATGACTCGTGATGGTCCTTCACTGTCGGAGAACGGTTCTCCATATGTGTTCACGAACGAGGTCAGGTCGCCATGGTGCCTTAAGAACGGGGTCGGTTCGCTATGGTGCTTCACGAACAGGGTCAGGTCGCTACGGTGCTTCACGAACGGAGTCGGGTCGCTATGGTGCTTCACGAACGGGTCCATGACCAATTCCTACAACTTTTCCAGCAGGCTATTTATGCCATACGACGGCGTTTTCGACCAATCTAACTTTTCTATGCAATCACAAATCATTCCAAATAGTCATAGCAACATGTATAGTCATCCACAAACACCAAAACAACAAACAATCATGATAATATTGATCAAACATACCCAAAAACCCATGTTTTCCCTTCAATCATTTTTAAGTATATCTAATGATAGGGTTAGCAAAACTTAACAAAATTAACCCAAATTTCTAACAGAGGCCTAAAACAATATTTTGAAATTTATAAATATTTTTCTAGAATTTAATCATGTATAAATTCACTAATTAACACTAATTACCCTTAATTAATCTTAATTAGTGTAAAAACAAGGCTAATCACTCACCTTTGCCACAATTAAAACTTTCAAAACTGAAACTCCTCTGATTTGGGTGAATACCAATGTCTAACAGCAGCTCCAACCTTGCTTTGGTGCTATTTCTCCTTAATTTGGTGTAGATTAGGCTAATCCTTGATTAATCGGTGATTAGAAATGATTCAAGAAAGTGGGGGCCATTGCTAGGGTTGAAAGGAGGTTAGTGGCGGCTGCAAAAAGAAATAAAAACTGATTTACTAACTCATCTTAGCCCTTCCATAACCCTAATCCCGAAATGGGTTATGGGCCCTCTTGCTATCACCCTAATTGGGCCCGGTTAAGCTGTTTTTCACCTTTTAAACCTTGTTTCAGCCGTATCTCCCAAACAGTGAGTCCGTTTGGCTAATGTGACCACTCTACGGAAAGATAAACCATCATCAGGGTCTAATGGAAGTGTTTTCAGATCAAAATTTGAAACACCCCACCTCCATTAAGATCACTCACAAAGGGAATGCCTTAACTTTGGTGGAGGTTTATAAGTAAAAGCCACAGATGAACTCAAGACAGATATAAATACACATATTTTAAACAGCGGAAACCAAACAAACTTTTACTTCATCAATACGTGTATCAAACAAAGATTTCCATAATTGTCTCAAAATACTTTCAACATTACAACCTCATAACTGCCTTGGTTATTAAAGAAGCATGAAAACATAAATAAAGTGACAAAAATCCACATAGGGATATCCAAAGCCATTATCCGAGCAAGAAAGATCCAAATCATACATCTACGTTCTTGGTGCTTGTAAAGAGCCTGACTGAGTTGAGCTGTTTCCTCCCTGTGGACCTTGGGGGGGGAACGAAAGAAAAGAAGACGAAAAGAAAATAGGGTCAGACATAAAGCATGAGTAAATCTAGTAACTCTTCAATATGTGAGTAAGAAAAGGATATGATGGATATAAACTAAAAATAGGAAAGTGTCACAGGCTAAGGAAGTGTCTAATGTACTATCACACCCATACTATATCTCTGCACCTACTCGAGTTTATTCTAACTGGCACCCCATGGTGAGGGTGAAGTGATCCCCATTCTTATTAAAGATCGGCTCCTACTCGCGTTAACATGTGTCATACGACCCCCAAGAATTGTAGATACCTATGCTGGTCCCACCACGGGGTATATCAAGACCCATGGTGGCGGCCCCGACACAAAACTAGAAGACATAGGTTATACTACTGGTGTCCCTAGTGCCCTGGTTGTCTGCTCCGGAGTGTGTGCACGCCCGCACCCCGTTAGACCTGCACTGTACACCCACCGCCGTCGTTTGACCGCTTACAATCAGCCCAGTAATCGTGCCCCACCCTGCCTAGTTTCAGGGTACCGTTGATACGTAACTTTGGGTTACTGCTGAAACGGGTCCCTCGTTACCAGGATTTTCTAGTCAAACATTTTAAGTGGTTAAGTGTCTGTATTTACCTAACCCCATCCATCAATTCTTGTTAACATGTTGAATTTGGTTAAGTGTTATAGTTGACTTAACTCTACCATCTGTCCTTAGCCTCTTAGGAGCACCAGACCACTCACATTAGACAGGTATTGCTACGGTTACTGGATATGCCGGTCGGTTCCGGGCAGGTTTACACCGTAGCTCAGTCTAACCTCGGGTCCTTATTGGGCTCAATGCTTAACCACCCACATTGGATAGGTATTGTTGTGACTACTGGACAGCCGGGCGGGTCCGGGCAGGTTTACATCAAAACTCAATCCAACCTCGGGTTAAGCATATCGTGTTTTCTAAATTTACATATTTTATTACTTTTCAACTATATGTAAATGTCATATCCTTTATTTTTGGGTATTTCAATTCATACCGCTTATGTGTTATAATCATTGGCATGTGCCAAACATGCCTACATATGTTTTCATATTTTACACCCAACGTTATTACCCCCGTTTGTTCGCAACGTTATAACATGTGTTGGGCTTGTCACAATTCAGCCCAACTTTATAAACGTGAGGAAAAGGGGAAATCATGAACATGTAATACATAAAGGTGTGTGGAGCATGAACTTGCAATTTGGCGATTCAACTAACATATAACATGGGTCATGTGAACTTGCATTCGAATCAAAGTATGACTAAGTAGGTGACATATGAAATGGAATAGTTTTAGGCAAATACAAACTTGTGTTTAAACATGTTACCTTGGCATAATATCGACCACAAAACTAGCATGTTATATATTCACAAAAATGTACAATTTTTACATCTAATCATATAGCCTATTTCAACATGAACTTGCATAGTTTATGAAACCCAAACGATGTTTGACATAGAACCAATTATATTTTGCAGATAAACATGAACTTACATAGTTTATGAAACATAGATCCAATTATACTTGCAAACATAGATCTAATTATACTTGCCAATAAACATAAGGATGATATCATAGGTTTTGGGTCATGTAGGCATAAAAGGTCTATAACATGTTTACACAAATTCTAATTTAGACTAAGGGAATATACATAGTCCATGCCATCGACATATACAAAAAGGGATAAATTTCTAGTTTTTGCCACAAGCTTGCAAGTGCCATTGTTTTTCATATACAATTGTTCAATAGGCTTGCATCAATCAATTTATGCCACAAACATCAATACACAAGTCATGATAGAACCATTACAATAAACAAAGATTATAACAACACGATTCTATTTTCATTTACATCGAATCACATCATAGTTTTTATTCATATTTTGAAAGGTCGCTATACTTACAACGTGTGATGAATTCTTGTTTTCTGATTTCTGTTATTCTGATTTGGAGATGCTCTCCTTTGGGTAGCAAAGTTGCGTTGAATGATTTGATTAAGCTTTGATTCGTCTCTTAGGCTTTGGTGTTGGCTTGTCTCTAGGCTTTCTAATTGACGGCCATTCCTAGTTCCTCTCCAGTAGCATGACGGCTTTTGTATTCTATTATTTGTGTGAATTTAGGGTTAGACTTGAGTTGTATTTATAGAATTTTAAATTGTTTTGAGCCGTCAGATGAAGATAGGAGGAATCTAGACCATACAAAGTTCAAAGAGCCAATCAAGAGGTGACACGTAAGCCCTAGTGACTCAGCCAAGCATCAGAATTCGACCAGACCCTGACCAGGCCAGCCAGGACCTGACCAGCAGGTCTTTCTTTCCTGGGCGCACTTGGCAGGTGCACCAGGCCAAAATTGCACTAGGGCACTTTCCAAGTGCGCCAGTTCAACTTTGTTCTGGCGCACTTCACAAGTGCACCAGTGCATTCTGACCCGTTTTCCGGTTTTTCTGCCCAACTTCGTTCGTCCATGTCTTCTTCATACGATATCCGTTTTACGCAAACTTGAACTCTATCTCAAACAGAATTTCGAGACGAACGCAATGGCGTAACCCATTTCCCTTGATTTCATCATTTACAATTAATTATACTTTAATTCGTGAAGCTTAATGTTATAGAATTCACGGGGTGTTACATTCTCCCCCACTTAAAAGGATTTCGTCCCCGAAATCTTCAAGTTAGGAAGAATGTATATCCTACCATCCAACAGTCCATCTACTCAACCAACAAACACAGGCATCCACTGTCCTTAAAAGACTTCTAATGCTTCATGATCATATGCATAGTGTGTGTACATGTCCTTATCTAATGCAGAAATCAGGCGGTCTACTGATTCAGTTGACCTCCTTAATGCGAATCATGTAAGTGTCATGAATCCATTATGTATGCAAATTTTTCCTACTCATAATTCTACATGAGTGCACAACTATTCATACAAATGCAACGACCATATGACAGCATATCAAGTTTACAACCATATACAAATAAGAATACATATATGCATATGCAGTATGAAGTGATTGAGCCGATCTAAGACCTAGGTTGTGTGTGTATATGCATCCACGAGCAACCACTAGCAACCACTTGCAACCACTTGCAGCCATCAACCATAACATGTTTCAAATACATGTTTACATACAAAGGGGTTTCTACCTAAGGATAAAGGATAATATCGAGGAGATATACCTAAAAAGATAGATACAAGCACAACTTAAGAAGAAAAAAAGAGGTCAAAGATGTACCCTCAAAAAGAAGAGGGTAGGCAGCGCGTATTCTGTCCTCAGTTTCCCAAGTCGCGTCTTCCTCGGCGTCGCTCCACTGAACTTTAACGAGTTTGACTTCGCGGTTGCGTAGCTTTTTCACTTCAGTTCCTATGATGCGGGTTGGAACTCTCCTCACAGTTGCTTCGCGTTCCACTTCGGCTTCTTCTAGAATGCTTGGCTTCACCACTTCCGCTGATTCATGTAGACATTTCCGGAGATGAGAAACGTGAAAGACGTTGTGAATTCCAGCCAATCTTTCAGGCAGATCTACTCTATAAGCCATTTTCCCAATCTTCTCGATGATAGGGAACGGTCCTACAAATCTTGGTGCTAGCTTTCCTGTGGATCCAAAGCGAATGACGTTCCTTAAAGGGGATACCTTAAGGAAAACCTTGTCCCCAACCTCAAACTCAAGGTCGATCCTTCTTTTGTCGGCGCAGGATTTCTGTCTGTCTTGGGCTGTCTTCATTCTCCTACGTATCAAGTCCACTTTCTTTGAAGTTTCTCGAATCATGTCTGGCCCAAGTATAAGCTTATCTGTAGACTCCCACCAACAAGTTGGTGATTTGCACGGTCTTCCATACAAGGCTTCGAAGGGTGCCATGCCGATGGTAGCTGTTGTTGTAGGCAAATTCCACTAAAGGAAGGTGATCCTCCCACGTCCCTCCAAAGTCAAGAATGCAAAGTCTTAAAAGATCCTCTAAAACTCTATTCACCCTTTCCGTCTGGCCATCTATTTGGGGGTGATAGGCCGTACTCAAACATAATTGTGTGCCTACAGCTTCTTGCAGACTCCGCCAAAATTCACTCGTGAAGATAGGGTCTCGGTCACTGACAATGCTGGAGGGTACCCCATGGAGTCGAACTATTTCCTTGAGATAAAGAGATGCTAGAGATGCGGCAGTCCTCCTACTCTTGATAGGTACAAAGTGGGCGCTTTTAGTAAGCCTATCCACTATTACCCAAATGCTAGTGTTGCCTCTTCTCGACCTAGGCAGTCCATCAATGAAGTCCATTGAAATGCTATCCCACTTCCACTGTGGGACCTCTAGAGGGTGAAGTAGTCCTCCAGGCTTCTTTTGTTTCGCCTTGACCCGTTGGCAGGTCATGCACTTAGTAACGAAATCTGCCACGTCTTGCTTCATGCCGCTCCAAAAGAAAGTCCTTTTTATATCCTTGTACATCTTATCACCGCTAGGGTGTATAGTCATCTTGGAATGATGCGCTTCCTCGAGAACCTTCTTTGTCAACTCCCTTGCTTGTGGGACGCATAATCTTCCATCTCGTCTCGGCCAACCCTTATCATCGATGGCGTATCTACTGAGGTGACTAGAAGTCTCACCCCTAACAAGTTTATCAATCACGTCAACAAGCTGAGGGTCTTCATGTTGTGCTGCCCCTATTGAGTCTAAGAGAGTGGGGCGTACTTCGAGAGATGCTAACAAACCCGGTACAAAATCCGAGGAGAGCCTAAAGTTAAAACTGGCTATATACTCCAAGTTTTGCCTTTCCACAAAGAGAGGGCTCAGGGTCAGTTTCTTTCGGCTCAACGCGTCTGCTACCACGTTGCCTTTTCCGGGAGTATAGGAAATTTCAAAATCATATGAGGCAAGAAACTCCATCCACCTTTGCTGCCTCAAGTTAAGATCCTTCTAGGAGAAGAGATATTTCAACGATTTATGGTTAGTGTATAATTCAAACTTTTCATCTAGGAGATAATGGCGCCAAGACTTAAGTGCAAAGACGATGGCAGCCAACTCAAGATCGTGGGTTGGGTAGTTCTTTTCATGAACTTTCAATTGTCTTCCGCCATAAGCTACTACCCTTCCTTCTTGCATTAGAACAACGCCTAGTCCCGTTCCACATGCATCCGTGTATACTGTGAACATTCTTCTTCCATCTGGCAAGGTCAGAACTGGGGCTGTTGTGAGAGCCCTTTTTAATCGCTGGAAAGCAATGTCACAGTCCAAATCCCAAGCGAACGCCAGATTCTTCTTTGTTAGCCTTGTGAGTGGGGCTGAGATTTTCGCGAAATCCCTAATAAACTTTCGATAAAAACCGGCTAGCCCAAGAAAGCTTCGAACTTCGGTTGCATTTCTTGGTGTCTTCCAATCTTGTACTGCCACCACTTTCGCGGGGTCCACAGCCAACCCTTCTTTGGACACTATACGCCCAAGAAACCTTACTTCTTTTCTCTAGAAGTGACACTTGGAGAATTTGGCTTTTAGTTGATGTGCACGGAGAGTATCCACGATTTCATTCAGATGCTGAGCATGTTCTTCCTCACTCTTTGAGAAGATTAAGATATCATCTACGAAGACAACCACAAATTTGTTGAGGAATTCTCTGAACACCCTGTTCATTAGGTCTACGAAATAAGCGGGTGCATTTGTCAAGCCGAAAGGCATGACAAGCCACTCGAAGAAACCGTCTGGGGTTCTGAACGCTGTCTTATCAATGCTGTCTTCAGCTACTCTTAGCTGATGGAACCCAGTTGCCAGATCAAGTAGGGAGAAGACCGTCGCACCTACAAGCTGATCAAACAAATCGTCGATTCGGGGAAAAGTGTGCCTATTTTTCTTGGTCAATTTGTTTAACTCCCTATAGTCGACGCAAAGGCGAAGCGAACCGTCTGCTTTGGTTGCGAACACCACTGGAGCACCCCATTCCGAAATGCTCCGTCTAATGAACCCCTTTTCGAGAAGTTCTTTAACCTGCTTACTGAGCTCCTTTCTCTCCCTTGGAGCCACGTGTCTGACAGGTAAAGTTACAGGCTTTGCGTTATCCACAAGATATATGCGGAAGTCTATCTCCCGCCTCGGAGGTAAGCCTTTCACTTCCTCAAAGACATCCGGATATTCCCGGACTACTCTAACTGATTGCAAATTCTCATCAGAAGCATCAAACGACTCTAGATAACTAAGCATAACAGCATTCAAGGGATTACAAGAAATTTCTAGAGTGTTACCAAGCCGAGTCAAGAGTCTAACTACTCTTTTCTCACAGTCAAGAATGGCACTATTACTGGATAACCAGTCCATGCCTAAGATCAAACCATATCCCGAGAAGCCCAAAACAAAGGCACTACAACTAAACTCAACGCTGAGAATAGAGATTTTCAAACCCAAACAAACCATTGACAAGTAAGTGGAGCCCCCAATTGGATTTGAAACTACTAAGGGATCTTCTACCATACTAGTGTCTAGATGTAGAGATTCTACTAAGGCAGATGAAATAAAAGAGTGTGATGCGCCAGAGTCAAAAAGTGTACGAACTGGATGATCATAAAGATAGACTACACTTTCTACAGAAATATTACTACCTCGTTCCTGCTGAGGTGCCACTAGCGCATGAACCGGACCCCCTGAAGTGGATCCGGCTTTTTGTCCCTGCCCTTTCTTCTTTGGGCAGTCCTTAGCTTGGTGTCCAGTTTCTCCACAATGGAAGCAACCACCCATCTTCGCCTTCCTTTTCCGGCAGTCTTTTGATATATGGCCCACAATGCCACAGAAATTGCACCTTCTCTTCTCACGCGGCTTATTGTTCTTCCCTCCTTTCTTGAAGTCTGTTTTCTTTGCTTGTAGACCTTCTTTCTTCTCTTCCCCCTTAGTTTCTTTCTTGCCGTGGTCTTCCTCGTGTAGCAACGCCATGTCCACCAGGCTTTCATAAGTTGCACCCGTGGATACATGGGTCATGGCAAGGCTGTGTAGAGGCTCATTCAAACCCTTGACGAAGTGAAGTTCCTTCTTGTGTTGGTTGTTTACTAAGTCTAGCCCAAATATGGCTAGCTGATTAAACTGATTAACATATTCCCTGATCGTCATGCTTCCCTATTTCAGAGTTAGAAACTTTTCCATTTGCAGGCTTCTTTCGGCTTGGGAGAGGAATTTCATCTCAAACCTTGTCCTGAAGTCTTCCCATGTTTCCACCGCCCTCTGAGCATTAGTAACTTCCCACCAATAGGAAGCTTCATCCTTAAGTAACCACACCGCAAGTTGTATCTTTTGCCTGTCATCCACTCCAAAGATGACAAACAAATCCTCAGTCTCCTTTAACCAGTTTCTTGCTCCAACAAAAGATTCTGTCCCATAAAAGTCTTTTCCACCCATAGCCTTGAAGTCTCTACATGTTTTTGCGAAGGCATTTCCAAGAGGAGGCGGAGGAGGAGGAGGAACCGCGGCCACTAGAGGAGGGATGTCTGCTGGGCCCGCGCCATTGTCCCTTGCTTCTAAGTACCTCCTAAAACAGCCGGGAATCGGCACTCCTTCCGGAAGGTTAAGGTCTCCAGACATGTTGAAGCAGAAAGGAAATATTAAAAACGAAGGATAGAGAAGGATAGATAGGGCACATGGCTTTGGGGGATTTTATCTTTTTATAAATATAACATTTTTTTCTAAAAAAAATGCTTCTTTAAACTTTCTTTTTGAAAACAATTTTCAAAAACTTTTATCTTGTCTGGTAAACCTATGCTCTGATACCGAGTGAAACACCCCACCTCCATTAAGATCACTCACAAAGGGAATGCCTTAACTTTGGTGGAGGTTTATAAGTAAAAGCCACAGATGAACTCAAGACAGATATAAATACACATATTTTAAACAGCGGAAACCAAACAAACTTTTATTTCATCAATACGTGTATCAAACAAAGATTTCCATAATTGTCTCAAAATACTTTCAACATTACAACCTCATAACTGCCTAGATTATTAAAGAAGCATGAAAACATAAATAAAGTGACAAAAATCCCCATAGGGATATCCAAATCCATTATCCGAGCAAGAAAGATCCAAATCATACATCTACGTTCTTGGTGCTTGTAAAGAGCCTGACTGAGTTGAGTTGTTTCCTCCCTGTGGACCTGGGGGGGAACGAAAGAAAAGAAGACGAAAAGAAAATAGGGTCAGACATAAAGCCTGAGTAAATCTAGTAACTCTTCAATATGTGAGTAAGAAAAGGATACGATGGATATAAACTAAAAATAGGAAAGTGTCACAGGCTAAGGAAGTGTCGACTGTACTATCACACCCATACTATATCTCTGCACCTACTCGAGTTTATTCTAACTGGCACCCCATGGTGAGGGTGAAGTGATCCCCATTATTATTAAAGATCGGCTCCTACTTGCGTTAACATGTGTCATACGGCCCCCAAGAATTGAAGATACCTATGCTGGTCCCACCATGGGGTGTATCAAGACCCATGGTGGCGGCCCCGACACAAAACTAGAAGACATAGGTAATACTACTGGTGTCCCCAGTGCCCTAGTTGTCTGCTCCGGAGTGTGTGCCCGCCTGCACCCCGTTAGACCTGCACTGTACACCCACCGTCGTCGTTTGACCGCTTACAATCAGCCCAGTAATCGTGCCCCACCCTGCTTAGTTTCAGGGTGCCGTTGATACTTAACTTTGGGTTACTGCTGAAACGGGTCCCTCGTTACCAGGATTTTCTAGTCAAACATGTTAAGTGGTTAAGTGTCTGTATTTACCTAACCCCATCCATCAATTCTTGTTAACATGTTGAATTTGGTTAAGTGTTATAGTTGACTTAACCCTACCATCTGTCCTTAGCCTCTTAGGAGCACCAGATCACTCACATTAGACAGGTATTGCTACGGTTACTGGATATGCCGGTCGGTTCCGGGCAGGTTTACACCGTAGCTCAGTCTAACCTCGGGTCCTTATTGGGCTCAATGCTTAACCACCCACAATGGATTGGTATTGTTGTGACTACTGGACAGCCGGGCGGGTCCGGGCAGGTTTACATCACAACTCAATCCAACCTCGGGTTAAGCATATCGTGTTTTCTAAATTTACATATTTTATTACTTTTCAACTATATGTAAATGTCATATCATTTATTTTTAGGTATTTCAATTCATACCGCTTATGTGTCATAATCATTGGCATGTGCCAAACATGCCAACATATGTTTTCATATTTTACACCCAACGTTATTACCCCCGTTTGTTCGCAACGTTATAACATGTGTTGGGCTTGTCACAATTCAGCCCAACTTTATAAACGTGAGGAAAATGGGAAATCATGAACATGTAATACATAAAGGTGTGTGGCGCATGAACTTGCAATTTGGCGATTCAACTAACATATAACATGGGTCATGTGAACTTGCATTTGAATCAAAGTATGACTAAGTAGGTGACATATGAAATGGCATAGTTTTAGGCAAATACAAACTTGTGTTTAAACATGTTAACTTGGCATAATATCGACCACAAAACTAGCATGTTATATATTCACAAAAATGTACAATTTTTACATCTAATCATATAGCCTACTTCAACATGAACTTGCATAGTTTATGAAACCCAAACGATGTTTGACATAGAACCAATTATATTTTGCAGATAAACATGAACTTATCTAGTTTATGAAACATAGATCCAATTATACTTGCAAACGTAGATCTAATTATACTTGCCAATAAACATAAGGATGATATCATAGGTTTTGGGTCATGTAGGCATAAAAGGTCTATAACATGTTTACACAAATTCTAATTTAGACTAAGGGAATATACATAGTCCATGCCATCGACATATACAAAAAGGGATAAATTTCTAGTTTTTGCCACAAGCTTGCAAGTGCCATTGTTTTTCATATACAATTGTTCAATAGGCTTGCATCAATCAATTTATGCCACAAACATCAATACACAAGTCATGATAGAACCATTACAATACACAAAGATTATAACAACACGATTCTATTTTCATTTACATCGAATCACATCATAGTTTTTATTCATATTTTGAAAGGTCACTATACTTACAACGTGTGATGAATTCTTGTTTTCTGATTTCTGTTATTCTGATTTGGAGATGCTCTCCTTTGGGTAGCAAAGTTGCGTTGAATGATTTGATTAAGCTTTGATTCATCTCTTAAGCTTTGGTGTTGGCTTGTCTCTAGGCTTTCTAATTGACGGCCATTCCTAGTTCCTCTCCAGCAGCATGACGACTTTTGTATTCTATTATTTGTGTGAATTTAGGGTTAGACTTGAGTTGTATTTATAGAATTTTAAATTGTTTTGAGCCGTCAGATGAAGATAGGAGGAATATAGACCATACAAAGTTCAAAGAGCCAATCAAGAGGTGACACGTAAGCCCTAGTGACTCAGCCAAGCATCAGAATTCGACCAGACCCTGACCAGGCCAGCCAGGACCTGACCAGCAGGTCTTTCTGACCTGGGTGCACTTGGAAGGTGCGCCAGGCCAAAATTGTACTGGCGCACTTCCCAAGTGCTCCAGTTCAACTTTGTTCTGGCGCACTTCACAAGTGCGCCAGTGCATTCTGACCCGTTTTTCGGTTTTTCTGCCCAACTTCGTTCGTCCATATCTTCTTCATATGGTATCCGTTTTACGCAAACTTGAACTCTATCTCAAGCAGAATTTCGAGACGAACGCAATGGCGTAACCCATTTCCCTTGATTTCATCATTTATAATTAATTATACTTTAATTCGTGAAGCTTAACGTTATAGAATTCACGGGGTGTTACAAAATTCCTTACCAATCAAAAGTTATGGGCAAAAAAAATCAGCTAGGGGCAAAACGGTCATTTAAAATTTGACAAAAATCATGAGTCATGGGAAATGACCCCAATAGTCATCTCCCAAAGTTACATGGCTATACGACTTTGCATGAGAAAGAAATAAATATTCTACGATCCTTCGATGCGTAGATTGCGGGTCGTTACATTCTCCTCCTTTAAGAAATTTTGCCCCCGAAATTCCTTAACCAAAAGATACAAAGGTTCCCGCATGCCTATCAATTATTTGCAATCAATCAAACATACATAACAAACACAACAAGCCTATCCTAGCATGCGGGTTACTAACGACGGAATAACTATTGCTATTAAAATCTTATCAGGCAAAGAGTTCTGGATGCGACTTCCTTATGCTCTCCTCTGTTTCCCAAGTACAGTCGTTTTCATTCTCGTCCCACTGAACCTTGACCAGTTTCACCGTCTTCCTTCGAAGTTGCTTCGTATCATGTCCGACAATACGAATCGTCTTGTGCTTCCCAACAACCTCGGGTTCTACCTTGATGTCGTCCAACTGATTTGGTGAAATACTCGCATTAGGGTCGTGCATAAACTTCTTCAACTAGGAAACATGAAATACGTTGTGAACTCCCGCCATCTTATCTGAAGTTTCTCTTATTACTTCTGGTCCAAGCATAAATTCTCACCGGTTCCCAAACAACATGATGGTGAGTTGCACGGTCTTTCGTACAAAGCTTCAAATGGAGCTACTCCAATACTAGACTGATAACTATTATCATATGCGAATCCAACTAGATGCAAATGGTCATCCCATGATCCACCAAAATCCAATATACAAGCTCTCAAGAGAACTTCTAATACTCGATTCACCCTCTCTGTTTGACCATCGGTTCGAGGATGATACGCGGTACTGAGATGTAATTCTGATCCTAAAGCCTTTTGTAAGCTCTTCCAAAACCCACTAGCAAATAATGGATCTGGATCACTCACAATGCCTTTGGGTACTCCATGAAATCTTACTACCCACTTCATATATAGTTTTACTAACTTAGCTGTCGTTCTATTCGACTTGACTGGTATATACCTTACACTCTTGGTTAATCGGTCCACAATCACCTAAATGCTATCATGGCCCGATTAAGTCCTCGGTAAATCATCTATGAAATCCATCGACTTACTCCCAATTCCATTCGGGAATTTTCAATGGTTGTAACAAATCACTAGGCTTCTTTTGCTCAGCTTTAACTAAATGGCAATTTATACTCTTGGAGATAAACTTCCCAACGTCTCTCTTCATCCTTTTCCAGTAGTAGGTCTGCTTCATGTCTCTATACATTTTGTTACCACCGGGGGTGCATAGTCAGTTTTGAGTGATGACGTTCTCTAAGAACTTCATCTCTCAATCCAATGACATTGGGTATAACTAGTCTATCATTCTTTCGAAGCCATCTTCCTTGGTCAAGTCCATACTTGTTCATCTTCTCACTGTCGATGCCTATCTCTACCTTGGAGATGATTTCCAATAGATTAGGATCGTCCCTCTGATTGGAACCAATCCGCTCAATCAAAGTCGGTCTGATCGTCTAACTTGCTAACATTTCTGGATGCAATTCATACTTACATCTGAGATCATATCCCATGATATACTCCAGCTGCTTCCATTCAAGAAACATAGCATCTAAACTGTCACGTCTCCTATTCAATGCATCAGCTATCGCACCTAGTCCGGTAGCACAGGCATCCGTGTATGCCGTCATCTCTTCGTTCTATATTACCAGAATCCTACAGGTGATAGTCTACTCAAGAGAATAAAACAGGAACAAACATAGCAACCATAGCATCCATCAAACATGTTCTATCTATCACCTGCTAAAGCCATACACACGTCGATACCTACTTGACTGGCCCAACCAATCCGAAGGCTAATGGAAGCCCCGCCTCCATACGGACTACCGCATGTCCAACGTACGCTTATCCTCTAAGGATAACTAGATCACATCCAACGGATCCAAGGTAACGGGCATCCCCAGATAACACTGCTTCTAGTCCGCCTAAAACACTCGATTCCCACCCAAGTCCATCCTTTATCTTACTACCCTCTCGAGTCCAACTCGAGCCAATCCATTTCTTTGCAACCTTCTCGAGTCCAACTCGAGTCAATCTATTACCCATAAACACAGACCCAGTCTTGAGTATCCATTACCGACAAACTCTAATCTAACGTGAGTTGTCTCCCTATTCGTTGCATCTCCAAGATCAATTTGTTGCATCTCCAAGATCAATAAACACCTATTTTCTTTTACGAGTTAAAGTCCAACTTGAGTCGTCCTAACCCTCATTGCATCTTCCATGATCAACGAACACATGCTATTCCTTCAAAAAGAACATCAACATAGGGTCCTAAACAATCCATTACTTTGCATCTTTCTCGAGTTCCACTTGAGTCATCTCATAACCCTATCGAGTCTAACTCGCATTAGCCCATACCATTGAACAGTCTTATCATGTCACGGCCCATACCATTGAACAGTCTTATCATGTCATGGCTTCACATCACTCCTCGAGTAAGCCGAGATATCATTCAATGGAAATCACAACAACTACTTATATCTCACGCAAACCATCCTAGTCGAACTCGACATTCCCTAAGCACAAGCCCCAAAGGCCTAAAAACAATATTAGACAAGCACTCAAGGAACATCTCCTCCGAATTCAGACAATCTATGTGAGATGATACTAGCAAAACAACTAAGCAATCACAAGCAAACATACATCCATAACTCGATAAGACCACATTACAACAAATCATGCAAAGACTAGTCGAACTACCTATCGGGTTCGTCACAACTAAAGGTCTATCAACTATCTTAGGTTTCAATCCCAACTTATCTACGAGGTCACTAGATATGAAGGAATGGGATGCCTCGCTATCAACAAAACTAGAACAGAAACATCATAAATAGAAAGCATACCTCGAATAATGACGCCCTTTCCCTTCTCCGCTGCAGTTGGGGCATTCGATGAAGAAGGAACAGCATTGATAGCATATGCTTTCACAATCTGCTTCTCTTTAGGGGATTGCGGGCAATTATCCTTGTGATGTCCCACTTGGCCGCAATTAAAGCACTTCCTTTCCCCAGGCTTTTCCTGACAATCTAAGCATAGTGGCCCTTCCTGCCACAGCTAAAGCACTCGCCACCTTTCTTATTCTTCTTATTCTGACCATCCTTGGTTTGGTTCTGTTTCCTCTTATTCTAGGACTTTTCCTTGCCTCCACCGCTTGCTTGCGGCTTTGGCTCCTCTGTAGATGCAACGACAACTTCAGTCTTCGGCTTAGGGTAAAGACTCTCTGATCTCAATGCCTTTCCCGCAATAGATTCAAACATCTCGTCGATGTTGTTTATCAGTCTTTCCCCTAAGTACTCATCTAAGCCGGTTATGAACTTCTCGTTCTTCTTCTCAGTAGTGTCGATAAGAGATAATCCATACTTCGATAAAGTATCGAACTCAGCAATATATTCCGAGACTACCCTACCATTCTGCTTAAGCTCCAAAAATTTCCTAAACAGTTTAGATTTGTGAGCAGCTGGAATGAACTTTTCGTTGAAACGAGTCATAAACTGATTCCAAGTAACTTGATCTTCAGGAGTAGCTGCTTTAATAGCATTCCACCAATTCATAGCTCATCCTTGAAGTTGACGCAATGCTAACTTTCTCTTCATGGCATCATCGATTCCCAAGTCCTCGAAGATGCGCTCACAACTATCCAACCAATCTGGAACATCTGTAGCCGACTCCGTTCCGTGGAATGGCTTCCCGCTAAGACTAGTATAATCCTTGTTAAGCTTGGCGAAATCGGCCCTAGGCGCCTGCACCGTTGCACCACCACCATTTGCAGCATTAGGAGCTTCCCTCTAAACATCCCTAAGCATCTCTCTCATGAGGTCAGTGAACATCGTCCTCATATCAGGAGCATTCCCATTATTAACTCCTCTACCAGTACTCCTAGTATATCGGCTCATCATTCAATCTATAAGGAGAAAACGATTAATCATCTTTTCAGTGGTGCCAGTATAATGTGACTTCATCCTTAAATATACTAATAGTATATATATAGCTTTTGAAAAGCAAAATATCACAAATACGTGCTCTCATATACGTACTATCTCTCTCTATTGTCTTCCCCAGGTTAATTACACAACCTAGAGCTCTGATACCAAATGTGACGACCCGCCCCGCACCAGCCGACATTTCCCTGAAATGCGTTGTGCCAATGCCCGACTAGCATAGGATGGTCGCCAAAGAAAGGATTTGAACTAACAAGGAACCTGTAGAATGTCTCACAGCGCATGGGATAAAATATAATAATAACATAAATTTGACATAAAACAGGTGAGACAGTGCATAAGCTGAAAACTAAACCATCATAGCAGCGGAAAATCCAAAATACAGCTTATGTTCCACATCATTATTACAACTTTTAAAAAAACTGTCTCTAAAGAAAAATAATAAAGGTACACTACTAATGCCCAAAGTAGTGACCCGCAGCGACACAAGGAGAATATATAGAGAATAGTACGTGTAAGCCTCCTGCAAGTCTCCGGATAGCTATTCGTGCACAACCAGCTAACCTGTCTCTAGTCTGCCCATTTAAGAGCACCCAGAGTAATAAGAAGAGACATAAAACTCTGGGTCAGACAAAAGTCTGGTATGAGCGATAAGCAACAAAATAGAACAATAACAGGTATAATCCAATCATACCTGAACCTGAACCTGCAACCAAAGAGTTAGCACAACAAGATGTCAACAAGATGTACAGTACTCTAAGGTAACACTAACAAAAAGTGTGAATGGATGTGGGGTCATGGTGGTAGCAAACATCAAACATAGTAATCATCCTCACATCTCTCACTCAGTGCGTAAAGCATACGATTTCTACCACTTTGATCACCCAATTCTTTGCTACGATCACTCTGCCCCATGGAGTCACAACGGCCCCACTGCACCGATCCAAAGCTACTAATCCGTCTCTCAGCGGTGAGTCAAAGCTATAGGTATCGATAATCCCTTAGCACATGTCCCACAACAAAGTCAAATCATGAAGTCAACTCGTTGGTTCCCGTATGGATCCTGTGTTCTAACTTCTAATTTGAACTACCTTTGCATCTCGGGTTTGGTCATTATCTTGTTCACACCACAGTTTCCATTCGTGTCCGTACATCAGCTCAGATATGCTCGCTTCGTCACTCCTTCATTCATGGCGCTACGGTTCGGACTTATGGGCGGCTCATGATGAGCATCTGGGTCGTGGTCCTCCTCCAAGCATGGATCGTGGTCCTCCTCCAAGCATGGATCGTGGTCCTCATCCATGCACGGATCGTGGTCCTTCTCCAAGCATGGATCGTGGTCTTCGTTCTTCGCCATTGGCTCGTGAAGGGGTGGTACGACTCGTGATGGTCCTTCACTATCGGAGATCAGTTCGCCATATGTGTTCATGAACGGGGTCGGGTCGCCATGGTGCCTCATGAACAGGTTTGGGTCGCTATGGTGCTTCACAAACGGGGTCGGGTCGCTATGGTGCTTCACGAACAGGGTCGGCTCGCTATGGTGTTTCACGAACGGGTCCATGACCAATTCCTGCAACTTTTCCAGCAAGCTATTTACGCCATACGACGGCGTTTTCGACCAATCTAACTTTTCTATGCAATCAAAAATCATTCCAAATAGTCATAGCAACATGTATAGTCATCCACAAACACCAAAACAACAAACAATCATGATAATATAGATCAAACATACCCATAAATCCATGTTTTCCCTTCAATCATGTTTAAGTATAACTAATGATAGGGTTAGCAAAACTTAACCAAATTAACCCAAATTTCTAACAGAGGCCTAAAACAATATTTCGAAATTTATAATTTAATCATGTATAAATTCACTAATTATCACTAATTACCCTTAATTAATCTTAATTAGTGTAAAAACAAGGCTAATCACTCACCTTTGCCACAATTAAAACTTTCATAACTGAAACTCCTCTGATTTGGGTGAATACGAATGTCTAACAGCAGCTCCAACCTTGCTTTGGTGCTATTTCTCCTTAATTTGGTGTAGATTAGGCTAATCCTTGATTAATTGATGATTAGAAATGATTCTAGAAAGTGGAGGCTATTGCTAGGGTTGAAAGGAGGTTAGTGGCGGTTGAAAAATGAAGTAAAAACTGATTTACTAACTCATATCAACCCTCGCATAACCGTAATCCCGAAATGGGTTATGGGCCCTCTTGCTAATCACCCTAATTTGGCCCAGTTAAGCTGTTTTTCACCTTCTAAACCATATTTCAACCATATCTCCCAAATGGTGAGTCCGTTTGGCTAATGTGACTAGTCTACGAAAAGGTAAACCATCATCTGAATCTTATGGAAGTGGTTTCAGATCAAAATTCCTTACCAATCAAAAGTTATGGCCAAAACAAGATCAGCTAGGGGCAAATCGATCATTTAAAAATCGGCAAAAATCATGAATCATGGGAAATGACCCCAATAGTCCCTAAAGTTACATGGCTATACGACTTTGCATGAGAAAGAAAGAAATATTCTATGATTCTTCGATGCGTAGAATGCGGGTCGTTACATAATTCCTATTTCAAACCCTATTACCTTTATAAATATTTTATTAGCAAAATATTTATTTATCCTTTATTCACATTAAACGTAAATAATATTTATTCTTTGTAATCAAAATAGTTTGATTTCGTATTTAAAAACAATATCTCAAACCTAAATTCTATTTATACTTGCATTTGTAGAATTATTCATACATATCTCCTTTTTATTTCTAACACTTAAATCTCATTTATAATTCCCTTTGTATAATTCTATTTATTTTATATAAATCCTTTTATATAATTTTATTTATTTTATATAAATCCTTTTTTATAATCCTATTCATTTCATATATAAATATTTCTTTTTCAGTATTCACTTTGAAAATTTCCTTTTTACATTCCAGTATTTTATATGGTATTTAAAATACCAAATAACATGACCAGTGCCATCATAATCAATCACAAATTATATATCACATCATATATCACAATATATGAAAACAAATAGTATTATAATATTGAGGAATCCAGTTGGGTCCCTCCAACTTGTCTACCTGCATTCACATATGTTAAACAGTATAAATAACATCGATTTCATTTCAATATGAAATATTCTGATAAACAGAATCAATATTTGATTAATGATTTATATATATATATATTGTTATCTATAATTTCAACCAATAAATTTTCAATTCAACCAAATAATAACCACACAGCAATCAATCATCATCTATCAACACTAGATTATATTTATAAAAATATAAACTGCACAGAGTTAGTGAGATTTACTCACATTTGACGATCATCGTTAAATAACGATAACTGTCAGTTGATTCAGACAGACAATTTATTTCGCTATAAATTTTAAAGAGCTCCAATTCACTCCCAATCAGTTCCATATTGTAGCCACCATCCGCACGATCCCAACGGATCAAACCGTTTGAAATTCTGATTCAGTATGTAGAAGTTATATGGTTTATAAGTTTGAAATATTTAAATTAGAAATAATTACATTACCTTTTTGAATCAAATGGGCCTTACCCTTTTAAAATCCGTCAGCCCACTTCCCACCCGACCCGCTTCCTTTCTTCCACTTCCTCAATAAATCCCAATTCCAGAAAATAACTCTTGCCATTGCCGATGCTTCTTCTTCCAATCTCTCCTTCGTCATTTCATTGTTTTCACGACCGTAGACACCATCCGTTCCCTCTTCTCGAGCTCTCCCAGCCATGCCATTTGGATCAAACGCGATCACCTCTGAAAAGTTGCGACGTCGTGCTCAAAAGCTCGGTTACAGTGGAACCCACGACACATTTGGTGACCAAATCCATCCAAACTCCTCCACAAGACATTTAACAACATGCTGAAGATCGAAACAAACCTTAAATCAGGAATTGATCCTTCATATATCACAAATTTTCGAACCCTAAAATCGAAGAACCCGCCCTGGAAATCTTCAGCGAATAAAAATAGTTCCGAAACCATTAAAATCAGTATAGAAATGAAGAGCAGCAACCAGGGATCCAAATACATGAGTTTTGAGATTTATAGAATTTGATTTTCTTTGGATTTTTGATTTTCATGATTTTTCTTGTTTTATTTTACTGGAAGAATGAAGACAATGGCGGCACAAACACTAACCAGAAAAAAAGTGAAATTAGGTTTAGAAGGATGTATAGATATTTATAGGATTGTTTTTGGCTTCTCTCATATGTTTCATATAAATTTATATTATTATTCTATTTATATTTACAATCAAAAATCCCTATGATTACACATGATATCCAAAAATCCTGAAAATAGGCGTGCAGCTACAGTTCGACATTACGGACACAACGAAACTTGTTTCGTTAATGTCCGAGTCCGTTTGCTCACACAGCGTATTTTTAAAGTCAAATTATCGACTGTTTTCACATTAAAATTCCGTTCGGCCACATACTGACTCCTAAAATCACGGAAATTGAAATCTAACAATAATTTAATATTCCAGATCCAACAAAATTAGTTTTGTCGAAAACGGAGGCCATTGCAAAAATGGCTATTTTTAAAGCTCTAAATAAACCAATTTAAATATTAATATATTTAAAAATAATTAAATTAATATTATCGTATATATATTCACATACGATATCATATAACCCCAAAATAAATATATCAGGATTTATAACTCGATAATTCAAAATTTCAGATTATATCGATATTCAATTTATATTAAAAAACCTTTTATAATATAAATAAATCGTTACAAATTATAAAGGAATTCTATAGCGACTTTTCAAAAATTTGATTTGGACACAACTCACAATCTACATGACAAAATCTCAATTTTTCTCTTCCATTGGAAAAATATACTTCACCAGCTCCGAACGTTTCTTGTTTCATAGAAATCCGACTTAAAACGGATTCTATATAATCAACTAAAGTTCGAATCGCCAAATTACGAACTGCTGCGTGATTTCGATCTCGATTATAATTATAATATAATTATACGGTCAACTGTCATTTATATAATATATTCGTTAATATAATTCAACTCTAAACTGAATTATATATTTTAAATGATCCAATTCACACAATTGTGAATTCCACTATTTCCGACTATTTCGAAAATTAAATATATTACTCTATTATTTATATTAATTAAATATTAAATATTATTTAATTCTGGTCATTTTAAATTACCAAACCATCATTTAAATAATTAAATTAATTAATTATTATACCGTAAAAATACAGGTCGTTACAGGGTCGGTGATTCTTAGCATCGGGGATGTGTAGGTGAAGGTGGCGGCATGGTTGATCGGTCGTTCGGTTGCTTCAAGTGGTGGCACTGGCGGTTAAATGAGGGGGAGCACGTTCGATTTGGCTGGAGATGATAATTGGGGAGTAAAACGTGATTTATTTAATGCTAATGATGGATCAGTAGCTAATCAAGGTAATTGAGGATTTGCTAATCGCGTTGATTAATAATATAATTATTTTAAATTGTGTATCAACTTGTTTACACAATATATTGATCATATGTAAATGGAATTGGATGAAATGAGTTGCAATGGAACATGAATATGAATACTACGCGTACATGTCAATTGAAGTGCATCGGAGACAACTATAGTTTTTGTTTGAACTGAACGACGGTTTAATTCAAATTAAAACTATGTGTATCTCGACTGTGAAATCTTGGTGAGAACTACCTTGTTTAAATATTTGGATAGTTGTTATAATTGTTATTTGGTTATATATATTTCTTTGCTTTGTGGTTGCAATGGTTGCATCGTGGATGGTGGATGTTTATTACAGTTGTTTCTACTGTTTTTGAATATGTAAGCGTTATTGGTTGTAACGCTTATATTTTAAATGTGGAAATTAGGTTAAAGTGCTTCTTTTTGTAGGGTAATAAGTTTTAAGGACAATTCTACATGAAAAAGATAAAAGCAGTTATCTTTTTTAGTTATATAGGAAAAAGATAAAAGTCTTATCTCTATTTCTGTATAATGTAAATGGATAACCACTTTTATCCTTTTCGTGCAGAATTGTCCTCAAAACTAATTTTAGGAAGTGTTGTCCTTAAAACTTATTAACCTGAACAAATGACCCCTTTAAGTGAAAACCCCCATTTTAAATATGGTAATATGAATGATGGTTGTTGTGGATGTTATTTTGGTTGTTCATACACGTCACTCACATATATATGGAATTTGCGGCTAATGGCCAAGTCTTGTTCCATTTGGAATTATAAATGAATATTTTATTCATTTAATGGAAAAATGTGTGAAAAATTGAAAGCGGGAATTTTGTATCCTAATTGGATAGTAATGAAATTAAAGTGTTTTCGAATAACTTTTGTAAATGTAGAAATGACTTTGAAAGAATTTTGATTCGAAATTGGTTTATTCTAATTTGAAATCAATTTGGGATATTAAATTCAAAATTGAATTTGAGTTAGATATTTAAATGACATTTTTACCAAATTGATAATTCCAAACATCTTATATATTGTTTAATTTGATTTATGCAAATTTTGGATTTCAAAAAGCTAATTTTGAAAAATAATATTATTTTAGTTATATTATAATAATATAGAAAGCTCAATTTTGGCTTTTTATAGGATTTGGAATTGGAATTTGGAAATATCGCTTTTAAATGGGCTTATAAATGTTTTATAAAACTTATGAATATTTAGAAAGCTAACTGAACGAATTTTTATTTTAAATTATAGTATGGTTTGAATAGGACGTGTCGAGCAGCAGTAGTTCACGAATTTGGACCATAAACTTCAAATGACTATAACTAATGAAATTTAAATTCGATTTTCTAGAAACGAAGAACATTTGTTTCTAAACAATAGCTTTCAAATAAAAGAAGAAATTTTGAATTTCAACTTATAGATTTCAAGTTATGCTTAAAACTATTTTTTAAAATGTCGATGTAAACGCAGTTCGATGACCGTAATTGGAAATCAATTTAAATGAATTTATAAAAATTATCAAGAATATAGAAAATATACGATAAATCATAATAAACGATTTTTAAAGTGACTGGGTAAGAAATATGAAGTTTTGAACTTGTAATTTGATTTTTTGTGTTTTCCATCTTAACTAATATAAATACCATTATAACGTCAATTTTGGAAATCTAAATTTTAAATTAACTAAAGTTTCCAAATTTATGTTTATGGGATTTGGTTGGAAATATTTGGTGTTAATCCCATAGATGGAACTCATATTATTCAAGGAATTTAAAAGGTGGTTATACCATTATTCCCCTTATAAGATCGATTGAATATGTGAATTGAAACTGAATATGAGTTGATATGATTTCTGTCTAATTCGTATAACCAATATTCTCTTATTTTGGATTGTTGTAGACGATGTCTTCAGTAACATCATCCTTAACCCAATAAGTTAAGTTATTTTGTTTTTCAAATGTAAATATTGTTAAAATATTTATTTTGATAAATATTTTGATTTAGGGAAATGTTTCCAAAATTGAATAAATTGAATTTGGATGGGAATAATCTTAGGATACTCAGAATGTTATTTCGTTGTTTAGACTTATACTATTTGGGGAATTCGAAAGATATTTATATTGCTATTCCATTCATATTATTTGTTGATTACGTGAATTGGTATTGGATATAAGTTGATATAATTTCTATTTATATTTAATATCAATTGGTTTTGTCGTGAATGGTGCCTTGAATAACATCCTTTTTTAAACCTAGTTAAAGATGAAATGATATTTGGAAGTTAAAAAGTAATAATCTTACTTAAGATTAATTAAATCTTTAATTTAATATTTATAAGTTATGAAGTTAAACATGATTAAAATATTTTAATTAAAGGTTAATGGAAATGAGGATTAACGATTTTTGATTGAAGAATGATTATTAAGTTTAACAAGATTAATCATCTTGGTTGGGAAGATATGTTTTAAGATTGGAGGTTTACGAAATTGATCTTTTAATTAAGATTAAATGGGAAATATGAGGTTAAAAAGAAAACCTTAGTAAAGTAGATAGAATCTTGTTTTAAAGATTTAAAGAAATGGGTTTTTGGATTAACAAGTTTTCAAATACGAACTTTGTTAAGAATAAGAAATAGAGATTGTTTAAGGGGTTTTAATTAACCATTCTAAGTGGGAAGGGACTTCATTAATCCTGTGTTTTCATATAATTTTTTTAATAGCGCTTGTTCTCCTGAAATACCGGGATCAGATTCTATCCAAAAACCATTTCATGGCCTCACACACCAGGAAATTGATTGCGTAGAAACTGATCTCTATTAAATATATATGTTTAGTGGTGGAGAATTTATTCTCCTAGTTTAAAACCCTTCTCTGAGACGTATGAGCTTAGAGGTTATATATTGATAGATACCGATTATACATGGTGAATGGACAATGTGACATACTTAAGTGATGATCTAGTGATGACCAAAGCATGGCTAAGTGAAGCATAGCTTTGTGTAACGAGACTTCAGCAAGCCTCACACCCCAGGAAATTACCAAATTAGGATTATATGTAGCAAGGTTATGGGTATATCATTTCCTTCAAGTAGTACCACGGTATGGATCCCAGGTATTTAGTTATGTTGAAAACTCTACTTTATGAGGATGTTGAAGCACACCCAAAATAGTCAGTTATGACCGGGGAATGATATACTTAGGCATACTCTAAGTTATCCAATTAAGGGATAACCCGACCTTGTGTAGCATGAGGAGCATCACTATTGATCCTCAGACATCCCTCTAGAGGTGTTCAAATTCCGTTTGGATTAAGGAAGATCCTTTGCTTGGTCAATTGTTGGAAATCCATTCTCTACTACGAACCCGTACGTTTTTAGTTGTTTACCTATATGTCAACATAATAGGATAGGGAATTATGCTGGGTATGATTGATACATTTATCTATGAAAGAGTTTTCAGACTATGTACTAATAATAATATGAAAGGGGATTTTCACGTATCAAGCATTTTTGGTTATCATAAGGAGAAATCTTGGCCATGTGTGTGTTTGCATTGTGTGTGTGCTGCAAGACCTTATGGTAGCTTCATTTCCTAATAAGCATTACAGTTTTTTATGCATTGGTATTCATAAGGAGTAAACCCGTTCTGTGTTATACGGCGTGATCCCGTGATTTACCTCACTTTAAAATGAACCTAAAAATAACTGTTTAATTTCTCAGACCAGGCCCATGACTGACCTGGAGTTTATTGTTTCTTACTTAAACTTTGGGTGCCTATATTTTTCCACGTGGGCAAATAGTAGTTTTGGTTTACAGATTTCTAGAGTAGGTGCTGGATTCATGCTGGAGCTATTATTTTGCAGCATTCGTTTTCTTCCATTATACTCTAATTGTATTGAGTCGGTATTTTTCTGTTGTATATTTGACGTACTCTGATATCCCCTGTACTCTAATGTATGAAATTATTTATATGACAATAAAAAGTTGTTTTGTTTCTACTCCAATGTCTAAGTACTCTTAACAATCTGTTTTGTTGAACAATTTAAGTCGGTTTAATTACCAGTTTGAGCCGATCAGAAAGGTGAGTCGTTACATTATCTTCTCTAAATCTATTTCTTTAGGTCTATTCATTGAATCAAAAATTCACTCATATCATATAGGCAAATATGTTAATTCTTTTTTATAGTTGTGTACGTATACTTATATGACAGAAGTGCATCTATAGAGATACAAATATTGTAATAGTGTTTCTGAAATCCATTTTAAAGCTAAGGTAAATATGTCAGTGGAATCCTTAGTTTTCTTATCTTCAGTCATCGAATAGTATGGATCCTTATTTTAATATACCTTGGGAATTTTGGGAATACGTAGCAAAAAATAAATAAATTCCCCGAAATTCATATGTATGTAGTTTTGCAATCCAATTGTATTTTTTGTTTTATTCAATTTCTCTTCCACCAAAGTTCTATTTTTAAAGAGATAAGTGTAAGAACAAATTTTTCCATAGTTTGCACGTCCATTTTGTATGAAAATTGTAATATTCCGTCAAAATAAGGATTTGAATAGAAATCGAATATAGAATTGTAGGGTTTACTTTTTATATGTTCAAATGATTGATATAATTCTTTTTAAGATATTTTTGTGCAAGTCCATACTGAAACCTTTTTAAGGAATGATTACTTCCTAATTATTGATGATGTTTGGATATTTTTGGAATAAAAGAAAGATTTGCATTAGATGTTACCTTATTCTTATTTGGATATTATTAGATTATTAATAATTTAATTTTGGTGCCCGACTCACTCAAAATATTAAATGATCGGAGTTATAATAGGTTAGCATCCTTGTAATGTCCACTTCAAGGTAAAAAATTAAGTGGTTGATAGATGACCTCGCCTTCCCGATAAGAAGTATTAAATGGTGCAAGGATTTCCATAAAGCGTGAGCAAAATAGTATCCGATTTAATTCGTCTAGGAATATAAGATGTGGCGCCTGCCTATATTGAAGGCATCAAATAGTCAAATTCTACCAATCTTTCTTAAAATATATCAAATTACCCAATTCTTCTACTCATATATTGCTAGACATTTGTTGCGTTGGGGTTATGGCTTGGAGATAATAAGTCATAAATGATGAAGGACCTACATTTATAAAGGCCTTAAGGGTCAAGTCTATCTCTTCTTCTTATATTGAGTATTTAGAGTTTAATAAGTAATCCCATAAGACATTCTTATTTCAAATTATATTGCCCAAGTACTATTTTGAGAAAGCTTGAGGTTTCCATTTACTTGACACTTATTATTTTGACTCCCTTTTCAGTACAACATAGGTAGGGTAGGGAAGATGCAAGTATGTGCTTAATGGAGATCATTGGATGGATTATGGCAATATTTTAATTATTATTATTTTTTCGTTAGTTTTACATGTAAAATACTTTCTATTTAATAATTAGTTTGAGACTGAGTTTTTAAGACATGTTTTATGTATTGTATTTTTTAAGAAGTTTCAAAAAATGAGTGTAGTTTTCTTTGTTATATTGTATTCCATAGGTTGTATGATCTAAAAGTGTAGGTTATTGCTTGTAACAACCCGTATTTTCAATAACCTGTTATAACGTAAATCGAGGCAGAATTTAATTCTAAAATCTGAATCAAGGGAAACGGGCTATGCCATTGCGTTCGTCTCGGAAAAATACGCGAAATAGAGTCCGAGTTTTCGAAAATCGGAGTCCGTATAACCCGATTAAGGCCCAACGAAGTTTTCAGAAAAATTCAAAGTAAAAACAGATTTCAAATTCAAGTTTGAATTTGAAAATTTAGACAGATAGGGCCAGGCGGGAAAAATCCCGCCAGAACACCCAAGTCGACAGCCCTGTCGACTTGGGAGTCGACTTGGTTGGGCCAAGTCGACAGCCCTGTCGACTTGGCTGTCGACTTGGCTGTCGACTTGGCTCAGCCGGGCTGTTTAGCCTGGTGCACCATTTAGAGATTGTGTTGAGCTTGGGGGCCAGATTCGGTTTTGAGGGCTGAGATTGGAACTAGGGTTTAATCCTATGGCCTAAAACACTTGCCTAATCTATAAATAAGACCCTAACCTAACCCTAAATCATCATTATTCATTCATACAACTAAACTATGGCAAAATCAATCCTCTCATGGCCTCCACTCTCTTCATAAAATTCCTAAACAAATTTTTATGAGATTTTCCATGCATACAAGTGTTTTCAAGCTTGTATGATCATCATTAGCTTGCATTCAAGTCAAGTTTCTATATTTGCATCATAAAGCAAGGGTTTTTAGTGATTTATAGCTTGCATTTTGGGGTTTAATTGGTTGCATAAGGGCTTTCTTATATTTGCTATACTCATTTGAGTCCTCATAGGCATTGTAAGCCCTATTCTACTTTCATACTTAAACTCTAAAGTTAAATGTATGATATGCAAGTTTAGATGCAAGTTTACTATGCTATGATATGCAAGTTTATCATGTTGTAATATGCAAGTTTATATGCAAGTATGTCATGTTATGATATGCAAGTTTATATGCAAGTTTGATATGTTATGATATGCAAGTTCATCATGTTATGTTATGCAAGTTTGATATGTTATGATATGCAAGTATGTTATGCAAGTTTGGGTTGAACATTTTGTTCATGCTATCATGTTATGCAAGCTTATCTTGGGTTTATGAACATAAAGCTTCAAGCTTTATGCCAAAGGTTGCATTTTGGCAACATGTAAGTTATCATATCTCTTATGATAACTTGCATGTGAGGCTAGATGCGAACTTGGGGCCATTTTTACATGTCATTTATCACCATGTATCACCAATATGATAAGTTTGGTTTTATGCATGCTTTTGAGGCCTAATGCAAGTATATGAACATATGTACATTTCATATGCCACCATGTTGAACTTGTGGCTTCAACACCTTTATGTCATGATTATGCCAAGTTCCCTCTTTCTATCCTTTATGCGCTATTGCGATATGTAAGCGATGGGATTGCGTTTGGGGTTGGGTAAACTTAAAAGACATAAAAACATAAGCTTGGGAATTTACCTATTAAGTTAGGTCTACCCATTGGGAATTTACCTATTAAGTTAGGTCTACCCAATTGCTTGAAAATTTGTAATGTGTTTTGGAAACATGATGGACATGACACTTAGAAAAGATAAGTGTGACCAACTCGAGGTTGGGTTGAGTTTGTAGCGTAAACCTACCCGAAACCGACCGGCTTAACTAGTTGCTACAAACAATAGGACCCAATGTGAGAAGTTGGCCATGTTGTACCTTGGACCCGAGGTTAGACCAAGTTGTGGTGTAAAGCTACCCGGACCCGCCCGGCTTAACTAGTAACCACAACAAAGTCTAATGTGAGAGGTTAAGGCGCATTAATTAATTAATGCCTCATGATTAGGGTTAAGTCATGGTCCATTTAATACTTAACCAATTTGGGCTTGGTAGATTAATCGGGGTTAAGTCGTGAACTCATCGTTACACTTAACCAAGTTAATCCATGATTAGTAAAGGGGTTAAACCGTACTTAACCCACTAGAAAAATCCTAGCAAATGGGGGTCCACTCCAGCAGTAATCCCTAGTTTGTATCATCATGACCCTAGGGACTAGGCTAGGGTGGGGGCACGATTACTGGGCTGGAGGTAAGCGACCAATAAACGACGGCCGGGTGGTACGCCGATGTAGTTCTGGACGGACTATGGTCGTGCACGTAGTCCGTATTTGGAGAAGTCACCCATGGGTACCAGTACATCGGGACTGTGCACTCATGTTTATGGTGTCCAGGGTTGGCACCCTAGGGCTTGATACACCCGAAGGGTGGACCCGGCACAGTTCGACTACAATTATGTTTGGGCCGTATTGACACCAACACGTGACGAGTTAGGCTTAGGGAGCCGATCGACTAGACCGTTTGGTTGGACCTTGTATTAGGGTCATTACATGTTATTGGGCCAAAGCTTGGGCCAAGGGATCAATACTTGTTTATTCCAGTCATGTTAGTTTGCTAGTACACCTGTGGTGCAAAACCTTAATCCTGATTATGCGATGACACCTTTATCTACCTTGTTAGTTAATCATCATGACTAGTATGTTGTTATCTTTATGTTCATCCCTGCTGCTCATGCCAGTTAACTTTATCAGTTTACATTGATTGTAGTAGGGCTTACTCAGTCTTTTTGACTGACCTGTTTTCTTTCGCCTCTTTTCTTCTGTTCCCCCCCCAGGTTCTCAGGGTGGGAACGTTGGAGCTTAGCTTGGATTTCGGATTGCTTGCTTGTGGGATTTCAGCTCATGTACGGTTTCGACATGAAGCTAGCTATGTTTATCACTTATTTGGGGATAGTACTTATGTATTTCAGTTTTTCAGTTGATGTTGTTTTTATCTAGACTTGTTTATTTGGAAAGCTATGTTGTACCAGACTTGTTTTGAAATAGTATGAAATCTTCCGCTGTTTTATCTATGTTATTTACTCTGTTTACATATACACATATGTTCTTGTTGTGCCTTGATATATCATTATGCATGTTTACCTGATTCAAACGCCCCTCCAAAGTCAGAGTGCTTGCAAGAGCCACCCTGGCGGAGGCGGGGTGTTACATTGCTTTGTACCTTTTTTACTTACAACCAACTCAAGAGCAAGTTTATGTTCTGATGGACCATTTCTTGTTTGGAATTTAGACCTATCTCGAGGTAATTTATTACAATGGAGGTTGAACAATGAAAGTGACTAATGGGTTGGGTTTTATCTGTTTTAAATGATAGATTGTACTATTTCAATAGACCTAAATCTAATGGCTTTAGTGCGCTTCAACCACTATAAGTAGGAGCCCGAACCTCATGCTTATCTATATATATTATTTTGGGAGTACTGTGAAACTCTATCAATCTTCGCTCTCCAAAGTTCAATAAATTTCACTGGATTATATGTGATGAGTTTCAAATGTAGCTATAAAATTTCTAATCCCTTTTCTTCTTCTAATATAGTCAAGGGTATTCCCTATGAGAAATTACATGATTTGTTACATATATCTAACCCGTTGACCATTCTTATTTGAAATAGAAAGGTATTTTCTTTCTAAGATGTACTAAATCCAATTTATTATATTAACTAATCAGTTTAGTTTAAAGTATATGGAATAGAAAATAAATAAATGGTATTTTTGTGACATTAATTACAAAATGATGTAACCATGAGTAACTTATCACAAAGAATATAAATATACAATTTATCTGTCCCAAGTCGAAATGTATTGAGACTAGATATTGGTTAATCGTTTGAGGGTAGAGTATGTAATGCTTTCGAAATGTTGGGTAGGGCATTAATCTAGGTTTCTATGGGGCACCTGAAGGTTACATACTAATAGTTCTTAGACAACTATATGTGGACTCACTTGACAGTTTTCTATTCGTTAACATACAAAAGGTCAGATAGAAAATATCAGTGTGATTGATTTACACCGTTTTCTCGATTTAAGAATAGTAGATCTTCAAATTAAAAGTTCAGCTTGATTATAGTTAATTTATACCGTGATTTCCGTTGATTGAATGTATTTAGGAAAAGTGAAAGTATTCTTAGTAAAGCACTATTTATGAGAGGATTTATGTCCCCGATTATATTTGGTTAACATTGCGGTCAACTCAAGCCAACTCAAAATCATAGTATTTTGCTTGAGCAGTTCAGCTAAAAATAATTACTATTTTTAAACCAAGAACTTTTCTTGGACTACAGAGTTAAAGACGAATAAGTAAAAATTCCCAAAATCCATAAGTCCAAAGTGATATAGCTTCTACAAAAAAGATTTGTTTAATTAAATTTCACAACCAGGTTCCCTTTATCAAACTAAAACTGAAGTTTTAATGAAATTTAGTAAGCAATAAAATTGGCTATGATGTCACACTATCTACAAAATGACATGTGAATGTTAACGTTCGATTAGTATGATGTTAAATTCTAACGGAATATACATCCAAGAGTTATACAACCAAAAAAATTGAATTCTTTTTGACCAAAGAATTTAATTTGTTAATAATTATTATAACTTAATTATATTGATGAAATATATGTTACTCCATATTGCGTTACCTCTAAGTGAAGAGTAACTATGTTGTTTCGATCAAAGAAAGTTCTTTCACTACCTACTAAGAAGAAAATGATGTTATAGAATGATTGTTTTGACTTCGAGGATAAGCAAATCACTTTTAGATTAAAAATGTTGCTATGAGAAAGAACAGAATCATGAAGATAGGTCCTCCTCAGATATTTTCTTCCTCTAAAGCTTCAATAAGTAGGGATAACTTATCTTAAGAGAAAATATGCATTGTCTTATCCGCTGTTGAAGATTGGTATCGCCTCCCTCCTTTGCAATTGCATCATTGCTTTCAAAGTCCTATAATACTATAATTCCCTTCATCAATAGAAATATATTAAGCCAAGTCGTCTCGTCACCATAGCATGCCCTTACCATTGACTAAATACCAATTCACTTCGACAATTAAAGCACCAGGAAGAAATAGGAAAGTCGTAGTCGAAGCACCCAAAGCCAGTGTAAGGAAATAAAGGCATGTGAAGCACTCTGAGCAAAGCCGAAGCAACATGAACAAGATGTCCCAAGACAAAGTCGAAATAAGGAGTCATAGGCTAAGAAATTCCAAATATGTTCCTATAAATAGAGGAAGGATGGAATTGTTCAAGGGGCTGAAGATTTTTTCCTCATCCTTTTCATTTTTAATTTCTTGTATGTCAAATTTTATGGATATTTATTTGAGAACTTATACTTCTATATTGTTCTCGCATAACATATAACTGATGATATGAACACTTGTACTGATGTTGCATATACGTAACGTATTTGGACTTATTTGAGTATTTAAATGACCTGGTCAATCTCATATTTGATTTGAACCAAATCACTTTGAACTGGACCAAACTGCTTCGACTGACCTTGTCTAATATTGATTCGCTTCGGCTTAGATATGATTTACAATCAGTTATATTCATTTTAAAGAACTATATGGGCCTTCGAATGGTGACTCAGAATTTTTCGCAGTGACTAAAATGAAGGATTCGATTTCTCCTTATTTTTAGGTTAATATTATTCATACTAAAAGGATGACCTGAACCTCTATCTATGTTAGATCAGTTTTACATGCATATTTAAGGTTTAAAGGACCGCATTAACATACATACACTTTATCTCAAATTCCAATCTTATTCCTCAAGGACAATTATTAGATCTAACAATTTTATTCAAATCAAAGGTATTCACATAGACCTAACAAGGCCAACATATGGAGAATATTTGAAACAATAACGGATAAAGGTTAGGCGGATCTATGATAGTCCAACTGTTTTCCCGGCCTCAAATTTCAAAGGACATTTGCTAAAAATGAAGGCATTCTAACTTATGGGACACAAGAAAAGACTACTGAATCCTTATGACCTTAATAAATGGAACATCATTCAATTACAAATGGGACCAACTCCTATTTTCACTTTCAGAAACCAATGCAGAAATGGAAATTTGTTTCTAATGGGAAAACTAAAGATTTAATAAAACGCAAATCAGACTATTTTCAAAAAGAAAATTTAGAAGGCTTTGAGGAACTGGCCCTGAAATGGGAATAAACACTCGATCAACCTCATAAGCCTTACAATACCTTAAGGAGAAGCTCCATTGGTGGTAAAAGAAATAGTGGTACTAAAAAATTTAAGCTTTAATCAAAAAAAGCCTCAGTGTCTTGTTCTCTAAGTGAAAGCTTCTTAATCACTTCATATGAGAACATCTATTTCTTAACAAAGATCACCTTAAATAAAAGATTTGTTGCTACAATAAAAGGAATCAAGGAGAAGCATTCTTCTACTATCAGCATTCCAGGTGTCATGGTACTAACCAATTCCAAGCTCTCGAAGAGGTCATCAATTAGTTTGTAATGCAATTAGCAACAATAATTTGTCAAAAAAATCATCGGTGACAAAGAAAGCTTTCTAACTATGGTCAAGTGGAATAAGTTCTGTATAAATTCCTCGCCAATTTCAATGCACATTTTTTAGAAAGAAAATCTTTAGTAGATCCAAAGTAAAAAAAATTGCATTTCAAGGCACTCCATAGCACTTCAAGGAGATAAAGGCCTTTAATATCAACAACATGACCTCGTTAAAACACCTTTTAGACGGAGGTAGATCTTCACTAAGGCGAAATCTTGGCAGTTCCAGACACATGTTAAAGGAAGGAAGTCCTCGATATATCCAAGGCACAAAGCCTTAAGTGTTATTCACATGACCTCATTAAAGCACCCCAAAGAGGGAGAAATTTCTTGACCTGGCTTAAGGCGAAGTCCCTGCAAAAAAGGGCATTTCCAACAGGGAGAAGAACCTTCACACCTCCAAGGTGTAAGATCTGAGCAGTGTCTACTAAATTCAATAAACTATCTTTTAGAGAAAGGAAAAACATAAATCAATCAGTGCTAGACAAGATCTCTGATCATTAGTCAAGAATTTTTTATTAAATATGGGTTTTGGTCTTCTATTTATAGCGTGATTTTGGTAGTTCTCCAAGTAATGTGCGCTTCTTGTCTAGGGGATAGTAAGGGATGACCTAGGGATGGATTATTTATAAGACCTAAGAAATCACCATCTAAGAGAAGTATTAAGTGAATAGGAGTTCACCTGTACGGACATTTAGATAGTAACGAGAGGGTCCGCCATGAGGGTTTTCTTAAATGAAGTTGGGTTCCTGACCTTAACCTTGTGGTAAGTGGTCGTTACTATTTCTCGACCTACAAGGAGAGTTATTATTGATACGTTGGCATTAGAGACAATGTATTAAGTGGTTGGGGTCCGCCATAGGGTATCAAGTGACTAGAGGGACGCCCACCCTTAATAATTTAGAAAATGGCCTTAAGTGACTAGGAATAGCGCCTCATAGGATATTAAGTGATCATAATAATGTATGCCCTTAGATTACCATGTGGGGTATTAAGTGACTATAAGAACGTTCGCCTTTAGATTTACATATAGGCCTTAAGTGACTGTAAGGATGTCGGCCTCATATGTTTAGTTGTGTATGTTTTTTTGCGTTTACATGACATGAACGATCTACACTGCTAAATATAGGAAATGTTCATTCCTAAACTTATTTGTTTTTCATTCACCGGAACTTTTTGTTTTGAACTCCCTCCACATAACATAAACAGTTTATATTGTGCGAACGCTTGAGATCAGCGATGATCAGTGATGCTTTGGTGATGCAGCCCGACGATGGAGGCTTTTAGTTAATTGTGGCAATATTATTATATTGTTGGGATAATTATTATTGATGTACCTCTTATGATTACTTGAGACCCATCGTGACAAAATTTTATTATGGTTTAATCAAAGGTACATCAATTTTAAGTTATTTTATTTATCCTTTTTGTTGTGTGAGATGTTGGTATCATGCTATTTGCTCTATGATATTTGTTTTTAGTATTTTCTTATAGGAACCAAAAATCTATTTAGAATGGCTCTAAGTATGGATGGGCCTTTTCTTGGATAGAATTCAAGCCCATTACGGGAGGGTTGTTACAGTACAATGTAATCTATAAAGGACAATAAATCTTTATCCCCCCTCCCCGCCTTAAGTTAATAAGATAATTAATTATGGAAAACTGTTCAAAACCAAAATAAATTAAGTGGATAATGTGGAAAGATATAAGGATGATAATGGAAGAGACACTCCATAAAAGCAAAATGATGTTTTCGTTTAAAGATACTTACTCTTAGTTTTACCGAAAGACTCCCTAGAATCATTTTGGAACAAATTGTAAATTATGATTTTTAGCGACATCGAAAGAATGTTAATGTTTTTTTTTTAAATGGTGACATTGATGAAACAACTTTAGAAACTCACTTATAGATTAATCCTTCGTGTTATGCATTCAAATACAAATTTCTACTCATCGGGTGAGATTATGATTATAACGATCCCCCACTTTAAACGATTTAGATTTAGATCTACAATAAACCACACATGTATAACTCAAACCATAAAACTGGAGAACTGTTAATGGGGTCTAAATCCAAGAATAAAAAAGATGAGAAGAAACATGACATAGAATCTCTCTACAGAAGGACAAAATATAATATTCACGTAAGTAAATTGTAAATTTGTTTGCAATAAACACTGTATTACAATGTCAAAGTTTAACAATCAACAGATATACTAAGTAATAAAGAAAAATATTACTAGTAAATATGAATTGTCGATCTTCATCTTAAACTTCAGAATATTGTCTTCGCCTAAATTGAAACAACTCGAGTTGATATGAGAATAATGAAAAACAATATACCCAAGTAAGGACTAAAATTTCTGATGTAAGTCAAATCAAATGTATAAAATGACGGTGTAATGAACTAAAGAGATGTTTCCATACCCTAAGGATCTGTTAAACTAACAATATATTGTAGGATTACACTATATATGTAATATCCATAAGTAAAGTTTAATACTGAAAATAACGTTAAGGCATTATCGATATTCCCTTTTAACACAATTTTCATATGCATGTGGTCCATGCAGGTACCGTAGCATCACCGTAAACTGATAGTTATTAAAGGATCCCAATAGATACAATACAAATCAAAATCATAGTGGATTCATTTAAGGATAAAATATGATAAGGCATGTAAGGCAATATCGAAGGTAGGATTCTACTAATTTACCCATTTTGGTTAGTTGTAACCCATACCGGCTGACTGGTACAACACCTACAAATAGAATCAAGGTGAACCAATCAAATCACAAGTCGAGTGAGTAATATGAAGAGGTGTGATTGCTAGAGTTAGTTAACCTCATTGGCCAGACATAGGCCCATATTTTAGTCATTTTAGTTTTGACACAAGTGTCAAGGCTATCCATCATCTTTCACTTACTTCACTCCAATAAATGTTCGCCAGTTCAACCACTTAAGTTTGGAAGATCATCTACGTATATAGCTGTTAAAGTGGTTCGTGTATTGACGAAGAGTATATCAATATCCATCCCCGGTCTCTTTAACAACCAGTCTTTATTTTACATACCATAGTCATTTAATATTTCAATAAACATTTTATTTAATGTCAAAAAAATTATCAAATTTGATTTCACATTATATATCTCGAATTAGTCCCGTATTGTATTCAGACTTCAATTTCATATAAAAATCAGTTCCTTATTAGCATCAAATTTCAACTCAGATTTTGATGTCACAAACACCATTATCTAAATGTAATCCTTTCATTCAAAACATTTTGTGCTCAAGCAGCTTGGATTGGAAATAGATTTTTATTTAGATAGTTATATATGTTATGGTTGAATTTAAAAGTAATAATTTTAATTGAAATTAGTTTTTACTAGAAATATTTGAAATAAAATAGTATAATGGAAATTAGGTTTAACAAGAAACAGGTTTGAATAAAGTGGCACTAATCTAAAAATAGTTTTTAAGGTAATAGTTTGTAATAAAATAGTTTGTTATATTTTAAACCATTTGAACTCAATTTCAAATTAAATTTCATTTTAGACCATTTAGGATCACATATTCCAATTTAAGTAGATTTCAAAGCATTTCAAGTTCCAGTTTTATAACCAGTTCAAATTTTAATCTCCCAATTCAACATTAGCTTTAATTTAACAGTTTATATCATAATTTATCAATTTAAATATTTTACAATAAATTTGTTTCAATTTAAATTCTAATTTGTAAACCCATTTACATTAAATTGGTTTAAAATTTATATTCAAAATTAACCGGATTTACGTAAAATTGGTTTCAAAACTTAAACCCTAAATTTCCAAATTTAACACTTGAAATAATTCAATTTTGGAAAATCTGATTCAAATTACAATTTCAACATTTCAGATTTAAATTAATAATTTAAGGTGAAAATTCATTAATAAATTTTATTTAACAATTTAGAAATTTAAATTTGAAAGCATTTCATTTGATCAAATATGGTGTTCGTAACTTAATTTTCAATTTTATAACGAGATGATCATTCAATTAAATTTCAATTACATTATTATATATCATTTTTAATGATCCACGTTTTTAATTAATTTAAAATATGAATTTTTTAAATGATTTATTGGATTTTAAATATATAAAACGATTTATTTTGAAGAGTAACGACTTAGAATTTATTTCAAAATGAGGTTTGAATGTATAAGTTTATATTAATTATAAAACGAACTCGTAACGTCGCAGTAGTCCAAAAAATTTAGTTTTTAACTTCAGACGAAAATGTAGAATTTAATATAAGTCGGATTTCTTAAAACAAGAAACTTTAGGATCAATTCAACAATATCTTTCTCATAAAGTGTAAAATCGATTTAACCTGAATTTTGGTTGGTGCTATACTCTTGATTATTTGGAAGTCTTTCGCTGTGTATATTTATGTTTCCGATGTATTGTAATTTATTAATCTCTGATATTTTTCCGCAGTGTATCGATTACATGTACTCTAACATATTCTTGTACTCTGTTGTAAAATTGTTGTAATAAAAAAGAAAAGTTCTTTTTGTTTTTTTCCGATGCATAAAAATCCGAGGATTTCTGACTTTTTGATTGGACCCGTATGGTTTACGTATGATTCGAAAGGCGGGAAATTTCGGGTCGTTCAAGGCAGTATCAGAGCTTTGGTTTAAAAAAATTTGAGGATACGATGCTTGTGACCAAGATGAAAGGACAACTCATTAGAGATAGGATCAATAGTATCCTAGAATGAGTGAGGATTAGAGATGGGGATAGTAATGCCCTAGAATGAGTTTGAAGACCATTATATGTACAGAAAAGAACAAAATTTGGCTATTCATAAAAATGAGTTTGATTATGAAAGATTATAAATTGTAATAAGAATTTGAGTGCACCATTTAATGTTGAGGTTGGACAATCGAGTATAGGAAGCTTTTGATATATATATATATGCTTCGCCGACATATATATAAGGTCTCAAATATATACGACTGATTTAGAATCACACTATAGTTGCTGGAGGATAATTCCGTTGATTACTGCAGTGTCACCAGTGTTTATTTTCGAGTTTCGAAAGTAGGATGACTTTATAATTCCAATTGAAACGTTGAAATATACTTAAAATAATTTAAGTAAAATTTTGAAATGATTTGAGCTTTAAATTTAACTAATATTAGTTAAATAGATTGAAAGTGTAAAAGTAAATCAAACGAATCGAAATATAACTCAAGTGAAGTTAAATAAAATTAAAATGATAAAACCGATAGGGGAATGGAAGATAAATTGAGCCAAATCAAATTAAATGTTGAATTGATTTGAAATTAGTTAGAATTGGATATATATATATATATATATGCTGTGCAGGTTATTGCACGAAAACTGAGAAGAGGAATAAAATCGAATGCCTGACAAGTAGGTACTTGTTTATTGTACTGATTAGGTTTGATGATAATATGAGCCGATTAGCATGCCGCTTGGGTTTTGGATTTTCTTTTTTATTGATGATGGCCCTGTGGACAAGTTGTAGTTGTATCGATCGACTGGTACAAAGGAGGTTATGGCGAAAATTTTCGAAAATTTAAGGCGTTATCCAAATTTCGAGAAATCGGGAAGTTCTTAGAAACTGAAAAGTTAAAGAACTTGAGTTAGAACGAAGGATGAGTTGGTTAAGTAAATGACCTTCAGTTTTGTCTTTGATTTCGAGACGAAATCCTTTTAAGGGGGGAGATCGTAACGACCAACATTATTAGTCATTTTAAAATATGAATTTTTAATTGATTTAATGGATTTTAAATATTTAAAACGATTTATTTTGAAGATTAACAACTTAGAATTTATTTTAAAACAAAGTTTGAATGTATAATTTTATACTAATTATAAAACAAACTTGTAAAGTCATGGTAGTTTGAAAATTTTAGTTTTGAACTTCAAATGAAAATATATAGTTCAATATAAATTGGATTTCTGTAAAAGAAGGAACGTTAGGATCTATTCAACATTATCTTTCTAATAAAAGTGAAAAATCAAGTTTTTGTTATAAATTGTAAGTTATGTCCAAATCAAAATTTAAAAAAGTCGCTATGAAATCATTTTTAAATTTTTACGATTTATTATATAAAATAAAAGGATTTGTTATAAAATCGAATATTGATTTAACTTGTATTTTGGTTGGCGCTATACTCTGGATTATTTGGAAGTCTTACGTTGTTTATATTTATGTTTCCGATGTATTGTAATTTATTAATCTCTGATATTTTATCATTGTGTATCGATTATCTGAACTCTGATATATTCTTGTACTCTGATGTAAAATTGTTGTAATAGTAATGAAATGTTCTTTTGTGTTTTGTTCCAATGCGTTGTATTCTCATAACAATCCAAGGATTTCTGACTTTTGGATCAGACCCGTGTGGCTTACGATCGAGTCAAAAGGCACGGATTTTCGGGTCGTTACAGGTGGTATCAGAGCTTTGGTTCACAAAGCTTTGAGGATACGATGCATTTAAACAAGATGAAAGAATAACTCATTTGAGGTAGGATAACTAGTATCCTAGAACGAGTGACTCATTAGAGACAGAGTTAATAATGCCCTAGAATGAGTTTGAAGAGTATTATATATAAATATAATTATTTTTTTGAAAAAATATTCATGGCCTTAACGACTATTGAAAATCTTTCATGACCATTGAAAATGGCAGCTTCGTCATCTCCTCTTTCTTCTTCAACCTCGTCCTTTTCCTTTGATTCTGCCTTCCCTCCTCTTTCATCATGTTCTCCTCCTTCTAAACCCTAGATCCACCCCCAACCAATGCAAATCCATCTTCTCAACAATTAGATCCCCTTGATATTAATCTGGAGAATCCTTTGAAAGTTTGCTATCCATCGTTTGTGAAATTCGATTTTGCTACTCTTTTCAAAGCTCAACCACATAACGCTGGATCTTATTAGCCTTGTCAGTTTGAGATTGCTACGGATGGTTCAAAGAAACATATTCCAGATCTGGTTAAGAATAAAGGGCTCAACCATTGGAGTAATTTCTTGATTGGTTTCTTCCTTGACAGTACTCTTTCATTTCTTGTTGTTTCTAATTTTTTAAAGAGCCGGTGGAGGTTAATTGGGGATGTTGATATAAAATCCGATGGTTATATATTCTATTTTAATTTTTCTAACGAATCTGATCACGAGAAAATTCTTCATGCTGATCCTTTTTTCATTTATGGGAGAATGTATATCATAACTGTGTGCGATCCATCTATTGGCTGTTCACAATCTCAGATCAGGAAAGTACCTGTATGGATCCAATTATATAGAATTCCTATGATTCTTTGGACGTTGATAGGCATTAACTGGCTTGTTAATCATGTAGGTAGATTAATTTGTTTTGACACTAGCATAGAACATTTAAATAGATTTAGATACGCAAAGGCATTAGTAGAGGTTAGTCCTGACTTTGAGCTTCCTAATACAATTGTAATTGATGATTTGGGTGATAATTGTCTCTTGGTGAAGATTGGTTATGCTTGGAACCCTAAAGTTTGTACTATATGCAAAGTGTTTGGACATGATACTAATTACTGTGAAGTAAATGTTAAGAATAATGTGGACAGTGGGAATCAGAATAATGTTGGTTTGGAGGAACATAGTGTAAATATTTTTTCTTAGTAATGTTAGACAGGATAGGAATATACAGTCTGATGTAAATAAGCATAATTGGACATACGTTAACCCTAAGAAAAAACAGGAATGAAGAAAAAAACATGGTTGTTCTAACAAATCAACAGTAGATAATACTGCAAATGAAAGTAAAGATAGTGCTAATCAGCTTGATATTTTGGTTGATGAGGGTTTAGCAAGTGATGTTGGTCTTGATCATGGGTTAAAAAATGGTACAGATCAGGTTAATGATAATTTGGAAATGAATGAAGATCCATCTACTATGAATCAGCAACCTGATATGGATAAGAATATGTCTGAGGATGTAGATGATGCATCTTTAGTTGGTAATATTTTTGAGGAAGTAATTGTTGGGGACAAATCTGAAATGCCCTCATCGTATGCTGTTGCCACTGGGTTTTCTTCTTTTGCCTCTTCTAGTTTGAGTAACTCAACTAAATTGGCGCAATCTTCTCAGTCCTATTTTGATGCTACTAAGTCGTGTACATCGACCTTTAGCTCATCTGCTTCTTCTAGCATAAGCCTTTCTTTGAGTAGTTCTTCTTCTTCACTTTCTAAGTCTTCTCCTTAAGCTGGTTTAAAACATCCATCCACTATCATTTTACCACCTCCTAATGTGATAGGATCTGGTCTTACATTTCCTATTGTGGATGCTTCTCTGTTATCAACTGCAGAGCCTACTAGATCTATCCCTTCATCCAAATCTAAGAAGCTTAAGGATAAATTCTTAGAAGACACCAATGAAGGTAGAGAGTGCATTGTAGAGGATGAATTTCCATTGAGTAATAAGATGAAATCTACTAAAAGACATACAAGAAGTAACCCATCTCCTCAATTCGGCGCTTTTTTCACCTGAAGTTGTTGCAGTTTTATAGTCTGAAGAATTTGTGGTTTCTTTGAGCTGCACAATTTAGTATTTTGGATACTATGTAGTCATGTTGAATGATAGTTTGTTGTGTGTTTTGGTTATAAATTATTATGGTGTAGGAAGTTTGATGTTGTTGAAGCTTTAATGCTGTTGTAGTTTACATCAACATATGCAGTTGATTTTATTTGTTACCTTATGATGCAGAATAGTGATGAACAAGGAAGTTTCTTCTAAGTTTTCGTGAAGCCTGTTAAGATGAAAGTCATATATTGAAATCAGTAGCTATTTTGATTTATCTTTTAAATGTTTAAACAGTGAACTTGTGGTCATGTGAAGCATTTATAAGTGTTGTATCGAAATCTGCTTTGTGTAAGTGTTAGTTATGCAATAGCTAGATGTTGTTTATCGTGCAATTTCTAATGTAGTAATAAAATTTTGTGTTTAACTTTCAAAAAAAAGAACAAAATTTCAGTATTCATAAAAATGAATTTGATTTTGAAATATTATAGCTTATAATAAGAATTTTGAGTGCATATTTAGATGTCAAGGTTGGACTATCAAGTATAGGAAGATTTTGATATATATGCCTGACCGACGTATATATGAGGTCTCAAATATGCTGGATCGATATAGAATCACACTCTAGTCACTGGAGGATAATTTTGTTGATTGCTGCAGTGTTGTCAACAGGCCCGGCCTTAGGTAGAGGCCGACCTAGGCGGTCGCCTAGGGCCTCAGACCGGGGAGGAGAAAGTAGGAGGTGGTGGGGGGCCTTAAACTTCTGTCTTTTTAACAAATTTTAATATGCTTATGGATAGTGAAGAGGCTTTAGTTAAGTGGTAATTGTTGTCATTCATGTGTTCTGCGACCTGGGATCTAATCCTTGCACGTGCCTTATTGTTCATTTTTGTTGCTCCTTCTCCATGCAGCTTTTCCTTCTTGTTTTTATTTTTTCCACATCAAAATTTGGGGTCCCCGAAAATATTTGGCCTAGGGCCGCTGGATGGCCAAGGATGACACTAGTCGTCAGTGTTTATTTTCGAGTTTCGAAAGTGGGATGACTACATAATTAGAATTGAAACATCGAAATATACTTAAACTAATTTAAGTAAGTATTTTGAAATGATTTGAGCTTTAAATTTAAATAATATTAGTTAAATAGATTGAAAGGGTAAGAGTAAATCAAATGAATCGAAATTTAACTCAAGTGAAGTTAAACAAAACTGAAACGATAAAACCAGTATGAGAATGGAAGATAAATTTAGCCAAATCGAATTCAATGTTGAATTGATTTGAAATTAGTCGGAATTGGATACATACATATATACATATATATATATGTATACATATTTACGTATATATATATACATATATACACATATATATACATATGTATATATACATATGTTTATATATATATATATATATATATATATATATATATATATATATGCTGGGATAGTTATTGCACGGAAGCTGTGAAGAGGAATAAAATCGAATGCCCGAAAAGAGGTACATATTTATTGTACTGATTGGGTTTGATGATTTTTTATGAGTTGGTTGTCTTTTGTATTTTTTTTTTTGATGAGGGCCTTATGAGGCAAGTTGTAGTTGTATCGATCAACCCCTACAAAGGAGGTTATGGCGAAATTTTTGGAAAATTGAAGGTGTTAGCCAAATTTCAAGATATCGGAAAGTTCTTCGAAACTAAAAAGTTAAAGAACTTGAGTTAGAATGAAGGCTGAGTTGGTTAAGTAAACGACCATCAGTTTCATATTTGATTTCGTGGCAAAATCCTTTTAAGTGAGGGAGATTGTAATGACCTACATTTTTAGTAATTTGAAATATGAAATTTTAATTGATTTAAAGGGTTTTAAATATTTAAAATGATTTATTTTGAAGATTAACGACTTAGAATTTATTTTATAACGTAATTTGAACGTATATGTTTAAATTAATAATAAAACGAATTCATAACATCTCGGTAGTTCGAAAAATTTATTTTTGAACTTCAAATGAAAATATAAATTCAATATAAGTCGGATTTCTGTAAAACAAGAAATGTTAGGATCTATTCAACAATATCTTTCTAATAAGGTGAAAAATCATGCTTTCGTTTATAAACTGTAACTTATGACCTAATCAAATTTCAAAAAGTTGGTACGAAATCATTTTTAAATTATAAAGATTTATTATATTAAATATAAGGATTTGTTATAAAATCGAAAATCGATTTAACCAGGATTTTGATTGGAGATATGCTCTGGATTATTTGGAAGTCTTCGATCGTATATATTTATGTTTTCGCCATATATATTTATCAATCTTTGATATTTTCTGTTGTATATTGATTATTTGTACTCTGATATATTCTTGTACTCTAATGTAAAATTGTTACAATAGCAATGAAATGTTATTTTGTGTTTTGTTTCGATGTGTTGTATTCTCATAACAATCCGAGGATTTCTGACTTTTGGATCGGACTGTGTTCTTTACGGTCGATTTGAAAGGTGGGGAATTTCGGGTCGTTACAGGTGGTATCAGAGTTTTGGTTTACAAAGCTTCGAGGATACGATGCATTTGAACAAGATGAAAAAAACAACTCATTAAAGATAGGATCAGTAGTACTCTAGAATGAGTGACTCGTTAGAGATGCGGTTAGTAATGCCCTAGAATGAGTTTGAGAGTATTATATATATAGAAAATAACAAAATTTGAGTATTAATAAAATTGAATTTGATTATGAAAGATTATAACTTATAATAAGAATTTGAGTGCACATTTTAATGTCGAGTTTGGACTATCGAGTATAGGAAACTTTTGATATATACGCCTGGCCGACGTACATACGAGGTCTCAAATATATTTGATTGATATAGAATCACACTCTAGTCGCTGAAGGATAATTCTGTTGATTGCTGCAGCGCCATCAGTGTTTATTTTCGAGTTTCGAAAGTGGGATGACTATATAATTCCAATTGAAACATCGAAATATACTTAAACTAATTTAAGTAAGAATTTTGAAATGATTTAAGCTTTAAATTTAACTAAAATTAGTTAAATAGGTTGAAAGGGTAAAACTAAATCAAATGAATCGAAATTTAACTCAGGTGAAGTTAAATGAAATTGGAATGATAAAACCAATATGAGAATGGAATATAAATTAAGCCAAATCAAATTTAATGTTTAATTAATTTGAAACTAGTTGGAATTGGATATATATATATATATGTATGTATGTATGTATATATATATATATATATTGTGCAGGTTATTGCACAGAAGCTGAGAAGAGGAATAAAATCGAATGCCCAATAAAAAGGTTCATAGTTATTGTATTGATGGGTTTGATGATTTTTTATGAGTTGCTTGGCTTTTTGATTGGTGAGGTATCTATGAGGCAGGTTATAGTTATACCGATCGACCCTTACAAAGGAGGTTATGGTTTTTTTTTTCAAAAATTTAAGGCATTAGCAGAATTTCGAGTATCAGAAAGTTCTTAGAAGCTAGAAATTTAAAGAACTTGAGTTAGAACGAAGGCTGAGTTGGTTAAGTAAACGACCTTCAGTTTCATCTTTAATTTTAGGATGAAATCCTTTTAAGTGGGGGAGATTGTAACGACCCACATTTTTATTCAATTTGAAATGAATTTTTAATTGATTTAATGGACTTTAAGTATTTAAAATGATTTATTTTGAAGATTAACGACTTAGAATTTATTTTAAAACAAAATTTGAATGTATAAGTTCATATTAATTATAAAACGAACTCGCAACGTCGTTGTTGTTCGAAAAAAAATAGATTTGAACTTCAAATGATAATATAGAATTCAATATAAGTCGGATTTCTGTAAACCAAGAAACATTAGGATCTATTCAACAATATCCTTTTAATAAAAGCGAAAAATCAAGTTTTCATGTTATAAATTGTAGGTTATACCCAAATCAAAATTTCAAAAAGTTGCTATGAAATCGTTTATAAATTATAATGATTTATTATATAAAATAAAAGGATTTGTTATAAAATCGAATGTCGATTTAACTTGGATTTTGGTTGGAGCTATAATCTGAATTATTTGGAACTTTTCTATTGTATATATCTATGTCTCTGCTGTATTGTAATTTATGAATCTCTAAAAAATTCCACTGTATATCGATTATCTGTACTCTGATATATTCTTGTATTCTGATGTAAAACTGTTGTAATAGTAATGAAATGTTCTTTGGTGTTTTGTTCTGATGCGTTGTATTCTCATAACAATAAGAGGATTTATTGCATTTGGATCGAACCTGTGTGGTTTATGGTCGATTCAAAAGGCACGAATTTTCGGGTCGTTACATCATTTCAACTCATACCGAATGTCATAGCTACATCCTATTTAAACGTATCTCCCAATTCAGGTATACAGTGTTCAGATGATGTATCTAACAACTTACATATTTTCAGTGGTATATATGATGAAGATAGGAATAATCATAATTGGTAACTATCAGGAATTAAAACCCAGTCAATCAACACATTTTCCAATATGCATACCTATGCAATCATCATCCAAAACGATCAATATATCGCAACAGTCACTAGTTATCAAATATAAGCATTTTACCAGCAGTTAACTTTCAATGATAATTTAATGTTGGTTCAAATCGATGTTAGTTAAAATTTATTCCATTTAAGAATCTATTTAAATTCTCAAATAGCCAATCAAAATAATTTTTCATATTAATATCAATTATTATGTATCGGGTGTCACTTAACAGTTATATTCAATGTAACGATCCAAATTTTTTAACCAGTTTAAAACTAGCATTTTGAATTTAAAACTAGAATTTTTGATATAAATTTGATTTAAATATGAATGTAATATAAATATATTTGATTAAGTAATAGTAATAAATAATTTTGTCAAAGTACTTCAGTAAAATATTAAGTAAGAATTTATCATTTTATCACAGCGAATTTGTCAAATGTGTATTCGTTAAACTGTTCGGTAAATTCAGTATGTTAAATATTGATTATCAAAATAAGATGGTTATTTTGAATTATCAAATTTTATAGAGGAAAATTTGTAGATAAGTTTCATCTGGTTTTGTGGCGCTTGTCGTCGGTCATTGAAATGGTTATGTGGTAACATAAAGGTTGAAATTTCTAAGCAAAACCCTAAGCGTTAAAACATATATAAGATGTTGCTATTTTGAAACACCTTAAAGGCGCAACAAAAATGTTATAAGAAATACCAGTTCCCTAAGCACATTGTTTATATTTTCCACGGAACTGTGCATGGTGGTTTCGTGCCCATGTGTCCCCATGCTTAAAGACTTAACTACCCTTATCATAAGCTATAAAAGGGGCCTAAACCCCCCTCTCCATTTCTATCCTTTATTCTCCTTTTCCCCTTTAAGCTTTTTAGCAATGGATTCTTCACTCCTTCCTCCAATTATCTTCCCTTTTTTTTGGCCATGGAGCGTCCCTCCACCTTGGCCACCTCCACCCAAACACTGTCACCACTAGCATGCCCGCCTCCTCCAAAACCACCCTTAGCTGAGCCTCCCTTCCCCTCCCCTCCTTCACCACCGAGGCACCCCTATTTTTCTTCCCTTCTCCTTCCCTCGGCTTACACCCCATCATCCAGCCCTCCCTCCTCCCACCATGGCCAAGCACCCCAACACAACCACTTCCATACACTAACACTCCATTCTTCTTGGCCTCCACCCCAGCCCATGACTAGAAACTTCCAGAGGCTATAACTTCCTTTAAACTGATCCAAATTATAAAATTCTTTTTTTGAAATCATATGTTTTCCAATGGCTACAACTTTCATATTGAGTAGTTTTTCTAATTCTGATTCTAGTAATTCCAAAAAATTTGATGTTTGAAGGCCATATTTTGTTGAATCCGAGAATAACTCTATTGTTTGGATCATATCTCCCTAAAAAATAATCCAAATTAGGTAATTCTTTTTTTTTAACTGTAGAGAAAATAATTTCCCACAACTTTGTAGTTGGGACTTTTCCAAATTCAGAGAGTAGCTAGTCTAAAAATGCAATGTAAGTTGGTAAATTTTCGAAGTTAGAAAAGCTATAGTACGTTATGTGGTTACATTATTCGTCGATACGGTCAAGGTCCTACACTGAAGTTAGGCGGAGTGGAAATATTAGTGAGAAACTCTACACATTTTTATTTAATTACGGTTGTTAAATATATATGTTTGTAATGTTGGATGGATGATTGTGCATTTAGGATCATATATACACTAATTTGAGGTAAGTACCATAACACTTGCACGTATAAACTAACATTATTGATGATATTGTTGAGGAATGTCATGGATGTATATTGTTGAGGAATGTCATGGATGTGCGTATGTTGTTAAGTACTGGTTGTATGTTGATTGCACACCCACGACGCCCCAATTATGGAATTATATGGTGATTGGTTATGTCTCCTTCACAACTGGAAATATGAACGATTTTTATTTTAAGTTAATATTGAGAATTGGGCCTTAAAATAAAGTTTTGAATTTGATATCGAAAATGTTTATTCAATGAAATTTAAGTATATACGAGAAACTCTTATAATTGTGAAAATGGTTTTGACTATAAATGGCTTGTTTAATTTTCAAATCAATTTTGAATCGTAAATTCGAAAAGAGATGTTGATTTAGGTATATGTACGATGATTTAAATTCAAACTGAATTTTCAAGTAGTCTTATATTATAATTAATTTGATTTCTGCAAAGGTTGAAGTAATCCGATTAATTTTTGGAAAATAATATAACATTCAAATTTTAATTCAAATTGAATTTGAAATTTGAAACTTGAAAATCAGTTTTTAGATGATTTTATATATTTTTACAATCATGTTTGAGGTACATCAAATGAATTTTTATTATAAGTCATAATATGGTCTGAATAAACATGTCGCGCAGCGGCAGTTCCCGAATTTCAGCCATATACATCAATCGCCTATAACTAATGCAATTTAAATTAGATTTATGTGAAAAAAATGTTTTCTTTCTTCTGACAATAATTTTCAATTAAAAAAGGAATTTTCAAACTTCAATGAATATTTTTCAAGTTATGTTTAAAACAATTTTGAATAAGGTCGCTATAACCGAAGTTTATTGACTCTAACTTGAAATGGCTAATTTAAATCAATTAAAATATAGAAAATTATTGTAAGAACATAAAAAATCATTTAAAAGTAATTTGAATTGGAAAATTATACTTTTGGATAATAAAAAGGTTATTTTTAGCAAATTACCCAATATAAGTTGTTTTGCGATGCTTTTCTAAAAATAGTCGATTTTGTAATTTTAAACCAACAAATTATTATCTGAACCTTGGTTTATCATTTTTAAATAATTTATGAAGTATTTTTTGAAGTGCAAAAATGTTTAAAGTAATTAAATGTATTGATTTTTATTTAGTTAAATTAATATTAAAAGGTTTTCCAATTATGAATTAATTTGGTATGGTTTGAAATGATCTGCAAATATTTGTTATTAGTTCATTAGATAACACTGATAATATTTAATGAATTTAGAAGGTAGATATACCATTATTTCGCTTCTAGTATCATTTGAATACGGGAATTAATATGGAATATGAGCTGATATAATTTCTATCCAGATCTGACATTTTAATATCAAATGGTTTTGATAAATCTTTTTTATTAAGATAAGGGTTTTAAACTTAAATAAGGGTGGTTTGGATAGAAATAATCTTTAGATATTTGGTACTGAATTAAGTTGAAAATTTTAGTTTAAATATTTTGTTCAATATCAATTTGTTTTGGATTTCTCTTGAATGGAATCTTAAATAGTATCATTCTTTAACCCGAATAAAAAGCAGATTATTTATGTTTTGAAAATTTATAAGATTGGGTTGTGATCAATTAAAATCTTTATTTAAGTGGATTACATGTTTTAAAATTTGGAAAGGGTTATGATTAAGGGCTAATGAAGATAATACTAAATTATGTTTGGCTAAGTGATAATCTTGAAAGAGAAGCTAAGATCTTTCTTAAATAATTATGAATATTTTTGGAAATAATCCATAATGGTTTTATTTTTAAAGAAAGCCTAGATTAAGGTCTAAAAAATCTTGGTAAAAATATTTAAAGGAATAAGTGTTGATTTATAAGTTCAGCGAATATGGATTTTGTTAAAGGATAACTTGAGAATGGGTTAAAAGAAATTTTAATTAACGGAAATTCAAAGTGGAAGGAGATCTAGTTGAAATCTTATGTAATCCATAATTGTGTTTTTAAATTATGATTATTATTTGGAAAGACTAGGAACGGATTTGTATCTAAAAACCATTCCAATTAATAATACGACTTTATGGAGAAAATGAAGATATTGAAGATGGTGGTTAAAGATTGGGAATCTTCACATCGAAAGGACTAGTTTTTGAGGTCTCAGGTAGGTCACCCTCATTATGAGATTATATATGTAGCAGTGGTCTGGATGACTTGGAGAATTTCCGGATTTGCAAGGGCCTCTCTCCATAATGGATGAGGCATAAGGTGCCTTCGGTTTCATTCAGACCCAGAACATGCTTATATAGATGTTTGTTTGATATTTTATTTTGTAATGTATCGATTGATTTTCACTAAACATATTTTTGTTGGTGGTGGATAATTTATTCTCTTAGCTTAACACTCTTCTTTGAGACGTACGAGCTCAAAGTTTATATGGTTAGTAATTATCAATTATATATTTTGAAATGACAATGTGGCATACCAAGTGATGAGATGTTGATGATCAAAGCATGTCTTATTGAAGTGTAGTTTTGTGTAAGGAGACTTTGGCAAGTCTTACACCTAGGAAATGGCTAAAACAGAAAAAATACAATACGGATATGAGTCTGTTGTCTCCTTCTAGATAAAAAGTGTCCCATGGTATGGAGCCTGGGTATTACTTATGTGGTTTTTGTGGATGTTGATGACGTGTGATCCCGGTTACAGGTTGGTAACGACCGGGAAAAGGCATACTCAGGCATACTCTAAGTTATCGAGTTAAGGGATAACCGGTCTTGTGTATCATGAGGAGCATCGCAATAGATCCTCGGACATCCTTCTAGAGGTGTTCAAATTTGATTCAGTCTAAGGAAGTTCCTTTGTTTAGTCATTTGTTGGAAATCCATTCTCCGCTACGAGACCTTATGATTTCAGTTGTATACTATTATGTTAACATAATGGGATGCGGCATTTTGGTAACTAGGATTGATGCATTTACTTACGAAAGAGTTTTTACACTATAAACTAATACTAATATCAGATGATTTTCTACTTATCAAGCATTTTTTGTTATCATAAGGAGAAACCTCGCCCAAGTTAGTGTTTGGACTATGTGTGTGCCGCAAGACCTTATGGTAGCTTCATTTTCTTAAAAGCATAGAGAATTTTTATGCAATGGTATTCATAAGGGAAAATCCTGTTCCATGTTATATGGCATGGTCTTATGATTTTGCTCACTTTAAATAAACCTAAAGACAATTTTTTTAGTTCTTACACTAGTCTCATGACTAACTTGGAATTCATTGACCTTCCATCTAGATTCTGGGTGCCCATAATTTTCCACATGGGCAACCTAGTAGTTAAGGTTTTGCAAATAGTATTGGAATCATTTATAGGGAAGGTGCTGGATTTTAGCTTGAGCTGTTGCGCTGAGTTTAGTATTTTCGCTGTGTATTCAATGTAATTTAATGCCTCTTGTACTATAATGTGTAAATTATTGTTAAGATAATAAAAGTTCGTTTGTTTTCAATCCAAATGAGTAAGTACCCCTAACAATATGTCTTTGTGAACGGTTTGAGTCAATTTAATTACCGGTTTGAACCGGACAAAAAGGTGGGTCGTTACATTGTGGTATCAGAGCTTTGGTTTATACAAGGCTTTAGGCTATAAATCATTTGAACAGAACAAAAGGACTCATCAGAGGTAGGATTAGTGATATTCTATAAGAGAAACTCATTAGACATAGAGTTAGCAATGCCCTAGAATGTGTTGAGAGTATTATATTATATATGAGAAAACGTATTTGCAATGAGTTTTGAAAGAAAAGTTATATTTTGGATACAAAAACAACTTGTTTAAAAAATATATGGTTAGTTATGACTTAAATAATTAATCCAACGATCAAGGTTAAGTATGCACATTTCGTGATTAGAATGTCACAAACTAACTTAGAGTATTTCATATGCATGATAATTAAACCCCTTCCACTGATTAGGATGATTAATCCAACTACAAAAACCTTGTGAATTCAATTTCACGATTTGTCTATAAAGGATTTGATGATGTAAAACAAATAATATTTTGATATATTGATAAGATTTTGATAACTATATCAGTTATTAAGGGATAAGTCAGTAGGAAGTAATCCAAATTTTCCAACAAAGAGTTCCTTATTGTAGTGAAAAGGTTTAAATAATATGGTTAGAACAAAGGATTAAATAACCCAAGGAGTTGAGAACTAAATTTTAGGAATATTTTTAGGCCCACTAAAAATAATTATTGTAAACCTCCTTAAATACTTGATTAAGGATGAGAATTTTCAATGATTTTGGACTATCGATAAGTTCTAGAAATCTGTTAGGAAAGGAAATGAAACATTTATGTAGTTACGAATACCTTGTGAATTAAATTTCACAAATTGACTGAAGGGTACTTGGCAAACGAGAATAAATAGAAATAAGAAATTACCTAAACTAAAATATTTAGGTAAGCTGAGTAATAAGACGATTTAACTTTTCTTTGTAAAAGATTAATAGTAATTTTGGAAACTAATAGGGAATAAGTTTTCACAAATCTCTGAATTTGGAATAATTAGCAAGTTAATATTAAGACCTAAGAAAGTGACTTCTAACTCTAAATTTCATTGTTAATTGTAGGGCGGTATGTCATTAAGTGTTAGGCAGTATTTGACCCAACTAATGATAAGTCGGATATGACGGTTGATTAGTTAGTTGGAGGTCAATATTTTAGGGATTTGTATATATGGTTGTTAAGATTTATGTATGTTAGAGTATTCTATTCAGCATTTCCATTGTGAGTCGAAATTTCGTATAAAGACTTTTTAAATGGTGAATTTGAAAATCTACAAGATGTTAAATGGGTAGTTATGATTCCCTTTCTTTCGAGGACAAAGAGTTTTAAGGGGGGTGAATGTAACGATCCAGAATTTTTAACTAGTTTAAAACCTGATGTTTTAAATTTAAATCTAGAGTATTTGAATATAACTTTGATCTAAATATGAATTTAATATAAATATATATGATTAAGTAATAATAATAAACATTTAATTTTGTCGAAATATCTCAGTTAAATATTAAGTAAGAATTTATCAGTTTGTCACAACGAATTTGTCAAATGTGTATTTGTTGAACTGTTTTGTTAAATTTAATGTATTAAATATTGATTATCAAAATAAGATAGTTATTTTTGAATTATTAAATTTTATAGAGGAATTTTTTTAATAAATTTCACTAGGTTTTATTGCGCTTGTCGTCGATCTATGGAACAGTTATTTGGTAACATATATGTAACAACCCGGAAAATCAGAACCAATTTAAAAATTTTATTTTGGATATTTCAATGAATTTTGAATAGTTAAAATAATTTATTTTAAATAATAACGATTTAAAATTTATTTAAATCGAAATTAGAACGAATATATTTATTTTAATTTTAAAAGGAATTAGAAATAGCACGGTAGTTTGAAAATTTGAATCTGAACTTTGACTGAATGTACAGGATTGAAAATGAAACGGATTTTAGTGAAACCAAAAATATCTAAATCTGTTTAAAAATATCTTTCCAATGAATCTGAAAAATCGAAATTTCATAGCGGGAATAAAAAGTTATGGCCAGTTGAATATTCAGAATAGTCGCTATGGAATTTAATATAATTTATAGCCCGTATAAGTGGCCATTATACAAACGACCATCGTTTTTTACGAAGCCATTTTTGTCGGATCTGGAATGTCAAATTATTGCTAAGTTTAATTTTTCATAATTTTTGGAATTAATTTGTGAGCGTAGTAAATTAGACTGTGATTTGATAATTTCTATTGAATTTAATCGACCATTAAAAAGGCTATTTTTCAAAACGGTCTCCAAATTCGACAAAATTAATTTTGTTAGGACCGTATCGTCAAAACATATCTAGGTTTATTTTTTGGGAATTTTCGGAGTCTGTATGTGACGCCCTGCCCCGCACCAACCGACATTTACTCCAAATGTGCGCTGTACACATGTCCAGTTAGCACGGAACGGGTCGCCAGAAGGAAAGAGGAAGAAGGAAATGAACTAATCAAGGAACCTGTAGAATGTCTCACAGCGCATGGGGTAAAATATAATAATAATATACTTGACATAAAACAGGTGAGACAGTGCATAAGCTGATAACTAAAATCAACACCAATCATCAGAGCAGCGGAAATCCAAATACAGCTTATTACAGTTTTCCAAATTTACTGTCTCTAAAACAAAAGAAAGCTAAAGTAGAAGATACACCAACAATGCCCAAGCAGTGATCTTCAACAATACAGGGAGAATATTATGTATATAGTACGTGGAAGCCTCCTGCTCGTCTCCGGATCATCTACCCGTGCATCACCAGCTAACCTGTCTCTAGTCTTCTCGTGTGAGCACCCAGAGTAATAAGAGGAGACATAAAACTCTGGGTCAGACATACAGCCTGGTATGAGCGATAAGCATCTAAACAGAATAATAACAGGTATACTAAGCCATACCTGAACCTGGACCTGCAACCAAAGAGTTAGTACCACATACCGTACACTGCTCTAAGGTGTCATAATGAATAGTGTAAGAATACGGGGGTGGGGTGTGCATGTCACAATGATAGCAAACAAATCATCCATAGCAATCATCCTCGCATCTCTCACTCAGTACCTAAAGCGTACGATATCTACCACTTTGGAGCACTAGACAAACTGAGGTAACGACGAATCCCGACTTGTAGAAACCCTGCTATGACCAAGCTAAACATATGGAGTCATGACCAAACATTTCAATGACCCACTTCATTGGTTGTAGCCCTTGGTCCTACCTATGCCATAATGGCCCTGAATCCGCCTTCGTACCTCCTACCATAGTGGTCCAAAGCTATAGACATTGATAACTCCTTGGCACGCGTCCCGCAGCAAAGCCCAACCATGAAGCGAACTCGTTGATTCCCATCTGAATCTTGAGCCCTAACTTCTCATTTGGACTTCCTTTGCATCTCGGGTTATAGTCTTCACTTCCGGATCAGTCTTCATTCAGTTCGTAGTCATCACCGTCGGATCGTGAGTAACCTCCTCCCCAACTCGTATCGTAGCACACTCTCCAGGTCGGATCGCCATCGTCGGATCGTGCTCCATCTCGGATCGGTTCGCGGATCGCATCGCCTTCATCAGGTCGGATCGGGTCGTGCTACCTTGTCTGGATCGTCGCGCCTCATCTCGGATCGCACCTTCTGATCGGTTCGTGGTCCACCAAGCTGGAGCGATTCGGATCGAAGTACCTTAGTTTGGATACGGCGCTGCATTGGTTCGTTTCATTCAAAGTGGAACGGATCGTGGCGTGAGCACCCATTGGATCGTGCTCATAGGGGGCGATCCGATCCGGGTAAAATTCCTGCACTTCGTTTCTGCGACAGTCTTTCGCCATTCGACGGCGTTTTTGACCAAACTAACACTTCTAAACAATCACAAAACATCTCATACAGTCATAGCAACATATAATATCGACCACAATCACCATAACACAAATCATAACAGATAAAATGGATCAAACCTGGTCATAACCCCAAATTTCCCTTAAACATGTTTAAGCAAATCAGGTGATATACTTAGCAAAACTTAATCAAATCGAACCAAATTTCTACCAGAGGCATAAAATATTATTTAAGAGTTTCTAAACATTTTTCCAGAATTTATTAGCGTATAAATTCGCTAATCTTCACTAATTACCCTTAATTACCGTAATTAGTGCAAAAACTATGCAAATCACTCACCTTGGCCACAAACAAAATTCTCAGAACTGAAACTCCTCTGATTTGGGCGAATACTGATGTCCAACAGCAGCTCTAACCTTGCTTTGGTGCTTTTTCTTCTTAATTTGATGCCTCTAAGCCTTAATCCTTGATTAGGAAGTGATTTTGGGTGTTTTGAGAGAGATTTAGAGAGTGGAGGCCATGGCTAGGTTAAGAGGAATGAAAGTGGCGGCTGGAAAATGTCTAAAGAAATGTTTTCTAACCCTAATCAGCCCCTATATACCCCTAAACTCGAAATTCCCCTTTGGGCCAAGCTGCTAATCACCCGGTTAAGCCCAATTAAGCTGTTTTTCACCATCTGAAACTTGTTTCAGCCATATCTCCCAAACGGTGAGTCCGTTTGGCTAATGTGACCACTCTACGGAAAGAGAAACCATCATCTGAAGCCAATGGAAGTGGTTTTAGGTCAAAATTCATTTCCAGTTAAAAGTTATGGCCAAAACAGTGCCAACTAGGGGTAAAATGGTCATTTAAAAATCGGGAAAAATCATGAACATGGGAAATGACCCCAATAGTCATCTCCCAAAGTTACATGACCATACGACTTCGTATGTGAAAGAAATAAATATCCTACGATCCCATGATGCGTAGAATACGGGTCGTTACACTCTCCCCCCCCTTAAGAAATTTCGTCCCCGAAATTCCTTAACCCAAAACATACAAAAGATCCCGCATGCCTAACAACCACATACAACAATCAAACATGCAAAACAAGCAAACAAGCCTATCCTAGCATGCGGAAAACTAAATCGAAGTCAAAATCTTACCAGGCAAAGAGTTCTGGGTGTGACTTCCTAATGTTCTCCTCTGTTTCCCAAGTACAATCATTCTCGTCCTCGCTCCACTGTACCTTGACTAGCTTCACCGCCTTCCTTCGAAGTTGCTTCATGTCGTGCTCGACAATACGTGCCGGCTTGCGGTTCCCAACCGCCTCGGGTTCTACTTCGAAGTCCTCCAACTGATCAGCTGAAATAGTCATATCTGAGTCGTGAACGAACTTCCTTAGTTGGGAAACATGAAATACGTTATGAACTCCCGCCATCTTCTCCGGTAAGTCAATTCTATATGCCAGATTCCCGACTAGTTCAAGAACAGGGAATGGGCCAACAAACCTTGGTGCCAACTTGCCCCTCCTGCCAAATCGTATTACGCTCTTCAACGGAGAAATCTTGACAAACACCAAGTCACCAACGGAGAATTTTAAGTCTCTTCTCCTTTTATCAGCATAACTCTTCTGCCTATCTTGGGCAGCCTTCATTCGTTGTTGAATGGTCTTGATTTTATCTGAAGTTTCCCTCACCACATCTGGTCCAAGCATAAACTTCTCGCCAGTCTCTATCCAACATGATGGTGAGTTGCACGGTCTTCCATACAAAGCTTCAAACGGAGCCATACCGATACTGGATTGGTAGCTATTATTATATGCAAACTCTACTAGATGCAAATGGTCATCCCATGATCCACCAAAATCCAATATACATGCTCTCAAGAGATCTTCCAAAATACGATTCACCCTCTCCGTCTGACCGTCGGTCTGAGGATGATACGCGGTACTAAGATGTAACTCTGACCCTAGAGCCTCCTGTAAGCTCTTCCAAAACCCACTAGTGAACAACGGGTCTCGGTCGCTCACAATGCCTTTAGGTACTCCATGAAATCTCACTACCCACTTCATATACAATTCTGCTAACTTAGCTGCCGTTCTGGTCGATTTGACGGGTATAAATCTTGCACTTTTAGTCAGTCGGTCCACAACTACCCAAATGCTATCATGTCCCGATCTAGTCCTTGGCAAACCATCAATGAAATCCATCGAGACTTGCTCCCATTTCCATTCGGGAATTTCTAATGGTTGCAGTAATCCACTAGGCTTCTTTTGCTCGGCTTTAACTAGCTGGCAATTCATGCACTTGGATATAAATTTCCCAACGTCTCTTTTCATCCCTTCCCAGTAGTAAGTCTGCTTCATATCTCGATACATCTTATTACCACCGGGATGTATAGTCAGTTTTGAGTGGTGACATTCTCTAAGCACTTCATCCCTCAATCCATTGACATTGGGTACAACAAGCTTTCCATTCTTTCTAAGCCATCCATCTCGATCAAGCCCGTACTTGTTCACCTCCTCATCGACACACATCTCTAACTTGGAGATGATTTCCAACAGGTTAGGATCGTTCCTCTGACTAGAGCCGATCCGTTCAATTAAAGTGGGTCTGATCGTCAAACTTGCTAACATTTCTGGATCCAATTCGCACTTTGGTCTGAAATCAAACCCCGCGATATACTCCAGTTGCTTCCATTCAAGGAACATAGCCCCTAAGCTGGCATGTCTTCTACTCAATGCATCAGCCACCGCATTGCCCTTTCCTGGTGTATATGCGATGTCAAAATCATATTAAGCTAAGAACTCTAACCATCTCTGCTGACGGAGATTTAAATCCTTCTGGGAGAATAGATACTTCAACGACTTATGATCTGTAAACAGCTCAAATCTTTCTCCCAAGAGATAGTGTCTCCACATCTTTAACGCGAACACGATCGCTGCCAATTCTAAATCATGGGTAGGGTATCTTCTCTCATGCGGTTTCAACTGCCGACTTGCATAAGCTACAACCCTACCGCCTTGCATCAATACAGCACCCAGTCCGGTACCACAGGCATCCGTGTATACCGTCATCTCTTCATCCCCCTTAGGAATGACTAACACTGGTGCGCTTGTCAACTTGTCCTTTAGGTTTTTAAATGCATTCTCGCACCTTTCATCCCAGACAAAAGCTTGATTCTTCTTGGTCAACTGGGTCAATGGTGCTGCTATCTTGGAGAACCCTTGGATAAACTTACGATAATATCCGGCTAATCCCAAGAAACTTCTTACATCTGTTGCGTTCTTGGGCGTAGGCCAATCTTGTACCGTAGCCACCTTCGCCGGGTCCACGGCAATACCATTCTCTGATACAACATGGCCCAAGAACCTCACTTCTCTCTTCCAGAAGTGACACTTAGAAAACTTGGCTTTCAATTGGTGTTTTCTCAACACCTCCATCGCTACTCTTAAATGTTCTTTGTGTTCTTCCTCTGTCCTCGAATAGACCAAAATATCATCAACGAACACAAGGACAGACTTATTCAACTGATCTCTGAATACCCTATTCATAAGATCCACAAAATATGCCGGGGCATTAGTCAGCCCAAATGGCATAACCAACCACTCATAAAACCCAGACGGCGTTCGAAATGCCGTTTTAGCTATACTCTCAGCTTCCACTCTAAGCTGATGAAAACCTGTCGCGAGATCCAACTGAGAAAATATTCTCGCGCCACTCAACTGATCGAACAAATCATCTATCCGCGGTAGAGGATACTTGTTCTTCCTCGTCACTTTATTCAACTCGCGGTAGTCTACACACAAACGAAGGGAACCATCCGCCTTGGTAGCAAACACAACTGGTGCTCCCCATTCAGAAACACTCCTTCTGATAAATCCCTTCTTCAAAAGATCGCTGACTTGCACCTCGAGCTCTCGCTGCTCCCTTGGTGCCATACGACGAAGTGGCATCACTATAGGCCTGGCATCCTTTACCAAATCAATACGAAACTCAATCTCTCGGTGTGGTGGAAGTCCGGTCACTTCTTCGAAAACATCCGGATACTGGCCAACCACGGGCAAACCTGACAACTCACTATGTGGAATGTCGAGGGAGTTTAGAAAACTAGCCAATACCCCCTTACTGGGTAGACCACCAAACTCTATCCTCCGCCCATCATCCACTCTAGCTGTCACCAACAAGCCCTCACAGTCTACCACCACCCCGTATCATTGGAGCCAATCTACTCCCAAAATAATGCCAAACCCAGTAAAGCCAGAAACAAAGCAATCACAAACAAACATGCATCCATGACTCGATAAGACCACATTACGACAAATCATGCTAAGGCTAGTCGAACCACCAATCGGGTTCGTCACAACTAAAGGTCTATCGACAATCTCGGGCTCCAATCCCAACATATCTACCAGGTCACTAGATATGAAAGAACTGGAAGCTCCGGTGTCAAACAAAACTCTAACAGGAACATCATAAACAGAAAGCATACCTTGAATGACGACATTCTTTCCCTTCTCCGCCGCAGTTGGGGCATTCGACGAAGAAGGAATAGCATTGAGAGCATATGCTTTCACCATTTGCTTTTCTTTAGGGGGCTGCGGACACTTGTCCTTGTGATGTCCCATTTGGCCACAATTGAAGCACTTCCTATCCGCTGGCTTGGCCCGACAATTACTAGCATAATGGCCTTTCTTACCACAGCTGAAGCACTCAACATCTTGCTTATTCTTCTTCTTCTGGCCATCTTTAGCCTGATTCTGCTTTCTCTTATTCTGGGAACCACCTTTGCCTCCACCACTTGCTTGTGGCTTTGGCTCATCTGCGGATGCAACCTCAGTCTTCGGCTTAGGGTAGAGACTTTCTGACCTTAACGCTTTCCCCACAATCGATTCAAACGTCTCATCGATGTGGTTAATAAGTTTTTCCCCCAAGTACTGATCCAAACCAGTTATGAATTTCTCATTCTTTTTCTCGGCAGTATCAATAAGAGATAACCCATATTTTGACAAAGTGTCAAATTCAGCAATATACTCCGAGACAGCTCTGCCATTCTGCTTGAGCTCCAAGAACTTCTTAAACAGCATTGACTTCTGAGCAGTTGGAATGAACTTCTCACTAAAGCGAGCCTTAAACTGCTCCCAAGTAATCTGATCTTCGGGAGTAGCTGCCTTTATAGCATTCCACCAATTCATTGCCCGCCCTTGCAGCTGACGGGACGCTAGCTTTCTTTTCATCGCATCCTCGATACCCAAATCCTCGAAGATACGTTCGCAACTATCCAACCAATCTTGAACATCCGTAGCCGACTCCGTTCCATGGAACGGCTTCCCACCAAGGCTAGTATAGTCCTTATTCAGCTTGGCGAAGTCGACTCTTGGCGCCTGCACTATTGGACCACCACCATTTCCACCATTGGGAGCTGCCCTCTGTACATCTCTAAGCATCTCTCTCATGAGGTCAGTAAACATCGTCCTCATGTCAGCAGCATTCCCATTATTGGCCCCTCTACCGGTACCTCTAACATATCGGCTCATCGTCAATCTGAAAAAGAAAACGATTAACGACTCCATAGTGGTGCTAGTGCAGTACGACTTCATCCATGTACTACTAATAGTATATACATACATAGCTTTTGAAAACCAAAATAATCACAAATACGCGCTCTCATATACGTACTAACTCTCCCTAGTGTCTTTCCCTAGGTTAACTACGCAACCTAGAGCTCTGATACCAAGTGTGACGCCCCGCCCCGCACCAACCGACATTTACTCCAAATGTGCGCTGTACACATGTCCAGTTAGCACGGAACGGGTCGCCGGAAGGAAAGAGGAAGAAGGAAATGAACTAATCAAGGAACCTGTAGAATGTCTCACAGCGCATGGGGTAAAATATAATAATAATATACTTGACATAAAACAGGTGAGACAGTGCATAAGCTGATAACTAAAATCAACACCAATCATCAGAGCAGCAGAAATCCAAATACAGCTTATTACAGTTTTCCAAATTTACTGTCTCTAAAACAAAAGAAAGCTAAAGTAGAAGATACACCAACAATGCCCAAGCAGTGATCTTCAACAATACAGGGAGAATATTATGTATATAGTACGTGGAAGCCTCCTGCTCGTCTCCGGATCATCTACTCGTGCATCACCAGCTAACCTGTCTCTAGTCTGCTCGTGTGAGCACCCAGAGTAATAAGAGGAGACATAAAACTCTGGGTCAGACATACAGCCTGGTATGAGCGATAAGCATCTAAACAGAATAATAACAGGTATACTAAGCCATACCTGAACCTGGACCTGCAACCAAAGAGTTAGTACCACATACCGTACACTGCTCTAAGGTGTCATAATGAATAGTGTAAGAATACGGGGTTGGGGTGTGCATGTCACAATGATAGCAAACAAATCATCCATAGCAATCATCCTCACATCTCTCACTCAGTACCTAAAGCGTACGATATCTACCACTTTGGAGCACTAGACAAACTGAGGTAACGACGAATCCCGACTTGTAGAAACCCTGCTATGACCAAGCTAAACATATGGAGTCATGACCAAACATTTCAATGACCCACTTCATTGGTTGTAGCCCTTGGTCCTACCTATGCCATAATGGCCCTGAATCCGCCTTCGTACCTCCTACCATAGTGGTCCAAAGCTATAGACATCGATAACTCCTTGGCACGCGTCCCGCAGCAAAGCCCAACCATGAAGCGAACTCGTTGATTCCCATCTGAATCTTGAGCCCTAACTTCTCATTTGGACTTCCTTTGCATCTCGGGTTATAGTCTTCACTTCCGGATCAGTCTTCATTCAGTTCGTAGTCATCACCGTCGGATCGTGAGTAACCTCCTCCCCAACTCGGATCGTAGCACACTCTCCAGGTCGGATCGCCATCGTCGGATCGTGCTCCATCTCGGATCGGTTCGCGGATCGCATCGCCTTCATCAGGTCGGATCGGGTCGTGCTACCTTGTCTGGATCGTCGCGCCTCATCTCGGATCGCACCTTCTGATCGGTTCGTGGTCCACCAAGCTGGAGCGATTCGGATCGAAGTACCTTAGTTTGGATACGGCACTGCATTGGTTCGTGGCATTCAAAGTGGAACGGATCGTGGCGTGAGCACCCATTGGATCGTGCTCATAGGGGGCGATCCGATCCGGGTAAAATTCCTGCACTTCGTTTCTGCGACAGTCTTTCGCCATTCGACGGCGTTTTTGACCAAACTAACACTTCTAAACAATCACAAAACATCTCATACAGTCATAGCAACATATAATATCGACCACAATCACCATAACACAAATCATAACAGATAAAATGGATCAAACCTGGTCATAACCCCAAATTTCCCTTAAACATGTTTAAGCAAATCAGGTGATATACTTAGCAAAACTTAATCAAATCGAACCAAATTTCTACCAGAGGCATAAAATATTATTTAAGAGTTTCTAAACATTTTTCCAGAATTTATTAGCGTATAAATTCGCTAATCTTCACTAATTACCCTTAATTACCGTAATTAGTGCAAAAACTATGCAAATCACTCACCTTGGCCACAAACAAAATTCTCAGAACTGAAACTCCTCTGATTTGGGCGAATACTGATGTCCAACAGCAGCTCTAACCTTGCTTTGGTGCTTTTTCTTCTTAATTTGATGCCTCTAAGCCTTAATCCTTGATTAGGAAGTGATTTTGGGTGTTTTGAGAGAGATTTAGAGAGTGGAGGCCATGGCTAGGTTAAGAGGAATGAAAGTGGCGGCTGGAAAATGTCTAAAGAAATGTTTTCTAACCCTAATCAGCCCCTATATACCCCTAAACTCGAAATTCCCCTTTGGGCCAAGCTGCTAATCACCCGGTTAAGCCCAATTAAGCTGTTTTTCACCATCTGAAACTTGTTTCAGCCATATCTCCCAAACGGTGAGTCCGTTTGGCTAATGTGACCACTCTACGGAAAGAGAAACCATCATCCGAAGCCAATGGAAGTGGTTTCAGGTCAAAATTCATTTCCAGTCAAAAGTTATGGCCAAAACAGTGCCAACTAGGGGTAAAATGGTCATTTAAAAATCGGGAAAAATCATGAACATGGGAAATGACCCCAATAGTCGTCTCCCAAAGTTACATGACCATACGACTTCGTATGTGAAAGAAATAAATATCCTACGATCCCATGATGCGTAGAATACGGGTCGTTACACTGTATATAGCCCCGGTGAATTTAAATGTACGAACGAATTAATTAAATAATGTATTTACATTTTAAATTAAAGTAAACAGGTTGAAAACGATCGTTTGGGCTGACGGGACCTAGCCCATTGTGTCCGGAATGGGGGCAATTGGGTAGGAACAACTTTTGCTGGGCTAAAATTAGAACTGTTAAGGATTAATGGGCTAAAATCGTTAATTAAGAAAATTAATATTATAATATTATAAATAGTGTTTTCCAAAACCCTAATCACCTACTGTAGAGCCGCCGCCATCTCAAATTCAATGGCCTTGAGCAGCAGATTCTTTTTCCACTTATTCCTCTCAATCCATACAATAAAACTACCTGCTCCTTCAGAGTTTATTGCAGAGAATCTCACGAACTTCGATTCCATACGGGTTTTTTTTCAAAACCGTGGAGTATACGCCACGTTCCAGAGCCCCCAAAGTCCTCGGGTTTCAACCGCCAGCGCCTCCCATAGGGTAGATCGCGCCTCATGGTGGTGGGCCTCCCAGGCGCGCCTCCTCCTCCTCTCTGACGTTGTATACCCCGATTTCCTTCTAGCCTCACGGATCTGATTAAAAGTTAAACCCTAGGTTCGAGCAAATAGGAAAACACGGCGGCATAGTTACTGAAAGAGGAAGAAGGTGCTATTCTATTTTATTATTTTAATAATTTAATTTAAAAATATTATCAACATAAAATAATTCATAACTTATTCATACTGAATCAGAATTGAACGATTTCAGAAGCGTTGCGATCGTGAGCCCGAGATCTGTATTTCTAGACTGATTAGAAGGAATTCATAGCAGATCAAATTTTGAACAAATTTTAGATCTGTATTATTTAGAATTAAAACGACTGTGAGAATTTTATTTTATTTCTTCTTCTTAAACAATTAGAAATAATCCTGATTGTATTATCACCAATTCGTAGTTAATTTCTATTTGTTATGATTGGTGACTTGATTTGTGATGGATGTGGTATGTAGATATGTTTATTTGGTGATATCGTGTTATGATAAAATAGTTAAAAACATATAGATCATTTTTTTGTAATAAAATGAGTGAAACAAAAAAATTAATAATTCTTGTTTAGATAAAATTGTCAAATTAGAATCATTGGACAAAATTCATCATTTTGTTAATTAGAATAGTGGAACCAAGAATTATCATTTTTGGGTTTATTAGAATAGTTGAATTAAAAGAATTATCATTTTGTTAATTGTAATAATTGGACAAAACTTATCATTTTTGTCAATTTGGAACCATTGGACAAAAATTATCATTTCTGTCAAAATTAGAACAGTTGAATTGGAATTGCCATTTTTGTCAAAATGTAGTTGTTGAAGCAAAATTGCCATTTTTGTTTAAATAAATTTGTTAAAATATAAAAAAAATGAACATTTTGATTGAGAGAAAATAATCAAAACAAAAATGACATTTTTGTTAAGCAGATTTGTGTCAAAGCACAAATTACATTTTTGTCCACACAAAAATGAAAGAACCTTTATTTGTCATTTTTTTAAATTAGAATTTTCAACAAAAATGAAATATCAAATTTTGTCATTTTTTTGAATTAGGATTTTAAGCAAAAATGAAAAGAACCATTTTTTCATTTTGTTGAATTAGAATATTTCAACAAAAATGAAGAGAATCATTTGATCAATTTGTTGAATTAAAATAGAAAATAGTGAAATGTTCATGTTTTAAAATAAAAACATGTTTACATTAAAAATTCACATTTTTAATGTAACGTAAGAAAATAGTGAAATGTTCATGTTTTAAAATAAAAACATGTTAACATTAAAATTTCACTTTTTTAATGTAATGTAAAAAAATAGTGAAATGTTCTTGTTTTAAAATAAAAACATGTTTACATTAAAATTCACATTTTCAATGTAATGTAAGAAAATAGTGAAATGTTCATGTTTTAAAATAAAAACATGTTTACATTAAAAATTCACATTTTTAATGTAATGTAAGAAAATAGTGAAATGTTCATGTTTTAAAATAAAAACATGTTTATATTAAAAATTCACATTTTTAATGTAATGTAAGAAAATAGTAAAATGTTCATGTTGTAAAATAAAAACATGTTAACATTAAAATTTCACATTTTTGGTGTAATGTAAGAAACTAGGAAAAATGTTCATGTTAAATATAGGAACATGATAACATTAAAAACCTCATTTTTAATGTAATGAATGAATCATTGGAAAATGTTCATTTTTAACATAAAAGCATGTTAACATTAAAAATCTCATTTTCATAAAAAGAATGATTCATATGAAAATTGTTCATATTTGAATAAAAATGTTGAAAAATTAAAACTTCATATTTTTAATGTAAAGTTTGATTCATTAGAAATATTGATTGTTTGAATAAAAATGTTGCAACATTAAAAATTCCATTTTTAGTGTAAAAGTGATTCATTAGAAAACATATGTTAGAAGATATAAAAATGTTAAAAACCATATTTTTAACATGTCAGAAAATATTTGTATGTTAAAACATTATGTTTAACATGCTAAAAAGGAGGAAAACGAAAACATTGCTTTTAGACATTTTGTTTAAAATAGAATTGTTAACAAAATGAAACATCAAAATATACATTAGAATTTGTGTATAAATTTAGGTAACATTTTTATTGACGATACATATATTAGAATTTATATGCAAGATTAAAATAACATTTTTATTGACGATGCATATATTAGAATTTAGATGCAAAGTTAAAATAACATTTTTATTGATGATGCATATATTAGAATTTATATGCAAGATTAAAATAACATTTTTATTGACGATGCATATATTAGAATTTGTATGCAAGGTTAAATTAATATTTTTATTGACAATGCATATGCTCGAATTTATATGCAAAGTCAAAGAATCACTTGTATTGACAACACATACATTAGAATTTGTATGAATTATTTTTATTGTCAAAACATGCACTGAAAATTTTATACAAATAAAATATTACTTTTCATTTGTTAAAGTTAAAAGCAGAAATACGAATAAAATTTTTCTTTTTATTTGTCATTAGCTAATATAATGTAAATAAGTACATTTTATTTGACATTGTAAACATGTTGAAATGGTTATGCAAATTAAAACATTCTTCTATTTGGCGTGATGAATGCGTTAGTGGAATCATCGGACGCTTATATTATATATAAATTATATATATATATATATATATTAAAATTAAACGAATCGCGCACGGTTGTTCGCGTTTCAAAATCGTAACTTTAAATGATTATACCGAAAGATCCGATCGTCAGATTTTTCCCAAAACTGGAACCATTAGGACCGCTTTGGGAAGATCTTTCCAACAATATAAATTTTGTTAAAATCCAACGGTTGGATTTCGAGATAAGTGTAAATCAAATTTTGATAAAAACAGCGTCAGGGCCACCTATTGACCCGAAGCGTCATTAAATTAAATTGAGCTATTTTTATATAAATAAAAATAGTGATAAATCGTTATTAAATAATATTAGCGATATGAAACGGTTTTAAATTATATATGCAATAATTATTTGAAAAGACCGAGTTCAATCTCATTTCAAATGATTATACGACGATTTAAATAGAAGATATTGAAGACGGCGATTGAAGACCGGCGATCTTCACATCGAATGGATAACTACTGATGCTTGGCATTGGTTAGCTCCCAATAAAGGGTTAAAGTGGTAGTTATCCGGACGTACTTGTTGATTGTCCGGATAACCGAGCACCTCTCTTCCATATTGGGCATACGGGACGAGGAGTAAGGTGTCTCCGGTTTCGTTCAGACCCAGAATGAACTTGTAAATGGATGTGTGTCCGACATTGGATTTCATTTCCTGTAATTGATTTTTATTTAATATATATCTGTTGGTGGCGGAGAATTTATTCTTTTGCTTAACACCCTTCTCTGAGACGCATGATCTCAGAGGTTGCATATTGGTATTTATCGATCGCATGGCGTGAATTGTCAATGTGTCATGCCAAGATGCAATTGATCGAGGCCTTTGTTGAAAAGTAGAGCATTGTGCTTGATGATCAGCCAATTTCGGCATAGCTTTGTGTATAGCTTTACCTCGCGAGCCTCACACCCCGGTATGAGTCAAAAACGGGATAAGGACCGCAGGGAGTGCACACGTTTCTTTCTAGCTAGAAGTGGTGTCAGCATTTACAAGCCCTGACATTTTTTTTACTTATGTGGATGATGGATTATGAGGTACCTCAGATTGGTTGGTCGATAGTGATCACCAAATTATAGGTTCAATAAGACCGGGAAGCGTGTGTTCAAGAATTGCCAATCCACTAAAGTATTTGTAGACCGGCCCTACCGCATCAAAGGGTTGCCCGTAGGTGTGATCCTGAGTCATTTGCTAGAGTGTCTCGAATCGGAGAGGACGATCCCTAACCTCGACTCATGATGGAAACCCAATTCCCAATACGACATTACAGTTTTGATTGTAAACCTATATATGGCGACATAGTAGGATGGGTACTATGCCGTCTAGGATTGATACATTTACTAATAATAATATTAAAATATTATTTTCTACGTATCGAGCATATTTGATCATTATAAGGTAAAACTCTATCCTTCGGTTTGCGTTGCATTGTGTGATGGTACTTTAGTCTTATAATGATTTCATTTTTCTAAAAAGCATTGTGTTGTTTGTAAATAAAAATTTATTAAACTTATGCACTGGCAATCCAATGGAGTAAACCCGTTCCGCGTTAGCGGCATGGTCCTGTGATTAGCCATATTGTTAGAAAAGTTAGGAAAGATTTCTCATACCAGTCCCATGACTGACTCGTAGTTTGTTTCACTTTGCAAACTCGGGTGCCCTCTTTTCACACGGTCAGCCAAGTGACAAGTCCAGATATTTATGCACATATGCTAGATTGGAGCACGCTTGTGAGCTGAAGATGAAGATCATTTTATCTTATATTTCTGCCTTTGAGACATTTAGACATCCTTTATTTATGATGTACTTGATGGAGTTTGAGACTTATTTCTTTTTGCTGAGACTTATATTTGCTAAGTTGTATGCTGTAACTGTGCCACTCTGATGTTTTGTTGTGTGATATTGATGACATTTCTATTTCCGTTGCAATGATTTATGTGTTATGATATTATTTGAGATCTGCTATGGTTGTAATTATGTTATATTCCAATGATTATCCTTGCTTTCGTACTATAGAAGTTTGGGGTCATCACAATATAGGTTGAAATTTCTAAGAAAACCCCTAAGCGATGAAACATATATAAGATGTTGCTATTTTGAAACATCTTAGAGCTGTAACAAAAGTGTCACAAGTAATACCATTTGCCTATACACATAGTTTACATTTACCATGAACTTGTGCATGGTGGTTTTGTGCCATGTCTACATATGCTTAAAGACCTAACTACCCTTATCATAAGCTATAAAAGAGATCTACTGTGACGACCCATATTTTTGGTCAATTTAAAATCTGAATTTTAATCTATTTTAAAATGGAAAATGCTGAATTTGGACATGATAAATTTTGAAAATAATTTTTAACTTGGTTTTATGTTTTATTTGACTTAAAATAGGGTCAGTAAACTTTTTAAATCAATTTAAAAGTGAAGATTTTGAAAATCAATATTTTAATGCTATTTTAGTAACCTGTAAAAGAAACATTTTTGAGACAGTCTCGGAATCCGGAAAACCATTTTTATTGGATCCGGAATATCAGAATATGATAGGATTTAAAATTTCAAGTGAAACGAAGTTAATATGTGAGCGTACGATATATAGATGCAAGTTGAAAATTCAGTCGAATTTCGGTTTAAGCTAGAAATAAGGTGATTTTTAAATTGGTCTCCAAATTCGACGAGACCAGGTTCGGTGGAACCGTAATTGTGTAACATAGCAAGATTTCTAATTTTGTAATTTTTCGAGTTAGTGTGTGGTTGTACGACTAGAATGAAACTTACGTTGCTTAAATAATTAAGGAATTAATTAAACCTTTTATCACTAAAATCTATAACCTGCCAAAATTTGACAACAAATTGTCCTTTTAGCCACTTGTCATAAGCTTACTAGAGGGGTCATTCAATGAACTTAAGGGCATTTTTATTTTTTCCATTTTTAAATCTTTTCCTTCCTTAACCTTAAAGCTAACGCTCCATTACCGTCTCCCTTCCTCCTTAAGCTCAGGCTGCCCCTAATCCTCCACCACCAGCCCCTGCTCTACCGTACGCTACCCCCTCTAGCCTCCCTCCGGCTGTGGGCCCCTCCCATATCCCCAAACCCTCTCTTCTCATTCCAATTTCAAAAGGCAACCTCCTTTCTTCCTTAAATCAAGCACAACCACTTCCTGTGGACCCCACCTGCATATGCCTTGGACCCCACATCCACCACCTCCATGCCCCCACCCTCTACCAACCCATGTAGTGACCCCATTTCCCTCCTCAATCCCTAAAACTTCTAAAAATCCTAACGTTCCTTCAAATTCGAGTGTGCTTGAGTGTATTCGTCTAATAGCAAGTGGTATTGAAGCAAAAAGAGAAGATTTTGGCTTCGTTGCAAGCATGTGAAGGCCTACAGTGAAATGTCGAGGTATAAGGATGGCTTGGGTGAGAACTTCTAGTTTAATTTGGTTGATTAGATAGTTAATTGTAGGTTATATGGCAGTTCACACTATGAATTGTTTAATTGCAATGTGGTTGCATGGATGTTGAACTGTTATATTATTTGGATGCGAATTTGGGTTAACTAACATGTTAACACACTATTAAGATGCTTATGATAGTTATTGAAGGGTTAAACACCCATTTACATGTCAAATGATGCACTAATAATCGCGTATTTAAGTTAAGTTGACTTGGCAGTGATATAACCTGAAATAAACAAGTTATTATTGATTGTTTGAATTTATGGTTGATCTAAATGTGATGTAATTCCCATACGCTTATTGGGATGATGATAACTAGACACATGCCCCAATTGTTTGATTTGTGTTTAATCTGTTGATTGATAGCCTTATATAAGCATTATCTATTTAAAGCTTATACAGTGAAGTTACACTTTGTATGTGTGATAAATGGATGATGAAAGTTGTTAACAACTATTGTTGGATGCATATGATGTGTGAAATCCATATAAACTGAAATACATGGTAATTGGTTGAATTTCATTCCAATTCGGAATAAAACTTGAATATTTTAATAATATAATATTCAGTGAAAAATCAAAGTTTGAATTTGATGTTCGATTTTGGATGGGTGAGTATTTTCAAATATCGATGAATATTCATAAATGTAATGAATAGGTTTGAAGTAATTTTCATGTAGATATGACCTATCAAAGTTTTATTTTCGAAAGGAATGGTGACTGTCAAAAGTGAAGTTCGGTTAGGCTATCTAGGAAACGTTTTGAAAGAAGTTCCTTTTCAAAAGTTTCTTATTTATTTTTATGATGTATACCAGGAAAGTTTGGAGTTAAAATAATGATTTTCGAAAATTAATATTATTTTAGTGATTCAAATAACATTAAAATGACTTAATATTGAAATAAATGATTTTGAAGAGAAATGATTGTAATAGAATTTCTAATGATGATTTATATATTTTATATAATTGATATATTATTTTAGAAGCAATTTAGTTTATTTTTAAATATAAATTGATTTGGGTTTGAATAAGACTTGTTGTATAGTAGAAGTTCGTGAACGTCAACCCGTAACTTCATATATACATAATCGGGAAATCCGACCGTTGGATTCTCCTGAAATGAAAAATGTTGGGTCTGAATTGAAAAGAATTTTCAAATGGATAAGAAGTTTCAAAATCCAATGGTTCAATTTTAAAATAAGTCCAAATCTATTTCGGAAAAGTCGTTATGAATGTAGTTCAGTGACCCGAAATTGAAAATCGACTGTAAGGGCCTTCATAAAATTATTAAAAATATGGATAAATTATGTTAAATCGTAATAAATGATTTAAAAAGATTTTGGATGGAATAATCCAAGTTTTGGAAAGATAAAAGATATTTTATCTGAATGAGCTAGTTAACTACTAGAATAAAGAACTAAAAGGAATATGCCATGATTCCTAAGAGTACAGTCTAGTACCACCTGTGAGATCTAACTGGAAACTATTTCATTAGGAGAGGGGTAGGAAGGACCAAAAGGACATCGGATGTTCGACAAAGAATGTAGAAAGTTTTCTGCAAACAAATGATTTAATATTTGAAAATAACATAATGGATTGTAATGGTTTGGAATGCAGCCAAAGTTTTCCAACATGTAAATTGGATTGGATGCAAATAATCTTCGGATATTTCAATATTAGATTCCGTAATTATACAGATACTGTTTTGGGGAATTTGGAAGATATAAATATCGTTATTCCTAATACAGTATCTGTTTGTTTTAGAAATTTATATTGAATATAAATTAATACGATTTCTATTCAAAGCCCTGTATTTGATATCAAATTTGATTTTGGCTTTGTCGTGAATGGTGTCTTCAATAACACTATTCTTAAAACCAGTTAAAAATGGAATTTATGGAATAAATCTTTTAATTAAGATTCATTGGAATTTTTCCAAAGTGAAAATTTCCAATTTAATAAATTAAATTGGAATTAAATGGAAATTGATTTTTGGGTTTATCATGAACAATGTTTCAAATAACATCTGTTCTTTAACCCAGTAAAAGACAGAATTAATTTCCTAAAGTTAAATAATCACTGAATAATGATTTTTGAAGATTAAAACTGTGTTACAGTTTAAATTAATCTTTAATTAGATTTGGAGTGTAAGAAGATAATTAAGTTTACTAAAACACGATGGGTGTTAGATATGAAGTACTACCAGTTTTGCTCTATGGGATGAAAAGTTTGGGATGGGATAACGATACGAAGTATTATCTTACGTGTAAAGCTCAATTATCCCAATAAGGCTTATAAACTTTAAATTGTGATAAGTTTGTGAAAAGATATTATAAAGTCTTTTGAAATAATTTCCAAAGAAAGATTTAAACAATAAATTTAAATGATATAAATCTTTGATAAGATTTAAGGGAGTAATTCCCAGTGTAATGAATATTTAAAAGAATATTCTAGATTGGAATGAGATGTGTGATCTATCACTTGATTTTAAAGATGCACGAGTTAATTGAAAAGACCGGGATTAACCCATTCATGCACGAGTCAATCGAAAAGACCCGGATTAACCTATTCTAAATATCTGATATAACGATTAAAAGTCGAAGATATTGAAGATGGTGGCTGAACACCAGAGATCTTCGCATCGTTTGCATTATTATTGATGTATTGATTGGGCTGTACATCCAAGATGAGGTTACAAGTGGTGATCGTCCTGACATACTTGGAGTTCGACCGGATATGCAAGGGCCTCTCTATTGTATTAGACATATGGAACAAGGAATAAGGTGCCTTCGATTTTGTTCAGACCCAGAATGAATTTGCAAATGGATTCTATGTCTGACATTGTATTTTATACTGTATTGATTGATCTCTACTAAATATATATCTGTTTGGTGGCGGAGAATTTATTATCTTTGCTTAATACCCTTATCTGAGACGAATGAGCTTGGAGATTACATATTATTGGACATTAATTATATGGAATGAATTGACAATGTGTCATGCTAAGATATAGTGATCGAAGCTTTTATTGAAAAGTAGAGCTTTGTGGATGATGATCAAAGCATGGTTAATATAGCGCAGCTTTGACTCGAGATTGGACTTCGTCAAGCTTCGCTCCGTGGTATGAGCCAAAAACAGGATGAAGGACCACAGAGAGGACATACGTTTCTTTTTAGCTACGAGTGTTGCCACGATATGGAGCCTAGGCAATTTACTTATGTGGATGTTGGAATCGAGGGCCCTTAGATATGGTCGAATATGACTATGGTGGTCGACGTACCAACCAAGAGGTCCAACAGGACCGTGAAATGTGGTGTTCAAGCACTAACTAATCCATATGTGGACCGACTCTGCTACTCCAAAGGGATACATGCATTTTCCCTGGGACATTTTGCCAGAGATGTTCTGAAGTTCGGATAAGGAAGATCCTTTGCCTCGGCTCATGATGGAAACCCAATTTCCAATACGAACCTTGCGTTTTTAGTATATGGCTACATAATAGGATCGGGTATTATGCCGTCTATGACGAATACATTTATTTTCAAAACTGTTTTCCACACCATTCAATAGTAATGATAAAAGAGAAATTTCATGTATCAAGCAATTTTGGCTATTATAAGGTAAAAATCTATCCTCCAGCTCGTGCTTGCGTTATGTGATGGGACCTGAATCTTATAATAGCTTCATTTTTCAAAAAAGCATTTCGAGTTTAATTTTTTGGTGTTCATTATGTGATGGAACTTGAATCTTATAATAGCTTCATATTTCAAAAAAGCATTTCGAGTTTAATTTTTTGGTGTTCATGTGGAGGAAACCCGTTCCGTGTCATATAGCATGGTCCCGAGATTTACCCAACTTTAAATAATGTTTTAATAACTGTTCTTAGTTCTCACACCAGTTCCATGACTGACCTGGAGTTTACTGTTTCCCACCTAAACTATGGGCGCCCATATTTTCCACACGGGCAGCCAGTAGTTTTGGTTTTGCATTATTTTTTCATAGGATCTTAGTTTATGGCTGGAGCTATAATCTAGATTATTTTTGTTATCTTCCACTGTTTTTATTTATATATTTATTTTTCCGTTGTGCACCTTTTATTCGTACTATGATATTCTTGTACTCTAGTGTAAATTGTTGCAATAGCAATGAAAAGTTCTCTTGTGTTCTGTTCTGATGAGACGTATTCTCATCACGATACGCCTTGTTGATCGGTTTAAGTCGATTTACCGATTGATTTGTATCGATCATGAAGAGGGTCGTTATACCTACACCCTACTCTCCATTTTCATTCTTCATTCTCCTTTTCCCCATCTCCCCATAAGATTTTTAGCCATGATTTCTTCCCTCCTTCTTCCCATTACCTACCCCATCCACTGAGACTCCCTCCACCTCGGCCACCTTCGGCCAAACACCATCACCACCAATGTGTTGCCCCCTCCTCCAAAACCACCTAAGCCGAGCCCCCCTTTCCCTCCCCTCCTTCACCTCCTAGGAACCACTATTTTTCTTCCCTTTCCTACTCCTTTTCTAAGCCTATGCTCCATCATCTAGCCCAACCTCCTCCACCCACCTCGGCCAAGAACTCCTACATGACCTCCTCCATGCACCACCACTTTATCCTTCTTGGTCTCCACCAAAGTGTACGATCAGAAAATTATAGAGGCCATAACTTCCTCTAAATTGGTCCAAATCATAATTTTTTTTTTTTAAATCATGTATTTTTCTAACGGCTACAACTTTCATGTTGAGCACTTTTTCTAGTTCTGAACCTAACTATTCCAAAAATTTAGATCTTTGAAAGACATATTTTCTGTTTATATTTTGTTGAATCGGAGAATACCTCCACTTTTTGGATCATATCTGTAACGACCCGCATTCTACGCATCATAGGATCGTAGGATATTTATTTCTTTCACATACGAAGTCGTATGGTCATGTAACTTTGGGAGACGACTATTGTGGTCATTTCCCATGTTCATGATTTTTCCCGATTTTTAAATGACCATTTTACCCCTAGTTGGCACTGTTTTGGCCATAACTTTTGACTGGAAATGAATTTTGACCTGAAACCACTTCCATTGGCTTCGGATGATGGTTTCTCTTTCCGTAGAGTGGTCACATTAGCCGAACGGGCTTACCGTTTGGGAGATATGGCTGAAACAAGTTTCAGATGGTGAAATACAGCTTAATTGGGCTTAACCGGGTGATTAACAGCTAGGCCCAAGGGGAATTTCGGGTTTAGAGGTATAGGAGGACTGATTAGGGTTAGGTTATCACTTTCATTTCAGTTTTGAGCCGCCACAAACCTTCTTGAGACCTTAGTAATGGCTTCCATCCTCTAAAACCACTCCATAACACATTTTTAGTGAAGATTAAGCCTAAACTACATCAAAGCAAGGCCAAATAGCAACAAAGCAAGGTTGGAGCTGCTGCTATACATAGTAATTCGACCCAAACAGAGAGTATTTCAGATTTGGTGTTTCATTTGTGGCCAAGGTGAGTGATTTGCATAGTTTTTGCACTAATTACGGTGATTAAGGGTAATTAGTGATGATTAGCGAATTTATACGTAAATAAATTCTGGAAAAATTCTTAAAATTCTAATATAATGTTTTAAGGCTCTGTTAGAAATATGGGTTAATTTCGATGTGTTTTGCTAATTGTATGCTTGAACATGATTAAGAGTGATTAGGGGAAAATGAGGAGTTCTAGCTATGTTTGATCCATTTTAGATCTATCAAATTGTTGTTATGGTGTTTGCAATTGATGTTACATGTGCTATGACTCTATGGTATGTTTCATGATTGATTAGAATAGTTAAATTGGTCGAAAACGTCGTCGAATGGCGTAGAAAGCTCGCTGGAAAGTTGCAGAAGTGTGCAGGTTCCGAACCGGTTCGGATCGGAGAAAGGGGTCGGATCGGATTTGTGAACTGACCAAGGGGATTCGAACTGGATTGGAACTTGTCACTGGAGGAGGCTTGGCGAGAAGGAAGGCCGTTTACTTAGGGTTGGAGTTGGACAGAGGATCGGATCGGAGCTATGGAGCAGGATCGGATCGGATCGGAGCAAGCTAAAGAGTGGGATCGGATCGGATAAGGGGACCGGGTCGGGTAGCCGAACTGAACCAAGGTGGTGGCATCTCCAGCAGCGTGGAACTTTAGGGACAACAAGGGAGACCCGGACCGCGACTCTGAAGGACTCGGAAGTAGTTGAAGAAACGGCAGCAGGAGCAAGACACCCGAACCGAACCGAGTAGAGCACCCGAACCGAAGGAGCACCGAACCGGATGGAGTACTGTGACCCGAACCAAACCGAGTGGAGGACCCGAACCGAAGGAGCACCGAACCGGATTGGAGCTGCGATTACACGATGACTCTTCCGAAGACCCACTCCAATTCGACCAAACCCGAGATGCAAAGGAAGTCCAAATGAGAAGTTAGAGCTCAGGATTCAGATGGGAATCAACGAGTTCGCTTCATGGTTGGGCTTTGCTGCGAGACGCGTGCCAAGGAGTAATCGACGTCTATAGCTTTGGACCACTATGGTAGGAGGTACGAAGGCGGATTCAGGGCCATTATGGCATCGGTAGAACCAAGGGCTACGACCAATGAAGTGGGTCATTGAAATGTTTGGTCATGGCTCCAAGTGTTTGTCTTGGTCACAGCAGGGTTTCTACAAGTCGGGATTCGTCGTTGCCTCAGTTTGTCTAGTGTTCCAAAGTGGTAGACATCGTACGCTTTACGCACTGAGTGAGAGATGTAAGGATGGTTGCTATGGATGATTTGTTTGCTATCATTACGACATGCACACCCCACCCCCGTATTCTTACACTATTTATTATGGCACCTTGGAGTATTGTACGGTATGTGGTACTAACTCTTTGGTTGCAGGTCCAGGTTCAGGTATGGTTTAGTATACCTGTTATTATTCTGTTTAGATGCTTATCGCTCATACCAGGCTTTATGTCTGACCCAGAGTTTTATGTCTCCTCTTATTACTCTGGGTGCTCACACGAGCAGACTAGAGACAGGTTAGCTGGTGATGCACGGGTAGATGATCCGGAGACGAGCAGGAGGCTTCCACGTAATATACATATATAGTATTCTCCCTGTGTTGTTGAAGATCACTGCTTGGGCATTGGTGGTGTATCTTCTATTTTGGCTTTCTGTTGTTCAGAGACAGTAGATTTTGAAAAGTTGTAATAAGCTGTATTTGGATTTCCGCTGCTTTGAGATTGATGTTGGTTTTAGTTATCAGCTTATGCACTGTCTCGCCTGTTTTATGTCAAGTACATTATTATTATTATATTTTATCCCATGCGCTGTGAGACATTCTACAGGTTCTTTGATTAGTTCATTCCCTTCTTTCTTTTCTTATGACGACCGTCTTGTGCTAGTCGGGCATGTGTACAGCGCACTTTTGGAGGAAATGCAGGCTGGTGCGAGGCGGGCCGTCACACTTGGTATCAGAGCTCTAGGTTGCGTAGTTAACCTAGGGAAGTTATCAGGGAGAGATAGTATACGTATACGAGAGAGCGTATTTGTGATTATTTTGGTTTTCAAAAGCTATATATATACTATTAGTAGTATAAGAATGAAGTTGTACTGCACTGGCACCACTATGGAGTCGTTAATCATTTCCTTTTTCAGATTGACGATGAGCCGATATGTTAGAGGTACCGGTAGAGGGGCCAATAATGGGAATGCTGCTGATATGAGGACGATGTTTACTGACCTCATGAGAGAGATGCTTAGAGATGTACAGAGGGCAGCTCCCAATGGTGGAAATGGTGGTGGTCCAATAGTGCAGGCACCAAGAGTCGACTTCGCCAAGCTGAATAAGGATTATACTAGCCTTGGTGGGAAGCCGTTCCATGGAACGGAGTCGGCTACGGATGTTCAGGATTGGGTGGATAGTTGCGAACGTATCTTCGAGGATTTGGGTATCGAGGATGCGATGAAGAGAAAGCTAGCGTCCCGTCAGCTGCAAGGGCGGGCAATGAATTGGTGGAATGCTATAAAGGCAGCTACTCCCGAAGACCAGATTACTTGGGAGCAGTTTAAGGCTCGCTTTAGTGAGAAGTTCATTCCAGCTGCTCAGAAGTCAATGTTGTTTAAGAAATTCTTGGAGCTCAAGCAGAATGGCAGGGCTGTCTCGGAGTATATTGCTGAATTTGACACTTTGTCAAAATATGGGTTATCTCTTATAGATACTGCCGAGAAAAAGAATGAGAAATTCATAACTGGATTGGATCAGTACTTGGGGGAAAAACTTATTAACCACATCAATGAGACGTTTGAATCGATTGTGGGGAAAGCGTTAAGGTCAGAAAGTCTCTACCCTAAGCCGAAGACTGAGGTTGCATCCGCAGATGAGCCAAAGCCACAAGCTAGTGGTGGAGGCAAAGGTGGTTCCCAGAAAAAGAGAAAGCAGAATCAGGCTAAGGATGGCCAGAAGAAAAAGAATAAGCAAGATGTGGAGTGCTTCAGCTGTGGTAAGAAGGGCCATTATGCTAGTAATTGTCGGGCCAAGCCAGCGGATAGGAAGTGCTTCAACTGTGGCCAAATGGGACATCACAAGGACAAGTGTCCACAGCCCCCTAAGGAAAAGCAAATGGTGAAAGCATATGCTCTTAATGCTATTCCTTCTTCGTTGAATGCCCCAACTGCGACGGAGAAGGGAAAGAATGTCGTCATTCAAGGTATGCTTTCTGTTTATGATGTTCCTGTTAGAGTTTTGTTTGATACTGGAGCTTCCAATTCTTTCATATCTAGTGACCTGGTAGATAGGTTGGGATTGGAGCCCGAGATTGTCGATAGACCTTTAGTAGTGACGAACCCGATTGGTGGTTCGACTAGCCTTAGCATGATTTGTCGTAATGTGGTTCTATCGAGTCATGGATGCATGTTTGTGATTGCTTTGTTTTGGGCTTTACTGGGTTTGGCATTATTTTGGGAGTAGATTGGCTCCAAAGATACGGGGTGGTGGTAGACTGTGAGGGCTTCTTAGTGACAACTAGAACGGTTGATGGGCGGAGGATAGTGTTTGGTGGTCTACCCAGTAAGGGGGTATTGGCTAGTTTTCTAAACTCCCTCGACATTCCGCATAGTGAGTTGTCAGGTTTGCCCGTGGTTGGCCAGTATCCGGATGTTTTCGAAGAAGTGACCGGACTTCCACCACACCGAGAGATTGAGTTTCGTATTGATTTGGTAAAAGATGCCAGACCTATAGTGATGCCACTTCGTCGTATGGCACCAAGAGAGCAGCGGGAGCTCGAGGTGCAAGTCAGCGATCTTTTGAAGAAGGGATTTATCAGAAGGAGTGTTTCTGAATGGGGAGCACCAGTTGTGTTTGCTACCAAGGCGGATGGTTCCCTTCGTTTGTGTGTAGACTACCGCGAGTTGAATAAAGTGACGAGGAAGAACAAGTATCCTCTACCGCGGATAGATGATTTGTTCGACCAGTTGAGTGGCGCGAGAGTATTTTCTCAGTTGGATCTCGCGACAGGTTTTCATCAGCTTAGAGTGGAAGCTGAGAGTATAGCTAAAACGGCATTTCGAACGCCGTCTGGATTTTATGAATGGTTGGTTATGCCATTTGGGCTGACTAATGCCCCGGCATATTTTGTGGATCTTATAAATAGGGTATTCAGAGATCAGTTGAATAAGTCTGTCCTTGTGTTCGTTGATGATATTTTGGTCTATTCGAGGACAGAGGAAGAACACAAGGAACATTTAAGAGTAGCGATGGAGGTGTTGAGAAAACACCAATTGAAAGCAAAGTTTTCTAAGTGTCACTTCTGGAAGAGGGAAGTGAGGTTCTTGGGCCATGTTGTATCAGAGAATGGTATTGCCGTGGACCCAACAAAGGTGGCTACGGTACAGGATTGGCCTACGCCCAAGAATGCAACAGATGTAAGAAGTTTCTTGGGATTAGCTGGATATTATCGTAAGTTTATCCAAGGTTTCTCCAAGTTAGCAGCACCATTGACCCAGTTGACCAAGAAGAATCGAGCTTTTGTCTGGGATGAAAGGTGCGAGAATGCATTTAAAAGCCTAAAGGACAAGTTGACAAGCGCACCAGTGTTAGTCATTCCTAAGGGGGATGAAGAGATGACGGTATACACGGATGCCTGTGGTACCGGACTGGGTGCTGTATTGATGCAAGGCGGTAGGGTTGTAGCTTATGCAAGTCGGCAATTGAAACCGCATGAGAGAAGATACCCTACCCATGATTTAGAATTGGCAGCGATCGTGTTCGCGTTAAAGATGTGGAGACACTATCTCTTGGGAGAAAGATTTGAGCTGTTTACAGATCATAAGTCGTTGAAGTATCTATTCTCCCAGAAGGATTTAAATCTCCGTCAGCAGAGATGGTTAGAGTTCTTAGCTTCCTATGATTTTGACATCGCATATACACCGGGAAAGGGCAATGCGGTGGCTGATGCATTGAGTAGAAGACATGCCAGCTTAGGGGCTATGTTCCTTGAATGGAAGCAACTGGAGTTTATCGCGGGGTTTGATTTCAGACCAAAGTGCGAATTGGATCCAGAAATGTTAGCAAGTTTGACGATCAGATCCACTTTGATTGAACGGATCGGCTCTAGTCAGAGGGACGATCCTAACCTATTGGAGATCATCTCCAAGTTAGAGATGGGAATCGATGAGGAGATGAACAAGTACGGGCTTGATCGAGATAGATGGCTTAGAAAGAATGGAAAGCTTGTTGTACCCAGTATCAATGGATTGAGGGATGAAGTGCTTAGAGAATGTCATCACTCAAAGCTGACCATACACCCCGGTGGTAACAAGATGTATCGAGATATGAAGCAGACTTACTACTGGGAAGGGATGAAAAGAGATGTTGGGAAGTTTATATCCAAGTGCATGAATTGCCAGCTAGTTAAAGCCGAGCAAAAGAAGCCTAGTGGGTTGTTACAGCCCTTAGAAATTCCTGAATGGAAATGGGAGCAAGTCTCGATGGATTTCATCGATGGGTTGCCAAGGACTAGATCGGGATATGACAGCATTTGGGTAATTGTAGATCGACTGACTAAAAGTGCAAGGTTTATACCAGTCAAATCAACTAGAACGGCAGCTAAGTTAGCAGAATTGTATATGAAGTGGGTAGTGAGATTTCATGGAGTACCTAAAAGCATTGTGAGCGACCGAGACCCGTTGTTCACTAGTGGGTGTTGGAGGAGCTTGCAAGAGGCGCTAGGGTCAGAGTTACATCTCAGTACCGCATATCATCCTCAGACCGACGGTCAGACGGAGAGGGTGAACCGTATTTTAGAAGATCTCTTGAGAGCATGTATATTGGATTTTGGTGGATCATGGGATGACCATTTGCATCTAGTAGAGTTTGCATATAATAATAGTTACCAATCCAGTATCGGTATGGCTCCGTTTGAAGCTTTGTACGGAAGACCGTGTAACTCACCATCATGTTGGATAGAGACTGGCGAGAAGTTTATGCTTGGACCAGATGTGGTGAGGGAAACTTCAGATAAAATCAAGATCATTCAGCAACGAATGAAGGCAGCCCAAGATAGGCAGAAGAGTTATGCTGATAAGAGAAGAAGAGACTTAAAATTCTCCGTTGGTGACTTGGTGTTTGTCAAGATTTCTCCGTTGAAGAGCATAATACGATTTGGCAGGAGAGGCAAGTTGGCACCAAGATTCGTTGGCCCATTCCCTGTTCTTGAACTAGTCGGGAATTTGGCATACAGAATTGACTTACCGGAGAAGATGGCGGGAGTTCACAACGTATTTCATGTTTCCCAACTAAGGAAGTTCGTTCACGACTCAGATATGACTATCTCACCTGATCAGTTAGAGGACTTCGAAGTAGAACCCGAGGCGGTTGGGAACCGCAAGCCGGCCCGTATTGTCGCACACGACATGAAGCAACTTCGAAGGAAGTCGGTGAAGCTAGTCAAGGTACAGTGGAGCGAAGACGAGAATGATTGTACTTGGGAAACAGAGGAGGACATAAGGAAGAAGTATCCAGAACTCTTTGTCTGGTAAGATTTTATTAGCGATTTAGTTTTCCGCATGCTAGGATAGACTTGTTTGCTTGCTTTGCATGTTTGATTGTTGTATGTGGGTGTTAGGCATGCGGGATCCTGTGTATGTTTTGGGTTAAGGAATTTCGGGGACGAAATTTCTTAAGGGGGGGAGAGTGTAACGACCCGCATTCTACGCATCATAGGATCGTAGGATATTTATTTCTTTCACATACGAAGTCGTATGGTCATGTAACTTTGGGAGACGACTATTGTGGTCATTTCCCATGTTCATGATTTTTCCCGATTTTTAAATGACCATTTTACCCCTAGTTGGCACTGTTTTGGCCATAACTTTTGACTGGAAATGAATTTTGACCTGAAACCACTTCCATTGGCTTCGGATGATGGTTTCTCTTTCCGTAGAGTGGTCACATTAGCCGAACGGGCTTACCGTTTGGGAGATATGGCTGAAACAAGTTTCAGATGGTGAAATACAGTTTAATTGGGCTTAACCGGGTGATTAGCAGCTAGACCCAAGGGGAATTACGGGTTTAGAGGTATAGGAGGACTGATTAGGGTTAGGTTATCACTTTCATTTCAGTTTTGAGCCGCCACAAACCTTCTTGAGACCTTAGTAATGGCTTCCATCCTCTAAAACCACCCCATAACACATTTTTAGTGAAGATTAAGCCTAAACTACATCAAAGCAAGGCCAAATAGCAACAAAGCAAGGTTGGAGCTGCTACTATACATAGGAATTCGACCCAAACAGAGAGTATTTCAGATTTGGTGTTTCATTTGTGGCCAAGGTGAGTGATTTGCATAGTTTTTGCACTAATTACGGTGATTAAGGGTAATTAGTGATGATTAGCGAATTTATACGTAAATAAATTCTGGAAAAATTCTTAAAATTCTAATATAATGTTTTAAGGCTCTGTTAGAAATATGGGTTAATTTCGATGTGTTTTGCTAATTGTATGCTTGAACATGATTAAGAGTGATTAGGGGAAAATGAGGAGTTCTAGCTATGTTTGATCCATTTTAGATCTATCAAATTGTTGTTATGGTGTTTGCAATTGATGTTACATGTGCTATGACTCTATGGTATGTTTCATGATTGATTAGAATAGTTAAATTGGTCGAAAACGTCGTCGAATGGCGTAGAAAGCTCGTTGGAAAGTTGCAGAAGTGTGCAGGTTTCGAACCGGTTCGGATCGGAGAAAGGGGTCGGATCGGATTTGTGAACTGACCAAGGGGATTCGAACTGGATTGGAACTTGTCACTGGAGGAGGCTTGGCGAGAAGGAAGGCCGTTTACTTAGGGTTGGAGTTGGACAGAGGATCGGATCGGAGCTATGGAGCAGGATCGGATCGGATCGGAGCAAGCTAAAGAGTGGGATCGGATCGGATAAGGGGACCGGGTCGGGTAGCCGAACTGAACCAAGGTGGTGGCATCTCCAGCAGCGTGGAACTTTAGGGACAACAAGGGAGACCCGGACCGCGACTCTGAAGGACTCGGAAGTAGTTGAAGAAACGGCAGCAGGAGCAAGACACCCGAACCGAACCGAGTGGAGCACCCGAACCGAAGGAGCACCGAACCGGATGGAGTACTGTGACCCGAACCAAACCGAGTGGAGGACCCGAACCGAAGGAGCACCGAACCGGATTGGAGCTGCGATTACACGATGACTCTTCCGAAGACCCACTCCAATTCGACCAAACCCGAGATGCAAAGGAAGTCCAAATGAGAAGTTAGAGCTCAGGATTCAGATGGGAATCAACGAGTTCGCTTCATGGTTGGGCTTTGCTGCGGGACGCGTGCCAAGGAGTTATCGACGTCTATAGCTTTGGACCACTATGGTAGGAGGTACGAAGGCGGATTCAGGGCCATTATGGCATCGGTAGAACCAAGGGCTACGACCAATGAAGTGGGTCATTGAAATGTTTGGTCATGGCTCCAAGTGTTTGTCTTGGTCACAGCAGGGTTTCTACAAGTCGGGATTCGTCGTTGCCTCAGTTTGTCTAGTGTTCCAAAGTGGTAGACATCGTACGCTTTACGCACTGAGTGAGAGAGGTAAGGATGGTTGCTATGGATGATTTGTTTGCTATCATTACGACATGCACACCCCACCCCCGTATTCTTACACTATTTATTATGGCACCTTGGAGTATTGTACGGTATGTGGTACTAACTCTTTGGTTGCAGGTCCAGGTTCAGGTATGGTTTAGTATACCTGTTATTATTCTGTTTAGATGCTTATCGCTCATACCAGGCTTTATGTCTGACCCAGAGTTTTATGTCTCCTCTTATTACTCTGGGTGCTCACACGAGCAGACTAGAGACAGGTTAGCTGGTGATGCACGGGTAGATGATCCGGAGACGAGCAGAAGGCTTCCACGTAATATACATATATAGTATTCTCCCTGTGTTGTTGAAGATCACTGCTTGGGCATTGGTGGTGTATCTTCTATTTTGGCTTTCTGTTGTTCAGAGACAGTAGATTTTGAAAAGTTGTAATAAGCTGTATTTGGATTTCCGCTACTTTGAGATTGATGTTGGTTTTAGTTATCAGCTTATGCACTGTCTCGCCTGTTTTATGTCAAGTACATTATTATTATTATATTTTATCCCATGCGCTGTGAGACATTCTACAGGTTCTTTGATTAGTTCATTCCCTTCTTTCTTTTCTTATGACGACCGTCTTGTGCTAGTCGGGCATGTGTACAACGCACTTTTGGAGGAAATGCAGGCTGGTGCGAGGCGGGCCGTCACAATATCTCCCTCAAAAATAATCCATGTTGGGTAGTTCTTTTGTTTAAACTAAATAAAATTCCCACAACCTTGTAGTTCGGCACTTTTCAAATTTAGAGAGTAGCTGGCCCAAAAACCCAAGGGGAATTGGTCTATTTTTAGAGTTAGAAGAGCTATAGTACGCTACGTTGTCCATCTATATGGTCAAGGTCCTACACTAAAATTAGATGGAGTGGAAATATTGGCAAGAAAGTCCACACATTTTTATTTAATTATAGCTGTTATATATATATATATATATATATATATATATATATGCAATATTAGATAGATGATTGTGTAGTTAGAAACACATGTACGCTGATAAGCGCTAAGCACCGTAATGCTTACACATAGAAATTAACATTGTTGATGATATTGTATATGAATGTTAGTATGTTATTAAGCACTAGTTGTATGTTGACTATATTCCCACGACACCCAATTATGGAATTATATGGGTGACTGATAGGTCTCCATCTCAATTGGAAATAAAAATGTTTTTATATTAATTTAATATTGAGCATTAGGCCTGAAAATAAAGTTTTGAATTTGATATCCAAAATGATTTGGAAATGAAATTTAAGTATATACGAGTAGCTCATAAAGTTGGAAAAAATTTTGAAAAAAATTTGACTGTAAATGGCTTGTTCAGTATTAAAATCGATTTTTAAATCGTAAATTCGAAAAGTGAAGTTGAGTTAGATATACAAACGATGATTTAAATTCAAACTGATTTTTCCAATAGTCTTATATTGTAATTAATTTGATTTCTGCAAAGTTTGAAGTTAATTTGATTAATTTTTGGAAAATTATATTATTTTATTAATATAATATCATTCTAATATTCAATTTTTTATTTTAATTGAATTTGAATTTTAAAACTTGAAATATCGTTTTTTAATGAGTTTATATATGTTTATAAAGGTTTATAATCATGTTTGAGGTAAATCAGATGAACTTTCATTATAAGTCATAATATGGCCCGAATAGAATGTGTCGCGTAGCCATAGTTCACGAATTTAAGTCATAGACTTCAATCGTCTACAACTAATGCCATATAAATCGGATTTATGTGAAACAAAAATCATTTTCTTTATTATAACAATAGTTTTTGAATGAAAAAGGAATTTTTAAATTTCAATGAATATATTTTAGGCTATGTTCAAAACAATTTTGAATAAGGTCACTATAAGCGTAGTTTATTGACCGTATCTTGAAACGGCTAATTTAATTCAACTAAAAAATGGATATATTTTTTTGCAAAATCATAATAGATCATTTAAAAGTGATTTAAAATATGGTTTGTATAATAAAAAGTTTTTTTTAAGCAAACTAGCAAATATAAGCTATTTTGCGACGCTTTATGAACGCTTTTCTAAAAATAGATTGATTTGAAGTTTCAAACAAAAAAATTCTTATCCGAACCTTTGTTGATCATTTTTAAATAATTTACGACGTATTTTGAAAGTTTAAAAATATTTAAAAATGTTTAAAATAATTGAATATATCGGTTTTTATTTAGTTAAATTAATACTAAAGGGTTTTCCAATTATAAATTAATTGGATATGGTTGGAAATCTGCAAATATTTTTTATTACTATAGTAGATAACACTTATACTATTTGAGGAATTTAGAAGGTAAACATGACATTATTTCGCTTATAGTACCAGTTGAATACGAGAATTAATATGGAATATGGGGTGATATAATTTCTATCCAGATTTGATATTTTAATATCAAATGATTTTCACAAATCTTTCTGATTAAGAAAAGGGTTTTAAATTTAAATAAGGGTGGCTTGGATAGAAATAATCTTTCAATATTTGGTATGGAATTATGTTGCTGGACATATACTATTCGAGGATTTTAAAAGATATTTACATCATTATCCCGCTTATAGTATTCGTTGATTATGAAAATTAGTATCGAATTTAAGTTGATGATTTTTGTTTAAATCTTATATTCAATATCAATCGGTTTTGGGTTTGTCCTAAATGGAATCTTAAATAAAATCATTCTTTAACTCCAATAAAAAGCAGATTGTTTATGTTTTTAAAATTTATAAGATTGGGTTATGATCACTTAAAATCTTTATTTAAGTGGATAAAATGTTTGAGAATTTGTAAAGGATTATGATTAAGGGCTAACGAATATAATATTAATTAATCTTTGATTAAGAGACAATTTTAAAAGAGAAGCTGAGATCTTTCTTCGAATGTTTTTGGAAATAATCCGTAAAGGTTTTACTTTAAAACGAAGCAATGAATAAGGTCAACAAAATTCTTGGTAAAAAGATTTAAAGGAATGAATGTTGATTTATATGTTCAACGAAAATGGATTTTTCTAAAAGATAACTTGAGAATGGGTTTAAAGAATTTTTAATTAACAGAAATACAAAGTGAAAGGAGATCAAGTTGAAATATTGTGTAATCCAAAATTATGCTTTTAAATTATGCTTATTATTTTGCAAGAACACGATTGGATTTGTATCCAAAAACCATTCCGGATAAAAATATGATGTTATGGAGAAAATGAAGATATTGAAGACGGTGGTTGAAGATCGGGAATCTTCACATCAAAAGGACTATTTTTGATGTGTCAAGTGGGTTGCCCCCATTATGAGGTTATATATACAGAAGTGGTCCGGGCGTGTTAGAGAATTTCCGAATTTGTAAGGGCCTCTATCCATCATGGATGCGGAATAAGGTACCTTTGGTTTTGTTCAAACCCGGAACAGACTTTTATTGATGTGTATCTGATGTTATATTTCGAAATGTATCAGTTGATTTTTACTAAACATTCGTTTGGTGATGGAGAATTTATTCTCTTAGCTTAAAACCCTTCCTTGAGACGTATGAGTTCAAAGGTTATATAGTTAATGATTACCGATTATGTAATATAAAATGACAATGTGGCATACCAACTGATGAGCTACTGATGATCAAAGCATGGTTAGTGAAGCCTTTTTTTGTGTAACGAGACTTTAGCAAGCCTCACACCCCGGAAATGGCTAAAATAGAGAAAAAAATGCAACATGAATATAGGTGTGTTATCTCCTTCTAGATAAAAAAGTGTACAACGGTATGGAGCCTGCGTATTACTCATCTGGCAACTTCTACTTTTGTGGATATTGGTGACGCGGGATCTCTGTTAAAGGTTTGTAATGACTGGGAGATGGAATACTCAGGCTACTCTAAGTTATCCAGTTAAGTGACAACCCGACCTTGTGTAGCATGAGGAGCATCACTGTTGTTCCTCGGACATCCCTCTAGAGTTGTTCAAATTCGATTCGGTTTAAGGAAGTTTCTTTGCTTGGTCATTTGTTGGAAATCCATCCTCTATAGTTGTATACTATTATGTCAACATAATGGCACTACACCATAATGTGCATTTGGAAACTCTTATTTTTTTCAACTGCCAACACTTATATTTGTTGTAGACTAGTGACACTAATATGTGTTGCTATAGTGATAATCTATCACCAAAAATATGCCAACAATTATTTGTGTTAATATGCCTGGTCAACCCTTATATTTTCAGGGCAAAAGGGTAAGTTCTCACCCATAACCTAATCGGTACATCAATTCTGTCTCCCTCGACGCTTATTCCTCTAAAGGCCGCGTCATAAGAAAATTAAAAAAATCAGTGATCCCTCTCTCTAATCGAAGGATTTTGGATTTCTCAAATTGGTATTAGTCTCTCAAATCCTCTCTCCACCCGTTTCCTAATCATCGACTTCGAATTGAGGCTTCTAGGAATCAAGATAATAGTTAAAAAAATTGTTTTACAGTACTAAAGCTTTAGAATTTTAATTAATTTAATATTGTATTTACATATTAACAAAGACAAAAGTCGATTTACAGTACTAAAGCTTCAGAATTCATTTTCGTAAGGGATTTTAATATTTCAGATGGGTACTCTGGAAAACAAGTAGTGTACCAACAGTTTTAAAGTTCATTTTTTTGGATTTAAGTATCACCCCATAATTTTAACAACATTAAAGAGGATAAATTAAAGAATAATTAATTTAATATTCAGAATTAAGGGAAATGGACTGCACCATTGCGTCCGTCTCGAAATTCTGGTCAAGATAGACATTTGATTTGCATAAAATGGACACCGTATGTAGAATTTACGAAGATTTGAAGTTTGTACATGCGCAAGAGAATTATATATATACAAACAAATCAAAATATTCAAATTAATTTAAAGTAGCCAAGCGGGAAGACCAGAAGCGGGAAAACAACGAACCGACCATTTCTGTGGGTCGACCCGAGAACCTGTTGGGTCGACCCAGGCTCTTCGGGGTCGACCCATGGGTCGATCCCGAGGTTGACACCCGAAGGGGGGGTCGACCCCCCTACAGATCTGGGCAGCTTCATGTTTTTGAACATTGACTTGTTTTGTGGCTTGATTCATTGATCATATGCAAATAAGGCCCCATTTCTCTTATTTCTCCACACCTAAATCAATGGAGGCCTAATGTTGTCGGTGCCTGGACTAAACTAAATCTTTTTCTTCTTCTGCAATCAAGTTTGGAGATTCAAGTGTAGATCTATGATTCAACCTTTGCTATTCTTCTTCTATCTTTCTAGATCCAAACGCAATGGGTTTTGAGTTGCTTTTAGATTTGAATAATTAAAATGTGAAACATGATATGACTGTAATTTGGATCTATGCCTGTAACTGCCTAAATCATGTCAGATCTGTAATGATTTGTGAACCTATGATATTCTGACATATCTATGCCTTGGATCCTAACCTTTATAATGTCAGATCTACCTTTGATTATAGATCTAATTTGCTATTTATATCACCTTGTACCTATCATGTTTGTGGTTGAAATTGGAACAGTTATTAGTTGGACATCTAAATTATTATTTAGATCTTATCATGCCTATTATGACATCCCTACTATCTTATAATCAGTTCTGTCATCTTATTTTCACCAGATCTATTCTCATATGCCCATCTTATCATTATGTCATTATAAGTTTATGTCAATTTTGTTAGAATAATCATTTCTATCATCTTCCCTTTTATCTTTCCCTTCTTATTTTATATAGCCAGGCTACTATTGAGCCGAGGCATACCGCTGAAAAATGCGAATACGTTAAGTAGGGAAAACATTGAAATTGGGCATAACTTGTAAATGGGGAATTTGGCATAACTTGAATAATGTTGATGTATATGAATTTATAGAATATAATTCATTATGAACATAATTGGGAAAAAGGGTCATGAAACCTATGACGACATAGGTAAAAATGGGTCAATAAAAAAATGCCTAGGATTATAGTAATTAGAAACTGTAGCTGTGCCTAGACACGAGGTTAGATTACACTTGCGGTGGAAGCCTGCCCGGAACCGCCCGGCATATCCAGCGACTACAAGTGGCGAATCTAATGCGAGGGGTCTAGGTGCACAAATACAAGACGTGCTAAAACACGAGTTTAAACCCAACTTATGGAAGAAGTCTACCCGGAGCTGCCCGGCATAACCAGCATCCGCAAGTTGTAGGTTTAATATGGGAGGTCTAGTGCATTATGACCATAAATGGATATATGGTAATCAATTGGAGTAAACAGGGAATTATAGTAATTTATTATAATTAATTACTCTAATAAGAATGTTATATAATGGGTAGTCTTGTCCTAGGGACAAGTGGAAATTATAACATAGGTTATAAAAATGGAAAGAAAGCTTAATAGTAAACCTAAGTTAAGAAAACTAAGTTAATAAGTAAACAACGTCAAGTTGTAGTGTTACGTTGAGCAGAAAACCGATGAACTGAGATGAAGTATACTTAATTGCATATTAAGTAAAACATGTTATTGTAACTATAGAATCAGATAATGAATAATACAAAGGGATTGTAAGATTACTTTCGTTATTTACAATCCAAGGGTGAAAGATTGTAAGATTACTTCCTTTAATTACAATCTAAAGAATAACATGTGATGGGGCTTATTAATAAACTTAAATGGATCAAGATATATTTATATGACATTAATAAGCAAGTGGAACTTTGGCAAGTGAAAAGAAGTCAATGTGAATGGGGATAATTTGTTAGTCTGTAATACTTAACCCAGTTGAATCCATAGGGATTGTATGAACATGTTAACTTGAGTAAGGGTTAAGTAAACTTGGTTGAAAACAGTGGGAGGGTTAAGTATATCTGGGTTGGGTGGGTAATATTTATGTATAGGCCCACAAAACTTAACCAATTAGGGTTATGTAATTAAAAACACTGTTAGGTAAGCATAACCTGTGGAAATGTTGAGGTTAAGTAAATCTGAGGGGGGTGGGTAATATTTATATATAGGCCTACAAACTTACCGTGAAATAAACATGCTTGAATTAGTGGATGGTTTAAGTAAATCTGAGGGGGTGGGTGGGTAATATTTAAATATTGGCCCACAAACTTAACCCGAGGGGGTTATGTAATTAAAGACACCAATAGGTATACATAACCTGAGGAAATCCTAGTGGGGATACAAGACAAGGGGGAGAGCTTGTATCATCTTGTGTGTGGGGCCCGTTTAATTTAGTAGCCCATATAATGGTATCGAACGAGTACTCCGCCCTAGGTCGGAGTTGGGCATGCTTACTGGGCTGATTGTAAGAGATCCAAACGTGGAGGACAGTGTGGGCGGCGCAAACCAACTGGGGACATGTGTGTGCATGGGCCGGGCAAAAGGGGATAAGACGACCGTGACACCAGTAGATATGGTTGTGCACATTACGAAGGGTTGCCACTTTAGGGAAGTGATACCTCCTACAGTGGGGTCGGCACAAGGTATCTACGGAGTTGGGAGATGATCGATTAGGATAGTAGTCAGGGTACGTCTAGACTCTGGTAAAAAGTTTAGGAGCCTGTTAGGTTGGGCTGCCTGTGGATTATATCGGGTTAAAATCTCCCACCAGAAGTAAGCCTAAGTCTACCATCTTATAGTTGTTGGGATCATCTCATTCTAGTTATACTAGTATCGGTGCAGAGAATCAGAGTAATCTTTAGAAGCGCAATATACCCTATCATGTTTAACCAGTTTACCTTGTCATACCTGCCTTTTGTGATGTTATCTCTCTTATCCACTTTATATGCCTGTCATGCTATTTTTACTTATTTACTTGCTAAAAGTAACTGGACTCTCCAGACTTTATGTCTGACCCTTTTTGTTCCTCTTCTTTCTTCCGTTTCCCCCTAGGTTCTCAGGGTGGGAATACTCAGGCTTGACCGTTATCCTGCTTTCATTTTGCTAGAGCTGCTTAGATATATGGCTCTAGCTCCTATCCTTGCTACTATGGCTGTATATTATTTGGGGAATTTTGCTTCTTTTATGTACTTTGATGTTTTAAAGTACAAGACAGTAGTTTTTATGATGTAATGGTTTTTGTGTATTTCAGACATGTGATGTTTTTGAACCACGATGCTTTATGATTAATAAAGTTTTTAATTCTGCTGTCATTTTATATTTATCTTGTAATATTTCTGTTTTTGTTTACCTGTAATGCTTCACAAAACTTAATGCATTCCCTTTGTGAGTGACATTAACGGACGTGGGGTGTCACAATTTTGCTCTCCAAATGGATAAAATCCTCAAATTCTAGTGATAACTTAGTCTAATTGTACTATTATTATCTATCTATAGTTAATACTAGATCAAGAACAAGTACTTGCAAAGAGGAGGGCCTTCCAAGTTCACCACAAATTGTTATGGTATGCCCCACTATAATAATAAAAGAATTCTCTCATAATAATTTATGTTTATAGTTTTTTATAAGGATACAATGTGATTTACAGGAAAACTACCAAAGAAGTCAAGTTGAACCATTAACAGAGAAAAAAATAATCCAAAATGATTTTAGAGACGTGGTGGTTGATTCTATTAACGGAGAAGCTTGATCTCCAAGAGTAAAACTTCACTTATCAAGTTGGACCATTATGCATAATGATATATCTTAATGATACAGATAAGATGTTATATTGTAGTGTTTAATTTGTTGTCATTATTGTCGTACAGATCCATAATGAGGATGTTTCAACAATCAATTTAGGTGAGCAGCCTGGTCCTATTTCTGTTCTTGATTCCTCGTTTTACCGTGATGACTTGCCACTTTCTCCTATTAAGAAGACCATATATGTAATGGAAGGTAAAACGAACCCAAAAAATCTTCTTGAAGTTACCTTTTAATATCATATGAATATGTTTCTACATATAGCATAGACACAACTGCTTGAAGTTACCCTTTAATATCATGAATATGTTTCTTTTTTTATAGAAATATTTAGGGTATTAAAATAAAATGTGAAATTTGTACCAGATTTTACTCTTGTGATCCCTCTTAAACCTATTAACTTGTTCGTCCCCCTAATCCAAACAACGATTGGATGAGATCTTAAGTAAAAGTGTACGTTTGAGTCAGAAAAAAACATGGAAGCAGAAGAGTTACAAAGTAAAAAAAAATCATGTTAAAAGTAATTCAACAGTGAGGAGCACTGCAATATGCATTGTGGCTAAACATCACAAACAAGCATAGAAGAAAATTGGTGATCAGCTACCCCGCTGATTGAAGCACCTATTCCGTTTACATCAATTAAATAAGACAAAGCCTTCTCTATAACGACTTCCACAAGAATAAGCACATGTATACCGGGCAGATAAGGCGAGATCAACTCACCACATATCTTCCCAATGCTTTCATCAATGTTTACTTTCCGCCTCTTTGCAAAGAATGCCTCTCTAGGACTCACCACATATTTGATACTTGTTGTAAGCCTTTTCACATCATTACTACGAATACCCAAATTAAATGCAAATGTTAAAGGCCGACTCCCTGCCAGCTCAGCTATGACATTCCTCTCTTGAGAGAGTATGTCATCTGCTTCACAACCGGAAATACCATGCTGAGGTACACCTAGAGTGATGCGCAGAGGATCTATACAAGGAAAATCAGACATAAACTTTGATGCATCCAAAAGCGATATACGAGGTATTTTACTGATCTCAAGCCTAGCTATAGCTGCTAACTTCATGGCTTTGTTGAAAAAATTTCTTGGGTTTTCACTTAGCTGAACTCTTGCTGCATCTAAAGAGGCCAGTTGAAGATAACTCGGGCTTGAGCTTTGAAGCATTTAAAGGCATTTTCTCACTCTCTCTTTATCAACCACAACTCCAGACAAGTGCAGCATTGAAGACTGAGTTAACGAAGAAAGTACTTTATGTGTTGACTGAACTGCTAAATCAGCTCCTTGCTCTAGTTCTTTTTACTAGTTGCATCCAGTTCATTTAGAGCATTTTCAACTTGTGATTTTGTCATTCCACCTGCATTGTCCCAATTCAAGTCGTATTCTGGCACGATATATTTTGGTGAGGCACCTGACAAAACAAGACCATACATTGCAGAAATATGAGAATTTCTTGGGAGAACTAGAGTTTGATCCGGAGAACAAGTGGCCATTATTGAAGCTTGAATTCCATATACGGTGCGATCTACAAGAAACCAAGTGTTTGATGCACCAAATAGTTTCACAACTTGATTTTGTGCATCTAAGATTACACCATCTACAAGAACCGTTAGCAATGAATATGTTTGTAACACTTATAAGTGACCATGTATTCTGGTTCCAACATTTATAAGTGTTAGCAATTACTCTGATTGTAACACTTATAAGTGTTACAAATATGACTGGACTATTCCTCACATGTTGTTGGTAACACTTAAAAGTGTTCCAGAAATTATTAGTAACACCTATATTTGTTAGGAATCCCCTGTTTTGGTGTAGTGTGGGATGGGGCATTATGTTGACTAGGAATGATTCATTTACTTGCGAAAGAGTTTTCACACTATACACTGATAATAATATCAAAGGATTTTATATGTATCAAGCATTTTTTGTTATCATAAGGAGAAACTTTGCCTAAGTCTGCATTTGCATTGAGTGTGGCGCGAGACCTTATGGTAGCTTCATTTTCAAAAAAAAGCATTACCAATTGTAATCCATTAGTATTGATAAGGGGAAAACCAATTCTGTGTCATACGGCTTGGTCTTACGATTTACCTCACTTTAAAATTAACCTAAAGACAACTGTTTTAGTTCTCGCACATGTCTCATGACTGACCTAGATTTTATTTTTCTTTCAAATAAACTCTGGATTCCCATAATTTTCCATATGGGCAGCCTGGTAGTTAAGGTTTTGCAGATAGTCTTGTAATCATTTATAGGACAGGTGCTGGATTTTAGCTGGAGCTGTTATATTGGAGCATTCATATTCTTTCGCTATGTATTTGATGTACTTTGATGCGTAAATTATTATTAAGATTATAAAAATTCATTTTGTTTCTATTCCAACGTGTAGGTACCCCTAACAATCCATCTTTTTGAACTGTTCGAGTCGGTTTAATTACCAGTTTGAACCGAGAAAAACGACGTGTCATTACATTCAATTTCAATGTCAACAAAAATTCCTAAATAATAGTTAAATTAGTTATATAATTTCATAAATTTAATTTAACTTGCAATACAAATCTTAGTACTTCATAAGTTGTTTTAAACACTTAACTTTGATTTTAGGCCCAATTGAAATCCTAGTGAGTGCAAAATTCCACCAACCTCTAATCTCAAGCAAACCAGTTCTATATTGTATGGAATTTCAATATGAATCCACTTGAAGAAATCATGCATCAATCGAAGCTCGTATGAAAAAGTTATTAACGCCTGAACATTCAAATTTAAAATATATATACTAATCTAAATTGGACCACTACCATAATGCCATGTTAGCAGTAGATTAGTGCCTCTCCCGCTCACAAATTACAAGCTACAATACTGAACCCGAATCCTCATAAACCAAGCCACCAATTCCATTAAATATGAATGTTTCCACCGTAACCTCTTTCAGCCTGAACGGTCGCTGCGCCCAAAACTACATGGCCTCCTCTCCTTTTGCCTTGCACAACCCCACCTTTTACTTGCCTAATCACTTTGCTACCATGATGAAATCCAATCGGATTTCTACATATTATGGTCAACCGACTAGCATTTTCCTTAATCTGACCATATGGGTTGACTCCTCTTGACAACCTCTACATGTTCATGCCCTTCAATCGCCCGAACGTTGGTGGTCCACTGTTGAATCATCTAAGCCCTATAATGGATGACCTGGAAGATTGCCAATTTCTAGCCAAACTGAATGCGAATCCTAAAATGAATTATAGACATAAGTGACGTTCATCAAGAGCTTTCCAAGATATGTGGTATGATAGGTTCAAAGAATTGAATTTTAATCTCATTTTTAATTTTATTGTTAATCACCATTAACGGATGATTAAGGATTTGAGGATTCAGGGATAAAAACTGACATTATGGAAACGGAGGACGCCTCTAGGGATTTACAAAGACAATACACATGGTAATGATTGGGTTGTGTGGACATAGTGATCACAATAGTCTAAAAGCCCATTCATGTTGCTAAACAGATATATATTGTCCCATATACCGAAATATCAGTTATGATATATTTAAATGTAATGGAGGTATCGGAAATCCCAAAAACACACTCCTGTACAAATTTTATTTCCATCGTCAATTAAATTTTAAATTTTAAATTATCAATTACAATTCAACGACAATAAATTTTTATTTTAAAATTTATTTTCATTCTTTTTATTAAGTTACACTAATATTAAACAAAGGTTCAATTTTAATTTCTTTAAAATGTTATTTTGATTTTGTTAAACCACTCATTTTATCTAATGTAAACACGCATTTTATAATTTTAATTTGCTAATTTCAAATTACATGACTATTAATTTAAATTTAATATTTCATACTAAATAAATTAAAATCAAAATTTATATTTGAAATTATCATAAATTTTAATTTCATTTGAGCAATTCAAAAAATATTATATATTACTAATTTGTTAATCTTTTTATATTACTCACTTACCTTAGATTAATCCAAAATATAATTATCTATAAAAAATATTTTATAGTTGTTGTATACAAAATTTAATATTTTTAAATGGTTAGAAATACATATAGTTACATCTATTATCATAAAAGAGCTAAGTAAATGAGTGTTTGGAAAGTTTTGGTATTCAAACTACTAAACAATTGATTCTATTTTCCTAGAAAATACAATTATTGCTCTTATATAGTGATATAAGAATATCCTTGAACTAATGAAATGAAAAAGGTTCCTCATGCATCTACGGTGTGAAGCTTAATGCTTATTAAAACATATGGATATTATGTATATTATTTGGCAGACATCTTGATGACATTGAAAGTAAATCATTTCTTAGTAACCAAAATGGTTATGATATATTTTTAAGTAATAAAAGTGGTTATTGGCTAATTGATAGAAGATTGGATTGATTGGAGATAATGAAGCACTATAATACAGATATATTGGATGTTAAAATCCAAAAGGTCCACTTTAAATAATTGCAAAATTTTATCGTAAAGTCATGGAACTGTAATAACCCGGAAATCCGAGCCAATTTAAAAAAATTTATTTTGGCAATTTTGATGAATTTTGAATATTTAAAATGAATTATTTTAAATAAAGACGACGAGAAATTTATTTTGAATAGAAATAGAACACATATATTTATTTGAATCGACGTTAGAATATAAATATTTATTTTAAATTATAAAAGGAATTGAAAATGGCGCGGTAGTTCGAAAATTCAATTTCAAAGTTCAAATGAATGTACAGGATTCAAAATAAACCGGATTTTAGCGAAACCAAAAATATTAATCTATTTGAGAATATCTTTCCAACGAATCCGAAAAATCGAAATTTCATAGCGGGGATAAAAAGTTATGCCTAGTTGAAATTTCAGAATAATCGCTATGTAATTTTGGCCCTTAAAAATGGAAATTTTGCAAACGACCTCGGTTTTCGATGAAACCACTTTTGTTGGATCCGTGATGTCAAGTTATTGCTAGGTTTCAAAATTAGTAATTTTCTACATCAATATGTGAGCATGGCGAAGTTAAACGTGTTTTGGCAGTTTCAGTCAATTTCGATCGACCAGAAAATGGCCATTTTTGAAACAGTCTCAGAATTTGATGAAATTAGTTTCGTTAGGATTGTATCGTTAATACGAAGCTAGAAATAGTTTTTCTAGAATTTTTAGAGTCAGTATGTGGCCCCGGTAAATTGAAATGTGCGTTCAAATTCAATATATAGTTTTATATTTTGATTTGGACGAAAACGGATCGAAATAGCTGAATCAGCTGATGAAATATATCCCATTGTGTTCGGAATAGGGGTAATTAGATAAGGACGATAGTCGGTGGGTTTGATTTCGAGTTCAAAATAAAAAGGTACTTTTTGAAACAAAAAAATAATAAAAAATTTATATATAATTATATTACCTCACCCTCACATCTCTCCCCCTCTCTCTCTTATCGTACTGAACGAAAATTAGAAATAAAAAAAAAGGAAAAAAACGTTGCTCGATCTCGCCCCCCCGTTCAGTCCTCCGCCGCCGCGATGGGAGCCCTCCTCCGCCGCGGGTGGCGCAACCACCCGCCCTCCGACGCCCTCTCGCTTCTCCCTCCCTGAACCGGCAAAACCCCAATCAAAACCTCCTCTAAATCGATGCTCCAGCCAGCCCTAGCCACCACCTCCGATTGACTGACCACCCACCGCCGCCTGAGCCAGCCTCCGGCCACCCTCTGGCCGCAACACCCTTCCTCTCCTCCTCCCTCTCTTGGTAGAAGAAAAACCCCAAACCCATTTTGAACCCGCAACTGGTCCTCTCCGCTGCGATGACCACCACAAGGCGCTGCGACCTCGATCCTTGTGCCACCTTCAAGCAACGCCCACAGCGACAAAGCTTCGATCTTTGCGATGAGATGTAAGTTTTTACTTATAAAAATTAGATTTTTATAGTTAGTAAACAAAAATTAGATCTTTATAGTTAATAAAAATTATATTTTTACGCTAATAAAGTTTCGATTTTTATTATAGAAAAGAAATGATTTCTATGTTATGAAAAGATTTGATTTTTTTTTAACATAGCAAAGATTTGATTTTTTTTTACATATCAAAGAAGTGATTTTTAATGTAAAAAAAAGGAAGCTTTAATTTTTACAATGAAGAGTTATAATTGCGTATATGAAAAATATGATCTTTTATATAAGAATTGAATTAAAATGTGATTTTTGTATTACGAGGTGGTGGATTAAAGAAGTGGTTTTTATATATGAAAATATTATATCTTTATATAAGGTAAAGATAGGATTTTCATAATATAAAAATACAATTTTTATATGAAGAAATTTGAAATAAAAATATGATTTTTATATTATAGAAATAATAAAAATATGATTTTTATATGATAGAGAATATAAAAATACGATTTGTATATATGTAGTAGAACTACAAAAATGTGATTTTTAATAACCAACTGCGTGAAACAAATGACGATGGATCTGACTGGAAGAAAAGCAGAATCCAGACCGTTCAGAAATAAAGAATGGAGGAGTGGATCCCTCGGTGAGAACACCTCACTTTTATTTTAATTTCTAGTTTGAAATATATACTAGGATGCAGACGGTGCTTAGCAGCACCTGACACCCGTCGTCCACAGACCATGGATGATTTGTTTGTTTGATTTCTGTGTAGTGAAATTTGATAGTGTGATGTGTTGAAATAAAATATATATTCATGTGTTGAAATAAAATATATATTCATGTGTTGAAATAAAATATTTATTCATGTGTTGAAGTAAAATAAATATTCATTTACAAATCGAACGATTTGTTTATGTACACAGATTTGACTGATATTGATTGGGACGATAAATTTTACACATCGCCCAACTGCACAAATAAAAATCTGTGTTTGTTTATTTGAAACCCCACACGGGTATTGGGATGATATTTGACGTACACTAGTCCCGATCGTTTAGTTGTATGTCAATCGATGGGTTGACAGACTGTGTAAGCGTTAATTATTTTTATTTAATGCTTATATAGTTGTGTGGTGCACTCTGGATGATGGTTGATTATTTATCGTTGCTATTATATACATGTGTTGTATGGAATCCATATAATTAACATTATATGGTAATTGATTGGGCCTCATTCTAATTTGGAAAATAAAGAATATTATAAAATGAAAATTCATGTGTTGAATAGAAGAAAATATTCATGTGTTGAATAAAATAAATATTCATGTGTTGAATAAAATAAATATTCATGTGTTGAATAGAATATGAATTCATGTGTTGAATAGAATAAATATTCATGTGTTGAATAAAATAAATATTCATGTGTTGAATAAAAGAAAATATTCATGTGTTGAATAAAATAAATATTCATGTGTTGAATAAAATAAATATTCATGTGTTGAATAAAATAAATATTCATGTGTTGAATAGACTATGAATTCATGCGTTGAATAGAATAAATATTCATGTGTTGAATAAAATAAATATTCATGTGTTGAATAGAATAAACATTCATGTGTTGAATAAAAGCCGTGTTGGTTAGATTGACGCCATTTTGACGTGAACGATATTTATATCGATTTTATTCATTTTTATAATGATTATAGAAAAGGAAGTGATTTCAAAATATAACATTTTATAAATATTATCATTTATAGATTAATGATATGGAATATTCAATTTTGGCTAGAAATTGAATATGAAGTTGAAATCGTTTTGAAAACGAATTTAAAACGATTTATGAAATACGTTTTGAAAGGAAATCAACGATATATATATATATATATTGGCCTGAATAGAACGCGCCGCGCTGCGGCAGTTCGCGAATTTCGACCATTGACTTCGAATGGACGTTACGGGAGATCCGACCGTCGGATTCTTCTGAAACTGGAACCGTTGGGTTCGTATCGAAAAGATCTTTCAAACGAATATTAGATATTTGAAATCTAATGGTTGTATTTGGGATTATGTCCAAATCAAATTTGGAAAAGGTCGCTGTGAGTGCAGTTCGATGGTCGTTGATGGAAATCGACTGTATGGGCCTTGATAAAATTATTAAAAATATCAATAATTAGTGTAAAATCATAAGAAATTATTATTGAAGAATTAGGATGAAAATTTCCATATTTGAAAAGATAAAAAAAGATTTTTATAGAAATGAACTAGTTTTGAACTAGAATTATAATTCCATTTATTTTTAAAATAAATAAATTGGATTTGAAATGGTTTTGAAAATAACCAGAATTTCCAATAATTGAATTGGAATGGATTTGAATTGAAATTATCTTTGGAATATTCCGATGTTGGATTTCGTGATTATAAAGATATTGTTATGGAAATTTGAAAGATATATTTATATCATTATTTCCAATACGATATTTGTTGGTCGTATAATTTGATATTGAATATAAGCCAATATATTTTCTATTCAGAGCCTTGTATTTAATATCAAATGTGATTTGGGTTTGTCATGAATGGTATCTTTAATAATACCGTTCTTGGGTTATGAATTTAGATTTAATGAAGTATACCAATTAAATGGTATTAATTGGAATTGAATTTGAATTTGAATTGATTTTTGGGTTTATCGTGAACGGTGTTTTAAATAACACTTGTTCTTTAACCCGATAATTAATGAATGTGATTTTGGTTTTACCATGAGCAGTGTTTTAAATGACATTGGTTCTTTAACCCAGTTAAAGCCAGGATGTGATTTCCCAAGTTAAACAATCATTAATATGATTTTTGGGAAGATTAAAACCAAGTGGAGTTTTAATGAATCTTTAATTAGATTGAAATGATCAAGAATGGAGTATCACCTATTTTACTCCAGGCGATAGTTAAATCTTTAATTAGATTCGAACGTGAAATGGTAATTGAATTTATCGATAACACCGTGGTGTTAGATATGAAGTATGACCAGTTTTACTTCATGGGATGAATAGGTTGGGATTGGGAAATTAAAATAAATGATTACTTCGGTAAGGATCGCTAATCCCGACTAGTTTGGAAAACCATAACTTGGTTTGAATTGATATTCAAAGGAAGATCAAAGAATAAATTTGAAGAATTTATCTCTGATAAAATTAATGGGAACCTTTCCCAAAGTATAAGAATATTTGAATAAAAGAATATTCTGAATTGGAATGAGGCGTATGTTGTGTTTGTGTAACACTTGTTTATTATATACGCGGGTTATTTAGAAAGACCGGGTTTATCCCATTCTGAATAACTGATTCGACGATGTGTCGAGGATGAAGACGGTGGTCGAAGACCGGAGGTCTTCACATCATTTGGGTGATTACTGATGATCTTGATTGGGCTGTACACCCAAGAGGAGGGAATCAGTTGGTGATCGTCCAGACGTACTTGGAGATCGATGGATATGCGAGGTACAAGGTGCCTCCGGTTTCGTTCAGACCCAGAACGAACTTGTAAATGTACTGTGTGTCTGACATTGGATTTTATTCTGTGTGATTGATTTCTATTAAGTATATATCTGTTTGGAGGCGGAGAATGTATTCTCTTGCTTAACGCCCTTCTCTGAGACGTACGAGCTCAGGGGTTATATATTGATGGATATCAATCGCATGGAGTGAATTGCCTATGTGGCATGCCTAAGTGGCAAATGATCAAGGCTTTTGTTGAAAAGCAAAGTCTTGTGGTTGATGATCAAAGCACGGCCTGTGTGGCATAGCTTTGTGTAGCGTTGATTCGTGAGCCTCACACCCCGGTTATGAACCAGAAATGGAAGAGGACATCAGGGAGGGTATGCGTTTCCTTCTAGCTAGGATGGTGTCAGTGACCTATCAACCCTGACATTTATATTATTTTCACATGTGTGGTTGTTGCTGTTGCGAGGCGCCTCAGATATATCGGTGACTGTGTGGAGTCGATGGAGTCATTTGGCTCATTTACGCCCCAATGGGCGGGGAAACGTAGTGTTCAGGCATAATAATCCATATCGGTGGACCGGCCCTGACGATCCAAGGCTTGTCTGTGCGCTTGCCTGAGGTTCGGGCTAGAGAGTCTCGAATTGGTAGAGGACGATACCTGGCCTCGGTTCATAGATGGGAATCCAATTTCCAAATACGTCACATTTGCGGTTTTGATTGTAGAGCCTAGTATTGGCGACATGATATATGGTACCCATGCCGTCTATGATTGATACTTATGATTGAAATTGTTTTGACACTATACACTTATAGTAATAATAAAAGATGATTTAGCGTATCAAGCATTCTTTGGCTATTATAAGGTAAAACCCTATCCTCCGGCTTGTGTTGCATTGTGTGATGGGACCTGGGTCTTATAATAGCTTCATTGTTCTTTATTTAGCATTGCGCTGTTGTTTTATGCACTGGTATTCTTAGGAGGAAACTCGTTCCGTGTTATACGACGTGGTCCCTTGATTTACCTAACTTTAAAATAGAGATTAATAACTATTTTAGTTCTCACACCAGTCACATGACTGACCTGGAATTTATTGTTTTAACCTAAACTCTGGGTGCCCTTATTTTGACATGGGCAGCTAGTAGTTTTGGGTTTGCAGATTTATACTCACAAGATCCTGATATACAACTGAAGCAGTATTCGGAAAGCTCTGTATCCGTGTATCTGTTTTCAATTGTGTTTTGTTTTATTTTTCCGTTGCAATGTATTTAAATGTAATTTAAATCTCTGATATTTTCTGTGTAATATTTATTCATACTGTATATTCTTGTATTCTGATGGAATTGTTGTAATATACAATGAAACGTTCTTCTGTTTGCGTCCCGATGTGGCTTGTCCTCAACTCAATCCGTGATTTCCCGTAAGGGGGATTTTGGGTCCTAACTGGAACATTAGAGGAAGAAAATTAAAACATCATTAAAGTAATATAGTGACAGTGAACAACATATTATTTTCCAAGAATGGGGGAGTGTCAAATATTTTGTAATTGATAGAGCATACCGTGAACCCAAAGTTTTTAACAGGCATGCTGCTCAATTAGCCTAACATGAAAGAGTAAGGGTGTCCCTTAGTTGTAATTATTTAATTATATATATATATATATATCTAACTCTTTGACCAATCTTGTTCAAAATAACAACTATTTCTTTATAAAAGAGACTTGATATAATGTGTTGTACTAGTTAATTAATTATAAATCCTTAAATGATACATTATGAGATAACAATTACAAAGCATTATAATGTAAGTAATTTATCACAATAAATATTTAAATATATAATATTATTTTAGTATTCCTAGTCAAGATGCATCACGACTAGATACCAGTGCATATGTTGAGACTAAAGAACATAATGCTCTACAAATGTCGGGTAGCGTATTACTCATAATTGTGGGTCCACTTAGAGGTTACGTATGAAAAGTTAATGGATAACTATGTAATAATTCACTCGAGAGTTTTATACTGGTTAATATAATTAAGGTGAAACAGAAAATATTGAAGTGACTGACTTACATAGTTCTTCCGACTTAATAAGATAGTGGATCTTCAATATGAAAGCATCAATTTGATTACATCCAAATCATGGCATGGTGTCTAACGAGTGACAATAGTTGGGAAAGTGAAGGTATTACAAATGGAGTATCATTCGAGAGAGAATTTGTCTCCTTGGTTACATGGGTTTTATTTCATGGTTAACTCAGAGCCAAAATTTAACATTTCAGTTAATAATTATTATTATTATAGTTATTATTATTATTATTATTGAATTAAAGACTTTTCATTTGGACTATAAAATTATACATGGATAGTATTGGAATTTTAACTATTATAATGTTGCATAAGTCTAAAGTTATACTGTTTTGACAAAGAGAATTGGTGTATAAAATGTCACAAATGTGTAATGTTTATTGGATTAAAAATAGAGTTTACCAAAAGTAAGTAAGGGTAAAATTTGTTGTTCTATCACACAACCTACTAAGTGACGTATGAACATTGATGCTCGAATAGTTCATTGTTAATTGTTGATCGAATTTACACCCAAGAGTTACATAATCATAATGATAAATTCTCTTAAGATCAAATGATTTAATTAAATAACTGCTATAAACTAATTAAATTAATTAATATTTATGAAGTGTTATTATACAATTTGAGTAAGAATTGGGAAATAAATAATGTTACATATGGTTAGATCAATATACGATATCGATAAGCGACTAAATTAGATTTAATTGCATAATATTTTGGCTTGACCTAAAATGAGTTTAAGGCCTATCATTAAGGCTCTAAATTTTGGTTTTGGAAAGGATTAGGTGGGACTATAACATGGTTATGGCTTAGAGATGTTTGGTTAAGATTAAGAAAGGAAAAGTAAATCCGATCAACCAGCTTTTTTTTTTCTTATGCAACTATCATTGTGGATTTATAAGCTTATTATCAAGTCCTGTTTTTGACAAACATTCTTCATCATCCTTTTTCCTGAAATAAAGCTCCAAGTTACTCTATAAAATCTGAAAGCAATTTATGCCTAATGTTAATAGGTAGTGAAAGGTGAATGATTCCAAAACTAGCAATTCGATGGATCGGGAGATACCCAAGGAAGGGAGGTCATTATTTCAACATGGGCTCCAATGCACCATTAGTAGATAGATTTATATCATATATTACAGATAAAGCATCATGTATAAATCTTATAAACTATGTACACCTGAATTCACATATCATACTCTTGTTATGTGTTTACTTGGATATGCTTTTTATCAATAAACATAGTTGAGACAATCAAACTATTTATATGCATGATATTGATATTTATTCCCATATTTATAATATATAATCAAATCTAATTATTTTACAATTTTTTATTTTTAAGGTTAATTAATACACACACACACACACTTAAATATATATATATATATATACACACACACTGTTCATATAATTGAATATATATGATCATATACTATATAAAATTGATTTGCAATTTTTAAATTATACTAATTGGTACTATGTATGAGTTATAACCAACAAAAATTAATTATATATTATTATTTATCTTTAATGACTATACGAACTGTTTATCAAATGACTATAATAAATATTTATTATATATAATATAATTAACGATTCTTAAATTTTAGAAATTACTGTGTCATATTAGGCGTTCACAATAATAACTTTAGATACTTCAAACAAAAATTTATATTTTTGATAATTAATTTAAGTTTCGATCAAAAAGTAATTTATTTATTGAAAATAATGTTTTGATCAGAATAAGTCTTGGGTTCTTTTGTTACATCGAGTTTTTACCCTAGATTAGTAAAATTCAAAATTTTAGTTTATGTCATTAGAATATTTTACTTTAGTTAATACAGCTAAACGTTTTAAGCTTCATAAGTAATATACAATAAATTTTTTTCCTTTAAATGTATATTGTTTCCGAACTATAAGTAATTCAAAAATCAATTTATGCATATGTATATAGTTTTATTTTGCATTTATGTATATATGTATTGTATATTTCATTACATATATATTATTAATTACGTATTGTCAAATGGTTATTTGTAAATTTTTAAAATTGCGTGTATATATATATATATGCATTTACTTATCTACATATGAATATTTGTAAAGCTCTGAATTATAATATTACTGTATGTATATATATAGTATGTGTACAAATACACATATATATATATATATATATATGGCAGTATGTGTATCAAAATTGATTTACCTAAATATACGACATAGTTAATAGGGGTTTTGTGTGTCATATGTTGTAAATGTCGGGTTTTGCTAGAAGACTTGTTAAGGTCATTAAAAATTTCATACATACATCTACAAATTCTATTTTGAAGAACGACAGTCCAAGAGGATTCTTCCATAGTAATAGAGGGTTGAGACAAGGGGTTCCCCTATCCCCCTATCTTTTTTGTGTAGTGATTGAATTTTTCTCAATTATGATGCACAGAGCTGGCATAATGGAATTGGTACAGGCTATTTTCAAAAACAAACAACATATTAACCATTTGATATACGCTGATGATTTGATGATTTTTTTCAAAAGAAAAGGTTAAAAGTGCCATCGAAATGGCAAGGATTTTAGACAACATGAATGTTTTGGCTGGTCTTAAGGTTAATTGTTTAAAATCAAAGGTTTTTCAGCAAGCCAGTAAGTAACAAAGATATCTTAACTATCCTGCTAGATATGAAGGTACGGAATCTGCCTATTAAGTATCTTGGTGTACCTTTATCTAATAACTATTTTCATTTTTCTGATTATAGCGAGCTCTTTGAAAAAATTAGAAGGAAATTGGACAATTAAGATTGTAGGCTTCTATCCATGACTGGAAGATTTGAATTGGTTAAATCAGTGATCACTCATATGGTTATGTATTGGTTATTAGTCTACCAATTGCCTACTACGACGATTGATAAACTAAATAAAATGTGTGATAATTTTATTTGGGGAGGAAAAAGCCACAAAATAACATGGGATACTCTCTGCAACCCGAAGAGTGAAGGAGGAGTGGGGTAAAGGAATTTTGATGATATTAAGATTGCTACTGCAGTTAAGTTATTATGGCATTTCGTGAGCAGGAACAACATGTGGAAGAAATGGATGGAAAGTAGATACTGTAAAGATAAAATATTTTGGGTTAAGAAAATTGGCAGTAACAGCTCATCTATGTGGAAAGTGATGCTAAGGAACAGAAGTCTGGGGTTGAAATGTACTAATCAGTGTATCTTTAATGGGCACAACACTATGCTATGGTTTGACCCATGGCTAATCGGTGAAATTCTCATGAATATTTTAAGATGGGATAGTTTAGGTATGTATGGAGGCGAAAATCTGAAAGTAGATTCTCATACACAGGATGGTGTTTTTCATACTAATCGTCTCACGGTTTCCTGAACGATTGCTGAAAAAATTGGTGAAGTGCATATAAATTCTAATTTTGATTTAGATTTTTGGAGTTGGAATAACAATAAGAATGAATTCTCCTTCCATTCGGCGTGGAATTTATTAAGGGATATGAAACCAGAACTTGAGTGGTGCAAAATTACGTGGCACTATATTAACAGCACAAAGATGTCTGTTTGCATGTATAAAGCTTGTTTCAATAGATTATCTACTAATTGTCACCTAACTAATTGGGGATATAATGTAAACCCAATATGTGTGCCATGTATGGAAAATAATGAATCCAGAGATCACCTTTTTTCTCCTTCCCGTATTCGCCTTATCTCTGGACTAGATGGCATTAAAGATGAATTCTCCTCCTAGCTCGAATCAGGCACTATTTCTTGATGACGAGAGTGAACATCTGAAAGCTAAATACACTGTCAACAACATTGCGCAAGAATTAACCTTTGGAGTATTGTAACTAAAGTATATCGCATATAGGCTGAGTGAAACACTCAGAGTCATGGTATTGGATCTCTTGATAAATTCAAGTAATGAAATTTGCTAGAAATTGATATAAAATACCTAATGCGAAAGTCGAAAAGGAAGAATCTGACCAAGCTCAAGAAGATCCATAACAATTGGGGAGTTGAAATCTTTGATCCTGGATGAGTCGCTGCTATTTGTGGCATGCTGTTAAGGTTCGAAGCTTTTAATTGGTACTGGCTTCAAAGTGATTTTTTTTTATCGTCTGTTGCCAGTTTTGTTACCACATGTATTTGAGAAGTACTGTTTCTGTCGTGGGTCGGGCTTTGGGCTCACATGGATATTATATTCCCTTATTAGGAAGTATTGGAAACATAGCTTACAATATATATAACCCCAACATGCGCGCACACACACACACACGCACACAAACACACACACACACACATATATATATATATATATATATATGTATATACACACACACACACGTGTGTGTGTATATGTTTATATATATATACATGTGTGTGTATGTATATGTATGTATGTATATGTAATATATTTTGATATTTAAACATGCACATATTTAGACAATATATGATACATATAAAATGAGCTAATATGTTTGCTGTATTGTAAATACAACATTTATAGGGTGCGTTTTTTACCGGTCCCTATTATGTTTTAAAATGTAAAAAAAGTCCAGCCATAAAAAGAATCTGAATTACATCCTTATTATTGAAAATCCGATAATAAATTTCCGATTACAGCCTTCGATACCGTCAAAACCCTTGTTCCCCGAATTATCGTTTCATTTATCAAATCGCACAATTAGCGTAGCCGACCATTAGAGAAAATTAAAAAAATTCAGCCGGTTTTCAGTTTGCTGATCTAGATCGAGTGAAATGACATAAAATTAGTGCCGATTTGAGCAGAAATTTTCATCGACATGGCGAATACGAAGGTAAAAATTTGATTTTCTTTTTTTTTGGTCAAACAACCAATAATCTTGTCATATTTTATATTAAAATATGAATAAACGTGGAATTGTTGCATGATTATATGGTTATATACAATTATTCATGGAAATTTGGTTGTAAAAATGGTTTAGGTTATAAAAAATTTCAATACGATCGGTTTTTTTCAGATTTGAAAAATTATTGAAAACGTTATTCGGATTTGCAACTATCAACAGATAGCTGAATGATTATATGCATTCATTCAGATGTACAGCATCCAATTAAAAATGTTGGATATAGTTGTGAAATTATTGGCTGATTTATCAAGAAATCTCTGAATTCAAGCAAGAAATGTTGAATGTTGTTGTGCAAATGTCAACAGATACTTGCATTTTTATATGCAGGTATTCATAACTAATACGTACAAGTGTGCATTTATCCCCTGATGTGATGGTTGAATATATGCATGTAATAAGAATTCTTGCATGCAATTGTACCATTATTATCTATTTTTTGCATGATTATATGAATTTTACAAGATTTGTTGGATGCTGCTATTTATATCTTGGTTGATTGTTGCTAGCGAGAAGTTGTCACCGGAATAAAGTCAGATTAAAACAACATAAATGAGTTTAATAATAACATTAGAATTGAAGTATGCATGTATTTTTAGTAAATACAAAATTATATGCATATATTCCGTTAATATTCAAACATACATGCGTATATCACTACAACAAATTTACCTTTTAATAGCACGTGAAAAACGCTATAATAGGTTATCATAGCATTAGTGACGACGCTATGTAACGACATGCAATAACAGCCCTATTATATCTTATAGCTCAAATTTAAACGCTATAGTATTATACATTTTATAGCGCACTTTCACCAGCATGAAATGTTTTACATAGCGTTCAGACATTGCAATTATATTTGCTTACTAAAATTTCAGCTTATTTTTTTATAGCGTTGTCAATAATTTTATAGCAAATATACATTGTTATGAAAAATGTTTTCCATTTTGTTTTTATTGTAAAACTGCTATTATTGAATTCTCCATTGATATATAGCATTCATACCTTACTATGTTAAATACTCGCTATTTTTTTTATAGCATTATCACTGTTTTCATAGCTCATATTCAGTGATATAAAAAGTTTTACACACGGTTTACTTTTTATATAGCATTTCACATTTTGATTCGATAAGAGGAGTTTTCCACTATGAATATTTGTAGTATATATAGCGTTTTCAGTGTTTTCATAGCACACATTCAATGATATGAAAAGGTTTTCCACACTATTTAATTTTTTTACATAGCATTTCGTCTTTTATTTCCATAAGCGCAATTTTCCACTATTAATATTTTTAATATATAACACATATTTCAGCTACGATCTTTATATAGCAAATCTCTTACTTAACTTTTGTACAGTTCAAACAATTAAGCAGTAAATTCACAAGACAAAACTATCAATAGCAAAAAACTAATACCAAAAGCATATTTGATTTCAATTAAAAAGTCACAGTTAATAAATCTATTAATAAATATAGAAATAAGTCAACATACATGTTGTTCAAATATCGTTTCAAAACCATATTACATGAAAAATCACTTAGTCTTCAACTTGTAAGCTCGTTCAACTTCTAGAACCTGCAATTCACAAGCACAAATTACAGTCTTATAACAACGCAAAATGTAAGAAACACAATTAAAATGCAAAAATGAAACAATGTTTGATGTCGCCTCAATTTTATTAGCAGTAGTAGTTCTCCATTTTAATCAGCCAAACAGCCAAGGAAGTTAGGAACTTTCGAAAGCTTTAACAAAGGAACAACAGAAATGCGCAGATGTAAGAAAAAAACAATAACATAAACAAGAATATAGCATAAATTAAAAATGACAACTAAAGACAATTAACATGAACACTATGATTGCAATTATTTCATTCAAATGTGAAACTACAATTTAGTCCATATTTTGGTCTGAACCATATTAGTCTTCTATTAAATTCTAATGAAATCTTGAGAACCATTTAGCTCATGAGTACTATTCATTGGTTGTGCAAGCACTCTAGAAGTATCTTCCCTCTTCAGTGTTCACCAGTTGTGCAAACACTCTAAAAAAATCTTTCCTGCCAAAATCAAATTAATAGAGCTACAGTCCCCATTTAGAGAATTATATATGCGGGCTGGAGCCTGTTATGAAAGAAAAAACACTGCTTCATTATATGTATATATATAGAAGTGCCATGCACAATGTATTATACGAATTATGTTGGTTCCGTTAATCAAATCAAGAAGAAGCTCGGACATACACCACACAATGTAAGTAGTGTTAAAGAGCATTACGTATAAATCTGATTAATCTTAGTAGGAAAACAACAACATCAATAAGTATTGGAAGAGCCACCATTAGCACCTGATGATAAAATTGTATCTTTATTTTGTACTCTTTTAGTACCCTATAACATCCATTCAATACTTGAGTTTTTAAATGCAGTGTTTTCAATATTAAAACATTGGCTTGAAAGTCTATCTTTGCCATTAAATTACTAATTTGTTGGGGTCTGTAATAAAATAAATCATACAAATCTGGACATGCAATTCCTGAAAATCGTACTTTATATCTATTCCTTTTTCTCCTAAGTTAACTCTACTGTGCGGCCCGTTAGCAGTTAACTCACAATTTTGACATAATTAAACAACCTTCTATAAAAAGGTAATTTTGGTGTCTTTTGAAAGGAAAAAACGCCGGTGATGAAGAAGACAATTCTCAATAAATGTTAGATTTTTTTTTCTGTTCTTGCTAATGCTAATTTTAGCAACTTTCTCTTTGAACAATAAGACTTAAGCAAAGGAGTTGTTTAGCTTCCCTTTTGAGAAATAAGCAGTTTTTGTGTCATATATTAATACTTTCATTGCCTTTTGACAATAAAATCATCAGTTATATTTGTCTTCTGACCGAAAAGAGATTTTAACTGCAAAAGATAGTTTAGCATCCTTTTTAATATATCAGTTTTATCGTGTCACAAAATACGACTTATACCAGCTTAAAATTTTTATGTCCATGTAAACTTAGAAACATGGTCTTGCATCACATAAATTGGCATTTACACAATTCTAAGTTTGGCAAGTAAAAGTATTTTATTTTTTACCCTTGTGTCTGGAATCCAGGAAATCACAAGTGTGGCACATAACAAACTCCTTGACAATGCACAAAAGTTGAAGGTGCCTGTTCTGAAACTACAGTTAGTTGCTCGTGCTTATTTCACTACCGATGATCCTGAAATCAAAGAAGAGTAAACAGGTTATTCGATTTTCAGTTTTCTTTTTGCGTGAAATCCAAAATGGAAATTTAACGTGATTCCGTTCCACTGGTCGTCAGAACCGGAATGGTTTGGCCGGAGTTGCGACGTGACGGCTGGAATTTAGAACCTTGCTTATAACTGACTCGTGCATTGGAAAAAAAGAAGAAGAAAATTAAATCATCATTGTTTCCAACAATGGATTTATCTATTAATGGCCTGTGCACTATAAATATCAAAGCCAGTCCGGTTACGGCAGTCAAATAGTTAACAGGAAGGAAAGTGCAATACTTGAATCAATATATATTATTTAGTTCTTTTAAAATTTACATTAAATTTCGAATTAGTTGAAGCAACAGTTACATGATCTCTAAAAATAGAATTATTAACTGGAAATAGTTAGGGAACAAATGTTTAGCCACACTTAATTAATGCTTACCTTCCCAACAAAGCAACCAAGTTCCCCCAAAGTAGTCACAAAGGACAGCGCAGCAGACCACAGAGGTTATACTCCGGACATATTCAAAAATAATAAGTAACCATAAGGCAATAAATTCAAAGGTTAACAATGTGCTTGATTTACCAAACCTGCTTTACTGGTCAGAATTACTAGAAAAATATCCATCCAAAGTTGACTTACATCAGCAATTTCCGACTCATCTACGAAGTAATCTCCAAACCCACAACAACATCAATTTCCAATCAATTCATCAACAATTAAACCCATTAAACCAAAACTTTATACGCTCAAAGCCCTTATATATTAATCTATCTCATTCAATATAGCAAAATTAATCTTCTAACATTATAGTGAGGGAACTTGATGGTGAATTCCAAACCAAATGGTCATTCAATAAGCTTTACATGAACAAAAACAATTAAACGCCAAAACTGGGAACTGAACAGGCAACAACTTGATTTTGAATTTCAGGAGTTATTAAATCCATTAAATATACCATAGTTTTTACTCAAAAAAAGTAACAATATAGTGACAAAGACAAAATTTAAAAGCTATATCAGAAGAGCATATCCTTTTCTTTTGGTGCAGAAGAATATAATAAATACGATAATTTTCATTATTAAACTATAGGTCAAGGACCAACATGAAAATAAAATAAAATTTATGGAATAAAAGAATGATTAATCCAACAGTGTTTTACCTCTTTGGCAAGGATAAGTTCATTTGCCTCCCACTCAGTAGACCACCTAGAAAGAGGACCTTATAATTGTAGACCTATCCATTAATGATTTCAATGTGCCACAGGCCCACAACTGTCAGGACTCAGGAGAGCCTTCATATAACATCTGCATATCAGAGATAACTTTGTCAACTCATATAATTGATATAGTATGGTCAGTGAGTACACCAGTCAAATGCTTGAACATATAAAATATATCTGCATAGGCCGGCTTGTTTTCATGCATAGGCCGGCTTGTTTTTATTAAATCTAACACCCTTACAACCTGTAAGCAAGCAATATTTAGCATGCAAGAAATACTGAAATTAATTAATGTTGGTTTAATTCAATATCAAGTGAAGAACAAAACTACTACCAGGAACCTAAAAACTATGAACCTAGATTCAATTGAACAAAGCTAGAGCATTAACAAAAATTCCCAACAGTAAGCTTCCTGGTGCTGAACTATGAAGTGATAACGTCTAAACAATGGTGAACATGCATACTATGTTCAAAAATGTACTCTTATGTAAAATAATATGGTTTTGCCTTGTCTAGGCTTCCAACAAAAGCTACCGATGATCAGCTGCTCAATACTTTCGGTCAATGTCTTAGAGATTGATAAATATTATATTTTGGGAAGAAAATATCATAAGCATAAATAAGAAATTAATTCTAAGCAAAAAACTAGTTATTTATGCATTTGAGTGATGTAATCCGTATCGTTTAAAAGAATATCCACTAATAGGAACCTAGAAACAATGAACTTCAATACAATTGAGCACAGCTATAGCACTAACAAACATAATGATATAATATTTATTAGTGCTGAACTAAGAAGAGCGGATGCATTCTTAAATATTTGGCGAACATGCATGTTATGTTCACAGATGTATTCCTACGCAAAATAGCATATGGTTTTGCCTTTTGTCGAGAAAAGCTAATACTAATCAGCTGCTCAATATTTTTCAGTCAAAACTTCATACTTAAATAATATTACATTTTGAAAATAAATAAACAATAATTCACACAAATACGAAACTACATTAATAAAGTGGCTGTCATTGATGAGCACTGAACGATTCATCTACTCAGCTAATTATTTATAGTGATTAATAGGCCAAGAGAAGAATTGTGAACACATAAACATGTAACGAAAATGCTCATAAATCTGCAACCTATATACACTGAATGGTAGATATAAAACTATATAATATACACGTACTCGCTCTAGTGGAAGGAAAAAAGAAGAACTTGATGACTTTCTTCCGGCCTTCAATGCCACTGCTCTTCCTTGGCAATCAATAACAGGGGACCCACTTGAACCACCCTTGGTCCCCGATGCAGTCTGCAATTATAATGCTATTATATAACCTATATTTATATATATATATATATATTTATATATATATATATGGGAAACTCTATTTGGACAAAAATTGGGCACAACAAATCTCAACCACTACTCCCCATGAAATGACTCGTATTAGGCGTTTAAAAGATTTGTTAGTTGTCTATGCATATTTTGTACAAAGCAATGTTCATGTGAATTCAGGTCAAGCGATAGTGGAATGAACGTTGTATTTGTCGGGATGAAAATAGTGCGAAGTTAAAAAATAAAATACATCAAAACGTATATTGTGCCAGATGCGATACCCAACCAAAACGTACACGCGCACAGGTTACACAGGCAAAAAATAACTTAAGTCTATGAAGAAGATAACAGTCATTGAATTGATATTGTTAGCAAAGATAAACAGTACATTTCATTCATATGTAGGACAAGGGAATAAAACAAAAAATAGCACATAAAATTTTCAATAAGCAATTGGAAACAGCAAGAAATTAAAGTGATGCTTGGTTTATACTTTATATTGTGTTTCGTGGTTTGAATTTTCAACATTAATAACGAAAGATAATGATGCAATGGAGAAGATGGAAGAACGATGGAGGGGATGGAGGAACGATGAAAGGATAAATTACCTCTAGTTCTTTTATCACTTCACGAAACATGGAAACTAAGTAAAAATTGTTTTCTGTTTTGTATGTAAACTTTGCTCTGTAAACGTCTGTTTTTCATGATGTGCTTGAGCCATTTCCATTTTTATATGGGCAGACAAAAAAGCATGAACAAAACACTTATGTAATTTATTAAGTTAAGGCTATCATCAATCTAAATACGTCAATTGTTAGATAACAAATTTAAATGCATTAGCATAAAATGATTTACGGTTGTAGAAGTTGGTGTATTATTTCCTAATGTAGGCCATAATAATTATATAATGCATATAAATACTTATTTTTATTACTTGAAATTATATATATACAAAATTTGAACCACTACATATATACAAAATTTGAACCAAGATATAAGCAATTATCTGTATACAGCTGATACATACGTAATTTAAATAGCATAGCTAGAGAAAAACCGAAGATAGTTTAGGCAGAAGTTGATCAGCTGCAAAAATAATGACGGCTGTTTTTGTATATTCAATCTTTTGCTGTATAAGTGAATGTTCATCGTGAGAATAGAATAGGAGGAAGGAAAAAAAGAAAATTAAAAACATTGAAAGGATGACATGAAACTAATTCGGTCAGATGAAATATAGCGAAGTGGGAACATGATCCCCTGCAAGAAAATTAATTTAGTCCATATACCCAATCTTGGTATATACATCCTATGAGACGTAGATGAGCTCAACAGGATCAGATACTTGAAAGGAGCGTTGCCTATTTATAACAAAATTAGGAAGACAACTTGTTTATAATTTGATCAAATTGTAGCATATAAGGTACGTTGTAATGATTTTATATTTATTAATATGTCTTATATTTTGTGCTATAAGAAATTGAATCCGAATCAATTTAAAAACCTTAAGCTGTTTATCATGGTAAATTTGTGTAAGTTGAAGTATCTAAAAGGTAATAGTGTCACGACCTATTAAGAATGTTCAAGGAGTTCAGAACTTATATGTTCAGATTAAATGCTAAGTTACTGCATTATTTTTAAGTAATTTTTCATTTACATATTGCATATTGAACAAGCTGATGATATTTCTTACAGATGTGAGGCTATTACAATAGTTAGATCTGCACCTGCGCTTTGCAGGCGGGATGTGGTGGTAGCCATTAGCTGAGTAGAATAAAGGAATATGAAAAGGAGTATAATTATTTTGCAAAGCCTAAGATATGTTGAAAAAAGACGTTATAGTGTGCAAAACAAAGTTAAAACAAAAAAGAAGTAGAATGCAGTGTGCAAAAATCTGTTTATTATACAAACGTAGGCAGATGTAGCAGATACAGAAATTCGCGATAACAGTGGATGTACATGCTTCCATCCTACAGAAGACTGTATCCAATGGGTGGGAATAACTAAAGAAAATAATTTTCTATGCCTTAATCTTGTCAGCAGCAGAATAGTTATTATGATGTAGTCTAAACCATTAAAAATACACCTATCAAACAAATTTAATTTTATGTAAATAACAGTTTTTAATTTTCATAAATGATGGCAAGAACTGTACGTAGATGACGAAGCTGTAATAGTACAAAAAAATGTTCCTAGAACAACTGACATCAGCATAGCAGTTGGATAGAACAAGTAAAATTACAAGTTGAATAGTGGAGTTTATGCCAAAAAAGAGGAACGGGTAAGAGAAGGTAGGAGGAAACGATGAATATAACTAATTTTGAAATGTAAATTGGAGAAAATCTTGCAGGAGGTACTTTTGCTTAAAAAAAGAAAGAAAAACTTGCATGTTTACGTTTAGTCACACAAGTAAACAAGTGGAAAACAAAACGGAAAGGAGGGTTAAAAAATTCGGATATATAGGCAGAAGCACGTTCAGCTAGAAAGGTGATAGTACCGTGACTATTATTTCTTCCTATTTTTGTCCGCAATGTGAGAGTGGGAAGAATGCAAATATTTGCTCTCAGCTTTATCATCATAAGGGAAGTGGTATACAGTCAGCTGATAGAATACTGAACTTCGGGAAGATCTGAACTTGGGAAAGGAAATTAAAACAGTAAATTCAATCAGCCATGCTGATCCTTAAATTTAGAGTTGTATATATATAACAGGGAACATAAAAACTAAATAGAGCCACTACATATATAATAATGTGAATTCCTGTTTTGCCTCGTTTCTTTCTACTTGTAGTTGCTATAGATTATAGTCAGAAGCGCCATTAGCAGCAGCATCAATAGTTTATTAGTGGAAGCAAATAAGCAGTGAGTAGTAACAATAATAGTAGATGATATGCTTACAGAATTAGAAATATTGTATGCAGTTACCTGCCGTGTAGTAGTAGGCGAGTTAGTACCGCAAAAGTGGATCACCAGTTGCTAGAACTCTTGTACAACTGAGCAAGCTGGGCTTAAAAATTGAAAATAACAGTCCATCCTCCATACCTTATTGTTTAACAGAACAACGGCTGCAGTAGAGATACGGTACCATCAGTTGTTTGATCTTTAACCATCCCTACAAATTTCAGACTCGATAATCTAATTGAAAATGAATGAGATGCAGACTTTAAAACTGTAACCAATCATCAATGAAAGAATTGAGAACAAAAAACTGATTGCAGTAATTTAGTTCATTGTATAAAGATTGAAGTACAGAAGTTACTCTCATGAGTTTACAAAAACATAGATCAACAACTCCGGCTAACAAGCCCCAGTATCCATAAAATAGAATCATTTGAATAGAAGAGACATCAAGCAGAAGCATATACTACTGCTATTAGCGATACTTGTAAAAACAAAAGACACTGAAGGCTCACAAACGCGGTTGTAGTGGATATATAATTAAAGCCATGTTGCCATGGGTTACACTCTGTGATTCAACCAAGTCATTCAGATGTAAGATTAAGAAGCGGAGTGGTTAAATTAACAGTCTGATCAATGAAATAGGCATGAAAGTATGGTGAGAAAAAGTGAAAAACCACGATAGTTGGTTTAAGTAGCTGTAATCATATATCACAATGTTATTGCTTGATCCAGTACTGGTTACTAATGTTATCAATTTTGCATGATCTGAATGATCCTTTGGCATCATGGAGACCTCCCATGTGAATGTTATTGGATAACAAATAACATCAACATTGAATAAAGAATCAGATATTATGGAAGAGCAAATTACCATAGAAAATGCATGTGGTTACTCGAAATGAGATACAGTAAACAACCAAAAGAAAAGAGATGAACCTTGAGTTTGAAATTTACTTATTTCCAGAAAAGTCGGTAAACATCGACTGTGCCTTTACTTTTCGATAAAAAACATGAGATTTTACATATGTTTTATTTTTATTTCTTTGGCAAGGCCCATATGGTGCACATTATACACATTAGTACAAATTACGTGTTAATAAAACAGTTATTGTAAGAGATAGGAATCGAGTGTAAACAAAAAGAACATATTCGGTTTTGAGATTGGGTATTATCTCTACACAATAATAACAATAGGATATTAATAAGCTCCATTTTAAAGTTATATTTGTTTGTTTTCTAGCTGTATGAAAACAGTATAAATGTATAACTGGCACAAACATGATAGTAGAATATAATTATTAGATTAAATAAATAAAATTGACCAACTCTATGTAAACAATAGCAGTATATCAAAAGGTTCAAATTTTGTATAGACTATGATAGCCAGATAGTTCCTAAAAGATATGAATAGCGTACATGTATGTTACACCAACCATGTATATTGATAATGGTCCGAAAGTTTAATTTAGTCACCTTATATTTATGTGATCATTAGTAGATCTTTTGCATTAAGATAGTTGAGTAGTGCATTTTTGGAGATCAAAATGTATAATCTGCTTAATATATCATATAGTAAACGGAAGGCAGTTGTCTAAGGGAGTTTTGACACTTAGTACAAATACCTCAAGAAGGATGTCATGTAGAAAATATTTAGAATAAAGAGTTTGTAGCATCAGTTTTCAGACTTAATCATACCATGGTAAAAAATTAAAATGCCAAATTTGACATTTCTAGTGAATTTAAATATTATTGCAAAACAGATGTATGGAAATGAATATGACTGTAGTAATATGAATCTTAATTTATGACTTTCAAAACAATTGGTTTTTCATAAACAAAAATTCAAGTTTAACATCAAGGCGGTTACCATTTGGATCATGCGCTTCAAAAACTACCACAGAGCTTCTGCTCCACCTGAGGATTGAATTAAGATTCTGGAATCTCGCCAACATAGCTTGAAGAGTGGTGGGCAAAACAAAATGCTACTCATTAAGGCTAAGAGACAGGACTCCAAATGTCTATGCAAGGAATAATATACAGAAAGTTAGGGAGCCTAAATTACTTTAATTGTATAATATATTACTTATACTATTGTATAATCAGTAACTTACACATCTAAATCTAGTCCATGAACAATTCCATGAGCCTTCTAAACTAGATTGGTCATGGTTGGTTTTGCTGCATAACACTAAGAGAAAGAAATAAGTTAAACCACCTCACACGGTATTGCAACTAAAAAAAAATAAAACTAACCGAAATACAGTGAAAGAATAAAAGAGGGGGACATCGTACATTGAACAAATAGCTAACCTGAAAAATATTGCTAGACAATGCATCATAAAATAGAGAGTAGAAAACACTTTCTAAACAGTATACATAACCTAAACATGAATCCATGTCTGAAGTGTCATGTAAGCCCCAAAAAAAAAAAAAAAAAAAATTTATAGTATGAAAATGAATGCTTTTGTGACTTCATACACAGCAAAACAAATTACTTTATTTTACATACTGATGCTTCGTACAACATTATTTTTCAAACAGGAAATGGTTAATATAAGAAACAAATAATTGTTTGTCAGGCCTGAAAGCAAATATAATTAGTCCAATAGGAATAACTATCAAAACATATAGGGTCATCAAGTGTAGAAAAGTCAACCCTAAATTTATTGGAAATTTTATGATATAGATGCTAAAATTAGTGTACAGTACCAGATCAAAAGTTTTTGGGTATATCCTTATTACTCAAGAATGGTAACTTGTAAAATATGAACAAAGGCTTTATAAATTAGAGTCATCAAACATGAATAATATATAAAATTCCTTGGTTTTAATGGAATAGATGAAAAACATGAATCAATGTTATTAAGCAATTATAGTAGCAACGTGATAAATATCACTGCCTGCTAAGGTATACTAAGATGAAAGTATAGTAGGAAATAAAAGGAAACGGTACCTTTATTGCAATTTGAAGAAACCAAGACCTGAAGGAAGAAAAAGCAATTTGTGAGATGAAAAAACCCAAACTGAAAGCGGTGATATTCAAAATAAAAGTTAAGAAGTCCAAATTTTTTGACAAATCCCATGACGACATTTCAAATAAAGCTGGCTAAACTAATTATCATCGTCATGGATCGATTGTTAGGGATTCAGTTGAAAACAAAATGATAAATAGCGAGCGAAGCCGGTTCATAAAAGGAAGAAAGTAAAAAAAAAATATTACCGATTTCAAAAAATCCCACCATTGATTTAGGAGAATCTGAGAGATGCTCTAGATTAAACATCGACTGAGTCGGACATGGAGGACTTGATGTTGGATTGAATCAGAGATGGCCGGCTTTCAGTGAATTTTAGGGATTTAGGGATAAGTTTGGTACAAATGGAAGTGACGAAGCATTTTTCTTTTTTTACTTTGGCGGCCTTACGTTTTATTTTGTCCCGCGTTGTTTTTCGCTCCCGCTTTTCATATTAGCAACGTTAATATAGCGGAACATATCTAATGTATAGCCTAAATTATTTGTTATTCTCTTTGCTTCTTTTATATAGCACAATTTATGCATTATTATTTTTTTTTTTAATTATTTTATTATAGCACTTTAATATAAGGCTGTAATACAATGCTATGTATATCATATTTTCTTGTAGTGTATTAAATTCATTTGCATAAATGGATTAATATATTCAGCATAATTGCCTAAACCCATGAAGTTATACAGCTTTTTTGCATAATGTAATGAATTTTTTAATTAGTACAACATACTTGTAGGCATTTTTTTTAATAATTGTAGCGTGCAACTCTGCATTTATAAAATGATTATTAAAGAATTAAAATGAATTTGATAATAAAATTTGCATACTAATGTGCAGTTATTACTTGATTGTTGCCTGATTCTATACATTTAATTAGAATTAATGATTGCAAGGATCCAACCATCAACAAATATGTTCATAATTCTGTGCAGTAAATCAAAATTTTAGACTGCAAGTGTGCATTTATCTAATGGTTGTTGCATGATTTTGTTGATGCAGTAATAACTGCTGCATACAAGTGTGCATATATCCAATACTTGTTTCATAGTTATATGCATTTGAACATAGTTACTTAAAATTGTTTTCCTTGTTTTGCAGAGACCTAATGAAGAAGGAAATGATGCAGTTGACAGTGAGCAGGAGAAAGCCTTAGTTACAACTGATCGACCGACGACATCTCTACATGTTTGAAAAAAAACAGAAAGTTGAAGAGGACCCAAAAATTTCAAAAAAAAAAAGAAGTATATAGAAACAACCTGAAATCATGTGTAGATATGGTCGAGAAAGTGAAATCTTAAATGCTAAACTACTATGACATGATTATGTAGTTTCTTTGTTGAATTACGGTTAAACTTTATGTACTGATACTAATTCTTCTAATACTAAATGATATGACGAATTGTTGCTTCCCTGTATGCAGTTATTTGTAATACTGGCATATTTGAATGCAAATACTGTTAAATGTTAAGCGTATCTGTATTATCAAAATAATCAGGATAATTTCATAGTTAAATGAAAGTATTGTTAATAGTGGCAAGCGTAAATGGAAATGCTTTAAATTTTTTGTATTACGGACATATTTTGAATACTTGCATAAATTTATGCATTTTTTCTATATAATTGCTTACAAACGTGCAATTTTTACAGAATAAATCCAAGAGTCGATGTTGCCTTTGTTTTTTGATATGAAATTTAAAACTGGAAATTATGCAGGTGAAGAAAATTCATGATTAACAAAGGGAACATATATTCAACGATAAAAGAGAATATACACGCTGAACGTTTGCAGACATGCATGCACGTAATAAGAATATTTGCATACTTATATACAACAAAATAGAATACTTGTGTACATTATATGGTTGTAGAAATAATTTTGTACCTGTGTGCAGCAAACACGATTTGTTTCAAATATTTATGCATCTATGAAAAATGCTAGAAAAATTGATACAAATATGCATTATAATTATACATGTACATAAATGTACAAACTAATTGCATACAAATAAGCTCTAAAAAATAACTGTAAAAATCAGAGAATTTAACATTAAAATGTTGAACTAAATTTAAAGCAACACAAAATTGTTCACAACAATTTACACTACAACAAAGTGTCTTAAAAATAAAATAAAATTACAAAGCATATCTAATAGTCTTTTGAAGAACAAGTCCTTTTGTTATGACTCAGCTTCTTGCACAAACCATATCTAGACGTCTTTTCTTGCCAAACCATCTCTGAGGTGATATAATTCAAAGGAAAATGGACTTAAATCAGTCCATTTACCACAAACAACATCTCTCACGATATCAACAGAACTATCAAATTAAATACGGATACAATAGATATCATTCCCAAACTTCAACAGCATCAATACACCAATATCAGCAGAAACACTGATAAACAAAGAAGAGAATCAACATTAATAAACATAATGTGCATTAACCATATAAAAATACATAAACATCTTCAAATAAATATAAATAGATGCATACATATATATGCACGAGTTCTAGCAATAGTTGCATATATATATATATATATATATATATATATATATGCTCATATTAACAATATATGCATATTCTTATACACGTATTAAGAATAGAAGATCAAATAAAATGAAAAATTAATATATACGATTGTATGATCCATAAAAACCATAAAATTTTATAAAAAATTACATTAATTCCATGATCAATGCCTTCTCCACCTACACAAGCTCCACAAATCCTCCATTCATATCTCCTCACCATTACACCACCGACTACTGCTCAAAGATCGCGACTTGCTGCAGAAATCTCCCATACGCGATCACCTGAAAAATCGCAACCACCCGCTTTCCAAAACTTCCATTACGACTCTTGATTGAACCAATGTTTTCCTAAAGTAGCTGCAAATTTCAATTGCTACTTCTCTCTGCCAATGATCAACCCTAGATCTGACTGAATGGAAGACCTCAATCCATTGAATAAATCTGGGTTCGATATAATTAACGCTCTGATAAAATTAAATTGTTGACAGCACTGCCATGGACAACAAAATATAGGTTTATTGAAAAGAAAAAAATACTAATTACGTACTGAGTAAATCCGACGTTGGTAATTACGGCGTGAATTAAGAAAAAGGGCAGTTTTGGAAAAATATTAGTTGCTGTTTAAAATTAGGGATGTAATTTATATGTTTTGAAACAAGAGGATGTGAGCTTAATTAAATTTTATTTTAATGATATGACCCTAATTTTCACACATTTATATATGGGCACATTATACCTTTTACAGATTATTACGTTACATATGCATGCACACATACATGCATACGATACACAAACATATGAATTATATCAACTTCATATATATATATATATTAAATCTAATTAAATTAACAACATATTGCAAAATATTTGATGTTGAATAAAATACAAGATTTTGTTAAAAACAAATTTAGAAATGTTCTAAATGGACTTAAATTTATAAGTATGAAAAATATCTAAAAAGGTGATTTTTCTATTAAAAAAATTCATTTGTAACTTCCTCTAGAGTATTGCCCTGTTTTAACATAATTTTTATGTAAGTATATTTTTTTAAGGGAAGTCTGAATTTGGTAGTCAAATGACACATTGCTCTATACCTCGGTTACAAATAGATTATTATAGTTGCCTTATACTATCCATGCTCATATAGTCTATAATAACATGGATTTTTAACCATCTAACAACCCGAATTCCAACAGACTGAATTTTTTTCAAAATTCTAATCCATCAAAACTCATGTTGGTTGCTCTGGTATCCTGCAGAAAAGACAGAGATATAAAATATATCAGAGCTCATAAAATATCTCACAGCAGAATGGATAAAATATAATATAATCAAAGTATAGCCTTACCCAAATTATAATACTACCTAACCAGTATCCAAAGCTATCATATCTCTATCACAAGTCTAACCTGCGAGTATGTGATAAGGAGGGGGTTAGAACACAGGTTCTGGTGACTGGATTTAAACTAAACATTTTGGATAACCCTACATATACCGTTCAATCACACTTTCTCATTTATTAAGTTACTTGGGTTAACAACACTCAAAGCTTACATACACGTGGTACCCATTTACTCCCAGTGTATTAACCTAATTCAATATATATGTAGTTACCCCTAATATTAAAGTACAACCCACGGTACCCCACTCCCACGGTATTCGCCGTAACGCCGCAGAAATATATGCAGCCCCTCATCCTATGCCAAAGTGACGAACGGGCCTCTATATAACAACGCTATATTCCTCATAGTACCGCCATTGCCATGGTACCTAAGCGTATGGACTGCCACCTTTGATCGAATCAGATCACAGAGCAATGCCCTAAAGCCTACGATACACCACCCAGATCAGACATGCATGTATCTAGACTTTCCCACCTACGTATCGTCAATCGTACTCGATGCCTTAACCGCACATAACCTCTAATGTGCACCGAGTTCCATGGCAGGGTTGTACAAGAAACACAAAACTCGATCGGGAGCTTTTCCATATCCGTGCAGTCCCGCCTTTAAGAGCCTCAAAATATAGATATATTTCAGGTCTGTTTTTCACGGTTGTTACGGCCCTACCTCAGCATCTCCCTCAACTAGTAAAGACTACAAGAGCTAAGAGACTTACCCCTAACAGACGATCTAAACATTCAGTTGGCGTCTCCCCTCAACCACCATGCCTCAATAGTGAAAGGTGGATGCGTCTTGTGTTTAGATCTATTCATTTTGCATCCCACTGGTTGTCGATGACGGGTACCCGACGATCTACTATCCTTGTTGGTTGTGACCCCTGCCTTCCTATTGAGGCGACCGCCGAATCACCTTAATGTCACTCGCCACAGCTTTCTGACAGCAAAGATACTTTTGCAGTCAAGGCTACTCACTGGGTAGTTACATGCAGACCCAACCTCTGTGAGAATAGCCCGAACACTGCACCACCACAAAGCACTACCAGGGGCACCTTCCACGTCCCAGGAATTCGCGTGCTTCTCCTTCCAGTCCTTCGGAGCCGACAGAATAATCAGATGAACGTGTGCTCCCCCTCGTGCCTCATGACACCACGACGATCTACCCCGTTGGGTTATTCACTCTTAAACGTACGGACTGGTCCAAGCACCTCAGTTTAATGTGTTATTAGACCCTATTTCTAAACATTCAATTATGCGCTTGCTCTACCTCATCGGATTTCAATTTAACTTGGTTATTCCCGTTCACATTGACTTCTTATTCAAGTTACCAAGTTCCTCTTGCTTATCAATTTCAGTTATATAACTTAACGCATTTGAGTTTATTAATAAGCCCACAACATGTTATTCTCAAGATTGTGATCCAAGGTCTGTAATCCACATTCCCTTTATATTATAGTTTGATTTCATAGTTACAATAACATGTTCTACTTAATATGTAATTAAGTATATCTCAATTCACATGTTTTCTGTTTAACATGTCACTCATTATTTATGATTAAATATAACTTATTTCATTTCATAAGCTTGCCCCCTTCTTTCTAATTTCATCATAGTTCCATCTCATACTGTCACTACCACTTATTGTTGTTTACTTATTAACTTAGTTCTATTTACTAAGGTTTACCAATAAGTTTTTTCCCACAAATATAACATATGTTGTCCCCATCCGTAGATTTCAGATTCTCATTCTTACAAATAACTTAATTTAAAAATTAAGTACAACTTATCTCGTTACGCAAGCTGTCCCATTTCCTTTATCTTTTATTATAACCTAAGTTATAATTTCCGCTTGTCCCTGGGACAAGCCTACCTATTATATAACATTCTCATTCATGTAATCTATTTATAATAGTTTATTATCATTCCCCGTTCATTCCATTTCTGTTTACTGTTGTATCTTTCATTCATTTTCTTATTCAATTCCATTAATCATAATTAATGTTATTTTATCAATCCTGTTGTTTATATATATATATATATGCTTTAGACCTCTCACATTAAGCCTACACTTGTGGATGTTGGATTTGTTGGGTGGTTCCGGGCAGACTTCTACCACAAGTTGACTTGATCTCGTGTCTTAGCACCATTAGATGTATATGCACTAGACCTCTCACATTTAATTAGCAACTTGTGGATGGTGGATTTGCCGGGTGGTTCTGGGCAGATTTCAACCACAAGTTGAATTTAACCTCGTGTCTGAGTGCAGTTACAGTTTTCTATTTACTATAAATTTTTTATATAATTTAGGCATGTCTATTCTTTCAAATTTTTACCGTGATCTATATTTTACATGTCATCATATTAAGCTCATTTTATGTCGCATGTTCTTTCTAACAAGTAATTAATTCTATTCTAACGTGTAATCATTTAATCATGTAACTGTATAAATCTAACAAATTAACGTGTAATTTTCTCAATTCTATAGTTAATAATTCAAGTACATAATATGCCACAAGTTAATCAGGTAGCATGTATACAACAGTAATCGCTACACATATTTTAACAAGTTTACATTTCAACATATGAACATTTTAGCATATTAAACGTTTCAACATATGAATTTTCCAACATATTAATATTTTAACATATTAATATTTCAACATGTCATATTAGCATTTAATCATTCTATCAGATTTACATTGCATACTAATGGGGAATGTCAAACGATAATATACCATTATCAAAAATGATATAACTTAAATCCACTCACCTAATTTGCTCTTCAAATCCTAAATCTGGTCCAGATCTAGTATTCCATGGTCCTCCTAACTAAATTTAGAACCTAACAACCATCGATCCATAATTCTTACTAACAGAAAAAGGGAAGAAAGAGGAGAAAATTGAAATAGACCAGATCTAAGAAATTTCCTTACTTCGAATATGATTATGAACACCTTCTTATTGATATTCATTCTTTTCCTCCAGATCTTGATTCAGAATTTTCCTAAACTAATTATGTTATTTTTCTGAAGAGATTTGAGGAGGGAGTAGAATGGCAGAGTATAGACGTCGTCTCAGAAATATGAGATTTATGCTAGGTTCTGCTAGCTTATTTATAGGTGTTCAGGATCTTATCGTACACGCAACGCTGAGTCGGCATTGAACCCAGTTAAGAAAATAATCCAGGTTCGTAGATGAATCTAGCCGGATCTGGGGGGTGTCGACCCCCCTACAGGGTTGTTGACTGTAACACCCCACATCCGTTAAGGTCACTCGCAAAGGGAATGCCTTAACTTCGGTGGAGAGTTATAGGTAAAAGATACAGATAAATTACAAGATAGACAAAATTAAAACAACGGAAAATAGAACTTTACTTTATTGATGAAATAGTTTGTACAACAATTGTTTTCCAATGCTAGGATATCTGTCTTACAAAATAAAGAAGCATAAAAATACATTTATATTCCCCAATGTAGTGTGGGCCAGCCATAGCAATGGAAAAGAGAATCCAAGCAGAACTTCGACTAACCATTAGCTTGGAAAGAAAACTGGGCTAAGTAGTGATATTCCCTCCCTACGAACCTTGGGGGGGAACGGAAGACAAGAAAGCGAAAGAAAACAGAGTCAGACATAAAGTCTGATAAGTTCAGTAACTTTCAACATGTGAACAGGTAAAAAGCAATATGGCGTGAATTAACTGTATACAAGACTACACCATGATGACGGGAATCATAAGGTTAGCACAAGATATGATAAGGTAAGATAAACTGGATGCACTTCTATACGTTCTCTGCTTCGCTACTACCGTGTTATTCTAATTTATATATCCCTGCACCACCTAACTAGTAATCTGTATAAACTGATAAGAACAGATACGTGATCCCAATCCCCGCAATTGTGGTTGTTTCAGGTGTACATCATTTATTTATTACCTAGATCTAATCTAGGGTTTTTCTATCAAATGCTTCCTAGATTCAACTAGGGTATACACGACTTATCTAATGCCTCTCGGATTTTAGGGTTTACGCGACCTAGGTCCAACTAGGGATTATGCTACCTATCGAACGATGCCCCTAGTCTAGGACACAATACCCAGAGTGGTATATGTTCTTAGACTTTCCCCACGTATGTGTCATGGATCGTTATCGCTGTCTAGATGCACATGTCCTCTATATGTGCGACCCGAGTCTCGTGGCAGGGCAAATTAAGAAACACAAAACTCCGTCGGGAGTTTTTAGATATCTACCGATGCAGATGCTAAGGTCTGTTTTTCCAGTGGCTATGGTCCCACCCGACCCCTCCCTCAACTAATGAAAGGCACACCTTGAAAAATGAGAACTATACGCAGGCCCTCTATGCCCCACTAACCTATGGCCATCCGCACCTATAACTAGATAGCAAGTATATGGTTAGTCGGAGTTCCCCGCCTTTCCGCTTCACGTATCTCGATTGACTCAAGATGGTAGGTAGACGACGAGTTGCTATCACAGGGCTACTGGTCTCGCCGAATCACGCTGGTCCATCCTAGTCTTTAGGTTGCCTCATATTGCAACCAAGGCATACCCTTGGTTCTTCTAACGCAGACCTTAACCTCTGTGAGCCCAGGCGGATCATCTGCAGCCTCACAGAGAGATACCAAGAGTACCCTCACGTCCACTCGAAGCCGCGTGCTTCGTAACCCAGTTTGGAGCCTTATTTAAGATCAGATGGACGTTTGCTCCTTCTCGTGTTGTATTGTACTAAGGTTTACTACTTAGTCCTCTTAACTAAGGTTTACTACTTAGTTCCTGAATCGTCATTTTCTTAACTAAGGTTTACAACTTAGTCCTCTTAACTAAGGTTTACTACTTAGTTCGTTTTCTCGTCAAGTTGGATTGGTTGAGTGTCATTAGTCAATTCAAGTTGACTTAACCCATTCATTTGTCATGTAAAACTGGTTAAGTGTTATCAATAGTTCATGTTGACTTAACCCTACCACAAATCAAGTTATATTGGTTTAAGTATTTCTTATTACTTAACCCCACCCCTTCATCTTGTATTGGTTATGTGTTCCCTTTAACTTAACCCTAACATCTGTTTGTTTTGCATATTCTAATGGTTAAGCATTGCCCTTCATCTTTTAACTTAACCTTGTTCATTTGTCACACTATGATGGACAAGTGTTCCGAGCTTACTTAACTCCACCTTCTAGTTAACATGTTAAATTGGCTAAGTGTATTTTACTTAACCCCCATCTTCTAGTCTAGTTAACATGTTATAACGATTAAACCTTTTCTTAACCTCACCCACTTGTCTAGTTATAACAGTTATTTAACCTCTACAAGTCTTGTTAACATGTTAAGTTGGTTAAGTGTTCCTATGGACTTAACCCTCCCATTCTAGCTTAACCGTTTCTTAGCTTTAAATTATTCCTTAAAGCACCAACCACTCACATTAGACAGATATCGTTGTGGTTACTGGATGTGCCGGTCGGTTCCGGGCAGATTTACACCACAACTCAGTCTAACCTCGGGTCCTTTTGGGCTCAATGCTCTAACCACCCACATTAGATAGGTATTGTTATGGTTGTTGGATTTGTCGGGCGGTTCCGGGCAGTCTTATACCGTAACTCAATCTAACCTCGGGTTAGGCATATTTGTCTTTCCCTAGATTTACATATTTATCCTGTTTGTCTATATGTAAATTGCTAACGACTCTTTTAAACAAATTTGGCCTATGTTATACTCATTTTTCATGCCCACTAACATACCTATATTATAGGCCCAAATCTTGATTTACCGATCATTTAACCCAACTTGCAGTTTTATGCCAATTTAGATCTAATATTCTCATTTACAGTTCATGTCAAAAATAGATTTGATACTCTAGTTTACAGTTTATGCCCAAAACTTGGCTTACATGCCAATTACATACTTTGCGGTCAATTAACAATTTACCATTATACGCCCAAGTCTAGTATGCATATAATATTTACTGTTATAGCCAATTCAGATTTATACCAACATGTTTATTATGCCAAATTATATAAATTAGGCTACGCCCAAATTTCCCCCGCTGTAGTCGTACGTATAACATGATTTCACAAGTTCCTAAGTACTTATGAAATGAAACTAACCAAAAGGAACAGGGGATAAGCACGAGAATTTGACATAAAGAGTAGGCATGCAAAAAGCGAACCAAATACAAAGATAATGATTCCAATAGGTTTGATGTACATAACAGTGAATAGGAATAAACTAGACAAGCTATATCATAAATATAAGATCAACATAATTTAGGGAATAGGCATAGGTGATTTGGTCCAACATGATGCCAGTTCGGTGTACAACATGATTTGTAACTATAGGGTTATGGGCATACGCAGCTAACCATACTAGTCAAATGCAATTAACCACAATAGTCCTAGGCAATTAACCACAAAATAGTCCTAGGCAATTAACCACAATAGTCATAGTCATGGTTTCATAGTTATGAATCATGGGCAATTAAACACAATAGTCATGGATAATTAACCAAAATAGTCCTAGGCAATTACCCTAAATAGTCATAGGCAATTAACTGTAATAATTTCAAAATCATGGTCATGGACAATAGTCTTATAATCATAGGCAGTAATCTCATAGTCATGAGTCGTAGGTGATCAACCACAATTGTCCTTGTCATAGTCATAGGCAATAGTTTTATGTTCACGGTCATAGGCATAGGCACAATCTTATGTTCACAGTCATAGGCATAAGCTATTAACAATAGTTTCAACATCATAAGCATAGGTACAGTCTCATCGGTAATTAATCTCAATAGTTCTTAATCAGATCCAAAGGCATATACAAGCACAGATTCAAATGAGAGGATCAGGCATATTCTTATATCCATTTGATTACATGCCACAAATAGATCTAAACGTTCAAATCTAAAAAGAAACTGACTTACATTGATTGGTTTTAGAAAAGGATAATAAGATAACGTTGAGGTGATTTGCTATGATTCGTGCGATGTTGCTCGAAGTCGTTGAATTAGCCATTCCTTCCCTTCCTTAAGCTCTAACTTGATTTGAATCTCCAATTTGCAATTCCTAGCCGTAGTCTTCAAGAAATAGTCTTCGTATTTTATTTTAATTTATTTATTTTAATTATTCCAGAGGCAGCGTAAGGAGAGAATGAAATGGTGTAAAGAGAATGAGACTAGGAGGCTGTTTATATAGGATTAGGCGGACGAATCTAGACAGAAAACGAGACCGGATACATCAGAATGAACCCAGGCTCAAAACTGGGTTCTGGCACCAGGTCGACACCCAGGTCGACCATATGGTCGACCTGGTCCCTGGGAGGTCGACCATAGTGTCGACCCCCAGGTCGACCTGGTCCTGGGCGGGAAAATTCCCGCCCAATCTGCGCTGGCGTTTGAATTCGAATTTCGAATTCGAATTTTGAACTGTTTTCGATTCTGAAAATTTCTGAAACTTCAAAGGGTCATATCTACCTCATACGGACTCCGTTTTTTGAAAACTCGGACTCGTTTCCAAGCAGAATTTTGAGACGAACGCAATGGTGCAACCCGTTTCCCTTGGTTCTTATTTTAAAATTTAGTTTTGCCTTGATTTATGGTTTTAACATGTTATAAAAATACGGGGTGTTACATTGACCCCGGTCTTGACCCCCTACAGGGGTTTCAACCCCCCTATTTTACCGCGAGCAGTTTTGGCGTAGAAATTTGATTTTTGAATTTCTGGAATTTATTTAACTGTTGTATTCACATGTAATCTTCATATACGTATACAAATCTTCTAATGACCATTTTGCGCGTATATATATATATATGCATAACTTTTATTCGATTTCAAAATTCAAACGGTGTTGTACTGTTATTTAATTCTTGCCATATTTCTTTGATTGCAGCCTTATCTTGAATTTTATCACTTGTATATATACATATTTCTGCACATATATACGCGTATATTTACATATACATGTATACGTATATTTTTCTATACTTCTTTATATGTATACTTTTCCTTATATGTGTGTTTATACATATTTTTCACTTATGAATATGTGTTATTTTAGCCATTTACTTAAAACAAAAATATGACATCGGTGGGGATTGAACTCTATACCTCTTATATGCAAACCACATGCTCTAACCAACTGGACTACTATGGCTATTGTTAACAAGGCTTAGAACAATGGTAGTTATTGTTCTCTTCTTATTCCTCTTTTTCATGTTTGTTACAATATTTCATTTAAACCATTGTATGAATCTTTTTCTTTTGTCTCTCCTTTATTATTAATGCATAATATTTGTAAATCATTGCATGCAACATAATTACACCACATGCAACCAATCCTTCTTTCTTTTAATGCATGAATTACATTTTTATTTGCATTAATATTTTCTTCTGTTTCAGTGCATGTATTTATTACATGCAATCATATATTATCATTATCATATTTTTCTTTTAAATGTTTATGTATATGCATATATACACATATGCATTATTGAATTATTTAATTGTTACGAAATGCGGTGTGTTACAAACCATTAGGTTGATAATTTAAAATTTAATTTTAAATGTTGATTTGAAATTTAAATAACTTAAATTCAATAGTTTTGAATACTTTATTAATATAAATAATAAAATAATAATTTAATTCTGAAATAGTCAAAATATGGTGGATTTGCAATAAAGTATGTATTGGCAATGTAAAAGATTTAATTGAGTTATATTTGAATAATATTAATGAATTCGTTTATTAATCATTATTTGAATGTACAATTTATATTTAATTAAAAACGAGCACGCAACGTCGTGGTAGTTTGTAGTTTTACGTTTTGAACTTTAAATGTGTATGATCCAATGTAAGTTGGATTTTTGAAATAAGGATCATTCCGATCTGATAATAATTTTCTAATGAAAGGGAAAAATCAAGATTTCATGTTGTAGATTTTTAGTTATGTCCAAATCAAATTTTCAAAAGGTTGCTATGGAATCGTTCATAAACCGTAATGAATTATTTAATAAAACGAAAGGATTCTTAAGTAAATTTAATATCGTTTTGACTTGAAATTCAAATATTTGAAATTGGAACTAGCTTATTTTAAAGCTATATGAAATTCTATTTTGGTATATACGATAATAATAATTTATTATTATATTGAATCATTTTGAAATTAATTTATATTGATTTAAATTAAACCTTTAAAAGGACTATTATTCAAATGACCTCGGATTTCAACGAAACAAATTCTATTAAATCTGTAATAGCTAATTATTCATAGATTTCACGTTTCATGTCAATCGGAGTTATTTTTTTAACATATGTAAATTAAAATGTAAATAAATCGATAATTTGGAATCAAACTAGGAGCGCTTTGAGCAAAAAAGACTTGGATTTTGAAGCAACAAGTTTCATTGGGTCCGGAATGGTGAAATATAGCTTGATGTCCATTTTCATCGCAATTGGAGTTTGTATGTAATCATACGAAAAAAAGGTCGAACGGAAATGACGATAGACGCGAACGAATTAAAATATAATAAATCTAACTATCATTAGTCATTTTAACTAAAATATTGCTTACCACTTCAAGAATAAAAAAAATATAAATCTCCTCTATATAAATACCCTAACCATAACCTCAATTCACAAATCAATAGCCTCTATTTTACATTTCAGTCCAGTTTCAGACTTCAACTTTTAACTTCCAATCTGTAATGAATTTGCAAAAGTCATCAACTGGAAAGTTGTTAAGAATGGAAAGCTTGACAAGCTGTCGAAATTTGATGGATAACAATCACCTGGGATGGCCGGAAATCACTAGTAACCGTGATAAAGTCATTTTCATATTTCATGAATTTTGAGGAGGTGGAGGTGGATTCGGGTGAGAGAACCTAAAGGAAAGTCAGAGAGGGAAGGAAGGTCAACAACATTGGTGTTAGTGAGATGACCTTCAGTGGTGTATGGTGGGGGCAAGACGGAGTTGATCGGAGTTGTTCAATTTTGGGAGTGGCAATCAGATTTCGTGGATTTCCAGGTGATGGGTGACGAATTGGATGAGGTGACCTGAAGATGGAAGTTGCAGAAGGGGAAGGGGTTCCTGTTGGTAGTGGTGTGATGGCCTGGAATCGCCTGTGTCGACATTAATGTCAAGACAAACAGGAAATGTAACACCCTGTAATTTTAAAGAACACTCTAAGGATAAACTAAAAGAATACTTAATTAAATATTGGGAATTTAGGGAAATGGACTGTACCATAGCATTCATCTCAGAATTCTTCTTGAGATAGACACCGAGTTTGCATAAAATGAACATCGTATGAAGAAGATATTAAGCTTTAAAGTTTGTATACATATAAGTAAAATATATATAAACAAAATTGGTCCAGAATTCAAATAAAATCAAAATCGAAGAGCGAGAAGGCACGCGGGAATTTGACCCGTTGGGGGTCAACCCATGCCCCGTTGGGGTCGACCCACTCCAGATCCATCCAGGTTCTTAATTTGAACCTAGGCTTATTTTTGAACGAGATTCGTTGACGGTAGGTGATAAATAGGACAACATTTCTATTATTTTATTCACCCAAAACAATGGAGACAACAAGATTCTAACCCAACATGAATTGAAGCTTATTCTTCTGCAACAACGACTTATACGTATACAAGAATCTCTGCTACAACATCAACATTCTTTTGTCAATTCTTTAGATCAAGTCTCTATGAATTCATGTTATTTTTAGATATAAACATTTAACAAGTAATCTTGACATGTTGATAAATCTGCATCTAAAGCTATGCCCGTTAAGAAGTTAATTCATACCTAAACAGATCTGCATTACATGTTCACTGTATCTACTTTTCAGTTCTGATATGCCTATTTCTGTTATCATATGCCTATTCTGATATTATGCCTATTTCTGTTCTCTTCTCTCCCTCTCTCCCTTTTTTATTTTTATAGCCTAGCTACCTTCGAGCCTAGGCTTATCGCTGAAATATGTGAAAGGACGAAATTGGGAATGCTTGGAAAAGATAAATTGGGACAAATCTTGTATTATGAATCATGACAGGGATTTGGGAGAATAACCTATACTTTGATGTAAGACTAAACTTGGGGCATATGATATACTGTGAAATATGACCGGAATTTGAGGCATATAAATCTGTAGGCTTGATTTAAGGTTAACCGAAACATGTTAATGAAATTGTAAGTAACTTGTTGTAACTTGTGGAGATGTTTGATCTATTAAAATGACTAATATGCTGAAATCTATTGAAACTAAATACTTTAATTGAAAAAACAATGATGAGCATGAGTAATTCCTAAATAGGATTATTAGACCAAAAAGATTGTTAACACAATTATGGCAATTAAGAAATGGCAACCACACTTAGACAGAAGGTTAAGTTCAACTTGTAGTAGAAGTCTGGCCAGAACCTCCCTGTAAATCCAGCATCCACAAGTTGTTAGTTTAATGTGAGGGGTCTGATGTGTAAATATACATGTAACGGTGCTAAGACACGAGGTTAATTTCAACTTGTGGTAGAAGTTTGCCCGGAACCACCCGGCATATCCAGCGTCCACAAGGGGTTAACTTAATGTAAGAGGTCTGGTGCATTAACATACATGAACGAAGAATGATAATAACCTATTAACCCATAATACTTAACATGTTTAATATATGGGGATTATATAAGCCGTTAAACTTTAACTTATTGAATTTGTGGGGTTAAGTAAATTTGTTGAATCTACGGGGTTAAGTAAATCTGTTTAATCTGTGGGGGTTATATGAACCTGATAATATGTAAGACTTAACATGTTATATCTTTGGGGGCTATATGAACCTGTTAACCTGTAACACTTAACCCATTTAAATCTGTAGGTTATATGAACCTGTTATATTGTGGGGGGTTAAGTAAACCTATTTGAATCTGTGGTGGTTAAGTAAATCTATAAAATCAGTGCGGGGTTATATGAACCCGATGTACTTACCCTGTTTTATATGTTGGGTTTATGCGGGCTTGTTAAACTGCTAGGCATAGCCTGTCAAAATCCTATTAGTTGGGGATACAAGCCTAGGGGATGGCTTGTATCATTTGTGGTGTGGGACCCGTATCAGTCAGTAGCCCATACAGGTATCACAGGGGGACCCCAAACTAGGTAAGGGTTAGGGGCACGCTTACTGAGCTGATTGTAAGAGGTTCATATGGGAAGAGGTATTCTGATAGCGCGTTACGATGGGGTCATGTGCGTGCATGGTTCCAGATGTATGAGGGATAATAAGCCGCTATAACACCAGTAGATATGGCTGTGTTTATATGGGGGTTGCCACTTTAGGAAGTTATACATCCTACATTGGGACCGGCACAGGGTATTTACGGGATAGGGAGCCAACCGATTGGGGGTAGTAATTAGGGTACATCTAGTCCTTCCTGTTTAGGTGCCCGTTATTTATGGTTGGGGTAACATCCGTTATTTATATGTTGGGGTACCTGTTATTATTGTTTGGGGTAAAACCCGTTACAAGAAGTACACCTAAGTCTACCATTTTGTTTATGAGGGTTTCATATCTGTTATGCTAGTATTGTTGCAGAGAAAAGTATTTGAGAAACGTAATCTGTTCACTTCATCCTAGTTATCCTGTTCAGGCTGTTATACATGTTTTATGATACTGTTATCTCTCATCCAATTTGTATGTCTGTTGTTTATATGCTAAAAGTAACTGGACTTGCCAGACTTATGTCTGACCCGTTTTGTTTCCTTTTCTCTCTCTTCCTCCCCCGTAGGTTCTCAAGGTGGGAGTGCTCAGGCTTGATTAGGATTCTCTCTTCTGTTTCTGCTTGGATTTTGGATTTGCTTTAATGTACCGCTTTTACTATCAGTCTACTCTGTAATGGCTCTTTTTGGAGACTACGATTTTATTTTTATGTACTCTGGTGGTTTTAGTACAAGGAAGATACATTTATTGATGCAATTGAATTTCAGTATTTCAGACCGATGTTGTAACCGGATTTCGGACCACGATGTTTTCTGTTTGAAAATGTACTTTAAAAGTTCTGCTACTATTTTATATCTATCTTGTGATGGTTATGTTTCTGGTTTCCTATAATGCTTCATGGAACTTAGTGCATTCTGTTAAAAAGTGACATTAACGGACGCGGGGTGTCACATTTGGTATCAAAGCTGAAGGTTACAATATTGGATAAAAGGTTTTGAAAATTGTTTTCAAAAGGTTTCAACAAGAAAGTATTTTCAAAGAAAAGTCTGGTTTTGAAAAACATATTCCCCAAAGCCATATAAAATATCTCTCGATTCTCTGTTAGATTCCTTCTTCCTTTTCATTTCAGTATGTCTGGGGAACCGAATATCCCCAACAACGTTCAAGTACCGGCTTGGTTCCACAGGTATCTTAAGGCTATGGCACATACCGAAAGCCAAGGAGACGCCCCTCCCCAAGCTAAAGCCATTGTCCCTCCACGTTCGCAAGTAGATAATTCCTCTAAGAGATGTCATGGTTGGAAGCGCTTTGGTCATTTGGTCAAGGAATGTAGAAAAAGGAAGAACGCTTGTTTCAACTATGACAAAGTTGGACATTATACTAGGAAATGCCCAAAGAAGCAAGGACATGGGCAAAAGTCCTTGACCATCTGGAGAGCTGGTGCATGCTTTCGAGGGCATTGGACTACATGAAGGTGGGAAAGTTTCTGGTTAATTTTTGATTTCTCTTTCCGATCATCCTGTTAGGACTCTTTTTTATTCTAGTGCTTCACATTCTTTTTTATCTGATTCTATAGTCAAGTCTCTTCATCTTAAACTAGTATGGTTTCAGACCCCGTTGTCGTCTCAAACCCCATTGGGGACACGTCTCATATGTTTATGATTTGTCGAGGTTTGTGGATATCTGTATTGGGAGTCGAGTTTGAGTGCAACGCATATGTGCTTGGTTTTATGGGATATGGTTTGATTCTAGGGATGGATTGGCTAGCCATGTATTGTACCATTCTAGATTTTGAGAGGAGGGTCATTAGACTTTTGACTTGCCATGGGAGGACTCTCAAGATTTCTTGTGACCCAAAAGGGTCTGTCATGCTTAGTTTCCTAGAATCACTTGTTGCATCTGTCGATGATTTACGATCTGTACCGGTACTTCGTGAGTATTCGGATGTTTTTGAGGAGGTTGGGGGCTCACCTCCGAGGCACAAGATTGATTTCCGAATATACTTAGTGGATAATTCGAAGCCAACCGCACTGCCTGTGCGTCACACGACTCCTAGGGAAAGGAGGGAGCCCAGCAAGCAAATTGGGGAGCTACTTGAGAAGGGGTTTATTAGACGAAGCATATCTGAATGGGGTGCTCTAGTCGTCTTTGCAATTAAGGCAGACGGCTCGCTTCGCTAATGTGTGGATTATAGGGAGTTGAATAAACTCACTAAGAAGAATCGGCACCCACTTCCGAGGATAGATGATCTGTTTGACCAGCTTGTTGGTGCATCTGATTTCTCTCAGTTAGACTTGGCCACAGATTTTCATCAGTTGAGGGTGGCCGAGGACATTATATACAAGACCGCATTCAGAACTTCAGGTGGTTTCTTCGAGTGGCTAGTCATGCCTTTTGGGTTGACGAATGCAACCGTGTATTTTGTGGATCTAATGAGTAGGGTGTTTCGGGAGTTTCTGAATTAGTTCGCTGTGGTCTTTGAGGATGACATTATGATCTTCTCGAAGAGCGAGGAAGAGCGTGCCTAACATTAAAGGGAGGTTCTGAGGACTCTCCGAGCGCACCAGCCTAAGGCGAAATTCTCCAAATGTCCTTTTTGGAGAAAGGAAGTGAGATTTCTGGGGTATGTGGTCTTCAAGGATGGGATAGCAGTGGATCCCGCAAAAGTAGTTGCAGTTCAAGACTAGAAGGTTCCAAAGAATAGAACGGAGGGGAGGAGTTTTATTGTTTTAGCGAGCTATTATAGGAAGTTTATTAAGGACTTAGCGAAGGTATCATCCCTACTCGCCAGACTAACAAAGAAGAATCTGACCTTTGTTTGGGATTTTGAATATGAGGATGCTTTTCAGCAATTGAAGAGGGCTCTGACAACAGCCCCTGTTTTGACTTTGCCTGATGGGAACAAAGTGTTCACAGTGTACACTGATGCATGTAGTACAGGGCTTGGTGTCGTCTGGACACATGAGGGAAGGGCGTTGAGTCGAGAATTTCATAGAGTTTTGATTTCTGACGAAGGGATAAGCCGTGACTGACAAAAAGAAGATATTCATTGGTTTGAAGAGACATAAAGAGCTACATATGGTATTTTATATTAGAGGTTGATTATTTGGTGTTTTAGTAGTGTTACTTAGGTTAAAATCTATCCTCAAATAATCACATACCTCGAATTTATCAATATATATATACAAATATATATATGTGTACACACTAATTTTTCACACTGGGTGAAACCGGCTGACCGCCTCGATTTTTACTAGTCGATTGTTTCTGCCCAGTTTGCAAAATAAACGTGCACACATAAATATAATGTATGTATATTCAAATTCCTGTCTACTGGTCCTTTTTGACCTGTCGACCGTTTTCTTTCATAGAGCAACCTTTCAAATAGACACTTCCTTTCATCAATGGTTGCATCTCCTTCTATTCACTAACAATCATGGCCATTGTTTGTTACTCTTCACAACGGGTTACAACCATTTATTCTTTATATACACACCATGAGATCATCATTCCTATCTATCGATTTCCAACATACAAAATTGACTTATTGCTATCTATATTCTTGATCTCATTCTCAAGTGCTCAATTGCTCATATTCTATAAAATATCATTTGAATCCTAGAATCTATTTAATATTCTTTTGATTCAATACGATATCCACTTCCAAATCTTCATATACACAAATATTATATTTGAGGATAAGATTATAGGAAGGTTGTACCACAAGTGACAAATTCGTGTTATCAAGAACACATATTGTCAATAACAATTGTATTTATCTTTGTTGAAGTCCTCGGTGTTGTAATAGGCAAGTGTTGAAGTCCTTGGTAGTGTTAGAGGCGTGAAATCCTATTCGTCTGCTCGGTTGTTGTATACATGTTCCTCCGGTTGAAGTGAGGTGATTGTTAGTGAAAATCCGGATAGAAGTCTGGGACTAGACGTAGGACAGTGCTCCGAACCAGTATAAAAATCCCTGGTGTGATTTTTCTATTTTATTGCAATTACTGTTTTATATAGATTTGTGATTAGCTATTATTTCATACTTGTGTGTTATACATCATATTACACGATCCGTGTGTACTATACTAGCACGTACACACATTTTCATTTGGTATCAGAGCATGGTCATCACATAACTGTAACACAGTTATTTGATATATTCAAGTAATATGGCAAATAACGCAAGTACCAACACTATCACTCAAAACAATACTTACACGGAAGGTCAGTCGACACAAAGACCTCCATTCTTTAATGGTCTCAACTATAGCTATTAGGCAACACGTAAGTCATTCTTTATGCAATCAAATAGCTATGATGCCTGGAATGCTACCCAAAAAGAAATAGTGAAACCTACAATTGATTATTCAGAATGGACACCGGTTGAGAAAACGGCAGCAGCCGTAAATGCAAAAGCAATAAACATGTTGTTTTGTGCATTAAACCAAAATGAATATAACCGTATTAGTATCTGCACCACCGGCATATCAAGTTTGGCAAACACTGAAAACCACTCAAGAAGGTACTAACAAGGTTAAACAGGCAAAAATATCCATGCTGAAAAGTCAGTTTCAAAATTTCAAAATGTAGCCGAATGAGACAATAAATGATATGTATTCACGGTTTCAAACTATTCATCATGCACTTATCGGTTTAGGACAAAAATATTCAAATTTTGATGTTGTTTCAACAGTCCTACATTCTCTGACCAGTGAATGGAAAGGAAAAGTATTAGCAATTGAAGAAGCTAACGACCTTTCTGTCATGAAGGCAGATGAATTGATAGGAAATCTAATGTCCTATGAAGCTAATTTACAGGCTAGAAAGGAACAGAAATAAGAAAAGAAAAATGTATCATTTCATGCTGGAAAAGATGAAAATGAAGACCTTGCATTCATTGCAAAAGGTTTCAAAAAATTTCTAAAACAACGAAAAGCCAGTCGGTATAACAAAAAGAAAACTGGATCAAATAAACCATCATCATCCGCTATAGAATGTTTCAACTGCCACAAAAAGGGGCACATGCACAAGGATTGTCCAGAGCAAAAGAAGAAGTCAGAAAATAACAAATTCAAATACAAGAAGGTCAAATCAAAGAAACAAGCATTCTCAGTTACATGGGACAATTCAGACTCATCTTCATCGTAAAGTGAAAGTGATACAGAAAATGAATAAGCAAATGTTTGTTTCATGACAGCAGAGGATGAGGTACAAATTCCTACATTTGATGAAGTACTTGATATTAATGTTAAATTGATAGTCAAATATAAAGACATAAAATGACAATTCAAAGAAGCCAAAGCAGATTTGAGTAGAGCAGAGTTTGAACGAGATATGTAAAAGACGAGAAGGAAATATTAGAAGGAGAACTTGAAAAATTTCAAGAATCATCATCTACTATTGGCACTCAATTATCTCTTTTGAGTCAAGAAATTGAAACTCAAAAGGAGAGAAACGATGCTCTTACTATTGAAAACCATGAGCTTAATGCAAAAGTCAAAATTTTGGACCTAGAAAAAGTTAGTTTACAAATTAAGTTAGATAATATTACTCAAAATGTTTCTAACTTCAACAAAGGTCGAGAAAGTTTGACAAAGATCATTGAAAGTTCACAATCTGCTTCAAACAAACAAGGTTTGGGATATAAGAAACAAGAAACCAAGAAACATGTCAAAAAGAAGAAAAAATATATAGTAAAAAATGAAGCTAAGAAAAGTTTTAGTTTATTATATTCCAAGCCAAAACCAGTTGTGAAATTTCAAAAGGAAAATGAGAAGACTATCAAAATATGGGTTCCTAAAACAAATAACAATTTGATTAGGAACAAATATATTCAACATTTCATGAATACTGTGCATCTTAATTCAAATTATTTATATAAAGGGGATACCGGACCCGTATGGGTTTGGACTCCTAAGACCTAACTCTTAGGACTCTGTAAAAAGGTGGGTACCATGGACTTAATCTTATTTTTTGTAGGTCCCACTTAAGAAAAGAGGAAAGTGGATATTGTACAGTGGTTGCTCGAAGCACATGACTGGAGACAAAAGCTTATTGACAAATATTACATACTCAGATGGTGGCTCCGTCACTTTTGGAGATAATTTAAAAGGCTATACCATCGGCAAAGGCGATGTGAGCAATTATGGAAAATATAGTTCATATACAGGAACAATCTCAGGGGGAGATCATATACAGGGGTAGTTTCAGAATTATGTTGTCATCAATCAAAAATGGGGAGAATGTTGAGTCGAGAATTTCATAGAGTTTTGATTTCTGACAAAGAGATAAGCCATGATCGACAATAAGAAGATATTCGTTGGTTTGAAGAGACACAAATAGCTACATATGGTATTTTACATTAGAGGTTGATTATTTGGTGTTTTAGTAGTGTTACTTATGTTAAAATCTATCCTCAAATAATCATATACCTTGAATTTATCAATATATATACAAATATTTATGTGTACACACTAATTGTGCACACTGGGTGAAACCGGTCGACCTCCTGGATTTCTACCAGTCAACCGTTTCTGGCCAGTTTGCACAATAAACATGCACACATAAATATAACGTATACATATTCAAATTCCTGTCTACTGGTCCTTTTTGACCTGTCGACCGTTTTCTTTCAGAGAGCAAACTTTAAAATAGACACTTCCTTTCTTTTTCAATGGTTGCATTCCTTCTATTCACCAACAATCATGGCCATTGTTTGTTACTCTTCACAAAGGGTTACAACCGTTTATTCTTTATATAAACACCATGAGATCATCATTCCTATCTATCGATTTCCATCATACAAACTTGACTTATTGCTATCTATATTCTTGATCTCATTCTCAAGCGCTCAAAAGCTCATATTCAATAAAATATCGTTTGAATCCTAGAATCTATTTAATATTCTTTTGATTCAATATGATATCCACTTCCAAATCTTCATATCCATAAATATTCTATTTGAGGATAAGATTACAGGAAGGTTGTACCACAAGTGACAAATTCATGTTATCAAGAACACATATTGTCAACAACAATTGTATTTATCTTTGTTGAAGTCCTCAGTGTTGTATGGGGCAAGTGTTGAAGTCCTCGGTAGTGTTAGAAGCGTGAAATCCCGTTCGTCTGCTCGGGTGTTGTATACTTGTTCCTCTGGGTGAAGTGAGGTGATTTGTAACGACCCGTATTCTACGCATCATAGGATCGTAGGATATTTATTTCTTTCACATACGAAGTCGTTTGGTCATGTAACTTTGGGAGACGACTATTGGAGTCATTTCCCATGTTCATGATTTTTCCCGATTTTTAAATGACCATTTTACCCCTAGTTGGCACTGTTTTGGCCATAACTTTTGACTGGAAATGAATTTTGACCTGAAACCACTTCCATTGGCTTCGGATGATGGTTTCTCTTTCCGTAGAGTGGTCACATTAGCCGAACGGGCTTACCGTTTGGGGGATATGGCTGAAACAATTTTCAGATGGTGAAATACAGCTTAATTGGGCTTAACCGGGTGATTAGCAGCTAGGCCCAAGGGAAATTTCGGGTTTAGAGGTATAGGAGGACTGATTAGGGTTAGGTTATCACTTTCATTTCAGTTTTGAGCCGCCACAAACCTTCTTGAGACCTTAGTAATGGCTTCCATCCTCTAAAACCACTCCAAAACACATTTTTAGTGAAGATTAAGCCTAAACTACATCAAAACAAGGCCAAATAGCAACAAAGCAAGGTTGGAGCTGCTGCTATACATAGGAATTCGACCCAAACAGAGAATATTTCAGATTTGGTGATATATTTTGTGGCCAAGGTGAGTGATAGCATCGTTTTGACACTAATTACAGTTAATTAAGGGTAATTAGTGAAGATTAGCGAATTTATACACTAATAAATTCTGGAAAAATGTTTAGAAATTCTTAAATAATATTTCATGCCTCTGTTATAAAATTTAGACGATTTGGTTAAGTTTTACTAAGTATGTGCTTAAACATGATTAAGAGGGACTATGGGAAAATATGAAGTTTTAGTCACTTTTTGATCCCTTTTGATTCATTTGAATTGTTGTTTGCTGTTTGTGGTTGCTATTACATGTTGCTATGACTCTATGGTATGTTTCATGATTGATTAGAATAGTTAAATTGCTCGAAAACGTCGTCGAATGGCGTAGAAAGCTCGCTGGAAAGTTGCAGAAATGTACAGGCTCCTAACCGGATCGGATCGGATGGGGGCTCGGATCGGAAATGTGAACTGGGCAAGAAACCCGACCCGAACTGGAGTTTGGCACATAAAAGACTTGGCAGAAAGGAAGGCCGTTTACTTAGAGTTGGAGTGGACAGGGGGATCGGATCGGAACTATGGAGCAGGATCGGATCGGAGTAGGAGAGAGCGGATCGGATCGGAAGCATAATAGAGGCCAAATCGGATCGACTCACGAATGGGAGGCTACGACCGGAGCAAGACGAAGGGATCGGATCGGATCGGAGTAGATGGAAAACGAGGGAGCTGATCGAAGGAGGAGCATGAACTCGAAGGAAGACAGCAACCCGACCCGACCCGGAGGAGGACACCGACCCGACCCGAAGTGAAGCACCCGACCCGAATGGAAAGATGACAAGGAGGACCGACCCGAACCGACGAGAGTAACGACTACCGACCCGAACCTAATTCTAGAGCTGCTATTGCACGACAATTCTTCTGAAGACCCACCCCAATTCGACCAAACCCGAGATGCAAAGGAAGTCCAAATGAGAAGTTAGAGCTTAAGATTCAGATGGGAATCAACGAGTTCACTTCATGGTTGGGCTTTGCTGCGGGACGCGTGCCAAGGAGTTATCGACATCTATAGCTTTGGACCACTATAGTAGGAGGTACGAAGACGGATTCAGGGCCATTATGGCATCGGTAGAACCAAGGGCTATGACCAATGAAGTGGGTCATTGAAATGTTTGGTCATGACTCCAAGTGTTTGGCTTGGTCACAGCAGGGTTTCTACAAGTCGGGATTCGTCGTTACCTCAGTTTGTCTAGTGTTCCAAAGTGGTAGATGTCGTATGCTTTACGCACTGAGTGAGAGATGTGAGGATGGTTGCTATGGATGATTTGCTTGCTCTCATTTTGACATGCACACCCCACCCCCGTATTCTTACACTATTTATTATGGCACCTTGGAGTATTGTACGGTATGTGGTACTAACTCTTTGGTTGCAGGTCCAGGTTCAGGTATGGTTTAGTATACCTGTTATTATTCTGTTTAGATGCTTATCGCTCATACCAGGCTTTATGTCTGACCCAGAGTTTTATGTCTCCTCTTATTACTTTGGGTGCTCACACGAGCAGACTAGAGACAGGTTAGCTGGTGATGCACGGGTAGATGATCCTGAGACGAGCAGGAGGCTTCCACGTAATATACATATGTAGTATTCTCCCTGTGTTGTTGAAGATCACTACTTGGGCATTGGTGGTGTATCTTCTATTTTGGCTTTCTGTTGTTCAGAGACAGTAGATTTTGAAAAGTTGTAATAAGCTGTATTTGGATTTCCGCTGCTTTGAGATTGATGTTGGTTTTAGTTATCAGCTTATGCACTGTCTCGCCTGTTTTATGTCAAGTACATTATTATTATTATATTTTATTCCATGCGCTGTGAGACATTCTACAGGTTCTTTGATTAGTTCATTTCCTTCTTTCCTTTCTTATGACGACCGTCTTGTGCTAGTCGGGCATGTGTACAGCGCACTTTTGGAGGAAATGCAGGCTGGTGCGAGGCGGGCCGTCACACTTGGTATCAGAGCTCTAGGTTGCGTAGTTAACCTAGGGAAGTTATCAGGGAGAGATAGTATACGTATACGAGAGAGCGTATTTGTGATTATTTTGGTTTTCAAAAGCTATATATTAACTATTAGTAGTATAAGAATGAAGTTGTACTGCACTGGCACCACTATGGAGTCGTTAATCATTTCCTTTTTCAGATTGACGATGAGCCGATATGTTAGAGGTACCGGTAGAGGGGCCAATAATGGGAATGCTGCTGACATGAGGACGATGTTTACTGACCTCATGAGAGAGATGCTTAGAGATGTACAGAGGGCAGCTCCCAATGGTGGAAATGGTGGTGGTCCAATAGTGCAGGCACCAAGAGTCGACTTCGCCAAGCTGAATAAGGATTATACTAGCCTTGGTGGGAAGCCGTTCCATGGAACGGAGTCGGCTACGGATGTTCAGGATTGGGTGGATAGTTGCGAACGTATCTTCGAGGATTTGGGTATCGAGGATGCGATGAAGAGAAAGCTAGCGTCCCGTCAGCTGCAAGGGCGGGCAATGAATTGGTGGAATGCTATAAAGGCAGCTACTCCCGAAGATCAGATTACTTGGGAGCAGTTTAAGGCTCGCTTTAGTGAGAAGTTCATCCCAGCTGCTCAGAAGTCAATGTTGTTTAAGAAATTCTTGGAGCTCAAGCAGAATGGCAGGGCTGTCTCGGAGTATATTGCTGAATTTGACACTTTGTCAAAATATGGGTTATCTCTTATAGATACTGCCGAGAAAAAGAATGAGAAATTCATAACTGGATTGGATCAGTACTTGTGGGAAAAACTTATTAACCACATCGATGAGACGTTTGAATCGATTGTGGGGAAAGCGTTAAGGTCAGAAAGTCTCTACCCTAAGCCGAAGACTGAGGTTGCATCCGCAGATGAGCCAAAGCCACAAGCTAGTGGTGGAGGCAAAGGTGGTTCCCAGAATAAGAGAAAGCAGAATCAGGCTAAGGATGGCCAGAAGAAAAAGAACAAGCAAGATGTGGAGTGCTTCAGCTGTGGTAAGAAGGGCCATTATGCTAGTAATTGTCGGGCCAAGCCAGCGGATAGGAAGTGCTTCAACTGTGGCCAAATGGGACATCACAAGGACAAGTGTCCACAGCCCCCTAAGGAAAAGCAAATGGTGAAAGCATATGCTCTTAATGCTATTCCTTCTTCGTCGAATGCCCCAACTGCGGCGGAGAAGGGAAAGAATGTCGTCATTCAAGGTATGCTTTCTGTTTATGATGTTCCTGTTAGAGTTTTGTTTGATACCGGAGCTTCCAGTTCTTTCATATCTAGTGACTTGGTAGATAGGTTGGGATTGGAGCCCGAGATTGTCGATAGACCTTTAGTAGTGACGAACCCGATTGGTGGTTCGACTAGCCTTAGCATGATTTGTCGTAATGTGGTCCTATCGAGTCATGGATGCATGTTTGTTTGTGATTGCTTTGTTTTGGGCTTTACTGGGTTTGGCATTATTTTGGGAGTAGATTGGCTCCGAAGGTATGGGGTGGTGGTAGACTGTGAGGGCTTTTTGGTGACAGCTAGAACGGATGATGGGCGAAGGATAGTGTTTGGTGGTCTACCCAGTAAGGGGGTATTGGCTAGTTTTCTAAACTCCCTCGACATTCCGCATAGTGAGTTGTCAGGTTTGCCCGTGGTTGGCCAGTATCCGGATGTTTTCGAAGAAGTGACTGGACTTCCACCACACCGAGAGATTGAGTTTCGTATTGATTTGGTAAAGGATGCCAGGCCTATCGTGATGCCACTTCGTCGTATGGCACCAAGAGAGCAGCGGGAGCTCGAGGTGAAAGTCAGCGATCTTTTGAAGAAGGGATTTATCAGAAGGAGTGTTTCTGAATGGGGAGCACCAGTTGTGTTTGCTACCAAGGCGGATGGTTCCCTTCGTTTGTGTGTAGACTACCGCGAATTGAATAAAGTGACGAGGAAGAATAAGTATCCTCTACCGCGGATAGATGATTTGTTCGATCAGTTGAGTGGCGCGAGAATATTTTCTCAGTTGGATCTCGCGACAGGTTTTCATCAGCTTAGAGTGGAAGCTGAGAGTATAGCTAAAACGGCATTTCGAACGCCGTCTGGATTTTATGAATGGTTGGTTATGCCATTTGGGCTGACTAATGCCTCGGCATATTTTGTGGATCTTATGAATAGGGTATTCAGAGATCAGTTGAATAAGTCTGTTCTTGTGTTCGTGGATGATATTTTGGTCTATTCGAGGACAGAGGAAGAACACAAGGAACATTTAAGAGTAGCGATGGAGGTGTTGAGAAAACACCAATTGAAAGCCAAGTTTTCTAAGTGTCACTTCTGGAAGAGGGAAGTGAGGTTCTTGGGCCATGTTGTATCAGAGAATGGTATTGCCGTGGACCCAGCAAAGGTGGCTACGGTACAAGATTGGCCTACGCCCAAGAATGCAACAGATGTAAGAAGTTTCTTGGGGTTAGCGGGGTATTATCGTAAGCTTATCCAAGGTTTCTCCAAGATAGCAGCACCATTGACCCAGTTGACCAAGAAGAATCAAGCTTTTGTCTGGGATGAAAGGTGCGAGGATGCATTTAAAAGTCTAAAGGACAAGTTGACAAGCGCACCAGTGTTAGTCATTCCTAAAGGGGATGAAGAGATGACGGTATACACGGATGCCTGTGGTACCGGACTGGGAGCTGTATTGATGCAAGGCGGTAGGGTTGTAGCTTACGCAAGTCGGCAATTGAAACCGCACGAGAGAAGATACCCTACCCATGATTTAGAATTGGCAGCGATCGTGTTCGCGTTAAAGATGTGGAGACACTATCTCTTGGGAGAAAGATTTGAGCTGTTTACAGATCATAAGTCGTTGAAGTATCTATTCTCCCAGAAGGATTTAAATCTCCGTCAGCAGAGATGGTTAGAGTTCTTAGCTTCCTATGATTTTGACATCGCATACACACCGGGAAAGGGCAATGCGGTGGCTGATGCATTGAGTAGAAGACATGCCAGCTTAGGGGCTATGTTCCTTGAATGGAAGCAACTGGAGTTTATCGCGGGGTTTGATTTCAGACCAAAGTGCGAATTGGATCCAGAAATGTTAGCAAGTTTGGCGATCAGGCCTACTTTGATTGAACGGATCGGCTCTAGTCAGAGGGAAGATCCTAACCTATTGGAGATCATCTCCAAGTTAGAGATGGGTATCGATGAGGAGATGAACAAGTATGGGCTTGATCGAGATAGATGGCTTAGAAGGAATGGAAAGCTTGTTGTACCCAATGTCAATGGACTGAGGGATGAAGTGCTTAGAGAATGTCATCACTCAAGGCTGACCATACACCCCGGTGGTAATAAGATGTATCGAGATATGAAGCAGACCTACTACTGGGAAGGAATGAAAAGAGACGTTGGGAAGTTTATATCCAAGTGCATGAATTGTCAGCTAGTTAAAGCCGAGCAAAAGAAGCCTAGTGGGTTGTTACAGCCCTTAGAAATTCCCGAATGGAAATGGGAGCAAGTCTCGATGGATTTCATCGATGGGTTACCAAGGACTAGATCGGGATATGACAGCATTTGGGTAATTGTAGATCGACTGACTAAAAGTGCAAGGTTTATACCAGTCAAATCGACTAGAACGGCAGCTAAGTTAGCAGAATTGTATATGAAGTGGGTAGTGAGATTTCATGGAGTACCTAAAAGCATTGTGAGCGACCGAGACCCGTTGTTCACTAGTGGGTTTTGGAGGAGCTTGCAAGAGGCGCTAGGGTCAGAGTTACATCTCAGTACCGCATATCATCCTCAGACCGACGGTCAGACGGAAAGGGTGAATCGTATTTTAGAAGATCTCTTGAGAGCATGTATATTGGATTTTGGTGGATCATGGGATGACCATTTGCATCTAGTAGAGTTTGCATATAATAATAGTTACCAATCCAGTATCGGTATGGCTCCGTTTGAAGCTTTGTACGGAAGACCGTGCAACTCACCATCATGTTGGATAGAGACTGGCGAGAAGTTTATGCTTGGACCAGACATGGTGAGGGAAACTTCAGATAAAATCAAGGTCATTCAACAACGAATGAAGGCAGCCCAAGATAGGCAGAAGAGTTATGCTGATAAGAGGAGAAGAGACCTAAAATTCTCCGTGGGTGACTTGGTGTTTGTCAAGATTTCTCCGTTGAAGAGCGTAATACGATTTGGCAGGAGAGGCAAATTAGCACCAAGATTTGTTGGTCCATTCCCTGTTCTTGAACTAGTCGGGAATTTGGCATATAGAATTGACTTACCGGAGAAGATGGCGGGAGTTCACAACGTATTTCATGTTTCCCAACTAAGGAAGTTCGTTCACGACTCAGATATGACTATCTCACCTGATCAGTTAGAGGACTTCGAAGTAGAACCCGAGGCGGTTGGGAACCGCAAGCCGGCCCGTATTGTCGCACACGACATGAAGCAACTTCGAAGGAAGTCGGTGAAGCTAGTCAAGGTACAGTGGAGCGAAGACGAGAATGATTGTACTTGGGAAACAGAGGAGGACATAAGGAAGAAGTATCCAGAACTCTTTGTCTGGTAAGATTTTATTAGCGATTTAGTTTTCCGCATGCTAGGATAGACTTGTTTGCTTGCTTTGCATGTTTGATTGTTGTATGTGGTTGTTAGGCATGCGGGATCCTGTGTATGTTTTGGGTTAAGGAATTTCGGGGACGAAATTTCTTAAGGGGGGGAGAGTGTAACGACCCGTATTCTACGCATCATAGGATCGTAGGATATTTATTTCTTTCACATACGAAGTCGTTTGGTCATGTAACTTTGGGAGACGACTATTGGAGTCATTTCCCATGTTCATGATTTTTCCCGATTTTTAAATGACCATTTTACCCCTAGTTGGCACTGTTTTGGCCATAACTTTTGACTGGAAATGAATTTTGACCTGAAACCACTTCCATTGGCTTCGGATGATGGTTTCTCTTTCCGTAGAGTGGTCACATTAGCCTAACGGGCTTACTGTTTGGGAGATATGGCTGAAACAAGTTTCAGATGGTGAAATACAGCTTAATTGGGCTTAACCGGGTGATTAGCAGCTAGGCCCAAGGGGAATTTCGGGTTTAGAGGTATAGGAGGACTGATTAGGGTTAGGTTATCACTTTCATTTCAGTTTTGAGCCGCCACAAACCTTCTTGAGACCTTAGTAATGGCTTCCATCCTCTAAAACCACTCCAAAACACATTTTTAGTGAAGATTAAGCCTAAACTACATCAAAACAAGGCCAAATAGCAACAAAGCAAGGTTGGAGCTGCTGCTATACATAGGAATTTGACCCAAACAGAGAATATTTCAGATTTGGTGATATATTTTGTGGCCAAGGTGAGTGATAGCATCGTTTTGACACTAATTACAGTTAATTAAGGGTAATTAGTGAAGATTAGCGAATTTATACACTAATAAATTCTGGAAAAATGTTTAGAAATTCTTAAATAATATTTCATGCCTCTGTTATAAAATTTAGACGATTTGGTTAAGTTTTACTAAGTATGTGCTTAAACATGATTAAGACGGACTATGGGAAAATATGAAGTTTTAGTCACTTTTTGATCCCTTTTGATTCATTTGAATTGTTGTTTGCTGTTTGTGGTTGCTATTACATGTTGCTATGACTCTATGGTATGTTTCATGATTGATTAGAATAGTTAAATTGCTCGAAAACGTCGTCGAATGGCGTAGAAAGCTCGCTGGAAAGTTGCAGAAATGTACAGGCTCCTAACCGGATCGGATCGGATGGGGGCTCGGATCGGAAATGTGAACTGGGCAAGAAACCCGACCCGAACTGGAGTTTGGCACATAAAAGACTTGGCAGAAAGGAAGGCCGTTTACTTAGAGTTGGAGTGGACAGGGGGATCGGATCGGAACTATGGAGCAAGATCGGATCGGAGTAGGAGAGAGCGGATCGGATCGGAAGCATAATAGAGGCCAAATCGGATCGACTCACGAATGGGAGGCTACGACTGGAGCAAGACGAAGGGATCGGATCGGATCGGATTAGATGGAAAACGAGGGAGCTGATCGAAGGAGGAGCATGAACTCGAAGGAAGACAGCAACCCGACCCGACCCGGAGGAGGACACCGACCCGACCCGAAGTGAAGCACCCGACCCGAATGGAAAGATGACAAGGAGGACCGACCCGAACCGACGAGAGTAACGACTACCGACCCGAACCTAATTCTAGAGCTGCTATTGCACGACAATTCTTCTGAAGACCCACCCCAATTCGACCAAACCCGAGATGCAAAGGAAGTCCAAATGAGAAGTTAGAGCTTAAGATTCAGATGGGAATCAACGAGTTCACTTCATGGTTGGGCTTTGCTGCGGGACGCGTGCCAAGGAGTTATCGACATCTATAGCTTTGGACCACTATAGTAGGAGGTACAAAGACGGATTCAGGGCCATTATGGCATCGGTAGAACCAAGGGCTATGACCAATGAAGTGGGTCATTGAAATGTTTGGTCATGACTCCAAGTGTTTGGCTTGGTCACAGCAGAGTTTCTACAAGTCGGGATTCGTCGTTACCTCAGTTTGTCTAGTGTTCCAAAGTGGTAGATGTCGTACGCTTTACGCACTGAGTGAGAGATGTGAGGATGGTTGCTATGGATGATTTGCTTGCTCTCATTTTGACATGCACACCCCACCCCCGTATTCTTACACTATTTATTATGGCACCTTGGAGTATTGTACGGTATGTGGTACTAACTCTTTGGTTGCAGGTCCAGGTTCAGGTATGGTTTAGTATACCTGTTATTATTCTGTTTAGATGCTTATCGCTCATACCAGGCTTTATGTCTGACCCAGAGTTTTATGTCTCCTCTTATTACTCTGGGTGCTCACACGAGCAGACTAGAGACAGGTTAGCTGGTGATGCACGGGTAGATGATCCGGAGACGAGCAGGAGGCTTCCACGTAATATACATATATAGTATTCTCCCTGTGTTGTTGAAGATCACTACTTGGGCATTGGTGGTGTATCTTCTATTTTGGCTTTCTGTTGTTCAGAGACAGTAGATTTTGAAAAGTTGTAATAAGCTGTATTTGGATTTCCGCTGCTTTGAGATTGATGTTGGTTTTAGTTATCAGCTTATGAACTGTCTCGCCTGTTTTATGTCAAGTACATTATTATTATTATATTTTATTCCATGCGCTGTGAGACATTCTACAGGTTCTTTGATTAGTTCATTTCCTTCTTTCCTTTCTTATGACGACCGTCTTGTGCTAGTCGGGCATGTGTACAGCGCACTTTTGGAGGAAATGCAGGCTGGTGCGAGGCGGGCCGTCACATGATTGTTAGTGAAAATCCAGATAGAAGTTTGGAACAGGACGTAGGACGGTGCTCCGAACCAGTATAAAAATCCCTGGTGTGATTTTTCTATTTTACTGCATTTACTATTTTATATAGATTTGTGATTAGCTATTATTTCATACTTGTGTGTTATGCATCATATTACATGATCCATGTGTACTATACTAGCACGTACATGCATCTTCAAAGTGTAGTATGTTAGGCTGGTAGGCAGTTGAAGGTTCACGAAAAGAACTACCCTACCCATGAGTTGGAATTAGCTGCTATAGTATTCATGCTTAAGACCTAGCGGTAGTATCTACTTGGAGAGAGGTTCGAGTTATACAAGGACCATAAGTCACACAAGTATATGTTATCGAAGAAGGATCTCAAATTCAGACAATAGAGATAGGCTTCTACTTGGACCTGTGACGATTAGACAAACTTCAGAAAAGATTGATCTTATCCGCAAACGCATGAAGACAGCTCAGGATAGGCTGAAGTCATATGCAGATAAGAGGAGGACCGTTATTGAGTTTGAGGTGGGAGATGTGGTTTTCATCAAAGTAACACCTTTGAGGATTGCGGTTCATTTTGGATTTATAGGGAAACTAGCGCCAAGTTTGTAGGGCCGTTTCCCATAGTGGAAAGAATAGGTTAAATGACCTATCGAGTAAAGCTACCGGAAAGATTTGTGGGTGTTCATGATGTTTTCCATGTTTCTCATTTTTGGAAGTTTCTTCATAATACCGCAGAAGTAGTTGAGCTGAGTATGCTTGAGGAAGTCGAGGTAGAAGGGAGGCGACAGTTAGACGAGTTCTTACCCGTATTCTTGGATCAGAGGTTAAGAAGCTACACAACCGAGAGGTCAAGTTGATGGAAGTTCAATAGGACGAAGATCACGAGGATGCAACTTGGGAGACTGAAGACGAGATTCGCGCTTCGTACCCTTTCTTTTTCAAGCGTATGTTCTTAACTTCTTTTTCCAAAAGATTTTATTCGTACTTGTTTCTCTCATTAAGTATATCCTATCGATCGAATCTTCGAACTTTAGGTAGGGAACCAATGGATGTAAACATGTGTTTGAGACATGTTATGTTTAATGGATGCAAGTGGATGCAAGTGCTTGCTAGTGGTTGCTCGTGGATGCATATACATATACATTAGGCACTAGATCGACTCAGTCACTTACATATTGCATATGGATGTGTGTGCATTTTAAATTTTATATGGATGAAAACGGATGTATCATCACATGGATGTTGCATTTAGATGAATGATTGTGCACACATATAGAATTTACATGATATACTAGGATTATTTTCATACATTTTGTTTACATAGCACGAACATAAATTGCATTAAGGAAGTCAACAAAATCAGTAGAACGCCTGATTTTTCGCATTAGTGTAAGGAAATATATGCACATTATTGCATATGTTCATATAAGTATTAGAAATCTTTTAAGAACAATGGATACCCATGATTGTTGGATGAGTGGATGGTTGATGGATGTTAGGACATGCATTCTTCTTAACTTGGAGATTTCGGGGACGAAATCCTTTAAGTAGGGAGAATGTAACACCCCGTACTTTTAAAGAATGCTACAAGAATAAACTAAAAGAATACATCATTAAATATATGGAATTAAGGGAAACGGACTATACCATTGCGTTCGTTTCGGAATTCTGCTTGAGATAGACTCTGATTTTGCACAAAACGGACATCGTATGAAGAATATATTAAGGTTTGAAGTTTGTATGCATATAAGTAAAATATATATAAACAAAACTGGTCTAGAATTCAAACAAAATCAAAATCGAAGAGCGGGAAGGCATGCGGGAATTCGACCCATTGGGGATCGACCCTAGGGTCGGCCCATACAAAGGGGGTGTCGACCCTAGGGTCGACCCCGAGGTCGACCCACCCCAGATCCATTCAAGTTATTAATCTGAACCTTGACTTGTTTCTGAACGAGATTCATTGATGGTAGGCTATAAATAGGACAACATTTCTATTGTTTTATTCACCTAAAATGGTGGAGACAACGAGATGCTACCCCAGCTTGGATTGAATTAGCCTATTCTTCTGCAACAATGACTTATACGTATACAGGAATCTCTGCTACAACATCAACATTCTTTTTTCAGTTCTTTAGATATAGTCTCTGTGAGTTCATGTTATTTTTAGATATAAACATTTAACAAGTAATCTAACATGTTTATAAATCTAGATCAAAACCAATGCCTGTTATGAATTTAATTCATACCTAAATAGATCTGCCATTACATGTACAATTGATCTACTGTTCAGTTCTTATATACCGATTTCTGATGTGCCTATTTTTGTAATCATATGCCTATTATGTTATTATGCCTATTTCTGTTCTCTTCTTTTCCTCTCTCCCTTTTTGTTTTATAATTAGGCTACCTTCGAGCCTAGACCTATCGTTGAAATATGCAAACGGACGAAATTGGGAATGGTTGAGAAAGATAAATTGAGGAATATCTTGTATTATGAATCATGACTGGGATTTGGGGGAATAACATATACTATGATGTAAGACTAAACTTAGGGCATATCTTATACTGTGAATTATGACCGGAATTTGGGGTATATAAATCTGTAGGCTTAATTTAAGGTTAAGGGGAACATGTTAATGAAACTGCAAGTAACTTGCCGTAACTTGCGGAGATGTCTAATCTGTTAAAATGACTATTCTGCTAAAATTTGTTGAAACTAAATACTTTAATTAAAAACCTATGATGAGCATGAGTAATTCCTAAATTGGATTATTAGACCAAAAATATTATCAACACAATTATGGCAATTAAGAAATTGTAACCGCACTTAGACATGAGGTTAAGTTCAACTTGTGGTAGAAATCTGCCTAGAACCGCCCGACAAATCCAGCATCCATAAGTTGTTATACATGTAACGGTGCTAAGACACGAGGTTAAGTTCAACTTGTGGTAGAGATCTTCTCGGAACCACCCATCATATTCAGCGTCCACAAGCGGTCAACTTAATGTGAGAGGTCTGGTGCATTAACGTACATGAACGGGAAATGATAATAACCTGTTAACCTTAATACTTAACCTATTTAATCTGTGGGGATTATTTAAGCCATTAAACTGTAACTTATTGAATCTGTGGTGTTAAGCAAATTTGTTAAATCTACAGGGTTAAGTAAATATTTTTAATCCCTGGGGGTTATATGAACATGTTAATATGTAAGATTTAACCTATTATATCTTTGGAAGTTATATGAACCCGTTAACCTGTAATGTTTGACCTGTTTAAATTTGTGTGGTTATATGAACCTGTTAAATTGAGGGGGGGAGGGTTAAGTAAACTTTTTTTAATCTATGGTGGTTAAGTAACCTATTAAATCAGTGGCGGGTTGTACGAACCCGATTTTATATGTTGGGGTTATGTGGGCTTGTTAAATTGTTAGGCATAACCTGTCAAAATCCTAGTAGTTGGGGATACAAGCCCTGGGGGGTGGCTTGTACCATTTATGGTGCGGGACCCGTATCAGTCAGTAACTCATACAGGTATCATAGGGGGACCCCGAACTAGGTCGGGGTTAGGGGCATGCTTACTGAACTGATTGTATGTAACGAACCAGTTTTCTAACGCTTTTAAATTATGAAATTTATTTAATCTGATATTTAGAAAATTTATATTTGGTAAAAATTTGAATTTAGTCTGTTTTAAATTTGGTTTTACTTATGTTTTAATCTAGTCTATTTTAAATTTGTTAAATGAAACGTTATTGGTATTTTAAAAACTAGTTGTTTTAATATTTGTAAACTTTAATTTTATTTTTAATATTTTTATTTGTTTTGTTGAACTGGTTAAAAAAAAGTTTTAAGATTTTATTTGAAATAGTATAAATACCCCACTTTTGTTTATACATAGTATTAATCATAGCACATACATTTGGAAAATATGGTCTAAATTAGATTGTACACTTGTTGTAACTTAAGTGAATTTGTTTAACACGTGTTTATGTTGTACAGTAATCTGACCACGTGTTGTACCCTTTTGGCAAACCCGTGTCCTCCTCCTATTCTTTTTCCACCGTCTATTTTTTTTATCCAGCCAAACCGTTCTTCTCCCAAATCAGAACTTCAGTTCCTCCCCAAATTAATTTTGCTCACCAAAAATCGATTTTTTCCCTCTGATTGTTCGCCGCCAAGGTTCGCCTCGTCATTGCCTGAATCCCGAGCTTCTGGCAGTTTCTCTACTTACCACGGTCGCTCCGCCCTCTTCTTCTGTTAAACCGCATCCACCTCTATCGATCTCCTTGGAAGCCGCGCCACCCAAACTGTGCTTGAGCTCCATTGCTCCGCTGTAAAATCGAACTGCCACATGAATGCCACTGCTGACCGCAAGCTTCTTCCCAAAGCAAATGAATGTTGTCTCTTCCATCTCGTCAGAACCTGAAACCGTAATTCCCTCCAGCAGTCAAGCGCCGACATTCGTAGCAGCACCTCCTCGCCATTCTTCAACCCGTTTTATCGCCTGTTTCTCCTTTGGTCCACCATCTTCACAGTCGCATCCTTCGCCGTCTTCGGTAAGAATCCTCTTACGGTTAAATTTTGTTCAAGGAATTTGATTTCAGTATTTATATATATATATATATATATATATATATATATATATATATATATATGGTAGTGGATTTACCTTGTTGATTATCATTTGGGTGGCAAAGTTTGCCAAATTTTGGAACTGTGTTTCTAAGTTGGAAAGAACATGAAATATAAGTTGATTTTGGGTATGTTTATGTTATCCTTGTTCACCTTGTTTTGGGGTTGCTTCACTTAGTCTTTATCAGGATCATTAGGGTATTCTTGACACAGAAGCCTTATTTTGTATACTTGTATGGGGCATGTCAGTTCTTATAGATATATAAATGTTAAACATATATATGAAAGGGAATGGGTTGTATTTGCTTATACATACACTTTCCTAAGTAATAAGTTTGTAATGCATGTTAATTGATGGTCTAACCTGATTTTTATATCAATCATGATTATTTAGCAGTTGAATACTCATACAAAAACTTTCGAACTACATGTATCTAATTAACCTTGAAATGCATGTGTCCATGTTAACTGTTCATTGGAAATTATGGGATAAAATATGTCTTTGGTGGTAAGTAACTAAATAGACAAGTCACAAATATAAAAAGAATGTATGTGAAACATGGAACTGTATGGGTTTGACTTTGGATGCATGCAGCATGCGATTAGTTGCATGCTGGGTGACCAAAAGTACTGTTTTACAATTATTCAAAGGCGGAATACATGCTGTTTTTTTAGCTGCTTTTGACAGTGAAACAAATTTCATTTTGTCTGCATGGCATGCTTTTGACGTGTATATCCAATTTGCATTTTGGTTTGATTCACTGGTATTTTGATTTGCATGTTTACTGTAACAATGTTTGACCATATTGGTTTGTTAAGAACCTGGATTCATAATTTTTCTTTTCTTTGTCTTTAGGTAGAAATTATGTTTTGTTATGGTGTCCATATATGATGCCTACTGTTAATGGGTTCATGCCCATGTTGCTTTGGAAATCCATGATGACTTGTATACGCCTGTTGATTTCGTGCAAAATTTGTTCATTTTTTTCCCCTAACTTTGAACAGTATATATATTTGCTGCTTATCTTTGAAATTGATTAACTTCCTATATTGCCTCATTTGCCTTCCTAAGTACGAAACATAGAATGGTCTCCTGTCGGGCTAAGAGTCATTAGGCAATTTCATTTGAATAGTTGACATACCTAAAGTTTAATAAATTATTAGGATTAATTATTTATGTCTAGTTCTCAATGAAATTATTTTACTTGAACAAAGATTAACCCTGACTCGAGTGATTTATGTTTTGCATGGAACGCTCGGGTCAGATTCGAGTGTTGCAGATTTTAGTGTTTCAGCTCGTAAAGAGGAGAGGCACGCAAGATGCATATGCGTGCAAGCCGACTAAATCGTAAAGCTTTATTTTTAAAGTTCATGTACATATTTTATTTTTCTTCCGCTGTATAAAAATGATTTGTACAACTCTGATATTATTTTGTATAAATTTTATTCCGCTGCAAATTTGTGTCTGCGATTCTGTGTGATATTCCGTTTAAACCCGCTAAGCAAATAACTACTCGTCGTTTTAAGCATTCCGATTTGGTTTAATTACTGACTCGGAGCAGTCAAAAAGCCGAATCGTTACATTGTAAGATGTTCATCTGGGAGGAGGTGTTCTGATATTGCGTTTTGACGGAGTCATATGTGTGCATTGTTCCGGACGTACTAGGGATAATAAGTTGCTATAACACTTGTAGATATAACTGTGTCTATACGGGGGTTGCCACTTCAGGAAGTGATACAACCTATTATGGGGCTATCACAGGGTATTTACGGGATAAATAGCCAATCTATTGGGGATAGTAATTAGGGTACATCTAGTCCTGCCTGTTTAGGTGCCCGTTATTTACGGTTGGGGTAACACACATTATTTATATGTTGGGACACCTGTTATTACTGTTTGGGGTAAAACCCATTACTAGAAGTAAACATAAGTCTACCATTATGTTTATGTGGGGATCATGTTTGTTATACTAGTATTGGTGTAGAGAAAAGTGTTTGAGAAACGTAATCTGTTCAGTTCATCCTGCTTATCCTATTCAGTCTGTTATACCTATTTTATGATACTGTTATCTCTCATCCAGTTTATATGCATGTCATGATGCTTTTCCTTATTTGTATGCTAAAAGTATCTGGACTCGCCAGACTTTATGTCTGACTCATTTTGTTTCCTTTTCTCTCTCTTCCTCCCCCCTCCCCCCAAGGTTCTTAGGGTGGGAGTGCTTAAGCTTGATTATGATTCTCTCTTTTATTTTTGCTTGGATTTTGGATTTTCTTCAATGTACGACTTTGACTATTTGTCTACTCTGTTGTGGCTCTTTTTAGGGACTATGATTTTATATTTATGTACTCTGATGGTTTTAGTACAAGGCAGATATTTTTATTGAGGCAATTAGTTTTCATTATTTCAGACTGATGTTGTAACCGGATTTTGGACCACGATGTTTTCTGTTGGAAAATAAAGTTTTAAATTTCCGCTACTGTTTTATATTTGTCTTGTGATGTTTATGATTCTATTTACCTATAACGCTTCACAGAACTTAATGCATTCTATTAAAGAGTGACATTCACGGATGTGGGGTGACACAGGAAATGTTTCGAGAGGGTTTCAGGCGTGTAGGGGTCGAGTTATGGTCTGGAACTTCCGGTGTTTGGATCTAATGGTGAGGCTGTTGCGTTGGTGGGGGAGCGACGAATTCGGTCATCGGTAGGCAGCATGGGAGATAATTGGGGTGTTTGGGTTGCATGAGACAAAGAGAACATCGATGATTTAGCACTGTAAATGAAGGGATTAAACAACATTTATTCATGATTAATTTTGTTAATACATGGATTAGGAGACTGATACAAGATTAAGATGGTAATTAATATTTAATTAATAATTTTAGTGGACTACATATTTATTTAATTCGAGTTAAATCTTCTAATAGCCACAACTTGTTCTCACGTTGTCAGAATTCAACGAAACAAGAGGCGTTGGGATCGTAGACATGAAGGCTACGTAGTAGTTCTAGTTTGGTTGTAATCGAAAGCGGTTGGGATTTCATTAAATTTTAAATGCTTTTCTAAAATTTAATGAAATAATGCAAATCAACAATCGAAACAAGTGGTGTTAACTATCACGCTTTCTGCAATTCTATGATGTGGTTAAATCCATCAAACTAAAATTTATCGTTGACAATATAAATTTGATGAATGAATGCCATGGATGTATATTGTTTGATCGTTGTTTGACAATATTTATAATTCTGTCAATTAAATTATATCATATGCGATTATCATATGATATTATGAATTGTGATGTAGGGAAGAATTGGTTGGAGATATCCAACTGGGTTCCACAAATAAATTGTAAGTTGTTTGTCTTTCATATTATTTTTTATGAATTATTCGTCCTAAATAACGTCATACATTGATCGGATATTAAGTTTTGATTGGATATTGATCGTTGAATTAAAATTTAACGATTGTTGTATTTTGATCAATAGACGGTATTTATTAATTAGTTGGCAGCAAGTGGCCTAAAACTCATTTTAAGAAGTTAATTTGTCGTTAGGCGAATCGATGTGTTTAAAATTAAAAAGTTGATTTTTATAATTAAAGAGAAGTTTAAAATTATATTTTATATAAAAACTGAAGTCTTATTAATATATTAATATTTATAGTTGATTCCTAAAAAGTGATTGTAAATGATTTGTTTTGACGTTTTAATAAGTTTTATGAGCAATGAAGGCAGGAATTAACCCGATGGTTAATGGTTTAAAATAATTGTTTTGAGAAAACAATTGAGTGGTAATATTAAATTAATTAAATTATTAGTTACTTAATTTATAGAAAGGACTAATGGAAATTAGTTAATGAGTTAACTGTTGTTTACTAGTTAACTAAGTCAAATGTTATAATTATAAATTGTTATTAGGTTAATTTGTTTTCGATTAATCCTTTTACGAACAATCGTTAAATCCAACTAATGTAGTTAATTAATCTCTTAATAAACCGTATTTTAAAATAATTGTCGAGAATTAATTTATTAATAAAATTAACTATTATTTTAATAATTGTTCTATTTTGAGTTAATAACAAAATTTACCACTTTTTTAGTTTACGATGAAGTTAATAATTATTTTAAGTGATTATCTTTTTAGATGAACTTCATTTAAAAAGTGATCGAGTTGTAATAAGAGTCTACTTGAACTTAGAAAGGGTTTTTATAGGGATTGGGCTATGGATTTTTATAACAAATCCAAATTTTTAAATCAAAGTTTTTAAAAAGAAATTTCAAATGCCTGTTACGGTTTATCAAACCATATTAAAATAAAATGGAATGGTAAACAGAATTTTATAAAATATCAGTTTTAAGTTATGGACTCGTATCTATCTTAAGATAAGAACGTTGTCGATTAAGGTCTGATAGTAAATAGAATACCCCAACTTGAATGACTTCACTATTATCAAGAGATAGTATTAGTTTGTAATGGTAAAGGGAATAAAAGGAAATTTTGTGAATATACGAAAATATTTCCAAAGCAAAGGAAATACAAAAGGGTTTGAAGAATAAAATGAGATTTGGGAAACTATAATGATATTTTCGAGATAAGAAGGAAATAAAGAGATGGGTTTTTGGAAGATGTTTATTTTAAAGGAATAGTGTTGATTTTGTTTTCAAGTAACCGAAACAAAAGAGATTTATTGAGATAAGTTATGGATCGATTTAAATCTATCGAATAATTTTAAATAAATGGTTTTTAATGAAAAGGGCCTGAGTTATCGTAGTGCTAATTTATACTGTTTGAATTGACCGTTAAAACCCCGACTATAAATAAATATGGGTTGGACCTTTGATGAGTTAGCTCAAAGAGATAGGGATGGAAACTAGATCCAAAACCACTTAGAACCAACTGCACGTTCGAGACTAACCTGCAAGCTTATAAAGATAGAGCATTGAAGACCGAGGATCTCCATGAGTGGAAGAACTACTCATTAAATTTCTCTGGTTAGCTCCCAGAGTAATTATGACTTGTGATTCTGTCGTGGTTGAAATCTTTGGATTGCAAGGACTTCTCGTACTGATCCTTTGGGTGATTCCTATGTAAGATGCAGTAGGAGTCTGCCTTAGGTTCATCATGGTCCTGGATAACTTGTAAGGACAGATGTTTGACAGAGTATTTCTTGAAAACTCACGTACGTTGATTTTTACAAATATACCAAGTTTGCTGGCGAAGAAGGAAACTACTTTTATCTTAACACCCAGAGTATATTTGTAGATGTCAATTAGTGGTTTGATGGATCTGACGGTGTGGCATTCAAAATTATTATGATGTTCTCTAAAATGGTAATTGTAACCTCAAGCCTCATCAACTGAGAAATGACAGAAATAGGGCAGGCAGCATGGCTGTGTGGGTCATTCCAATTAGGGTATATTGTCACCATCCAGAGAAATTTCATTTGTTCTTCTTCTGGTTTTTCTGTATCATACAGAATACGATTTCGGTCGCTACCAAACATGGGTGACAATAAATTCGATGCACTCAAGTTGAATGAGTGGTCGATCATGTGTGGCTTGGTTGCCAGAAGTTCTTGTTGAACACTAGCTTATCCTCTATAGAGTACACTAATCGGGAGGTGGTCTCATACCTTGTCAAGTTGGAAATCCAAACTTCAGTACAAGTCATACATTTTTAGTTGTATACCAGCTATGTTGGAATGTGAGATGCAATCTTTTCGGCTATATTCCTATTTATTTGTGAATTGATAGACATTATTATTATATCACAATATTTGATATCAAAAATGTTTTGGGTTATCGTAAGTTAAAAACCATCGGTGTTTATGTGTGGATTGGTCTTACGATTATCCTTTTTCTTTCACAAGATTTTCTAAAGTTAAACAAGTTGTTTGCATTATGAATTAATCATTGAAAGTATTCTGGGCTAAACTGGGTTGATTTTGCTTTGCTCAAATGTACTCGGGTCAGACCAAGTATATTATCAGGTTAGGTTTCGCTTGGAGATTCAGAAGGGAAACTGGAGTCATGATGTAGATCTATATTTTCTGGTAATAAATTATTCCACTGTGCGCATTGTATTGAAATGTATGTGTACTTTGATGTTGTAATCGTATATATAAGGTTTCTTTTTATGTTAAAAAACTTCATATATTATATTTTATTCGTTCTGCTGTGAGGCACTGATCTTCTTATTCTTCTATTCTAATATTTCTTTCTTTCTATTCTCACCATCTAATTTCTTTCGATTAACAATATGGGTTTTCGATACTTGGGTTTTGGAAACTATATAGGATCCGGGTCATTACAGTTGGTAACACAAAATAAGGTTTAGTGATAATTTTGGCTCTGTGGCATAACTCAATAGTGATGGATTTGTAATACCCTAAATTGAGTTTTATTGTGTGTATATATATGAGTGCACTTATTTGTAATCAATTTTGAAATTATTTTAAACTGTTTTTCCTTGTATATTTTGTAAAAAGAGAAAAGTGATAATTTTCATAATTATTTTAATATTGGTAATCCACAAATATATCAATGTTGATTTGAATGGATTAGTTCAGGAAGTGAAATATGAACTTTAATATTTAACTTAACTTACGTTAAGTTAAATTGAATCTTATAAGTGACATTGAACATGAATTTTGAAAATATAACTTAAGTCAATAAGAACTTGACTTGTGCTTGAAAAATAGAATATATACAAGTTGATGAATCCAAATGGAATATTTGAAAATTAGTGTACTAAATAATAGAATTAAATTTATATAATAAATCTGAATTGATTTTCAAAGGAATTGATTATGAATAATTTCCATGTGAATTGAATAGTATATTAAATACATTAAAGTATATGATCTGAATGTTTGAATCTATATTACATGTAAATGTAATGCAAATGATTTTGGGTGAAAATATGATGGATATGGAGTTTAACAATTTGCTTGGTTATAATGAATTTTCATCTGAGTTAAGAAGAAGTGCAGGAGCTAATTCATCTTTGAATCTACTCGATTGAGTTCTGGAGCTAATTGGATCTAGTGCGGCTATAGCTGCATTCTAACCGAACAAGCTCACATATAAGCTAATTGCTTATCTCTTAATAACGCTCGTATATGGTATGCCTACGCAGAATACGAAATTTAGGTTATGAATTAGATTTTCCAACCGTGTAGGTCGATGATTATATATTTATTGTTTCTATAATATTGCAGAAGTCCCTCCGTACATGGGAGACTCTATCAAGAAAAAATCAAAATTTAAAGTGTAAGAAAATTTTCGAAATTTTTGTTAATAGAAATGAATTAATTTTTGTATTAAAATTAATTGAATTAGTCAAACTAAAAAGTTTAGGAAGTGAAACTAAGGATTTTAACTAAATTGATTTTTGAAAAGATGCTGGGTTTGTTGCATTTTCCTACCTTAGTATTTCCAGAAACGAAATTCTTTTAAAGAGGGAAGAATGTAACGACCTGGATTTTTAACCGTTAAGTTGATCGTTTTAAAATTTAATTTTAAATGTTGATTTGGAATTTAGATAACTCGATTTCAATAGTTTTGAATACTTTATTAATATAAATAATAATTTAATTCTAAAATACTAAAAATATAGTGGACTTGTAATACAGTGTGAATTTGCAATGTAAATGATTTAAATGAGTTAGATTTGAATTATGTTAAAGAATTCATTTATTAAATGACGTCTGAACATATAATTTATATTTAATTATAAATAAACCTGCTGCATCGCGGTAGTTCATAGTTTTATATTTTAAACTCTAAATGAATGTATAAGATCAAATATATGTCGAATTCCTTGAAATAAGTATCATCTGGATCTATTGGATTATAGTTTTCCAATAAAATAGAAAAATCTAGATTTCACATTGTAGATTTAGTTATGTTCGAATCAAGTTTTCAAAAGGTCGTCGTGGAATTGTTTATAAACCATAACAATTTATTAAGTAAAACGAAAGGTTTTTTAAGTAAATTAAATATCGTTTTGACTTGGAATTTAAATATTTGAAAGTAGAACAAGTTTATTTTAAAGCTGTATGAAATTCTATTTGGATATATGTGATAATAATACTTTATTATTATATTGAATCGTTTTGAATAAATTTATATTGATTTGAATTAGATCTTTAGAAAGGACTGTTTTTCAAATGACCTCGGATTTCACGGATTTTCTTTATTAAATAGATAATAACTAATTATTGCTAGATTTCAAGTTTTACAGCAGCAGAGTTATTTTTAAGCGTACGTAAATTAAAATGTACATAAATCGATAATTTAGACTCAAACTAGCGCTACTTGAGCGAACAAACTCGGATTTCGACGAAACAAGTTTCATTGGGCATGGAATGGTGAACCATATATTGATGTCCATTTTCATCGCAATCGGAATTCGTATGTTATTGTACAAATCAATAAATGTCGAACAGAAATGGCGATAGGCATGAACGAATAAAAATATAATAAATCAAAATTTTGTCATCTGTTTTTAATAAAATATCGTTAGTCACTTCAAGGTTAAAAATTATAAATCTCATTAAAAAAAACTCCCTAACCATTACCCTTAATCCACAAATCAACAGCCTCTATTTAACATTATAGTCCAGTTTCAAACTTTAAATTTTATCTTCTAATCCGTAATGAATTGTTGAAAGTCATTAACTAGAAAGTTGTTAAGAATGGAAAGCTAGACACGCTAACAAAATTTGGTGACCAACGGTCACCTATGGAGGTAGTAAATTACCAGGAACCATGATAAAGTCATTATATATTTCTTGAATTTCAAGGAGGTGGAGGCGGTTTCGGATGAGGGGACCTAAAGGAAAGTTGGAGAGGGAAGGTAGACCTACAACTTTGGTGTTGGTGCGACGACCTTTGGTGGTGTGTAGCATTGGCGAGATGGAGTTGATCGGAGTGGTTCGATTTTAAGAGTGGCGGTTGAAGTTCATGGATTTTCGGGTAATGGGTGATGAATTGGACGAGGTGGCCTGAAAATGGAAGTTGCGGAACGGGAAGGTGGTCATGTTGGTGATGGCGCAATGGCCGGGAATCGCCTATGGCAGCGTTAATGTCGAGACAAATAGGAAATTTTTTGAGATGATTTCTAGCGTTCGGGGTTGTGTTGGGGTCTGGAACATTCGGTGTCGGGGTTTGATGGTGAGGCGGTTGCGTTGGCAGGGAGCGGCCGCTCCCGGTCATCAGTAGGCAGCACGTGGGACGATTGAGGGTGTCATGCTTTGGTTGTGTGAGATGAAGAGAACATCGGGGGTTTAACGAAAAGAACGAAAGGATTAAGCAGCCTTTAATCGCAATTAATTTTGTAAATACATGGATAGGCGGCTGATACAAGATTTAGATGGTAATTGATATTTAATTAATAACTTTAGTTAACAACTTACTTATTTAATTCGAGTTAAATCTTGTAATGGCCGTAACTTGTTCTCACGTTATCAGAATTCAACGAAATAAGAGGTGTTGGAATTGCTGAGGTGAACGCTACTAGTTGAGCTGGATTGTTTGGAATCGGAAGTAGTTGGATTTTTGTTAAATTTTAAATGCTTGTTTAAAATTTAATGAAATAACACGAATCGTCAATCGAAACAAATGGTGAGCTAACTCTCATGATTTCTGGAATTCTATGATGTGATTAAATCCATATAACTAATATTTATCGTTGACAATATAAACTGGATGATTGGATGCTATGAATGTTTATTGTTTGATCGTTGTTTATCAATATTTATAATTCTATCGATTGAATTATATTATATGCCATTATCATATGATATTTTGAATTATCATGTAGGGAAGAACAGGTTGGAGGATCCAACTGGATTCCTAAAATAAATTGTATGTTGTTCGTCCTTCATATTATTTTATATGAATTGTTCATCCCAACTGACATTATATATTTATCAGTTACTGATTGTTGTTTGGATATGGATTAAGTGGGCGCTACATTCACCTTCGTGCACTTCCCGCAACACTCTCTTAATGTCCTCATTAACCACATGTCGAAGCATGGGGACTGAGAATCCTCTCTTGTAAATCTTATCTTGTTAAATGACATATCTCGAGGCTTCATACATGAGAGCTCACTTTTCATTATTTCTTCCTGGAAGGGTCCCGTACTGGAGAAAATTTTCTAGTAGTCGTCCATAATTCCTTCTCGTGTTCAGTTTCCAAGGATTGATCAATTTCTATCTAATCTACGCTCGAAGCGCTTAGGGTCTCTAGGGGGACTATTTTTGTTTCGCGTGGTTCATCAGAGCTATCCAATTTCTCCAATATGTTTGCCTTTTGGTTTTCTTCCCTACGAATATGAGAGATGCCACGTTAGTCGAAATCACTTAATAACTCCTCAACTTGTTTGAGATAGGAGGCAAGTTGGGTCCCCTTGGTTTGATATTCTTTCTGAACCTGAAATACTTGTGAATCATAGAAAATATCTAGTGTCGCTACCCTCAATTCCCTCGCGGTCCTGAGCCCGACAATCAGGGCTTTATACTTATATTCGTTGTTGGTAGCAGGAAAATTTTGTCTTGGGTAATAATAAATTAATCGTCCTTCGGGAGTTAATAGCACTACTCTGCGCTAGAACGCCGATCATTGCGAGCCCTACCAGTGTATAGCTTTCAAGTATCCTGTTTGGATTGGGTGCTTGGGGTTTGGAATCGTCCTCTGGGTTGTCATTCTCAAGGGCAGTGAATTCAGCTATAAAATTAGCTAGTGTTTGCCCTCAGATGGATTTCAATGGAACGAAGGTGAGGCTATACTGACTTAGCTCGATGTTCCATTTGAGTATCCTCCCAGATGTCATAGGCCATTGGAGAACTTGTCATAGCGGCAGGTCGGTATACACCTTGATGGGGTGAGCTTGAAAGTAATGATGAAGCTTTCTGGATGCAATCAACAAACTGTAGGTGATTATCTCAATCTTTGATAATTGTTCTAGGCTCTTGTTAATTTCATGCTTACATAGTAAACTAGCCGCTGCACCCGGTCCTCTTCACGAACTAGGGTCGAGCTAATAGCATGCATGGACACCACCAAGTACACAAATAGGTCTTCATGTTCGACGAAATCAAACAAGATAAGGGGCTTCTCCAGGTGATCAAGCAAATTTTGAAAGGCTTGACACAGTCAGGAGTCCAAGCGAAGTTACATTTTCCTCTTTTTATCAATTCAAATAAGGAAAGGAACTTGTTTGTGGCTCCGGATATGAATCATCCCTAGGCTGCAACCTTTCCCACCAACTTTGTGTTAATGAACTAGGGTGTCTATAACCCAATGTTAATGGATCTTAAGGCTATTCAGACACTAGAGGAGTGAAGTGTATTTACTATATCTATTCAAATTCAAACCGAAATAAATAAGCAATAAAAATAAAATGCAGTAAAGTAAATAACACCAGGATTTTCATACTGGTTCTGATTAACCAATCATGCATCCAGTCTTGCACTTCACCATGCAGAATTTTACTATAATTGCTTGCTTTCCACGGGTGGCAAGAATACCTTTTACAATCTTTATTTTCCAGACCATAAGATACACCTTCTCCTTATCAACACCAAAAAATAGTGGCAAGTAGTCGTATCTTCAGTACATATCTTGTAGATTTGGTACAGTAATCCTATAGACCTCCAATGGCAATATATCTTTGAAATCTTTGAGGAGATAGGATGAAATCATGGATAAAATGATGTGAATTCAAGTATAACTCTCTGATGTTGTGTGGCTTGCAAATCAATGAAGAATTAGGATGAAAGAGAGTGGATATGCAAGAATGATAAGATAGTTCAATGGATTTGTGTAGATAATATATAGAGAAGAAGGAGTAGAAAAAAAATGTGAAAAGATGACATAAAAATCGGTTCCAGGAGCCATTAAATAGTGGTTGAAGGGATGTGTCTTGTGGTGAAAGGATGGAGGAAAATAACTTCTCAATTTAAATATAAAAATCTGGAAAGATGTTATATGTCGACATACATAAACTTGTATGTCAACATATCTCTATATATTCAACATATATAAACTTGTATGTCAACATACATCCAGTATCAATTTTCCTAAATGTGGATTTTGATGATATGATTGAGGTCAATAATTGATGAGCTTCAATTATAATTTCCATGGGATCTTTAATAAGATATTCTAAGGTTTAACCAACTCCTTATTACTTCAAACACCTCTGTTCTTCTGCGTTCTTCTCTAATATGCTTTGGTCTTCGATTGGTCTAATTATCCTTCCATTGCTCTGATTAAACTTCTTGTATATTTCCGCTTTTGTACTCTTATTTATATCTAAAAATATCTCCATAATATACCTGATGTAACTACACAACTCAGGGATACGTTAGCAATCATGTTTATATGATTGTTGTCATCAAAATCAATATCTAGGGTACATAGGGTATTTACAGTCTCCCTTATTTGATGATGACAACCATATAAATATTTGAGAGGTAAATATAACACTTTTTATATTTGACTCCCCCTAACTCTGTGCACTCCCCCTACCCTTTTGTCTAATATATTTATACATTTTCTCCCCTTTTGTCATTAATAAAAAGGGTAAAATAATTATTTAGTTTACTGCTAGACAATATGTAGAGTTTGTATATGCATATAAATAAAAAACAAGTGGGGAAATCAAAACATGAGATAAACTAAATAATCAGATGAGTTTTAGAGTTACCGACATTGATAATGCCAATAACAAATTCTTTTCATATTTATCCAAGGTTCAATAGATTTCTTGTCATATGCTTTGAGCATTAACTATTTGGTACCTGAAAAATTATAAAATATGCACACTATACCGTTTATATTTCGGGGTCCATGGGGTTAAGTTTTGGGATGCCAAACACATGAAGAGATTGAATGCCCTTTCAAAATATAATCATTAGATAAATCAACCTTATTAAAAAAAATTATCAGTATTTTTTTCTTTTTCAGTATTATCCAACCATTTTGGAACCCATAAGTTAATGTACCTATTTGTAGGATTTAACTTTAATTTCGTAGGATTTCGTTTGAACTTCGTGGCTTTAACGAACTTAGTAGATTGAATACTATTTTTATTTGATTTAGCCTTAGGGGTGTAGCCAAGTCCGTGCTTATTCCTGGTGTGTTTAGAAGCAGATAATAATTTCTCAAGATTATCCTTCCCTTTGTTGAGTTTATCAATATCAGTTTTCATTACATAAAAATCCTTACTACGATTAAGAATAACATTGTCTAAAGATGTTATTTTTTCATTTTGATTGGCGATCTATGACTTCATTGAAATTTTTTCTAATTTTAAGATTGGTGATCCTTTCCATTTTTATGAGCATTAAATCTTTCAATTTCATCTTCTAGATTTCGTTTTTCTTTATTCAGCTTTTTATTAGATATTTTTAATCTATCTATTTCTGCCAAACTATTGTTGTACTTTTTCCTAAGTATTTCATAATCCCGATGCATATCATTTAAAACTTCAGTAGTTTCTTTATCAAAATTTGATACCTGGTCATCCATTGCCATGAAGCATACATTGCCCTTTTTCGTTTTTGAATCATTATCACTTGACGATGTATCTGAATAATCCCATATTGCACTGAGTGCTTGTTTCCTCTTTTTATTGAAAGTATTTGAAAAGTACTTTCGTTTTCTCATGTAGGGACAACCTTTTTTCAAGTGACCGGGTTTATCACATTTGAAACATTTAACAACTATTTCCATTTCTGGAATTATTGTTGTTAGTTTCTCAATGTTTCTTCATTATCTAATGCTTTAAGAATTTCTTGAGCTTCTTGGAAATAAACTCGAGATCATCATCAATAACATCATTATTTTATTTATCATTGTCGATCATAGCATTAAGTGCCAGTGATTTCTTCTTATTTCCCCGTCTTTTTTCTAACCTGCAACTTCACTTCATAGGACATTAGATTACCAATCAATTCTTCTGTCGACATAATACTAAAATAATTGGTATCTTCAATTGCCAAAGTCTTTTGATCCCATTCACTAGGAAGTGAATTCATGATCTTTCTGACTTGGTCTTCTTCGGTAATTTTCTTTTCTAATGATATTAAGGCATGTACATTATCTTGAAATCTAAAATACATATCAGAAATAGACTAATTTGGTTTCATTTGAAAAGTTGAAACTGGTGAGTAAGCATAGATATGTTTGTCTGTTTTACTTTATTGGGGCCTTCATGTGTGACTTTTAATGTTCTCTGAATTTCATATGCAGAATTACATATAGAAACTCGATTTAATTCATTTATATCTAAAGAGAAAAATAAAATGTTCATAGCCTTTTAATTATTAAGTGCTTGTGTCTTTTGGTCTAGTTTTCATTTTGAATATTCAATTTGAGGCTATATATACTCTATTTGGGTGGTGTTCCAAATATCTATATCATTAGACTACAAATGAAATTTCATCCTACAAGCCCAATAAGCATAATTGTTGCCATAAAAAAGAGGGGGTCTAGTGGTAGATTGCCTTACTATAAAAGACTTAATAATGGTGGTACTAGTGTCACTAACCATTACTAATTTTCAAAAGCCAGTTGATTAATTTTTGAAAATCTTGCTCTGGTACCAGTTGTTAGGGAACTGGGTTGTCTATAACCCAATGTTGATGGAATATAAGGCTATCTAGAGACTAGAGAAGTGAATTGTATTTACTATATCTATTCAAATTCAAACAAAAAAATAATTAAAAATAATAAAATGCAGTAAAGTAAATAACACTGGGATTTTTATATTGATTTAGATTAACCAATCCTACATCATATCCTGCACTTCACCGTGCATAATTTTACTATAATCTCTTGCTTTCCACAGGTGGAAAGAACACCTTTTACAATCTTGATTTTCCAAGCCATAAGATACACCTTCTTCTTATCAACGCCAACAAACAGTGGCAAGTATTCGTATCTTCAATATAGATCTTGTAGATTCGGTACAATAATCCTATAGAGTCTTTGAGGACATAGGATGAAATCAGAGATATAATGATGTGAATTCAAGTATAACTCTCTGATATTATGTGGCTTGCAAACCAATGAAGAATTGGAATGAATGAGAGTGCATTTGCAAGAATAATAGGATATTATTCAATGGATTTGTGTAGAGAATATATGGAGAAGAAGGAGTAGAAGAAAATGTGCAAAGATGATGTAAAAAATCGTTTCGAGGAGCCTTTAAATAGTGGTTGAAGGGGTGTGTCTTTTGGTGAAAGGATGAAGGAAAATAACTTCTCATTTTGAATTTAAAAATTTGGAAAGACATAATATGTCAACATACATAGACTTGTATGTCAACATATCTCTATATGTGTCAACATACATAAACTTGTATGTCAACATACCTCTAGTATCAATTTTCCTAAATGTGGATTTTGGTGATACGATTGAGATCAATGATTGATGAGCTTCAAGTATAATTGCCATGGGATCTTTAACAAGATATTCCAAGGTTCAACCAACTCATCATCACATCAAATACCTCTATTCTTCAGCAGTCTTCTCTAATACGCTTTGGTCTTCAATTGTTATGGTTATCCTTCCATTGCTTAAACTTCTTATATAATTCCTCTTTTGTAATCTTGTTTATTTCTAAAAATATCCCCATAATATATCTAATGTAACTACATAACTTAAAGATACGTTAGTAATCATGTTTATATGGTTGTTTTCATCAAAATCAATACCTAGAGTATTAACACTTTGCATGTTCTTGATTCTTCGAGGTTCCTTGATACCCTCGATGGCTAAGATATGATCGGGATTGATTTTATTCCCCCGATAACTTACGATGAAATCTAAAAGCTTTCCTGATGCGACGCCGAAAAAGAACTTCAAAGGATTGAGCTTTATCCCATATTTACAGAGAACGTTAAACGTTTCTGATAGATCGCTGACGTGACCAGAGAACGTTTAAGAGTATACACTAAGAGGCGATGCAGGCTCAAAATTCCACTAAGGCGGGTCGGCTTAAAAATGCGTTGTAAGGAGAGCTTACTTCCATTACAAGGAATGAGAGGATTTATACCCTTCTATGGTCTACTTCTTCCATTTCTACAAGCAGATCAACAATTCCGACAGGTTCGGTGGATGATCCATTGAAGTCGTGTATCTTGTCGGTGCATGTCTTCAAGTCTCTCGACTCCAACTTCATTTGATCATAGGCCTGTACGAATAGAATATTCGCTGAACTTCCATAGTCAATAGGGACCTTTCGTAAAGTAGCAGGGATGAAAATGGCTGTAATTACCAATGGGTCAATACTTGGGGTCTTCACCCCCACTGATTCTCTCTTACGAAAGATAAATGTCATCTGTCATTATCCTCCTTTGTTTCGTAGGGATGCCAGTTTCGAGGATGTTAGATTCTCAAATATCAAGACATCTTGTGGAGTTCACATATCGTTCCACAGTCCAGACGCTATATCCCGCTAGATGTGGTTCCCTGACAATGGTGTTAATCAAAATTTCTTTAGCCTTTTCTTGGGCGGTGGCCCTAGGTACTGCCGACATTGCTTAGGTGTCGAGGTTCCCTGCCCCTTGTCTCTCGAGGCAACATTGTATTCATCGAGTTTTCCTTCCCTGATCAATTTCTCGATGATATCCCTGAGATGACGACATTCATTGGTCGCATATCCGTAAATCTCATGAAATAAACTGAACTTCCCGGTTATGCGTTCTTTCTCCGTGGATTCCCCCGAAGGTGGTTTCTTGTACTGGACTATGATGCATGTGTCAAGGTATATATTTTCCAACGTATCATTCAACATTGTATAGCTTTCAAATACTTGAAATCGAGGTCGTTTTCTAGAATTTCCTTTTTGACCATGATTTCCGTTAGCACCCTTTTGTTGATTTTCACTTCCTTTGCCACGATTCCCAACATTTACCTCCACCTTTCTGGAGTTGTCTCCAGGTAACTTGACCGCCACATTACTCTAAATGGACTTACTGGGTGCATCTTTCAGTTCATCTTCTTCACCTAACCGTGCATCTTTCTATCGTAGTCAGATGTTAGCTTTTTTGTAGAACAACTTGATTGTTGTGGGAAGCTTTCCAATTAGATATTTCCCGAACTTCGTTTTCTTGTCGACTCTATCTACAATGGCTATTAGGATGGTCTCGTGGTTGGGACTACTCACTTCTGTGGTAACCATGTTGAATCGATTGAGGTAGCCCCTCAAAGATTCTCCTCTTGCTTGTTTTATTGCCGATAGGGCCATAACATGTTTCGTTTTGGAATTGTGAACACGGAATTGGTTCAGAAACTTCTCTCTTAAATCTTTGGAGTTCAGAACCGATCTTAGGGGAAGTCATGTAAACCACATGAACGCTACCCCACTAAGGAATATTGGAAAAGCTTTGCACTTGATTACGTCAGGGGTTGTGGCTGCTTTCATTTTCCATGAGTATCTTATTAATTGTTGCTGCGGATCTGTTGTTCTGGTATAACGGCTTATCTGAGGCATATTAAACCTTCTTGGAAATTCTTCATAAAGAATATCATCTATAAACGGTGTATAGCTACAATTGATTCCCCAATCTTCATTCCTATGGCCACTATCGCCATTAATGATTTGTGAACCAAGGCAGTCAGATCCAGTGTATTGAATACGTATCATTCAACCTCCTCAATATGTCAGGTTCTTCCTGCTCCTTCTTCAGGCAATGTCGTCCGACTCGCCGTTCAGGCGGAACTCCATTCACCCCGATAATCCCGGTTATTACACAGGATGCTCAGGAGGAGGAATAGGAGCATGGGTTGCACGTGTGGCATCACGATGGGATGAAGGAGAGGCACTCTAATTTGGATGTACAACAGGATTGACATCCTCCGGGTCATCCATTTTGCCCTCGGTTTGATTAGTCATGTCAACTTGGCTCGTACGTCCTTCCACTCGTAACTATTGCATATTTTCAGGTCTTTCAAGTGGACATCATGGTTCTGGCCGATCTCTACCTCCTTCACATGAAGATGAGCCTTCCAAGTCCTGATCCTGTAGTTGAGGGGAAGATTGTCATTTTCTAAATTCCTCTCATTATCTCGATATGCGGCTCATTTCTTTTCTCATCGCAGTGTTCTCTTGTGTTTGAGCATCCAGCGCTGCTGTCATTTCTCAGAGTTGAGTTAGCACAATCATAAAGTTGTCATGGGTTGCAAATGCCGAGGAAGGAGCTAGATTCGATGCAGATGGTGGTATAGGAGGAGGCGGTGCAGGCTGGTTTGAAGTCGAACCTGGAATGGTCGACCTATCTTGGATCATCGAGTGTTGGTGTCATCGTCGAAGGTGCAGTATTTTGCTACTGTTGTTGCTTTCTAGAAGCATGCGATGAAGCCTTGGTAACCATTGTCTGCTTATGTTGAAAGAAACTTTGAATTTTGTCTCGGACTTAGTGATCCAAAAGTTCAGCAAAATCCTTTAGTGTTGAGAAGTGGTTGGCAGCGAGCGGCCTAAAACTCAGATTTTAAGACATTAATTCGTCATCAGGCGATTCGACGTATTTATAGTTATAAAGTTTATTTTTATAACTGAAGCAAAGTTTTAAATTATATTTTATATAGAAGCAGAAATTTTATTAATAAATTTATATTTTGTAGTTGATTCCTATGAAGTAATTATAAATGATTTGTTTTGACACTTTAATAAGTTTTATGAGCAATGAAGGCAGGAATTGACCCAACGGTTAAAGATTTGAAATAATTGTTTTGGGATCACAATTAAGTGGAGTAATTAAATTAATTAAATTATCAATCAATTTATAGAAAGGATTAATGGAAATCAGCTAACGAGTTAATCGATTACTCTGTTTTCGATTAATCGTTTTACAAACAATAGTTAAATCCAACTAAAGTTGTTAAATGTTAATTGATCTGTTAATTAACTATGTTTTAAAATAATTATCTAGAAGTTATTTATTAATAAAATTAATTATTATTTTAATAACCATTTTATTTTGAGTTAATAACAAAATTAACCACTTTTGTTTTTAGTTAACGATGAAGTTAACAATTATTTTAAGTGATTATCTTTTTAGATGAACGTCATTTATCGAGTTGTAATAAGCGCCTAATTGAACTTAGAAAGTGTTTTATATGGATTGGGCTATGGATTTTTATAATAATTCCAAATTTATAAATCAAAGTTTATAAAGAGATCATTCAAATGCTAGTTATGTGGTTTATAAAACCATATTAAAATAAATTGGAATGGTAAATAGATTTTCGTAGATACCAGTTTTAAGCTATGAACACGGATCTATCTTAAGATAAGAACATTGTCGATCAAGGTATGAGAGGTAAATAGAATACCCCAACTTGAATGACTTCACTATTATCGAGAGATGGTATTATTTTCTAATGGTAAAGGGAACAAAAGGAGATTTAATGAATATATGAAAATATTTCCAATGAAAAGGAAATACAAACGGGTCATAAGGATAAATGAGACTTGGGAAAATATAATGGTATTTTCAAGATAAGAAGGAAATATAGAGACGAGTTTTTGGAATATGCTTATTTTAAAGGAATGGTGTTGATTTTGTTTCCAAGTAACATAAACAAAAGAGATTTTTGAGATAAGTTATGGATCGATTTTCAATCGATAAAATAATTTTAAATGAACGGTTTTAAATTAAAAGGACCTAAGCGGCCGAAGTACTAATCTATACTATTTGAGTTGATGGTTAAAACCCAGACTATTAATCAACATTGTTAGACTTTTGACGAGTTAGTTCGAAGAGATGGAGATGAAAACTGGGCCCAAAACGACTTCGAACCAGCTATGCGTTCAAGACTAACTTGTTGGCCTATAAAGATGCAGCATTGAAGACCTTAGATCTTCATGAGCGGAAGAACTACTCGTTTAATTTCTCTAGTTAGCTCGTAGAGTTATCACGACTTATGATTCTGTCGTTATTGAAATCTTCGGATTGCAAGGACTTCTCGCTACTATTCCTTGGAGTGATTCCTATATAGGATGCGGTAGGAGGGTACCTACCATTCATCCTGTTCCTGGATAACTTGTATGGACAGATGTCTAATAGAGTATTTCCTGAGAACTCATGTACGTTGATTTATACAAATATACCAAGTTCGGTGGTGAAGAAGGGATCTTCTTTTAGCTTAGCACCCAAAGTATATTTGTCGACGTCAATTAGTGGTTTGATGGATCCAACGACGTCGTACTCAAAGTTATGGTGATGTTCTCTGAAAATTTAACCGTAACCTCAAGCCTCATCAACTGGAAAATGACAGAAATCAGGCAGGCAGTATGGCTATATAGGTCATTCCCATTAGGGTGTATAGTCACCGTCTAGAGAAATTTCATTTGCTCTTCTTCAGTCATTTTTGTATCCTATGGAATACAGTTTGGGTCAATACCAATCGTGGGTGACTGTTTACACCAAAAATGGTCTAAACACCCAAGGTACTAAACTGTACTTCACCAATTCGGTAAGAAATAAATGGAGCCGTGTTTAATCAACAACAAAAAGTGTAAAATGCGAAAAAAGTAAAGTAGAGACGAGATTTAGAGTGGTTCAGCCGTTAATGAGGCCTACATCCACTATGAAGGTGATTTCCTGCCTTACAATGATAATTACAGAACACATCAACTCTCTCTTTTCATACATTTCTATACACGCTCAATATACCCTCGTTAATATATTTTAATCTAAGGAGTTATACAAAAGAATAGCAGAATTTAAGGAGAAGAAGGATGGATGAATGATTGAGAAGATGGGTGTCTTCGTTTTTCCTTCATCGTGAAATTGTGCTTGACGCCATGGCTGAATCTGTGGTTGAGGATGAAGTTCACTAGCACTTCGTGGTTTTTAGAAGCCGATCCCCTTTACGTTGGTAGTCATGGTCTATTTATAGGTGAACTCCCCTTGGTAAACAACCTGGAATTACTTTATTTAGGCTGTGGATTGTCCATTCTGCTAATTACGACCATGCCACCGACTAGCTGTAGCCAGCTGTCCGTGGCTATATCCAGTCATCATGTGCGAGCGACTCGTTGGAACGAGTATCTTGAATAGCTGAGCGGGTCCATGTAAGCGAGCGTCCCACGAGCGCCTCAAGAGATTTTGTAAGAGCGGGATGCGGGTTTGGAGTCGAGTCTCCTTTGCCCCTTGTGCGGCCGTCCTTCTCGGTCCAAGGGCGCTTGTCTTCATGCTGCCTTTGTATGTCACTTTTTGGCTTCGAGGCTTTGTTATGAGGTCGCTCCTACTTAGGTTGAGTGGGCGACTTGCCTCATTTTGGTGTTTGAGTGGTTCTCAAGATACGCGACCTTTATCTTTATCGGGTCGTACTTCTTATAATATGTTATACTATTATCTTCGGACGCAGTGGTTGACTTGACCTGCCTTGGGTTCGATATTTGGTTCTGACTTTGTGCGGGTGCATCATGCACGGCCGGCCCTGACGACATCCGCCTTGTACCCTTTACCTAATGTGCGCATGATTTTTTTGGGATTAACACTTGCCCCTCGAAGTCTGTGATTTCTTTTATGTATGGAACCGCGGGCTTTGACGTATTTGATCGCACATTGGTTGGTGGGTTTGTGCTGACTTGTCGAGGGCTCGGTCGTGCCAATCATTTAGATTACTTCATCGTCACTGATTGATATTGTCCTTTCCTATGAGTGATAGGCTCGATGTATCTTTTTGATTACTGTGCGAATGGCTGAATTTTAGGAGGCCAGCTGAAATCTGAAGAGACAGTTTTGTGTAATTGAGTACTAGGTTGACGAGGTGAGAATGCCCTGGATGGATTAAGTCCAATGTTCTGCGCCCTCACAGATAGCTCACATTTTCGAAACCTAGACATTTTGACAATTGCTTGTTTTTGGGCGTTTGGCGGGACATTTCCTGGGTATGTTAAACCGGATCATTAGATCCTAATTGAGTTGTCACATCATAAAAAGGGGCTTCTAATCCTTTTAAGTATTGTCTCTTCATTTTCCCGCTTACATATCTGATCGACGCTAGTCTATGAATTAGAAAAGCGCGACATTTGTAATAAATTCTGCAAGCATACAGGTGTGTAGCATACAGGTCGAACACAGGGAGGTTTAATTAAAAATTATTATTTATTTCTTTCTTGGGTGTGTTAGACGAAGCTGGAGGTTGATTTTGCAAAACAAAATAAAAAGTGAAACTACAATTAAAAGATGCAATTAAATTTACTGCAGATTCGAATCTAATCAGATCCGTAATAAATTCAACGATTAAAGATAAAATAGAACAATGGAAATAAAATTGCAGAACAGAGTTAAACGAACAGAAAATAACAATTAGGATTACCGCTGAATCTAATCAAACGGTCAATCACTAACGGAAAGAAATGCAAAAGACAAATAGTGTTCTACCGAATCTAATCGTGTAGACAACACTAATTGCTAAGAAAAATAGAAAATTGCATAAAAAGAAAAAAATGAGTTTTATTATTGAAGAGAATAGAATGAGATATGTGATAGGATGGTGGCTACAATGCCATTACAAGGGTATATATAGGGTAGATAGCCAAAACCCTAACCCTAATGATAACTGGGCCTGGTCATTACATCACTAATTAGTTTACAATGAGAAACATAAATGGGCCTTAGATAAATAAAGCAAATTTAGGCCTTTTCTCTTTTCCTCTTGCTTCCTTGACACTTCTTCTTTGATTTGTGATGTGCAAAGCCTTGTTATCAATCCTTTTCTTGTCCAACAGCAACTAGATGTGATATCTTCATCTACAATCCTTCAAAATGCAAATACACAGCAAATTGAACTCTATTTTTCTACATTTCTGGTTGCATGCGGGCTGGGTTGGAATATCTGTAAAAGTAACAAAAAAATACCCAAGTAATATTTATTTATATACAAAAGATAAGATATAAGAGCATAAAATAAACACATTTCTATGTCAATCAAATACCCCCACACTTATCTTTTACTCGTCCTCGAGTAACAAGAAAATGGAAAACTAACTAGATAGGTCACACTTTCGTAGGAAACACGATTGCATTGAGCGTATGCAACAACCCGTTAAACCTCTAGGTGTCCCTAGTAGGACGAGTGGTGTCTCGTGAGGGTTTTCAGCGGATACTACCCACAAAATCCAAATGCAGTATGCTATGATTCTAATGAAACTACATGAATGCAATGGACATATGCAAAATAAAAACGAAAAATGAAAACACGACTTGTTTCAGGAAAGTGGTACAACAAATTAAGTTAACAATTTCTAATCAGTTGATTTTATTTTAGATACCTCGACTTGTCACAAATTTTCAATATAAATCAAGTTTTCAAATGTTAAATTCCAGTTGGGCCAGTTAGTTCGGTCGATAACATAGTGCAGCCATGAAATAGATTCTTTGTTTGCTTGGCACAGTTTGCAAAGTGGCATTCTAATTTTCTCATGTATGGCTAGTCAAATCAATAAGGTCAAGAAGTGTTTGGGCATCATCGCTTATTCTTTATTCTATAAAATTTTAAAATTTATGATCAAGTACATACACCTAACTTAGAAGACCAAGGTTTACCACCCATGCACTGCCTCGCGGACTAACGGAGAGTGGGTAAAGAGCTTGGCGGATTGTGCAGGCCGACTTTGACTTTGTCAACAACGTGTCGGTAATCCTTAGGTGTCTAATCTCATAAAATGAGACCAAGATATTCCAACGCTGACTTTGTCAACAACATGTCGGATAGAGCTTGGCGGGTTTGCACACCAATGCTCGATATACAAGCAATGTTGGATACCCTTGGATTATTATTATTATTATCGAAAATATAAGCACAAAAGAAAGTTACGCGAATTCAACTTAACACAACTTAGTTTTAAAGGTTTGACAAGCCATTATAAGTATTTTAAGTCCTCCACTTATTTAAACAAAGTCTACAATATAGAATAGATTTCATGGCCATCACCTAAGAATCTCCCTATGTACCGGTTACACTATTATCCCTCAAAATTAAACTTTTCATTATATTTCAAATTCGAACTTAGCTGAGAGAGAAAAATACTATCAACTGGCTAAAAATTGTAAACTTATTTTGTTGTGTCAATTGAAAATGAGTCGTGTTTTCCAAAATAAATAAATTATGGTATGTTACTATAATCTAAAATGTATGATGGTCCTACTTAAATGGCTGAAAATAAAAAGAAATAAAAACAAAGAAAAATGAAAATGGATGAAATGCAGACTCCCCCCCACACTTGAACTAAACAGTGTCCACACTGTAACGTTTCCTAAATTTGAAAGATCGTACCCAAAGATGGATTAAATGTAAAATGACTTGTAAAATGAAATGCAATCTAACTATATGTAAGAATGGATCATATGTACAATGATATATGTGTTTGCGATGTATGCGATGCAAAGAATTCCACCAACTTTTTCCCCCATACTTGGTTCTAGCCTTATGAGTCCTGTTCCCACTATGCCTAGGCATGTTTTCTAATAAGCAAAGGTTTTTGAAAACCATCTCATCTTTGAACCTAGATTTATAGTCCAGGAGATAAATATCCAGGGTCGTCCTAACATGAAGTTTTTCAACCAAACCAGCATTCCAAAGATAATTCATGTATTCAACAAATTTGTCAGTGTAATTTTCCAAAAATTTGTGATCGTATATAAATTCAGTGAAAGTTGAAATCTGAGTGTTGTTCAAGAGTATGTGATCATTAACTGACAACGTATTTTCGACACTGACAATTTCAAGCTTGTTTGAAATTTTCTCAAAGTTAAAATTTTCGAACTCGTGACTTGAATCTACTTGGTCCTCATTTGGCAACTCATCCTCGTACAAATCAAGAAATTCATGTTCATTAAAATCCATTTCCACTTCTGAGTTTTTGAAAAATTCAACAATCTCATTTGGTTCAATTCCAAAAATTTCAAGTTTCTCACAGCCTGAAAGAGGAAGATCAAAATTTAAGCTTAAATCTTCTTCCTGAAAAGAGTTGAAATCCAATTCGTTTGTTGAATTTTGAAAAACTTCATCAAGATGATTATTCTCAATTTCCCAAGTCGTTATTTGAAAATTTTCAATGTCAGCAAAGAATGGATTATTTCCTGATTCAAGGCTTGTTTGAATTTGATTTTGTTGCTCTCGTTGTTCTTTCAAAGATGTCAATAAACAAAGAAGTTCATCGGCCTTTTTATTTAGTCTTTCTTCCCTCTCTCTAAGAATGTTAAGACGATCATTGATTTGAAAGCTCTCGTTTTGGATTTCTTGATTCTCAATCCACATTAATTTCACAATCAATATTATTTCCAATGTGGTAGTTGTTTGAATTTTCAGAAAAATGACAATTGTATTGGAAACCATTTTGATTGTAAAAATTATGTTCGTAACCAAAACTGTTAAAGTTGGAGGGAAAATTGCAATTTTGATCTTGAAAATTTTGATGTGGATGCGGCCCATAATCGAAATTATTGAAATTTGAATTGAAATCGTCATTTCGATTATAATCCTGATTTTGAAATTGTTGGTCATCTTGAAAATATTGAAAATCGTCGACATTGGCCTCACGAAATTTTGGGAAATCTTGCTTCATGAGTTGTAATTCGTATTCATACTCTTCAAGAGGACGTCTACTCCGGTTATTATCCCACATCTCTCTCAAAGACTTTTTTGAATCAGACATTTTAAAGAAGTCACGGAAGACAGAAATTAATCTCACTTCAAAATAATATAAAATGTCGAGTAGTGCTCTATTAATTAACTGACTCAATTGGAAGGGGGAAGAGGGTCTTATGGCCGTTCACGTATAGTATAAATACTAAGGGAAATGACCAATGTTTTACGGGTAGTATGCAACCTCTTTTGCTAATAGTTCAATAAATTGAACTACTATATATCCGCGATCCAATTATATGAGGCAGTCAACTTCACAAAGCACCATATTTCAATTATATTATTCTGAAAATCAAAATTTTATTTTTGAAAAACGATGAGAGTGATGATTTTAGTTATAGAAGTTCGTTCCTCACAAACAGATTCAGAAATTTCAACAACACAGACAGTCACAGAATAATAGCAGAATTAAAATTTTTATATTCAAGCCGCTTTCCCTGCAGAAAATTTTACAACAATTGTCTATATATTTTTTCTTTTGCAGCAGTGCACCTGTAGAGTTAGAAATTTTTTACAGTGGGGTATGGCGGTCCGTCCAGAAAATTTGAGTAGTTTCAACGATTGAAGTTTCAGTGTTTGCTTTGCTCGACTCCTATAACTTTGTTCGCTTTGCCTGAACAATTTTCTTCCCTTTGGTGTTCGCTTTTGAATGTTCTGTTTTTCTTCTGAAGAGATAGGAATTAACGCTTGCACAAATCGGAAACAAATCTCACATGCTAAACCAGCTCAACACTCAAAATGATGTTTCCACAATTAAAACCGGCATTGATGGTTCCTTAGAAAAAAACTAAAAATATTACACTCATGTATTCAAAGGAAACAAATCAAAAATTAAACTATGACTAAACCAATTCCTTTTTATTCGAACTCGGGGGTAGTCGGACCACAAATGGGATCAGGATTTGGGAACTGTACACGCGTATTCTATCAAAATCAAGAATAAACTTTCTTCTAATATAAATCTGTCAAAACTACTGAGTCCTAAAACAGAAACGCTTTCTTATTTCTTTTTTTTTTTCTTCGAATTTGGCCTCCTTCTCAATTCGATTTGAAAAATTGGGGAATCTCGATGCCTTTTTTTTCCTTTGGTTCGAATATGGATCGGGGTCTGATTTTTGGGTTTTTGAGCAGGCGACGGTTGTCTGAGGGTTTGCGGGGTTTCGGATTAGGCTGTCGTTCAAAACCAAGGGTTTGTGATGAGGAGTTGTGTGGTCTTGTGGTTAGAGAAAACGGGTTGATCGGTGATTGAAGATTGTTTGTTCGTGGTTTCGGAGTACAGAGTATGGACGGTTTTGGAAAGTGGATTTATGCAGTGGGGTTTGAACGGATTTGTGATGGTGGATGGGCTTGTACTGGGAAGGACGAAGGTTTGTGGCTGATTTTTGGGTTTTTTTTTTTTTTTTTTTTTTTTTTTTTTTTTTTAGGGCGTGGAGCAGAAGCTGTAAGGGTAGTTCGATGGATGGAGAGACTGGTGTAGTTGTTGATGATAGATGTGGTGAGTGTAGATTTTTGGTGGTAAACAGGAGAAGAGAGTGAACTGTGAACTTGTTTGTGTGGTGGACGTTATGAAAAGGACGTGGACTGTAGATGATGGGGATGAAGCTAGGTAAGAACGGTGAGGGGTGATGGAGAGATTGTGGTTTGATTATGAATATGGGGTGGCGGAAATCACGCTGAGTTCTTTTTTTTCTTTGTTCGGATTTATGTGATGGGGGTATTCGGGTCTGGCGTGTGGAGTTGGGGGAGTTTCGGCAGAAGGAATGGTGAAAAAAAAGGAGCGAGTTTGGTTGGCCGGAGATTGGTATGTGACTGGGAACTGCTGTAGGAGGCGTTGTTTGTTTGGACTGTCGTGGAGTTCTTGCGGTATTTGTGGTGCAAGATGTGTGACTTTAGAGGTGATTCGGGTTGTGAAGTTTGGACGTGGGATGCTGCGTGAAGAACTATTGTTTGGGGTTGAAGATGGACTGTGTTAGAGATGGTGTTAAGGAGATTCGCGTGAAACCGGGGAGTGAATGTGGTCTGGAGAGGATTGTATTGGGTGGAAGTGGATTGCTGGAATAGGTGGTTTTGGCAGGGAAGAAGGCAGAGGAGAAAAGGAAATTTGGATTTTTTTTTCTGTTTTCTGAGAATTGTACAGAAAGAAAAAACTATTGTAAACAAAAAGAGATTTTCCTTTTTTTTTTTTTTTGAATTTGCAGAAAGGGAAGGATATATGTAATGAAAGAAGAAAGGAATTAGGTGAAAACGGGAAACAAAATCAGGAAAATTTGACAAGTGAAAGAAAAACAATTGCAAAAGGCTCTTTTTTTTTTAATTGAAAAAAAATGTGTATAAGAAGAAAGGGATGATTAGGCAGAAGAAGATGAAAACAAAATTTAGAAAGAAATCGACAAAAAATTGACAATTATTTTTTTTCTTCTTAGTTGAAAGATTGCGGTATCATTAAACAATACCAAATCTAGCCAACCAAGATTTTTTTTCTATATATACAAGAAAACAAAAAAAAAGGAAAAATAAAATAAAATAAAAATATAAATAAAAACTAACACGAATCAGAAATAAAATAAATAATAAAATCTAATCGTTACCTCCCCGGCAACGGCGCCAAAAACTTGATCGACGCTAGTCTATGAATTAGAAAAGCGCGACATTTGTAATAAATTCTGCAAGCATACAGGTGTGTAGCATACAGGTCGAACACAGGGAGGTTTAATTAAAAATTATTATTTATTTCTTTCTTGGGCGTGTTAGACGAAGCTGGAGGTTGATTTTGCAAAACAAAATAAAAAGTGAAACTACAATTAAAAGATGCAATTAAATTTACTGCAGATTCGAATCTAATCAGATCCGTAATAAATTCAACGATTAAAAATAAAATAGAACAATGGAAATAAAATTGCAGAACAGAATTAAACGAACAGAAAATAACAATTAGGATTACCGCTGAATCTAATCAGACGGTCAATCACTAACGGAAAGAAATGCAAAAGACAAATAGTGTTCTACCGAATCTAATCGTGTAGATAACACTAATTGCTAAGAAAAATAGAAAATTGCATAAAAAGAAAAAAATGAGTTTTATTATTGAAGAGAATAGAATGAGATATGTGATAGGATGGTGGCTACAATGCCATTACAAGGGTATATATAGGGTAGATAGCCAAAACCCTAACCCTAACCCTAATGATAACTGGGCCTGGTCATTACATCACTAATTAGTTTACAATGAGAAACATAAATGGGCCTTAGATAAATAAAGCAAATTTAGGCCTTTTCTCTTTTCCTCTTGCTTCCTTGACACTTCTTCTTTGATTTGTGATGTGCAAAGCCTTGTTATCAATCCTTTTCTTGTCCAACAGCAACTAGATGTGATATCTTCATCTACAATCCTTCAAAATGCAAATACACAACAAATTGAACTCTATTTTTCTACATTTCTGGTTGCATGCGGGCTGGGTTGGAATATCTGTAAAAGTAACAAAATAATACCCAAGTAATATTTATTTATATACAAAAGATAAGATATAAGAGCATAAAATAAACACATTTCTATGTCAATCAATATCTCTCCAATAAATCCATTTTAATGGCGATTTCATCGTAGAAGACCTCTTTGTTGCATTTTGGGGCTTCGATTCTCTTTACTTGGTTGATCGTCTCGCCCGTCCTCCTTTAGTCGGAGATTACCTTCAACTTCATTTTTTGGCTACAACGCTCCTTTCTTCGAGTTGAATTTCACTCGTAAGTGAATTCCCCCCTCCCCCCCTTTTATTTCTGATTTTGGGTTAATTCTTTTAGTTGTGCAAGGAAGGATTCTCAATTGGCAACACCGATTTGCTGAAATCGATGGTTGCGATATTGGAGAAGTGTTGGTTTGACTTGGTATGTGCTTGGATTTAGGAAGAATCCTTTGGTGATGACTTTAGCCCTTTTTATGCTGGCAAGTCATTTTCTGAAGTGGCTAAGAAACAACACTTTTAATTCATCGTTCCTTAACTGGTCATTCAATGGAATACCCATGTCATGGCAGCACTTCTGCTTTTCCTTTGACTCTTAACCATTCAGTATGTAATTTCTTTTTAAGCATATTTATCTGTGCTGACATATGACTAACTGCCTGTTCATGTCAATCCCAGTTAATTCGTTAGGTCTTGGGAATGAGAGAATCTGGATCGGGCAAGTGAGGTTGCCCCGGCTACTGGTCTTGGTTTGGCCGTTAGTCAGACTCATTCCCAACCTTGCTTCTTTGATGGGGTGGCGGCTGGCTGCCGTAAATCGACGCTTTCTTCTGATCAGTTTTTACAAATGTGCAGTCGCTTTGGGTTTTCACAGGATGAAACCAGATTTCCCAGAAAGAGGGAGCTGGCAGATTGTCTGCCCTCCGGGTATGTAGCGGTCAATTATCACATGTTGTCCAGCGGGGCAATTCCCCCCTTCAATCCTTATATGGAGTCGGTTTTGCGGCAACTGGCCATTGCCCCGTATCAACTGCGCCCTAGTGGGTATAAGATCTTGCTTGGGCTGTAGATACTTTTGATGAAGGTCCGACATCAGGAACCTACGTTTGCGAATATTTGCTCTTTATATACCTTTAAGAAGAGGGAGGAAGACAGACCCTCGTTATTTTTTATGGAGAGTATGCATGATAGAATTATAACTGGTTTGATGGATGGAGCTAAGGGGTTCCCTGATCAATATTTCTTTGTCCGGTGTCCTGCTAGTTTTAATGGACGATGGGCCGAAGGAGGTAATTATACCTTTGCTCCTGGAGTTCTTATTCCTTTTCTCTTTCTCATCCAGCTTTCTTTCTAATTTTTGTAGTGATTCCTTCTGTTGCGGGACTTTCTTTGGATCAAGGCCTCCTTAATTCTTTAATTTCTATTGACAAAAGAGAAAGAAGTAGAGAGGTGTTGCTTTCAGAGGAAAACCTCCGTAAGTACCGATTAATTTTCCCTATACGATCTCTTGGAAAAGCTTCTGTGCACTCCCAAAGTCCCGTTGGCAAGCCTCTTAAAGTGACGCGTTTAGTCCCTGATGTCAGCGATCGACCTCCGTTGCCGATTACTGAAGGGTATGATAACAGAGTTGACGAGAACGCATACGGTTCGAGGGTCGATGTAACTTCTGGAACGACCATGGGAAGTTTCGCTTGTCATGTTATTCAGGCGGAGGGTTCCTAAGGGGCACTTGGAGACTTGGGGGATTTGGACTCTGCCGAGTATTTGAGCCAAGGTGATGCGGTGATGTCTGACCCCGTTGTACCTGACCTGGGAGGAATGCGATGGCCCCCTCGGCGTCCTGAGAAAGCCCCTGTTTTCATAGCTTCCCCTGGAACTGGTTTTGTTACTATTTTACTTGTGGCATAATTTCCCGTTAATTTGGTAACCTCTGAATGCTTGCTGAACTCATATTTTGTTCATTTCCCAGGTGTAAATGCAGACCGCTCATTGTCAGATAGTTTCTTCCAACAAGCTGATCTTACTAATCCACGAAGCCTCTTACAGTCTTGTCTTTCCGGATATTCAAAGCACCCCCAATTATCCTCAAGTTTTCAGGCCTAACATATTCCTGATCCTTCCATGGTTGATTCCTTAAGGCGTGAGGGACTTGATCAGGCTAAGATGCTTGCACCGACTAAACCTTCTACAAGACCTATTGTCCCGACTCCTGCTCAAATTCAAATAATACGTGATCGTCCACCTTATAAGGCCCCTCCTGGAAATTCAATGCTTAAGGAGCGCTTCGGCGGTAGGGACCTGAGGGGAATGTATTTCGATCTGGATTTACAACCCCACGACAGGCAGAATGTTAGGAAGAATTTGGATGCCATAAAAAGTGGCATGAGCAATCAACTTGGTGTTATTAAGGATCAGTTCGAGACACAGTTGAATCTGGTGATGAAAGACGTTGATAACCGACTGGAGCATTGGGCCAAATTCGGTTACGAGTTCTAAGGATTGAATACTCGACACCTTGACCATATTGAAACCTTGGAAAATGACAAAGCTGGTCTGATCCACTTAATTAAATCCCAGGAATCTGAGATGACTTCTTTAAGGAGACGTTATGCTAAAGTGAGAAGCTTAGAGGCTAGAAATGTCGAGCTCAAGAAGGAGTTGGAGGGTGTACGAGCACGGCTTTTAGAGGCTCAATCTGCTCGAAAACTTGCTGAGCGTCATATGGCCTTAGAAAAACAGGCTTTGATTTCTTTATAACAGGTGAACATGGCTCTTGAAGGCCAACTTGCTTCCCAGAGTGAAACCCTTAGAACCTTTGAAAAGGATAAGATTAAGTTGCAAAAAGATCTTGATGAAGCTAGAAATGGAATTGACAATACTCTGTTCCAATTCTATGTTTGCAGACTCATGAGCCGTGGAAGCTTGAGTTACTTGGACAAGGATTTTCCGCAAACTTTGGCCCTTGTTTGGGAGCGAATACTCTCGTATTCCAATGATGTTGATGATGAGTTCCTTCAAGAATAGCTTTTAGAAGAGAAGGATCGCGAGGCTCTAGTTAAGGTAGGAAGATTATGATGAACGAGCGAGTTCAGTCGCTTAAAAGAGAGCATTCAGACGCTATGGTTCCTTATGCCCCACCTGACTCTGCCAGGGTTGATGCTTCGAGCTCCCTTACTCCCCCAACAGATCGCTCTTCCTTATATGTTTCTAGAGCTCAACCTATTATTGAGTGTCCATATCAAGAAAATGTTGTGGTACAGTGCACGAGTCACGGCTGCACTCCTTTAAACGCGGACAATTGTGGAGCTGACCTCGTATATCCAGCAGCTTGACGTAAAATTGACATCTATAAATCTGCCTCGGGTCTGGATCTTCTTATTTCTTCGCCTGGGATTGCTGAGTTAAGTGTTTTCCCCCTTTTACATTAGGTGTGTTTTCGTCCTCGCCTTCAGCTGCTTGCGGCGTTGCTTCCCAGCCTGCTATCATCGACTCTGTTTTGGTCTCCGCCAGCATTAATCCTTCTACTATACCTTCATCAGATGACCCACTTTTACCAGATGTGTCCGATCTGGATGATGAGGACGAGATTTGGAATATCAAGGTTGTCTCCACCCTGAAATGCAAAAGAAACTAACTAGTCAATGATTGAAGACCATACATCTTTTCCCTTTGACGACTTTTTTGTGTAGCTGGATCAGCAAAAGCCTGAACAACTGGTCCATCTTCCCTGTATAAAAATAGCACTTGTGACCTTTCGGTCTGATTTCAGTTTATTTTCTTTTACTTATCACGTACTTAGACCGATTGTTTGTGCGAGTGCCGGTCCTCGTTTAATATTTTACATTTGTGGACTTACGTTTGTATCACTTAGGGGCTATCATAGTTTTATTATTTTACTTCTTATGAGTTGTCGTACTTTTAGTTTGTTGTTCGCGCAAATCTTATCGTTCGAACGGTTCTTGCAACGAGGTTATAACTTGGCTATGGTATGCTTTGAGTGGGCATTGGTGGTTGTTTACACAATGGTTATGTCCCTATACCAAAGCTCTTTTTACTTTCATAGATTCTGTTGATTTTGCATTGTAATTCGTTCAATTCATGATTTCTTAGAAGCAACGTGTGATTATTATGTGTTTTCTTTTGGGTTCCCCCATGGGAGGTCTTGGGTTTCAATTTCGACCCAATTTTGATCTTGTCAGTCCTGATTTTTCTAGGACTGGAAGACCATGTTAGATACCCCCAAATGGCTAGGATTTCTGATACCCCCTTTCTACTAGGATTTCTGCTGTTGTAGTCCATCCTTGGCTCTGTTTGACTTGGTTAACAACAAAGAACAAGGATGGCCACCTCCTTTCAGTAGGGTTTTTGTTTTGTACTGATCCTTCCAGCGTGCTTTGCCGGTCCTTCCGATACTAGGACTGATGTTTCCAGCCTAGGTATTTTATCCGCGGGGCATTTTTACCGTTTCCCTTGTACCTCTTTTTTTTTAATAGAAAAGCCTGATGTCGGTTTCTCCAGCAAATGCTTGCTTAGGGAAGGTCCACCTTTTGGCTTGTTGTTTGTCTTAGGCAGCACATCCGGTTGAGATGACGTGCCCACGCATCTGATTTGGTTTGCATGTCTCTCACGATGCTTTCAAATCATTTTTCTCAAGATATGCTTTAAGAATCTTCCCTTTGCACTTATGATGGGTATGATTAACTGCTTCTATCATGCCTACATTTGAAAAAAATCAGTTTTCAGTGTACGGTGATGAGTATGGTACTCAAATAGGCACACAATAGCTTTCTTTGCATATGGCATTTGTAAGTGATTTGTTGCCAAACATGAATATAGTTAGTGGCAAAACAAAGTAGAGCGACTACTACTTCTTAAGCAAACAGAATACAAAAGAAAAACTGAATAATAAAGCGAAATTGCGGGAATTCTAGTTCAAAATTCCATGATCGGGACACCAGTCGCTGATCCTTAGTCACGCGTCAATTCCGGGCTATTTTTGGCCCTTTCTACGAAGAGTTCGCTGCCCCTTGTTTGCAGAGAGCCGTGACAGTAGCCTCGTACATATTGTTGTAAATGGTTCTTTCTGACTAGTCTTTCGATTAGCGACTTCAAATGCCTGCATTCATTTGTATTGTGTCCTGGTTGGTCATGGAATTGACAGAACCTTCCTGATTTCATTTTAGCATTTTTGACTTGCATCCGTTCCAGGATTGGGTAATTTATAGTGTCCTTCGTTGCCCTGAAGATATTCTCTATGGTGTCATTGAGGGAGGTGAATTCGGAATTCTTGAAAAAACGCGGCCTCCTTCTGCGTTGTTTGACCTCTCCTCTTGCACCTAAGATACGTTTTGCTTTTCATCTCATTTCTCGGAACGAGCGCTTTTCGCTTTGCCTGGTCTTTGCCAGGGTCCATAATTGTGAAAATTAGTTTCTGGAATGGAGCTTTCTTGTTCAGCTGAATATTCCATTTCGCTTGCACGACTTGTTTGAGCAAACGGATTGTCAGTGACACCTGATGCGGCTTTTATGGCAGAGGCCTGGCTAACGAACATTGAATCGATCTTCTTTATCAGCGCGTCATTTGCAATAGTTATTTGATCCGTTATCCCTATCATTGCTTCCTCCAGTTCCCTTCTGGTTATAGCCACCTCGACTTGTGACGATTCCTTTTCTCCGGAACGGATGGTAGGCGACGTGTCAGCGCCGGAGACATCATCAATTTTGTCTGCAGCAATTTCTCTCAGCATGCTCATGATCCTAGGTACAACGTTTCCCAGAAAATATCGTCAGATCTGAATAGGAAGAGAAACGAACATGGCCCCATGGTGGGCGCCAAAATATTTACACCAAAAATGGTCTAAACACCCAAGGTACTAAACTGTACTTCACCAATTCGGTAAGAAATAAATGGAGCCGTGTTTACTCAGCAATAAAAAGTGAAAAATGCGAAAAAGTAAAGTAGAGACGAGATTTAGAGTGGGTCATCCGTTTATGAGACCTACGTCCACTATGAAGGTGATTTCCTGCCTTATAATGATAATTACAGAACACATTAACTCTCACTTTTCATACATTTCTAAACCCGTTCAATATAGCCTCATTAATATATTTCAATCTAAGTAGTTATACAAAAGAATAGCGAAATTTGAGGAGAAGAAGGATGGATGAATAATTGAGAAGATGGGTGTCTTCGTTTTCCTTCATCGTGAAATTGTGCTTGATGCCATGGCTGAATATGTGGTTGAGGATGAAGTTCAGCAGCACTTCGTAGTTTTTAGAAGTCGATCCCCTTTATGTTGGTAGTCATGGTCTATTTATAGGTGAACTCCCCTTGGTAAACAACCTAGAACTCCTTTATCCAGGCTGTGGACCATCCATTTTGCTAATTACGACCATGCCACTGGCTAGTTGTAGCCAGCTGTCCATGGCTGTATCCAGTTATCATGTGCGAGCGACTCGTTGGAACGAGTATCTTAAATAGCTGAGCGGGTCCATGTAAGCGAGCATCCCATGAGCGCCTCAAGAGATTTTGTAAGAGCGAGACGCGGGTTTGGAGTCGAGTCTCCTTTACCCCTTGTGCGACCGTCCTCGGTCCAGGGGCGCTTGTCTTCGTGCTACCTTTGTATGTCGCTTTTTGGCTTCGAGGCTTTGTCATGAGGTCGCTCCTGCTTAGGTTGAGTGGGCGACTTGCCTCATTTTGGTGTTTGAGCGGTTCTCAGGATATGCGACCTTTATCTTTATCGGCTCATACTTCTTATAATATGTTATATTGTTATCTTCGGACGCAGTGGTTGACTTGACCTGCCTTGGGTCCGATATTTGGATCTTGCTTTGTGCGGGTGCATCATGCACGGCCAGCCCTAACGACATCCGCCTTGTACACTTTACCTAATGTGCACATGAATTTTTTAGGATTAACAGTGACAATATATTCGATACATTTAAGTTGAATTAGTGGTCGGTCATGTGTGGCATGGTTGCAAGGTGTTCTTATTGTACCCTAGTGTATCCTCTCAAGGTAAACTGATCGGGAGGTGGTCCCATATCTTGCCATGTTATAAATCCACACTCCAAAACGAGTTGTACATTTTTAGTTTTATACCAAATATTTTGGAAAGTGATATGCAAGCTTTCCGGCTATATTTCAATTTACTTGTGAATTTATAGACATTATTTTAGTATCATTGGATTTGATATCAAAAAAATTTTGGGTAACAGTAAGGTAAAAACAATCCGTGTTTATGTGTGGATCGGTCTTTTGATTATCCTTTTTCTTCCAAAGGATATTCTAAAGTTAAACAAGTTATTTTTAATATGAATTTTTTACTGGAAGTATTTCAGACTGATCTGGGTTTAATTTTCCTTGGCTTCAAATGTATTGGGGTCATACTAATTATATTATCAGGTTAGGTTTCGCTTGGAGATTTAATAGGGAAACTAGAATCCAAATGTATATCCATATTTTTTGTTATTAAATTATTCTGTTATGTGTGTTGTATTGAAATGTATGTGTACACTGATGTTGTAATCATATATATATATATACAGTTTCTTTTTATGTATAGAATTTTCATATATTATAATTTATCTGTTCTTCTATGAGACTCTGATCTTTTTTTTCTTCTATTTTAATATTTCTTTCTTTCTTTTCTCACCCTCTAATTTCTTTCTATTAACAATCTGGGTTTTCGATACTCGGGTTTTGGTAAGTAATAAAGGATTATGTATTATTGTTGAAATTCAAGCATCGAATTTTTCGGGTCATTACATAATCAAATAGTGTGTTGTACAAGCATCTGTTCGATGTTGAATAGTATCCCAAGGAAAGAAATAGGAAAAAAAGAAGTGGAATGGAAAAAAGGAAGAAAATAGAAGTGAAGAGGCAGAAAGAAACACAAATAATAATAGTAGAACCTACCACTTATCTCACAATGCATCAGATAAAATATAATAATGATAATTACGGGTATAAAACAGAAGAGACAGTAATAATTATATTCCACATAATCATAGTACCACGGTTCATACAGTTACACAAAACAGTCATACTGCCCGTACAAGATGATAAATAAATTTCACCAACAAACTGTCTCTAATGATAATAGGTCAACGCGGTGAAGACACCATATTGTCACATAGCGGAATAAACAATAACAATGCAAGTATAAATACGAGAAGATGTCACCTTCTGTGAATCCACCTGCACAGCTCTAGATAAAGCTTACACATGTTATCTAACCTACTCATTAACATTGTCGATGAGTACCCAAGGTAATAAGCGGAAACAAAAAACTTTGGGTCATACAATGGTCTAGTGTGAGCGATAAACAAATCTCAAATTACTACGAAAGACGTAATTGTATATGACACAGAGAGCATAGAGAATCAAACCTATCCTACCCTTTACTTCCACAAAGTTAGCACATATAGAGATATATACTACTCTATGATAATCATCATGAGTGTATTCTACCTCAGAACACTATGGTTGTCCTTATATTCACATTTGCGATATCCACAACACATGACATCCCTATGGTGATGACGATTAATCAAACATAGCACTTATCATCCATCTTAGCATCCATTCACTTAGTGTACCGAATATACGATAACTTTTCATTCTTTATTACTCGAATGCATGTCACTAGGTTAATCAGGAACTTTTCAGTCCATTTGACACCACACCCACTACCCCTTCTTATGAATACCCACTGAGCCTGCATATCGATGACTTTTCCATGATTCCCTTTGACTAGCTTGGAAAACTATCTTGTTGTCAAACTCGCTCATATCCCTTCTACTCTCCTTATAGTTCATGTGACCAATTATTGTATACTATGCAATTTGGAATGCAACCATCTATCATTGAAGCAACTGCTTCTCATTATGGAAGCACTGTCATCGAATGACAAAATCACTATGCTGAAGCACCACAATGCGTCGGTGTTGAAACCATTAATCGAAGAGCCATCATGTCGAAACCACTATCGAACAAACCGTCATATCACAGCATCGTCCATATCAAATTAGCTAAAAAATTCGTCATCGGTAGTATTCGATATCAACAACTCCATAGAAATCGATAATGACCCCCCTGATCATGTATTTAACCAAAGATGGTTAAATATACAACAAATGAAAATGTCCGGAATTCGTCCCAAAATCTAAGCTCCTCGCTACATTCATCCTCTATCTTCGTATCCACTGCCCGATGTTGCTTATCATCAAATTAGTCTGCACATTTTGATCCTCCTTTGTGAATTTATCTTATTCGTTCGAGTCCAATATCCTTGTGCATCCAGCTAATATACACATACCTTGCATTTGATTAATAACTTCAGCAAACAAAATTTTCCTAATACTATATCTCCTACAAGCAGCGTTTATAGATAAAGTAAACAAACAATCATGCAATGAATAGTCATAAAAATTCATAGACTAACATGCAGACATTCATAATAGCAACAATAAAACAAGTTGAACTTATCTAAGGCAATCAAATCAGGGCAGATGTCAAAATAGATTAAATCTAGCAATATCGTCAAATAACGCACAATAACGTGTAAATAGGTAAAATGTGATTTTTAATTTAAAACTATCTAAAACGCTATTCTAATCTTTATGTAAAATAACATACAGATTTTACTGTTTTATAAATCTTGTTTTAAAGTTGTAAATCATTTCAGAATGTGAATTTTTCATATAATAACAATTATAGTAAGTGAGAGGCAAAATAACTCATCTCAGCCAAATTACCTGTAATGGCCCGAAAATTCCCGCCTTTCTAATCGACGGTAATCCACAAAAGTCCAACACAAAATGGCAGAATCCCTTGAAACATTAACTTTGGGCATACAACACATCAGACAGAAACAAAAGACTTTTCATTAATATCATACAATATTATATCAGAGTACAAGATTATAAATCAAGTTACGATAAACTTAAATACAATGAACATCAAAGATACAATATTACATTACACAACAGAAGACTAACTAATGCTCTGGACATAGCTTAAGCTTCAATCCTGAATCCTGCTCGAAGTATCTGCAAAAAAAACCTACTCAACTCCCCGTGTGGAAATAAGGGCACTCGAGTTTGCAAGGGAAAATAAATTATGAGTCAGTCATGAGACTGGTATGAGAACTAAATAGTTATCTTAATACTTGTTTTAAATATAAGGTATATTATAGGACCATTCCATATAACACAGATCGGGTTTTCTCCACATGAATACCAATCCTAAACAACTATCACAAATAGACTCTTAGAGCCTACGATGCAATAAACAACATGTAATTCCTTAAACAACCCATTTAGGCTTAATCCCTAAACTAAGATTTTTAAAATCTAGTTAATTTTGAGAAGTTATCTCTTTCGACTTTGTTCCATAGTTCCTATTTCAAATCATTTGAAATACATATCTAGCTTTTATATCAAATTAGCTTTCACTCCGGGATCTCAAACCAAATCACTTGGAAATTTAATTCTGAAATATCACAACTAATGCATAATAAAACGTATGCAACCAAATATCAGGAGGTTTCTCCCATCAACAAGGGAAAGTGCACACACCATCCATCACTATATATATATATATAAGTGCATCTCCCACTAACCGGAGTAGACTACACTAACCAATGACCAATTAAGGTCATTCCGCTACCCATACTCTAGTATGGGTTACCCGAATCTTTAGCTACATACTAAATATTTTTATATTCCAAAGTGGAAAAATCGTTAACACCAATAATCACAAATAAATCAAATCTATGATAATTTCCATTTCACAATCATTTCAAAATCATCAGGCTTAGTACTCGAAATCCTTTATGTTTTATAAAACATTTTTATATAATATTCCCTGTCCAAAAGTGGGAATAACAATTCCTTTCTCTTATGGAAATCCCATTTCAAAAACCATTTATTAAATTGAATTGAACCAAACAATATTTATAAATACCTCATAGTCAAATCGTGGAATAAATCACAAGGTGTTAGATACAAGTATTTTCTAACCAACCGAATGCTAAATATAAAAGCATATTTGCTCATAAATTGGTCGAGCACAATCCAAACAACCAATTGACTACAATAAATAACAAAAACCAAGTAAATTTGGTTTATATCTCTTTAAAAACATTTGTTATGATTTAAACTAATTTTTCCTAATTTTTATTTATTCAAAAATAGGCCATTTTGGTCGAACGACATTTCAGGTCATTTTGCTGCACTGATGCTAATTTTATTCAAATTTGTTTGGAACATATCTCAAGATGTAATGGCTGAATTTTAAAGCTCTACATAACACTGGAAATTTATTTCCATTTTGAACCAAATGGTTTTTATTTCGGGAGAATATGACAGTCGGATCACTTGGTATTTCAATCTGAAGTAACAGATCGAAGTTCGCGTACTAGTGCTACGTAACGAGTTCTATTCAAACCAACTTCGATTAATATATTTTTAATCGAATCACTTCAAAGATAGTTTACTAACTATATAACAACTAATATAACATTCAATCCACATATATCATGGCATACGCCACATAAGCCTTAAACCGTTAATGCGTATATAGGTTTTGTCAATCAACAGATTAACTGCAAATAACATTCATCAACAATCATATGCATTCAATACTAAATGGGGTTCATACCCATATCCACTAACCAATGTCAAGTTAATTTCTCATTTCATAACCATTTAAGTTCAAATCATTCCCACTATCTACCCCTTCACTTATAACTGTCATATATTTAAGCAAATACACAAATTCCACTTAAAGATCGAATATTTTTCATTCAAACAATCATTAAATCATGTTACGAACTTATACTAACCATCGTAGATCACTAAACAACTCAACCAAGTTCACAAACAACAATCAACGTAAACTAGCCCTGAATGTGGTTAAAAAGCTCTCACCTTGGGTTCGCACTCCTGCTAACTTCAATCAACGGACGTCTAAATGTTTCCAGACCATTTTGGAAGCCTTTCGGCATCACCGAATATATTCTGGGAAATTTTTAGGAGAGGTTCGATGCTATTTTGGTTTCGTATTTTACAGTGAATAAAGGGGGCGTTGTTTTTAATTTTTGGAGCGGACGGAGTATAGTTTCGGGGAAAACGGGGATTGGGCTTTAGGAGAAGGAGCCCGAGGACATTGGTATGGCTGTTGTGGAGCTGAGGAGCCTAGGCGAAGGCGGGTATGGGTTGTTTTGGATGGAAGAGAGGTTGTTTTGGGATTTAAAGATGAGAAAATGGTGTTTAAAGGGTTTTAAGAGATGTGGGAGGATTTTAAGGTGAAGTGGGGTCCACGGGGATGAGAGGAAGCTTGGTGGCTGCCTTGGGCAGCAGGGGAGGCGCACGTGGCTGTTTCCATGGGGGTGGTGGAGGCCACGGGCGTCCATGAAGATAAGGAGGGAAGAAGCAAGGAAGAGAAGAGAAATGAAAAGTGAGAAAAAGTTATAAAGGAAACTAAGCAAGGGGGAAAGCACACAATGTAGCCTTGGATTAATAAATCACATAACATGAACGAGGTATATTATAATATTTATAAATAAGTTATGATTCATTTGTATGAAGAATTTATGATCATATATTATATCAAAAAATTCTTTTGGACATCGATAACTCTAGAACAAATTTATACATATTTTTGCAGACTTCTTTTAAAATTTTCTTACTATGCTATACGAGTAAACTAACTTCGTAATTTTACATTTACTTATTTATATCATTCACATGTGGAAAGAAGGCAGTACTGATCTTTATGTGTAGGCATAAAATCTTTAATGTCGAACTATTGAGATATTCAGGAATCAGAATGTATGATAAGAAGATAAAAAATGCAAGGTGATATATACGCATAGTGTCTGAATTATGGCACGGATAGAAGATGCAAGTGTAATAAAGTTCTCGTTTAAAGACACATGATAAGTAGAATGTCTGACGTACTGGTATGTTCTTTCACTTTTGCAGATTAATTATGAAAGAGAATTGATACCCAAGTTGTGGAAGAATATAAAAAAGCCCAAGGTACCTACATACGCAGATTTGGGTAGGATTAAGTTTAGGCATGCTTTTATCAAAGTGGCATGAACTCGGCATCAAATGGTAGATCTTTTCCATACCTATGACTAGTGTGTAACCCGTGCGTTGCACACGACAACATTATTAAAAATAGTATTTATTATTTTAATGTTAAAATGGGAACTTTGTTATGCAATTTATGATAAATTTCTATGTGAAATACATAAAATATTAATTATAATAATTATTATTGTTTGTGTATAATTTATGTTTTATAGCTTACACAAGCAACATGTACACGTGTGTATTTGGGAATTCTTTTAACAATATAGGTGTATACATATTGAAATTGATGTACATTAGTAATTTATTCGATGAATTAGCAAATATTATTAAATAAAATTTGGTAAATAAGTAAATGTAAAATTATGAAGTTAGTTTAATTGTATAGCATAGCAGGAAAAATTTAAAAGAAATATGCAAAAAATGTATAAATTTGTTCTAGAGTTACTGATGTTCAAAAGAATTTTTTGATTCAATATATGATCGTAAATTCTTGATACAAATGAATCATAACTAATTTACAAATAATATAATATACCTCGTTCATGTTATGTGATTTAATATAATACATCCAAAATTTGGCTACATGAATTAGTGAGTTGCCATTAATCTAAGCAAGGGGAGAAAGCACACAATGCAGCCTTGGATGCATGACAATTTCAAACAAACACAAATAGTAACTAACTAGTTTAAGGTGTGAACACGATTTAAGGCACGAGTAGTCAATCTTCAAGCTATTTACTCGTGTGATCACATACATATTCCGTTTTCGATGAAAGTTGAAACCCCGGAATAATTTTCTGCTACGTTCCAATGAAACTAATTTCGTCGAACGCCGAGTCTGTTTCCTCAAAATTTGCTCGTTCGAGCTCATTTCGAGTTTTAAATTATCGATTGCTTTACATTTAAATTTCGTATGGCAACATACTAACTCTGAATGACGTGAAATTTTGAATCCTTCCATATTCTGATGTTCCGGATCTGATAAAATTGGTTTCGTAGAATTTCGAGATCATTTGCAAAATTCCTATTTTCTAGCCTATTAAAATAATATTAAAATATTGCATTTTAATACACTTAATCTTTTAAATAAATTTTAAAAGTTCTCTAACCTTATCTTAACTATCTTATAAGTTATATTCAATACTTTTCTCAAAATCTCAAAATTTACAAAATTTCGGTGAATAGTGTTTTGACCAAAATTTGTTTGAATTGAGAAGTTGGTAAAACTAATTTAAATAACTTAACCGACCGTTATAGTTTTCAAAATCGTATATTAAAATGAGTGTATGTATCTAGAACCATGCACGGTTATTCTAATTTCTTAAGAACTCGTACATTCAAAATTTACATTGGTTCCAAAATTTTGGGTCGTTATATTAGCCCAAACCTGCTCTAATGCATAGAGCTCTCAATCATAAGTCCAACTCAAGAAATGTCATCAAAAATGGACCTTGCATGCAAAAGATACGTGATATATTAGTTTAGCGATTATCTTAATTATTAAACTAACATAATTGGTCATCACTTAAACTAATTACCTATGGTTTGCTACTCCTTCTCTTCCACTAAACCTATACGTACATATCAGTTGTGGTCATGCACTGTTTGATGGTGACACGGAGCTATATCCTCCAATTCGAGTGGCACCTTCACCATTGAAACCCTCTCTAACCACTCGATGCGCCAACTCCCTAACCTTGCCCACTGACTAACCCTATTATATCGCATCTATGGCGATTTACCCTTGACAAACTATAGATCATGGGCATGAGACCAGACTGAGACTGTAACGACCCGCATACTACGCATCATAGGATCGTAGAATATTTATTTCTTTCACATAGGGAGTCGTATGGTCATGTTACTTTGGGAGACGACTTTGGGGTCATTTCCCATGTTCATGATTTTTGCCGATTTTTAAATGACCATTTTGCCCCTAGTTGATCTTGTTTTGGCCATAACTTTTGAATGGAAAGGAGTTTTGACCTGAAACCACTTCTATTGGCTTCGGATGATGGTTTAGCTTTCCGTAGAGTGGTCACATGTGAAAAACGGACTTACCGTTTGGGAGATATGGCTGAAATAAGGTTTGGAAGGTGAAAAACTGCTTAACCGGGCCAAATAGGGTGATTAGTGAATGGGCCCATAAACCATTTCGGGATTAGGGTTATGAGGAGGCTGAAATGAGTTAGGCTTTCATTCTATTTCAGTTTTCTAGCCGCCACTTACCTCTTAGAAACACTAACAATGGCCTCCAACCTCTAAAACACCTCCAAATTACTTTCTAATCAAGGATTAAGCTTAGCAACATCAAATCAAGATGGATTAGCGCAAGAATCGAGGTAGAGCTGCTGTGTTGCATTGGTATTCACGCCCAAACAGTAGAGTTTCAGTTCTAAAGGTTTTATTTGTGGCCAAGGTGAGTGATTTGCATAGTTCCTCACTAATTATGGTTAATTAAGGGTAATTAGTGTTGATTAGCGAATTTATACACTAATAAATTCTGGAAAAATATTTATAAATTCTTAAATGATGTTTTAGACCTCTGTTAGATACTTGGGTTAATTTGATTAAGTTTTTCTAATCATATCATTAGTTTTTCCTAAACATGCTTAAGGGAAAATATGGGATTTTGGGTATGTTTGATCCATTTTACAGGCTATAGTTGTTGTTTTGGTGTTTATGATTGATTGTACATCTTGCTATGACTATGTGGTATGAATTGTGATTGTCTAGAAGTGTTAGATTGGTCAAAAACGTCGTCGAATGGCGTAAACAGTCATTGGAAAAAGTGTAGGAATCTGGCCGATCCGGATCGGATCGGAGGAAGGAGCCCGAACCTAACCGCCCCTCCAAGCTGTTGTATCCGCAAGACGATCTGGACCCGATCCGCCTCTCGTATGCCACTCCGACCCGAATCGATGCACCATGGAGAAGCTTGAGAGACCCGACCCGATCCGGGGTGCTTGGGAAGAAGGACTGAACCAGAGGAGTTTTCCACGAGGCCAGGAGGTGTGGATCCCGATCCGAACCGCTGGAGGAGTTCGATCCGACTCGATGCGATGACAACAGCCGATCCGAATCGTTACGAGGTGGAGAAGTGGATCCGAACTGAATGACCTTGGAGAGCACGATCCAAAGTGAAGAGAAGGGGAAGCCGAACCGATCTGGAGAAGAAGACCAATAACCTGAGATGCAAAGGTAGTCCAATGGGAAGTTTGTACTCAGGGTCCAGTTAGGAACCAACGAGTCGACCTCATGATCTGGGCTTTGCTGCGGGACGTATGCTAAGGGGTTGTCGATTTCTGTAACTTTGAATCACTATGTGTAGGGAGTATGTGAACAGATTCAGGGCCACAGTGGCCTAGGTACGACTAAAGAGCTAGAGACCAATGAAGTGGGGTCATTTGTAAAGGTTTGGTCATGACTCCATGTGGTAAGCTTGGTAGTAGCAGTAGTTGTACAAGTCGAACTCCGTCACTACTTCGATGGGTCTAATGATTGACAGTGGTGGACATCATATGCTTTACGCACTGAGTGAGAGATGTGAGGATGATTGCTATGGTTGATTTGTTTGCCATCACTATGACATGCACGTCCCCACCCTCGTATTCTTTGCACCGTCTGTTTAGTGGCACCTTGGAGAATTGTACGGTATGTAGTGCTAACTCTTTGGTTGCAGGTCCAGGTTCAGGTATGGTTTAGTATACCTGTTATTGTTCTGTTTAGCTGCTTATCGCTCATACCGGACTTTTTGTCTGACCCAGAGTTTTATGTCTCTTCTTATTACTCTGGGTGCTCTCACGAGAAGACTAGAGACAGGTTAGCTGGTGATGCACGAGTAGCTGTACCGGAAACGAGCAGGATGCTTCCACGTATGATACATATAGATATTCTCCCCGTTTCGCTGTTGGTCACTACTTTGGGCATTAGTAGTGCATTCTTCCTTTCTTTTGTTTAGAGACAGTAATTTGAAAAGTTGTAATAAGCTGTATTTAGACTTCCGCTACTCTGATGTTGATGTTGGTTTTAGTTATCAGCTTATGCACTGTCTCGCCTGTTTTATGTCAAGTACATTATTATTATATTTTGTTCCATGCGCTGTGAGACATTCTACAGGTTTTCGATTAGTTCATTCTCTTCTTTCCTTTCTTTGGCGACGGTTCTGTGCTAGTTGGGCATGTGTACAACGCACTTTCGGAGGAAATGTCGGCTGGTGCGGGGCGGGCCGTCACACTTAGTATCAGAGCTCTAGGTTGCATAGTTAACCTAGGGAAGTCATCAGGGAGAGATAGTATACGTATTTGAGAGCGCGTATTTGTGATTATTTTGGTTTTCAAAAGCAATATATATACATATATACTAATAGTATGGCTTAGGATGAAGTCGCACTGCATTAGCACCACTATGGAGATGGTTAATCGTTTTCTCTTTACAAATTGAACGATGAGCCGATACGCAAGAGGTGCCGGTAGAGGAGCCAATAATGGGAATGCTGCTGACATGAGGACGATGTTTACTGACCTCATGAGAGAGATGCTTAGGGATGTGCAGAGGGAAGCTCCCAATAATGGTAATGGTCCAATAGTGCAGGCGCCTAGGGCCGAGTTCGCCAAGCTGAACAAGGATTATACCAGTCTTGGTGGGAAGCCGTTCCATGGAACGGAGTCGGCTACGGATGTTCAGGATTGGTTGGATAGCTGCTAGCGTATCTTCGAAGACTTGGGTATCGAGGATGCGATGAAGAGAAGGCTAGCATCCCGTCAGCTGCAAGGACGGGCAATGAATTGGTGGAATGCTATAAAGGCAGCTACTCCCGAGGATCAGATTACTTGGGAGCAGTTTAAGGTTCGCTTTAGCGATAAGTTCATTCCAGCTGCCCAGAAGTCAGTGCTGTTTAAGAAATTCTTGGAGCAGAATGGCAGAGCTATCTCGGAGTATATTGTAGAATTCGATACTTTATCGAAGTATGGACTATCCCTCATTGACACTCCCGAGAAGAAGAATGAGAAGTTCATATCTGGCTTGGATAAGTACTTGGGGGAAAGGCTTATCAACCACATCGATGAGACGTTTGACTCGATTGTGGGGAAAGCATTGAGGTCTGAGAGTCTTTAACCTAAGTCGAAGACTGAGGTTGCATCTGCAGAGGAACCAAAACCACAAGCAAGTGGTGGAGGCAAGAGTGGTCCTCAGAATAAGGGGAAGCAGAACCAGAATAAGGATGGCCAGAAAAAGAATAAGAAAGATGTTGAGTGCTTCAGCTGTGGTAAGAAGGGCCATTATGCTAGTAATTGTCGGGCCAAGCCAGCGGATAGGAAGTGCTCCAACTGTGGCCAGGTGGAACATCACAAGGACAAGTGTCTGCAACCCCCTAAAGAAAAGCAGATGGTGAAAGCATATGCCCTTAATGTTATTCCTTCTTCGTCGAATGCCCCAACTGCGGAGGAGAAAGGAAAGAATGTTGTTGTTCAAGGTATGCTTTCTGTTTATGATGTTCCTGTTAGATTTTTGTTTGATACCGGGGCTTACAGTTCTTTCATATCTAGTGACCTGGTAGATAGTTGGGATTGGAGCCCGAGATTGTCGATAGACCTTTAGTAGTGACGAACCCGATTGGTGGTTCGACTAATCTTAGCTTGATTTGTCGTAATGTGGTCTTATCGAGTCATGGATGCATGTTTGTTTGTGATTGCTTTGTTTTGGGCTTTACTGGGTTTGGCATTAGTTTGGGAGTCGATTAGCTCCAAAGATACGGGGTGGTGGTAGACTGTGAGGGCTTTTTGGTGACAGCTAGAGCGGATGATGGGCAGAGGGTAGTGTTTGGTGGTCTACCCGGTGATGGGGTAATGGCTAGTTTTCTGAATTCCCTCGACATTCTGCATAGTGAGTTGTCAGGTTTGCCCGTGGTTGGCCAGTATCCGGACGTTTTCGAGGAAGTGACCGGGCTTCCACCACACCGAGAGATTGAGTTCCGTATTGATTTAGTAAAGGATGCCAGGCCTATAGTGATGCCACTTCGTCGTATGGCACCAAGGGAGCAGCGAGAGCTCGGGATGCAAGTCAACGATCTTTTGAAGAAGGGATTTATCAGAAGGAGTGTTTCTGAATGGGGAGCACCGGTTGTGTTTGCTACCAAGGTGGATGGTTCCCTTCGTTTATATGTAGACTACCGCGAATTGAATAAAGTAACGAGGAAGAATAAGTATCCTCTACCGCGGATAGATGATTTGTTTGATCAGTTGAGTGGCGCGAGGGTATTCTCCCAGTTGGATCTCGCGACCGGATTTCATCAGCTTAGAGTGGAAGCTGAGAGTATAGCTAAAATGGTCTTTCGGACATCGTTTGGGTTTTATGAGCGGTTGGTCATGCCATTCGGGCTGACCAATGCCCCAGCATATTTTGTGGATCTTATGAATAGGGTATTCAGAGATCAGTTGAATAAGTTTGTCCTTGTGTTCGTGGATGATATTTTGGTCTATTCGAGGACAGAGGAAGAACACAAGGAACATTTAAGAATAGTGATGGAGGTGTTGAGAAAACACCAATTGAAAGAAAAGTTTTCTAAGTGTCACTTCTGAAGGAGGGAAGTGAGATTCTTGGGCCATGTTGTTTCAGAGAATGGTATTGCCGTGGATCCTGCGAAGGTGGCTACGGTACAAGATTGGTCTACGCCCAAGAATGCAACGGACATAAGAAGTTTCTTGGGGTTAGCTGGATATTATCGTAAGTTTATCCATGACTTCTCCAAGATAGCAGCACCGTTGACTCAGTTGACCAAGAAGAATCAGGCCTTCGTCTGGGACGAAAGGTGCGAGGATGCATTCAAGAGTCTAAAGGAAAAGTTGACGCGCACACCAGTAAGAGTCATTCCTAAGGGGAATGAAGAGATGACGGTATACACGGATGCATGTGGTACCGGACTAGGTGCTGTATTGATGCAAGGAGGTAGGGTTGTAGCTTATGCAAGTCGGCAACTGAAACCGCATGAGAAAAGATACCCTACCCATGATTTGGAATTGGCAGCGATCGTATTTGCATTGAAGATGTGGAGACATTATCTCTTAGGAGAAAGATTCGAGTTGTTTACCGATCATAAATCGTTAAAGTATCTCTTCTCTCAGAAAGATCTAAATCTCCGGCAGCAAAGGTGGTTAGAATTCTTGGCTTCCTATGATTTCGACATCGCATATACACCCGGAAAGGGCAATGCGGTGGCTGATGCATTGAGTAGGAGACATGCCAGCTTAGGGGCTATGTTTCTAGAATGGAAGCAACTGGAGTACATCGCTGGGTATGATTTCAGACCAAAGTGCGAGTTGGATCCAGAAATGTTAGCAAGTTTGACGATCAGACCCACTTTGATTGCGTGGATTGGTTCCAGTCAGAGGGACGATCCTAACCTATTAGAAATCATCTCAAAGTTAAAGATGGGAATCGACGGAGATAGGAACAAGTATGGGCTTGATTGAGATGGATGGCTTAGAAAGAATGGAAGATTAGTTGTACCCAATGTCAATGGATTGAGAGATGAAGTGCTTAGAGAATGTCATCACTCAAAACTGACTATACACCCCTGTGGTAACAAGATGTACCGAGACATGAAGCAGACCTACTACTGGGAAGGGATGAAAAGAGAAGTTGGGAAGTTTATATCCAAATGCATGAATTGCCAGCTAGTTAAAGCTGAGCAAAAGAAGCCTAGTGGTTTGCTACAACCATTAGAAATTCCAGAATGGAAATGGGAACAAGTGTCAATGGATTTCATTGATGGTTTATCAAGGACTAGATCGGGCCATGATAGCATTTGGGTGATTGTGGACCGATTGACCAAAAGTGCAAGGTTTATACCCGTCAAGTCAAACAGGACGGCAGCTAAGTTAGTGGAACTGTATACAAAGTGGGTAGTGAGATTTCATGGAATACCCAAAGGCATTGTGAGTGACCGAGATCCGTTGTTCACTAGTGGATTTTGGAAGAGCTTACAAGAGGCATTAGAATCAGAACTACATCTCAGTACTGCGTATCATCCTCAAACCGATGGTCAAACAGAGAGGGTGAATCGTATATTAGAATACCTCTTGAGAGCCTGTGTATTGGATTTTGGTGGATCATGGGATGACCATTTGCATCTAGTAAAGTTTGCATGTAATAATAGTTATCAACCCAGTATTGGTACGGCTCCGTTTGAAGCTTTGTACGGAAGACTGTGCAACTTACCATCATGTTGGTTAGAAACTGGTGAGAAGTTTGTGCTTGGACCAGATGTGATAAGAAACTTCAGCTAAGATTAAGATTATCCAACAACGAATGAAGGCTGCCCAAGATAGGCAGAAGAGTTATGCTAACAAAAGGATAAGGGAATTAAAGTTTTCCATTGGTGACTTGGTGTTTATCAAGATTTCTCTGTTGAAGAGCGTGATACGATTTGGTTGGACAGGCAAGTTAGCACCAAGATTTGTTGGTCCATTCCCAGTTCTTGAGCAAATTGGGAATTTGGCATACAAAGTTGAATTACCATAGAAGATGGCAGGAGTTCACAACGTGTTTCATGTTTCCCAGTTAAGGAAGTTCGTACGCGACCCAAATGTGGCTATTTCACCTGATCAGCTGGATGATATCGAAGTTGAACCCGAGGCGGTTGGGAACCGCAAGCCTATGTGTATTGTTGGGAATGATACGAAGAAAATTCGAAGGAAAGCAGTGAATCTAGTCAAAGTTCAGTGGGGCAAGAATGAGAATGACTGTACTTGGGAGACAGAGGAGAGCATTAGGAAGACGTATCCAGAACTCTTCGCCTGGTAAGATTTTAACTTCGATTTAGTTTTCCCGCATGCTAGGATAGGCTTGTTTGTTCGTTTTACATGTTTGATTGTTCTATGTGGCTGGTAGGCATGCGGGATCCTTTGTATGTTTTGGGTTGAGGAATTTCCGGGACGAAATATCTTAAGGGGGGGGGGGGAAGTGTAACGACCCGCATTCTACGCATCATAGGATCGTAGAATATTTATTTCTTTAACATACAGAGTAGTATGGTCATGTTACTTTGGGTGGTGTCATTTCCCATGTTCATGATTTTTGCCGATTTTTAAATGACCGTTTTGCCCCTAGCTGATCTTGTTTTGGCCATAACTTTTGATTGGAAAGGAGTTTTGACCTGAAACCACTTCCGTTGGCTTTGGATGATGGTTTACCTTTCCGTAGAGTGGTCACATGTGAAAAACAGACTTACCTTTTGGGAGATATGGATGGAATAAGGTTTGGAAGATGAAAAACTGCTTAACCGGGCCAAATAGGGTGATTAGTGAATGGGCCCATAACCCATTTGGGATTAGGGTTATGGGGAGGCTGAAATGAGTTAGGCTTTCATTCTATTTCAGTTTTCTAGCCGCCACTTACCTCTTAGAAACCCTAACAATGGCTTCCAACCTCTAAAACACCTCCAAATTACTTTCTAATCAAGGATTAAGCTTAGCAACATCAAATCAAGGCGGATTAGCGCAAGAATCACGGTAGAGCTGCTGTGTTGCATTGGTATTCACGCCCAAATAGTAGAGTTTCAGTTCTAAAGGTTTTATTTGTAGCCAAGGTGAGTGATTTGCATAGTTCCTCACTAATTATGGTTAATTAAGGGTAATTAGTGTTGATTAGCGAATTTATACACTAATAAATTCTGGAAAAATATTTATAAATTCTTAAATGATGTTTTAGACCTCTGTTAGAAACTTGGTTTAATTTGATTAAGTTTTGCTAATCATATCATTAGTTTTGCCTAAACATGCTTAAGCGAAAATATGGGATTTTGTGTATGTTTGATACATTTTACAGGCTATAGTTGTTGTTTTGGTGTTTATGATTGATTGTACATGTTGCTATGACTGTGTGGTATGAATTGTGATTTTCTAGAAGTGTTAAATTGGTTGAGAACGCCGTCGAATGGCATAAACAGTCGCTGGAAAAGGTGCAGGAATCTGGCCGATCCGGATGGGATTGGAGGAAGGAGCCCGAACCGAACCGCCCCTCCAAGCTGTTGTATCCGCAAGACGATCTGGACCCGATCCGCCTCTCGTATGCCACTCTGACCCGAACCGATGCACCATGAAGAAGCTTGACAGACCCGACCCGATCCGGAGTGCTTGGGAAGAAGGACGGAACCAGAGGAGTTTTCCACGAAGCCAGGAGGTGTGGATCTCAATCCGAACCGCTGGAGGAGTTCGATCCGACTCGATGTGATGACCATAACCAATCCGAACCGTTAAGAGGTGGAGAAGTGGATCTGAACTGAATGACCTTGGAGAGCACGATCCGGCGTGAAGAGAAGGGGAAGCCGAACCGATCTGGAGAAGAAGACCAATAACCCGAGATGCAAAGGTAGTCCAATGGGAAGTTTGTACTCAGGGTCCAGTTGGGAACCAACGAGTCGACCTCATGAGTTGGGCTTTGCTGCGGGACGTGTGCTAAGGGGTTGTTGATGTCTGTAACTTTGAATCACTATGTGTAGAGAGTATGTGAACGGATTCAGGGCCACAGTGGCCTAGGTACGACTAAAGAGCTATAGACCAATGAAGTGGGGTCATTTGTAAAGGTTTGGTCATGACTCCATGTGGTAAGCTTGGTAGTAGCAGTAGTTGTACAAGTCGAACTCCGTCACTACTTCGATGGGTCTAGTGATTGACAGTGGTGGACATCATATGCTTTACGCACCGAGTGAGAGATGTGAGGATGATTGCTATGGTTGATTTGTTTGCTATCACTATGACATGCACGCCCCCACCCCTGTATTCTTTGCACCGTCTGTTTAGTGGCACCTTGGAGAATTGTACGGTATGTAGTGCTAACTCTTTGGTTGCAGGTCCAGGTTCAGGTATGGTTTAGTATACCTGTTATTGTTCTGTTTAGTTGCTTATCGCTCATACCAGACTTTTTCTCTGACCCAGAGTTTTATGTCTCTTCTTATTACTTTGGGTGCTCTCACGAGCAGACTAGAGACAGGTTAGCTGGTGATGCACGAGTAGCTATACCGGAGATGAGCATGAGGCTTCCATGTATGATACATATAGATATTCTCCCAGTTTCGCTGCTGGTCACTACTTTGGGCATTAGTAGTGCACTCTTCCTTTCTTTTGTTTAAAGACGGTAACTTGAAAAGTTGTAATAAGTTGTATTTAGACTTCCGCTGCTCTGATGTTGATGTTGGTTTTAGTTATCAGCTTATGCACTGTCTCTCCTGTTTTATGTCAAGTACATTATTATTATATTTTGTTCCATGCGCCGTGAGACATTCTACAGGTTTTCGATTAGTTCATTCTCTTCTTTCCTTTCTTTGGCGACCGTTATGTGCTAGTTGGGCATGTGTACAGCGCACTTTCGGAAGAAATGTCGGCTGGTGCGGGGCGGACCGTCACAAAGACTGTCAAATATATGACACAGATGTGCCTCTATGACACCCCATTCTTTGTAGCTAGAAGCTAAACGCTACAGACGCTACAGTTATCTCTGGTTTCAACTTTCGGTGATAGGAAATTGAATGCTAATAAACCATACCATTAGAAAACATGAGAGTAAGAAAATTTTCACAAAACATTCATTGACATAAATATTCATTCATACAATACGTCACACAACCCATTCAGTGAAATTATAATTTATTAAAAATATGATCTGAGAGAGACATATGACAATGCCCCTTGAATATTCAAAGTGTAAATAGTGCCATTTGTAAACTTGTTGATACATACATCTAATAGGAAAAGCAAAACAACACAAAACACAGTGGAAGTCCTTGTAGTTATAGCCTCTTGCTCTCCTCCAGAAGTTTATACGAAAGATATATGAAAGACCATAACCCTCATCCTACTCAATTGAGTACTCAAGAGTTTAAGGGGAATGCACAAAAACTACGGGTCATTTATAAAGACTGGTGTGAATAATATACTTGTTACCCAACATTATTGAATCTAACGAGACCATGTCGCAAAGCGGAATGGTTTTCCCTCTTGTTTGAACCATACTACGAAACAAGGATAGCCCTATGCCCTTGCACTTCAATGGTTAGCACATTTATCACAAAGATACATGTAACAATACCAATATATAACATGCTACGCATAATGGATTCCCCATTTCCCATTACACTGAATAACCGTATTAACAGTTTCTACATTTGGACATGTCATTTTCTTTTTCCTCAACTCTCGTATTGTGCTTTGCAAAGTACTACTTTGCCAAGCAATGGAGCCAAGTCTCATTCTATCCAATTCCTTTACTGTGCTTCCTAGAGAATTGATTTTCTGGGCAACGAAGTTTAAATTCCATTCTTTCTGTGATTCTCGTTCGGTGTTTCATCGTGTCGCATTCCACTAACATGGAACCAACTTCCCTTTTCGTTCTCGTCTTATGCTTCGTAGAGTAACCCTGCTCCCCCTCCCTTGCTAACTGTAAACAGAAAGCTCACTATATGTCCCCCAAATATTGTGAAGAAAGGGCTTAGACAACATTATTTACAATTTAACTTAACTGACATTTCCCATTTTTTCAATCATTGGACCCTCCCAACGTTTTATGCAAATGCAATGTCTTAAGCAATGGTCAAAAATGATAAGCATTTCAATGAATTCATTCAAAATCTAATCTACACATCAATGGACATGATACCTGTGTCTTTTCTAATCCCCTTCGGCTCCCTCATAGGCGTCGAAGTCTGTTCGATTCATCCTGAAAGGGGTGACCTTTTTGGCTTCACATAACAATCAGTGCCAATCATCAATTAATAGGCGGTAGGCAATAGAGGCGAAACTTCTATTCCCTTTTTTGAAATCATCTCAATAAAAGTTCTCTTTATTGTCATTACCAACACTGACAGCCAAAGAGGTGAAGCCTCAAATCTTTTGGTTTTAGAAAAGTCCTTGCCATCCCCCTCTATTCGAAGGAAGTATTTTGTAGAAAATAGGTTTATAAAGGCATGTCGTCATAGGCAATGGGTCCAATGATTTCGTAAGCATAGGCTTCGATTTAGAAAATACATCTCCCATTAGGTGTTCCCTTCATAAAAAAGGACCAAAAGAATGAAAGTGGCAATCTCCAAAGATAATTTGAAGAAAATGACCCACTTCCAATTCCATCAAAAGGTGCAGAAGAGAAGGCCTCTGTTCTTTACAAAGTCGTAGTTTAGAAATCCTTCTACATAAAATATTTCTTTATGGAAAAGCATCCCTTCAGCTTAACTGAATGAGTTAAGACGAAAGCCTCTTGTGAGTGGTTGTCTTTCAAGACTAAAATATTTATAAGTATCTGCACCAATTCCAAAATCAAAACGAAGAGGTGAAAGCCTAAATGCTTCATATACCATATTAGTGATATTTAAAGCATTCAATGCTACCAAAGGGTGGTTCCGACTTTGTCAGTAGGTCCTTCTGGTTCTGAAAATTGCACTGATAGTAAACATAGAAAAGACTTTTTTTTATTTATAAATCATATATTTTTACCAACTCTACTACATTTGTCAAAATTCCAATGGTTTATAAAATGTATTCGGACCCGACATACATATTCAACTAGTACTTAATACTATACAAAAATACAACATACATGGATACATTATCCCAAAGGTTAATACCATGATTAACATAAAATCCTTCCTAAAGCAAGCACCCTTAGGAAATTCATATCAAATTCACTTAAGAGTAGAAAATTATGAAATATAAAACTCACTCTAAAAATTTTAAACATATGTCATCAAATTTTCACATTATTTGGAGATATCTAACTATAGATTCTAGCATATGATCCTATACATGTTCATGGACATTAACAACACAAAACGAAACCAATCTTGGGTATTCTAACACAACATATAGCATCAAAAACGTCATGAAAGAAATCATGAATAATTACAAATAAACATAGCAACAAAAAATGTTTCGGGTATACAGAAGTAATCGAAACCACAAAGGGTAGAAAATATTATTCAACTTGACCGGATAGAGGTGGTGATATTTGTCGATTAGAGTTCCAATGTAACGTCCCAAAAATTTCGACAACTGGAATATGAGATTTTACGTTTTATAATCAATGTTATATTGGAATGATTTTTTTTTTTTGAAATTTGATACTGCATGTGTGCGAATATATTTGAATGAATTTTTTTTTTGAAATTTATCGGGATAGTTGGAACTAAGTAGTGAATTTAATAATTGGATAATTGGAAGAAATTTGTTCCATAGCCAAGGGATTCAAAAAAAAAAATAAGTTTGAAAAATTACCAAATAGCTGAGTTGCATAAGAGACCGAACTGAAAATTTGAAATCTGAATGGGAATTTGAGAAAAATTAGTTTTAGATATTGGACATAGAAGTTTCAGAAACTTATATGGAAAATATATAAGAACATGGTGAACTCAGAAACTACTGGATTGGAAGGAAATCAAATTAAAATGAAATCTTATATAATAAAAGAATGAGACGTTTGATTTGGAACGAAAAACTTATGTAATTTGACATAAGTTGATATGTAATACTATATGTTTAAAAAAAATCAATCAAGATAAGGAAAGTACCTTCGTTCTTTGAATTTCGAGCTTAGCTGAAATATGCTGCTAGTGGTAGTAGGTTGTCCGGACATAAAATTCATGAGTTTCCATTGAGCACGACTGCTAGCGAAATTCGCAGGGCTGCAGATAGCCTACGGCGGTCGGATGTTTCCTGAGGGAATCAGGCTTAACCATTGTGATCGCTACAATCTAGAGTTGTTGAGATTCGACTATGTAGCGAAATTCAAAGGGCTGCAGATAGCCTACGGCTAATGGATGTTTCTTGAGGGAACCAAGCGTAACCATTGTGACTGCTGTGATCTACGGTCGAATTATAAGGCGTAATCCGCAGAGCTGTGAAAGCTTATGGGTATGGATATTTCCTAGGGGACCTAGGTATAACCATTGTGTACCTGCGGTCCGTTAAGATATCTTAGTGTTTGATCCACCTGTTTAATGCAGTAGTTTGTCTTCATGACTTGATTTGCCTTCATGACTTGAAGTATCTTCATAGTTCCATGATTGTTTTGTGACTCTGAGATAGAGCAGTCAATGCTCAATGATCTCAGTTTTTCCTTTGATTCTTAAATATCTTCCGTTGATCTGTCCACAACGAAATTCGTAGGGAAGTGATTTCCTATGGATACGGATGTTTTCCGGGGGATCCGGACGAAACCATTGTGTATCTACGATTCATGAACAATTAACATATCAATATCATATTGGTACTTTTCGTATCTGTTTTTTTAGGAATTTTTAAAATATTCTTCATGGGGAGTTTAAGCAAGGATATATGTAGTACTTGGAGATTTTAGTCGTGCGTGTGGCTAGCGTATGCCTAAGGTCTGTGGGAATGACAATAGACTTATCAAACTTCTAGTTATCAGTATTTTCAAATCCATAATTTCGGATTTAATTATACCTAATTTAATAATATAAAGGAAAAGAATTTTGGAAGATTTTCGAGTCTATAGTTCTGGAATAACAATACAAATGTTTTGTACAATTTTTGTGTTATATTAAAAATATTAAAGAATTCAGATTTTGGAAAATTTCAAGTAAAATTTGTCAACTTAAAGAAAATATATTAGTTACAGTCTTCAATGAGTGTTGAAAATGGTTAAATGGACTGAATGTAAGGAGATTGGGTAGATGGTTGCAAAGTCTAGACCTATTATAGTGCAACGATGGAAAAGTAAACATCGACATATGATGTTATAATGAAATAGGAATAGTTGAGATCCATTTTAAAAAGAAATATATTATTTTGAATCTCTTGGAATGTTCGATAAAATGAGAAATTGGGAGATATCTCAAAGTAATTTGAGATAGCAAATGGGTAAGAAAATTTTGAATATAGTTTAAAAGGGTATAGTAATAAATAAAATCCGATTTGGAAGATAAGGAAAACCGTGTTTGATTAAAACTAATCTCTAACTATAAAGAAAGGGAATTTGATTTTCCGAGTTTGATAAACAAAGAGGATCGATAATTAAATTAGCTGTGGGAAAATTTTCACATAAATATAGAAAATTGAAATATACAATGGTATAACTCTAACGATCTTTTCGTTTCGAGGATGAAAAGTTTTAAAGGGGGAAGATTGTAACGTCCCAGAAATTTCGACAACTGGAATATGAGATTTTACGATTTATAATCAATGTTATATTGGATATTTGGTTTAGAGATTTAAAAATCAAAATTTATTGGTTTAGATAAGGATTAAATTCGACATTTCAGAATGATTAATCTGCATTAATTATTCATTTATAACCAATCGAGAATAAATTGGTTGACATTTGAATTTAAATTCGAATTGAGAAATACAAATGAATTATGTTAAAGTCTGAAAATATAAATGAAAATGATAAACGTTATTAACATAAATGAGTTGAGAATTTAAATTGCTGAAATAGATCGAAACTTGCTTAGATATGTGTGTGGTTGTGTATATAAATTTAACGGTTCAAATATTGGGTTGGACAGAGTATTGGTAGACAAACAGAATTAAGTAGTGCACCGATAAATGGTTTAAAAATTAAAGTAACATCTTTATGCAAAAAAAGTCAGAATTCGGCCAAATAAATTTTATTAGATTCAGAATGTCGAGGCATGACGGTACATAAAATTTCATCACAATTGGAGCTTGTTTGTGGTGGTTCAAAAATAAAACGTCAGCATATTTTGAGGTAGAAAACTTAAGGAACCGTAAATAAATAAAGTAAAAATGTTGGTTCCTTCCTTCACACACAATCGATTCCTTGGCTCCCACGAAAACTTGGTACCTACAGTTATGCTCCTATAAAGTCGCACTCTTTTTCCCCAATTCATTCAGGGATCAAAATCAAGTCTTCCTCTAAATTCCTTCAGAAAAATAATAATGATCGAAGCCCTAAATTGTTATTTTCCCCAAACCAATCGGCCATGTTCGACTCAGCGCCTTCTCCATCAGCGCTCGCTCCGCCCCCTCCTCTTTCTCTAAATCGAAATCCACTATCTGCCATTCCTCAGCCTTTTTCCTCGAGTCGCCATTGCTTCCATCTTGAAGCTGCTAGAAAACCGAAGCCACCTCCTTTTATGAATCAATAGCTGCTCAACGCTCAGCCCAAAATCGATCGCTCGCTCCTTCGCCGTCACATGCGCCAATCAAAAACGTTGTCCTGCCATCACCGAAGGTGAGCTTCACTCACGATTATTCTTTGCTTCGAATATTTCAATTTTGATTAAATTGAAATTTTGATGATTGATCGTTGCTTGTGATTCACTGTTTCTTTTACACGAGTCTGAGAAATTGTTTAAGCTTGCTAACTTGAATCTGGTTTGCTTTTACCATTTTGGTTTACTTGCAATATTTTCGGTTGTTGTTTGTAGTAGGCTCGACTAACTTAAGAGCTTGCCGTATACATGTAATATATATATAACTTGCTGTATATGCAAGATTTGTCATAGTGGGTCACCTCTTGAGCTCTGCCTTGCTTCAGGAGGTACTTGCCGTAATACGTGTTTCACTGTTAGGTGGCTTGTATCCCTGAGTTATCATATGGTTTTATTTTGTCAAATAGAAGCTTTAAGATGAATTTATTTTGGCAATCTGTTTATAGAAATCAATGCAAATTTCCAAAGTATTATAAGGGTGATCTTCAGATAATGGTACCTATTCATATATATATATATATATATATATATATATATATATGATGTTGGCATTTTGAACCATTTTGTTCGCTGGACCATTTTAGTCGCTGAAATGAAACCGTTTGCTCCTCTAAAATAAAATTGCTGAAACCTGTTTGAACTTCATGTGTATGTTCGTATATATATGTGAATGTTAAAAGCCATAACATGTTGTTTAACCTGTATATGTTACCGAAACCATATGTTAATGTATTGCTGACACTATATGTTAATGTATTGCTGACGCTATATGCTGAAACTATATGTTAATGAATTGTTGAAACTAAGTATGTTGACACCTATATTGAACTACAGTTGTATATTGCTATCTTATGAAACTTAAGCGTATGTTGACAGCACTTGAAACTGCATGTTTATGTACCATTTGAGACTCCATGTGTGTGAATGACTAAGCATGTATGACCGCGCCTATGTATGTGCAGTTGCATATATGTATGTGTGTGTGTGTGTTCAGTTATATGTGACTATGTATATGCGGTTGCATATATGTGTGTGCGTGTTCATCTATATATAATTGTGTATGTTGGAGTTGTATGTGTGTGAGTTTATATATACATTACTATGTATACCATTTATACTTTCATAAGATACATCATGTATGTTAAACCTAAGTTAACCCATTTTTTTTAGCATTGATTATTACTGGTAGTATCAATGAGTATGGCACATGCTACTTAATTGATCAGTGACTAGTTCACTGCATCCAATGTATAACCTAGTCCACAAATGCACAATATATATACACTATTATAGTCCAAACAGCTTGGTGCTTGAACTGTTAGTTTCCCTTTGTACTTGACCTTGTTCTAATGTCCATTGTGGCCTGAGAATTTCAGTTTGTTTTAAATGAACAAACCTGGTACATTTGTTTACTTACTTATGTAAATCATTTTTGGAAAATACCATAAATGTTTGATACTACCGTGTTTATTAAAAACCTGGTCCTATGTTTTAAACTGATGCTACTTTATTTTGATACTACCTTGTTTACTAAAGATCTGATCCATCTGATCCTATGTTTTAAACTGATGCTCCTTTATTTCGATACTTCCTTGTTTACTAAAGAACTGATCCTATGTTTAAACTGATGCTACTTTGTTTGCTAAAGAAGCCGATGCTATAAATGAACTGATACTACTCTATTTTGCTGTGCATATCTGCGTTTCAAATGAAAACTGATACCACCTTTGGTTTGTTAAAGAGTTGATATATATATATATATATAAGTAAATGAAAAGTCTTGATTTCGTGAACACATATATAAGCTGTTGTTAGTTGATATTATAAACTACTATTAGTTGGTATATACAAGAATATGTCTTCTTATTCCCACTGTGTTGAATCCATAATGTCGTTGCTGAATCGTCATATACTGTGCGCTATAGTTTTACCCTGAGTTGTTTGACCTTGAATCTTGTGCACTCTTGTTCACCTCTGACTTGATCATATCATGTGGTTCCCATTTCGTTGTTCATGGACACTTGACCCATGTATCATGCATGTGTGTCGGGCTTCCCCTGAACATGACTTGTGGGCATATTTGAGCTTTATTCATTGATATTTCAGTTTCTATTGAAATTAATTTAGTTGAACAAATGATTAATCCTAACTCGAGTATTTTATGCTTTTTGCATAAAATGCTCGGGTCAGACCCGAGCAGTACAGATTTAAAGATCACAGTTCAGGATCAGAAGATTGGCAACGCTGGGAATTCCAAAGATGGTGCACTCTGAAGATTTTTTTTGAAAACAGTAAATTATTTTTCTTGTATTCATAGCATGTTTTCAAGTTCCGCTATATACAGAAAAATATTGTATTCAAAATTCTGATTTATAAATAGAAGTTTACTTCGCCATTTAATACTGTGATTTATATTTATTCTGGGTTTCTGTGTTAATTTTGTTTTTAAACTCTGTAAGCTAAACACATTCCGTCAATTTGGAAGTTTTAAGTTGGTTTAAATACCGATTTGAAGCGCTCAAAAAGGCGGGACGTTACATCTATGCTCTAAATTTCATAGTTTTTTCTTTCTTCTTCTCTCAGCTTTAATGGTCAGGTTCTCTTTGGTTTTCCCTTAGGTTTTTAGAAATGAATATTGTGATAAATATGTTAAAGAATATGATATATGTGTGTGTGTGCATGCGCATGCAGTCGAAAGTTCCAACTTTCCCTTTCTCATATCCCTCCTCCTTATGCATATTACATTATTTGTTTCAAGGCTAGCCTTAATTAATTTATTAAGCACAAATCTCATTCCTCATCCACCACATTTTTCCTATTTAATTACATTTAATTAAATCCTTAAATAATATCCTTTGAAAATTAGATATGTTACAGCCTCGCTGTCCATAATCCGAGTGGTCATCTCTTATCCTATCTCCACTATGTCACGCACAAACTGAAGAGCTATGCTAGAACGATAATCGCCTAATGCAACCAACTTCGTCTAGGATATGGAGCACTTCCTTAAGAATTCACAGGCTATGTGGCATGATTTGTCATTGAAAAACTCAGCTTCCGCGAGATTCGAAAATCGAAATTAATATATCATCAGTCTTTACGTGACATAAAGCCTAGTACCGGAGAAGCGAATCATTTGTGGTAACAAAGAAAAAAGAAAGAAAGTAGAAAGAACACGATCTTACACGACGCGAAAATATATATGTATTTTAGTAGAGAAAATCAATACAAAGAAATTTTTAATTATATGATTTAGAGTGGAACTAATATAGCCTTGGATAGTTATATAACACATCCTCATAACTATTGAATAAAACTAAGTAAGTTAAGGTGGGAATAAATGGCTGTCTATAGAATTTTCAACTCTAAGCTCCATCCATTTGTTCCAAGTGAAACCAAAGTTACTTGGATGTCCAAATAAAATAAGGCACATAGATTTTAAGGGAAAAGGAAAATAACTTTGGACTAGTCAAGGGATGGTGCCAAGTGTAATATTCAAAATTAAATCTACCACCTAGGATTACGACTACAAATAAAAATGGCTTGGGTTTTTCCCTTATGGAGACCAAAATTTTTGGTACCCAAAATTACATGATATTATCTTTGATGACATGCAAGATAAAACCCATAAAATAAATCAAATCAAGTGTGCAGGGTTGTTACCATTATTATTTTGCATATGTTAGGCAATACAAACAAAACTGCAAGCTTTTATGGAAAACAAATCTATGTATGAAGGCAAGGTAAGGGACTACCTTCCTTATAGTACACCCATAAAGGGATGTACCGAGGATCAATTCCTCTCTTCTTTTCTGGCAAGGTTGGCCCAGCTACAAAACCAGAAGGTTGTTCACTAACTAAATAAGTCATTACCTAGATCGTACCCTATCTATCTGAGATGTATCTTTCTCCACATACTCAACACATAATGAGTAGTCTAGAAAGGTGAATCATATCCTAATTGGTGCTAACCACATATCTTTATTACGTGCCATTATTCTGTCATCTCCATATGGCGAGGCTTAAGGTTTCGATCACTTACTAGAAGCACATTCTTTACTTCGAGAGTGATGTTGCTAAGTCCAACACACATAACTAATTTCTACAAATACATAGCCTCTAAGCTCATATATTTTAGAGAAGGCGTACATAGTGCAGGGGAGCTATTTATCACAATATCAAATAGATGTACATCCATGGAGATCAATATACATGCATTAGAAGTGCAATATTAGATTCTCATCCATACGAGTCATCAATGGTTTGGATAAACCAAATGCACTTTCCCTTATAACGTATAATCCAGTAAATAAGTTGCAGTCAATCTATAATATAGGAAAATTATTTGAGGGTGTGTAACAGCAACACTTCATTCATTCTTCATAATTATTATTTCTTCAATCTCCTTTTCTTAGAAACATTAATTGATTCGAAGTGGTTTTCACAAAGGAATCACCTAAATCCGATCCTGGCCACCTCGAATTAATTATCGCAAAATACTATTTAAGTAGTATTGGGTTTTCTTTATTTCTTAATTCATTTTTCCATAAAACATCTTTTAGGGATTTATCTTCAAATATTCTTCAGATATATATATGGAATAATTAAATCTCGTTCATTCGTTATGTCTTATTGGAGGATAAGTCCAATTTAGTGTAATAGGTTGAAAGAAATCATACTCATTCTACTCAATATCAATTTTCGTGTTTGGTCCCTACTATTCTACGAAACGATGTATGCTCTTTTAAATTTTCATGGATACTGTAAGGATTCTCTTCTCAGAATTTGATATGAAATACAATAAGATCATCTCTATGTAATCAAATTTATTTATCATAAGGAAACTTGATCTTCTATACATAAGTCGTTTCCGACATTTTCGCCTTATCCATACCCCATCCAAGAAAGGGTCGGGTGAGCTAGGACACAGGTTTCTCTTGAAAATCTCCTAACTTAAACATCTACATCCCAATCACAAAAACAAAAAATTGGATTCACTCATCCGCTTATTAGTGCTTGGATTAAATAAGTTGCTTATTATAGTTTTTGATTCAATTCAATTATTTAAACATAAGTTGCTAATTATAGCTTTTTGATTCAACTCAATTATTTAAACATCTTTACATAAGTAGTATAACCTTCAAATAATCTTTAAATTACTTCACCAGACATTAAAAAAATAAAAATAAAAAGGTTTGTTAAGTTTAAGCTTTAATTTCAATCTTATTGAAAATTGCTGCAAAAAGTGTTATTTAAGCTCAATTGATCAAAACGGCTTTTCTTTTATTGGAAGCTTCGTAAATTCAACTTAAATAACTTCTAAACATTTAAAGTGATCAATTCTACAATTTGATTGAATTTAAAATTTCATTTTCAAACAAATGCACTTCCTAGATTTTATACTATAAACCACGATGTTTTCCAAGACTTGTTTTGATCATATTTCAAAATCCACTCAACAGAATTTGGATATTTTCAATTTATTGGAAATTTGTGGTTATAAATGCTCAGAAAAATATTATTTGAAATAATTTGGATTTATACTTTTTCGTATACAAAAGATCGACCTTTTAAGATGCGAAACCACAAATTACTGTTACGCAGCACACTAATATTTTTTTTCAAATTTCATATTCTTTCAATCTACACATTTACACTTATAAGTTTTCATAATTCATTTATGATATATTTTAAACAATCTTGGATAGGTTTAGTCATTCCATTACATCATTTCATTCATGAAACAAAAGTGATTATCTTTGTGTTTATCGGCGTATATTTAATGTGAGTGTTAAATAATCCATACAATAAACATATAATTGATCAAAACTTGATAATAAATCGCTATAGCAAGCATAAAAATCACATAATTATAGTAAGCATATTCACGTTACCGACGTATGGATGATTTGGGCCTTTTAATTTCCCACCTTCATTGGTTTTTACGATCATGAAAATGGAAATTGCTCTATTATGATGACTCAGAAATTTCTGGAACTTCAGAATTCTTCCTCCAATGTACTTTGACCTTGATCCTCTATTCCTTTTGGTTTATCCTTGACCCAATACAAGTGGTTTGTCCACTTAATGGTGACAGTGATAATGGTAGGGAAAGAGTTTAATAGAAAGAGGATTCTTGAAGTGATTTTACTGGCGTTTCCTTACTAATTCTTCTTGATTTCTCCTTATGTTTTTTATTAATTCAATAGTTTTTAAAACCATTAACAAGCTTTGGAGAAGAACGAAGAGTAGAATTTTTTTGTGATAAATGAGAGAAAAAGTTGAGGCATATATAAAAAAAATAGAGAATTAATACGAAAAGGAAAAGTGTTCAAAATCCCTCCACCTCCTCTCCTTACTTTTGGTTGCCTCCTCTCCTTCTTTGACATGGGTATCCTTGTGTGTAAGATTGATTTGATGTGTGCATGTACAGTAAGGAGATGGTGTGTGAAAGAGTAAGGTAATATTTCATTAAAATAAACTCCTTTTGTCTTTTTTGCATATTTTTTTCCTAATCCCTCTTACTTTATTTAACACTTCATTAGCCTTATATATATCGATGTTATCATGTTCATATATATACACACGCACAAACATATATATATATATATGTATGTATGTATGTATGATACACGTGACATGTAATGTTGAATAACTCATACTTATCACATCGTCAAGAATCTGGAACTCGTTTACCACATATTTTCAGTTTTTAGTTAAAATATTTTTCTAAGTAAACAAATTTAAAAATAATTTTCTTGTCATATTTAAATAATTACAATATGATTATTTAGGAATTAATATCCTTTTAAATAATATTTTTGCACTATTTACAAAGTTTAGGATAATATCAATAAAGCGATATCAATTTATCTTGTGTTTTCAAGTTACAAACATTTCTTTATAAAAAAAATTATAATCGGTTTTTTATTACTTTATAATGCATTTAAAATGATTTTTTCATATAAATAATTATTTGAATAAATATAATGATTATTAAATCACTTAAGTCTTCATCTAAGTCCATTAATCGATTGTTGAATATAATCCCTTATTAATGATATTATGTACCTATCCTATTTCTCTAGAATTGTTATTTAATACTTCTGATTTTGATTATAAATCCAAGTTTTACTCAATACTAGCCAACTAAATCATTATCGTACCCGCACTTAAGGTGTTCAAAATATAGGTTGTTACAATGGACGAATGAATTGACCAATTTAGTTTTGGAATTCAAATGAAGGAGGAGACTAGAAAAACGGGACCAGCGAAGGAAATGAGTAGTGCTCATCCAATGGAAGGGTAGGCTATTGGATAATATATTAATATCATACTCACAATTAATTAAATTCTTAATCTTAAAATCGACTTATGTTTTGATTTCTTGTGATCTAATGATGTATTCGACTGCCATGAAACTCAATTTGATCATATGTGAAAAGATGCATTTCAGAATCATAAATTAATTAATGATTAATATTTAAATAAACTATTTAAATATTTCATTGTTACAAATATGGGTTATTACATTCTTCACACCTTAAATGATATCATCATTGAAATCCTGAAGGACGGAATAACACAACCCAACATTCTCAGTTAAGTAACAACACCAGATAAATCATCACTTATCACTCTCAGCAACAACCATAGAAAGCAATAGAAAAAATGGGTATACACTTAGAATTAGCATGAAGCCATCATTCCCATCCTTGAGTACAATAACAGTCAAGGGTACATAATAATCATAGCTAAGTCAAACACTAAGTTGCACAGTTATTTTCAAACAAATGTATAATGGAAAATAAGGTGACCGCTGACTAATTCAAAGACAACTCAACTAAACATCCTATATTGAATATCCTTTCAATTTGACTAAATTCATGTAAAATTTTAGTAGCATCTCTTTATGGGACTTAATTTTGGAAACTACAATTCTCTATAAATGATCTAATCCAACAAAAGGAAATAAAATACCAACAGTTGCCTCCCATGCATGGGGTATAAAATCATCAAGAATGCTCCAAGGACATAAAATTTAACTCGGCGTCCCCTATATACCTCTTTTAAGAGTAATATTAGAATTAAGATGCAAAAATTCGAATAAGAATCCAAATAATCAAGTTGTTTTGCTTCTTTGTATCTGAATATGTACTCAACATAGAGTGCCAAACATGATGGCAGTAGTAAGCACAGGAAAATTGGGCATGTAAAATAAAGGAAATTTACCTAAAATAAATGTGTCACGTCATAAATGATTTTATATCAAACAAACAGCTACACTAAATATTAAATTATTTTGCATGACAAACAATCATATAAACGTAGTAATCATGTCACGTATCAATAATCAAACATCAATGAGTGAAATAAGAGTAACTATCAAAATAACATTTATACCTATCCTAACAAGCAGGATTCTAATCTATTTAACTAATACGTTAAACATAATATTCAATCCATATGTGTCCCAACAAACTGGTTGCTACTATCTTAGAGCTAAGGAATACAAATCCAACATCTCTTATCAATATGTCAGATATGACGTGAGTGTTGTCATGTCATACTCAAGTCCATGGAAACTTATCAATGAAAACCATTGATAATTGTTATGTATCCATTTAGGAATCTCAAGTAGTTATAGTGAGCTACTTTACTCTTCTCGTTCAGTATTAGCTAAATGATAATTTTGTTGGATCTAGATTAACCCTAGAGGGGGGTGAATAGGGTTTATCACTGAATTAAAAAAATTCTAACGAGATATTAAAATAATAAATAGATCACAGATTATAGCAGAAACAGAAATGCAGAAAGTAAATCACACACAGATATACCCAGCTTCGGCAAAACCCTGCCTACTGCTGCATTTCTAAGGTTTCTACTAGGTGATAGAACAGATCCCGCATACAAGACCATGTACACTCGCAAACCCTGCTCCTATTCTAACCCTACGCTCAAAATCCCTAGACTGATCGATATCCCCTCGATCAGATTTCCCTGTTTACGACCCTGTAACCAGTAATCCAGAATTTTACAGACTCTGAAACTGACAGTCAACACCTTGTCTAAATCCCCCTAGATTTTACAGACCTAGAACTGTTCAGAAATGATTTTACAACACAATTTAAAAAACGACAGAATGTAAAACAAAAATGTAAACCCTAGTTCTTAAAAAATAAAAAGAGGAGTTTATATTAAAGGGGTCATCCCTTTTAAAAAACATGGCCGGCCCATTTCTTTATTTGTTAAAGCCCGATCCTTTGCTTTCTCTCTTTCTGGAATTGTAAATGGCGGCCGATGGAAAATAACTAGGGTTTTCTTCTTTCTCCCCAAATCGATCGGTTGCTTGATGAAGTTGCGTGTCCCTTTAGCTTCGAGTGGCTTGAATCTTCGACTGGATATTCTCTGATTTGGTGGATGGATTTGGGATTCTTTTTCTCTCAATCGATACGCTTCTGGAAACTGTGAGTGAATTTGAATATTTTGATTCTCTGTTTCTTGAATTTAATCGTGTTTTGTTTCCTTCGCCTCCAGTGATGAATCTGTGTGTAGGAAATATATAGGGTAATCGAAACCCTAAAATAACTCTGATTTCATGAAGTATGACTTGAACTGATTTGCGTGGTGTTTCCTTTTTGACTTGCCTTGATTTAATTCGGCCTTGATTGTTGTGATAAATCTCGATGTGAATTTGGTTCCTTTACCTTGAAATAGCTTGTGTGATAAATTGAGAGTCTGGTCGGTGCGGTTTCCTCATTTGTGTTTTTCAGGATATTGAAAAACTTGCCATAAATGATTGTTCACTGATTTGTAAAACTGGAAACATAATAAATTATTTCTTTGATTGTTGGCATGGTTTAGATTTTGATTTATGAGTGAATATTTTATAAATATTTTAATTTTGAGAATTCTGAATCCTTTTACATTCTTTTCACTCATGCACAGTTATAGGGGGAGTTTCTGTTGTAGGGGGAGCTAATAAATAGGGGGAGTTCAGAATTCACTGTCAAACACATTTATTGTAATCAAAATCTTTTATTTGTTTGTCATCATCAAAAGGGGGAGATTGTGTATACAACTGCGTTATATACAACAATCTCCCCTTTTGATGATGACAAACAAATAAAAGATTTTGATTACAATAAATGTGTTTGACAGTGAATTCTGAACTCCCCCTATTTATTAGCTCCCCCTACAACAGAAACTCCCCCTATAACTGTGCATGAGTGAAAAGAATGTAAAAGGATTCAGAATTCTCAAAATTAAAATATTTATAAAATATTCACTCATAAATCAAAATCTAATCCATTCTCCCCCTTTTGTTATCATCAAAAGGATATAGAATTTAAAATATCGATGAAAAATGACTAAAAAATATAATTTCAGCTTAAGAGGAGGAATGGTCATCATAAATCTCAATTAGTCAAACAAAAATCATAATAAACTAAGAACTAGTGACATATTTCACATTTCAGACAATGACAGATTTACAATGAATTTTATATAAAATGGGGAGAGTAAAAAAAATGTATTCCAATTATTTTCCAAAAAAAAAATGATGTTCTAAAACAGAGATTGAATTTGGACTATAATTAATAATTCAATTTAAGTGACAAAAACAAATAATCTCAAATCCCAATAGCTATCAATCAACAAATCATAATACATCCTAAGATTTCAACACATTTCACAAATTAGAATATGGATTGATAGGCTAGTTTTTATAAACACCAAGGAGAATTTCAAATTAATTTCAATTTATAGCACAATTTCCCTTTTTCTTTTTATTTTATTTAAGAGCACACTGACCACGCATAACCAGATCTTGGATTTTTAAATGAGATCAGTTGCAGCTTAAATATAAGTAATCTCATAACCATGCATAACCAGAGCTTGGATTTTTAAATGAGGTTAGAGAAATACTTATGAATATTATATTGTTATATTTTTCTATTTCAAAAATGAAAAACTCCTTGATATATAAAACCAATATGGATGATAGAAAATGTGGTAAGTACAGAGATGGACTGTGAAATAAATTTCTAAATTAATTATATTATGAAATATGCTCGACTGTACCGGGATTATTGAAAATTCACTTATCACTAATTCTGAATAATAATAACATGGCCACAATTTCATCACAAATATTTTCACTGTTTATTCACGATGAAAAAAAAATATCAAACTCTCCACATTAATATAGAATTATCATGGATGGCAGAAAGATGATAGGTAATGAAGATGGTCGTGAAATAATTGCCAGTTCAAAGATATTATAATAAGTGTTCATCCATCATGAAAAAAAACTAAATACAATCTCCTCTTGTTGTGAAATATACTGCAGTCACAATTCATCACAATTTCAAATTCTGATATATTTTGATGAATTATAAATACTGAACAATTTGGATATTGATTTCAATTTGTGAATGAATAAAAAAAAAATTTAAAATTGAAAATCAATTACAAGAGGAATATGCTGATCTATACATGACAAGAGGAAAAAAAAATATATACAGCAAAAAAAATATGCAGCACTTTTAAACTGATACCACATGGTGTCTCTACAAAGTAAAAATTCAGAACAGATGGATGAAATAAATATAAGCACTTCTGATACCACTTGTTATCTCGCTCTCGAGAATTTTAAACACACCCCGGTGGCTAACATTGGTACCTCAGTCAACAGAAAAGACTTAATTTCAAAGCAAGCAACTCAAGCACACAAATTTCATTTATCAGAGCACGATAAGCCTTTGATACCAAATCAAGCAGTCCTCAAAAAAATATTTACAAATCAATTTCTTATAATCAGAGCAGCATGATTCCAAAACAAACATTTTTCAAAAAACAGTATCAGAGCAGCACAGAGAAATCAGTATCACAACAGACTTGTCAAGATGTTGGTCAGTTTGATTTTTTTTTCAAGTGCAAGTGATTTCAGAAATAGTTTAACATCAAGTTCAGTTCATACATCATAGTAGCAGTATGATTGGTCGAGATTCATCAAATATGGCAAAGTAACATTGAGACAACTACATGCATAAAAACATAGTGATCTTCAAAGTTCAAGTACAAACAGCATTGTCAAAAGTTTCAGCATCAACATGGTTCAATGAAGAATGATCAAGAAAACACAGGTGAAAGTGCAGCTATGGCAATGCAAATATATGGATGGCATATGGATGTCAGTATAGTCAAAACATGGAAGCATTGAAGCAATACAAGTTTTTCAACGGCAGCATGAACAAATAAAGGCTCAGCACTATAATGATCAGCCACAAATATAGCATGGTTTTGAAAGAGATTTAATCATCCTTGAATGAACCGATTTAAATTTGATTTCTTGGCATTGAAAGATTTCCTGATCTTGTTGTGATTTCTGCGACTTGATTTGCTTGCCAAAAATGATTTATGAAAAGGATTTCAACGCAAAACCTGATTTAAAAAAAAATCTTGCCAAAATAAGTTTGTTGATTTCTGGAAGATATTAAATCTGTGTTTGCAAATATATGTCCATGAATTGCTCCTTCATTATTGCTATACTTTCTTGCTGGATTCTTTGTAGTTCCCAAAATGCTTATGCATGTCCATTGATTCTTGCTGCCGCTCACTTGTATATGCCATTTTTGGCTGCACCCATATATGCACTATGTCTCTTGTAGCTCCTCGACTGTCTTGACCACACATGATATATGCTGAGTCACCATGCTATATTTGTGGCTGATCATTATAGTGCTGAGCCTTTATTTGTTCATGCTGCCGTTGAAAAACCTGTATTGCTTCAATGCTTCCATGTTTTGACTATACTGACATCCATATGCCATCCATATATTTGCATTGCCATAGCTGCACTTTCACCTGTGTTTTCTTGATCATTCTTCATTGAACCATGTTGATGCTGAAACTTTTGACATTGCTGTTTGTACTTGAACTTTGAAGATCACTATGTTTTTATGCATGTAGTTGTCTCAATGTTACTTTGCCATATTTGATGAATCTCGACCAATCATACTGCTACTATGATGTATGAACTGAACTTGATGTTAAACTATTTCTGAAATCACTTGCACTTGAAAAAAAAATCAAACTGACTCAACCAACTTGAGAAGTCAGACTTGAACTTGCCACACTCCATTAATCTGCATTGACCTTTATCTGTCTCGACCAACTTGATGACTGTGTTGAATTTTGCTGAATTGAAATCACCACTTGTATTTTGCCATTTCATGCCTTGCTTTTACTGCATCACTTTTCACACATGCTTGTTTGCACCATTAATATGTAGCTGCTTTGCCTCTTGTCATTCTTTGAAACTGTCTTGATCACTGTCTTGATAATTGTATAGCTGCACATGTTTGCTGCCATGATCACTCTTTTATATGAATGCTGATCTGTCTTGTCTTGGCTGTTTTACTCAATATCATTGGTGTTGTGTTGCTTTGCCACCTTGACATTGATGTAGTTGAGCAGCGGCTCGACCATGACTGAACTGTTTTGAATGCTCGACCATGTATTCTCGACCACTTTGCTACACACACATGTATTTGTTATTGCCATGTAACTTGTACTTTGCCCTTTTTGATTTGAACTTTGCTCGGCCATTTGTGTGCTAAAGCATCAGTCTTGATTATTTTTGCTGTTTGAATTTTTTGTTGATGCACATTTTGATTTTCATCTCTCCTTTTGATTTTGACCTGTCTTGTGTCAAATTTGACAATTGTGTATATATGTGCAACTGTGATACACATCAGCAAACTGACTGTACTGTGTTGGGGCTGGTCAGAATCAGCTGTTTTTAATGCTGGTTCTGATCAGCAAACCAGTATGGTTATGTCGAGGCTGATCAGTGGGTACTGAAAATATATCAGATCAAGTCATGAAAGATGATGAGAAACACACCAGAAATCTGAGGCAAATAAATTTTTTTTTTAAAAAAACAAAATTTATATTTGCATATATTCAGTATTATTTCTATTGCAGTATACTGTGTGTTTCTGTTTCATGTGTGACAGGTAAGCGGGGATGACTGAACTGACTGTGATGACTGGACTGACAATGACTGGACTGAAAGCTGAGGATAAGAAGACAGTGTGTGGTGTCAATGAATGTATGAGTCTGTATATACAAGTGAAAATAGATATATATGAAATGTAACTGTGTATATGTTGTGTGTATGTATGACTAAGTGACAATGAATGAACTTTACTGAGGAGCTGTGAGAGAATTGTACAGATATATGTAATAAACAAATTTGATTGAAATAAAATATCATTTTATTGTTGTCAAACGAACTTGTCTATTATATTCTGTTTATATACAAGTACAATATACAGTGAATGTTTAAATAGTGGAGTTATACAGAGTTGTACTGTTTGAATGTTAGAAATATAATATTCAATTCAAATATTATATTCCTATCTGTGTTGTATATATAAAACATGACAATAACAAACACATTTATAATAATATATATTTGTTTGTTATCATCAAACAAAAATCATATAATTGTTGGGTCCACACTACATCACTTCAAGCTCCGGAGTCATAGCCACTGGTAATTACACCAACATCCGCTAGTAAAATATTGCCCTTGAGCTGGTATATTTCTAAGAAACACAATAACTGCACTAGGAGACTAGGAGCTCTAATTGTCACTGCTGAAAAATGTCAAGATCTCTCCTAGAGAAGAAGTGCTCCAATGATACAACATCACCCAGCAACTCAAACTCCATTCTTAATAGATATCACCTACAAATTCTCATAGTAAACCTTATCACTAAAGAATCCAAATTAAAAGCCAAATACTCCTTCTCATGCAGTTTTGACCGTCGATTAAGTTGTGATAACCTTCCTTTTCGGTACTACCGTTGCATCCAATTAAATATTGCTAACAAGCGGACATCATCGACTCTTCATTTCCATATAAGGCAAGTGACGTCGATGAACTATTCAATCTCTATTTTCCAATTGGAATAAGTAATTCCAACTCATCCAACAACTTCTTAATCAAACACACTGATGCATACCTGCACATCGTGTTTCAAATAAGAATATGATCCTATAGTCTACATATTGGCCAATGATGCAGCTACTACTTCAGGATAGTCCTTGATGAAATGTGTAACGACCCGTATTCTACGCATCATGGGATCGTAGAATATTTATTCCTTTCACATATGAAGTCGTATGGTCATGTAACTTTGGGAAACGACTATTGGGGTCATTTCCCATGTTCATGATTTTTGTCGATTTTTAAATGACCGTTTTGCCCCTAGTTGGTACTGTTTTGGCCATAACTTTTGACTGGAAAGGAATTTTGACCTGAAACAACTTCTATTGGATTCGAATGATGGTTTCTCTTTCCGTAGAGTGGTTACATTAGCCAAACGGACTTACCGATTGGGAGATATGGCTGAAACAAGGTTTAGAAGGTGAAAAACAGCTAATCGGGCTTAACCGGGTGATTAGCAACTAGGCCCAATGGGAGATTTCGGGATTTGGGGTATTTAAGGGCTGCTAGGGTTAGGATTTCGGTTTTAGACTCATTTTTCCAGCCGCCACTTACCTCCTTCAAGCTCTAGCAATGGCCTCCACCTTCTAATTTCATCACAAATCATCTCTAATCACTTTCTAATCAAATTTTGGCCTAATCTACATCAAATCAAGGCAAATCAACGTCAAATTTGGGATAGAGCTGCTGGAACACATAGGGATTGGATCCAAATCAGAGGACATTTCAGATCTATAGTTTAATTTGTGGCAAAGGTGAGTGATTTGCATAATTCCTCACTAATTATGGCTAATTATGGTAATTAGCGAAGATTAACGAAATTATGGCTCAGAAAAATCTAGAAAAATTCCCAAAATTCTAAAACATCATTTTATGCCTCTGATATGAATTTGGATTGATTTCGACTAATTCTGCAAATCCCGAAATTTGGGGGATTAAGGGGTAATTAGTGATAATTAGCGAATTTGTGCATGTTAAAAATCTGGAAAAATATTCAGAAATTATGAAATATTGTTTTAGGCCTCTGTTAGAAAATTTGGCTAATTTGGATAAGTTTTGCTAATCCTATCGTTAGATTTGCTTAAACATGCTTAAGAGGGAAATATGGATTTTTGGGTATGTTTGATCCGTTTTGACATATCATATTGTTGTTTTGCTGTTTGTGGATGTTTATACATGTTGCTATGACTGTACGATGTGCTTTGTGACTGATTTCAATAGTTAGAATGGTCGAAAACGCCGTCGAGAGGCGTGTAAATCGTCGCTGGAAGTTGACCCGGATCGGATCGCTTATTCCTCCCACGACCCGACCCGATCGTGGTTAGACCCACGAGACGAATCGATGCAGCGCCGTGCCCAAACTGAAGTACTTCGATCCGGATCGCGAATGAGCATTACGACCCGATCCGCGTGGAGATGGAACCCGATCCGATGCACCCACGATCCACGAGTCGCGATCCGAAGCTGGTCACGATCCGGCCTGGAGATCATACCACGATCCGAGCCGTATTCAGATGACCACGATCCGAGCTGAAGGAGCTTGTCACGAATCGATCTGGAGGGGAGCGCACGATCCGAAATAGAGGGTGACCACGAGCTAGTGACTGCGAACCGAACCAGGGTGGTGCGACCCGAACCGTTGGAGGGCGGAGCACGATCCGAACCTGAAGGAAGACCACGACCTGAAGCGAAGTGAACTGAATGAAGACCGATCCGGAGGATGATGATTAAAACTCGAGATGCAAAGGTAGTCCAAATGGAAGTTAGAGCTCAGGATCCCGGAACCAGTTGGGAATCAATGAGTTCACTTCATGGTTGGGCTTTGCTGCGGGACGTGTGCAAAGGGGTTGTCGGTATTCATAACTTTGGTTCACCACTGAGAGATGGATAGTGGGCTTGTAGTGATAGTTACACGGGATTGGATTTCGTTATGGTCCAAAGTATTAGGTGACCAAAGTAGTGGATATCGTATGCTTTACGCACTGAGTGAGGGATGTGAGGATGATTGCTATGCTTGATTGTTTGACATCACTATGACATGCACACCCCCACCCCCGTTATCTTTACACCATTTGAAAGGGCACCTTAGAGTGTTGTACAGTATGTAGTGCTAACTCTTTGGTTGCAGGTCCAGGTTCAGGTATGATTGGATTATACCTGTTATTATTCTGTTTAGATGATTATCGCTCATACCAGGCTTTATGTCTGACCCAGAGTTTTATGTCTCCTCTTATTACTCTGGGTGCTCACACGAGCAGACTAGAGACAGGTTATGGTTAGCTGGTGATGCGCGAGTAGCTGATTCGGAGGCGAGCAGGAGGCTTCCACGTATGATATATAGATATTCTCCCTGTGTCGTTGGTGGTCGCTACTTGGGCATTAGTAGTGTACCTCCTTTATCTTGCTTTTGCTTTGAGACAGTTTGAAAAATTGTAATAAGCTATATTTTGGATTTCCGCTGCTATGATGCTCAGTTCTGGTTTTTAGCTTATGCATTGTCTCTCCTGTTTATGTCAAGTATGTTATTATTATATTTTGTTCTATGCGCTGTGAGACATATTACAGGTTCCTTGATTAGCCCATTCTCTTCTTTCTTTTCCTTCTAGCGACCGTCCCGTGCTAACTGGATATGTGTACAGCGCACTTTTGGAGGAAATGTCGGTTGGTGTGGGGCGGGCCGTCACACTTGGTATCAGAGCTCTAGGTTGCGTAGTTAACCTAGGGAAAGACACTAGGGAGAGTTAGTACGTATATGAGAGCGCGTATTTGTGATTACTTTGGTTTTCAAAAGCTATATATATATACTATTGGTAGTATAAGAATGAAGTTGTACTGCACTAGCACCACTATGGGGTCGTTAATCGTTTCCCCTTTTACAGATTAACGATGAGCCGATATGCTAGAGGTGCGGGTAGGGGAGCCAATAATGGGAATGCTGCCGACATGAGGGCGATGTTTACCGACCTCATGAGAGACATGCTTAGAGATGTTCAGGGAGCAGTTCCCAATCCCGGATATGGTGGTGGTCCAGTAGTGCAGGCGCCTAGGGTCGATTTCGCCAAGTTGTGCAAGGATTACACTAACCTTGGTGGGAAGCCGTTCCACGGAACGGAGTCGGCCACAGATGTTCAGGATTGGTTGGATAGCTGTGATCGTATCTTCGACGACTTGGGTCTTGAGGATGCGATGAAGAGAAGGCTAGCGTCTCGTCAGCTGCAAGGGCGAGCGATGAATTGGTGGAATGCCATTAGAACAGCTACTCCAGAAGATCATGTTACTTGGAATCAGTTTAAGACTCGCTTTTGTGATAAGTTTATTCCAGCTGCTCATAAATCGGAACTGTTCAGGAAGTTCTTGGAGCTTAAGCAGAACGGTAGAGCAGTCTCGGAGTATATCGCTGAATTCGACACTTTATCGAAATATGGATGGTCCCTTATCGATACAGTCGAAAAGAAGAACGAGAAGTTCATAACTGGCTTGGATGGGTACTTGGGGGAAAGACTTATAAACCATATCGATGAGACGTTCGAGTCTATTATAGGAAAGGCATTAAGGTCAGAGAGCCTTTTCCCTAAGTCGAAGGCCGAAGTTGCTACGGCATCTGCATAGGAGCCAAAGCCGCAAGCAGGCGGTGAAGGCAAGAAGAATTCTCAGAACAAGAGGAAGCAGAACCCGACCATGGATGGTCAGAATAAGAAAAATAAGAAAGATGGCGAATGCTTTAGTTGTGGCCAGAAGGGCCATTACGCCAGAGATTGTCAAGAAAAGCCTGGGGAAAGGAAGTGCTTTAACTGCGGCCAGGCGGGACATCACAAGGATGATTGTCCACAACCTCCTAGGGAGAAGAAGATTGTGAAAGCGTATGCTATCAACGCTGTTCCTTCTTCGTCAAATGCCCCAACTGCGGCGCAGAAGGAAAAAGGTGTCGTTATTCGAGGTATGCTTTCTATTTAAGATGTTTTGATCGGGTTTTGTTTGACAAACCTGAGTTAGTCGATAGACCTTTAGTAGTGACAAACCCGATTGGTGGTTCGACTAGATTTGGCATGATTTGTTAATGTGGTCTTATCGAGTCATGGATGTATGTTTCCTTGTGATTGCTTTGTTTTGGGCTTTACTGGGTTTAGCATTATTTTGGGAGTCGATCTACTCCAAAGGAATAGGGTGGTATTAGGTACCTACCTAGTGATGGCGATAGTAACTGGAGTTAAGGAAGCTAAGAGGTTATCGTTGTAATAAGTTCTAGTTGTCTCTGGGAGGCAAATGAGTACTCCAGTGCTAGATTGTTTTGCTAGTATCACCTCACGTGGATTGTCCGAACTCGGAGGAGATGTTCCTTGGGTGCTTGTCTGATATTGGTCTAGGCCTTTGGGGCTTGTGCTTGGGGAATGTCGATTTCGACTAGGATGGGTTGCGTGAGGGGTAAATAGTTGTTGTGATTTTTCATTGGATGATATCTTGGTTCACTCAAGGAGTGATGGGCAGACGGAACACGATAAGACTGTTCAATGGTATAGACTGCCCAGAGTTAGACTCGATAGGGTTATGAGATTGCTCGAGTGGGACTCGAGAAAGATGCAAAGAAATGGATTGTTTAGGACCCTATGTTGATGTTCTCTATTGGATAGTAGAACTTTGAAGGAATAGGATGTGTTCGTTGATCATGGAAGGTACAACGAAGATTAGGACGATTCAAGTTAGACTTGAACTCGTAAAAGAAAAATGGGGCGAGTTCGTTAGTCATGGTGATATAACGAATATGGAAATACTTCACATTAGATTTAAAGTATGTTTGGAACATTGTGGGAAGCTCGTTGATCTTGGAGATTCAGCGAACATAGGAGAGTTTCACGTTGGACTTGGACTCGTAGGTAGAGTACCTAGATTCACTAGGTGGGTCTAGTTTACCTTTGGAAGGTGAATGTACGTTGGACGTGCAGTACGAGATTCATTGGATGAGTCTAGTTTATCTCTGGGAGATTGACTCGAGTTAGACTCGAGAAGGCAGCAAGGAATTGGATTCAGCTCGAGTTGGACTCGAGAGGGCAGCAAGATAATGGATAGACTTGGATTGGACTCAAGTATTTTAGGAGGACTAAAAGCAGGGGTATCTGGGGACGCCCGTTACCTTGGATCCGTTGGACGTGATCTAGTTATCCTTGGAGGATAAACGTACATTGGACGTACGGTAGTCCGATTGGAGGCTGGGCTTCCATTAGTTTAATTATCCTTGGAGGATAAACGTACGTTGGACGTACGGTAGTCCGAAGGGAGGCGGGGCTTCCATTAGCCTGGGATTGGTTGGACCAGTCAAGTAGGCATCGGTGTATGTATGGGGGCTGGGCTTCCATTAGTTATTGATGTTGGTTGGACCAGATATACTAGAATCGACATATTGAGATTGGTTAGACCAATCATGTAGGTGTCGATGTGTTTATGACTTTAGCAGGTGATAGATAGGATTTGTTTGATGGATGTTATGGTTGCTATGTTTGTTCCTATCTTTCTTCTCTTGAGTAGACTATCACCTGTTGGGTTCCAGCGATGGGGAACAAAGTGATTGTAGTAAGGCTATGAGCCAGTGCAGTGGAGTTGTTATGACTTCATGGGGCAGAGTGGACATAGCAAAGGACTAGTGACTATGGATCAGTGCAGTGAAGTCGCCATGACTCCATGGGGCAGAGTGATCATAGTAAAGGATGTGAGTGCAATACTAGTTGCATTGAGTAGGAGACATGCCAGTTTAGGGGTTTTGTTTCTAGGATGGAAGCAACTAGAGTATGTCACAGGATATGATTCCAGAACCAAGACTGAATTGGATTCAGAAACGCTAGTAAGCTTGACGATTAGATCGGTTTTGATTGAGTGGATTGTTTCCAGTTAGAAGGACGATCCTAATCTATTGGGAACCATCTCTAGGGTAGAGATGGGTATCGATGGAAAGAGAATGATCAAGTAAGGATTTGATCGAGAAGGGTGGCTTCGAAAGAATAAGGGACTAGTTGTACCCAACGTAGATGGACTGAGAGGTGAAGTGCTTAGAGCATATCATCACTCGAGATTGACTATACGTCCCAGTGGTAACAAGATGTATTGAGACATAGAGTAGATATACTACTGGGAAGGGATAAAGATAGGCAGAAGGCTTATCTCGATAAGAGATGAAGAGATTTGGAATCCTTCGTTAATGACTGGGTGTTCGTCGAGATCTCTCCATAGAGAATGTGATTCAGATTGGTTGGAGAGGTAGGTTAGCACCAAGATTTGTTGGCCCATTCCCAGTCCTCGAGCAAGTTGGGAATTTGGCGTATGAAGTAGAGCTACCTGACAAGATGGCGGGAGTTCACAACGTATTTCATGTTTCCCAGTTAAGGACATTCGTGCATGACCCTAGTGTGGCTATTTCACCTGATCAGTAGGATAACATCGAAGTTGAACTCGAGGCGGTTGGGAACCGCAAGTCTATGCGTATTGTTGGGAACGATACGAAGCAGCTTCGAAGGAAGGCGGTGAAACTAGTCAAAGTCCAGTGGGGTGAGAATGAAAAAGATTGTACATGGGAAACAGAGGAGGATATAAGGAAGAAGTATCCAGAACTCTTTGCCTAGTAAGGTTTTGGTAGTGATAGTTTCTTCCCTTGTTAGTAAACCGCATGCTAGGATAGACTTGTTTTGCATGTTGATTGTTGTTTATGGTTGATAGGCATGCGGAACCCTTTTTGTGTTTTGGTTAGGGAATTTCGGGGGCGAAATTTCTTAAGGGGGGAAGAGTGTAACGACCCGTATTCTACGCATCATGGGATCGTAGAATATTTATTCCTTTCACATATGAAGTCGTATGGTCATGTAACTTTGGGAAACGACTATTGGGGTCATTTCCCATGTTCATGATTTTTGTCGATTTTTAAATGACCGTTTTGCCCCTAGTTGGTACTGTTTTGGCCATAACTTTTGACTGGAAAGGAATTTTGACCTGAAACCACTTCCATTGGATTCGAATGATGGTTTCTCTTTCCGTATAGTGGTTACATTAGCCAAACGGACTTACCGATTGGGAGATATGGCTGAAACAAGGTTTAGAAGGTGAAAAACAGCTAATCGGGCTTAACCGGGTGATTAGCAACTAGGCCCAATGGGAGATTTCGGGATTTGGGGTATTTAAGGGCTGCTAGGGTTAGGATTTCGGTTTTAGACTCATTTTTCCAGCCGCCACTTACCTCCTTCAAGCTCTAGCAATGGCCTCCACCTTCTAATTTCATCCCAAATCATCTCTAATCACTTTCTAATCAAGTTTTGGCCTAATCTACATCAAATCAAGGCAAATCAACGTCAAATTTGGGATAGAGCTGCTGGAACACATAGGGATTGGATCCAAATTAGAGGACATTTCAGATCTATAGTTTAATTTGTGGCAAAGGTGAGTGATTTGCATAGTTCCTCACTAATTATGGCTAATTATGGTAATTAACGAAGATTAACGAAATTATGGCTCAGAAAAATCTAGAAAAATTCCCAAAATTCTAAAACATCATTTTATGCCTCTGATATGAATTTGGGTTGATTTCGACTAATTCTGCAAATCCCGGAATTTGGGGGATTAAGTTTTAATTAGTGATAATTAGCGAATTTGTGCATGTTAAAAATCTGGAAAAATATTCAGAAATTATGAAATATTGTTTTAGGCCTATGTTAGAAAATTTGGATAATTTGGATAAGTTTTGCTAATCCTATCGTTAGATTTGCTTAAACATGCTTAAGAGGGAAATATGGATTTTTGGGTATGTTTGATCCGTTTTGACATATCATATTGTTGTTTTGCTGTTTGTGGATGTTTATACATGTTGCTTTGACTGTATGATGTGCTTTGTGACTGATTTCAATAGTTAGAATGGTCGAAAACGCCGTCGAGAGGCGTGTAAATCGTCGCTGGAAGTTGACCTGGATCGGATCGCTTATTCCTCCCACGACCCGACCCGATCGTGGTTAGACCCACGAGACGAATCGATGCAGCGCCGTGCCCAAACTGAAGTACTTCGATCCGGATCGCGAATGAGCATTACGACCCGATCCGCGTGGAGATGGAACCCGATCCGATGCATCCATGAGTCGCGATCCGAAGCTGGTCACGATCCGACCTGGAGATCATACCACGATCCGAACCGTATTCAGATGACAACGATCCGAGCTGAAGGAGCTTGTCACGAATCGATCTGGAGGGGAGCGCACGATCCGAAATAGAGGGTGACCACGAGCTAGTGACTGCGAACCGAACCAGGGTTGTGCGACCCGAACCGTTGGAGGGCGGAGCACGATCCGAACCTGAAGGAAGACCACGACCTGAAGCGAAGTGAACTGAATGAAGACCGATCCGGAGGATGATGATTAAAACCCGAGATGCAAAGGTAGTCCAAATGGAAGTTAGAGCTCAGGATCCCGGAACCAGTTGGGAATCAATGAGTTCACTTCATGGTTGGGCTTTGCTGCGGGACGTGTGCAAAGAGGTTGTCGGTATTCATAACTTTGGTTCACCACTGAGAGATGGATAGTGGGCTTGTAGTGATAGTTACACGGGATTGGATTCCGTTATGGCCCAAAGTATTAGGTGACCAAAGTAGTGGATATCGTATGCTTTACGCACTGAGTGAGGGATGTGAGGATGATTGCTATGCTTGATTGTTTGACATCACTATGACATGCACACCCCCACCCCCGTTATCTTTACACCATTTGAAAGGGCACCTTAGAGTGTTGTACAATATGTAGTGCTAACTCTTTGGTTGCAGGTCCAGGTTCAGGTATGATTGGATTATACCTGTTATTATTCTGTTTAGATGCTTATCGCTCATACCAGGCTTTATGTCTGACCCAGAGTTTTATGTCTCCTCTTATTACTCTGGGTGCTCACACGAGTAGACTAGAGACAGGTTATGGTTAGCTGGTGATGCGCGAGTAGCTGATTCGGAGGCGAGCAGGAGGCTTCCACGTATGATATATAGATATTCTCCCTGTGTCGTTGGTGGTCGCTACTTGGGCATTAGTAGTGTACCTCCTTTATCTTGCTTTTGCTTTGAGACAGTTTGAAAAATTGTAATAAGCTATATTTTGGATTTCCGCTGCTATGATGCTCAGTTCTGGTTTTTAGCTTATGCACTGTCTCTCCTGTTTATGTCAAGTATGTTATTATTATATTTTGTTCTATGCGCTGTGAGACATATTACAGGTTCCTTGATTAGCCCATTCTCTTCTTTCTTTTCCTTCTGGCGACCGTCCCGTGCTAACTGGATATGTGTACAACGCACTTTTGGAGGAAATGTCGGTTGGTGCGGGGCGGGCCGTCACAAAATGTACATACCATCTCGTCAATCTAAGGAAAACTTATAATCAGTAGCATTCCTTGATCGACTCAAAACTTCAATCCACCGCAATCTTCGTAGAATCTACAATGGAATCATCATCAAGGAATTATGACCCAAACATGTTATTTCCCTTCTCATGCATTGATACTTCAAAATCCATTCATCAGTGTGTGTTTTCTCAACTCTTACTGCACAAACATTAATTTTTCCTCATGCTTTCTTTTTACCTGTGAGAAGACGAAAATGCTGCCTGATAGCATGAACACTTTCAGGTAGTAATTTGGAACATGGTCCAAGAAATCCACAAAATATGCTGACTGATTATTAGTTGGAATGGCATAAACAACCAATCAAAGTCAAAGAAGCATGAAATGATGTAATCAGCATACTCCATTTAATTATTTCTCCATTGACAATATCTCCTCGAAAAGTCAAACTAATTAAATACCCTCGCACCCTGGAGCAATTAGACAAGACATCTAGAAATAGGGATGGATACTTCATTGTCTCCTACTCTTGGGTATCACATGCCTTAGAGGCACAACTATTTTTCTAGAATCTATACGCAGACCAAAGCAGAACATAACTCAAATATATTGAGAATTCGATCACCTTATCGAATGTTTCTAGACACTCTCAAGCCACAGGCTCAGATGATGACCCACCACTAGAGAACTCATAGTCCTAACCCACTACCATTCAATCATTAGAGACTCACTGCCAACGAATAAGATGTCTAAATACACTATCACTAAATCGAGGATGACCTATTATCAAAGAACAAAATGTCCTAGCCCACTATAGCCACCAATATCCTTTCATAACCACTAGCATTTCGTATCCTACCACCTAGTTAATTCCTAGACTCTGAAATTAGATTAAGCTTGAAGTAATCAATAGCAAATAAACTAATAAACATTGACTCAATGAGATGAATGTTTTCTTAATGAATTATAAATAGTGCCAAGTATAAATAGGCCATGTTCTAACACTCCCCCACCTCAAGGCCTGAAACTAAGTGTTATAGATGTTGTAGTCATTCATAGTATTAATCTCTACCAACTAAAAACATAATTTTACGTGCATGTATAGTTCAACTGAGCTTTCAACACAGTAAGTCATAATCAAAAAAGGCAAATTAATTATTTCGAGTCTCATTCCAAGTTCCACTTATCAAAACACAAGGCAAATGAAATAATAAAACCTCTGCGCCACAATAAAATACTTGTGGAAGTGCCATTGGTGGAATATATATCTCAACTAATGTTGTCATTTCGCTTCTCTTTCATTGAGGGAACAATCGAAATAAAATTAATGATAATGATGCATATGGGTCACGTTTAACCCCTACACAACATGGCACTATTTTACAATGGAAATAAGATCAAACATTGTAACTTCCTAATCAACCTGTCAAGGGAATCATCTTACCGTCGGATGAAATCGATTGCTTTCCAAGTTGGTCACTCAATACCCATGGCAGACTTCCATCCTTTCGATATGGAGTATCTATGGGAAGATAAATCTTACTCCAATAGCACATCTAATTTGGTCACATGCTCCAACAAAAACACATTGCCTACGTCATCGAAGCCTTACTTAACAACGACTTCTAGGAAGTCAAGACAAATTTCTTAGAAGTAAACCACAAACTGATTATAAGCAAGTTAATTTTGAAATTGAGACGGTAAGGACTCTCGAACAATTCATGTCCATCCTTAGAGTTTTCTAAATGTAAAGTTCTAACTCACAAAATCATCTAAATCCAAGTCATCGAAGAACACTAGGAAAGAAACCAAGAATATTTTGGACTACAAACATAAACTCCACTCACAGGAACAATTTGGCTTATAAACATCTAACTATCCATACATCTCGACATAGCTGACTTTCTGCTCTTGAGTACCATAATCATTCAAAGATACTAAGGCATCCTAAATAGTGATTCACCCTACAACCGGGAACATATTCTATGAATCAAGGATAGTTGTCCATTATTTTGCCCAACTCTCAACTCCAAAAAGGGAGTAAATAGCAGTATTTCTTATTTGCTAGATCACCTCAGGTTAGTGGTTAGGATAATCGATCACTAGTTTAGAAAACTGCATCACGAAATTCATGAGCAAACAAACTTTATTATATATACAATACTAATAAGGTTTGAAAACCAACATATATATACAAATATGTACTCTCTTGAATATATTAACTCTCGATTTGACACTACTTAGGCTAAACAATGGAAGCTACGCTCTGATACCGAATGTGATGACCTCCCTACACCACTAATGCTTATATAATCAAATAGTGTGTTTTGCAAGCAACAGATTGATGTAGACTGGATGTTAAGGGAAAGAAATTGAAGAAAAGAAAAGAACAAAACAGAAGAGGAGAGGAATAAAGAAAAACAAAACGCAATCACGAACCTTGTTGTATATCGCATAGCGCGTTGAATAACATATGATAATAGTTTCAGATATAGAATAGAGAAGACATAATAACTATATGTGAAACACCCCACACCCGTTAACATCACACATATAAGACACAGAGTCTAAAATTAACAAGAAAAAAATATAAAACACAGCAGAAACTTTAAAACATTATTTAAATAAGCAAGCCATATTGTAACAACCCGAATTTCGATAGACCGATTTTTTTTTTCTTCCAAAAATCCCAATCCACCAAAACCCGAGTTGATTTGTTTAGTATCCTGCAGAAAAGACAGAGATATAAAATACACCAGAACTCAGAAGACATTTCACAACTGAATGGAAGAAAATATAATATAATCAAATATAGCCTTACCAAAGTAATAATACTACCTAACCAATATCCAAAGCTACCATACCTATGTCATAAACCTAACCTGCGAGTGTGTTATGAGGTGGGGGTCAGAACACAAGTTCTGGTGACTGGACTAAATTACACATTCTAAGATAACCTTACATATACCGTTCAGTTATGTTCTCTTCTTTATTAGGTTAGTTTGGGTTAATAACACTCACGGTTTTACACACACGTCGTCTACCTCCCAGTAGATTTACCTAGTATATCATATATGTGTCTACCCCTAATATCAAGGTACTTCCTATGGTATCCTTCTCGCACGGTCCCCGCCATTATGCTTCAGAAGCATATGCAACTATCATCCTATGTCGAATGACGTATGGACCTTTATTTTAATACGTCTCATCCCGCACAAGACTACCCTCGCTATGCTACCTAAGCGTACAGACTGCCACATCCAAACACCTTGGTCGAATCAAGTCTCAACATGGAGTAACGCTCTAGCGTCTACGATGCACCACCCGGTGCGGTGTGCGTGTACGTATACCCTTGCACATAAGTACTTTCTACTATACCCCGAGTCCTATAATAAGGATGCATCCAATGCACGGAACTCGGTCGTGAGATTTTCTATATCTGTATAGGTCGACTAACACGACATAAAGTATATATATCCAAACTATGGTATGCATTTTCACGGTTGTTCTGGTCCCACCTCGACCACTCCCTTAACTAGTGAAAGACTTCACCAAGAGCTAAGTGACATCCCCCTAGCAAACAATCTACATCCAAATTGATGTATCCCGTAACCAAAGTCTAGATAGTGAAATATCGATATTCTATAGGTTCTGCTCTAGGCTTTCCGCATCCTACTGACTTCCGATGACAGGTCCCCAATGATTACTATCCTTTATTTGGTCCTGGCCAGCCTCCCCGTGAGGCAACCACCGAATCACCCAACGCCATCTGCAGCAGCCTTCTGATTTTCAAACCACCGTTGTACTAAAGGTATACTCACCGGGTGGTAACGTGTAGATCCAACCTCTGTGAGTACATCCTGAGCAGCACAGCAACATAGGACCACCAAAGAATACCCTACCACGTCCCTCAGAAGTCACATGCTTCCTTCCAGTCCCGCTGGGCCAACAAGCAGAAAATTTAGTAGAAGAATCAGATGGATGTGCTCCTCTCGTGCCTCCAGACATCTCGATTATCTACCCCATTAGGTTGTTCACCTTCGTGCAAGCGAACTGGTCCAAGCGCATAACGCTAACGTATTATTAGACCCTATGTCTAATTTTTTAATCATGCACTTGTCTTACCTCATCAGATTGCCAATTAACTTGATTATCCACATTATATATTTTTATTCAAGTTATCAGGTTTTATCTAAACCCCTTATTTCTCAAAGGAACGAATGCCTTTTGCTTATTAATTCAGTGATATTACTTAACCCATTTAAGTTCATTAATAATCCCATAACATGTTATTCCTTATATTGAAATTAACGAAAGTAGTCTACAACCTTTTTGCTTTATTACCATGTCATTCATTGTCCAGTTTCATGTTTACAGGTTATAATAATATGTTTTACTTAATGTGTAATTAAGTATATCTTATCCTAATCCACATGTTTTCTATTAACACGTTACTTAAAATATATGATTAAATATTTCATTCCATAAGTCTAAGTCATTCTTTCTTATTTAATCACAACATCATCTTACACTGTCATTACAACTTGTTATGGTTGTTTACTTATTAACTTAGTTCTCTTAACTAAGGTTTATTATTAAGTTCTATTTTCATTTACTACAACCTATGTTATAATTTCTACTTGTCCCTAGGAAAGCCTACCTATTATATTCAATTCTCATTCATATAATTAGTTATAATAGGGTATATTCCCCGTTCATCACATTTTCCCTTTTTAACTAAACCTGTACTGTTGTTGCATCCTTTTCTTTACCGTCTTGTATATTTTCACATGTACCATTCAATTCTATTAATCACAATTAATGTCACTTATGAACCTAACGGTCATAGTTTACTAAGACATTAATTAACAATGAAGTATCTTTATTTTATCAATCCCAGAATATCTATTTGTTATACCACAACAAACATTGCTAATTTATTTATATACTTACTTATTGTGTATTATTCATATATTTTTATATATGTTTAGGCACCATACATCTCACATTAAGTTGACTACTTGTGGAAGATGGATTTGCTGGGTGGTTTTGGGCAGGCTTCTACCACAGGTTGAACTTAACCTCGTGTTTTAGTGCAGTTATCTACAATTCCCAATTAATGTAATTTTTACATACAAATTAGGCATATCTATTCTTTTTTCTGTTATTTACAATTTCACTGTAATTTGATTTACTATATCCAACTTGTCATTAACAACATTTTCTGTAACAAATTCACTTTTATTGTAAATTCTACAATTCCAGTATACAAAGATTTTAATCTAATTAACAGCTTCAGTGAATAGATCTATATGATAGTAATATTCTTAACGTAACTGAAAATGAATTATACTATAATTATCAGAACTTACGATTATTTAACATGTCCAGAATTACAGAGAATTCTAACTGTAAATATACCATTATTTAAAAAGTTATAAATTAAATCTGCTCACCGGGCAGCTTTCCAATCCCTTAATATGATCCAGATCTGTTATTCTATGGCTTTCCTAACTGAATCTATTATTAAAGCAACCACAAATTCACAAATCTGACACTAAAATAAGAGCGAAAGAGAGAGAAACCTATATAAAGCAGATTTAATAACTTACCTCACGTTGATCAGAAAACTAAACATCTATTTGTAAATTTGTATCCCTTATCTTCAAATCCTTAACCAGAACCCCTATGAACTAGTATTCTAATTTTCTAAGAAAATTTTGAGGAAGAAGAGATTGGCAGAGCCTAGGTAGAATCTCAAAAAATATGGTTTTAAAGCTAGGCTCGCTAGTCTATTTATAGGTGTATGAGAAAGTGTGGTCATCATATTCAATCGATTAAAACCCGAACCGTTTATATCAGAAATCCACGTCATGTAGAAAACAGATTTGGGCTGAATGGGTCGATCCCTGTGTCAACCCACCTCTAAGGTGTTTCGACCCCTGGGTCGATACATGGGTCGACCCATCCAGGGTCCAAACGAGATTTTGCACCGTTTTGTTTTTTGATTTTAATGTTGATTAATAAGGTTAATTGCTTTCTTAATGTAACTTATCTGATTTTTAATACTCTAGTTATAACTAACCTGTAAGTTTGAATTTCGAATTTACATGTATATATATATATGTATAAACATGCAATTTTTTAGTTATTAATCATTAATAAATTTCCCATGCAAGCTCTATTTTATAGCTTCCAAATTAATGTAATTTATAAGGCTATCAATGAATTGTTTTATTTCTTTTAATGCATTGTCTTATTTCAATTTGAAGCTAATTTCTTGTCCACTTTTTCATGCATGTATTTGTTTACAAATTTATTTCTTTTTTTTAGCATGCACTTTTTATTTCAACATTTCTATTCATGCATATGTGTGTGTGTGTTTGTATATATATATGTATGCAATCTTTATTTCATACCCAATTTATTATTTAATTAAATGCGGGGTGTTACATTCTCCTACCCATAGGATATTTTGTCCCTAAAATTTTGTAAGGGTAAAATTAAGTAATTCCTCGCATAATTCACAACCATCAGGTGTACATACAATTTTTCCGAACATTTGTGCACTCGTGCAAAGTGTAATACAACATAGTAATACATGAATGTGATAAATGCCTAAGCGGTACCCCCTATATGAATGCTAATTTTTCTTGAATATCTTTTGAAAACATTAGGCACACACCCTAAACATACTTTCAATTTCTATATGAATGTAATTTTTCAAAATCAAAAACCCTTTCATCCAACTTTTACCACACTCTTACAAAGCAAGAGCATAGTTCATCCAATTTTTGCATCCAAAACCCAACTAACCAATTTAAAAATTTTAAATTTCAGAAAAAACTAATTTTCTAAATTTGTTTTCCTATTTCACAAAAAGGTGGAAAACTTGACATCTTCCATTTTTCTTTTATGAACCTTTTCTATCCACAATTAGATTTTATGCAACTGCTGCATAAAGATTCCCTATCTTCCTATCCAAGCACAGTTCTCGTAAAAAAATCCCTTTTGTAACACCCCGAATTTGTACCGACACTAAAGGAGGATAAATTAAATAATAATTAACTTAATATTCGGACTTAGAAGAAAGTGGCTACACCATTGCATCTGTCTTGAAATTCTGGTCAAGATAAACATTTGGTTTGCGTAAAACGGACACCGTATGAGGAAGTTATGAGGGTTTTAAGTTTGCATACACGTAGAGAAATTATATACATACGTATAAGTCAAGCCTGAGTCAGAATTCTATCTAGAATAGTTCAAATTTGAAAAATTCGTCAGACCGGGAAAATTCCTGCTCTAGTAGAGGGGTGTCGACCTAGAGGTCGAGCCCCTCTGAAGGGGTGTCGACTAGGGGTCGACCCACCCACAGGGGTGTCGACACCCCTAGGGCTGAGGTGGCAGCCATTTTCAGAGGGCTCTACAGCTATAAATATTTGCTCAATTCTCCTATTTCTTCATTGAAAACTATAGGAGCTATATGCTGCCGGAGTGCGAACTGAGACAGAACCATTTTCTATAACAACATACTTTGCAAATCAAATCCAGATATTCAAGATCCATTCTCTCTATTCTCCAAACCTAACGTTGTGAGTTCTAGTTACTTTTAGGTTTAGATAAATAAAAGTAAATTATGAAAGACAGTGATTTGGATATGTGTAAACCATGAATCTATCATATTATCATATCTGATGTTATGTCATGATAGATCTATTTCTTTAGATCCAATTCAATTGCCATTATTCTGCTATGTCATTATAGATCTATTTCTTTAGATCCAATTCAATTGTAATTATTCTACTGCGTCATGATAAATCTATTTCTCTAGATCCAATTCAATTGCGATTGTTCTACTATGTTATTATTGTGGATCTTGGTTTGTATCTACATTGTGGTTAATATAGATCTGTTAATTTGGACAGTTATATCACTGGATATATCTAATCACTTATGTAAATCATGAACATATATCACCTTGAACTGGTTAGGATTGGATCTAAACCTTTATTTTAGTTGTAATTTTTATGACATGCTATGATGTAGATGTGTGTAGATCTATTTCTATACTAGTAAATCTAATTTATGTGGACAATGAAACGGTTAGATAAATCTAGATTATCACCTTATGTTATCAAGTTAGATCTATTTTATGTGATCTAAATTATCAACTTATGTTATCATGTTAGATCTGAATCATGTGATCTAATTTATCCCCTTGTGTTGTCATGTTAGATCTAAATCGATTGGACATCTAAATTATTATTTTAGATCTTACTATGCTTATTGTGACATCATAGTTATTGACTATCAACCGTTCATCGGTTTTATGACCACCTTGTTATGACAACAATTTCGTGTCCATGCCAGTATGTATGTTCACCTTATTATCATGCCAGTTTATGTTTATGCCAAGATGATCATTTTAGTTATATTCCCATTATTTTCCCTATTATCGTTTATGACTAGGCTATTGTCTAGCCTAGGCATGTTGCCAATTTTGTGAGGAAGCTAGTTAAGGAACAGGGTAAAAAGGGTTAAAATGGCATAATTTGAGTATGAACATTTTTGTACATGTATTTCAAATTATTGGGTAAAATAGCTATTGACACCTATAAAAAAGGAAGGATTAATTAATTGGTAAATTAATTAAAAACAGAATGTCTGGTAATTACAATTAGGAATTGTAATTGTACCTATGACACGAGGTTAGGTTGTACTAGTGGTGGAAGTCTGCCCGGACCCGACCGACATATCCAGCAGCCACTAATGTTGAACCTAATGTGGGAGGTCTAAGTATGCAAATATGAATCGGGCTAAGACACGAGGTTATGCCCAACTATGAAATAAGACTGCCCGGACCCGACCGGCATATCCAGCATCCAAACGTTGTAGGCCTAATGTGGGAGGTCTAGCCCATTATAAACCATAAATGGACATGGTAATAAATTGGACTACTTAACCTAAACTAATCCATAAGGGATTGTATGAATGAGAACTGAAGTTAGGGTTAAGTAAAATTGATTGGATCAGTGAGAGGGTTAAGTAAATCTTGGGTCGGTGGGTAATATTATATATAGGCCCACAAACTTAACCCTAAAACAAACATGCTTGGATCAGTAGGAAGGTTAAGTAAATCTTGGGTAGGCGGGTAATATTATATATATAGACCCACAAACTTAACCATTAAACAAACATGCTTGGATCAGTGGGAGGGTTAAGTAAATCTTGGGTAGGTGGGTAATATTAGTATATATAGGCCCACAAACTTAACCCGATAGGGTTATGTAATTAAAGACACCTAGTGGTATACATAATCGGTGGAAATAATAAAGTTATGTAATTAAAGACACCTTTTTGGGTTAACATAACTTGTGGAAATGATAGGGTTATGTATTAAAGACACCTATAGTTAAGCATAACCGGTTGGAAGAATAGGGGTTATGTATTAAAGACAACTATAGGTAAGCATAACCGGTAGAAAGATTGGAGTTATGTATTTAAAGACACCATTTTAGGATAGGCAAAACTGACATAGGGCTATGTAATTAAAGACACCTAGGGTATAGATAGTCAGTGAAAAACAAGTGGGGATACAAGACAAGAGGGAGAGTTTGTATCATATTGTGTGGGACCCATTTCAGCCAGTAACCCAGAGTAGGTATCAAATAAAGAACTCCGTGCTAGGCAAAGAAGGGGCACGCTTGCTGATTGATTGTAAGAGATCCAAACGAGAAGGACGGTGTGGGCGGCGCAAACCGACCGGGGACATGTGCGTCCATGGGCCGGGCATAGGGAGCTAAGACGACTGTGACACTAGTAGATATGGTTATGCACATCTTGGGTTGCCACTTTAGGAAGTGATACCTCCTACTATGGGGCCAGCATAGGATATCTACAGAGTAGGAAGCCGATCGATTAGGGTAGTGGTTAGAGTATACTTGGACGTATGTCGTAAGCCTACCAACTTGCAGTGGAAGGGATCTTCTCATTTTAGTTATACTAGTAATGGTGCAGAGTAATCATTAGTGAGGCACATACACCTTATCTTGCTTACCTTGTCACACCTGCCATTTATGTAGTAATCTCCCTCTTATCCACTTTACATGCCTATCATGTTGCTTTTATTTATCTACTGGCTAAAAGTAACTAGACTTGCCAGACTTTATGTCTGACCCTGTTGTTTCTCCTTCTTTCTTTGGTTCCCCCCCCAGGTTCTCAAGGGAGAGAATTCTCAGGCTTAGTCAGGATTTTGCTATCGTCTTTCTTGGAGCTTCTAGATGTATTACTCTAGCTTCTATCTTTGCTACCATGGCTTACGATTTGGGGATTATGCTTTCTTTATTGCACTCTGATATTTAAAGCACAAGAAGAAGTTTTAATGGTGTACCGAGTTTATATATTTTCAGACATATGGTGTAACCGTGCTTTATGATTAATAAAAATTAAAATTTCTGCTGTTATCTTATTTATATCTGTCTTATTTTGCGTCTGTTTACCTATAGCGCTCTACGAGACCTAATGCATTCCCTTTGCGATTGACATTGACGGACGTGGGGGGCCACACCTTTATTATAAATTTTATTTTCCCAACTTTCTTTGAAAAACCCCAATTTTTTATGTTTTTGTTAACTTTCATTTATCTTCATTTGTCACGTTTGTTGCTTTACTGGATTTGTTGTTTTCTTTCTAGTTATGTCATTACTTTTCTTAGCTTATTTAACTTAATCCACTGATCTAAGTTTAATCTTTAAATAAGCCTACTAATCCTTCAACTAAAAGAAGGAAACAAGCATTATACATAGCTACTACCAAGGGCTAAGAATCCTAGGACCATGTCCACTCCGACAAAGAAAAGCCCAAACCAATGGATCTAAACACTTACTTACCCTTTACTATCTGGTAGTCACCATTGGTCCTTATTGTGGACTAATAGTCCTTTCCAAGCAACAACTTATGATATATAATTATTACGCATTCTATGGGAACTTACCATTATTTTAAAATAATTCTCGCTATCCACTTCATAGCCTCAATATTTTCCATCTTTCGTAGGTACTAATCCTTACCTACTCCATGATTTAAAAACATGATTTGGCTTCCTCATTTCTTTTTCCTTTCAAAAATTAGAAGTTTCAAAACTTTATTTTTTTTCTCATTAAAATTTAACTTCGTCAAACCATAAAAATATGTCATCCCATAAAAAAATGCGAAACTTTTTTTTAAATAATAAAAACCGGAGTAAACAAGGACAACTATTTCTTAATCAGTTTCACAATTGTACATATTTTACATTGTCAGTTCAATTGCTTACAACTAGGTGCAAACATCTATATTATTCTTAATTCTTACAACTGACTTTTTCCACCCAACAAAATTTTATTTCAAAACAACTATAAAAAATTATTGTCAAAAGAATAAAGATTTCCAAATTTTCTTTACTGAAAATTTTAGTTTTCAACAAAATGCGGCCTTTTCTATGTTTTTCTTTTTAATCCTTTCATACATTAGCTTAAAAACTAGTGAGCTATACATGCTCTATAACGTGTACATTTTTATGAAAGAATTCATTTTAGAAATAGAAATCCCATATGAAATTATCATTTCCAGAATATACCGCGTTTTAGTTTATTTTTCTCCATAAACTAATGTGTACATTTTTTCAAATATGTTCTTACATATTTTTTTCAAACATAAAAACTCCCTTTTTGTTTCAAAAATTGATTCTACACAATTTAGCTAGTACATATTTTGAAATTGCAACTTTTAGCATCAAAACTTGAAAAAACCCTAAACTATCACCCAAAAGCTTTTATTATTTCAAGTTCTTAAAAATTAACAATGGGGATAGACTCAAAGTAGCTTCCCAACTTACCTAGAGTTTCCTAGACATTCCCACAAAATCATTTCTCTCATATACATATATATTCCAAATCCATTTTCCCTCTTTTCTCTTCCTAATTTATAAGGCTCTGCTGCCAAACCCACTAATCCAAAAATACTAGTATATCAGATACCAATATACAGGATCCATCTGTCTGCAATACAAAACACATCGTACACTTTTCACCCCAAACCACCTGAAGGTCTCAAATTTCCATAATTATTTCTTTAGTGTACATAACTGATATCCCAGCTCTTTGCATAAACCGCTCTTTTTATTTAGTGGGTTCCTTTTTGGATCTACGAGTGTGTATATATATATAATATTTATATTTTCAAAATACACTATCTATATAGGAATTCTAGACTTATGCTCTGGTACTAGATATAACAAACCTAATTCTGACAGATTGGTTTTTTAATCCCAATCTAGCTAAACCCAATTTGACTTGTCTGATATACTGCAGAAGAGACAGAGATATAAAAGACATAAGAGCTCAGAAGACATCTCAAAACGGAATGGAAAAAATATAGTATAATCAAATATAACTTTACCTAAGTAATAATACTGCCTAACCAGTATCCAAAGCTACCATACCTCTATCATAAATCTAACCTGTGAGTGAGTTATGAGGAGGGGTCAGAACACAAGTTCTGGTGGAAGGACTAAATTACACATTCTAAAATAACGCTGCGTATACCGTTAAGTTATGTTTTCCTATTTATTAGGTTAGTTTAAGTTAATAACACTCACGGCTTTACACACACGTCGTAACCATCCACCTCCTTGTAGATTAACGTAATATAGCATATATGTAGTTACTCCAAATATCAAGATACTTCCCATTGTACCCTTCCCGCACGGTCTCTGCCATCACGCCTTGGAAGTGTACGCATGATCCTATGCCGAACGACGTAAAGACCTTCATTTTAATATGCCATGTTCCGCACAGGACTCCCCTCGCTATGCTACGTAGGCGTACAGACTGTCATATCCAAAGTCCTCGATCGAATCAAGTCTCACCATGGAGTAATTCCCCAGCGTCTATGATGCACCACCTGGTGCGGTGTGCATGTACGTAGATCCTTACACATACATGTTGTCTACTGTACCCCAGGTCTCGTAATAGGGCTGCATCGAATGCATGAAACTCGGTCGGGAGCTTTTCCATATATGTATAGGTCGACTAACAGGGCTTAAAGTACATTATCCAAATTATGGTTTGTATTTTCATAGTGACTTTGGTCGCACCTCAACCCCTCCCTCAACTAGTGGAAGACTACATCAAGAGCAAAGTGACGTACCCTTAGCAAAATATCTACATCCAAATTGGCGTGTCTGGCAACACAAGTCTGGATAGTGAAAGATCGATGGTCTATAGGTTTAGCTATAGTATTTCCGCATCTGATTAACTGCCGATGATAGGTACCCGAGGATTATTATCCTTTATTTGGTCCTAACCAGCCTGCTCGTGATGCAACCACCGAATCATCCAACGTCATCTGCCATTGCTTTCTAACTGCCAAACTACTGTTGCAGTCAACCTATACTCACCGGGAGGTAACATGTAGATCCAACCTCTGCGAGTCCAGCCTGAGCATGCACCACAACATAGGACCATCAAGGAGCACCCTGCCACATCCCTCCGAAGTCGCGTGCTTCCTTCCAGTCCTGCTGGGCCAACAAGCAGAAAATTAAGTAGAAGAACCAGAAGGACGTGCTCCTCTCGTGCCTCTAGACATTTCGATGATCTACCTCGTTGGGTTGTTCACCTTCGTGCATGCGAACTGGTCCAAGCGCATCACGCTAACGTATTATTAGACCCTATGTCTAATCTTTTAATCGTGTTCTTGTCTTATCTTATTAGATTGCCAATTAACTTAATTATCCATGTTTTATCCTTTTATTCAAGTTATCAGGTTTTCTCTAAACCCCTTATATCTCAATGGAACGTACCCCCTTCGCTTATTAATTCAGTTATATAACTTAACCCGTTTAAGTTCATTAATAATCCCATAACATGTTATTCCCCAGATTGAAATTAACGAAAGTAATTTACAAACTTTTTACATTATTATCATGTCATTCATTGTTCAATTTCATGTTTACAGGTTACAATAAAATGTTCTACTTAATGTATAATTAAGTATATCTTATCCCAATCCGCATGTCTTTTATTAACACATTACTTAATATATATGATTAAATTAAACTTATTTCATTCCATAAGTCTAAGTCATTCTTTCTTATTTAATCACAACCTCATCTTACGCTGTCATTACAACTTGTTGTGGTTGTTCACTTATTAACTTAGTTCTCTTAACTAAGGTTAATTAATAAGTTTTTTTTCACTTATTATAATCTACGTTATAATTTCCACTTGTCCCTAGGACAAGCCTACCTATTATATTCCATTCTCATTCATATAATCAGTTATAATAGGTTATATTCCCCGTTCATCACATTTTCCCTTTTTAACTAATCCTTTACTGTTGCAGCATCCATTTATTTACCGTGTTGTATATTTTCACACCTACGATTTAATTCTATTAATCATAATTGATGTCACTTATGAACTTAACGGTCATAGTTTCCTAAGATATTAATTTACAATGAAGTACCTTTATTTTATCAGTCCTAAATAAAACTATTTTTTATACCGCAACAGACATTACTAACTAATTTATTTATTTACTTATTGTTTGTTGTATACATATATTTTTATATATGTTTAGGGAACAGACCCCTCACATTAAGTTAACCACTTTAGGACGTTGGATTTGCCAAATGGTTTGGGGGCAAGGCTTCAACCACAAATTAAACACAACCTCGCATCTCAGTGCGGTTATCTACAATTTCCCAATTATTATAAATTTTACATACAAATTAGTCATATCTATTCTTTTTTCTATTATTCTCAATTTCACTATAATTTGATTTACAATATCCAACTTGTCATTAACAACATTTTCTGTAACATATTCACTTTTACTGTAAATTCCACTATTCTAGTATTACAGTAATTTTAATCCAATTAATAAATTCGTTGAATGGATCTATGCAATAGTAATATTCTTAACATAACTAAAAATGAATTATACCACAATTATCAGAACTTACAGTTATTTAACATGTTAAGAATTACAGAGAATTCGAACAATAAATATACCATTATTTAAAAAGGTATAATTTAAATCTGCTTACCAGAAAGCTTTCCAATCCTTGAATCTGATCCAGATCTATTATTCCGGAGTTTTCCTAACTGAATCTATTATTAAAACAATCACAGATTCACAAATTTGACGCTAAAAGAAGAGGGAAAGTGAGAGAGAGAAACCTATATAAATCAGATTCAAAAACCTACCCTACGTTGATCAGAAATCTAAACACCTATTTGTACATTTATATCCCTTATCTTCAAATCTTGAATCAGAACCCCTATGAACTAGTATTCTAATTTTCTAAGAGGATATGGAGGAAGAAGAGATTGGAAGAGCCTAGGCAGCATCTTAGAAAATATAAGTTTAAAGCTATGTATTCTAGTCTATATGTAGGAGTACCATAATGTCCAGTCATTGGATTCAATCAACTAAAACCTGAGTCGTTTATATCATAAATCCACGTTATCCATAAAACAGATTTGAGCCAACCGGGTCGACCCCTAGGTCGACACATGGGTCAAACCAGGTCTCATTTGGGTCAACCCATCCTGGGTCCAGACGAGATTTCTACACCGTTTTGTTTTCTAATTTTAACGTTGATTAATAACGTTAATTTCTTTCTTAATAAAACTTATTTGATTTATAATGTTCTAGTTATAACTTACCTCTAAGTTTGAATTTCGAATTCGCAATGTGTGTGTGTGTGTATATATATATATGCATGCAATCTTTTGGCTACTAATTCATTAACAACTTTCCCATGCAAGCTTTGTTTTATAGCTGCCAAATTAATGTAATTTATAAGGCTATCATTGTATTATTTTATTCCTTTTAATGCATTGTATTATTTCAATTTGCAGCTAATTTCCTGTCCACTTTTTCATGCATGTATTTATTTATGCATTTATTTCTTTCTGTTTTTTAAATTGCACTATTTATTTCAACAGTTATATTCATGCATATATATACATATATGCAATCTTTATTTCTTACCCAATTTATTATTTAATTAAATATGGGGTGTTACATTCTCCCACCCTTAGGAAATTTCGTCCCTGAAATTTGGTAAGGGTAATAGTAAGTAATTCCTCGCTAATTCACAACCATCAGGTGTACATCCAATTTTTCAACCATTTGTGCACTTGTGCAAAGTGTAATACAACATAGTAATATATGAATGTAATGAATGCCTAAGCGGTACCTCCTATATGAATGTAATTTTTTCTTGAAAATCTTTTGAAAACATGATGCACACACCTAAATAAACTGGCAATTTCTATATGAATATAATATTTTGAAAATCAAAAACTCTTTCATCCAAATTCTTCCACACTCTTACAAAGTAAGAGCGTTGTTCATCCAATTTTTGCATCCAAAACCCTACCAACCAATTTTAAATTTTTGAATTTAAGAAAAAACTAATTTTCTAAATTCGATTTCTTATGTTACAAAAAGGCGAAAATGGGAAAACGGGAAAACTTGACATCTTCTGTTTTTCTCTTATTAACCTTTTCTGTCTGTACTTGGATTTTATGCAACCATTGTATAAAGGTTACCTATCTTCCTATCCAAACGCAGTTCTCTTAAGAAAATTTCCTTTATTATAAATTTTTTGTTCCCCACTTTCTTTGGACAAACCCATTTTTTTAATATTTCTGGTAGCTTTCCATTTATCTTCGTTTGTAATGTTTGTTGCTTTACTGGATTTGTTGTTTTCTTTTTTACTTATGTCATTACTTTTTCTTAGCTTATTTAACTTAATCCACTGATCTAAGTTTAGTCGTCAAATAAGCCTACTAATCTTTAACTAAAACAACCACTGTACATAGCTACTACCAAGGGCTAATAATCCTAGGACCATGTCCATTCCGACAAAGAAAAGCCCAAACCAAAGGATCTAAGCACTTACTTACCCTATACCATCTGGTAGTCACCCCTAGTCCGTGTTGTGTACTAACAGTCTTTTCCAAGCAACAACCTAGGCTCTATAATGCTTACGCATTCTACGGGAATTTACCATTATTTCAAAATAATTCTCGCTAACCACTTCATAGCCTCAAAATGTTTCCGGTCTTTCCTAGGTACTAATCCTTACCTACTCCATGATTTAAAAACATGGTTTGGCTTCTTCATTTCATTTTCATTTCAAAATTTTATTTTTTTCTCATTAAAACTTACCTTTGTCAACCCATAAAAATATGTCATCCCATAGAAAAAGCAAAACTTTTTTTTCAAATCATAAAAACTGGAGTAGACAAGGACAACTATTTCTTAATCAGTTTCACAACTGTTTATGTTTTACAATGTCAGTTCAATTACTTGCAACTAGATGAAAACAGTTACTCTATTCTTAATTCTTATAACTTACTTTGTGCACCCAACAATATTTTATGTCAAAACAATTATAAAAAATTATTGTCAAAAGAATAAAGATTTTCAAAATTTTCTTTACTGTTAATATTAGTTTTTAACAAAATGCAATCTTTTCTTTGTTTTTCTTTTTAATACTCTCATACATTATAGCTTAAAAACTAGTGAGCTATACTTGCTTTACAACATGTACATTTTTGTGAAACAATTCGTTTTAGAAACAAAAATCCCATATGAAATCATCATTTCCAAAATATACCCTATTTTATTTTATTTTTCTCCAAAACGAAATGTGTACGTATTTTTCAAATATGTTCCTTACATATTTATTTCAAACATAAAAAATACTCCCTTTTGTTTCAAAATTCGTTTCTACACAATTTAGCTAGTACATATTTTGAAATTGTAACTTTTAACATTAAAACTTTAAAAACACCATAAACTATCACCCAAAAGCTTTTAATATTTCAAGTTCTTAAAAGTTAACAATGGTGCTAGACTCAAAGTGAGTTCCCAACCTACTTAAAGTTTCCTAGATATTCCCACAAAGTCATTTCTCTCATATACATATATATTCCTAATCCATTTTCCCTCTTTTCTTTTCCCAATTTATAAGCTCTACTGCCAAACCCACTAATCCAAAAATACTAGTATATAAGATTGATATATGGGATCCATATTTCTCCAATACAAAGCACATCGTACACTTTTCACCCCAAAGCACCAAAGGGTCTCAAATTTCCATAATCTTTTGTTTAGTGTACATAACTGATATCCCAACTCTTTGAATAATCTGCTCTTCTTATTTAGTGGGTTCCTTTATTGATCTAGGTGTATATATATAATATTTATATTTTCAAAATACATATGCGTTCACTCACTATCTATACAGGAATCCTAAATCTATGCTTTGATACCAAATGTAACAACCCAAATTCCAACAGATCAAATTTTTTTTTTGAAAATCTCAATCTACTAAAACTCGAGTTGACTTGCCTAGTATCCTACAGAAAAGCAGAGATATAGAATACATCAGAGCTCAGAAGACATCTCACAGCGGAATGGAATAAATTATAATGTAATCAAATATAGCATTGCCAAAGTAATAACACTGCTTAACCAGTATCCAAAACTACCTTACCTCTGTCATAAACCTAACCTGCGAGTGTGTAATGAGGAGGGGATCAGAACACAATTTCTGGTGGCTGGACTAAATTACACATTCTAAAATAACCCTACATATACTGTTCAGTTGTGTTTTATTGTTTATCAGGTTAGTTTTGGATAATAGCACTCACGGCTTTAAATAAACATCATACCCGTCTACCTCCCATTAGATTAACCAAATATAGCATATATGTAGCTGCCCCCAATATCAAGGTACTTCCCGTGGTTCCCTTCTCCAACGGTCTCCGCCATCACGCCTCGGAAGAGTATGCAACTCTCATCCTGTGCCAAAGTATGTATAGACCTTCATTTTAATACGCCACGTTTCGCGCAAGACTACCCTCGCTGCGTTATGTGAGCGTACGGACTGCCATATCCAAAGTCCTCAATCGAATCACGTCTCACCATGGAGTAATGCCCTAGCGTCTTTGATACACTACCCAGTGCGGTGTGCGTGCACATAGATCCTTACACGTATGTACTGTATACTGTACCCCGAGTCCCATAATAGGGTTGCATCGAATACACAGAACTCAATCAAGAGCTTTTCCATATCTGTATAGTTCGACTGACATTGCCTAAAGTTCAGATATCCAAACTATGGTCTGCAATTTCACGGTGGCTATGATCCCACTTCAACCCCTCCCTTAACTAGCGGAAGACTACATCAAGAGCTAAGCGACGTGGGCCTACCAAACAATCTACATCCAAATTGGAGTGTCTCGCAACCAAATTCTCGATAGTGAAACATCGATGGTCTATAGGTTTAGCTTTAGTCTTTCAGCTTCCAACTGACTGCTGACGACAGGTACCCGATGATTACTATCCTTTATTTGATCTTGACCATCCTTCCCATAAGGAAACCGCTGAATCACCCAATGTCATCCGCCATAGCCTTCTGACTGACAAACTATCGTTGCAATCAAGGTATACTCACCAGGTGGTAACGCGTAGATTCAACCTCTACGAGTACAGCCTGAGCATGCACCGCAACAGAGGACCACCACGGAGTATCCTACCATGTCCCTAGGAAGTCGTGTGCTTCCTTCCAGTCCCATAGGGCCAGTAAGGAGAAAATCAAGTAGAAGAAACAGATGGATGTGCTCCTATCGTGCCTCTAGACATCTCGATAATCTACCCTATTGGGATGTTCACCTTCGTGCATGCGAACTGGTCCAAGCACATCATGCCAACATGTTATTTGATCCTATGCCTAATCTTTTAATCGCGCGCTTGTCTTATCTTATTAGATTGCCAGTTAACTTGATTATCCACATTTTATCTTTTTTTAAGTTATCAGATTTTCTCTTAGCCACTTATATCTCGAAGTAACAGACCCCTTTGGCTCATAATTCAGTTATATAGCTTAACCCATTTAAGTTCATTAATAATCCCATAACATATTATTCCCTAGATTGTAATTAATGAAAGTAATCTACAACCTTTTTACATTATTACCATTTCATTCATTGTCCAATTTCATGTTTACATGACAAAAAAACTTAATGTATAATTAAGTATATCTTATCCCAATACACATGTTTTCCATTAATATGTTAATATATATGATTAAATATAACTTATTTCATTCCATAAGTCTACCTCATTCTCTTTTATTAAATCATAACCTCGTCTTACATTGTCATTACAACTTGTTGTGGTTGTTTACTTATTAACTTATTTCTCTTAACTAAGGTTTATTAATAAGTTTTCTTTTCATTTATTATAACATACTTATAATTTCCACTTGTCCATAGGACAATCCTTACTATTATATTCCATTTTCATTCATATAATAAGTTATAATAGCTAATTTCTTGTCCACTTTTTCTTGCATGTATTTATTTATGCATTTATTTATTTCTGTTTCTTACTTGCACTTTTTATTTCAACATTTATATTCATGCATATATATATATATATATGCAATCTTTGTCTCTTGCCCAATTTTTATTTAATTAAATGCAGGGTGTTACACAAATCACAGTGATTGTTACATTTAATAAATACTAAATAGTCATAACACTGTCTCGTGGAAAGCCATAATATTAGGATGCAAAAGTAAAACCATAAAAATCATAAAAAACATCCCTTTAATATGTCAATAAAACGATCAGTAAACAAGATGTAAACAATTACATGAATCAGGAAAGAGTCAGAATCCTAGAAGAACCGAATAATTAGGAATCATAGCTGAGACCTTCCACCTTGCGAACATGGGGGGAAGGAAGAGAGAAGGAGAAAATTAACTAGTCATACATACATCTGGTGAGTTCTAGTAATTTCTAGCATAAGTATAAGAAAGAAAGCATTTAGACAAATGAATAGTTCTAAGAGGAATAGAGACAAAAGCATATTTGTAATAGCAGGAAAGATAAACACGAATAAAGATAGGCTTCTCATTCATACCTGAGATTACTGCCTCAACTATAAGGACATCAAAATTAGGCTTTACCTCATTTCTTCCTGTCGATAGGCTCCTATACCCATAATGTGATAATTTATTCCAATTATAGTACTCGGGGTTATCAATCATGAGTCCATCAATTAAAGGGACATGGCCGTTAATCACATGTGTCACAGCGGCTTATCTTCCCCAATCGGCACGACCCACGCTCATCGTTCCGCCGGAACGCACCCGCACCCAGCTCATTTCAACCTCTTACTTTCCAGTATACTAAAGCATGCTCTCGCCTCTACATAGTGCGAGACATCCATGATAAAAGGGATACCAACTGATACTGGTTCCCAACCAAATATACAATTGACACAAGTCACCCCTATATTTGGCCCCTATTCATATTTTTATTAGGCCTCTTATCTTCCCTAATCAACCCCATGCTCCCGAAACAGACTTAAATTAGGAGTTCAATATGTTATTAGGCCTCTTATCTTCTCTAATCAGACCCACGGTCCTGGAATGAACCTAATCTACGAGCCATTTATCTTTCCTAATAATCCCCACGCTGCCAGAACTGGCTTCCTCTATCTTAACTTATTAGTGTTATCTTCAATTTAACTCAACAAAATTTAAGTTTATTAATAACCCCAATATAACCTCATGTCATATCCCCAGGTTGTATTAACATTCCTAATAATGATATCCTTTTACCACCGATCCTCACGTTACTTAATGTTCAATTAGGTTCAATCTATTCCAGTTCATACGTTTGCATGTTCTCCAATTACATGTTAAGGTCTAAGCCCAATTTATAGCCCATTATTGATTATAATATTTAACAAGTTATCCCATTATCCCTTTTTTATTCTATTCCAACATTGTCCAAATTTAACATAAAATAATGGTATAGGCCTAGGCCCTTTTCTGGCCTAGGCTCAGCACTAAAAAAAGGGAAATGGTCAACGCTACTCGCATGGCCTAGACTAAAATAAACAAAAACAAATAAAATAGGCATAGCCTGACTGTATATAAAACAACAATAGGGAAGGGAATAATAAGAAGGAGAATCACTTATAAACAATAAACAACTGAAAAGAAATAGGCATAGATAGTAAATAAACTTCAGTAACTTACAGAAAAACTAATTATATAAATACTTTAAATAACTATAAACATAAAACTTGCAAATTAAAACAATTTAACTATCTAAACATTACTATGCAAATAATGATTCTATAAATTAAATAAAACTCACGATATGATGATTAAAGCTTCCCTCATGTCCTCCTTCTTAAATCTAGCAGAACCTTTGCCTGCAGAAGTATTTATAAAAATAGATATTTAGAACCCATCCCCAAGTTACTTAATGTTCAATTAGGTTTAGTCTATTCCATTTCATATGTTTACATGTTCTCTAGTTACATATTAAGGTTCCAAAATTTACAATCCAATGTCGATTATAATAACTAATCAGTTCTAACATGTCCAATTATCCCCTTTTTTCAACTCCAACATTATTTCAATTTAATGCAAAATTAACGGTAAAGGCCTAGGCTCTTTTCAGGCCTAGGCTCGGTGCGAAAAAATGGAAAATGGTCTAGGCTACACGTAAGGCTTAGATTCAAATTGAACAAAATAAAATAAAATAAGCATAGCCTGATTATAAATAATACCACAACAGAGAAGTGGATAAGAAGAAGGAGGATTACATATAAACAATAGACAATTGGAAAGAAATAGGCATAAATACTAAATGAACTACAGTAACTTATAGAAAACTAAACATATAAATATTGTAAATAACTATAAACATAAAACTTGCAAATTAAAACTATTTAATAGTCTAAAATTTCCTACGTAAATAACTAATCTAAAAATTGCATAAAACTCACAGTTCTGAAGATCAAAGCCTCGCCCGTAGCCTCCTTCTTAGTTCTGGTAGAACCTTTGCCTCCAGAAGTAATTATAAAAATATATATTTAAAACTTAATAACTTGTTTATTCCCATAAAAGTTAAATTATTTGGACCTTCCTAATTTTTAGGATAGGCCTGTGAAGAAGAAGGAGAAGAGAGAAAGAATGGATGTGTAGAATTGAGAGAGGATCTGCTAGTCTATTTATATCGTTTATTGGATGCCCTCAACCGTCCAACTCCAAGATAATATCTGGTACAACCATGGCATTGGACCAATAAAAAAAATCTCCATGTTAGCCTTTAGTTTAAAATAGATCAATAAAACTCAACTAACTCAGCAAAAAAACATTAGAAAATATTAAATGTTCGTCGCCTTGCGCGCTAGGCAAGGCACTTAAATTAAGCTCATCGGGGTCGACTCATCCATCCTCTTGGGTTGACACAGGGGTCAACCCAAGCATGTCTAAGTCAACACATGGGTCGACCTAGATGGGTATGGACTATTACAACTGCTTATTATATATTTTAATTTCCTAAATTCTACTTTAATAGATAACTAATTCATTTTAACTCCAATTTTAGCAAATCAAGTGTCCATTTTCATTAGAAAATTACAACGCACCCAATGTGCTAGTACTGTTGTCCAATTCTAAAATTATTCTAATTATTTTAAGTTTATTGATCTTTTACATTTAATTATTGTTTATTAGAATTCGGGATGTTACATTCTCCCCTCCTAAAAGGATTTCATCCTTGAATTTTCCTAGGCTAGAAGAATGTTATAAATGTTATCAACCATTATCTACACTTATCTACTCAACCATTGGCAACCATTGTCCTTAGATTTTTAATGCATTTCATGAACTCATGCAAAACTATTGTATGTATGTCCCTAAGCTAATGCAAAAATTAGGCGGTTAACTGACTCAGTTGAACTCCTTAATGCATTTCATGTTTTTGTCATGCATCTAATATGTATGCAAAGGAACCCTAATGATGCTATAAAATTCTACATGTGTGCAACCACCATTCATCAAAATGCAACATCCAAGTGATGATTCATCCATTTTTCATCTATATAAATTAAAGTGCACACACATCCATACGCAATTATGTATGTATCCTAGTTTTATCGATCTCTAACTAGTGTCGTGTGTGTATGCATCCACTAGCAAACACTTGCATCCACGTTAATCCATTCTACCATAACATGTTCTATTAACATGTTTTAAACCATTTCCTACCATTCATAGACTTCTACCTAAGACTCACGATTCAAACAATAGGAAAAATAGATTCAAATTCAAAGTTTAGGAAGATTAAGAGCGTACTCCCAAAGAGAAACGGAAAAAAGCGTAAATCCTATCCTATGGTTCCTAACTCATGTCATTGCTATCCTCTCCCCATTGAATCTTTATAAGATTGATCTCTTTATTCCGCAATTTCTTCACCTCAGATCCTAGAATCCGGGTAGGAATTCTCCTGACAGATGCCTCCCTCTCTACTTTAATATCCTCTATAGTACTCCACTCTACTACTACCCCCCAATCATGGAAAAACTTTCGCAAGTGCGAAACATGGAATACATCTAGAACTCCTGCTAGTCTCTCTGGTATTCCAACTCTATAGGCCATGTGACCTATCCTCTTTACTATAGGGAATGACCCTATGAATCTTAGTGCCAATTTCCTTCTGAGCCGAACCAAACAACAATCCTCAAAGGTGAACTCTAACATAAACCATGTCTCCAACCTCAAACTCAAAGTTTGTTCTCCGTTGATTTGCATGTGACTTCTGTCTGACCTAAGCTGCTTTCATCCGCCTTCGAATCAAATTATCTTATTTGAGGTAACTCTTACATGTAGGTGATTTGTTGGGTCGTCTATATCATGCCTCGGAAGGTGCCTTACCAATTCTTGTCTGATAGCTGTTATTATATGCAAACTCTATCAACGGAAGTTGCTCCTCCCAAGTATGTCCGAAGTCTAGGATACACAATCATAATAAATTCTCAAGAATCCTATTACCCTCTCCATCTGTCCATCTGTCTAAGGGTGATAGGTAGTGCTAAGTCGTAGCTATGTCCCTAATGCCTCTCGCAGGCTCCTCCAAAACTCACTCGTATAGATGGGGTCTCGATCACTAACAATACTAGAGGGAACTCCATGAAGTCGGAAGATCTTTCTAAGATGCACCGATGCCAACCAAGCTGTCGTCCGCTGACTCTTAACCGGGATAAAGTGAGCGCTTTTAGTCAACCTATCGACTATAACCCAAATACTGGTGTTGCCCTTCCTCGATCTGGGAAACCCATCTATGGAGTCCATCGAGATGCTCTTCCACTTCCACTTTGGAAAATTTAGAGGCTGAAGCAATCCACTAGGCTTCCTTTGCTCAGCCTTCACTCATTGACAAATCATACAACAAGCTACATATTTTGACATGTCCTTCTTTGTCCATATCCAATAAAAACCCTCCTCATATTTCTATACATCTTATCACTTCTTGGATTGGTAGTCATCCGAGATTGATGAGCCTTCTCTAAAACCAATCGTAGTAAATCATCAACTCGAGGTACACACAATCTCTCATCACGATGTAGCCACCCTCTTAGATATATAGAATACCTAGCAAGGTGACTAGAGGTCTCCCCTCTACTACGTCAGTCCATGATATCTGTAACTGCTAATCCTCACGTTGATTGGATCCAATGCGCTCTAAGATAGTAGGTCACACCTCCAATGACGCCAATAATCCTAGTGCATAGTCCGTAGATGGTCTAAAATCGAATTATGAGATGAACTCAAAACTCTGCCACCCTACGAACAATGGACTCAAAGTAATTCTCTGCCTACTCAATGAATCTGCTACTACATTCCCTTTCCCCAGTTATATGTTATCTCGAAGTCATAAGATGTAAGGAACTTCGTACGACACTGATGTCGCAAATTAAGATCTTTTTGCGAGAACAAGTACTTAAGAGACTTATGATCTATATGAAGTTCAAATCTCTCACCTAATAAATAGTTTCTCCAAAAATTAAGTGAAACCACTATCGCTGCTTACTCAAAATCATGAGTAGGGTAATTCTTCTCATGCACCCTCAACTGCCTACTCTGTAACAGGCAACTATACTCTCGTGCATAAGCAACACACCTAAAACTGTGCCATAAGCTTCCATATAAACATTAAACATCTTTGTACCATCAGGAAGAGTCAATACCGGAGCTGATGTGAGAGCCTTCTTCAGTCTCAAGAATGCATCCTCGCAATCCACATCCCAAGCAACTGCTTGGTTCTTCTTTGTAAGGTGGGCAAGCAGATCTGAGATCCATGCAAAAGCCTTAATGAACTTATGATAGTATCTCGCCAAACCTAAAAAGCACTTCAGCTCTGTCGCACTCTTGGGGGCCTTCCAATCTTGTACAGCGACAACCTTAGTGGGATCTACCGCTATACCATCACTAGAGACAACATTCCCTAAGAAACGTACTTCCTTCCGCCAAATGTGGCACTTACAAAACTTCGCCTTCAACTGATATGCACGGAGAGTACGGAGGACCTCTCCCAAGTGCAAGGCATGCTCCTCCTTGCTCCTCGAGAATACCAAGATATGATCAACGGATACTATCACGAACTTACTTAGGTACCCCCTAAATACTCGGCTCATCAAATCCAAAAAATATGCCGGTGCATTAGTTAGACCAAAAGGTAAAACCAACCACTCAAAGAATCTGTCGGAGTTCTAAAATAATCGTGTCTATGCTATCTTCTGCCAACCTTAGCTAGTGAAAGCCTATAGCTAAATCAAACTACGAGAAAATCGAAGCACATACTAACTGATCAAACAAGTCATCTATCCGTTAGAGTGGGTGTCTATTTTTTTTCGTGGCCTTGTTCAATTCTCTGTACTCGAACATAGACGAAGAGAGACGTCCTCCTTAGTCGCGAAGACGACTAGTGCTCCCCACTCAGAAATACTCCTTCTAATAAATTCTTTCTCGAACAACTTACCTACTTGCTTACTAAGCACCCTCCTCTCTCTCAGAGTCATCTGTCTCACTGGCAATGCAACAGGCTTAGCATTCTCCACCAAGTATATCTGGAAATCTATGACGGCCGCCCACAACCCCTTGCACTCAACAAGAGGAATAATGCGTTGAAAGGTGTGCCTGGAAGGTATGGACGATCATCATAGGTGAACAACAACATCGAAACCTGTCGTAACTCACAGCGCAAGGATAAATTATAATAGAACATACACAATAGGTATTAATAGTGAAGCAGAAAACACCAAACTTCCATAACAACTAGAAAGTTATATCCATACACGTGGATAACAACAATAGTGTTTATACAACTTTGCCTCACTACAGCACTTAGAGAAGAATAACAAACAATGGAAATCCAAATACTATATAGTAGGAAAGATAATACGCGAGGCTCCTGCTCGCCTCCGAACTACAACATCGTCCTCACTAAGTTATCACCTGCTACCAAGTCTGCCCATCCAACAATCGGACGAACAACCCAAGGTAATAAGAGGAAAATATAAAACCTTGGGTCAGACAACAGTCTTAGTGAGCGGTAAACAATTAACTAACATCATCAATAAAGTATATGAGAATGACAGATAAACAGACAAATCTACCCACAATACCAGAGAAGAACCCAGACCTGCCATCTCCACATCCGGCAGTGATAGCCTTTACAATCTATTCAACCAAATAACAACAACTCATCCATGGCATTCAAGACAACCATTCATTCAATAACAATCACACAACTAGTTATATCTCACGTAAACCATCCTAATCGAGCTCAACACCCCTCAAACAAGCCCCATTAGCCTAAACCAATATCGGACAACCACTCAAGAAACATCACCTTCGATGTTAGACAATCTACGTGAGGCGGTACAAACCAAACAACCAATCAACCCTGACTAACTCTAGCTATCACCGCCAATCCTGCTTCAAAACTATCGTTATTCTTATGATGGGCAACCTTACCATATGTCAAAGGCTAATGGTAACCCCATTTCTAGCATAAACTCCATACGCCTTTCAACAATACCTTGACAACTAGGCCTTTCAACGATGCCCAGGGTACTCGACTAGCAACCTTTCAGTCTTTTGGGTGCCCCCATTGTACCCCTGCTTTGAGCCTTCTAGAACTTACGACAACAATAACCCCTCGACCTTCGCATCTCTAGTCATCCAACCTTGGCGACTTTTCATAACTCGAGCAACCTTCTCGATTAACCATTATCCATCATCTCCAACTCACAACCTTTGAGTTGCCACCTCACTGCGCTGCGGCATGAGTTCGGGGAATCGCCACCAATTTTTTTCTACACTCTTTTTGTTAAAATCTCAGTCATACCCAAAAAATATATTTTTCAGAAATGACCCTATGTCTTCTGGGTGCGACCGACCCTAGCCTTAATGCACGACCGACCCTGGCCTGCTCAACCGACCCCACCCTAGTCTTGATGCTCGACCGACCCATGGTGTGCTCAACCCAATTGTTGCTTGACCGTCCCAATTTCAAGATAATGACCGACCTGGTCTTTGACCGACATCATTTTGGACCAACCCCTTCCATGCTCGAACCGAACCCCTTCGTGACCGACCACTCCATGTGACTGACCCGACCCACTCGTGCCAAAGCATGACCGACTAACCCACTAGTGCGCGACCCCCTGGCTCTATCGACCACAACTCCTGTACTATCTCTTATACTACATTTGTACTACCTTGTACTACGCGCTCGACCCGTGGCCTGCACGCACGACCAGAAACCTACACAGGTCCAATCCAAGTCTTCGAACAAAACATCGCTAATCGACTATCTCAACGAAATCTATTCATCCAGTTCATCAACTACAACCATAAACATGTTATGAAACCACTATCAACATGAATATGACGATTTTCACCAAAATTATGCAAGCTTCACCAAAATCATGATAAATGAAAATATGAACTAAATTATGGATCTAACTTGCATAAACGTATGAAATAGCATAGAAATTACCAGTTTTAAATCTAAATTAGATCCTATGGTGATCCATTTTAAAATAAGCTTACCATGATATAGATCTAAGAGAAAAAACTTGAAAATGATGAAACAAAGATCATAGAACTCATGTACTTGATTGAATCCGTGTGAGAGATGCATATCACTCGTCAATTCTCCAAAATAACCCAAAAACACTTAGATCTAGATCCAAACAAGGAAGAATTTGATCCAAACTCTTCAATTTGATGATCTCTCCCTTGGAATGATGTAGATCTGGCTTCCAATGATGTAGATCTTCGATTCTCTAATGTAGATCTCGAATTTTAATGGCAGAAAGTTGTAGGAGAATGGAGGATCATAAGCTCCTCCAAATGAGAGAATTGAGAAAGTAAACTATTCTCCATGCCTCCTAACCCCTATTTATAGTCTCACACCAGCCACTAATGGGCCCCACCAAATCATCCCATTATAACTTACCAAATCTGAACAGCCAACTGTAAAACCTTAAAACAACGATTCCTCCCAAACCGCTGAGTCAAAACTTTATTGTGACCACACTATGGAAAGAGAAAAATCATTTCAATTCCAATGGCACAGGTCTTAACACCTAGTTCGATCCCACTCAAAAGTTATACCCAATGAGAATGATCTAATCCTCAGGGAATAAAATAAAAATATCTTATGATATTCCGACACATAAAATGCAGGCTGTTACAAAATCTATCTTTTGCCTGGGTGGCAGCCCTCTTACCTCCTTGAATACGTCTAGAAAGTTTCTAACTAGGGGTACCAAACTGGGATCGTCGATAGAAGCATCTAGGGAATCTAAGAAACTGAGCATGACTGACCTTCGCGGGTCACAAGAAATATCTAGAGTCCTACCATGGAAAGTCAAAAGCTTAACCACTCTCCTCTTATGGTCAAGGATGGCGCCATACATGGCCAACCAATCCATCCCTAGAATTAGCCTGTAACCCATAAAACCCAATACATACGCATCACACTCAAACTCGACGCCAAGAATAGAAATCCCCAAATCCCTACACATCATGGATAGCTGAGCCATACCTCTTATAGGGTTTGAGACAACTACTGGTTCGGAAATGATAGAAGTATCTAGGTGCAAACTATCAACAACAAAACTGGATATGAAAGAATGAGAAGCACCGGAATCGAACAAGGTCCTAATAGGAAGTCAAAAAGAAAATTCAAACCTTCTACTGTGGCCTTCCACCGGAATCAAACAAGGTCACTTCTGATATAATGTCTCATCTGTATGCATTGAAAACAAGCACTCTTCTTAGTTTTCTTCTTGCAATCTTTTGATGAAGTATCCCTCCATACCACACCCATGATACTCTACTTCCTTCTTGAATTGTGCTTTATCTGGCTTCTCTTCCTTTTTCATTGCACCTTTCTTGGGCCACCATTTTTCTTTCCAGTGCCTATTTTGGCCACTTCGGTTTTATCCTCTAGTTTACTCTCTTTTCCATCCTCATGCATAAAGCCATATCCACAAGCCTCTTAAACATAGCTCCCATCAAAATATGCATCAGTGTTAGTCCTTTAAGGGGTTGGTTCGGTACCCTTGCAAACCTCAAAGCCTTCTTATGCATAATATTAACCGGATCTAAAACAAATCTCGCCAATTCGTGGAAGCCATTCACATGCTCGTTAACCGACATATTACCCTATCTCAAACTTAAGAACTTTTCCAACTGCATCCCTTCTTCATCATGTGACAAAAATTGTTTCTCGAACTTATTCTTGAACTCATCCCATGTCACTACAACAACTATGTCTATTCAAAGCGTTGAAAAAACGCTGTTATAGCCTTTAACAGCGTTTTGATGAACGATGTCTACCAACATGTTATTATAGGTCCCTGGATCTATCACAGCGTATTTCGCTGTAGAAAATTGACATATTATAGCGTTTCAAATGGTATTGTCCTTATGTTTATACAGCGTTTTGTATTGTTTCAGAAATGTTGTTATCTTCCCTTATCTACAGTGCTTAGCCACATATCACAGCATTTCACGAAGAGTACTTGTTCATTACTATCACAGCTTTTTGCCACATATCACAACGTTTTTGGAAGTTTACATGTCCTTTGCTATCACAATGTTTTGCCACATATCACAATGTTTTTTGCATCTATCACAGCATTTATATATTGTAGTATCAAAATATTCATGCACAAACATATCAACAACATGTAAATATATATCAACCAACTGATTATATAACACAATATTCATACACAAAGACATCATCAATAAACAAACTTTACATAATTTCCATAAAAAAAATAACACCATAAACTAAATTTACACAATATCCATCGAACAAAAACACAATATCTACAAATAAAACAAAATTTCCATAAAACAAGTTTGTGCCGAATACAAACAAAATGAACATCTAAAAGTTACCTCTTTTCCGTAATCACATACCACAGACGGTCTTATTGTTGAGGGATCTTCAGAAGCGCCTAACGGAATGCACAACGCTGCCCATCTCCAATACCTATACACATGTGTTCATGTTAGCATTTGGTCATGCTTTCACATTAACAAGTTAATTTTTAGTTATGCTATTAATATTATAGAATACTTGGTAATATTTTACATTTTTATATACTTAGTTAACTTTTATACACTAAACTTCTTAATTTTTATAAAATTAGCAACGTTGGTTAATTTTTTATAATAATTGGTTAATTTTTGTAATACTTAGTTAATTTTTAATTAATGTTATTATTATAGAATATTTGGTAATATTTTATATTTTTAATTACTTAGTTAACTTTTATAGACTAAACTTCTTAATTTTTATAAAATCAGTAAACTTAGTTAATTTTTTAGAATAGTTAGTTAATTTTTACAATATAGTTAATTTTAAATTATTGCTATTATTATTATAAAATATTTGGTGATATTTTATATTTTTAAATAATTAGTTAACATTTATAGACTAAACTTCTTAATTTTATGAAAGTAGTGAACTTAGTTAAATTTTTATAATAGTTAGTTAATTTTTACAATATTTAGTTAATTTCTAATTAATGCTATTATTATTATAGAATATTTGGTAATATTTTATATTTTTAATTACTTAGTTAACTTTTATAGACTAAACTTCTTAATTTTTATAAAATTAGTAAATTTAGTTAATTTTTTATACTAATTAGTTAATTATTTACAATACTTAGTTAATTTTTAATTATTGCTATTATTATTATAAAATACCTGGTAACACTTTATATTTTTATATACGACGTCTAAACTTTTGTAAACTATACTTCTTAATTTTTATAAAATTAGAAAACTTAGTTAATTTTTTATAATAGTTGGTTTATTTTTATAATACTTAGTTAATTTTTAATTAATGCTATTATTATTATTAAATATTTGGTAATATTTTATATTTTTAATTACTTAGTTAACTTTTATAGATAAACTTCTTAATTTTTATAAAATTAGTAAACTTAGTTAATTTTTATAATAGTTAGTTAATTTTTACAATACTTAGTTAATTTTTAATTATTTTTATTATTATTATAGAATACCTGATAATATTTTATATTTTTATATATGACGTCTAAAATTTTACAAACTAAACTACTTAATTTTTATAAAATTAGTAAACTTAGTTAGTTTTTTATAATAGATAGTTAATTTTTAAAAAATCTTTGTTGATTTACTACTATTATAAATCTTATTGTTATTATTATTATTATAGAAGCTTAGTTATGTTTTGTATTTTTATGTACTTTGTTAATTTTTATAAACTAAACTTCGTAATTTTTATAAAAATTAATTAACCTACTTGATTTGGTTATTTTATAAACATATTTCTTATTACCCTAAATATTCATCATATAACGTGTTAAAATTAGCATTTGAGCAGTTATACCACTATTGCAGAACGTATATTTCATATCAAAGATTTTTTGTTCAATTTTAGCCTCTTGTATATAAGGGAAAAAGGATTGTAGTACATGAATGTCTTGAACATGTAGTGTGATGAATATAATTACTTATAGAAAAATATGTAGAAGCATCGTCGTCATCATCGCCATTGGAAAGGCTCAAGGCATGTCTCATTGACAAAAGGGCCAAAAACTGCACAAGAAAATCAAGTAACAAGTTGACATCGCATACAACCAACCGGTCGATAAAAGGAAAACTAGAAACATTAGCAAATTTCAGATGTCTGAACATATTTTCAGACGTCTGACCTAGCTCAGACGTCTGAAAATAGATTTTAGACGTCTGAAATAGATTTCGACCAATGCACTGAGACCATTTCAAACATCTGCAATTTATTTCAGATGTCTGGAAATATTCTCAGGCAATCCCTAACCTGGTTCAAACATCTGAAATTTATTTCAGACGTCTGAACTCTTTGATATCAAGGATGATCAAAGTTCTATCCTGCATGTCGTGGCTTATACATTACAACATAATAATTTGATAACATTATATTACGATGTGAAGCAAAGAGTACATGTAGGTAAGAAAGCTAGTACCTGAAGTCGGTGCAACAAATGCATTAACAATAAATGCACAAACACCTGAATACCTTCAAACAATAATTTTTATTGTATTTAAGCATTTAGCGGACAGTGTTTTATGATTCCAAACAATGAAATACTTGCATTCGTTTGAATTGATTATAAACCTGAAAACCCAAAACTATATATAGATGTAACTGGCACATATCCAAACCATCAATTGAATCCTAATTAATAGGTTATAGCATAAATGTAAAACAGTAAATACTAATAAGAAATAGACAGTTAAAATTCATACAAAAAAGTTTCCTTTTGATATTCTCCTGCATGTAATCATGAATGTTACTATAAAGCCAACACAGACATCTTATGTCCTTTAGACAACCCTACTCTAAATGCAAGACTGGTACTGTTAACGTAATTAATAGTCTCTTAAGGGCAATATTGTCTTTTGTGTTATGTTTAGCCTATATATAAAGGCCTCTTGTGTTGCTTTAGGGTTAACACTTCATCTCATCTTGTAGCCGCCATCTGCTTTGTACTGTAATGGTGTTGATGAATAAATGAATTGCTTTAGTCCTCTTTATTAGATTTAACATGGTATCAGAGCCAATTCTAATCTAATCTGCATCATTGCTTAAATCCTCTTCATTCAATCTCGTTCACCTTCAAAAACCCTCACGAGCAACTGTATTCATCACGAGCCAAAAACCAGCCTCCACCACGAGCAAAAACCAGCCTCCACCACGAAACCGATCTCAGCCTCCACCATCTCCAGCAATTTCCGACCCAAAACTAGCCTCCACCACGAAACCGACGTTCAGCAGCCTCCTCCACCAAACCGACGTTCAACGACGAAACCAAACCGACGTTCAGCAACCCCTACCCGAAACCGAAACCAACGTTGACCCAGACCCTAAATCCAAGACCCAAACGAAGACCCAGACCCAAAACCCCAGACCCGAAGACCCAGACCCGATTTCCCAAACCCAAATCGGTTTCCCAGATCCGATTTCTCCTATACCCGAAGTCTCCTCATACCCGATTTCTCCTATACCCTTCAAAAACCCCATACTCGAAGTCTCCCAGACCCGAAGTTGAAAGTTGGAATCCCAGACCCGAATTTTTTTGGTTTGGGCTTGTTTTCTTTCTTTTGCTTGCTTTGGTTTTTTCAGTTCTAAAGTATTTTGGCTATTCTGTGATTTATTAAGATGGATGAAGTCAGAGATGATTCACTCCAAGCTGTTAGTGTTCAGTTAGATGGTAAAAATTATGTTTATTGGAGTTATGTGATGAAAATTTTTTTGAAAGGTAAACAAAAATGGGGTTATGTTTCGGGTGCCATTACTAAGCCTGTGGATAGAACAGCTGCTAATTATGTGTCTTTGTTTGACAAATGGGAGATTGCAAATTCTAAAATCATTACTTGGATTAATAACTCAGTCAAGCACTCGATAGGTACTCAATTAGCAAAATATGAGACAGCTAAGGAGGTTTGGGATCATCTTGCTAGATTGTATACACAGTCCAATTTTGCAAAACAGTACCAATTGGAGTCTGATATTCGTGCTCTGCAGCAGAAAAGCATGAGTATTCAGGAGTTTTATGATGCTATGACAGATTTGTGGGATCAGTTGGCGCTCACTGAATCTGCTGAATTACGCGCCTTTGGACCATATATTGCACGAAGAGAAGAACAAAGATTGGTACAGTTTTTGATGGCTCTTCGTGACGAGTTTGAAGGACTTCGTGGATCTATTCTACATCGTCATCCGCTACCTTCTGTTGATTCTGTTGTTAGTGAACTTTTGGCAGAAGAAATTCGTCTTCAGTCTTCTGTTGCAAAGGAAGTCTCTACTCCATCAGTCTTTGCTGTGCCTCCACGACCAAGTTCAAATTCACAAGTCAAACCTTATGTTCCAGTTGCTCGTGATGAATGCAGTTTGTGTAGACAAAAAGGTCACTGGAAATCTCAATGTCCACTGAAAAGAAAGCAGCAGCAGTTCTATCAGCAACCTCAGCAATTGAAAAATTTTCGACCACCAATTCCTCATAATGGACCTCCTCTTCTTCCTCGCCCCCACAATGCTCTTACAGCTCCTACTTTAGATTCTTCAATGATTGAACAATTTCAGAAATTTCTTGCATCTCAGCCACATGCTATGTCAACTACATCTCAGCAAGGTTTGTCATCTAATTCTTCTTCTGCCTGGATTTTAGATTCAGGTGCTTCAAATCATATGTCACCTAATTTATCTTCTTTCAATTCCTTGGCTCATAAATTTTCTATGCCTGTCATGAGTGCTAGTGGTACATCTATGCCTGTGCAAGGTGTTGGTTCAGTCTTTACACCATCTCTGTCTTTATCTAATGTCTATTACATTCCTAAACTCGCATTAAATCTTGCTTCTGTTGGTCAAATTTGTGATAATGGCTACTTGGTTTCTTTTTCTTCTTCTGCATGTTATGTTCAGGATCCAAAGTCACAGAAAGTGATTGGGACCGGCCATAGAGAAGGAGGACTTTATGTATTGGATCAGTTAAAAAATTCGGAGATTGCAGCTTCTGTTCCTGGTGTGGATGTTTCGTCCTTTCGTTTGAGTCCGTCATCGTCTATGTTTTATTTGTGGCATTCTCGTTTGGGTCATGTTTCTAAGTCTCGATTACAATTCTTAGCGTCTACTGGAGTTTTGGGAGAATTGAAAACTCATGACATATCTGACTGTAGTGGTTGTAAACTTGCAAAATTTTCTGCTTTGCCTTTTCCCCAAAGTAATAATTTTTCTATTGCACCTTTTGATCTTATTCATTCTGATGTTTGGGGACCCTCTCCTGTTTCTACAAAGGGAGGCTCTCGTTATTATGTCTCGTTTATTGATGATTGCACTCGTTATTGTTGGATTTATCTTATGAAAAGTCGCTCAGAATTTTTTGGAATCTATAATGAGTTTCGATCTCTTATTAAAACTCAGCATGGAGCTGTTATCAAATGTTTTAGATGTGACTTGGGGGGAGAATATACTTCTCATGCTTTTAAGGAAATTCTTGCTTTAGATGGTACAATTTATCAAACTTCTTGCACTGATACTCCTGAACAAAATGGGGTTGCTGAAAGAAAACATAGACATATTCTTGAAACTGCTAGATCTCTTTTATTGTCTGCTAATGTTCCAAGTGAATTTTGGGGAGAGGCAGCTCTTACCTCTGTTTATTTGATTAATAGAATTCCTACTTCTCATAATTCTGGCTTGTCTCCCTATGAGAAGTTGTATGGTTGTCCACCAGATTATTCCTCTCTTCGTGTTTTTGGTTCCACATGTTTTGTTCTTCTTCCTCATGTCCAACGAAGTAAACTAACTTCACGGTCTACTATATGTGTTTTTCTTGGTTATGGTGCAGGACAAAAAGGATATCGTTGTTTTGATCCAGTCAGTCACAAGCTATATGTTTCTCGCCATGTTGTTTTTCTTGAACATATTCCTTATTTTACAATTCCTGATCGTACTCACAATATATCTATGTCTGACCTTGTTCATATTGATCCTTTTACTGCTGATGATGATGAGCCACCTCCTGCTGAAATTCCAGACACTTCTATTGACTCAACAACCACTCAATCACCTTCTGAGACAGTAGATGTTAGTGAACGTCGATATCCTATCAGAAACCGTCATTCTACTAGACGACCTGATTTTGAATACTCTTGTCTTTCCAGTTCATTTTCTTCATTTCTTACTTCTATACATTATCTCTATGAGCCTTCATCTTTCAAAGATGCTGTTCGTGATCCTCATTGGCAACGTGCTATGGCTGAAGAGCTGACTGCTCTTCATCAGACTCATACTTGGGATTTAGTACCTCTTCCTACAGGAAAACGTGCTATTGGTTCTCGTTGGATCTATAAGATTAAAACTAAAGCTGATGGATCTATTGAAAGGTATAAAGCTCGTTTAGTTGCTAAAGGTTATTCTCAAGAATATGGTCTGGATTATGAGGAGACTTTTGCTCCTGTTGCAAAAATGACTACAGTTCGAACCCTCATTGCAGTTGCTTCTGTTCGTCACTGGAATATTACTCAAATGGATGTTAAAAATGCCTTTTTGAATGGAGATCTTCATGAAGAAGTCTATATGACTCCTCCTCCTGGTGTTGATCATCAACCCGGTGAAGTCTGCAAACTTAAGAAAGCTCTTTATGGTCTCAAACAGGCTCCCCGTGCTTGGTTTGAGAAATTCTCTACTGTGATTACTTCTCTTGGTTTTTACTCAAGTAACCATGATTCCGCTTTGTTTGTCAAGTGTACCTCGTCTGGTCGAATTTTGCTTTCTCTTTATGTTGATGATATGATTATTACAGGCGATGATGTTGTTGGGATTAACTTGTTGAAGTCTGAATTGACTCGAAGTTTTGCTATGAAAGACTTGGGTCCCCTTCGTTACTTCTTGGGTATTGAAGTTGCTTCTTCTCCAAAAGGTTATCTTCTTTCTCAATCCAAGTATATTTCTGATATCTTCGAGCGCGCTCGTCTCTCAGATAATAAGACTGTTGATACTCCAATTGAGCTCAATGCTCGATACTCTATTTCTGATGGATCTCCATTGCCAGATCCTAATCTTTATCGAACGATTGTTGGAAGTTTGGTTTATCTCACTATCACTCGTCCTGACATTGCATATGCTGTTCACATAGTCAGTCAGTTTGTTACTTCTCCTACTACAGTTCATTGGGCTGCTGTTATTCGCATTTTGAGATATCTCCGTGGCACTCAGTTTCAGACTCTTTTGCTTTCTTCTACTTCATCTTTGGAGTTATGTGCTTACTCTGATGCAGATTGGGCTAGTGATCCTACTGATCGCAAATCCACTACTGGCTTTTGTATTTTCCTAGGAGATTCTCTAATTTCTTGGAAAAGTAAGAAGCAGGACGTTGTATCTCGGTCTTCGACAGAGGCAGAATATCGTGCCATGGCTTCTACTACTTGTGAAATTGTTTGGCTACGATGGTTGCTTGCTGATATGGGTGTTTCCTTACAACGACCAACTCCTTTGTACTGTGATAATAAAAGTGCTATTCAAATTGCTCATAACTCCGTCTTTCACGAAAGGACCAAGCATATTGAGATTGACTGCCATATTACTCGCCATCACCTTCAGAATGGCACTTTGACATTGCCATTTGTCTCTTCCTCCTTGCAACTTGCAGATTTGTTCACTAAATCTTTGTCATCTTCACGTTTCCGGTTTCTGACTGACAAACTCTCGATGCTCATTGCTGTCGCATCATGAGTTTGAGGGGGGATGTTAACGTAATTAATAGTCTCTTAAGGGCAATATTGTCTTTTGTGTTATGTTTAGCCTATATATAAAGGCCTCTTGTGTTGCTTTAGGGTTAACACTTCATCTCATCTTGTAGCCGCCATCTGCTTTGTACTGTAATGGTGTTGATGAATAAATGAATTGCTTTAGTCCTCTTTATTAGATTTAACAGGTACATGTAATTTTCATGCAAGACTGGTACACACATACATCAAGAGAATCAACAGACCTATAAACTCCTGCAAGGAATTGAATTGTTGCCCGTTTGCTTTAACTCATGACACATTCTCTAAATGAGAAACCAATAATTCAGATGCTCAGCATTGGTCGATATTATGGGCCACCAAACCGCCTAGTGAACTCATCAATGCAAGCCATTCTAATCCTTCCTGGTGTAGCAGGACTATCAAGTGCAAACCAATCGATGTACCCTTCCTCTTTCCTTGCTGCTATGATTGCGTCCTTAATAGCAAATAGAGCTACCGAGGCAAGGAAGAACGCAGGCTCTCCTATAGCCTTTAATGAGCGAATTGATTTTGGATTCAGAACGCCCTGCAAATTAAATTGTCATTATTACACCGAAATAAATGGTCAGTTCGATAATTTAATCAACTGCAATACAATTGAAGCTTTTATAGCATCAAAGGAAAAGGAGATTCAACAAAAGACGATGAGAAGAAAATGTTTAAATAGTGGGAGATGATTCAAAGAATTTTTCTCCACGAACCCTTGTTATTCTTTTCCATTTTAGATATAGTTATTAATTATTTTAGATATTTATCACATGGCAGCACATGCCTTAGAATCAATATTATCTCAATTGGCCATAAGCATACTTGGGTCATATTAAAGCTAGAGCAGCACACTTCAAATCAGGCTATTAGTGAACTAGTATTGCGACCCAAACATGGGAAGTGATTTCTTTCGTCTCGCTGTGCAGTAAACAGAAAGTTGTAAAATGAAAACCATGAGAAGCTAAACATTGAATTTGGGAGGTATATCGTTGACATATGTTCCAGGTCCAATAGTGTACAGACTTCTAGTTTAAACCCACTTATGATCTGCATCTCCCCATTTTAGTTCATCCAACACTGCCCAACCTACAACTTGAATGAATGCTCCTTCGATCTTCCAATCAATAATACAGAGTTATGATGGGTACTCACATAGAATAATTGTTAATGTATACAAAAAGATGATGATGAAATGATACCTGCCCAATATCAATGGCTGGATTCGGAGAATGTCCAAGGTCCATAACAATATCCGCGGTCCTCGTATGGAAATCTCCAGTCAAAATATTGACTTCAACTTCGGCGAACGCAGATTCATACGTAAAATACGAAAATGGCACCCCTTTACCAACATTCCAATCAAAGCCAATATCGGGTGTTACATAAAATCAAAGGTGCATTGTTATCTGCTGAGCTCCATTCATGATAACTTGATAACATTTCCTCATCAAAAGTCCAACTAAAGATCAAGCGCACATAACAGTTTATTTTTTAACAGCTCCAAATCAAACAAAGATTCAATCCATTTATTAAAAAATAATAGTTTATTTATTTACTACAAAAAAGAAAGGTGTAATACCATTCTCAAAGATAATTTTAACTGCATTACTAGTAGACATAATAAGTTAACTATTTAAGTTTCCAAGTTATTTTGTTACACGTTTAACTTGGAAAGATAACAATGGGTTGCTAGACATTAAACTGTGCCATTTCATCACTCATTATTACAAATTAACTTCAAAAAGAACATGAAAGGAAGGGCAAAAACTAAACTTTTATAAGCATGTATCCATCAACAATTATGACATTAAATATAAATAAAAGGCTGTAACGGCATGGAGACATGCATCCAATAGAAGAAATCCCTTTACACGGTCGAAGCTTCTAGTTCTTATATTCTGGGGCAAGAAGTCCATGTCATCTCAAAACCAGGAAAGCAGCCGCCCTTGGTTATCTATGTAAACACATCCCAAGTACGTTATTCAGACAATTCTCTATTTGTAGTATCACTTGAAAAATATGTTGCAAATTCAATATTTGGTCATTTTCATGTAGAAAAGTTAGCTATACACCAAATGAATTTCAACATGTTTAGTAATTAGGAAGAAAAAAATAGCAACTTTGATAGGGCCTTCAATTGCAGTTAGTTTTTTTCTTCTTAGCTTGCATATTAAATTAGGCAATGAAATTAGTACTTGAACAGGTACGCAAAATATGATATACTTACATCTAATAAATGTCCACTACCCAGAATGATAGAAAATTAACTAATATAAAAATAGATGCTTTTGCTTCAAGATACATACGCAGACAAAATCATCTTGCTTCAATAATAGATAAGTATAATTATGCACACTCCAAATTGGAATTTGCAACTAAAACAATTGTGCATGCTTGTAAACCATAGCTGGCACTCATAGTTTCAAACTATTGAGAACTAATCTTCATAAAAAGAAAAGAAAAAAAAGGTTGAGATCTTTGTTCACATACAATAGCTGGTGTGTGCACATATTTAAAATGGCAAAGTAGGAAATACTGTGTATGTTCATCTTCCTTAATCTATTGTGGCACTATTCCATGACAATGATAATTTATTATTTTTTCGAACAAATGATAGTAAGGCAGATAGAAAAATATTTTCCTTCCTCATAGGACTTCTATAAAGTAATCTGACATATAATAAAATATAGCTAACAATATGAATAAGTTTACCTTCAACTCTCACTCTTCAAACATGTTGACACCCAATTTCAGTAGCCATTAGGGATGGCTAGTTGTCATGTACCATTGTATGCACTTTCCATAAATTTCACCAATGTGAGCCACGGTTCTTCACTGCAGAGGCCAATAATCTTCTATGACTTCTATTGCATAAAAGGCATTTGTTGGAGCTTGGAAAGTCATGATTGTGCAGCTCAAATATATTTTCCATTGTAAATAATTTTAGGGTTCAGTCCATTTCACCTCGTATACAAAAATTGAAAAGAAAAATGGTTATAAATACTATGATTATTAGACAAATGCGCAAGTATTTGCATAACCAAGACTTGGAAACTGGAGGCTGTATATTTCACAACAACTATTTTGTAGGCAGTATAAATATAATTTACTTTCCTATGGAAACAGGCATGAAGTGCATTGATCTGTTGCATTTATACATATTTATTTTTCCCATAGGGTATTTCATTCATTTCTTATGTTTACTAAAAAAAATGAAGATGATATTAAAAGTGAAATTAAAAAATCATAACGCTATAAATGCCACTTATGAAGCTTTCCATAAGTCAATATGATACTCAAATTAGATAGGCTTTTATTGGTGAAAACATGTAAACTCACAGAAATATAAGAAGAGGAATATATTTAAGAACCATACATATCCAAGGTTCCATTTAGTTTTGGTTTTCCATCCAAGAAAATCTGCAAAGCACAATTTTTTGGAGAGGACCAATTTGGAAAATGCAGTTAATGATAAACACAAAGAAAACAAAAAACATCTGTGTCTAGGAATAACAAAAGCTTGCCAGTAATGCTGTTAAGCCCAACTGGTATGAATTAATAAGTTAAGGTCATTACTGGCAGACATAATTATCAACAAGGTAAAAGCATGTGTTTTTTATGATTATCAACAACTCAATTCAGATAATGTTCTGGAACTAAATTGGAAAATCCCTAAAGCTGATAAAATACATCAGAGAGGCTGGTTAACACTACTTGCAAAAGATTTATGTACCAACAAGCAAAAACCCAGACAACATGAGGCAATTTCACCGACTCCTCCTTTTCTACTGCGTTTCTTTGCAATGCCTCCAAGTATAATTGCGGTTTCGTCTTCGAAAAATAGTTTTATTTGCATAGTTTTTTAAGCATAAATACACAAAACCAAAGTATTTGAGGTATGAAAATTGGGATCAACGACTGAAATTAACATAAAAACTGACTAATCAATTGAATTTGAACAAGTTAAATTAGGGTTATACAATAAAAAGGACGTACCAGAGGTATTAATAGCAAACTAAGGAAGCGTAGATTAGTAAAATTGAAGAAAATGCAAAATCTAAGAAAATCAAAATGTGGAAAAAGGAAATAAAAGAGAACGCAGGGAGGGAAAGTTCAGAAAAGAGGGAAAATGAAATTTTCGGAGAAAGAAGGACGCGGGAGAAATAGGAGGCAATAGTGAAAGAGCGCGGCCTCTAAAATTATTGAAAGACCTCCAATTATTTTTAGGCTACCTTAATTATACAGCATTTTGCAATGTTGTTTTAACATCTTTCTGCTTATCAAAAGGTTCAACAACAACGGTCGGCATAAAATGGTGTCTTTTGGTATTGTCGAAAACCACTTTTCTTGTAGTGTGTCTCTACGGCCCACTCTGCCTCAGCTACTTTCCATCAATATGACGCCGCTTCTTTCAGTTGCCAAAAAGCCAACTAAATCCTCCTTCTTTCATCAAGCTCTAATAATTCAAACATACGATCAGTCTCCCTAAGCCAATTATGAGCATCTATAAAACCCTCCGATCCAAGAAATGGCTTGCCGCCCGTAGCACACAAATTCTTACAAAGCTTAGAGAAATTAACCGCTGGATTTGGTGAAACTACAGCAGCTATAGCTAGAGGTGGGGCATTTCCTTGACTTTCGTCAGACGCCATATCTTCGACATATCTATGAAACCATGCTAGAATGGGAATGCCCTTTTTAAATTTGGGAGCCCCGGACATGCTGAAAAGAGAAGAGACAAGGGTTCAAAAAGGGACCAAAGAAATATTGTAGTTGACTTCAAGGGATATTTTTCAAAAATAGGTTTTACTTGAAAATTCTTTACTTTTGAAAACACTTTTTCAAAAACTTTACTCTAATCTCGTAACCTTAGGCTTTATTACCAAATGAAACACCCTACACCCCTTAAAGTCACCCATATGAGGATATATTAAGGTTTATGAAGCGCATATGCATAAAGTAACAAAACAGAGGCTAACATTCATGAGACAAAAATATAAAACACAGCGGAAACTTTAAAAATTATTCAAATAAGCAAGTCATATCACAGTGCTTGTTACATTTTATAAATACTAAATAGTCATAAAAATGTCTCGTGGAAATCCATAATATTAGAGCATATAAGTAAAACCATAAAAATCATAAAAACCATCCCTCTCATATATCAATACAACGATTTGAAAACAAGAAGCGAATTAATACATGAATCTGAAAGAGTCTAAATCTAAGCTGAATCGAATAATTAAAAATCACTGCTAAGACCCTCAACCCTACGAACCTAAGGGGAAAGGAAGAGAGAAGGAGAAAATAAACTAGATCAGACCTACGTCATGTGAGTACTGGTATTTTCTAGCATGAGCATAAGTTAAGAAAGCACTTAGACAGATGAGTAGCTCTAAGAGCAATAGACATAAAAGCATAAATGCAATAGCAAAAAAGATAAACATGAATAAACATAGGCGTCTCATTTATATCCGAGATTGCTGCATCATCAATTAGGCTTTACCTAATTTCTACCCTTCAATCGGATCCTATACCCATAATGTGATAACCTATGCCAGCTTGGTACTCAGGGTTATCAATCCCGTGTCCATCAACTAAAAGGACATATCCATTAATCACAGGTCTTACAGCGATTTATCTTCCCTAATCGGCACGATGCACACTTAATGTCCCGTCAGAAAACTCCCGTACCCACCTCGTTTAAACCTCTTACTATCCAATAGAGGAAACCATGCCCTCGCATCTGCCTAGTGTGAGACCTCTATGATAAAAGGGATACTGACTGATATGGGTTCCCAGCCAAATATGCAATTGACATAAGTCATCCCTAGACCTGTCCCCATTAATTATCTTATTAGGCCTCTTACCTTCCCCAATCAACCCCACGTTGCCAGAAAGGACCTAAACTAGGATTTCATTAGGCCCCTTATCTTCCCTAATCACCACCACACTACCGGAATGATCTAATCTACGAGGCACTTATCTTCCCCAATCAGCCCCACGCTGCCGGAATGAACTCCCTCCATCTTTGCTTATTAATTTTATCATTAATTTAACTTAACACAATTTAAATTTATTAATAAGCCTAATATAACCTCATGTTATATCCCTAGGTTTGATTAACATTCCTACATAATATTATCTTTTTACAATCCATCCCCATGTTACTTAATGTTCAATTAGGTTCAGTCTATTCCATTTCATATGTTTGCATGTTCTCTAATTACATATTAAGGTTTTATCCCCAACTTACAGTTCAGTACTAATTATAATATTTAATCAGTTCTAACATTTCCAGTTATCCCTTTTTTCAATACCAACATTACTTCAATTTAACGGAAAAATAACGGTAAAGGCCTAGGCTCTTTTCAGGCATAGGCTCAACGCAAAAAAAAGGGAAAATGTTGTAGGCTACTCATAAGGCTTAGACTCAAAATGAACAAAAACAAAAAATAGGCGTAGCCTGACTATGAATAAAAACACAATAAAGAAGAGGATAAGAAGAAGGAGGATTACTTATAAACTATAAACAAAGAAATAGGAATATACAGTAAATAAACTACCGTAACTTATAGAAAAACTAAACATATAAGTACTATAAATAACTATAAATATAAAACTTGCAAATTAAAACTTTTTATTAGTATAAACTTTCCTATGCAAATGACTAATATAAAAATTGCATAAAACTCATGTTATGACGATCAAAGCTTCCTCCATAACCTCGTTGTTAGATCTTGCAGAACCTTCGAATATTTAAAACTTAAGAACTTCTTTATCTCCATAAATATTAAATTGTTTGGACCTTCCTAATTTTGAGGATAGGCCTGGGAAGGAGAAGAGAGAAAGAATGGTTGTATAGAAACGAGAGAGGTTCTACTAGTCTATTTATATGGTTTACTGGATGTCGTCAACTGTCCAAATCCAAGGATAGATCTGATCCAGCCATGTCACTAGATCAATAAAAAATGCCACGTCAGCCCTTAATTTAAAATAGGCCAATAAAAATCACCCAACTCAACAAAATAATGTCGGAAAATATTAAACATTCACTACCTTGCATGCCAGGCAAGGCATGCAAATTACTTGCGTCGGGTCAACCCATCCGCCCTCTTGGGTTTGTCGCACGGTTCGACCCAAACATGTCTAGGTCGATACATGGGTCGACCCAGGTGGGTATGGGCTATTCCAGCCACTTATTATATATTTTAATTTTTTGAATTCTTCTTTGATTCATAACTAATTAATTTAAACTTCGATTTTAGCAAACCAAGTGTCCATTTTCATCATAAAATTACAACGGACCCAATGGGGCTAGTACTATTGTCCAATTCTGAATGTTATTCTGATTAATTTTCAGTTTTTAATATTTTACATTTAGTTATTACTTATATGAATTTACGGTGCTACAATATAAATCACATAATTAGGGTACAAAGTTTCATACAATTACATGAAATAATAACATAGTTTATTCAAGTGAAAAATAAACCAAACTGACAAACTACATCTAATAATAGTAAGTCAACACAGTCGCAACTACATAGCGTCCTAAGGGAAAATAAACAATAATGGTATGTGTATAATTATGAGAAGACATCACCTCCAACTAATCCACATTCTCTGCTCTAGATAATTCTTACACTTGTTACCTAGCTTACTCACTAGCAACATTTATGAGTACATAAGGTAATAAGCAGGAACATACAACCATGAGTTAGACAACATTCTGATGTGAGAGATAAACAAATCTCAAAGGACTACAAAAGACACAATAGTATAACACACATATAGCATGGAGAATCATGGTTGTCATGTCCCCGCATCCATAGAGATAACACGTAGAAATGTAAAACCTATTACATGATAATCATCATGTGTGTATTCTACATTAAAACACTAGGTATGTCCACATATTGTCATTAGTGATATCCACATCACATGACAACTCTAAGGTGACAAATGATTAAGAAAACATAGCATCCATCATCCATTCTCACATTCACTCACCCAACGCATCAAATATATGATTGCACTCTTGTTCCTTTGTATTCGAATTCATGCTACTTTATCAACTAGGAACTAAGTAGTACTAGCATACAACCCAAAGTAAGAATTTATAGTTGGTCTAGCAAGATGCCATAGGTCTCCTACACTTTGAAACTATCCCTAGTACATGGGAACAAGGACCTATACTTGATCTAATGGGCACCATACCTACTACTACTACTTTGCGAGAACCCAACAAATATTCATATTGATGATCCTTTTACACATACTATTTGTAACAGAGTCTAATTTTAGAACCATCACAATGGACCGTACAAGAGTCCCCTTGTTTGGGACTAGCCTAGACAACCATCTTGTCACCGAACTCGTTCCTATACCTTCTACCTTCAAGTAGTTTCCATAACTAACTGTCGGTTTGTCTACATCTAGGAATGAAACCATCCATTGTCGAAGTCACTACTTCCAGTCACAGAATCACAATCATCGAATGATTAAATTACTATGTCAAAGTACCACATCACTGTAGCGCCAAAACCATTGGTCAAAGAGCTATTGCACAGAAACCACTACTGAATGGGACACTATATTCTGGTAGTCAAAACCATACCATGGTTCTTGGCCAAATTGAACACGACCATCATCAAAAGTAGTCGATATCGTACATTCCATACTAATTGATAACGACCACCCTGTTCAAGTATTTAGTCAAAGACGGTTAAATACAAATCAAAGAAAACCTCTGACATTCTCCCTAAACTCCAAGCTCGTTACTAAGTCCTTCCTTCATCTTCAAATCTATCATCAAGCTTCAATACTGCCCCATCTTTAAATCAGTCTGCAGGCTACATTAAGCACCTAACTCATCAGTTCAAGTCTATCATACTTGTGCGGACAGTCTATATACACTTACATGTATGTTTGATCGATAATCACCAAACTCTAGCTATCGAGATTTTCCTAGTACTACATCGCGTATGTACGATAACTTTTAGCTAAAATAAACAAACAAGCAACTGTGCAACCAAAAGTCATACAAATACTTAAACAAGGGTATAAACATCCATAATAGCATCAATAAAATAAGTGAAACCTGTCCAAGGCAATCAAAATGGGATAAATGTCAAAATAGTCTAAATCAGCAATATATCAAATAGCGCGCAATAGGGCATAAATGGATAAAATATGACATTTAATTTAAAACTATTTAAAAGTTTATTTCATTTTATTTTTAAACAATACATAGAATTTACTACTTAAAAATTCTGTTTTACCAATCATTCCAAAATGTTAGTTTTATACTATAATAATGGCCAAAGCAAGTGACGGACAAAATCACTCTCCTCTACCAAATCAGCTCAAACCTGCTCCAAAGTGTAGAGCTCGCATCACGAGTCCAGTGCAAGAAACAACATCTAAAATGACCTTATATGCAAAAGTTACGTGATACAGAAATTTAACATCATCTTGGAAATTAAACTAACTTAATTAATCTTAATTAAACTAATTACCTATAGTTATGCTAATATTTCTCTTTCATCTACCCTATCTGTTCATATCACCTACGGTCGTGTTGATGACGACAAGGAGCTATAGCCCTTCGATTTGAGTATCATCACCAATCAGACCCTCTCTGGCCATATAATGTGCCCGCACCGTATCCTAACTCCATAACTTCCCATACCTGATCGTGTCCATGACGATCATCTGCACTATGAGCTCCAGGTCATAGCCACTGAGGGGATCATACCACGTTAAATCCATAACGCAGGCATGCCTCACTGTCTTGAAGATGATGGTAGTCTACTCTTCCGCCATCTACATCCATGACACATGCAAACCAAAGCCCTAGGTTTAAATGATCCAAACGCCTCTAAATTCGAATATGAATTGGAGCTTCTCATGAGTTCAACAAGCTACGTAGTGCGATTTATGGTAAACCAAGTTGATCGATTTAATTTTCTGAAGGGAAATTTTATTTGTATCCACCGTTTCTATAAGTTAATCCACCCTAAATTATAGCATTTCTACCTATTTTAATGGTTTTTTTAAATTTTAAAATTTGATTAGTTTATCCACACGCGCAACGTATATTTCAACTATTTTCTCACAGTTCTCTCTTTCTTCTTCTCACGGTTCTCTATTGTTCTGTTTCTTCATTCTTCTACTAAACCAATTCTTTCTTGCTCTCTCTAATCAATTTGACATGCTTTTATTTGAGATGAAAACGAAAGAGAGGAAGAGGAACTGATATTGGTAGGTAAGAATAAAGCATTGAATAATTTTTTTTATGTATATATATATATATATGTTGTACACTGACAAAAGCAATTGAACGGTTAAGCAAGGAATGGTTCAACTTGCTGTATATATAATGAGTCTCCTGCATATGCAAAGTAAACATGCATAGAAACATACAATGAGAAAACATGCACAGAAACATCTTCCCTGTTCAATTGTGGTATACTATTGGGAATAGTTCGCACTAGTAGTTCATTTTAGTTTTTTTTTTCTTCTTCTTTTCTAAATCAGAAAGTCTATGTTCTGGAACTAGACGCATAACATTCTAAAGACGCATAACATTCTAAAGACGGGAATCCTTTCCTCTAGGATTTATACTGAAAGAATTCAACCATATTTTCTGCATAAAAAGCTAATAACCACAACTTTTGGATCAAAAGCGAACCGTGAGAAAGAAAGAAGCCGTGAGAAGATGAAAGAAGCCGTGAGAAATGATAAGAGAACTGTGGATAAACTAATCAAATTTAATTAATTATACACACCTTAAAAATAGGTAGTAGTCCTAATATCAAGGGTGGATTAACTGATAGAAACGGTGGATACAAATAAAATTTCCCTTTTCTGAATTCAAATAGAGGAGGCGGCTTGAAAAATTGTAATCAAAACCGTGCTTATCCAACGTGAAGTCAAGGTTTCGGAAAATCTATTAATATTATATTCACTTTTATTAAATTTTCAAACTAAAAATCTAGGTGTGTCTTGATTTTGGAAAATCTACGTGCATCTAGTTGTACGAAACTTTACTGCATGCATCATCTTATTATTATGGTTCTCTGATATAAGATTTTCCAAAATCAGAGACTACACATCGCAAAAACAATTTTCGCATGTTTCAAACCTATTTTGACCAGTAAATGGTCCGAACTCTACATATAGAGATCCTTATACTTTTTCTACGCAACAACAAACTATCCAAGCTTAATGGAAGTGGTTATAAATCCTGATTTGATCATATGCAAAAAATTGCATTTTAAAACCGTCAAATGAATAACGATTAATATTTAAATGTTGGCGACAAAAAATGTTGTAAACACCAAAGATTCCAATTACTAGGAATAGTCAATTTGGTCGCACAGACGAGGGTAGAAAAGCTGTAAATAACACAATAGATTTATAGTGGTTTGGCCTCGTGAGGGTCCTACGTCCACTTTAAAGCATTGTCGGAATATTATTGATAACAAAAGTTTACAGGGTTGAGACCATCCTATTACATCTCCTTACATTCATCTTTATGCTAGATGATGTCATAATTAAGCCGTATGATGTCATCCTTAAGGCTATATGATGTCATCTCTAAGGCATGATGTCATCATCATCATATATGATGCCATAACTATCATATATTTAATATATTAAGAAAAGGATACTTTTTCCCTTCTTCTTCCTCAAATGAGAGATGTCATTAATAGAGCTCACTAGAGGTCCCAAGATCTCAAATTCCAACCCCTTTGAAGTGTAATGTTGTGGGGGTATTTATAGGATCAAGGTTTTAAATCTCGGATATCGGTCGCGTTTCGTCTCAGTGATTTTATAGTCTCGGTCTCGTTTCAGGGGAGATCTCGGACGAGATGAGTCTATCTCGGGAGTTCGTCTTGGATTTTCATCTCGGGTCTGAAAGTTCATATCAGAACAATCTTGGGGTACATGATTTGTTAAAAATGATATTTCAACAAAATGATTTTTATGAATGCTATTAAAAACATAGTAACTTAAACTTAAAATGCAAAATAACTTTATTATTCTTTATTTTGCGAAAGATCATTCATACTCTAAATCGTAATATGCTTAAAACAGAAATATTGTTAGACAGGAAACATTAAAAGGATCCAAAACATTAAAAAAATCAACATAATTAGAACATAAAATACATAATTTCATAATTAACACGTATGTAAGAAGATGAATATAAAAATCATAAGCATTGTAAAACATATACAAACATACAATATAGTCATTTAACATGCAAAATGTAAAATAACAAAAGATTGTTATGGCTAGATTTGAGTTTTTTAATTATTGTTCTAGTTCAGGCACAGATTTAAATTTTAACCAAAAAAACTAAGATCTCGGACGATATTCCAGTATTTTGTCTCGGTCGATATATCGCTCGATATTGCAATATCTCGGGCGATATATTCGAAAGGAGATTTAGAGTGATATTAGCTGTTTCGTTTCGGAAGGAGCCGAGAATGAGATCTCGGAGGAGATTTCGGGCGATATTTGCAATATTTGAAACAGTGTATAGGAGAGTGGTTAGGTAGAAGTAGGTAGAAATAGGGGACCATGCCCAGAAATTCGCACCTGGAGCCTGCACATGCCCGATTTTCGCACACTGCTGCTGGGTGCGAACTTCGCACCTGTTGGGTGCGAAATTTCGCACCCTGCTAGGTGCGAATTTCCCATTTTCTAGGTATGAATTTCACACCCATCTGGATGCAAACTTCGCACCCCTTAGGGGTGCGAAGTTCGCACCCCAAGGGGTACAAAGGTCGCCTTATGTGTGGTGCGAATGCCATTGGTGTGGGTGTTTTGGTGGCTCGAGTTTTGGGCTCACGTCTCGGATGCGAGGTCTTTGTTTGGCAACTTTTGGACGAGCGGCGAGGTTCACTGAAGTTATTGGCTGAATCCTGACTTTGTCTCGATCTGGTGATTATTGGCAACACACTTTTTGGCGATTCGGTCGATCGCCGCTGGGACTGTGGGGCCCCGGACCCCCACCGGTGCTACATCCGAACCCGCTTGATGGCTCGCCTTAGGCTTGCATGCGGACGGATACTGATGGAGGTCGCATTCGGGGGATGCGACATCCTCCTGGAGGCTAGACTCGAGTCTTCTGGTACTGGACCCCGGACGATATTGGCGTTGCCTTTGGGATGTAATATCACGTGATATGTTGAGTCGAGCATGTCTTACATACTTTTGGGAACCGGACCAAAAGGCCGGTTAACATTTCCCCCCTCAAAGTATGTCTTGGGTTAACGGGACGTGCCTTGAAGTGAGATGAGTCTAATATAGGCATCAGCCTCTCCATGCGGTGCTTAGCGATTGGTAATGACCTTCCTCTTGAGTTGTATGTCGAGAGCACACTACTTTGGACCCTGTCGGAATATACTGGTATGAGCTTAGGATTCCAACATTGCTAAGAGCTTTGGCTGGCTTGAGTCTTGCGGCTTGGGTCGGAACCTATCCAAGGCGTTTAGTTCCTGTAGATTAAGGACAAACAAATGTCAGTTGCTAACTCCTGATTGCATCGAAGTGCAAACGATTCATTATTTGGTCATAATTGCGTATGCGATCACGAGTTTGCACATGGCTTTGTGCGATGCCATCCGAGCTAGGATAAGTAACATGAAAGTGGATTGCACGCCATGGGCTTGTAATAACGTATTTTAGCTTTTAGAGGAGTTTTCGAATCGAGAGCTGACTGTTTGGTGTGTACATTTGAACCCTTAAATCTTGTGGGCATGTATTCGAATCAAGTCAGTCTGGTAGGTTGAGATTTCCAAATCGTGTATGCATGGTCATTGTCATGGCCTAGGCGGACGATAGCCCTAAGTGGTTGTTGAAACGTTTTTGGGATGGGGCTTGATTGCATGGAGTATCCGCTGGGTCACTTGGATTTGCGAGGCCAAAGTCATTCATCGATCCAAGATGGTCCCACCAATCAAAATTTCGGCAACTCCCATACGCAGATGTCGTTGTTATCACAATACTTGGCATATGTCATGGCGTAGATTTTCCTTTGAGGTGAGGTCGGTCCCAAATGCTAAGCACGTGCACCTTGATGATTGGGCAGATGGTGAGTACATGAGTGGTCGTTGAGTCGCGATTGACTTAGTAGTTGGAGCTTCGAAATATGATCGTAGCTTAGTGTACGATCCCGAATTCCGATCCCGGAACGTTCGTTTTGGGTATGTCGATCACCAGATCGTAGTTGCTTCCTTTCTTCTCTTCTGGGACGAAAAATCATTTTGAGCGGGGAGAATGCAAAATGCTACTTCTGGACTTCAGACATTCGAGTTGTCCTTAGTTTTCGGAGAAGGGAAGAGATATATGGATAGCCGAAGGATCCCTGAGATTGTCACTCAAGAGCGCGGAGTGGTAGATTCTGGGAAGCGAAAGTAGGGATCTGAGGACAAGTATTTGCGGATATGGGATTAGACTTCGTATCCCAAACACTTATTAAATCTTTCAGGCTCTTCAGGAGTTCGAATCTTGTTCGAGGAGATGACCACTAAGCTGGTGCACGCAAGCGCGCGCACTCCAATGACTTTGTCGAGCCCTGACTTCGATCTTGAGTTAGTAAACTTGAACCTTTGCATGGCATCGTATGAGAAGACAATGGTTAGTGAGGTGCGGTGTTGCGACGTGGTTCTCAAAGAATGGGCATGCCTGGATTGGCGTCTTGAATGCGTGTATAGGATGTGGACACATAGTTGAACTGTTAATCTCGGTATCCGATCAATAACCCAAGCATGACGTAACTGCATCTTGACTCAAGCGTTGCGCTGGCGGTTGGTGATGGCCATGGCGTTAGTTGTTGAGGCTAAAGGTTGCCATCATGTTTCGGAGTGTCTGCTTTTATGGAGTCCGGGAACTATTCGAAAGCCGAGAAAACTCTAGTGCCTGGACTCTGGCTCTGGATTGCCCTCGTTGCGAGGTGAAGGCGCTCTCAAGACGGTGGCTCAAAGGGATGCCATGAGGGGGACGCCAGTGCAGGGACTGAAATGGATCGGATCGGGTCTATGATTGTTAGGCCGGTACGATAATCCGAAGGAGTCTCCCCCAGTCCTGGGGATCTGATGTATTCTGCTCGACGCCAGGGACGAGCTAGGAAGTTCAGATTATTGCTTAACGTTTCATGTCTGGTATGCAGTTGAAGCTGAACGTAATACAACTGATTGATGAGTGATTCTAGAAATGGACTTATTCAGACTGACTACTCGGATATGCACATAAGATGCAAACATACGGTTGAGTAGTCAGTTCCAACCCAATTATGTTATAGCCATTTTCCGACCAGAGAATGGTGTTGATGGTTACCGGTAATCACTGCCATAGTTATTAAAACTAGGTATCATCACCATGTTCTGATGCGCTTTTAGGTAGGAAGTTGTTGTATCGAGGGTTGTGAGTCAGCTTCACGTTGCGTTTAAGTATGAGTTTGCTGGCAGGGTGTTGAGACTTTGGGAACCCAATGAACTATCCAGGGAAACTCGAGAACTTGCATCAAGATATGAATTTTTTATTTTATGTACTGAGAATTTGTCTAAATTCTCCAGTTCCTTTGGGGAAATGGTGGTTGTATTGCTCCCTTTGTCCTTTGGTTCGGGCTTCGACGCCCGGTCTGCCTAGTATTGGTCGGAGCTTAGAAGTTTTTGAGACCTGAGCTTATGAGTCTAGATCATCCTCGTGGTGAGGTGTATGTTCCTCTTTAGAATGGTTGCCCCGAGGATTGTGGCGATGGAAATGCTAGCGCGGAAGCTGGTAGGGATCCTCCTCGGGTCCTGCGATGAGTAAGCTGGTGCAGAGATAAGTGGGGGACTGCCCCCAACCTCGAATACCTGCTGATTGAAGAGGATGTGAGCGATGAACCCTCAGAAGTCAAATAGTTCCTTCTATTGCCGGGAAGCCCCCTTGGAGCGGAGGCGACACCAGGCTTTTCCCCCGTGCTTCCTGAAGCGTCCAAGTCCGGGTTAGAGTTACAGTGGGAATAATCTAGAGAAGCAGGAGAACCTGTGGCTTCCCATGTTTATATGAGTCTCTCCGGAGGAGGAGAATTTTTGGTTGATCGAAGTGCTCATGCGACGGGTGTTGATAATGTAAGCATGCAAGCGATGCAAGCTAAGGAGGAAGATCAGGAAGCCCAGCTGGTGGCAAAGTCTGAGGAGCCAGAGGGGAAGAGGGAGAGGATGAGGTTGTCGTACAAGATGCCTGGGCAAAGGCTAGCCAGGGTGCCGAGGAGAAATCTGCCACTGCGGTAGCGAAGAAGTAGGCTAATGTTGAAGCGGAGAAGGAGAGGGCCTCTAAGTAGGCTAGGAAAAAAGAAAGTCGTTGATGATGCCCACCAAAAGAGGGCAAGGGGACCCATACCAAACCTGAAGAAGATGCAATTATGCGACTCTAGATAGGAGAGTTAGCTGATCAGAAGACCGCCGAAGATGCTGAGAAGAGAGTGGAGTTGGGCGTCAAGAAGGCTTAAGGAGAAACCCAGGCTGCATGGGTCCTTACTTCTTGCGTCATTCCTAAGTTGTTGCCATGTATGGCCCTCGGGGAGGTTAAGATAGTTACAAGCGGCGAGGATGATGCGGGAGGCACACATCGATGTCTCACGAATCCGTTACTCTTGTGAAGAGTAGAGGAGGAGGAAGATATTCCGGAAGGAAGGGGCCTATAGCTGGTGGTGGCCTGCCAAGTGCTGAACCTGTACAGGAAAAAGAAGAGACAAGAGAAGGATGAGTAGCATCAATAATTGTTAAAGAAATTATAGATACTTTGGGTTAGGTGGACCGATAGTATATGCGAGTGTGGCCCTCGCTTTTGGTCCCTAAAGGAATGGTGTGGTTTTCATTTACACCCTGTCATCATAAAGAAGAAGGGTTAGATATGTAGTCTATTCGGGGTGGCGGGTGTATGTGTGAAATGGAATATGAATTAGTAAAGATCGCAATTTGTGTTAAGTGTTTGGATGTTCTTCTTATGTTTTTAGGCGTCCTGTACATGCATAAGCATACTTATCGTTACACCAAACAAAAAAGAGATTGTGTGCCATGCTCTAGGTCGATTATTCCAGAGGGGTGTGATTGTGTACCACGCTCTGGGTCAATTATTACGGAGGGGTGTGATAGAGGGTAGACTTCTAGTAAGTTTCCCTCAGCTCGGGAAACTCGTAGTTTGCGAAGCTAGGCTGGCGCCTGCTGTGTTTGGGTTGCCCGGGATTAATCCCAAGTATAGAGAAGGCGTATGATGTCGCATTGTGCAGTCCGTCCGGTGTGTGGCTCTCCCTTCGTTCATCGGGTTGTAGCGAGCGACGATGTCGTTTATTCATCGGAGAAAAGCCCAGATCATCCGCCCGCAGGGTCCGATCGTGACCATGGGCTGCACCTAAGCCTTTAGAGCTTTGGGGAGAAAACTATTTAATTTTGGCCTTGGTGCTGCACCGAGATTCGACAAACACCCGTAGTCAAGGGAGAAATTTGCATCACTCTAAGCTATCTGTTCGGCGGCCCCAAGTCAATTGGGACTTGGGCGCGGAACAATTTATCCTCGGCCTCGGCACGGGGCCAAGGTTCGAGTTCATGGTTATTTATACTCCGTCATGTCGCGGGCCGGCGACTCGAGTAGCGTTGTCGGCTCCCATGCTTGGGGTGCCGATTGTAGCCATTGTTATTTGGCCTCGATGTTGGACCAAGTTTCGGATGGCGGCACCGGCTCCGGTGCTAAGGGCGCCGATGCGGCGATCGAATTTTGTACACAAGCTATTTATCAGGATTAATCGAACATGTCATGCGCGGAGTAAACATAGAAGGGTGATAGGAAACTGAACATCATTTCTAAGGACAACTCTGGTAGTAGCAGCCTTTATAATGCCTTGAATTGCAGGAAAGTAAGACATCGTTGGAAGGCGTGAATCCATTGTACACTAAATTGTGTAGAGTAGAGGTGAAGATGTTAGTTGTTATGTGCCCTTGGGTGTTCGGCTTCGTCCATAGTTGAGAGTTTGAAAGTTCCATTGCTGAGCTTCCGTTGTATGAGTATGGGCCTTCCTAACGAGGAGTGAAGCCGGCAGGTGGAGGAAAGGCCCGTTTGAAGACGAGGCCACCGATGTGCGTTTGCGCGGGCTCTCGGCTGAGCTTCCAGTCATGCCCCAAGTGGCCGAAGTATTAATTGGAGAAAGATGGTTATAATACAGCAAAAAAGGAGGTGTGTCTTGGAGGAGGGGCCTTGCTTTTCGTTTCATTTTTTTTGCAGGCCCATATATACATAAGCCAGAATAAGGCATTTATCCATGAATGGATGACTCTATTTGAATTGCAACGGTAATGACTATTGAAAAGGGTGTGACCCTTTATCAACAGGCATTTCCATTGCAATTGTGCTCGAGGTCCTATTTTTTGACCTTTAAACATTAATGTGTATGCCCTTATTATGCTATTGAATCTTTTCTCTCGCCTCCTTTTTTTGGGCGAGCTGATTATGTTAATTAGTCGATGGCTGATATTCTCCAGTGATAACCTCGGGGATTGTTGTATCGTAGACGACGGTCTTGGGGATGATAGAGAACTGTAATTTTTGGGCTCGCTTTCGAATGTTCCCGTGATAATGCTTCCTAGCATGCCACCTGCTGGTTGGAGGGGATCGGGAGCACCGTATGGGGGACAAAAATTGGCCATGTCACAGCGAAAAGGAGGTGTCTTTTATAGGAGAAAGTTCGCTTTTAGTTTCTATTCTGGCTTTAATAAGGGAGGGAGAGGTAGGGAGGAGTTGCAAACTGGTATCTCTGATGACAACCTAGAGTCAACTGCACCACGGAAGTTGTAGTCCTGACAAGGTGGATGAAAAATCTTGAGGGATTAATTATCGGTCGACGTCCTATTTAGTGGGAATCTTTGATGAGCGCTGAGTAGCCCAGAGATCCCATGCAGTAGGGATCCTCGATGAGCATCGAGTGGCTCGAAGGTCTCATGTAGTGAGAATCTTCGATGAGCATCGAGTGGCTCGGAGATCCTGTGCAATGGGAGCCTTTGATGAGTGTTGAGTGGCTCGGAGTCCCCATGCGGATGAATTCCTTGCAGTCGTTCTGCAAGTGACGAGACGTTCTGCAAGTGACGAGACGTGTTTGCATTGTGTCCGCGGATGTTATAGAACCGAAAATATCCTGTAGAGTCCCTTGGTGAGCTCGTCGGACTTTTAGGTCTTGGCCTTTTGCATGTTTGGAAGTTGCAGATTGCGAGATGGATTTTCTCGGGGTTGTTGCTAAGACCAGTATAGCTGCGGAAAGATGGGAGTCGAAGACAATTCCATCCATTGCTGCGACTACCTTTGACATTGTCGGCACGAGCAAGATTGCACAGAGCGATAGAATTAGAGTTGTTGGTGCTTTGAATGTCATCACGAGGCATGATGTTGAGGGTGGGAGCATGATTCCTTTAGGCTAGATTTCGGCGTAGGAAGTAGTTGGCATTCATGTAGAAGATCTCCTAAATCTTTGATTGCTTCTGATCGGTCCATGCTCTAAGTTCGGAATCAGGTAATCTTCCATTTATGAGCTGGATGAGTGCGATTCGAGGAGTAGGTTTCTTGACTTCAGCCAAAGCGGTGTGGAATCTTACGAGATAGCCTTTGAGAGTTATCATGGGTGCCTTGATAAATGTTTGAGACTGAGAGGATGTCCTTAGGCATTGTGATGTCCAACCTGGACTGCGCGACCAATATTTTGGCGAGTTAGTCAAGAGTTGGGATAGTTCCAGGTGGAAGTTGAGAGAACCCGTATAGAGCCATCTTTGATAAGGACGGGGAAGCACTTGCATTTTATGGCGCGGGCGACGTGTAATGAACCCATGTGCCATTTTTTGCGGCTAATGAAGATTCGGGAATCGTGGCTTCGTTAAGTATGTGATGAGTGTCGATACGTCGAAGCGCTTGCGCCATTCGGCAGTAAGGGTGGCCGACATGAACGGGTTATGCCGTGTACTAATTTTGCAGACATCGCGGGCATGCTCCCGTGGTTCCCTCATGATTCCGCGGATTGTGTCGGTGATAATCAGAGGTTGGGATCCTGTCGCATTATAGAGGTCGTGATCTACCCCAAGACTTTGTAGCCCAGTACGCCTTCTTGACAGTAGATATTCGGCAATCTATAAGTCTCCAACTTCGATTGCATGATTATGTGGAAGTTGGTTGAAGTGATCTTGGGCCCAGTTGGATGCTAGAAGCGTAGGTGACAAGATTAGACTCATAGCAGTTTGAGTCCGCTTAGCTGAGACTCGAGCATCAAAGCCGGGGACGACCGGGATGACGCATTCCATTTCTGACGGTGATTCTAACATTGCCGAGATGAGAAGTCAGTCGTGCCTTCATAGTATGCCACATGTGGTGTTGAAGCGTCGGGACCACTCATCCTTATGTACAATCCTAGTGAAGTGATTACGCCTCAAGTGGGTTTCTCTTGAGTGGTTGGCGTTTCTTCACTTATCTCTTATGATTATTCGGACCACATCCAGGAGATATGCCAAAGGGGGATTTTCTATTGGAACCCGTTAGTTGTGACGAAGTTCGGGAGTTCCATTCCGTCGACGTCCTCTGTTGTACCTATCCGGCTCGCCCTTTTTCATGTCATGGATGGTCTGGCTATCGAGGTTGGGCGAGCTAGTGTGAACCCTTGTTCGGAAGTACTCTGGCATGACGAGCTGCTGGAAGAGTGGGACTCCGGTTGCGAGTGGCAACAATTGGGCTCTTTCGAGTAGAAGGTTGGTTACTCGGACCCGGTTTGTTACTATGTCCCTTGGTCGTAAGTGTTGATGGTTCGATCATCATCTTGTTTTTGTTGTCGTTTCCATTGCCGTATGAGTATTGGAGCGGACGGCGATGTTTTTAATGAGGCCGAACCTTCTTCCTCGACGTGGGACCCTAGCTTCGATAGAAGAAAATTCCGATGTGGTGTGCCGCAAGCAGGCACGGCTCTGAGCAAGCTAAAGTAGAATGATGATGTGTTGACTTTTTAGAAGTTGGCGCATAAGGTTGATGTTAGTCTTCAACGCCTAGCGCGAGAGCTGCATTCTCATATTTCTTATTAAGCGTATGAATCTGTGCTTGAGTCACAGGAGCTTTGGGGTCCATGACTGGAAGGAGATCCGTTTCTAACGGACTCTCTGCCGCTCAGGGATAGTGAGAGAACCAGCATCAATTGCACCCAATGGGGGAGCATTAGGTTTTGTCGGAATTCTGCTTAATGTCGGTGAGAGTCATGATGCTTTTTGGACGTACTGCTCATGGCTCTTCTTGCGGATAAGCTTTTCGATTACGTCTTTGAATTGATGGCAATCATTGGTATTGTGCCCATACATGTTGTGGTATCGACAGTACTTGCCGGTATTCTTCTCCTGATTAGTGGATTCCCTATTGCATGGCTTCTTGTATTGAAGCGCATTGCACGTTTCCCAGTAGATTGTTTCCATGTCTTCATTCAGCGGGGTGTAGATCTCGTATGCCAGGTGAGGGCCGGGCGTCTTGGGTTCCACAAGAAGTTGGTCGTTGTTGCGGCCGCCTTGTCTACTGTTATTCGGCCTTTGTTTGTAGGGACCTTCCCCCTTGTCCTTATCAAAGAGTTTTCCTATCTGTTTCCCTTTGATGTTGTTAATCACCATACCGCATGTGGATTGTTGGGAAGACCGGCCCTGGAGAGTCGGTTTCGCCTCGCTTCTTCTTGGCATAAGTATTGCCTAGCCTTTTCATGGAAAGCGTCAAGGCTTTTTGGCTGCTTCCGATCGATCCATACCCCGAATTCGGAAGTAGGGAGGACGTCCTTAGCTAACTCAAAGAGTATAGTGCGAGGGTCCGGATCTTTGACCTCGGCGAGGGCGACGTTGAACTTGGAGATGTAGCTTTTGAGCGACTCAGCGGGCCCTTGGTATAGGTTGGACAGAGTGAGGGCGTTCTTTGGAGTCGGGATATGCATCCTGAATTGCTTGACCAACTCTGTTGCTAACTGGCCTAAGTTGTTAATGGAATCGAGTGGGAGGTGAGAGAACCATAGCAGAGTGGTTCCTGATAAGAAAACGTGAAAACACTTGCATTTGACTGGATCGTTGCCCCGACTTGAGTCCATTTGCCATTCATATCGATTGAGAAGGCACATGGGTCAGTGGTGCCGTCAAAGAGCGGCATCTGTGGCATGATGAAGCATCGCGGCCATTCAACTTCATTTATCCTTTTTGTGAAGGGGTTACACCTATTGTGTGCTTCACATGAATCGTGCACATTTCCTCACATTACCCTCATGATTCTTCGGACCATGTCGGGAAGGTAAGTTGGATGGGAATCCGCCATTAGGACCAATGGGTTTTGGATAGGTTCTGGAGTTTATTTACGAGGGGATCTTCTATGATGGACGTCCGCATCGTCTTCCTCCATGTCCTCGACATATATGATTAGGTCTTGGTGTGGACGATGAGGCGGAGCAGGGTGATGCGGTTCTTGTTCTGGAGGGATGCGAGCCGTAGGAATAGCGGGCCCATCAGCCTGATTACCCACCATCGGGTTGTGTCGAGGAAGAGGTTGGCTTGTAGGACCTGGTCCATCATTGATGATCAAGCAAGAGCGGTCTCGGTACCGTGCGCCATCGCTATATGTGACTGTAGTTTGGTCACCGTTGTCGTTCCCATGGCATAGCCATTGCCATTAACGTTGTCGAGGGCATTGATGCAGGTAGAGACGTTGTTGATGAGGCTAAACCTCCTCCTTTGATGCGGGCCCTTCGACTCGGAAGAGGAAGTTTCGATATAGTTGGTCAGGATCGAGCATGGTTCCAAGTTAGTTGAAGTCGAGCAACGATGCACTAACTTTCTTGAAGTTGTCACATAAGGCCTATGTTATTCCTTAATGCTTGATTAAGCTCGACCGCTGTATTCTCATATTTCTCATTAAGCCGCGGATTTGAGCTTGTGTTGCGGGGGCTTCGGGTCCATACTAGGAGGGACGGTTTCATTACTGGCCGGGATGTCCGCCAGTTGAGGTTGTTGGGATGCCCTGGCCTCGGCTGCGGCTGAAGAGCCAACCATTGCGGTGTTTGGTCGCTTTGCCATCGTAAGCAGACCGACAACTGGTTTAGCAAGGAACCTCAAGCTCGTTGGGGGTTGAGATGACAACGTGCGACAAAGGTGTAAAGTTCGAGTTTTCTCAGTGAAAGCACCAAATGTTGACGGAAAAAATGTTGTAAACACCAAAGATTCCAATTAATAGGAATAGTCAATTTGTTCGCACAGACCAGAGTAGAAAAGCAGTAAATAACACAAGAGATTTACAGTGGTTCGGCCTCTGAGGGGCCCACGTCCACTTTGAAGCGTTGTTGGAATATTATTGATCACAAGAGTTTACTAGGTTGAGACCATCCCATTACATCTCATTACATTCATCTTTATGCTAGATGATGTCATAATCAAGCTATATGATGTCATCCTTAAGGCTATATGATGTCAACTCTAAGGCATGATGTAATCATCATATATGATGTCATAACTAACATATATTTAATATATTAAGAAAATGACACTTTTGCACTTCTTTTTCCTTAAATGGGAGATGCCATTAATAGAGCTCACTAGAGGTCACAAGGTCTCAAATTCCAACCCCTTTGAAGTGTGATGTTGTAGGGTATTTATAGGAGAGTGGTTAGGTAGGAGTAGGTAGGAGTAGGTAGAAATAGGGGACCACACCCAGAAATTCGCACCTGGAGCCTGCACATGCCCGATTTTCACACCCGGCTCTGGGTGCGAAATTTCGCACCTGCTGGGTGCGAACTTCGCACCTGCTAGGTGCGAAATTTCGCACCCTGCTGGGCGCGAATTTCACACTTGCTGGGCGCGAATTTCGCACCCTTCCGGGTGCAAATTTCACACCACTTAGGGGTGCGAAATTCGCAACCCGAGGGGTACGAAGGTCGCCTTATGGGTGGTGCAAAGGCCATGGGTGATGGTGTTTTGGTGGCCTGAGGTTCGGGCTTACGTCTTGACTGCGAGGTCTTTGTTTGGCAATGTTTGGAGGAGCGGCGAGGTTCGCTGAAGTTGTTGGCTGAATCCTGACTTTGAGTCGATCTGGCGATTCTAGGCAACACACTTGTTGGTGATTCGGTCGATTGCTGCAGGGACTGTGGGGCCTCGGACCCCCACCGACGCTGCACCCGGACCCGCTTGACATCTCGCCTTCAGCTCGGAGCACGGCTCGCCTTCTTGCTCACATGCTGATAGATACTGATGGAGGTCGCGTTCAGGGATGCGACGTCCTACTAGTGGCCAAACTTGAGTCTTCTGGTATTGGAGACCGGATGATATTGGCGATGCCTTTGCGCTGTAATATCATGCGATATGTTGAGTCAAGTGTGTCTTGCATACTTTTGGGAACCGAACCAAAAGGCCGGTTAACATTAAATAAACTATTTAATGTTTTACTGTTAAAAATATGATTTGTTACATATATTAAGTACTTTTCTATGATCGAAAATAAAGTAATAAAATTTCCTTTCTGTGAAGTTTAAGTATAAACTTTCTTTTTTTGATATCACCAAAATTGGACCAATTTGAAATATACATGAATAGATCACAGTTCATGTAATTTTTATGCTACGCAACCACAGCTGATCTATATTGTTTGATAATGTTCATATATGTGACCATTATTTGTTTGGACAAGGCCGACTTGTTTGTATAATGTTCCATAACACTTTTTATTATAATGAACAATAAATGCAGGTAAGTACAGAAGTTAGATAGATTGTATAACCGCTACATTTGATTTTGAAGTGGACCATCCACTACAAATATCTTACCTTAAAGCAGTAGGGCTAGTCCCTATGTTTAGACTACCATAAAACGGAACTTGAGCTAGACTAAGACGTCTAAGCTGCCTAACAAGTGACATTTCTAATCTCCACGTAGAGAGAATCAATATAGTATAACCAAACAAAACATGCACCCAACATTGAAAATAATTGCATGGATACAAACCCTACCTATTGACTAGAACCACATAGGTTGAATATTTTCATTAAAAAAATTCACAAAAAATACAAGAGGAAGCAGCAAACTTCATGAACCAGATGGGCATGAAGAAAGCACCACAACATGACCAATTCCACAGCAACCAAGCATCAGGAAAATCACTAGGTACTCACCATCCAGAATGAACAGCATGAAAAAAAAAACAATAAGGTCACAATGAGGCAGAATAATGAGCCGCAAAAGCACAAAACGCCGCACAAGTCGCATAACATCACCTCTGGTACTAGGAAATCGTCGAGGGGACAAGACACCGACAAAGAACTGGGCAACTCAAAACAATGCAGCCCAAAAACCAAATAAATCAACCAAACATATTAAATCAACAATGGTCTATACACCATTACATACTATTAAAAGCAATCAGAATACTTGACAAAACATGCACTTGCATTCTCATCATTTAAAATCTTCATCCAGCAAACAAAAGCAACCAAAAACTAGAGAAAATCCACAAGATATTTCATCTAAACATGCCTACATGATACCCAAAAAAACAAAAAACAAAATAGAGAAAATCCAAATGCAAACACACAACATTGGCAAAATAAAACTTCCACTCAAAACGAAACAATTATCTAAGTACTGATTATAATTGGAATTAGACCAACCATACCAACATAAAAGACCCGATCCTAAACTTATAGTGGCATCATACTACAGAGATTCATGGTGCATCACCACCACGTCGAGCTATTCAATCCACATCCGACATAGAGCTCAAAAGAGAAGGCCTTTCATTGATGGGGTAGGAGTAGTTGAAACTTTGGGAGCCAACGTAGCGGGAGAATTTAGATGTAGCGATTACGATAAGTGGAAAGTCAAAGCTAAAAAGCAGGCAACAAAGTCATTGAGAGGAATACAAGCGAGGTGGAGTAGAGATGAAATAAGGGCATGGATGGGTTTACCGTCAGTGATCTGTGCATGGAAGGAGTTAGGCGATGTACGCAAGCAAAGATCGTAGGAAGTATTCGTAAAAGAACAGAAAGGGGAGAAAGATCTGGAGAAAGGCAGAGGGAGATAAACTTGACCACAACAACGGAAACTAAGTAAGAGAAGAGGTGGATCCGAGACACAGGATGTGACGACCGCCCCATGCCTCCTGTACCAAACTAGACGTATAACATAATAACCCAAAGTAAACCTGTCGTATAACCCATAGTGCACAGATATACATATAATAGAAAATATACAACATGATATATTAGTGAAGCATAACAGAACAGAAACTCAAATTTCTATAACATCTCAAAGTCACTAGTACAAATGAACTCTATAAATGAGTAATACGTATTTTAGACATCACTACATATATCTCAAAGTTATCACAAAATATCAATAGACAGCAGAAATAACAAAACGTCTCTATAGTAGGCAGTAGTAATACACCAACCTCCTGCTCATCACCACACAGCATCATCGACACCAAAACTAGCTACATGTTATCTCTGTCTACTCACCAACACAATTAATGAGAAGCCCAAGGTTATAAGAGGGAAACATAAAACCTTGAGTCAGACAATAATCTTAGTGAGCGATAAAATAACTAACAACAGTTACACATGATATATGAGTATAGAAGGTTCAATTATCTGAACCATCCTAGCAACAACAGGATTAACACAAGGTAATCATCTATCATATGCCACTCCAAAATAGGAAAGGACATCCTCCAATCTCACTTCTATTCGATAACCTACGGTGATAGCCTACCCATAGAAAACACAGAAGAAAGCACCAAATCAACCATAGCATCCATAATAACCAGCATCTTAGTTATCACTGACTAAATCCTTGAATACATCAATCATCAAATGACCGACTATTGTCGTCCGTGAAGGGATAATGTGAAACCTTGGTTCTATTCAGACTACCAAACATTCATCTTGTGTATGTTTTCCACCATACGAGACAACTGGATCACTCCTAGAACTCGATCCAGGTACACTATCCAACTTGATCTTGATAGACATCCCCACGATACCCCTACTTTGAGCCTGCTAGAACCTTCGAAACCAATGATTTCTTGGCACTTCAAAATCTGTCAAGTCTTTCTTTTTAGCGATCACGCCTTTTGTTCGAGCGGGCTTTCAAACAAATTACATTATCATCCATGATCAACTCCCATATGGTCCACCCACCATTATACTGAATTGTACACCATCCCGTGACCAATATCATATTAGTTTAGCTCCGATCACTCCAACTTGAGTTCGATTTGAAGGACTATCCATCATTGAGTTGAATATCAAGCATCAAAATTCCGTTCATCACCAAATTTCACCACCAACCAATAGAAGCCATCACCATCGAAGCCCCAAAGGTACAGCTCCTCATCATGCTCTCTGATGGATTAGTACTAGTCCATCAACCATGGACTGGTACTGCTCCTTATAATTACCCAATTTCGGCTAAGTAACTCAACCCTCTCAATGCCCCCCCCCACCAAGTGCTTCCTTCCAGTCCAATTTCGAAGCATTTCACCCATTCATTTAAAAATCCTATCAATCCATCATTGTACTTGAGCGATCAACCTTGGACCTATCCCAAAGCTCTTCCAAATGACCCAGAAATTTGCAAGCAACCTCCATTTATCACCACGAAGCCAAGCCCCAATTATGTTCTCCATCCACCGCACTGTTATGGACCGGTGCTGGTCCATCGGCCAGGGACAGGTGCCGGTCCATCGGCCATGGACAAGTACTGATCCATATAATTAGTGCATTTTGAAACCAAAATTTCTGAGTTCTCTCGTATCGTCATCTAGATCTCCTCTATCAAGTTTCATCTGAATCCGATCATCTGAATCTGATCATTTGAACCTCCAATTTTCCAATCATAAGATCTACGGCAACCAATCAAACAACTTAAACAATGAAATCAATTCAATCAAAACAAACAACAATTCATCCAATACTAGTCATACAAACATGAACATACCATCAATACATCATAAACATATCACGAACAAAAGATCTAACATGAATTGGATCTAAACATTTGCAAAAACCCGATTAAACTAAAAAAATTCTGGTTTAGATGATTAAATTAGGTTTTCCTAAGACGTCCAAATCTGAGTTAAACACATATGATCAGATCTAGGGTGAACTTAACATATGATCACGAATTTGATCCTAATTTACTCATAACATATGTAGCATCCATGTGAGAGATATCAACCACTCACCAAATATAAGATCCAATGCAATGTCAATTAGATTAGATCTGAACAACATGGAAAACCCCAAAAGATGCAATTTTATGTGATCTAATCTTCTTTGATGATCTTCTAGCCTTCAGATGCAATATATGATGAGAATGAATAGGATGAAGAAATTAGGGATAAGGTCGAACTGGAGAATCACAGACACCGAACGTAATGTTTGAATGAAGAGAGAAAGCCTAATTCTCTCCTCAATCCCTTCTCTACATAGCTACAATTCATTAGACTAATGGGCTTGTCTAATCAGCCCATTAGTAGCTTATTAGTTTGCCTAGCAGAAACTAAGACTTAAAATGGCGATTTCTCCCAAACCGCTAAACCAAATCGTTAATGTGATCACTCTAAGGAATTTTAAACCACCATTGCAATCCAATGAGACTGATTTCAGCACTTGATTCAATCCCTATCAAACGTTTTAGTTAAAACAATATTCGCAGGGGAAAAACTATCACCAGTAGATTCTGTAAAAATCATGCACATGACTCACATCCCCATAAACAACATATTAAAATTTGAGAATGATCTAACCACTATGGAATGAAATATAATTATTTTACTGTCCTCCAACACAAAAAAAGTAGATCGTTACATTCTCCCCCTTTAGGAATTTCACCCTCTAAATTCCAAGCAAACGTAGTATCCTGCATGACTACCGTCAATAAGTAACTAATCTAACATCCAACAATCCATGCATCCAAAATCCTACCTAGCATGCCAAAGTTTTAATGGTGCAAGACACAATGGTACAAGTAAGATACGATATATGGGACATACCGCACACAGAGTTCTGGATAGGTCAACCTCATACTCTCTTCTACTTCCCATGTGCAATCATCATCGTTCTTGCTTCATTGTACCATGACTAGCTTAATAACCTTCCTCCTACTGCCTACGACACGAAGCGGCTTACGAATTGCCTAGAAACTTAAGGCTCGACCTCTCTAAATCTTGAAGCTGATCAGGAGATACCACAATATTCGAGTCGTGTACAAACTTAAGTAGAAATGATAAATAGAACACATTATACACACCTGCCATCTTGTCAAGTAAATCCACACTGTATACGAGCTTTCCTATCACTCGATAACTGGGAACGGCCCAACAAATCTTGGTGTAACTTTCGTTTCCTTCCAAAATAAACCACATTCCTTAGAGGCAAAACCTTAACAAACACCAAAACTCCGACTGATAATTATAAATCCTTTCGGCGCTTATCGGCATTACCCTTCTGACGATCTTGGGTTGCCTTCATTCGTCATCAAATGATCTCAATGTTATCCATCGTTTATCTTATCGTCTCAGCCTCAAGTACCAGCTTCTCGCCAGTTTCTAACCAACGGGATAGAGAATTACACAATATATCATACAATGCATCATATGAAGCCATTCTAATACTCGGCTGGTAGCTATTATTGTAAGCCAGCTTGACCAAATGCAGATTGTTTTCCCACGATCCTTCAAAATCCAATACCCAATCTCTAAGATGATCTTCCAATAGTCGGTTAACTCTTTCGATCTGACCGTCTATCTCAGGATGCTAAGTCATGCTCAAATATATCTCGGTTCCCAACATCTCCTGTAAACTCTTCCAGAATCCACTGGTGAATAATGGATCTCAATCGCTAACAATACTCTTCGAAATCCCATGGAACCAAACTATCCACTTCAGATACAACTCAGCCAACTTTGATGTAGTTCTAGTTGATCTAACAGGAATAAACCTTGCGCTTTTGGTCAAGTGATTCACAATAACCTAAATACTATCATTTCCTGCTCTAGTCCTAGGTAATACATCGACACCTACTCCCATTTCCACGTAGGAACTTCCAACGGCTATAACAATCTGCTTGGCTTCTTCTATTTGGCTTTAACCAACTGACAATTCATACACTTCAAAATAAATTTGCAAAATTTCTTTTTCATGCCTCCGAGCAGTAAATTCGCTTCAGATCAATGTACGTCTTATAACCACCAAGGTGAATCGTCGGTCTGGGATGATGAAATTCTCTTAAAACCTCATCTTTAATCCATCAATATGAGGTATAACTACTCGTTCACTCTTATGAGCTAACCATCTTGATCGACTACGAAATCGTTAATTTCCGTAGGTTCCACTCTCATCTCTAATCTTCGTACGATTTCCATATGCTCATCGTCCCATTTCTGGCCTTCGCCAACCCTTTTGATGAGATTCATTCTAACTGATATGCTTGCTAACATCTCACGCTCAAACTCGCAATGAGTTCCAAAATCAAATCTGGCCAAAAACTCGAGGTGCTTCCATTCTTAAAACATGGCCCCTAAATTTGCATGTCTCCTGCTTAATGCATCGACCACTACATTACATTTTCCTAGAGTATAGGTTGTTCTAAAATCATACGATGCCAAAAAATCCAACCATCACTGCTGTTGAAGATTCAAATTCTTTTAGGAGAAAATATATTTTAATGACTTATGATCCGTAAACAGTTCAAACCTAACTCCCATCACTGAATCCATTTGAGAAAACACCTTGACTTTGTGAAGTTGAATCAAACAAGTCATCGATTCTCGGCAAAGGATACTTGTTCCTCTTGGTCACCTTATTCAACTCACGATCATCCACACATAATCGCAACAGTCCATCAGCCTTAATCGCAAACACAATTGGTGCATCCCACTCAGATACACTTCTACGAATGAATCCTTTACTCAAAAGATCGTTCACTCGCATCTCTAACACTCATTGTTTCTTAGGTACCATTCACCTAAGAGGTATAACAATAAATCTGGTTCCATCCGCTAAATCAATCTGAAACTCCATCTCTCGATGCATTAGCAATCCATTGACCGCATCCAAAACATCAGAAAACTCTTGAATAATTGGCACAGATGATAACCCATCCAGTGGAATCACAAACGAATATAAAAGCTAACCAGAAATCTATCTTATGGTCGATAATGTATCACCATCGTACGCCCTTCAGCATTCCTAATAATTACCTCAAGCCTCTTGCAATCCACAATAGCCTCATACCTCTTAAGCTAGTCCATACCTAAAATAATCCCAAACCCATCGAAGTTCAAAACAAAACAACAACACACGAAAGAGCAACGATAACTCGATAAACTAGACCACGTCAAAGCATACAAAGACTGGACGAACCCCCGACTACATTAGTCACAACCAATGGTCTGTCAACAATCTCAGGTTCTAAACCCAACTTGCAAACAAGTTCACTATAGATAAAAGAATGTGATGCTCCAGTATCAAACAAAACTCGAACTGAAACGTCTTTGATAGAAAGCGAATCTTGCACAAAAACATTATTCCCCTTCTCCGCAATAGCCATACCCCTCGATGAAGATGGCACAATATACAAAACATACACTCTCACAACCTGTCCTTCGGGGGTTCCGGGCAATTCTTCATCTTATGTCTAGGTTTTCCACATTAAAGCATTTCCTTTCCACCTTAGCGTTCTTATAATCCTTGGAATAATGACACTTCTCTTAATCGTTGTAGCAGGTAACCTCTCCCTTTGGTTTCTTTTGGTCATTCTCCCCTGGTTGTTGCTGTTTTCGTTTTCCATTCCACTTTTTATTATGCTATTACCCTGCTGTGGCTTTGACTCCTCATTATTCTTAACAACAACCTTTATTTTCTATAGAAACAAACATTCTTTCCTCAAAGACTTCTCGACAAGATTCTCATTAGAATCATCAATATGGTCGATCAATTATTTATTAAGTACCTCATCTAGACCCAATATAAACTTCTCATCCTTCTAATAAAGAGTCCCGAATATACGGATGAGCATACTGAGATAGACCCTCGAGCACAATCACATAATCAAACACTAGTTTACCTCTTTGCTTGAGACCAACAAACTTCTTAAAGATTATCGACTTTCTAAACCATAGAAATGAATTTCTCCTTAAACTTAGTTCTAAACTGATCCCAATTGATCTGGTCTTATGTATTCTCCAAAATAACAGGGTTCCACCAATCCATTACTCAGCCTTGTAGCTGCCACGATGCAAGCTTCCTTCTAGTTGCAGCATCAATTCTTGAATCTTTGAAAATCGAGACATAAGTATCCAACCAATTTTGAATCTCAACAGTATGTTTCGTAATAACAAACGGCATGCCACCCAGAGAAGTATAACCTTTTTGAGCTTCGCAAAACCAACAACCTTAGGTGCCTGCACTGGAACACCACGTTCGACTACCGCTTCTGGAGTAGGCATCCTCCTCATGATCACTACCATCATTGCCTCGAACATAGAAGGACAATCAGGCATAGCTGTTGCAGCTCGAGACTAGTTATCCTTGCCGACCCCTCCACTAGCAGGCTCATCCCTAACAGCATGTCTCGAAGTTCGTCAACTCATTCTTTTTCTGAAACAGTAATGATCGATTCACATTAGAGAAAGGAAACATTGGTGTTCAAGTGCTTACTAACCTATTAAAGTATATATTATAATATAGTAATCATCTAATATAAATTACAAGTACGTCTCTCTCATACGCTTTTACGCTCGTGAACTTTGGGTAAAATTGATTAATTGTAGCTTTGATACCAAAAGTGATGACCGCCCCATACCTTCTCCACCAAAACTAAGAAAAAGTGAGTTGTATGTCGTATCAGGACAATATGGGATGATTATTAAAGAAGAATAAATTGAAGTAAACTTGTCGTATAACTCATAGCACGTGGATAGCGCATAATAGAAAATATACAATAGGATATAGTAGTGAAGCATAATGGAACAGATACTCAAATCTCTATAACATCTAAAAGTCACCAGTACAAATCAACCGTATAAATGAGTAAACCGTACATTAGGCCTCACTACATATCACTCAGTGTAATCATAAAATCTCAACAGACAACGAAAATAACAAAACATCACTATAGTATGTAGTAGTAATACATCAGCCTCCTGCTCGTCACCACATACTATCATCGGCACCAAAACCTACTACTTGTTATCTTTGTCTACTCACCAACACAATTGATGAGAAACCCAAGGTAATAAGAAGCAAACGTAAAATCTTGAGTCCAACAACAGTCTTAGTGAGTGATAAAACAAGTAAAAACAGTTACATAGGATATATGAGTATAGGAGTTTCAATCATCTGATCCATCCGAGCAGCAACAGTATTTGCACAAGATAATCATCTATCATATACCACTCCAGAATAGGAAAGGACATCCCCCAATCCCATTTCTCTTCGACAACGTACGGTGATAGCCTACCCAGAGAAAACAGAGAAAAAAGCATGCAATCAACCGTAGCATCCATAGCAATCAATATCCTAGCCATCACCGGCTAAAGCCTTGAATGCATCAATAATCAAATGATCGGTCGTTGTCGTCCACCAAGGGTTAATGGAAAACCCGGGTTCTAGTCAGACTACCATACACCCATCTTGTATGTGTTTGCTTCCATCCGAGACCACTAGATAACTCCCATAGCTCCATCTTGGGAACACAATCCAACTTGATCCTGATGGACGTCCCCACGATACCCCTGCTTTGAGCTCACTAAAACCTTCAATAATAAATGATTCCTTGGCATTTCAAAATCTGTCGAGCCTTTCTTCTCGGTGATCATGTATTTAGTTAAAGCGACTTCTCAGATCAATTCCATTATCAACCACAGTCAACTCCCACCTGAGCCAACCTATTATCATACTGGATCGTACATCATCCCGCGGCCAATATCACATCAGTTTTGCTTTGACCACTCAAGCTTAAGTTCACAATCGAAGCACTATCCATCACTGAGTTGAACATCAACCGTCCAAGGTCCATTATTTTATAGTTTTACCTTCTCCATTTTCTCGACATGACATGAGCGTGAAAGAGGTTCAAAAATAAGTATTTTTATAAATGCTAAAAAATGAATCACTTATTTTGGCATTTTGACCCATAATGTACAGTGGATCTTGAAAGATATGAAAGATATCCCTCCGGGTCATACATTTCATCGAATAAGACTTTCCATAGAATTCTATATGCATCTACAAGATCGAGTATGGAATTTTGTTTACTCACTTTAAATTAAGTATTTGTTTCCATCCTTTTCCTGCTAGGATTGTAAATCCTGTATTTTACATATCCATATGATTTTTCCTTAGATTTCCAAAATACTGTAATGTAAAAAGAATTTCTTCGAATCATTGCTATTTGACTGGACCTCTTCAGAAAAGTCAAGGTATTTCAAATTGTTTGATGACACGGGCAAAGTAAGGAAAAATATTTGAAATGATTTCAATATTGGACCTTGGACATATAATTGCTCCGAATTGAATCTCTTTTAGGAAGATAATCTTTTGTATCATGGTAGCCTGCTAGAGTCCCATTACGAAACCAAACTTCACCAACAACCACTAGAAGCCACCATCATCGAAATCCTAATGTTACAGCTCCCCATTGTGCTTCCCGATGGATCTATACTGGTCCATCAACAATGGACCGGTACTGGTCCTTATACTTAATCAATTTCGGCTATGTAATTCGACTATCTCGATGCCCTCCTAAAGTGCTTCCTACTAGTCAAAACTTTGAAATGTTTCACGCATCCATTTAAAACTCTTGCTGGCCTATCATAGCATTTGAGCGATCAACCTTTGACCCATTCCAAATGACTTGAAAATTTGCAGGCAACCTTGATTTATCACCATGAACCTATGCCCCAAGTATCTTCACTGTCCATCGCACTATTATGGACCTACGTCGATCCATCGGCCAAGCACCGACACCGATCCATATAGTAGCTCATTTTGAATCCAAAATTTCTGAGTTCCCACGTATCATCAATCAGAGGTCCTTCGCCAAGTTTCATCTGAATCCGATCATTAGAACCTTCGATTTGCTCTGTTCTTCAATCCAAAGATCTACGAAAATCGATTCTAACAACTCATACAATGAAATCAATTCAATCAAAACAAACAGTGATTCATCTAATGCAAGTTATATAAACATGAACATACCATCCATACATCATAAACATATCACGAACAAAAGATCTAACATGAATTGTATCTAAACATATGCAAAAACATGATTAAACTAACAAATTTCCGGTTTAGATGACTAAATTAGGTTTTCCTAAGACGTTTAAATCTGGGTTGAACATATATGATCTCATCAAGGGTAAATTTAAAATAAGTCATGAATTTGATCCTAGTTTACCCATAACATCGATAGTATATGTGTGAGAGATATCCATCTTTCACCAAATCTAAGATCCAACGTAATACCAATGAGATCAGATGTGGAAAGCTTTGAAAACCCCCCAAAATTGATGTGATTTGATGTAATCTAATTTTCCTTTATGATGATCTAGCCTCTAGATACAATCTATGAAGAATTAGAGGATGAAGAAATAAGGGATTAGATTGAACCGGAGAATCAATGGCTTTGAACGAAGAGAGAAACCCTAATTCTCTCCCTCCTAATCCCCTCTATTTATAGCTGTAGTTCGTTAGCTTAATGGACTTGACTAATCAGCCCATTCCCAGTTAATTAGTCTACCTAACAGAAACTGAAACTTAAAATAGTGATTCCTTCAAAACCACTGAACCAAGTCCTCAATGTGACCACTCTACTAAGTTGTAAACCACCATCCCAGTCTAATGAGACCAATTTCAGCACCTAATTTGATCCCTGTCAAAAGTTGAAGCTAAAAATATTCATAGGGACAAAATGGTCACAAGTCGATTTGGTACAAATCAAGGACTCGTTTCGCATCCCCATGAACAACGTTAAAATCTGAGAATGATCCGACCACTAGGGAATAAAATATAATTATTTTATGATACTCTGATACGTAAAATACGGATTGTTACACCGGAGGGAGTAGAGAAGAAATGACAGTGGAGATGGTTGGAGGAAGCTAGATCTGAGAAGAGAAGCAATGAAAATGGGCAAAGCGATACACATTCGACATTACGTGTTTAGTTACAGTAAAGGTTAAGAAAGTCGTTCCCTTTTTTGGTCGCATACCCAATGAACTGGATAGTTTTGGAAACAATTTATATAATAAATGACAAAATTTGAAGCTCATAAAAATTATACATTAATAAGGCTATTTTATATATATGAATAGAATAATTCAATAATTTGGGTCATATATGTAAAATAAACTGTACTAGCCTATTTTTGTTTAATGCATAATTATAGTGACCCAATATAGTAAACTAAAAGACTTACAAGATAAATTATCTTGATAATATTGTGTAAATATCTGATTACTAAACGTCAACATTATAATTATGGAATTGTGGTGTCCACATTACACAAGCTCTAGTTATTCTCTTCATCTCCTCGATTAAAGCAATTCAAATATATGGTTTGTGATAATCTGAAAGATCTAACTCACTCTTCTTCTCATTCAATCAGCAACTATGGATTTAGGTATGATTTTCATTAATATATTTACCTTCGTCTGGTTTCTCCTCAGACAAAGCAATATGGATTGCGTATTCATATTTAGGGTTTCATGATTAACTAATTTTAAAATATGGTGAAAATCCCAAAATATGGAGAATGCTAATATTAACAAAGATTCTACATAGTGTAAAAATTAAATTTATTAAATATGATGCCTATTATACTTAGCTTTTTGTTTAGTGTAAAAATTAAGTATAATAGTAATTATAACTAACATTTGTCCTTCCATCAAAATATAAAATATAACATCCTACACTTAACCTTTTTTTATTTTATATTTTTTCTGATTTACCTATGTTTAGATGTTTGTTTGTTGCTTTGTTGTACAAAATTAGCCACTAAACTAAAAGGTTTTTTTTTTAAAAAAGAGTGATATGGTTTGACTTGAAGAATAAAAATGTCAAAATAAAATAAAATAAAGGGATAGTTTTGCTAAGATCCCTATTGAATTTCAAAATACACGGAAACTCTCTGTCTTAAAACTTTATAAATTAATTTCCTGTTCATGTTAAGTTTTAAACACAGACTCTCTGTCTTAAACTTCGTAAATTAAGTCCTTGCTTTTCAAATATCATTGAAATACACCAAAAATTAATGTAAAAATTATTAAACTTCAAAACTTAATTTAATATAAAATATTCTTCGTATACATATAAAAAGGTACAAGAAAAATGCTTTAGAAAAATCACGCTTCGGCAAATATACAGAAAAATATGCATTTTTTTTGAAAAATTACAGACATTGCAGCAATTATATCAAAATATTGCATCATTTTTTGCAATTTTTGCTGATTGCTTCAGACTTTCAAATTCAATGCTTACACTAATTCAAACGTCGCATTATTGTAGAAAAAATATCAAAAATAATATTAACAATGAATACAAACGAAAAATATACCACTTTCAGTAAAATTTCCGAAATTAAAGAAACTATACGGAAAAATTGTAGACATGCCTACAGTTTTTCTTTTACAATGAGATATGTCTGCAATACACTATACTATGGTTGCAGATACGTTTGCACTATACGTCTGCACTTATTCACAACAAGTACATATATTTCTGCATTTATTCTTTTCCATTTCTATTACCTACAACACATTATGTGAATAATTGCGGATACACTGTATTTATTCGCAATAAGTACATACATTTCTACAATAATTTTTTTCAGTAATCTTCGGTTGATGTTTACAATAATTTTTTTTTAGATGGCAGCTAAATAACACGAAAATATGCTACTACAGTAAAATAGAGACCCGTTTTATGTTTAAAGTTAGAGAAGGAGCTGCTTTGAATTAAGTTTCAATTTTGGGATGCATCTCCAATATTCACTAAAATAAACCTACTCTATTAGTCAGATATTATGGTTGGCTCAAATAAAAATAAATAAAAGTTTACCATCTAACATTTGTTACTTTAGCGAGGATGATTCAATTTCAAAGTCCCTAGAAAAAAAGGAAGAACTAATTAAACAACTGTAAACAGGGTGCATTTGCCTGCTTTCTTCCTTTGACGACGTGACATTTTTTATGTGACATGTTATAAAATAAGGAAATTAGAATCCAATGGAGAGAAGAAAAGTAAGAGACATTGTTCATTCGAGATATTAGTTATCTTTTCTATTACATTGGCTCCTTTATATGTGGGCCTTAAAGCTAGTGATTAAACTTATCACATGATGTCGGACTACATGGAAAATTACAAAAGCATATCCCTTATATATTACAAGCTCCCCCTTGCAGATACGTCTTCAAAATCTTGAATGCTCTGCTAATTCGAAGTTATCTCTTTTGAAACATATATAATGATTGCTCCCCCTTATTATTATCTTGCTTGCATATATCCATTTAGTCAATACATCTATCATATGTTGTCTTACTAAAAAAAATTCTACTTGAAAAACCCAATGTGAAAAACCTTAAATGAAGAAAAGAGTGCAAAGTGTGAGATTACAGATATCATATTAAATGATATTCCTTCTAAGAGTCTGATAGTTCGAAATTAGAACAATGCCTCATTAAAACCTTACCAGAGAAAACCACCAATAGGAAAAATCTTAGTGAAGGAAAAAGAGTACAATGACAAATTTTGATATCCCATTTCATCTAATGAAATTTCATACTTCTAGATTGGGATATTGCCCCGTTAGAAACCTTACTAAGAAAAACCCTGTGGGAAAAATATTAGCAAAGGCAAAAAAGAGAATAATATAATATGATATATTTTAATAATTTACTACATCAAATAGAGTTAGATACTTCTAGATCAATGTAATGCCTCGTTAAACCTTAACAAAAAATATCCAGTGGGAATAATCTTAAATAAGTAAAAAAGAATATATTATAACAGATTTTCATATGTTACCTGTTGGATCTAGATTAACCCTAGAGGGGGGGGGGGTGAATAGGGTTTATCAAAGTTTTTAACTGAATTAAAAATCTAACGAGTTATATAATAAAAAACAGATCACAGAATATAGCAGAAACAGAAATGCAGAAAATAAGTTACGCACAGATAGAATAGATCCCGCATGCAAGACCATGTACACTCGCAAACCCTGCTCCTATACTAAACCTACGCTCAAAACCGTAGACTGACCGATATCCCCTCGACTAGATTTCCCCTGATTACAACCACGTAACGAGTAAACCAGAATTTTACAGACTCTGTCAACTGTCAGTCAACACCCTGACTGAAACTCCCCTAGAAATTTTACAGACTTCTAGAAATTGTTTGAATGGTTTTTCAACTCAAAAATAGAAAAACAATAAAACAATTTAAAACCCTAGGAATTAAAGAATAAAGGGTTATCCCCTTTTAAACTAGGCTAAGCCCACAAGAAAAATCAGCCGGCCCATTTCATTTGCGTTTGCCCAAAACATTTGCTCTATCTCTTTCTGGAATTATAAATGGCGGCCGATGGAAAATAGCTAGGGTTTCACTTTGCTCTCCCCAAATCAATTCGGTTTGCTGCTCCTTGATTCTTCGATGTCCTCTGATGTTTGTCAATGAAATGCTCTCTGATTTTGGGGAATAATTGCGATCGAAAACGAAAGTAAGTAATTCAATTTGATTTGTCTCTGAATTTTTGATGTATGGTTTTCAATTGTGTTGCCTGTGATGATATGCGTGTATAAATAGGGTCATAGAAACCCTAATTTCTCTGATTTCAAAACATATATGACTCGGCTGATTTTTCCTTGAATTGCTCGATTCCCCTTTTGAGATTCGACTGATTTGTTATCAACTATACGCTGGCTTTCCTCTTTTTACTGTCTTTGATTGAAAATGATTCCTTGGCTTTAAAAGCTTGTGTTTCCCATTTTGATTTGGCTGATTGATTGCGGGTTTCCTCTTTTGCTTGCTTGATAAATTCGGCTTGATTGGCATTGAAATGTTGTGGTCCCTTAAAACAGATGCCAAATATATATCTATATGATTTCTGGAAATTATCTGCAGTTAAGTCTTGCAAAAAAATGTTTTCTGCATTTGATAATTCTGCATTTCAAAAACTAGAAAAAATATATTGTGGTCCACGTCAAAAATGCTTGTGTGATTCTTTGATGAATTCTGGAAATATGAATATGCCCCTTTTGCATGATATATTCTAAATCACAGTGTTGCTATAATTTGGTCCTCTGATTTTTATAACTGGAAAATTTTCTTGCCGAGAATGAGTTGCATTGATTTCTCTGAATTTATAATAGACATTGTAACATGCCATATATGTTTTATCAAAACACTGATAGATTTAAATCAGCATGCTAAAAAAGTCTTGAGCAATTCCTTTGCTGATTGACTGCTCGGCTATTTTCATTCTGATTTGTTTCCTTGATTGCCTCTTCTGGTTTACATTTCTTGCATGTATTTGTTTGCCATGGTTTCCTCTTTTGGATGCGTGGACTTGTGCAAAAACTGGAAACACATTTTGCTTGAAAAATTGTATGCTTTGTGAAATGATATTCTTGTTCCCCTTGCCAAAAATGATTCACTGTCTTTTCCCTGATTTGTTGCATTTCACATGTGATTGAATGCCCTAAGAAAACTTGTCTGGCAAATTATAAAAACTGGAAAGTTTTTACCATTTTTGAAATGATTCTTTCCTTAAAACAAATGTCAAATAAAACTGATTTGTTTTCCTCTGCTTTCATGCTTTGCATGTTGGTATGAGCATCATGTTGTATAGCCGTACCATTTGTGTACACACACTTGCAGATCAGCATGATTTTGTTGCCGTCTATACTTTGTTGCATTTGTGCTTTTGCCATTTTGAAGTAAGCTTTGACTTATATGCATTGTCTACTTTAACTTGTTTGCACCTGAAACAATTCTGCACCATATATATACTTGAAAATTTTGAATCTCTAACTTGAACTCGGCTTCATTAGTCTGGACACTTGAAAAAACTTGACAATATACATGTGCACTTGCTGATCATTTTCACTTGTGACTACTTGTTCATGAAACACATAGTTGTGTCACTGCACCATACTTGACATGTATACTCGCACTTGGCTTTGAGTTGTGCACAACCACTTTCTTTGCATATTCACTGCCTTGCCTTGTATGAGCTGTGTTGTGCCCATGTTGTTGTTGTTACCATGTAAATGCTGAAAAGAATTTGTCTACTGCCTTATATAGTTGCAATGGTATATGTTGACTTCGACCATTTGACTTCACCATGAGTTAAACCATGCTGTTTTAATTGCTTGGCTTGTCATTTGAAACATGTGCTATGCTTGTTGACCATGCTTCACTATGTTGAACCATTGCTGTTGACTTTGACTTTGTTGTTTTCATGTAATGTTAGCTGAGTATACACTGAGTTGAGTTGGTCATTACGGCTGCTCCCCAGTTGCTCGCTACATTCTGATTGGCGAGGCAGTGCACACGTGTATACACGTGTGTATATGCAGCCAACAGAAAATTTCCTGTCCCTGTACATATACAAACTGTCTGTCTAGACGCAGATTAATCAGATCAAGTCATGAAAAATGATGAGAAACACACCAGAAATCTGAGGCAAATAAAATTTTAAAAATAAAATTTATATTTGCGTATATTTCGTTTAAATTCTATTGCAGTGTACTGTGTGTGTGTGTTTCATTGTGACAGGTAAGCAGATGATGACAGGACTGACAAAGAACTGTGAAGACAGAAGACTGAAGATGAAGACAATATGAAGTATGTGTCAATGTATCAGTGTCAATGTGAAAAAAAAGAATTGTATATATGAAAATGTAAAATGAGGGGCTGAGTGTATTTGTATGGATGAAAAATATTAGTGAAGTGTACAAATAGTGGAGTTGTAATTCTGTACTGTTTGATATTTGGAATAAAATATTATATTTAAATACAATACTGTGTGAATATTTAGATTTGTGTACAGTAGTATTCTATTTAAATATAAATATTATATTCCTGTCTATGATTTAAATATATAACAGTACAGTAACAAACACATTAAAATAATATATATTTGGTTGTTATCATCAAGCAAAAATCATATAGTTGTGTATACAATCACCGTTATATACAACAATCTCCCCGTTATATACAACAATACCTTTTGGGTTAATACTTCTAAATCAAGATAATGCCTTATTAAAACCTTACTAAGAAAACTCAGTGGAAAAAACCTTAGTTAAGAAAAAAAAGTGCAATATGACATACTTATGGATGCTGTCCATGAGTTAATAATTTCCACTGATTTTGTATTCATCATTCGAAATCAAATTGCTTATAGATACTTTTTAATGAACATTTTCTTTAAAAACTTCATGTGCATTTTCATGCTTCAGACAGGTTTTCTTATTTAAAGCGTCTTTTGTTTGCACTTAGTATACTACTAGTATTTATTTATGAATACACTCATATGCTTATAATTTTGTGATTAAAACAGGTTTGTATATTGCAATAATTATTTAATGTGTAAGACATGTTTCATTACAACAACACTAAGAAGCAAGAAGTAATCTACTGAAGTATATTAAGGTTTCCATTACAACAATAATTAAAAGAATATTGTAGTCTACCATCCATGTCCTTGGCATTCTTTATAACTACAAATTTTATTTATATCCTTCAGAAACTTGTATATTTTAATAAGTTGTGCATATTGCAACTCCCACTTCAATGGATATCAAGAGTTTAATTACAACAATTCTTAAACGTAGAAAGTAAACTACTCATCATGAATTATATCAATATTTTCATCATAACAATACTTAAAAGAATGTCATAATCTACATTTCTTAATTTTTGCATTCTTTAAATCCACCAAAGTTATTTACATTCTTCTGGAGTTGGTATACTTTCATCTTTATACCTTCAAGGTATACTAAATGTTACAAACACTTTCACTATTATAATATATTTCATTATCACTGAAAGTACAATGTTCATGGCACATAACATGTTGTTGACATTGTATGTTGCTTCAGTCATTTTAGTGTGTTTTGCCGTTTTATATACATGTTTCTAATTATATTTTGCAGACTACAGGTACATATTTTTCTTTTAGGAAAGGATTCATTATGACCAATCATGGTCTCCCCTAATTCAAGGTTTTTAATCTATTAGTCAATGTAAGCGCTTTATTATTTACAAATTTATCATCGTTAATTATCTAATGTCAGTTGTTAATATGAGTTATTGAGATCTCTTCATGTATTAGGTACCTAAACCACTTTATAAGTTACTTCACAATCATGTCACGGGTCTCTTTAAAAGCACCCTTATTCTTTAAGAACACTCACCTCCTTTATTTGGCATCTTTATGGATAACTCCAAAAAAAAATTTCGAATTGACTTATATACCGCATTTCAACTATGGTACATTTTGTGATCCTTTAGGGATTCAAATCTATACTAGAGAAGTCTACTAGCCACTAGGGATATAATTGATAATTTATTCAAACTACTTAATATTTTGCATTGTTGCATATGTTAACAAATATTAAACGTCGATGATCAACATGAACTTGTATCATTTTATCCTCCCTCTCAATGTAGACAAACATTGTCATGTTAAATAATAACCCTCTCTGGATTCTCAATTTTGATCCATTATCAACTTATTACTAGTAAGTACATATATGTATTTCAACTGTAAGAGGATAATGCTTTTTTATTTGGCCAATCCGACCGGTTTTGAAAATGATCGGTAACAACTATTATTAAACAAATAACAATTGCAAATATTTTGAAGAGATTGGCATATTGTCAATCTACTGCAACCGGTTTTTGTAATGAGCCGACCACTCAACTACACAAGTTTAGAAATCTGGAGCTAGGCTAAGCTATCTAGACTACGAATTAGCATACTCCATGCAGGGAGTGACATTACTTGAACAACACTATACAGGTAAACATTACATTAACATTTTATTACATGAGTACATCACAAAGTGGTACAGCAGCAAAGCTCCACAACACCACAGAAATTGCTCAGCAGAATCCCTAATGCAGGAAAATGCACTCAGCCTTAAACTATGAAGAACCCCAACCAACACCACATTTCTACCTTACCTCAGGGAGACGACTGGAAGGCAAAAGGAAACCACAGATTTACACCGAGCAGTGGAGACAGAGCTCGCATAGATCCTAAGCAGCTTAAGTCTTGCGATAGCAGGCAGGCAACATTGTAAACGGATCTAGAGAAAACATAGAAAGTGGCTAGGTCGCAAAAGCAAATCCTAATTAAAGCATAAAGGAGCTGGGAGAGCCGACTAGCAGAGCCACCATGAATTAAATGATAGGAATATGGCGCAAGCTGATTAAAAGAGGGTGCGAAGGAGGAGAAAGCGGTAGATTTAGATCTTGACAGAATGGGATAAAAAAGAGTTGAGCTTTGCTAGTAGTATCCACAACCGATCTACATAGAAACAAGGGAAGTTAGGTCGTAAAGTGGGAGTAATTGGAAGAAGCCAAATTCCATTTCAACCCCCTTTTTCAGTTAGTAGCCCTCTCTTAAAAAATTAAAATTTTAATGACAAAATTGCCCTTAATAAGTTATCTTTTCATCTATTCTTAGCACATAGTAAAATTTACTGTTGCTAAAAACATCTAAGCTTCAAAACCCTAGATCTCAAATCATTGAAGGAAAAATTCATTTGCAAATAAGAATACAATGAATTTTGAAGGAGAAGAGATTTCTCGTCATAATCACAGCGGGTAATAGAAGATAAACAAAAATTTGAGGTTTTTTTTTTTTAATTTTCAATTACAGCCGATGCACAACGAATTGTGTGATTTTAGTCAAAACCATATAGTAAGCCTACTAGGAAGTATAACAAACCTAGTATCGCTTCGGCATGGCTGTACTGCTAATCACGCAGTGAGATTGCGTGGTGCAAGAATAAACCACGAAAAATTAAAACGTGATTTTGGTACTATCCACGCATGAATTCAAAACCCTAACCTGTTCAATGCAAATATGAGATGAAGACATCCTTTCTCTGGAGACCGAATTCAAAATCGATGCTTTCAGTTGAAGAAGAACGATTGCTGATTGATTTTATTATTTGAGAAAATCAGATGCTACTACTTTTGATTTGTGCGTTATTTATTTATTCGAACAACGTTTGAGAGGGCGAGGGCATTTGTGGAAAAAACGGGGGGCTACCACCCAATTTTCTGGGTATATGGGTATTTTAATTTTTTGGGGGGCTGCTAACTAAAAAAGAGGTTGAAATAGAATTTTCCTTGGAAGAATAGGTGAAGCGTTGGAATAGGTTACTAAGACAAAGAGTGGCGGCTTAAGAGCGATGACGACCTATTCCCCATTTTTTCCCCTATAGAAATCAGTTGTTTCAGTCGCTCCTTTTATATGGGTGGATAATTTTTATTAGTTGACAAGATGTATTCATATTATGTTACTTATTCTTTTTCATTGTTGTGGTAACATGGAGGACATTTCTAATTACATAGATCGTTTGAGTACACACATGACTTCAGCTCATTTAATATTTATGTTGATCGACTTTTTGAATTACTAAATAATATCTATGTACAATCCATAAGATGAGCTCATAACAAACTCGAGATTGTTAGTTGACTATTTACATATATGAATTTATATGTGTGTGTGGGTCCATATATTATAAATTTGCATAGTCTTTCACGTTTGACTCAGTGATTTTTAGAACAAACTATTACAAGGATACAGACTATTAATTTCATTTTATAGATCAATGTGAATCCTTTCAGACTGCATGATAATATTCAAAACATCTAGTTTGGAACTGTACTAAACTTCTAGTTCAATAAAATACATAAACAGCTTCAAGTTGTTAAATTTTTTTCCTCCATTATACGTCAAATATTACTTATGAACATTAATTATGATATAACTTTTCAGAGATTAATTTATAAATATATAGACGTTTCCACATATCTCTTTTGGAGGGTGCAATAAATAAATAAACAAAATATACTCAAAAAATAAAAGTAGCTTCTGGGCACTTGGAATTTTATGAACAATTATATTTATTGCACATACATATCTCTTCAAGCCAGTATTTATAACTTTCATGAAATGTATAATATGACATGTAAACAATCTCTCTAGGAGAATATCTACTTTTTTTTTAAGAAATGATTATGCATATAATATTTCTTATGACATAACAATTGGAAACAATAAAATTTTGTTCTTGAAAAGCTCTATTCCTCTGGTTGAGAGTAGACCTGTCAAATGGGTCGGGTCGGGTAATAATGGGTCAGCTTAAAATTAACCCGACCCATTTTATGACCCAACCCATTTAAGTTGTTTGTTAAAGAAAAAATGTGACCCAACCCATTTCTAAATAGGGTCGACCCATTTAACCCACTTAAAAAATTATTCATTCTTTTTTTACAAAAACAAGCTGCTCTAACTATAAACAAGTTTATCAACAGACAATACATTACATATAACAAAAAGTTTAGCAACTATACAAAAATGCAGCAAATAAGATAGAAAATGAATCAAATAACCCAAAAAAGTGTTAAATCTTATATATATATATATATATATATATATATACACACATCCAAAACAGAAACAAGTATATATTCTAGAACTTAAACTATACCAAGCAAGTTTCCATGCATATAAATAAAACATATTACAAACATAATCTTCAAAGACAGTGCGTTGCAACTTTATAATCTCCAGTAGAATTGTCACTTCTCACCACCTACACAGAACAAGAAATTGAAATGAGCTAGTTATAAAACATATGTTTAGTTGTATAGTATGCAAATTAAAAACCAATGCAAAAGAAGTTTCCACTGTTTTTTTTTATTTCTATCATTATCAACATTTAACAGGAATTAGAAAGGGATAATATATTCCTTTCATCTACATTTATTGTATTGATATATTCCTAATTTGTTTCCAGACATAATGGCATTAAGCAAGAAAGGAAACAAGGATCAAACATGAATACTTGCAGTCAAAATCTCTCAGAAAAATCACTTTGTTGCTTATGATCAAACATGAATACTTACAGTATAATGCATCTACATTCGTATAATTTATCGCATGGAATAGTTTACTAGTTGAGGAACAACACCTGCAGATTACCGAAAGAAATATTAAAGAACAGTTCATTGTTCACATATTTGTTGCTCATGTGAATTTCCATATTTATTGTGTGCATCATGGTAGATTATGACACATTCATATACCTAACTTAAGTGTTTCTCGTCTCTGCTCTACCAATTTATTTGTATCATTTTGTATACAAAAGTTAATTCAATGTACCACATGCTCTCATAATATATGAAAAAGGCATCCAGTTAAAACCTTTACTGCCACATTAGGATAATGTCCAACAGCTAATTATAAATTTTGTGACTAACTTGCGTGATAGTTTCAGCACTTTGACCTCTGAGAGTAAAATTATGTGATGTAGCTTAATAATCCTCCTGAACAAAATTATAGGGATTTAAAATTCAAGTTTAATAAAATTATGTAGCTTAACATACATGTATCTTTGTATACTCTATCTGCTCTGTATGTTTAAAACATAAGACTGAACATTCTCTGATTCAATTTTATTCACTTTACACATATCCTACACACTCATATTTCTTGATGTAGATTAAATTACATCTCTTTTACCCTTGAATTGAAGTCTTATGCTGAATATAACAATTAACAAAAAGGAATAGTAATATAGATGTTGACTTGTGTGATGGTTTCAATTTGTCTGCCTTAGAATTTGGTCTTACAGTTAGTTTTACTAATGATCAACAGTTACCTTTTGTTGTTCAAGTTAGGTAATGAAAATTGATCACAAGAGGTGGTAGCAGTATGTTTTTAGCTTTCAACAGACATACACGCATGCCTCTATTATGATGATTATCTGCAATCCGAAAATGATGGTTGCTTTTTTCAGTTTTCAGATTTTACTTGCTTTAAAATTTACATAATAATACTGTAGCATGGTCTAAAATTTACATTATTTATAAAATGCAATAGCCTCTGATATGTGGCATGTTACTAACAAGATTATCATTTAGTTTAAGAGCGGGCTACACACAGAATACCTGTGAACAACTTTCTTATTCCCAAATGCCTCAACCAGTTATCCATAACGGAAGCACAAAGTTAACTATTTAATAACCTATTGTCAACCAAAAGTTATAATCTTCAACATCCAATCAACATCGTAGATTCAAAGCACACAGTTTATCATTCGTACTTGAAACAAATGGATAATCCAGAATGCAATACATACTGCACTTATCATAACTCTATTTCAAATAGTATTTCTATTTTAGCAAATGGTAATTTCTTACTGAGGTTTAAGGGTTCTAATCTCTCTCCAAAAGGAAAATAAAAGCATACGTACAAAATTAATCGTTTCTAACAATTTTGCAACAATATTAATCGTTTAGGAACGAAATTATACGTTGGCGTAACATTGAATCTCTAATCAATATTCCAGAATTTTACAAGTAATGTAAACAACTGCAGTCGCCTCACTCTAAAATTGTACGAATATTCATTCGTTTAACAATCACGATACTAAAAAATAGAATAATAAGTATCAAAATCCAACAAAAGAACCAGCGAGCTACAGATCTACATGATAAAGAAAACAAAACAAAATAAGTGATGAAACATTGGTCGTTAAAATTAGTTCTGGTTTTCGCTACAATTTCCAAATGCTTGCTTTTAGTAGTAGATAATTATTATTCATGCATACATAATAATACTGTATTACGCAGTTGGCATATGTAAATATTTCAAATTCTTTAGTAAATAATAGAAAAGGATATTCCCCAGTTGATCATATATGGAAGAAAGTTACAGCAGAGCATATAACAAAGTGAGCTTACATAAAAAAAAAGCAAAGACGGATATTAATAGACACAAACAGTAAAATAATACTACAAAAGCAAAAGAAAAGGGTTAAAAATCTAACCATATTCAAATACTTTATGAACAGTGGGCTAGAGAAGCTGGTAACAAGCATGTAGAGAAGTTATCTCTACCAATCCAAATCAAATCGCACTGGACACGAGACTCCAATTGAGTATGGACAGAGCGGACGTTTAATTTTACAAATCATCAAGGCAGTCCTGGTCCAGAAATTTGGAATTAACAACCAACAAGAAATGCCTTATGAACTTTATGATGGGGTGATTGATTATATTTCAAGATTTCTAAGTCACTGGTATTTTAAAAGAAAACCAATCAGAGTTCCATGAAAAGCTCTGTTTATGCATATGTAATAGAAGTGTAAACCCATGTAAATATATTGATTAACAAAATATAAAAGTGTAATCGCATGTAAATAGATTGGTTATGTTATTCCTGAAGAAATTAGTATACCACTATCCAAAAACCGCAAAGTATATGCACCGGCAGAGGCAGAAAATCACTTTTCGAATATGACATTGGGGTAGTAGGCATAGACACGACAAACATACCTACAAATCTAACCTCGCGTTAGCAAATGCAGCCAAGATCCACTTAAATACCAAGAAAAAGTTCCTAAATTTTAGAACAACTAAGTCTCAATAGCTAAAGGAGATGCATACCACTGTATTTCAAAACACACAAGACAACTCGAACCAAGAAAATAACAACACAACCAGAAAATTACTAAAAATGCCTCACCAGCTGTAAGCAATCTTGTTTTAAGGAACAATTATTTGTGTGTTCGGCGTTGTTGTTATTCAGGTTGATCCGAGTTCTCGTGCAAGATTTGAGCTCTGATCGTTTATCAGAACCTGAAGAACAGGGAGATTCAGACGGATCGAAAAATAGGTTTGAAGTGAGATCAAACCTAATGAGTGTTTTCCACATCGGAAGAGAGGCGAAGGTAGAAGAATAAATTTAGGGTTTGATCTGAATTAGATTCAATTTGCAAGGAAAAGGGATCGAAGAAATTATCGTGAATTATTTAGGGCTTACGCTGGGTAAAGGGTCGATACCGCCTTTTGCTGAGTTAAATGGGCTTGGACCCACTATTAAATATTAAAAGATGGGTTTGTCCCACGGGGGTTAAAATTTGCTTAGATGGGTTGGGTTAAAGGGTCATTGTTTATTTTGACAGGCTAGTTGAGAGATTGTCAGTGGCGTCAAGGTTTTTTATCCCTTCTTTCTATTTTATTCTGCTCGCTCCCAAATCTACACGCAATCAACTCTTCCCTCTCCTCCATCTCTCCAAAATCTCATCTTCCCTCTAACCTTGCTTATGCTACACTTTCTCTCTCAACTGGTTTCACGTTCCCTTTCCGATTTGAGATTTTTCAAGTAATCGCTCTATGTCCGTTTAATCCCTATAATCCTCATCCTCATTTTTTCAAACCTCCTTACTCAGAAATCGATTATGATAGCTCTTCCTTCCTAAGTTCGATGTCACTTTAGGCATTTTCTCGCTTCTGGCTAGTTGGAGGCTTGTTTGTCAACTGGTGGTCTTGGCGGTGGATGGAAGACTGGCACTAATGTGGAATTCAATGGTGAGTAGCAACTCCCATTGGTGTTTTGTATTCGTATCTCGACGTTTCTGTTTGTGATGGGACTTAACGACTATATGGGTCTTCAATGGTTGTCGTGTATTGTCTTGTTGGTTGACCGTGTCGGTTGGTTTCGTTTTCATTTCTGTTTGGAGAGTTTTTGATAAGTTGTTTGGTTGTTTTTCCTTTGGTTATGTCGGGTGCAAAACTTGTTATGTAAAGGAGCTTGCTTTTTTCTATTTTTCTATTTGATGTTGTTTGCAAGTTCATGGGTGTTTGGTGATTGTATGGGTTGGTCATCATCATTGAACGATGGCATACTACGAGATGCCTGGGCACTGATTCATGTCGTTGGTCTCTGGTGGTGGTTTTATTGCCTGTGCAAGCACTGATTTCTGTGTTGCTAGTATTCAGTATACTTCTTGTCGAGCAAGCTCTTATGTGGTCATTGTTGTCTCTGTTGTGAGTTTGGTGTACTGGATCATAGTATGGTCATCGTTTAAGCAGTGAAGCAGGTGAAGCGAAGCTCTTAATTTTGCTGTCTAAGTCGGTGAGTAGAGATAATCCGTCCTTACCCATGACGTCTTCAGTATGCCCATAATGTCAAACTAACTGTGCATAACTATGCACTGTCACATATGCTTTCTTTAGCAACTTTCAACGCAATTCTATGTATTCTTGTGTGCTTAATGGAACTTTTGAGGCTGCTCTAGCTTTGGGAACTGTAATGACACTGTTGCAGCAGCCAATGGTCCTTTCAGTCCAGCTTAGTTAATTAGTTTTGAATATTTTTTTGGAATACAAATGTAAACCGACTTGTTATCACAAGTATGAAAAGTAAAATGTCACAAGACTCCTTGCATGGAGAATTTTTTATTGCAGTTTAGTAACTTAGCTAGCTCCAGTCCTGTAAGCCTGATAGGCAGATTGAACGGAACACTATAAACACCGTAGGCGGTGGACGGTCCACCTTAAATACCGAATTAGTTAATTGTAACCACAATGACCTGTACTATACTGTATTTTTTTATTGGTTATAGTAAAAAAGTGTTACGGACCACTATAAAAACCGGTCGGCTATGCCTAAACAACAACAAATTTTTTTTTTGGAAACATGACCTTTATGATATAACTAGATACTTGAACAAAATAATGTACTTTTATAGATAGTGTGTTGCTAAGGGCACCGCGGTTTCTGCTAGGGGCTATCGCGGTGTCCTTCGGTCGGCGGTTAACCGCCGACCGAACACCCCGCTGGTAGCCCCTAGCAACCAGTGGGGTGCCCTTAGCAACAACACACTATAGATAATTTGATTTGTTTTCTACTCATAAGGTTTGGTACATCTATAATGAAATATATGATATACATCATATTGTTCTCAAACTTTTACAATCAAATATAAAATAAATGGAAATCCTTTATAATCAGATTTCTTTGCATTTATTTTATTTAATGAAATTACCAAATTGTTAAAAAAATCTCAGCATACTTATAATATTTGCTTATATAAGATATTGCTCTAATTTGAAATAATTTTTATAAATTTATACATAGCAATTGCAGAATATATGAAAGAGTCTAAGCAACGGTAGGATAGTATAGTATGGAGCATAAGCAACGTAACGTGTATATAGTATAGTAATAGCAGTTAGTAAAATCGCACAGTTGATTTTATACTAGTTTGGACCACTTTCCTACGTCCAGTCCCGGACTCCCTTCCGGTATTTTATTAACACAGTAACCCGTACTTCACCCGGAGGAACAGGTTCAGAATTACCCGAACAACCGAACGGGATTTCTTTCCTCAACTGCTAAAGAGGACATCCACAATACAGAATAATAGATGAATACTTATGTTCTTGATAACACGAATATGTCAAATTGATGTACATCCTTCCTATAAACTTTCCTAGATGTTATTCGTTTAATTTGTGAAAGAATATGGAAGATTTGAATAAGATTTGAAATCTTAGAAATAAGAAAATAGAGTGCTCTTTAGAATTTGAATGCTTAAGATAAGATAGAAAGAATTAAAGTAAGATTCGGTGAGGAAAATATTTGATCAAGCCTCGATTTATAATCTACAAAAGGTTGAAACTAATAATGAATAGTTTTATCTAAAAGACATGAGTTAGAAGTTGCAACTCTTCATTGAAAGGTAGCATCCTTTCGTTTTCAGATGTTTGATTAATAATTTCAAATATCTGTTTTTGAATTGAAAATTAAACAGCAAAGAAATAGGTCATTTCGGAGGTAATTCAGACGTCTGAAATATTTTGGTCAGACGTCTGAATATTGTATGAATTTTTGAATTTCATTTCAGCAAACAGACGTCTGACTTAAATATTTCAGACTGTTTCCTGGAACAGAACTATGTCGTGTGAATATTATTTTGAAAACTATATTTATATAAAAATATATGTGTGTGTGTGTAGCATCAAGGAATATTTTAACAATTTAATCTAAGACAAACAGACTCTAAACATATAGTCTTCAATCTAAGTTCTTGAATCTATTATCGAACATCTTCCTACAAAACAGAGTTAGCTGATATAATATATGTGCACATGTCCAGTTGTCATAATCAAAAAGCTATATAGTAAGATCCAACATTCTCCCCCCCTTTTTGATAATGATAACTATATATGTAGCTCCCTCGATCGATATGAATATAATATCACATATTTTCTCCTCTTTAGTCATTGGCAAAAAGGAGATACTTAATTGGAAGTGAAAAACAAGAATATGCACAACACATAATAGCATACATAACCATATGCCCAGACATAACATACTACTTGCAATATTCAGACATATCATAAACATACTACCATTAGCACATAATAGAGTTTTGTGCTTTAGATAGATCAAAGTGCCAAAAAATATTACAAACCATCGTTATATAAGAGTTTAAAGCAAAATATTTCCATAAGATTTACATATCTTTATTTTTATTAATTTTTATGTTTAACACATAAATATTTCTATCTCAACCTTCAAAAATAAGAATTTGATTCTAGTCAAAAAAACTACATTTAGCTTCAGAAAAAGTTATTTTAAAACCTTTGTCATAAAGTTAACTAATGCTTAATAAATTATGTTTTAAAAATTAAACTAAACAAACATTTGTAATAAGGGGTAAATTTGACATACCGTAGTCGCACACATCTCCTTTTCCAATGATAAAGCCTTTTGAGTTATCTCCAAAGGTAACTGATCCACCATCAAAGTATGAAATATTTATAAGTATATCTTTGTCTCCGGTCATGTGTTTTGAGTAACAACTATCTAAGATCCTTTTCTTTTAGTGGGACCTGCAAGGAATATTAATAAATGCATTGGTACTCACCTTCTAATGGGGTCCTAAGAGTTAGGTCTTAAGAAACCAAACCCACATGGGTTCAGTATCTCTTTCGTAGAGATGATTACTACTATTGTGTATTGTTTCTATTAAGTATTTTATATATTTGTTCCAAATTAAACTATTATTTGTCTTTGAAACCCATATCTTAATTTCCTTTTAATTGTATTTTGGTACATTATTAAAAGCTTTATTATGTCTTTAAAGAATTTTCCTAATAGGATTTACATTTTTCTTTGGAGAAAATTTTGACTCCTTAAATCCTAATTCATTTTTATTTGAAGAGGATTGAGAATTTTCCATGATTCTATACAGATTTTCTCAGCCCTTATTAAAGTTAGAGACATTCTTAGTAATACTATCTAATCTGGTTTGAAAATACTGGTATTTTCCAATTCTAATTCTTTTATTTTAGTTTTCAAAATGTGATTTTCAGAACTAATCTCATCATTCTTTGCCTTTTGAGCTTCAGTTTCTTGACTCAAAAGTGAAAGTTGACTATTTGTGTTTGAGAGAGACTCCTGAACTTTTACAAGTTCTTCCTCGAATATTTTCTTTTCATCTTTTAGCATATCTCTTTCAAATTCAGCTTCATTATGACTTTCACGTGTTCCCTTAAGTTTCCAATTAAGAGTTTTTATAATATTCAAAATTCAGTGTTAACTTCTACTAAATCATCATAAGATAGATCACTTACCTCATATTCTTGAGCCATAAAGTACACATTTGCTTGTTCATTATCACTATCACTATCTGACGAATCCGAATCTAAGTCATCCCAAGTGACAGAAAAAGCCTTCTTTTTGAATTTATCTTTCTTATTCTTGTTGTTGAATTTTTTCTGATTTTCTTTTAGTTTCGGACAGTCTTTCACCATGTGACCTTTCTTATGACAATTAAAACATTCTAAGCTTGAGGACAAAGGTTTACTTGAGGAATTCTTTTTTAAATTACTTTTATTTCCTTTTCTGAATTTCAAATTGTTCTTTAAATTTTTGGCGATGAATGCCAGATCCTCATCTTTTGATTCTTCTTTTTCAGCATGATAAGCTACATTCTTTTTCTCTTGTGCTTGTTCCTTTTTAGCTTGGAGATTTACTTCATAAGACATGAGGTTACCTATGAGTTCTTCTGGTTTCATTGTTGATAAAACGTTGGCTTCCTCAATGGCTAATACTTTTCTCTCCCAATCGTCGGTTAAGGAGTTTAGTACATATTTTGTCTCATCTTAAAATTTTGAAACTGGTTTTTGAGTTGAGATCTTTGTTTGTTTGACTTTGTTTGTACCCTCGTGTAATGTTTTGAGTGTTTACCATATTTGATGTGCAGTAGTGCATATGCTCACACAATTGAATTCATTTGTATCCAAAGCACAGAATAACATATCCATAACTTTGGCATTTGCTCTTGCTTCGTTTTTCTGAGCTATTGTCCATGCAGAGTATTCAGTAGTAGGTGTTGTATATTGTGTTTGAGTTGCATTTCTTGCTTCAAAGCTATTAGCTTGCATATATATTCTCATTCTTGTATCCTAGTAATTGTAGTGTAATTCATTGAACATTGGTGATCTTTGAGAAGATTGTCCTTCGACGAATGTAGAGGTAGTGTTGGTACTTGGGTTATTCTCCATATTATAAAAATATCGAATAACAATGTTACGGTTACAGGATATCCTTGCTCTGGTACCAATTGAAAGAGTCTAAGCAGCGGTAGGATCGTATAGTATGGAGTATAAGAAGGGTAATGTGTATATAGTAGAGTAATAGCAGTAAGTCAAATCACACATTCAATTTTATACTGGTTCAGACCACTGTCCAACGTCCAGTCCCAAACTCCCTTCTGGTATATCACTAACATAATAACCCTCACTTCACCCAGAGGAACAGGTTCACAATTACCCGAACAGCCGAATGGGATTTCTTGCCTCAACTGCTAAAGAAAACTTCCACAATACAGAATAATATATGACTACTTATGTTCTTGATAACACAGATATGTCAAATTGATGTACACCATTCCTATAATCTTTCCTTGATGTTAATCGTGTAATTTGTGAAAGAATATGGAAGATTTGAATAAAATTTGGAAATAAAAAAATAGAGTGCTCTTTAGAATTTGAATGCTTAAGATAAGATAGAAAGAATTAAATGAAGATTCGGTGAGGAAAATATTTGATCAAACCTCAATTTATAATCTACAAAAGGTTGCAACTAATTATGAAGAGTTTTATCTAAAAGATATGAATTAGAAGTTGCAACTCTTCATTGAAAGGTAGCATCCTTTCATTTTCAAATGCCTGAATAATAATTTTAGATGTCTGTTTTTGAATTGAAAATTAAACATCAAAGAAATAGGTAATTTTGGAGGTAATTCAGACATCTAAAATATTTTGGTCAGACATCTGAATATTGTATGAATTTGAATTTCATTTCAGCAAACAGACGTCTAACTTAAATATTTCAGACGTCTATTTCCTGGAAAAGACCTATGTCTTGTGCATTATTTTGAAAACTATATTTATATAAAAATATGTGTATGTGTGTAACATCAAGGAAGATTTTAACAATTTAATCTAAGACTAAAAGACTCTAAACATATAGTCTTCAATCTGAGTTCTTGAATCTATTATCGAGCATCCTCATGAAACAGAGTTAGTTGATATAATATATGTGCACATGTATAGTTGTCATAATCAAAACGCTATACAGCGTGATCCAACATAATATTTCTGTCATAATATATGGTTATTTAAAACAAAATTTATATGAGAATATATCAAGCAGTAAAAAAATATGACTTCTGGAATAGATTGTTTCAAGATTCTAGGAAAAATGTTTAGGCCGAGAAAATCCGATAATGTAACAAAAAATACATATATTGAGAGGAGTCAAACCCAATATATATTTAAGTCTGTGAAATTTTTGTACTATAAGAGCAAAAGACAATAATCTTTTTTGTATAGGAATACATAAAAATAAACTAATTCACTTAAGGTTCCACCTTTTCATCTTGATTCTAAAGATGGCAAAAATAAATAACAAAAATTTCAAGTGATTTTTCCTTGAATTGGATGACAACAAAATAAATATCAAGCTGTATCATTACATTTTTAATGTAATCAATGATAAATGCACAGAAATAAATTAATATTTTATAATATTTACGACTTAGAAAAATAAATAAATAAAACAAATTAACTCAACGTTATTACTACTTCATGTCAGCAATATGTAATAATAATGCAAAGAGTAAATAATCATGCAAATAAATCCTTTTTTCTTTTATGGAGGTTTTAAATTCAATGAAAGTTTTTCTCAACTCTAGAAAAAAGAAGAAAAATCACTTCTAGAGATTAAAATAAGCATAAAACATCATTTTTTTTCTCTCATTTATATTTGTTTGTTGATTTCTTTCAGCAGAATATTTATAAATAAACTATTTTAATACAATCTTTTGGATTTTAATTCAATCAAATTAACGATTGGAGAAGGAAATCTTTTTACTCATTGATCTTTAGGTCAATCTAGTCATTACATTAATACTTATGTTATTATAGCTTTGATATTATCATTGATGTATTAATGGAATTTGCAGTACAAAACTGATTTTTGTGTTGAATATATCAACACTTGTTTGACATCAAACATGTAACTCTTCAAGGTAGCGTGGAGTTTGCAATCTCATCGGCAAGTTGATGTTATGTGTCATTTGGTTTTCTGACCATGTCAAGCTATGTCATGTCACATGCCTTAGACGTTGCTATTTTATGTTGGTGGGGGAGTTACTTGTCCAGCACCTTTGGGTGATAAGTGGTGTTGTAGCAGTACAAGTTTGTAGCTACGAGTTTCCTCATAGCATGTTGTTTTTTAGTCATAATTGCTTGCATAAATTTGGGTTGTTACTCCTACTTTTGTATAGTTTCTTTGCCTTGTCAAGTCGTTAATGTTGTTGTGTTGTAGTGTATCAGTAACCTGTGTTATAGTTTGTACCTCCTTTGATGCATGTCATGTCCTTTTGTGTTAAGCCACTCCAGTTGGAGTATGTCATTGTGAAAGGCTTTGCCTTGTTGTTACTGTAGTCTTTGAAATTTTGGTCCCTATGCGAAGTTAGTGGTAGATGGTCGACCTTAAAACCGATAGTAGCAGGTAGAAAATATGTCTATCTCTTGTGATAATGTACTTATTATTTGTTATAGTAAAAAGTATTACAGAACATTCTTAAAATTAGTCGGCCTTGCCAAAAAAATTGTTGATGCTTACCTCCGATGTTAGTTTGATTTTCAGCATAATTATATTTCATATTTTTTTAACCCAAATTTGTTGCATTTGATTATTTGATTATCTGGTTTAACTTAATTAACTCTACTGGAGTTTTATTCTGATCTTACATGAACAATAAAGCAGACTTATAGGCAATTGAATAACATGCAACTTTGCTTTTTTTAGGACTTTAATGAATGTCATACTATATAGCTATAAGAAAATCATACTACTGCATTTGGGCTAAGAAAAATAAGTCTATTAAGCATTATCTAATCATATATATGTATGCGTGTGCGTGTGTGAACAATACATTTTGTGTACTTCGCTCTGATGATTTGAATTTCTAATAAATTTTTCTTGGGACTTCTGGTTCTTTATTACAAAGAAACTTAAAATTATTTGTTTATGGAAACATGCTTTTAGTATTATAGAGACTGTATGTTCCCAACTTCTATTTCGAATGCTAGAAAATAAATTTATAATGTATTTCCATTCACTTCAGATTGCTGAATCAATAGCAATATTTGATCTAACCTTAATATAATCTACTATATTCATATTATTCTTATATATGTTTCTTCAAGAAACAATAATAAATTTCTTCTGGAAATATAAATCAGAAATAAAAAAGATGACATCTACAACAAAACGAGATCTAAAATACAAGGACAAAAAATAAGATGTACAAATAGAACGGATATGAATAAGTAGATCAATGATACAATGAGATGTAAAAGAAATAAAATTAACAAAATAAAATCTAAAAGATTTGATCAATCAGATCTAGAAAATAACCAAAAATTTGTGAAGAACTATTTTCACATTTGAAATCTACATTGGAGAGAAGAAATAAATATGAATATACATGAAAGATTCGACCAATCTGTTATTGTGCTGATAACGTGTTATAGAAAAAATAGAATCCAGTGCAGAGAAGAAAGGAAAGAGATTATTATTCATTCAATATATTAGTTATTTATTTTTATTACATTAGCTCCATTATATATAGGTCTTGGAGTTAGTGATTAAACTTATCCCATGATAAGAGACTAAATACAAAAATATAAAAGCATATTCACTTATATATTACAGCTTGACATTGATTTTAAGACTTTTTTTGCTTTGGTCATGTTTTTGAAACTTATTACACATGACAACCCTGATTCTAAATTTTATTACATATATAATTCGATTTTAATTAAAATTGCGCTAAGTTAACTAGATACGCTGATCTCATTAAATTACGATAAAGGTATTTCAAATGACGTCAATGCATTTTTTATTTATTTTACATGGGCTACATTTTAGATATAACCAATGTACAATTTCCAAATATAGCTAAAAAGATTGAAACATGTGAGATATGCATTTTTATTAACTTTTACATTAAACCAATATAGAATTAGAAAAAAATGCACCAATTTAGTTTCAATACCGATGGACCACCTTAATCAGATTAATGTTGAGTTGATCAAAACTAAACTATATCTATAATCAATACAAGAACATATTGTCAAGAACAAAATTAGAGGCTTTTTGGTCGCAAAAACAGCCCGCTAAAATTTATTTCAAAAGACAAAGCATTAAACCTAATTATCATGCGGCTTCTCCTTCTTTGATCTCATCAGCAACTCCATTCTTCCTTCTCCGATCACGAAATTCGATGCCAATGTTTGTGTTGAACTCAGCAAATTTAGATGAACCTTCTGATCGTTGTCAGTCCCTAATCCATAAAATTCCGATAAACCCAAAAAAAAAGAGATCAATGTGAGTTTACAGTGGTTACAGAACTCAGTTTTCACTAGTAGAAAATGATTAATGATTGCTATGATGCTCGATATATTAAGGTGACTTCTTCCATACGAAGATTATATATTCTAACGCAACAAAGCTGAAACAAGCTTCGATTATACCAACGTTTTATTCCTTCCATCACCAATAACTAATAGGGAAAAATGAATACAGGTTATATTATGTGATTATTCGATGATCATCGAACATCTACTGAAGTATGTAAGTGTCAAACATTCCTTTCTATAATTTTATGTATCATTTTTCTTATTATTCTCAGCATTAGATCTTAGGTATCAATTTTACTGTGTATATGGTATCAGAATTAGCTATCAATTTTTAGTGTTAGTTTTTACGGTATGTATAGTGTTAGTTTTTAGGTATTAGTTTTGAGTTATTAACAACATTCTTCAGACATCAGTTTTTGAGTTAATAGTTAACTAAATATTGTTCTTATAGATTTTTAAATTATTATTTGCAGCTTTTTCAACCTTTAGCTATGGGTAGAGTTTCTTTTGAGATAACTGGGAATGGTTTTGCTGCTATATGAATTTTTAGAAGTACATTCTTAATTTTATGAAACTATGGTGCTACTACTATGAAATTCTTGAAGGATATGAATTTTGATAATTAGATTTGCTCATAAAATGGAAAGGAAGATTTGCATATTTTTAAAATATGCAAAACTTATCTGATGTATGAAAGAAATATAATCACGATAAGCATGAATGCCATGGTTCGAAAAATATATTAACTTGTTGGGATTTATATTTGGTAGTATGTGTGTGTTGGCTATTTTATGTAAAAGAACAAGGTTATATAACTATATTGATCCAGTAGGTACGTAGGGTGAGCGCTCCGTAGGTTTTCTTGGTTTGGAGGTAAAAAGAACTCAAATTGAATTGAAACTGAAAATTTTCCAAACCGAATCGAACTAATTTCGGTTAATATGGTCGGTAACCAATTTAACCGAACTTGAATGATGTAATATTGTCCAAATGATAGATTCACTCAAAGTAAAACATAAATTCATATTTGGAGAAATTTTATATAATAAATTTTATGCTTATGATAAGATTTGATCTATTTGCAATCGAACTAATTTCAGTTAATATGGTTGGTAACCAATTTAACCGAACTTGAATGATGTAATATTTTCCAAATGATAGATTCACTCAAAGTAAAACATAAATTCATATTTGGAGAAATTGTATATAATAAATTTTATGCTTATGATAAGATTTGATCTATTTGCAATAAATAACTTTATATTATATAACAAAAATAATTACATAAAGTACTACAATACCGTAAAATTAGATAATAAATTAAAAGTTCGATTAATTTGGTTAAACTGACAGCCAAAGAAATTTATTTTACAAACCGAATTCAAACCAGTTTAGTTTTAAAATCAAACTGAACCGATCGTAATAAATCGGTTTAGTCGGTTAATTCGGTTTGAACCAAATTTTGCTCACCCCTATGTGCTAATATGTACATTGATTTACTCTTTGTAATTAAACTTATTTATGTATTACTACTTGTAGTTGATTGACATGCTTAAGAATACATACTTTACATAAGAAAGGGTAATTTTTATGTGTTGTGGTTTGTGACATGAAATCACATATGTTGATGAAGACGAGGCATGGATGTGCTAGGCGTTAGAGGAGATGGAGCAGCGGCAGAGAGAAGGCAAGAAGGAGCAGTTTTGGGGTGAGCTTCAGCTCAGACGTCTGAGCTATGCCTGTCAGACGTCTGAGTATACAGGGTTTTTAACCCGAGAGCATTGACAGACGTTTGACCTATTTAGGTCAGACGTCTGAGCGGGTTTTTCTATGGCTTGACTTGGTCTTTTCTATGACTTATTCTGCAAGTAATGAAGGGGCAAATTGGGTATTTGCCTAGGCCTTCTATTCTCCTATAAAAGCAGCACATAGGGTTGGATTAATGTATGACCGAATAGAGTGGCGGCTACGTGCCTCTAGGGCTTGGTGCCCTAGAGAGGATTGGTGCCTCCAGTTAATCCAAGGCTTAGCCGTCGTTCTTCATTGTTCTCCTTCTCCAACAAAGAGTGTAAGTCATCTAGATATTCTTTCCCTTTCTCAATAAGGTTATTGATTCTTGTAGTTTGTTTATTGTTGGTTGTTGAACCAGTGTGTGTAAACAAAATTCGTTTTGAGAATCAATAAAGGTGGTGATTGGGTGGAATATTTTGTGTTTGCGCGTGTGATTTCATATCTGTGTTTGTTTCCATAGAAATCATCTTTAAGTAATTGGGTGAAGAAGATCCTGGACGCTTCCGCAAAGGCGCAGTTTTTCACAATAGTTGGTATCAGAGCTAGATCATTGCAAAGCTTAGAGTGATTTTGGATTGGAAAAAAATCAATTTTTTTGATGACGGATATGATGGCGTTTCCGAAGATGACTGTTTTTTACGGAAGAAATTGGGGGATTTGGAAGCCTAAGATGGAGGATGTGCTTTACCTCAATGATCTTCATGATCCGATTGTTGGAAATGCGGAGAAGCCCTCAGGTGTGGATGAGGGAAAGTGGAAGAAGATGGATAAGAAGGCTATTGCCTTGATTCGGCAGTACCTTGATGATTCGGTATTCCATCATGTGGCTAATTGTGAATCCGCGAAGGATTTGTGGGACAAGTTGGTAACTTTGTATGAGTCGAGGAGTGCTACAAGTAAGGCTTTTCTGGTTCGAAAGCTTGTTCAGCTGAGATTGGATGAGGAGAAGTCTGTTGCAGGGCACCTGAATGAATTTCAAGATGTGATCAATCAATTGGCAAATCTGAAGGTCAATTTTGATGATGAGTTGTAGGCTCTTTTGCTGATGAGTTTGCTTTCAGAAAGTTGGGAGACTTTGGTTGTTTCATTGAGTAACTCCAATGCTGGTGGAGCCATCTCTTTGGAAACTGTTCGAAGCAGCCTTTTGAATGAGGAACTAAGGAGAAAAGGGTCGGGTTTTAAATCTGTTCAAGGTGAGGCCATGGTAGCAAAGGACTTGGGGAAAGATACAAGAAGGAAGAAGAAAGGGGCTAATGGTAAAGGTGCTTGTTATTATTGTGGAAAGGAAGGTCACATACGCAAGAATTGTTATGCTTATCAGAGGGATAAGAAGAAGGCTGCGGATGGTGATGGAAGTAATGAGGCACAGGCAGATATTGCTGCAAGTTCCATTAGCGATACTTCTAGTGATGTCCAGTTTAGCGAAGTTAATCTGGAAGATGGATTCAGGAGCCAGTTTTCACATTTGTAAGGACATGAAGTGTTTTTCTTCTTATGAGAAGGATGTCGACGTGATTAGAACAACCAATGGAGTAGAGCTACCAGTTTGTGGTATTGGATCTATCTGGTTTCGTATGCATGATGGCGTGGTGAGAGAAGTCTCTGGAGTAAGACTTTTACCCGCTAGTTCGCATAACCTCATTTCTCTCGGTCAGTTAGATCGCCGTGGTTGCACTTATGATGCTCGAGGGATCAGGAGTGATCGAGGAAGGAGCTCAGGTCAAGTGGTAGACGGGTGTTGATGTGGAAGGCGAGTGACGGTTGAAGAACCTAGTCCACAACAAGGTGGAGAGGTTAATTTGGTCACTGCTGATGTGCTAGACAGGGGTCTTCATGTTGATGATGCTCGAGGGATCCGGGGTGATCAAGGAAGGAGCTCAGGTCAAGTGATAGACGGGTGTCATTGTGGAATTGCAAGCACTTTTAGACCATTGGTTTATGCACGGTGCAGCTCAGGCGGTAGATGCATCTTTTGCAGACGGTGGGTTGTGTTTGTAATTGAGGTGTGGTCACAGTCCTTTCAAATCGACTGGGTGTGATTGTTGCCCTGAAATCAATTGAGTCCTTATACTCGGAACAGGTGGGGTGTATCTCGTTGCCTGGAAATCGAGGTTGGTTTTAATTGAGAGAAGGTGTCGTTGAAAGAGCTAGATGACTTCTGTGTTGGAAGTTTGTTTGATGTGATGCGATTTCATATCAAGGTGGAGTGTTGTGGTTTGTGACATGAAATCACATATGTTGATGAAGATGAGGCATGGATGTGCTAGGCATTAGAGGAGCTGGAGCAGCGGCAGAGAGAAGGCAAGAAGGAGCAATTTTGGGGTGAGCTTCAGCTCAGACGTCTGAGCTATGCCTGTCAGACGTCTGAGTATACAGGGTTTTTAACCCGAGAGCATTAACAGACGTCTGATCTATTTAGGTCAGACGTCTGAGCGGGTTTTTCTGTGGCTTGACTTGGTCTTTTCTGTGACTTATTCTGCAAGTAATGAAGGGGCAAATTGGGTATTTTCCTAGGCCTTCTATACTCCTATAAAAGCAGCACATAGGGTTGGATTAATGTATGACCGAATAGAGTGGCGGCTGCGTGCCTCTAGGGCTTGGTGCCCTAGAGAGGATTGGTGCCTCCAGTTAATCCAAGGCTTAGCCGTCGTTCTTCATTGTTCTCCTTCTCCAACAAAGAGTGTTAGTCATCTAGATATTCTTTACCTTTCTCAATAAGGTTATTGATTCTTGAAGTTTGTTTATTATTGGTTGTTGAACCAGTGTGTGTAAACAAAATTTGTTTTGAGAATCAATAAAGAGGGTGGTTGGGTGGAATATTTTGTGTTTGCGCGTGTGATTTCATATCTGTGTTTGTTTCCATAGAAATCATCTTTAAGTAATTGGGTGAAGAAGATCCTGGACGCTTCCGCAAAGGCGCAGTTTTTCACAACATTATGTTCGTCCAGTTATTCAAAAGTATTTATAGTTTAGTATTAGTTTTTAGTACAACTAGTGTTAGTTTTATGCATATGAAAATTTAGTATCAGCTTATGCATATGATATTAGTTCAGATATAAAGAATTACTGTATCATTTTTTCTTTGCTATTAATTTCATTAGTATATGATAGTTTTTATTTTCTTTTTTACTTTTGAAGTGATTGCAATGATTTGTATGTTGATTTATCTTATGCAAAACTATAGGCTTAGATATCAATATACTGTTTAGAGTATGTTATAATGAAATATAGTCGAACATGATTTCGGATTAAAATGCTACTGGATATGAGCTTGCATTGCTTTTGCATCAGTTTTATCACACATAACAGTTGTCATGTGGAAAACTTTGTCATCGTTCACATGACTCGTTCCCTACTCATATTTTCGCTCGCGCTAACTTCTTTTTCTCTTAGTTCAATTCTTATTAGTTTGTTTATAGACTCAAATTTTCTTTTCATTGCTTTAATTATTATTTTTAGTAATGATTTTTTTAATTAATTTCAATAACAGGTTTTAGGTATCTGTTTTACAAACCATAGGTATCAATTTTTTGTTAATTCCGATAGTGGATTTTAGGTACTAGTTTTACAGGCCGTAAACATTTTGGAAAAAAAATTATGTTTTTGGTTTTTTATTCTAAAAAAAATGAGTTTATAACGGATTAAATATGATCATAAATGAGTTGAATTAGCGTTTTCTTACTATCAAATATTCATTAAAGTCGGTTAGTATGAAATATTTTTTATAGAAGTTTAAAGTTATTTTCTTTTATTAATTCCAGTAGTAGATTTTATGTATTAGTCATATATTTTGAAGGTAACGTTTTCGAAAATAAAGATTACTTTTTTATTTTTGTTTGTTGAGTTCAATGAGAAACGCTTTTAGATACCCTATTTTTCTTTTATTATTATTTTTTGTAATATTGTAGTGCCGAAGTTTTTTCATGTTTTGTGTATTTGAATTTTTTTATATATTTACTGAGAAACGTAATAATCTTTGCACTCTTCTTTGTGCCATCTTCAGCATTTTCTTCACAATCAAATCTATAGTGAGTGATATTATCAGATCCATCATCTTCTATCAAATAAAAAAAAAAGTTTGCACTAGCGTGGAAAAAGGAAAATTGCAGAATTGGAAGAATGTGCCAACGAGGGAGTTGAATATGAAATTGGTAGGATGAGATTTGAGGAAGAAGAAGATGGAAGTGCAATAGAGATCAGAAGATAGATAAGTGTGACAAGGATAGAGAAGCGTAGATTAATTTGAGAAAGAGGAGAACTCTAAAAACGAACAGCGTGAAGTGTGTGTGAGCGATGGGCTTTGGGTATGTCCTGGAGAGGAAAAAATACGGTTGTTCTTTTGCATAATATTTTTAGAATATTTTCTCATCTAAAATAATCTTAAAATAAAGGGAGAGTTTGGCTCAGTTCTAGTTTATGTACAAAATACTAAAATACTCTCTATCTTAAAACTTTATAAGTTATGTCTATGTTTTTCGAAAATTGTCAAAAACAACGTAAAATTTTGTCAAACTTCGAACTTTAATTCAACACATAATCATACTCATATTCATGCAAGTAAACAAAAAAATTCAAAAAATCAAATATATTCACGTTCTAGTGAATTCCAGCAAATTTTTGAAAAATTGCAGACACTGCAGCAATTATATCAAAATACTGTAGGTTTTCTTGCAATTTTTGTTGATTCATTTAAAAATTTTAAATTCAAATCTGCACTTATTTAAACATTGAAGTATTGCAGAAAAATCATTAGAAAAATGATAAAAATTGCATACGAATAAAAAATGTTTCATTTCCAGTCAATTGCTGCAAAAGATGCAACTATTAGCGATATTTGCAAACATATGTGCAACTTTTTCATATAGTAAAACATTTTTACACTGCATTGTAAAACATTTGTAGATATGTCTGCAATTATTTATAATGATTGCAAACATTGCTGCAGCTATTCTTCCTTTTTCAACATATGTAATGCACTATGTGAATAATTGCAGAAATGTCTACACTCATTCATAAAAATTACTGATATTTCAGCATTTTATTTGTAGAATACTTCCGTGAATAAATTCTTTTTGGCTTGCATTTTCCCTAAAAACAAATGGCGAAATGACATACTTTGGAGATAGATCAATTTGAGCTTAATTTCGGGCCGATTTTGTTGACATTTTTCATCGGTCAAAAAGTAAGCAAAAACAACCTTGGGAAACCCGGATCTAACATTTATATGGTCGCTTAGGTTCGAGTTTGGGAATCAACATTACATTTGGATCGCAGAATTCATCGACTTGATCCGAGAATGTTGGTTGGGTAGTTTCAGGTGACCTAATATCTAGTTGAGATTACACTTCGATGTGAATCCCATGGGCCTTTGCAGTTCTTTGAAAAGTTTTTATACAGTACCGTGAAATTAACATAAAACATGTTCTGTAGAAAATAGGGACCTGCTTTGATGAAAAGTTATGGAAGAAGTCGTATTGTATTAATTACAAAAATAGAGTCGTCTCTCTAATTTCCAATGGGGAAAATCCTTAATTTTATCATCAATGTACTGATGACGGTGTGGATTACGTTTGTTATTTATTTTATTTCAACTGTCATTAACTATTTCAAGTGCACGAGAGTCGTTTATTTAAATGTGCTTCTTATGTGAATTATTAAATTATACCATAAATTTCCAAAAGAAGTCATAGGTGAAGTTTCTGTCAAACCCACCAGGCACCAAGATTTTCTAACAAGGAAATATCATGTTTGGACATTAACATTTGTCCTTCTCACTAAATTATAAACTTTCCATACTTTTCGCCAAATTTGTTGTTAACTTTGTCCTACTCCCTATTTTCCACTGTTATTTAATTTTCTATTTTATTCATATACTGGCTTAGACAAGGGATGAATTTCAGGTTTCTCAAAGGTTTACACTATAAAAAATAAAATAAAGAAAAAGAAAAAAGACTTACACTTGCTCAGAATACATTCTTATCCTTACCAATCAATAATATATTATTATTTAGCATAAGTGTATGTAGTTTAATTTTCATACCGAAGAAACGTTTATCCCATTAGTAAACAAATGAAAAGTATGGTAAACAACAAAAAAGATATATAAAGGTATGCAACAAGAGAATTGTAACACGATCAAATTCATTATTTCACTTTCCACTTTCCAGGAATCTAAAAATGTGTGTAAATAAGGTATCTAAACCATATTTTGACGGTCTAATATTGTTGCTGATCAAGGAAAGAAATGTAGGAGGTAATTATATATTATATACATCCAAGTTTATAAGAAAAATCAATATACTTTAATAAGTAGATTTGTTTTTCGTTATTAAATCAATTACTCAAAGTATTAAAATGTAGTAGTTTTGACAATATAATAAAAATTCAGTTGGTTTCCTTGATAACTGAAACAAAGTAATGTTAAAATTCAAATCTATATAATCTAATAAGCTAACAAAAATAGTTGACAAAAACCGGTTTAACATATTTATTTGGTTCTAATAGAATACAACATCAATTTAATTGAATATGTATATTCTAATAACCTTTTACGTTTTGCTATTATATTCTTCTAATAAGTTGAGACAATGATGCTTTTCGGTATAAAAAGAATGTTTTGAAAGACCGGAATTTCTATTCCATAGAAAACGTAACAAACATGCAGTCACGGTCTTTTAGTAGTTAGCCTTCGTTATATTTGTCACCACTGCTGCTGCTCTTGACATCAGACTTGAAAAGACTAAGGTAGCATTTGATTTGTTAACTAGGCAGTTAATGTTTGCGTCTGCGTCGGACGCGTCCGACGTGTCCAAGGTAGGTCCCACAATTTTGCCCCTTTAAGACGAACGGTTGAAAAGGTGGTTTTCGCGTCCGACGCACGTTTGACGCCACGAAATTTCCAGAACATCCGATTCCTTTCCCTCTCCCTATATATTTCCTCCATTTCATTCCCCTTCCATCACCAAAACAGCACCAAACCCGAAAATTTCAACTCCAATCACCGTCTACTCGTCGATCTTCACAGGTTTTTGCTTTTATATTTGTATTTTTTTGCTTCTTTACTCCCATACATATTTTATTCGTAATGATTTCGTTTTTTTCTTTTATAGAATGGCCGCAAGTCACTATTCGTCTACTCGTTCCATTGCCGAATGGAACAACGATACGACGAACACTTTCATCGATGTGTGCATGGAACATCCCAGTTCTCGTGCACATAATGTCGGAGGATGGTACCAGGTGATTGCACAGGCGTTTAACGAGCGGACCGGGTTCGACTACAACGTTGGTCAAATGAAGAACAAGTTTGACAACATGAAAAGAGATTGGGCTCCGTGGAACAGATTGCTACGGTTTGGTGGAGGGGGACGGGACGAGCAATTGGATACCGTCACAGGAACGGATGACTGGTGGGTAACGGTGCCAATACCGATGCGCAAGTTCAAGAGTGGGTCTCAGGCACGATTCAGGGAGTTGGACTCATTGTTTGCAGGATGCATCCGTACCGATAGATGTCAGTACGCAATTCCGGATGCTCCACCAGTTCATCTGCAAGAGGCTCAACTCTTTGGCGATATCATTCGTGGCGATAATGTGGAGATCTCGAGTCATCCGACTCGTAGGCCGGTCAGGTCTGGTGCTGGCCCTTCTCGTTCAGCTCCTTTGCGCATGGGCCGAGACGAGCTTATCGATTTATGCATGTCTGTACGCCGTGAGGAGGATGGCTATCAGGATTGGGAGGTGTCGGTTATTATGTCTACACATGACAGATTGGGCCACAACCCATTTTATTCTCTGCTTGGCAAGCCCGAACAGCTTAGTGCTTGTGTTATTCATTTTGTTACGCAGCTGAGGGCTGGAAAGATGTGATGTTTTCTTTTATGTGGGTGTTGTAGTTGTGTTGTTTTATTTTCTGAATGTGTTGTGGTTTGTGATTGTGTTGTGATGTTTTTTTAAATGGTGTTGTAATGTATTATACTAGCTTTTGTAATATGCAATTTAAATTCTGCAAGAGGCATTCAGTAATTTTTGTATTATGCAATTTGTATTCTGCGTTCTACTATTCTGTTCAACAATAAACAAACACAAACAATTAAAAACAATATATAAAAAACAATAAAATAATAATTCTGCCCCTTCCAAAATGCCCCTTTCGTAAAAAGAACACATTCCCCGTTCCCAACAATGCCCCTTCAAATGCCCATTCCAAATGCCCCTTCCCGTTCAAAATCAAACGGACCCTAAACAAGAGTAAAATATTGCCTTAGATGTGTATTCAACATTCATGTTCAAACTTAACTGCAAAATACATAACTACATTTATGTTTCTCTATTCTCATCGTGTGATGATATTTGTAAGCTAATTAAGTAGTGAAACTACGGATAACGGATTTTAGTAGGCCAAATCTGAAATAAAGATTAAACCAATGCTAATAAAAATCGCACATAATCATATCACCTAGACCCAAAGGAGTATGATCCCTTGAATCCAACAAATCAAAAAGTCCTGATTTTTGCATATTGCAATTACAGAAATGCTAGGCACAGTCGTCTATAGGCGAGACTGTGCCAACACTAACGCGCACCCCCAAGAGCAGTGGGGCCTGCTGTAAAAAAATAATTTTTTTATAAAGGACCCCCTAATTTCTTCCAGGTGGCCTGCAAGTGCGTGAATAGTCACCTTGGGGTGTAAATCGGTCGGACCGGACCGAACCGAACGGAGGTGTGTTCAGTTTCTATCCTCAAAAAAACCGGACCGAACACAAACCGGATTCAAATTTTTTCTCGGACAAATTTCGTTATCCTAATTCGTGTCCTAAATAAAATTGGTCGGGCACGGACATATGCTTTTCGGACACGGACACGATCGGACTCGGTCGGACATGGCTATTTATATCAGATTTTGTACATTTTACTAGATTTTCTCTCAAATATATGCCGAATTACAAGTACCTCAGACGAATTCGGACGAGCCCGGACCGAACATAATTTTTTCTCGTACAAATCTTGTTGTCCTAACTCGTGTCCTAAATGAAAATCAGACGGACTCGGACAGACGTATTTCGGTGATGGACGCGAACAGACGTCGGACATTCGAACAAAATTTACAGCCCTACAATCGCCTACATGCAACTGTCCATAGCAGGCCTCTTGCAATTAAACACACATTCTTTCAGACATTTAATTGTAAAATAACAAAAATCAGAGCTTGCCGATTAATTGGGTGCATAAAACGACCCCAAATCCGGTCTAGGTGATCAGCTCCCACTTACAGATATAAAATGGAATATTATTTATGGTGCACTACAATCCAGTTGTCGAATTGGTTAATTCAACGCACACATGCACGTGTATCACATTGAAACGAGTAAACCCTGTAAATTTCCTAATGCTCTACTCGCTTTTACCATATTAGCGCGGATTATTTGTGGTGTTAAGATGATTAGAGTTATTAATTAGTAATGTCAACTAATAAATAATTATTAAGTGCGTCAACACATAAAATTAACCAGACCTCTAGACTAGGCCCATTTTATATTCATTATTTTGTTCTTTGCTCCGTAGGTGCCTAGTAAATAATTCAAATGGAAGCAGATATTCTTTTCTATTGAAAGGCAAATTTTCTATTCTTTACTAAAGTTTCTGTGGAAAAAGACAACGACCATGATACTACTACAGACGGGGTAATTTACACCAAACCATTCCAACAGTCCTCAAGGAAATCATCATGGCTGATGGCAGCACTTTATGTTGTTTATTTAAAAACTACTTCTTTGCCATAATTTTATATTGGTTATATAAGATTAATCAATTATAAACTCCATACACAAGTTTATAAATCAAATTTCCATTATTTAAGAATTTGGTATTATTATTTGTTGAATAATAATTGTTGTTAGTAATGAATGTACAAAAATAAATTATAGTAATATAAACAACATCAGAGTGTTGTATTAAGCAACAACTATAAACACTACTTCACTATTAAGTAGTAACAACTTACCTACTAACGTGAAAGATTACAAAAATATATGTTAACAAAATAATAATATAACCCGAATGTAGAAGAAAATTCCTTCTGGTGATTGTCATGACAATTTTCTTAAGATTTTATTTAAAGTCTCACAAGATACAACATATGTGATCTACTCGAGATTGTGGAAGGCCCGACCCCAGAGAAAAGCCTATGAGCCAAGTGAATTGGGCAACCCCTTATGGTTGGGGCAGCCAAGGAGAAAGAAGAACAATGTTTTAGTGTTTTGTATTCAAATAAATTAATGTTCAATAGCTCAACAAAGTGGATTACTTGGTTTTGTGTACAAATAAATTAATGTTCGGTAGATGAACAGAGTGGACTACTTGGTTGAATGGTTAAGGGCTTGTATTTAGGCATGTGTGCATGGGTTCAATGCCAAACTGCTTCATTTTGGGACAACTTTTTTCCTTTTTTTCCTTTCCTTTTGTCATGCTTTTGTTAGGCTTTTAATTTAGCCTTGGACAACCCACTACAACGAGCCGGCCCTGGACTGTGGTAGGTATGATCTTCTATACGATATATAAGGCTAATCAGATTTATCATAAACAAAGAGGAAGAAGAGAATTTTACTAGATGTAAAGTGGTCTGGTTTCCTTCTTCTTTTATAGGGAAATTCGCACCAGCTACATCCGTCGGGAATACCATATCTCTTTGTTAATATATATTCAAATTTGCAATAGTAAAAAACAGTGTACATTCAAACAGTTGCAATGGTCATTCTCGTTGGAAAAATCTATGTCCATTCAAATTTACAATAATAACATCTGTTTGAAAAATAACGTCCATTTAAACAGTTGCAGCAGTCATTTTCCATTGGAAAAATCCATGTCCATTCAAACAGACGTAGTTGTTATAGACAACAGTCATTTCTTTTCAAATTTAAACCATAAAAAAACTGAACATTTTCATCCTACAAAAATATAACACGGTCCAATCTTATTGGATCCGCACCCAGCCCGGTTCGATTCGGTACGTGACAGACGGACGACAGTGCATGCGTATTTTTGTTAGTTTATGACCATATAGGTCCTTTAACTCACACAAAATTATCTGACCATAAAGGTCAATAAAGTTTGAAAGTTTTACTATATAATCATAACAAGTTACATATTTTTGGTAGCGTGGGGATAATATCTCATTCATCATTACAACGGCTTGTAATAGTCCTTCATATGGATGACATTATTTATCACCCCACACAGTTCATATGAAAATAAAGTTATATCGAGGATAAACAGATATTTCACTTTGAATTTCATTGGCGAAAACGGATATACTGGACTGATCGGTGAATTATTTCATCTTGAAACATCAGTTGTTTATGTACAATTAATGGCTATTGTGGATATTTAATCGGTTACTATTATTTTCATTCCTTAAAGATGCTTCCACTCGTAGATTTGGTTAATTCGATGCACATGTATCACATTGAAGGAGACCCTATTGATTTCCTAATGCCTTACTCGCTTTTACCATATTAGCGCGGATTATTTGTGCTGTTAAGATGATTAGAGTTGTTAATTAGTAATGTCAACTAATAAATAATTATTAATTGTGTCAACACATAAAATTAACCAGACCTCTAATCTAGGCCCATTTTATATTCATTATTTTGTTCTTTTAGGTGCCAGTGCTATTGAAAGTCTAAGGGTGTGTTTTTAACGAACTGTAACGGGACATTTAAGCGGGTTATTTAAACGTGACACTGTTATGAACAGAAAATGTGTTTTTTTTACTGCGAACGGAATATTTGAACATGGTATTTGAGCGGGATATTTATTTATTAATTTATTTGTTTTGAATTAATTTATGTGTTCAATTGTAATTTATGTTTGTTACATAAATGACAATAGCTTGAGAGCTACAGGGGTGTTGTAGTATTTAAGGTGTTTTTGATCTTATCTCAATGAGTTGAACACTAACATGTTTAGAAGAGAACACAGCGGTAACATATATGCAAATAGTTTCATTTTTCTTAGTTCAAAAATAAATTTTGATTTCCTTCGATTTGTTATTACTCTTCAAAATTTGTTATTCTTTTTTTTTTTTAATTTTTCTTTGTTTAAATGTTTATTTGCTACTTCACCGAAGTCAGTCGTTAAATCTAAAATGTTTTTGTTTAAAAAAAATCCAAAAAAATCAATAGTGCTTTATTTGAGAATGGAAATGTTAAATAAAACAACATCAGGGTGTTGTATTAAGCAACAACTATAAAAACTATTTCACTGTCTAACAGGAAAGATTACAAAATTATATGTAAACAAAATAATAATATAACCCGAATGTAGAAGGAAATTCCTTTTGATGATTGTTATAACAATTTTTCTTAAGATTTTATTCAGAGTCTCTCAAGATACAATAGACGCGATCTATTCGAGATTGTGAAGGCCCGGCCCCAGGGCAAGGCCCATAAGGCAAGTGAATTGGACAACTCCCCATGGTTGGGGTAGCCAAGGAGGAAAAAGAACAGTGTTTTGTGTACAAATAAATTAAAGTTCAATAGCTCAACAAAGGGGATTACTTGGCTGAGTGCTTAAGGGCTTGTATTTGGGCATGTGCGCATGGGTTCAATGCCCAACAACTTCATTTTGGATCAACATTTTTCCTTTTTTCCCTTCCTTCTGTCATTCTGTTGTTGGGCTTTTAATTTAGCCTTGGGCAACCTACTACAACGGGCCGACCCTGGATTGTGGTAGGCATGATCTTCTGTGCTATATATAAAACTGGTCGGATTTTATCAGAAATGAAGAGGAAGAAGAGAATTGTTTGAGACGCAAAGTGATCGGTTTCCTTCTTCTTTTATAGGAAAATTCGCACCAGCTACATCTGTCGGAAATACCATATTTCTTCGTTCATATATATTCAAATTTGCAATGGTAATTTCTATTTGAAAAAAGTGTACATTCAAACAGTTGCAATGGTCATTTTCGTTGGAAAAATCAGAGTCCATTCAAATTTACAATAATAATATCTGTTTGAAAAATAACGTCCATTTAAACAGTTGCAGCGGTCGTTTCCATTGGAAAAATCCATGTCCGTTCAAACAGACGTAGTTGTTATAGCGAACATTCATTTCATTTCAAATTTAAATAGTCATAAAACTAATCATTTTTTCCTATGAAAATATAACACGGTCCAATTTTATTGGATCCGCACTCGTCCCCGGCCCGGTTCAGTACGTGACAGATGGACGACGGTGCATGCTTGTTTTTTTAGTTGATGACCACGTAGGTCCTTTAACTCACACGAAATTATCTGAACATAAAGGCCAATATAGTTTGAAAGTTTTATCATATAATCATAACAATTTACATATTTTTGGTAGTGTGGGGATAATATCTCATTCATCATTGCAATGACTTCTAATAGTCCTTCATATGGATGACATTATTTGTCTCCCCACAGTGTAATATCACACAATTCCTATGGAAATATTGTTATATTGAGAATAAACAAATATTTCAATTTGAACTTTTGCTGGCGAAAATAGATGTACTTGACTGGTCAGGGTATTATTTCATCTTACAACATCAGTTGTTTATGTATAAGGAGACAACAAGTTTTACAAAGCATTGTTCCCTTCACATCCAAATCTCTTGATTGTGTTCATTTTGGTCTTAAACAATTTTGATTTTGTGAGTGTTTTATAAAGAATTCAAGCATTTAATATTATCACAGAGCCAAGCCAGCTCGCAAAAGATAAAACGGATTGCAACCGTAAGAGTATTCTATGTATACTCCACTTGTAAGATATGGTCATCATTAAATAAACATAGTTTTAAACTTTTAAACTAAGGACCAAGGACCTGGGATTGGCCTTTGGCCATATCATCAACTCACGCTCTAGTCTCGCAGCTCCTCGAAAACCCATAGCACCCTAAATTTCATATCAGCTCCGAGATACGGGTTTAGGGATACAAACTCACATCCCTCCATGGGATGCAAACTCATATCCGCCCCATCTCAGGGGATACGACTTCGTATCCCCAGTGGGATAGAATTCATATCCACTGTGGGTTACGAGATACGAATTTGTATCCCTTCTTTTGATACGAATTTGTATCCTCAATTAGTCTACGGGATACGAGCTTGTATCCTCTCATAGGATACAAGTTTGTATCTCCTTACGGGATACGTGTTCGTATCCCCTCAGCCTCTTGATGCAAATCGGTATTCCTTCGTGGATACGGATTTGTATCCCTACATGGGATATGAATTCATATCCCTCATCCACATGATACAAATTCGTATCTTCCCCATGGGGATTTGATTTCGTATTTTCCCCTTGAGGATACGAATTCGTGTCCGACCACCAAGATACAAAATTCGGCTATGGGCCCCTCCAGTCCACCTACCCTACTTCCAGCCTACTCCCATAAATACCCTCTCACTTCCAACGTGAAGAGGGTTGGATCTTGCGCATCTCAAACTCAATGGCTTCCTAACAGGGAAATAACCTTCTAGTAACCTCACTTGCACCTTCCATCACCCTAGAAAGAAAAAGAACCTTCTTCTTGGACATTTGACTATACTCGTGGACATTAGGCCATTTTTGGGCTGCCTTGGCATTTATGAAGAAAATAAAGAACCCATTTTTGGATCTCCTTCCCACCATGACCATGATGGCTTCATGAAAGATTCATAACCTCTTCATCCTCACTCGCCTAAGCTTGGTATCATGGACACTCCAAGGCTCATCCTTCCACTTCCAAACATTCAAAGCACAAAGAAGAGTCTTCCTTCTCCTCCAAGCATAGCACTCGAGAATTACATACTTTTGTAATCGAAATCATCGAAACTCTTGTACGCTCGAAATATTCTGGCCATATGTTGTAAACTTATACAAAGAGCATAAGAGCAAAACCATTCAAAGTGGATGTAGGCTCCAACGAGCCGAACTACTATAAATTCCGTGTGGATGTTTTCTTGCGCTTTTCCCTGCACATTACCATGTAACTTATATATCTCGCAACTTATATATTTTCCATCGCTAGACGTCTAATTCCACTCATGTGGAAATCAAGAGTGTTGACGACCACTTTTCGGTGTCAATACTTTGCTGCGCCAGAAAAACGGAATCAATCACGCGTCTACAGTCAACTTTCTATCACTTCGACTTTCTGTCACTTCCACTAAGGAAGTGAAACCTCGCCTTCACTAATACTCGAGCAGCAAGACTTGGAATTATAACAGCCCGTCTTTTCGACCACTTCAAGTTGGTAGTTAAACCAACTCAAACCATTCGAAACGACAGATTTTTATTGTTATAGGGTTTAGTAAATCAAATCACAGAATCACTGGCACGGAATAACAAAACACCTCGCAGCGGAATAAATAAAATACAATAGTAGTTCATGAAGCAACTAAACAAAATTAGAAATTTATACATAATGCCATAGTTACAAAATCAAATACAGCAGAAGTCTAAATACAAGAATTTCTAATACAAAGAGGATATAACCAGAACCAATTGATATATATGATGTCTTCAACAAGTCTCCAGCTTTGAAAGGTGAAATCTCAATACTGCAATACTCGGTCTGACCGGAGCAATAATGCAAAACTAAACAACTCGGATCAGGACTAACATTCTTATATGAGTGAATCGACTCAAGTGAAATATTAAATGAAATGCATTAGTAATTTAAAGGATGTTTAGGATTTCCATCCTCTAAGGAACCGTTAAACTAGATATCATATAATACAATACGCTATTATAATAGTGTCTACGGTTAAATATACTATTGAAAATAGTGATAGCGAGATTACATTTTTACCCTTACACCGTTTATACATGGTTATAAGCATTGCATATAAAATTGTGCCACTATACGAAAACGTTAAATCAAAATCATAGGGGACTCAATAATGATAATATGACAAGGCACACGAGGAATACCTACAACCAGATTCTACCGATGCACGTCCAAGCCTAGGTGGTAACGCATAGCCGCGACTACCGCCCACCTCGAACAACACTCCCATAATCAAGGGTGACCGCCAATCAAATCACAAAGTAATAGATATGGTTCAAAAAAGTGTGTACGATAGGAGGTGAGACCTCACTTAATCACGGTATAACACATGTTTTAGTCATTTCAATTATGACCCAAAGGTTAAGGACATTAATCATCGTTCTCTTACTTCATTCCAGTAGCGTTCGTCAAACCAACCTACTTCATTCTGGATTCTCCAACACATACACAGTTACTAAAGTGGTTTTCGGTATTGGCAGAGAGTATGACAATATCCGATCCTGGTCTTTTTAACAACCAAACGTTTACATTTTCCACGTCGTTGTCATTTATATTTGAAATCGTATTTTAAAATATCAAAGATTAATTAACTTCAAATATTGGTTCTATAGTTAAACAATTAAATTCAAATATTTCAACCAAATCATTATTTATATTCAGTTCATTATTTGATTCTATTCAAGACGTCTGATTCAACATTTACTAGTAATTTGGTAACAAGATTTACATTTGATTCCAAATTTCTATCATAATTATCCTTATTAAAAAATCTCCATACTAAACATACTGGATCTAATAGTTCGGAATGGAAATAGACTTTTATTCAAAATAGTTAATATGATATAAAAATAGTTTAATTTAAAATAAGTATATTTATATAAAATAATTTAGTTAAATAATTATAAATTATATATATAATAGTTAAATATTTAGACAAAATAATTTTAGAATAGTTATAAGATGTTTAATAGTCAAATTAAATATAAATAGTTATAAAATAATAATTATGTAAAATAGTCTAAAGTAGTTTTGTATATGTAAAATAATATCAGTTTAAAATCTAGTTTAAATAATAATCCAATCCAAACCATATATCCATATGTTCAGATTCAACTTATAATCGATTCAGTGATCAAAACTTCACTTCAAATTAATTTCAACTTTAATAGTATATTTAATTTCAACACATTTCAGCCATTATTCAAGTTGGGTTTACATTTTATTACTTCAATCAAATTCTATAAAATTTCAAATTTACTTTACATCTCATTTTAACAAATTCAAGCTAATTAAATCTAAATTTCCAAGTTTAATCAATTCTAAATATTTAACTTCAAGTATACTTAAATTTAAAACATTTGCTTAACAAACTATTATCAAATCAACTTATCAAGTTTCATTAACCTAACCGAATTTCATATAACTCATTTCAATTTTTTAAATCACACTGTAAATCATTTGAGCTTAATTTTGAAATTTCATTTCAATTAAGTCATTAAACACATTAAGTTACAATTAAATTCCAAATCTCACTTTAAACCTTTCTCAATTTCAAGTATTAAGAAAAGTTATATTCGTATTTTTACAAAATTTACATTTGTATATTAAAATTCAAATTTATAATAATAATAAAATATAATAAAAGGCTTATTAAATTACTTATTAAATTACTTATAAAATAATTTAAATGATTTAAATTTACAATTATATTATAATTAAGCTATATTTAAAATAGCATTGTTAACCATAACAAATTTAAACATGGATAAATATTTTCAAATTAGACCAACAATGTCCGTATATAATTTTCTACCTCGTTCAAGTAATACTAATATGTATCATTTCAATCCGTAATTTAAATTTCAAATCCCGGGTATATATCACTTTAAACTTGCTTCCAAAATCGATTCAATTCATTTCCTAAATTTATATAGTGATTCAGGTATGTATCATTTCAACCCTTAGGGAACTTGCAATGTGAGAACACATAAATAAACAATATCAATAAACTCAACATATCAAATACGAAGTAAACTCAACAAATCAAATATATACATGAGGTAATATATGTCACATGTGCACATTAATAGCATATATATATATATATATATATATCAACCATGTCATAAATGTGTGTCATGAGTGTACAACACACAATAAAAATTTCTAAACATTTTTATACATTTCATAACATTTCAAATATGTTGAATTTCACTTCTATAAATAATGCAAGTCAAGAGTGAGACAAACTGACCTTTCGTGGCACAGAATGAAGGCGGCAGACGGATTGACACGGAATCTGTTTGTAGAGTTTCTTCCTGCAAAACAAAGTAAGTCGATTGTTGGCTAGCTTTTTGATCAAGCCACCAAGGATACGGAGACTTACCTTCAGATGAATAAGGGTGTTCACATACAGACAAACCCAGCTCGTGACCAACAATCTTCCACCGGCTCGTGCCACTACCACCACGACCCGGCTCGTGCCACTGGCATCACGACCCGGCGCGTGCCAATCCTCCACGACCCGACCGTATTGAAGGACCACGAACCGATCTGATATTTCTGAAAGTCCAGCCACGACCAAGTCCTCCACGATCTGCAAGTTCATGATTCGGTGACACCTGTCCATAACTGCCATATTGACCACTTCTCCATCAAGCAATGAACAAGTCTGAGATCCTCGGTATCCGTGCCATGTGTTATCATGAATCGCCTACGGATACCACCTATAAATAGCCCTATACTTGGCATTTTTCATGATCTTTTGGCAGTTCTGAGTATAATTTCCACCGTTACTGTTTCTTCATTATTTCTAATCAGTATTATCTCGAAATTATTGAGTTAATGACTGCTGTAAAAGTGAGATTGAGGGAAATCATTGATTGTACTTGTATTTGACGTATAATCAAAGATATATAAAGTGGACGTAGGCTCGTTAACGCCAAACCATTGTAAATCTGGTTTGTTCATTGCATTTTCTAGTCGCTAATTTACGTAACTCTGAATAATTTGGGTGTTAGAGCCAAATTTGGGTCTAACATTTTGGTGCTTTCACTGAGAACTGAAGTCTCAGCATATCGGATTATTGCTCTACTATTTGGATATTCAATTCCGAAGAAAATAGTCTGAATCTCCACTGTTTCAGTTTCTGAAGATTTTAGCAAAGTCAAGGCATTATGGCTGGAAAGAAGTCCAAGGATGTACGAACCTCGCAAGAAAACGAAACTGCAAACGAAACTAACAAAGAAAGCATTCACGAGCAGGCCGAGGTGGAGTCTCCAGTTCGTGAAGATGAGGGGGCGATCCGACCCGCAACGAGCATCATGACCCGGTCCCAAGATAACACCACGAGCCACCTCCAGGGAGCCACCACGAGCTGACATCAGGGAGGAACCATGAGCCGTCAATAAGAGGGGGTCACGAACCACCCTGATCACAGGACCACAACTCGACCTGGAAAGGAAATTATGGCTCGTTCTGCTCGTGCTGGTGCTTCTGCTCGACCTGGCTCGGGTTTTTTGTGTATAAGAAAGAATGTTGATGAACGGTTCAACTCTTCTGCCCTAGCTACTGAGGGAGATCTTTCTCGCATCCTCGATATGTTGGATAGGACGAATGATGGGTTGGCAGCCCAAAGACAAGAGAGTTCCTTGTTACGACGGAACATTACTGCGTTGGACTGAAGAATTGATGATCTTCAGAGGTAGAGGACACCTCCGCCAGCTCATCCTCTAACTCCACAGTACTCATCTTCGTCTGGGGAATCTCCAAGATCTCCACAACGACCATTGGAAAGGGCTGAAAATGTAGAACATATTCGATTTGGATCGCTTCCTTCCCAAGAAGAGGCGGCACTTAACTTGGGGCCCGTCAACTGCACTGCAACACTTCCTAGAGCTCAAGTTATTGACGATCCTATTGAGAATCAACCACTGCAACCCCCTCGCCGCATGATCGACGGTGGCAACAGGGGACAAGGATGTTCTGCTCAAGCCCCAGACTTCGCTGCAGCATGTCGAAGGGACGTTGGAGGGCCTCGCAGGGCAAGGAGTGCTGATCCTGAATCTATGCTGACCCACGCTGATGTTGAATAAATGATTAGGCAGATCATGGTAGATACCCGTGGACAGAGGGATGAAGATTGGGGTATAGGCCGCAGTCATACACCCTTTACTGATGATATATTGGATGTCCGCTTCCCAAGATGATTCACTATGCCCACCATGAATCGTTATGCAGGCAGGACAGATCCAGTTCAGCATCTGATGAGGTATTCATGGTACATTAATGCCGTCGCTGCTCCTGATGCAGTAAAATGTAAAGCATTCCCAATATTTCTGGAGGATGTGGCACTAATATTGTTCACCCGCTTGCCGGCACGATCGATCTCCAGTTTCAGGGAATTAAGTGAACAATTCGTAAATCAATTCCAACTTCATGCTCAAAGGTCTAAGAATGTCATTGAGTTATCCCTCATTAAACAACCCTTCGATGAATCTTTGAGGTCCTATCTAGACCGTTTTAACCTAGCGGTCACGAAGGTAAGGGACCTTCACGAACAAACTGTTTTGATGGCCCTAATTGACGGAGTGGACAAGGATATTGAGTTTGGGAGATATTAGGCCGACAACCGCCACTGAATAGAGAAATATTCTACGAAAAAGCTAACATTCGCTTACGTCCGGTAGAGATATATGCCAATCGAAAGAGGAAGGCTACCGACAAAGAGGATATACAAAGCAATGTGGCCATCAAACAATTTGGGGACAGTTCTGGAAAGGTAGAGGTCAACGTTGGGAACGAAAACCAGGGGATTGGTCGCCAGTCCGGGAACGGCAACAAGAGGAGAAATCGAGGAAACGACTCATAGAGGAGGCCTCGATTCAAACCATTTGAAAACTTCACGCCATTAAATGATACATTAGAAAACATTTTCCTGGATACCTATAACGTCCTTCAGTATAAGAGGCCTCCACCCAGAGATTCGACAGAAAAAGAACGTGAGACAAGAAAGTTTTGCCTTTTTCATCAGACCCATGGCTATTCCACCAATGAATGTCGTCATTTGAGAGACGTCGTTGAAAGGTTGCTTGTGAAGGAAAGTTGGATGAATACAAGGTAGCTACGAGAAACACGGGGCAAGATGGGCAAGCCCCAAACCAAAACCAACCCACTGCTAGGCCAACCGCTCAGCGGAAAGGAAAGAACATTTCCATCAACACTATAATAGGAGGACCTCATCCTGCTGGGCACAGCTTTAGGGCAATGGATCAGTATGTGAATGCAGCTAAAAATCTGGAAGTAGGAGAGTGTAGTAATCCCGAAATTGAAGCTCCGATAAAGTAGCATAAGGAAATGTTTGACGATATCGTCTTTCATGATAAAGACTGTATTGGAGTTCATGCCCTTACGGAAGATCCTTTAGTGACACGGCAACCATCAGTCCCGCTTTGGTCCACAAGGTTTTGGTAGATAATGGAAACTTAGTAAACATCCTATTTAAGAAAGCCTTTGATCAGATGAAGCTTGAAGCGAAAGATTTGAAGCCCTGTGAGGGATGAATACGTGGCTTCAATGGAGCCTCAACAGCCCCGACCGGATATGCGGAATTATCATTAACTTTGGGAGAAGGAGATCGCCGGAGAGTAAGAATTCTTCCATTTTTTGTATTGGATATTGAGTCACCTTATAATGCCTTCTTGGGCCGATCAGCTCCAGCAGAATTCAGAGCCTGTATTGCACCCTTGTGCCTATTGTTAAAGTTCCCGATATATGCAGGAGTGGGAGTAGTTAGAGATGACCAAGTCGTAGGACGAGCTTGCTACATGGTAGAGTTGAAGTTTTTGCTCAAAGGATTAAACATAGAACCAAAGGGTACCCCTCCACCCGCAATGGAGGACACAGTATAGCAATTAAAGATGGCCCTAAAGGAGCCGCCTAGAGAACTTCCCGAGGATATAGATCCCAGAGAGGACGAGGAACTTAGGGACAGAATGGCAACTTCAAACAAAACAACTGTGGATATTCCAATCGACGATAATGACCTAGCGATGGTCTTGAAAATTGGATCCCAGTTAGACCCCCTTCGCGCAAAAGAATTGACCAACTTCTTAAAAGCCAACCTAGATGTGTTTGCCTGGACCCATGTTGACATGTGTGGGATATCCCCATCAATCATGAGCTACTCGTTGAGTATCAACCGGAAGCATCCACCCGTCAAGCAGAAAAGGCGAATGTTAGGCCCAGAGAGGTCAGCTGCCTTAAAGGAAGAAGTTGATAAGCTGAAGAGAAATGGATTTATTAGAGATTCAACTTACCCGGAATGGATTTCAAATCCGGTTTTAGTAAAGAAGGCCAACGGGAAGTGGCGCACCTGCATCAATTTTAATATTTGAACAAGGCTTGCCCGAAGGATAGTTTTCCACTTCCTAGAGTCGATCAATTGGTCGATTCAACAGCAGGTCACGAACTTCTCTCCTTCATGGATGCGTATTCTGGATACAATCACATCCCAATGCATGTGCCTAATCAGGAGAATGCCAGCTTCATTATAGATTTGGGATTGTACTTCTATGTAGTGATGCCTTTCGGCTTGAAGAATGCTGGAGCAACATATCAACGACTAGTAAACCGGATATTCTATAGTCAGATTGGGAAGATGATGGATGTAACACCCCGAGTTTTAGTTAATACTAAAATTCACTAATTACAGAATAAATAATCTCAGATGTGAGAATTGGGGGAAACGGGCTGCGTCATTGCGTTCGTCTCGGAAAAATACGCGAAATAGAGTCCGAGTTTTCGAGAATTGGAGTCCGTATGGCCCGGTTATGGCCCAAAGAAGTTTTCCTAAAATTCAAAGTTAAAAACAAATGCAAAATCATATTTCGAAATTGGAGCCAGCAAGGGGCCAGGCGGGAAGTTTCCCGCCCTACCCATGTCGACAGGGCTGTCGACAGGCCTGTCGACTGGGGGGTCGACTTGCCTGTCGACTTGCCTGTCGACCTGGGCGCGGCGTCCAGGGAGCCTGGGTGCACCAGGTTGGGTTTTAGGCTGGCTTGGAGGGCTGGGTTCTAGAGATTTCCTAAATCTAACGGTCCTAATCTAATCTAGGGTTAATCTAAGGGCCTAAAACACTACCTAATCCTATAAATAAGACCCCAACCCTACCCTAATTCATTCATAATTAGATCTTGTAACTAAACTATGGCAAAATGAAACTTGATCATGGCCTCCACAAATCAATGAAGAGAGTTGCAAGCTAATCAACCTCTAATCAACATCTTCTTCAACTAAAGCAACTAATTCCACTTCATAAGTTTGCTAATCTTGGTTTTGGTGAGTTCCTATAGCTTTAATAATCAATTGTTAAATTGATTATGGTAGGATATGATAAGACATGGCTATGTTTGTGGATAAATATGTTTATGCAAGTTTAGTATATTGTATGTTATGTGTTTGGCAAGTTTTATGCTACATGCAAGTTTAATGCCATGTTTTATGATGCAAAACACTAAGTTGAACATTTATGCATATGTAACATGTTATGCAAACTATATGAGAGAGTATATGCAAGTTATATGTAATAAGATATGCAAGTTATACATGGGGTTTTATGCATGCTAAGTGTTTGGTTTTATGCATGCTAAGTGTTTGGTTTTATGCATGCTAAATATTTGGTTTTGTGCATGCTAAGTATGTGGTTTTGTGCATGCTAAGTAATTGGGTTTATGCATAATAAGTAATTGATTTTATGCATGCTAAGTAGGTGGTTTTATGCATGCTAAGTGTTTGGTATTATGCATAAATCATGACATGCAAGTTTACCCTTTTAAATGTGATGCATATATATGCAAGATGGCACCTTTATATGCTGTGAATATATATATATATATATATATATGCATGTTTACCCTCCTTTAAGATGCAAGTCATATATGCAAGTTCAACATGCTATGTAAGTTATGTGTATGCTTATATGCAAGCTCAACATGTTATGCAAGTTATGTGTATGACGTTATGTAAGTTATGTGCATGTTGTTATGCAAGTTCATACGCAAGTTATGTGTATGATGCTATGCAAGTTATTTGCATGATGCTATGCAAGTTATGTGTATGTTGATATGTAAGTTATGTTTATGATATTATGAAAATTGTGTGTATGATGTTATGCAAGTTAACATGTAACATGTCGTGCAAGTTCACACCTTTAAGACATATGCAAGTTCACCCTTGTAAAACCTATGAACACTTATGCAAGTTGCCTTTAGATATGACATATGTATGTGCATGCAAGTTGGGTTATTTAGCAATGCTAGTTGGGTTAATATTATGATGTAAGTGGACACCTTTTAACCCATGTTAATGCTAATGTATGCTAAGTGAAACCCATGTTAATTGTGAAAGAATCTTCTCTTGGAAATATGTCGTGTTAGCATAAGTACGTGGGGGAAACGATGGGGTTAATTGACATGTTAATGAAATGGTGTGAAATGGTTATGATTAAGCATACCATAAAATGAATAAGCATAAGTGGGAATTTACCTATTGAGTTAGGTCTACCCCATGGGAATTTACCTATTGAGTTAGGTCTACCCATGTTATGGAATTGGGAATTTACCTATTTAGTTAGGTCTACCCATATTCTTAAAAATGTGATATTAATTAGGGATAATTAATATGGGGGTGATTAATTAGGTGTAATTAATCGACTAAGACACGAGGTTGGACTCATTTGTAGTGTAAAACTGCCCGGACCCAACCGGCTTAACCAGTTGCTACAAATGTTAGCCCAATGTGAGAGGTCTTAGGCACAAACTAAATACGTGATTAACGTAAAGACACGAGGTTAGACTCGGTTATGACGTAAGGCTGCCCGGACCCAACCGGCTTAACCAGCGGTCATAAAAGATAGTCTAATTTGAGAGGTCTTTATGAGGATCACGGTCTTAATTAATTAAGAAACACTTAACCAAATTAGCATGTAGTGGGACATGAGGGTTAAGTGGGTGCCTTGGGTGGCATGTAGTAACTAGTGGGGGTGCCTCGGGTGGCATGAGGAAACTAGTGGGTTGCCTTGGGTGGCAATAGAAAATACGATTAGAATACTTAACCAAAGTGGAACATGTAATTAAAACATGGGTGAAGGGTTAAGTAAGTGCTTTGGGTGGCATGTGGAAATCTAGTGGGTGCCCTATGTGGCAATTGAAATATGATTGATGACTTAACCAAATCTTAACATGTAAGTGGGCATGACTATATAAGGGGTTAAGTGGGATGCACTAGATAAAAGTGGCAAGCTTAAGTAGTAGCTTGTGGGGGGGCCATTTCAACCAATATCCCAAACGTATCTTTGTGGGCTCGACTCTAGTCGAGTGACGGGACACGCATATTGGGCTTGACTATAAGTGGCCAAAACGGGTTAACGGTGGCAACGCAGGATCAACGGGTTTCATATGCGTGTGTGGACCCGGGCTGGTTGGTAAGTCGTTGTTGCATCGTGTAGATATAAAGCCGTGCACCGTTGATATTATCAGGTAGCCACTTTGGGGAATGATACACCCCCTTTGTGGGACCAGCACGGGTATCTACGGTAGGGAGCCGATCGCTTGGGAGTAGTGGGTACACCTAGTAAAGATAGGGGCAGACGGCACCTGTGTAGGGGTACAAGAAACTACTGGGTAAAAATTTCTAAGTACACTTAGTGGGATCAACCTTTAAGTAGGAATTACTCTTGGTGGGTAGAACTGGTGTGGTGCAGTGTAGGAATTACCCTTGGGTGGGTAGATCTGGGGTGGTGTAAGTTAGTAATTATCCTTGGGTGGATAAACGCGTCTTTTCGGTTATCGTAGTACATCCGGTATGTAGTTGGCTACTTAGTGTAGTCATTATCCCCAGAGGTACCGTACCTTGTTTATGTCATACCCTAATTACTTTAATGGTTGTATTGTTAGGGTTATAGGACTCACTCATACTTATGTCTGACCCCGTTGTTTTTATTTTTTTTCAACCCTCAGGTTATCAGAGTGGGCCCGGTACGAGTGGGCTTAGATCAGGCTGCTTTATTCTCTTTTGGAGCTTGGACCATAGATGTAGAGCTCAGCTTACCCTTTCTTTTATGGCTATCAGTTCATGTATTGGGATTATGTACTTTTATTTATCAGGATGGATATTTTGTACTTGACTCTTATTATGATGTAACCAAACATGTTTTACTTTCCGCTGCAATGAAATGATGTTTTAAGATTTTCAAGTACTACTTAAATCTGTCTTGTTGTAATTTTTCTGTTCTATATTCACTTAAAATACTCCACCAATGTTATGGCATTCCCTTAGCGAGTGACCATAGCGGGTGTGGGGTGTTACACGTGGTATCAGAGCTTAAGGTTACCAGAACAGATAATTTTTTTAGAAAAACTATTTTCTAGGAATATTTTTGAAAGGAGTATTTTCAAAAACATGTCTTTTAAGAGAAAAGTTTTTGAAAGAAAAGCATAATCCCCGATAGCCATATCTTTATCTTTCGAATTCTCCGTTTTGAATCTCTTCCTCTCTCGATTTTGAGCTTCCCCTCCGTGTATAGATGACCTTTCTAAGATAGATAAGGATGAAAAACCACTTCAAGGGACTTAGACGTTAGTCGGATTAGAAGTTGGTTCAAGAAGGAGGAGGACTGGTAGGTACCTATTAGATAGACGATGGGAGGAAGGCTCAAATAGTTGATGTTTAATGAAGAACGAAACCTCATTGATGGGAGGTTACGAGTGGAGAATGGGAAGAAGAAGGCTAGTAGTTATCCTTTTGGGAGGAATAGGACACCTTATTAGGATTGTCCAAAGAAGCAAGGGCAAGGTATGGAATCTTCTGGAGGGTAGTTGTATTCCCTCACGACTAGGGTACCAAATGGGGATAGACCATCTAGGTTGGAATTTGGATTTCTATATTATCCGGTTCAAACTTTATTTGATTATGATGCATCGAGTTCGTTTATCTCATCATTGTTAGTTGAGTCACTGCACTTAGACACCAGTTTGGTAGATGATCCCTTAGTTGTTTCAAACCCAATTGGGCTCCATGATGTGTTTGGGTTTGAAAGTTTCTATACTTAGCGTTGAGTTTAGGTTTGATGCTTGTTGGGCTTCACGGGCTATGGGTTAGTTTTGGGCATGGACTGGTTATCCAGTAGGGGTGCCGTTCTTGATTTTGAAGGGAGAGTTGTTAGGCTTATGACCCGCTTGGGTAACACTCTCGAGATCTCTTGTAATCCCATAGAATCTGTTATGCTAAGTTATCTAGAATCGCTTGACACGTCGATCTAGAGTTTGCGATCTGTTAGAGCGGTCCGGGAAAACTCGGATGTGTGTGAGGAGGTGAAGGGCTTACCTCCGAAGCGGGAGATTGACTTCCGAATATATCTGGTGGATAATGCTAAACCAGTATCTTGCCCAGTGTGCCACATGGCTCCTCGTGAGAGGAGGGAACTCCATAAGTAAGTAGGCAATTTGCTTGAGAAGGGGTTCATAAGACGAAGTATATCGGAGTGGGGTGCTCCAGTAGTTTTTGTCACGAAGGCGGATGGGTCCCTCAGACTTTGTGTAGGCTAAAGAGAACTAAATAAACTCACAAAGAAGAATAGACACCCATTGCCGAGGATTGATGATCTCTTTGATCAGTTGGCTGGCACCTCAGTATTTCTGTAGTAGGACTTAGCCACGGGATTTCATCAGCTGAGAGTGGCTGAGGATAATATAGAGAAGACTGCCTTTAGGACTCCGGATGATTTTTTTTATGAGTGGCTGGTGATGCCATTTGGTTTGACGAACGCCCCCGCATACTTTGTTGATTTGATGAGAAGGGTGTTCAAGGAGTACCTAAATAAGTTCGTGATGGTCTTTGTGGATGACATCTGGGTCTTTTCTAGGAGCGAAATAAGTTTTCGTATGTGCTCAATGGGGTGAACAAAGCCAGTTATGGGAAAACGGTGGTTTTGGAACGAGACTGGCGAGGACATCCAAAGTTGGTCAAAGGCTTAATTGATTAGCCATTTTTGCTAGTATCATCTCACGTAGGTCGCCTGAACTCGAAGGAGATATCCCTTGGGTGTTTGTCTGATATTGGTTTAGGCCTTTGGGGCTTGCATTTGGGGGATGTCGAGTTCGACTAGGGTGGTCTGCGTGAGAGATGGACAGTTGTGATGATTTTGGATGGGATTCTTAGCATCCTATGAGCTTGAGATAGGGTATACCCATGGCAAGGGAAACATGGTAGCGGACGCCTTAAGTAGAAAAAGGTTGTCCTTGAATTCATTGTTCGTTGAACGACGGAGCTTAGAGTTTATTTCTATGTTTGACTTTAGACCTTCCGTTGACTTTGTACCCGGTTTGCTAGCCTCCTTGGAGGTTAGGCCTACTCTTTTGGGGCGTATTGGCGGAGCACAGCGGGACGACCCACAATTGGTTGAGTTAGCAAAGAAGCTCATGAGGGGGGGAGTCGTCCAGCCATTTGAGTAGGTACACCCTAGATGGTAAGGGGTGGTTGCGTAGAGACGGTAGACTTTGTGTACCGCAAGACGAAGGTTTGAGGAAGGCTATACTTGATGATGCACATCGGTCGAAGATGACCATTCATCCCGGTGGGGACAAGATGTACCAAGACGTGAAGCGAGTTTTCTTTTGGGCCGGTATAAAGAAAGACGCGGCCGAGTATGTCGCTAGATGCTTGGTGTGCCAACAAGTAAAAGCGGAGCAAAAGAAACCAGGTGGGTTGCTTCACCCATTGGAAGTTCCGCAATGGAAGTGGGATAGCGTCTCGATGGATTTTATTGACGGGTTACCCAGATCAAGAAAAGGGTAATACGGGAATTTGGGTGGTGGTAGACAGACTTACTAAGAGCGCCCATTTCATACCTGTGAAGAGCAAGAGGACCGCTCCATGGCTAGCTTTTGTATATCTTCGAGAGATAGTTCGATTGCATGGGGTACCCTCTAGCATAGTGAGTGATCGAGATCCTATCTTCACTAGCGAGTTCTGGAGAAGTTTGCAAGAAGCAGTGGGGACTCAATTGTGTCTGAGCACCGCATATCATCCTCAGACGGACGGCCAGACTGAGAGGGTGAATCGTGTCCTAGAAGACCTTTTGAGGCTTTGTATCTTAGATTTTGGAGGTACATGGGAAGAGCATCTTCCATTGGTGGAGTTCGCATATAATAACAGCTTTCAGTCCAGTATTGGTATGGCACCTTTCGAAGCTCTTTATGGAAGGCCTTGTCGATCACCTACACGTTGGTGGGAATCTACGGATGGGATCTTGCTTGGGCCGATAAGATTAGAAAGACTTTGGGAAAAGATTGATTTGATTCGAAGAAGGATGAAAGCGGCGCAAGATAAACAGAAATTTTATGCGGACAAGAGGAGAACAGAGCTTGAGTTTGATAGTAGGACATGCTTTTTTATCAAGGTATCTCCGTTACGGAATGTGGTTCACTTTGGATCTGTTGGGAAGTGAGTACCAAGGTTTGTTGGGCCGTTTCCTATTAAGGAAAGGATTGGACAGATGACATATAGAGTGGAGTTGCCGACAGGCTTAGTGGTGTACATGATGTATTCCATGTGTCCCATTTGAGGAAGTGCTTACATGAGACCGCAGAGGTGGTGGAGCCGAGCTTGCTTAAAGAAGTGGAAGTAGAGCGTGATGCGACTATTCGACGAGCTCCTACCTGCATCCTTGGGTCAGAGACTAGGAAGTTGAGAAACAGAGGGGTTCAACTAGTCAAAGTGCAATGGGGAGAAGATGAGAGCAACGCAACTTGGGAGACGGAAGCGAAGATGCGTTCATTGTACCCATTTCTTTTTGAGGGTATGTCTTTACTTTCTCCTCTATCGTTGTCTAGTACTTATCTTATCTTTAGTATATCCTCTCGTTAGTACCTTTGACCTTTAGATAGGGTAAACCTATGGTTGAAACATGTGTTTGAGACATGTTATGTTTGATGGATGCATGTGGATGCAAGTGGTTGCTAGTGGTTGCTCGTGGATACATATACACACACTCTAGGCACTAGATCGGCTCAGTCACTTCATATTGCATATTGCATATAATTGTGTGTAGGTAGCTATATTTATGGATGTATAATGATTGTGTTATCATATGGATGATGCATTTTGGTGAATGATTGTGCACTCATATAGATACTGTATGTGTCGATAGGGTTATCTCGCATACATATTGGATGCATGGCACTATCATGGTTTGCATATGTTCGTACATTTGATAGGGAACATATACACACACTTTTCGCATATGCTCATACATCATTAGAGATTGTTTTAAGGACAATGGATGCCCGTGTTTGATTGATTGAGTAGATGATTGTTTGGATGGTAGGATATGCATTCTCCTTAGCTTAGAGATTTCGGGGACGAAATCCTTTAAGGAGGGGAGAATGTAACACCCCGAGTTTTAGTTAATACTAAAATTCACTAATTACAGAATAAATAATCTCAGATGTGAGAATTGGGGGAAACGGGCTGCGTCATTGCGTTCGTCTCGGAAAAATACGCGAAATAGAGTCCGAGTTTTCGAGAATTGGAGTCCGTATGGCCCGGTTATGGCCCAAAGTAGTTTTCCTAAAATTCAAAGTTAAAAACAAATGCAAAATCAGATTTCAAAATTGGAGCCAGCAAGGGGCCAGGCGGGAAGTTTCCCGCCCTACCCATGTCGACAGGGCTGTCGACAGGCCTGTCGACTGGGGGGTCGACTTGCCTGTCGACTTGCCTGTCGACCTGGGCGCGGCGTCCAGGGAGCCTGGGTGCACCAGGTTGGGTTTTAGGCTGGCTTGGAGGGCTGGGTTCTAGAGATTTCCTAAATCTAACGGTCCTAATCTAATCTAGGGTTAATCTAAGGGCCTAAAACACTACCTAATCCTATAAATAAGACCCCAACCCTACCCTAATTCATTCATAATTAGATCTTGTAACTAAACTATGGCAAAATGAAACTTGATCATGGCCTCCACAAATCAATGAAGAGAGTTGCAAGCTAATCAACCTCTAATCAACATCTTCTTCAACTAAAGCAACTAATTCCACTTCATAAGTTTGCTAATCTTGGTTTTGGTGAGTTCCTATAGCTTTAATAATCAATTGTTAAATTGATTATGGTAGGATATGATAAGACATGGCTATGTTTGTGGATAAATATGTTTATGCAAGTTTAGTATATTGTATGTTATGTGTTTGGCAAGTTTTATGCTACATGCAAGTTTAATGCCATGTTTTATGATGCAAAACACTAAGTTGAACATTTATGCATATGTAACATGTTATGCAAACTATATGAGAGAGTATATGCAAGTTATATGTAATAAGATATGCAAGTTATACATGGGGTTTTATGCATGCTAAGTGTTTGGTTTTATGCATGCTAAGTGTTTGGTTTTATGCATGCTAAATATTTGGTTTTGTGCATGCTAAGTATGTGGTTTTGTGCATGCTAAGTAATTGGGTTTATGCATAATAAGTAATTGATTTTATGCACGCTAAGTAGGTGGTTTTATGCATGCTAAGTGTTTGGTATTATGCATAAATCATGACATGCAAGTTTACCCTTTTAAATGTGATGCATACATATGCAAGATGGCACCTTTATATGCTATGAATATATATATATATATATATATATATATATATATATATATATGCATGTTTACCCTCCTTTAAGATGCAAGTCATATATGCAAGTTCAACATGCTATGTAAGTTATGTGTATGCTTATATGCAAGCTCAACATGTTATGCAAGTTATGTGTATGACGTTATGTAAGTTATGTGCATGTTGTTATGCAAGTTCATACGCAAGTTATGTGTATGATGTTATGCAAGTTATGTGCATGATGCTATGAAAGTTATGTGTATGTTGATATGTAAGTTATGTTTATGATATTATGAAAATTGTGTGTATGATGTTATGCAAGTTAACATGTAACACGTTGTGCAAGTTCACACCTTTAAGACATATGCAAGTTCACCCTTGTAAAACCTATGAACACTTATGCAAGTTGCCTTTAGATATGACATATGTATGTGCATGCAAGTTGGGTTATTTAGCAATGCTAGTTGGGTTAATATTATGATGTAAGTGGACACCTTTTAACCCATGTTAATGCTAATGTATGCTAAGTGAAACCCATGTTAATTGTGAAAGAATCTTCTCTTGGAAATATGTCGTGTTAGCATAAGTACGTGGGGGAAACGATGGGGTTAATTGACATGTTAATGAAACGGTGTGAAATGGTTATGATTAAGCATACCATAAAATGAATAAGCATAAGTGGGAATTTACCTATTGAGTTAGGTCTACCCCATGGGAATTTACCTATTGAGTTAGGTCTACCCATGTTATGGAATTGGGAATTTACCTATTTAGTTAGGTCTACCCATATTCTTAAAAATGTGATATTAATTAGGGATAATTAATATGGGGGTGATTAATTAGGTGTAATTAATCGACTAAGACACGAGGTTGGACTCATTTGTAGTGTAAAACTGCCCGGACCCAACCGGCTTAACCAGTTGCTACAAATGTTAGCCCAATGTGAGAGGTCTTAGGCACAAACTAAATACGTGATTAACGTAAAGACACGAGGTTAGACTCGGTTATGACGTAAGGCTGCCCGGACCCAACCGGCTTAACCAGCGGTCATAAAAGATAGTCTAATGTGAGAGGTCTTTATGAGGATCACGGTCTTAATTAATTAAGAAACACTTAACCAAATTAGCATGTAGTGGGACATGAGGGTTAAGTGGGTGCCTTGGGTGGCATGTAGTAACTAGTGGGGGTGCCTCGGGTGGCATGAGGAAACTAGTGGGTTGCCTTGGGTGGCAATAGAAAATACGATTAGAATACTTAACCAAAGTGGAACATGTAATTAAAACATGGGTGAAGGGTTAAGTAAGTGCTTTGGGTGGCATGTGGAAATCTAGTGGGTGCCCTACGTGGCAATTGAAATATGATTGATGACTTAACCAAATCTTAACATGTAAGTGGGCATGACTATATAAGGGGTTAAGTGGGATGCACTAGATAAAAGTGGCAAGCTTAAGTAGTAGCTTGTGGGGGGCCCATTTCAACCAATATCCCAAACGTATCTTTGTGGGCTCGACTCTAGTCGAGTGACGGGACACGCATATTGGGCTTGACTATAAGTGGCCAAAATGGGTTAACGGTGGCAACGCAGGATCAACGGGTTTCATATGCGTGTGTGGACCCGGGCTGGTTGGTAAGTCGTTGTTGCATCGTGTAGATATAAAGCCGTGCACCGTCGATATTATCAGGTAGCCACTTTGGGGAATGATACACCCCCTTTGTGGGACCAGCACGGGTATCTACGGTAGGGAGCCGATCGCTTGGGAGTAGTGGGTACACCTAGTAAAGATAGGGGCAGACGGCACCTGTGTAGGGGTACAAGAAACTACTGGATAAAAATTTCTAAGTACACTTAGTGGGATCAACCTTTAAGTAGGAATTACTCTTGGTGGGTAGAACTGGTGTGGTGCAGTGTAGGAATTACCCTTGGGTGGGTGGATCTGGGGTGGTGTAAGTTAGTAATTATCCTTGGGTGGATAAACGCGTCTTTTCGGTTATCGTAGTACATCCGGTATGTAGTTGGCTACTTAGTGTAGTCATTATCCCCAGAGGTACCGTACCTTGTTTATGTCATACCCTAATTACTTTAATGGTTGTATTGTTAGGGTTATAGGACTCACTCAGACTTATGTCTGACCCCGTTGTTTTTATTTTTTTCCAACCCTCAGGTTTTCAGAGTGGGCCCGGTACGAGTGGGCTTAGATCAGGCTGCTTTATTCTCTTTTGGAGCTTGGACCATAGATGTAGAGCTCAGCTTACCCTTTCTTTTATGGCTATCAGTTCATGTATTGGGATTATGTACTTTTATTTATCAGGATGGATATTTTGTACTTGACTCTTATTATGATGTAACCAAACATGTTTTACTTTCCGCTGCAATGAAATGATGTTTTAAGATTTTCAAGTACTACTTATATCTGTCTTGTTGTAATTTTTCTGTTCTATATTCACTTAAAATACTCCACCAATGTTATGGCATTCCCTTAGCGAGTGACCATAGCGGGTGTGGGGTGTTACAATGGAAGTATATGTCGATGATATGCTTGTGAAATCCAGGCAATCATCCAACCATACCGCTGATTTGGAAAAAATGTTTGGCATCCTTAGGCGATATGGGATGAAGCACAACCCACTAAAATGTTCATTCGGAGTAGCTTCTGGAAAGTTCTTGCGTTTTATCGTCAGCTCACGTGGAATTGAAATCAGTCCGGACTAGATCGCAGCAATCAGGAACATTCAAGAACCAAGGCAAATTAAAGAAGTGCAAAGCCTCGTTGGGAAAGTAGCCGCATTAAGTAGATTCATCTCCAAAGCTACAGATTAGTGCATTCCATTTTTCGATTTGATAAAGCGAGGGAAGCACAATTTCAAATGGACTCCTGTTTGTGTAGAAGCATTTCAGAACCTCCTAAATCATCTGGAAAAACCTCCAATATTGTCCAAGCCGGTGGATCACGAGGATTTGTTCATGTCATCCCACGCAATAAGTTCAGCCCCGGCAAGGGAAGAAGATAAAGTCCAGAGATCGGTGTATTATGTAAGTAAGAAACTAGCGGCGGCGGAACGGAACTACCCAAAGATAGAAAAGCTTGCGTACAGTTTGCGGATCGCATCTAGAAAGCTCCGCCACTATTTTCAGGCTCATCATATCACTGTGTACGCCGATCACCCGCTATGGCAAGTGTTGCAAAGACCAGAGGCATCAGGATGGCTACTCAAGTGGAAAATCGAGTTGAGTCAATTTGACCTGAACTTTCAGCCCCGAAGATCGATAAGGGGGCAAGTATTAGAAGATTTTGTAGCAGAGTTTACCATCCTGGAGGACGAGGTGGTGAGTGAAGAAGTTGATCCTCCAAAACAACTTGATGACCCTAATGCCTGGAAACTGTATACCGACGGAGCCAGGAATGACAAACGATCCCATGCTGGGGTAGTACTGGTAACTTCCGAAGAACGATCAGTATATTATGCTTTGAGGTTAGAGTTCCACGCCACCAACAATGACTCGGAGTATGAAGCCCTGATTGTCGGGCTTAAGCTTGCGAGGGAGCTAAGAATAGCGAAGTTGGATATCATTTGCGATTCGAGGATAGCGGTGAACCAGGTTAATGAAGAGTTTCAGGATAAATGACCAAGGCTTATATCATACATGAGGGAAGTAAGAAAATTGTTCGATGGCTTGGAACACTACAGTATAACACACATCCCCCGATCAGAGAACCAGAGGGCGGATAAGTTAGCCAAAATGGCAAGTTCCGATAACCCTAAGAACACAGAGATGGTCCCGATAGAGATACTGCAGTCTCCGAGTATCGATCAGATGAAAGTTGATCCTGTACTGGAGACTGATCCAGAAAGGGAGTCATGAATGACACCCATAAAGAACTTCTTAATAAATGGGATACTTCCCACCAGAAAGAGCGAAAGGCGTGCTATTATTCGTAAAGCCTCTAGATATATTGTAATGGCCCGAAAATCCATACCAATTTGAGCTGACTAATATTCTACACATTCAACTCAAAGTGCACGAAAATTCAAATCATTAATAGAAAGAAATTAGAGGATGAGATAGAAAAGATAGAACTAATAGAATAGAAGAAGAACCTCAGAATCAGAGTAAACACGAATCTCACAGCGGAACAAATAAGATGTATTATAACATAGCTTTGAAGTACACAAACTGAATTTGTATATACATACCATATCAGAGTATAACTCATATATATTACAGCGGAAATAATCTCTAACTAACTAATGGTGAAGCCTTCTGCTTCCAGCTCCTCCAAGTGAATCTGCAAAGCCTGAAACACTTGACTGCCCGTACAAATTTGGGCACCCAAGAGTTTAGGGAAAACAAACAAAATAAACTTTGGGTCAGTCATGGGACTGGTGTGAGTAAATTCCAACCATGATGTTTAACTTTTGAAAATTCTTTTGAAACAAAAGAATAATAGTAAGACCAGCCCACACATAAACATGGACATTTTTTACCTTACTATAACCCAAAATACTTTGATATCAAAATTCAGTGATATTATAATAATGTCTAATCAAGTAAATAAGAAAATAGCAGAACGCTTGCATCTCACGCTCTACATATATATAGTATAAAATCAGAAACCGTAGGGCACTTACTGGAGAATGGATTCCAACAGACAAGGTACGGGAGCACCTTCCGATCAGTGTACTCTAGAGGGTATACACTGGGGTTCAACAAGAACATCTTGCAACTCGGCCACACATGACCGACCATTCATTTAGCTTGAGTGTATCGAATATATTGCCACCCACGGTTGTTGGCCATCCAACCGTCATCCGAAGATATAGAGTCGGCAAGAAGAACAAATATGAATTTTCTCTAGATCGGTGACAATACACCCTGCTTGGGGTTGACCCAACTAGCCATGCGGCCTAGCCCAACTTTTGTTACTTCCTGGTTGTGAGGCTAGAGGCTACGTCGATCTTCAGAACATCTGATCACCATTCACTTTGAATGCCACATCGTCAAACCCGTCAATTCACTAATCGATTTCCAAAAATATCACGGGTATAAAAAGCTAAGAGGAACGAGTTCCTCCGCCACCAGACGTAATACCTTTAAGAGATCAACCAAACGTGATTTGTTAGGTATACTCTGTCAGACACTCGTCCATACAAGTTGTCCTAGGACTGGACAAACATAAAGCACCATTCTGGAACAGAACGACCCTTGCATTTCACTCCGTCTTCAATTTCCTTCGGCATCATCTAATTCTCAACGCTTATGCCTATATGGAGTGGTTTTCGGATAATATGTCCAACCGGTCTCTCCGTATTGACAACGATGGTCAAAACACTTCGATAGTCGATTATTTAACTATCAAGTAAAAACAAACATCCGTTCAAATGTACAACCAATCATCACACAAACACTGGCCCTTTTATTTGATACTAACTTTCTAGTTTCCCATATTTTTATAAACTCTTCTTTATTTCCCTTTATAACTAATGCAATACGCTGCTATATTCTCCCTTTTATAACTACTGAAATACGCTGCTATATTTTCCTTTATAACTAATGCAATACGCTGCCATATTTTCCTTTATAACTAATGCAATATGCTGCTATATTCCCCTTTTATAACTACTACAACACGCTGCTATATTCCCCTTTGTAACTACCGCAGTACGCTGCCACGTTTCCCTTTATGACCACTGCAAATTGTTTTCTCCTAAATTGTTATTCACCTTTAAAATATGGATACTATTCTTCCATAAAAATATAGACTCGTTAATCCAATAAATCTTGAGTTCATTTGTAAATACAGTTACAGGTTACAATTCCATTTATCGATTTATTTCAAAAATAATTAAGTTCCAATTTCAAGTAAACTTCATGTTCAATAAATACCAAGTTTATACCAAATCTCGATTTCACATTCTATTATAGTATATTGGTTTTCAAACCAAAATACTACTAATTTATCAAATTCCATGTTATATATAATATCTAATTTATAAAAATAATTTATTAATAACATTCGACATTGTCACATTCTAATTACAGATCCTTACGGTTTTACTTAGTTCTATTCATATTCGAATATCGAAATAATTCCATCAAGTTCTACTTAAATGATTCTCCCATTTCTTGTTGGTAAATTCATTCTTATATTTCCCAATTTATTTAGTTATAACTATTCCATTTTTATCACTAAATATCATTTACAATCAAACTATTCGTTTTAATATAACTAACATAGGTTATTGTATTTTAGCCCAATCAAAATTAAATTTCCATTTTTTTAAATATAATAAATAATGGATCCTTTTTAAACTTGAATTCCTTGCCAATATATTTACAGGAATTAAAGAACCGTTATATCAGGGCCAATGTAATTCCATATCCAAATAAACAAGAATCAACCATGGATTATTCAATAAAATTGGTATCCAACTAATATATATATGCAACGATATAAATATTATTCAACCAATTTAACTATAATTTACCTAAACGACCTTCACATAGCATTCAACCAATATTTAAAACTATTAAAATATTTTAAACTGATCAGAGTTAGTGAGTTTACTCACATTTGCGCGTTAATCGTTAAATACGATTTGCGTCGGCTGATTTGGTTTAGCGGTTTATTTTGCCTAAGTTCAGATGAGCTCCAAATGGCTTTGAATCAGTTCCACAACGTAGCCTCATGATGTAGTCAGCGATCATACGATCATAACGGATCCATATTTGCCAAATTCTGCTTCAGGCACATCGTGATGTCCCTTTCTATAAACGAAAAAACCCATCTCCAGAGAAGTACAAGCAAGCTCCTTCTTCTATACAACCGCATCCTAGCCCTCTATAGAACTCATGTCCACCATCAACTACTGTGCTTTTGTTTCCACGGCTACAATGTAGGTTGCGCCATCATAAAACAACCCGTAAGCTTCTTATAAAAAACTACACCATATTGCAAACCATGAGCTGTTCCACTACTCCTCTCATTCATACAAAGATACCCATTAAAACTCCTCTTCCTGCCATGTCGTTACTCCCCATTTGAACACAGTACTCTCTCTCCTTTAAAACTCCATACACTCCGCCCCTCCTTGCGTCTACTACTACACGTCCATCCCTTTCGGACTCTCGCCTTTCCAATCCCTCATCTCCTCTCTATTTCACGAATTGAAGGAGATCACTAATTTGGAGCGAAGAAAATTAATGGGACTTGAAATATTTTTTTATTTTTTGGTCCCAGCTAGAAGAAAATGCCTCCGTTTTTATACTACTAAACTACTTCGCATGTAAGTAATAAATACTATTGGGTAGGCCAGTTTTAATATTCATGATAGGGTGATGGTCCGTTTCTTAAATGGAATGCAGTAGGTACACGCAGGCTATTTGTTTATACGATTTTCTCAAATCTAATTGTCCTCATTTTCAGTGATTTAGGTTAGTAGGAGCATGGTATCATAAATGAGTATGGCGTGCATGTTTTGAATGTATGGCCTTGTTGTGTCACTTTCATGTTTAATGGATGATATGGGGTCGGCATAGATACTTTCTTCATGGCAATGTTTGTGTATTAATTAGGTATGGGTTTGTCTGTGCGTTGGTCAACGTGAAAAAAAATGTTGGCATCCTATTTTATATATTATATATGTATTGTTTTATGTTTTCAAATTTTAGTGTGTACCGCGTTATATAAGGTTTCGTTCATGTCCGAGACACTGCAGAAAGAAATAAAAATACAATCGTGTCCAGCGAGGTGTCACGATCCCAAAAATATAATAATATCGGTAGGTTAACTCATATTGTGAAACCCCAAAATGATGTTACAAGGTGCAAAATACTCCAAATAAAAAGTTGCGTATTTAATTAATTAAAATTTATAGTAAAATTTTAAAAATTAAATTATAGCTACGTCTCAAAAAAATCTTGTCTAAATTCGAAACCGATATTTAAATATATTCAAATAACCGTTATGGTCCATATACGATTTCATAACGACTTTCTGAATATTTGATTTGGACAAATCTTGCAATCTATACGACGAAATCTCCATTTTCCACTTCCATTAGAAAGATATAGTTTAACGGGTTCCAACGTTTCTTGTTTCGAAGAAATCCGACTTATAACGGATCCTGTACAATCAGTTGAAGTTCAAAACGTTATATTACGAACTACCGCGATATTACGGGCTCGATTATATTTAATATATATTTTTATACGTTCAACTTCGTTTTAATTAATATATAAATCCACTTATATTACGAATTCAATATTTAAACTGATTTAAATATTCCAATACAAACCGATAAAAATGCGGGACGTTACATTCCTTCCCCCTTAAAAGAATTTCGTCCCTGAAATTACCAAGGTAGAAAAATTGTTATGATCCCTATTATAACCAGATTAAAAATCTTTTATTTAATTTCTTACATTCAGTTTCCAACAGAACTGATTTATTCTAATTAAAATATTAATTCCTTCTTATTTACAAATACTTTCAGAAATTCTGAAAATTTCCTAACAGCTAAAATTTTCGGAGGATTTCGCCAGCAACTGCTCTGCACGGCTCAATCGGTATAACTACAACTCGCCCCTCTGGGCCTTCTCCAATCCAAAGGAAAATTAAACAACCAAACGGCTTGCCAACGTGACTCAGAAATCTCATGCTCAAATTATTTAAACATGTACCTTTTTGTCGGGCATTCAACTCTATCTCTTCCATTTCCAATCCAATCAACATACATAAATGCATTTCCAACTAATTTCCAGTCAGTTAATCCTTAACCAATAATTCTCTTACGTCCAAGCCAACTCCATTTCAAACTCCAATTTCAAATTTCCAATTTTTACTCAATAATCAAATTTCCCCTAAATTCGGTTCCATTCCAAATCTCATTTCACAAATTCTCTTACTTCACCAAGTTTAATTCTATCCCAATACGATTTCCACTTACTTGGTTTCAATTCAACTCCTGTTTATCCAACTTAGTTAAATTTCTATTTATTTACTTCAAAAGTAAATTTTAAATTTTAGAATTCAAATTCCTGAGGTTTTTATTTCAAATCAGTTTGAAATCATATATATATTCATAACATAGCAATTCAAACATTTGAATTTTCGAACAACTTATTTCAAAATAAAATCTTTGGTAGTAATTCGTCACTTAGAGACTCGAAAATGAACACCGATGATGGCCGGGATTATTTTCCAGCGATCAAAGTGAGTTCAATACTATATTACCTTAAAAACTCATTTATCAAAACTTCAAAATACCTTTCAAAATGTTTAGAAAACAATTTCAAATTTCCCCAAGATTTTTGAATTTCTATATATTTAATCCTTTTCCAAATTTCCAGGATTTATTTCAATTCTAGATTTAAATTTAGATTTAATCCATTTAATTTCACAAATTACATTATACAAGTTCTGATGGGTTATTTACGTAACCATCTTAACCATAATCTTATTCGACCATAATAATAACGAATATACCCCATTTATTAAATAATTCCAATAATATATACTTTCTTTATATCAAAATATATTTTAGGTAAAATTATTTCATTTACCCAGCTTTCAAAACAATATCATGTCGAATTACTCTGTTCAAGAGTTTAGAAACACCAATCAGTATGGTTTGCATTACCGTATCGACCAGAATTTATAAACCACTCGACAACCCAATCAACACAATATAAAATAGTTTTTATATCAATTTACAAATACGCGCTCATATATATATATATATTGTATATAACGGTGTTGTATACACAATTATATGATTTTTGTTTGATGATAACAACCAAATAAATATTATTATTAATGTATTTGAAATCATACTGTTATTCTACATCACATACAGGAATATTATATTTATATTTAAATTGAATACGACTGTATAGATATTCATATTTTCTTACAGTATTTTATTTAAATATAAATATTATATTTCTAACATTCAAACAGCACAATTATTTACAACTCCACTATTTAATCACTTCACAGAATTTGTACTTGTAAATACACAGTATACGATAAACAAATTTTGTTTGATGACAATAAAATAATATTTTATTTCAAACAATTTGTTTATTACAAATAAACAGTACAATCTCTTCACTACAACTTTCACACTCAGTATATTTTGCATCTACACATACATTCACTCAGTTACACATTGACACATACAAACTTATATACATTCACAAACACTGACACTCTGTTCTTCTGTTTTTCCATCTTCAATCTTCTAACTTCAGTCTTCATAGCATCTCCTCAGTCAGTCCAGTCATCACCTGTTTACCTGTCACATGAAACACACACACACACAGTACACTGCAATAGAAATAAAAACTGAATACATGCAGATTTGAAATTTATTTGCCTCAGTTTTCTGGTGTGTTTCTCATCATTTTTCATGACTTGATCTGATTCATCTGTGTCTAGGAAGACAGTTTGTATATGTACAGGGACAAGAAATTTTCTGAACGGCTGCATATACACACGTGTATATATATATACACGTGTGCACTGCCACGCCAATTCAGTGTGCAACTGAGGAGTAGCCACGTGGACCTTCTCAACTCAGTGCAACAATACAAAGTCAAAGCAGAAAATTCAAAACAATGCAAATGAACACAAGCAAGCCAAAGAGTCAAAATTAAACTGCTACAAGTCAGGTTTCAAGTTCAATGGCATCAACAAAATGATTGGTCATAGCAGATCACAAATGAAAGCAGCAAACTCAAAGTGCAGATCTGACATATATACATGTGCAACATGAAACATAACAAGAAACAAGAAGGATCAAGTGAAACTAAACAGAACTAGATGCAAACAGATGAAACAACATTTCTGAATGTTCACTTTAGCATACATGAAGAATGAGGTTAAAAAAAACATATCAACAAGCAAGTGGCAGTTCAGCTCAGCAAAAATACAAGTGCAACTATACAGATCAGATCATGCACAAATGCAGTAGCTCAAATGTATTCAAGCATGTGACAGGAGTGGTGAGACAAGGCAGATCAACACAAAGATCAATACATGCAAAGGTGGAAAGCAAGCATCTTAACATGGTTCAGCATGACAATACATGGTCAAGTTATACAGCAGTAAAGAGAGGTGTACATGCTAGTGAAACACTCAAGTCTCATGTCTCAAGCTTTCAAACAAACACAGGTATGATGAATGCAATATACTTAAATGGACGTGCCAAATAACCAAGAATAGGGACATGTGCAATACAAGCTAGACAAGTTGCAACTAGCAGAGCAATTCATATCAGCTCCAAGATGATATAATGGACAGCAAGTCAGGGACAAAGCATTCACATGCACAAGAAGTTGGTACACAAACATGAATGGCACAGCAACAATGTGATACTGGAGAATGAACATGCATGAATGAACTCACAAAAACAAACAACAATCAAGAGGACAAAGCAAATTTGGCCAGGCACTCAAGAGAGGAAAAAGCATGTCAATAAAAGGCAAAACTGAGTCGAGGATGAACATTTGAACAAGGTTATATTGGTGCATATGCAAATTAGTGTTGGGTTCAAGCCTACATGGTGAGCCAAGGGAATACATATACAGCAATATAAGTGAGGAGTAAATGATGCAGACACACACAAGCAAGGGTCTCCTGAATGTTTCACTGAATTCGGTCTAGCATGCAAAAAAAAACATAACAGAATTGGAAACTTATATCAACACACCAGAAACCAAGTTTTGTATATGACATTCAATATTTAAACGTTTCCTGGAAATCAATTCAGAGGATTTCCTGTGAAGTTCAAATCAAAATAAGTCATGGAGTATATATGGCAAAAGTTCATTTCAGAAATTACATTTGTTTGGCAAGAGTTTAAATTATTCCTGAAATTAGTATTACCTTTTTAGGTAAGAAATCACTGATTCCATTTCCAGAAACCACGACACATTTATTTGGCATTGAACAAATTCTTGGCAAAGTTTTCAACATCTCAAAATTCAGGAAACACACGTGCAAAATCATTCAAGGCAGATTTAAATCGAGGAAATAAAAGGCAATAAATTTCATAAAGGAGCCAATCACGCAAAAATTTCAAAAGGGGAAAGCATCGAGCCAAATCAGCCAAGTCTTTGGCGAAATCAGAGAGGGTGTAGAGTTTCTAATCCCTATTTCAACACCAATTTCATCACTGGCAACATATCAAAAAAAAACCAATAAAATTAACCGAGCACACAAAAGAATTAAAATCAGAAACCTCACCGAGTTTCGATCGCCAGAAAAAAGCCCGTATCAGACGTGAAGCTATCCATCGAAGAATCAAAGTTCATCAGAGAATCAGATTACATCAATCTGAAGTTTTGCGATTCGATTTGGGGGAAACAATATAACCCTAGCCGCCATTAAATTTTCCCAGAGACTAAAGAGATCGGGCAGAACTAAAATGGATGCATCATAGGAAATGGGCCGGCCAAGTTTACAAAGGGATAACCCTTATGTTTAACTCCTTAGGGTTTTAGCTTTGTTTTTCTTTGTTTTTAATTGGTTATTTTTGTATTTTCAATTTTGTTTGTAAACCGAACAGTTCTAGAATCTGTAAAATCTAGGGGAATCAGTCAGGGTGTTGATTGACAGTTGACAGAGTCTGTAAAATCTGGGTTACTGGTTACGGGGTCGTAAACAGGGGAATCCGATCGAGTGGATATCGTTCAGTCTACGGTTTTGAGCGTAGGGTTAGAATAGGAGCGGGGTTTGCAAGTGTACATGGTCTTGTATGCGGGATCTGTTCTATCACCTAGTAGAAACCTTAGAAATGCAGCAGCAGGTAGGGTTTTGCCGAAGCTGGGTATATCTGTGTGTGATTTATTTTCTGCATTTCTGTTTCTGCTATATTCTATGATCTGTTTATTATTTTAATATCCTGTCTGTTTTTTTTAATTCAGTTAAAAACTGTGATAAACCCTATTCACCCCCCCCCCCTCTAGGGTTAATCTAGATCCAACATTTGGTATCAGAGCTGGTATAAGGTTACAACATGATAGGGAGTTCTCGCTCTATGATCTAGTGGTGAAGTAGTGACTCTTATCCCTACATGTCTGTGGGTGGTTGTCCATGTCGAGAGGCAGGACGTGAAATCAGTCTCTGAGGTGCCATTGTAGGCCACCGAGGTGTGATTAAAATCCTCGAGAAGGAGACTACAAGTGGTATCAGAGCAGGTATTTCTTTAACTCTAGAGTCATGGGTAATCCTAGTCGTTAGTCTAGTGAGAGTCAGCCCAGTTCACCTCTAACTATTTTCACTGGAACAGATTTTTTAAACTAGAAATCCAAAATGGAATTTTATTTAAAAACTGTTAATATTAAATGTTGGGATGTTGTTATCAATGGGTACGATATGGTAGACAAAGTTTTTAATTCTCGTACTACACATATTCTATATTCTTATCTTGATGATAATCAATACAGTCTGATCTCCCATTGTTTAACTGCGCAGGAAATCTGGACAGCTCTCAATACGACGTATAGATAAATTGACAACAGTTACTCAAAACCCCAAAGTGCCTACTCAGATTCAGGGTTCTGTTCAACCGGATATACAAATGAAAACTCAGAAGGATCATATGATGGAGTATCAACAGATGCTGAAACAGAAAATTTCTCATATGAAGATTTAGTTTATGTGTGCGTTGATTTGACTAAATCTGTTGATAAACTCCAATCTAAAAACAAATCTTTGAAATCTAAGAATTCTGAGTTGACCAGCAAAATGGATGATTTGGAATCACAACTTGAATATATTAAAAATTCTTCAAATTCAATTTGCAAAAAATGTTTGAAATTGAAAACCAATCTTGTTCATCTCAATAAAAATATTCAAAAGTTTGAAAATGAAATTCTGATCTTAAATGAGAACAAGATTGAGTTATCAAGTTTGAATAATTCTTTACAAAAGGAATTTGAAATTTTTAAGACTGATATAAATTCCAAATTTGAAATTGCTGAAAAAGAAAATTTGTTGAAATCCGATTTGATTCTGAAAGAGCTTGAAACAGAGATTGAAATTTTCAAGAAATTTGAATCTGAAAATCGAAAACATTTTGAATCCGAAATTTCTGAGTCCCAAACCAGAATTAAATTACTTGAAAATGAAAATTTGTTTTTGAAACAAAACGATACTGAAAGGAGAAAGATCAGCATTAATCGTTGTTCGAATCTAATGAAAGAGAATTCTGATCTTAAATCTAAAATTCAACAACTTGAATTAACTCTGATCAAATTTTCTAACGGAGAAAAATCTCCAAATATGTTGTTGAAAAACCAATTCTTTTCAGGAAACAAAAATGGTCTTGGTTTTGGGAAAACAAATGATTCTGAAAAATTGAATTCTTGTGATTTTAAAAAACCTTTAAATTGCTTCAAAAAGTATCTTTCTGAAAATTTGAATTTTGAAAATTCCAAAAGGTTTTTAAATCACAAACGAGACAAGAATTGGTGTGATAACAATCCAGTTGAACAGTTGTGGACCTCAAAAAGAAATAAAATGTTTTTTGGAAAAACTAAACAAGTTTGGGTTCCTAAAGGCACAAAGATAAATTCGAATGGGTTGTTATACAAACAGATCTGGATACCAAAAGATGTTAACATAAGTGTGAGTGGTTTTACAATTTTTGTTAGACCACTCGATTCCTTGAACAGTTAGGTACCAGAGGTGGCTGAGGAATTGCAGTGCAGAAAGAGAAGCTGAATTCAAACTGCTTTATATCATCAGATTATTCACGATTCCTTAGCCAAGTCTGTTGAGTTTGAGATTCTGTTTTGCATTGGATTCTGGTATGACCTCTAAACTCATCTTATAAATATTCTATTTTATTTTCTTGTTTATTTCTTCTTCTATCTCCTACTGTGTTTTTGTTTTTGTTTTTTGATTTGACACTGCCATATTCTTCTTAGTCTGTGCTTCTTAAACTTCCAGCTGCAGAATTCACGATTTTCTGGAAATTTGCTTTATTTGTATAAAATCATCGTGTGCTAATCATTTCCAGATCCTGAATTTGAACTTGTATATATCTGCAATTGTTTTGAAGTTTAGTTTTCTGATTATCTGAATTTCTAACAGTGCTGAAGCATTCATATCATATCTTGAACACTGTTAGTTTAAATTCTAAATTTTTGAAGATCTGAATATTTAATGAAATTTCACACACCTTTGTTGTTTTGAGTTTCTTCTAATTCATTTTAGAAAAGCTTGAAATAATATACTCATTACAGCATTCTGCTATTTATCAGTTGTGATAATTTCATTGATTTTCAGATTGGCTTGGAAATTTTGAATGTCTTGAATCACATTGCTTATACCTTGATATTCACTGTTATTCAGATCATCTGGTTTAGATTTTTTGTTTGTTCGAGATCATTAGAAATTTCTGAAATGTTGAATCTCACACACCTCTCAGATCTGAAATTATTAATTCTGTGTGATTGATTCATTGTATCTCATGATCTACATCCATTCAAGTGATTTCAAATAAATAATTTTTTTCTTTTGATCATGAATATGTCCTCAAACTTGATGTAAATATTCTGAAAAAAATTCCTTGTGCTTGTCAGAAATACTTGTGAATTTTTTTTAATTTTTGGTTCTGAAAATCACTGTTATTTCATGATTATTTGATTTAAATATTTGTTTGTTTTAAAATCATTTGAAATTATTGATTTATTGAATCACACACATATATTGAATCTGAAACTAATAATTTGGTGTGATCGATTCATTGAATCTAGAGTTTTTCATATTCCTCGAATGATTTTAAATAAACGGTATTTTTAATCATTAGATCATGAATCATCTTGTGTGACCAACATCTTAACAAGTCTGATTTGAAACTGTTTCTACTGTGCTGCTCTGATACTGTTTTCAAATAACTGACTGCTGTTCTGATAATTGTGCCAAATTTGTAAACTTGTCTGTTTGGGTTTTGTGTTTGAAATTTGCTTAATCTGAGATATCTAGGATGTGAATAAATTCCTCGATAAAGGAGACTACAATTGGTATCAGCTTTTTCCATCCATCTGTTTTGAATTTTCACCTTGTATAGACACCTTACACATTTTTTTCTCTTGTATAAATTCTTCTTGTAATTGATTTTCAATTTTAAAATTATTTATTGATTATTTATTCAGAAATTGAAATCTATATCCAAATTGAATTGTATCTATAATACATCAAAATTATAATTAGAGTTTGAAATTGTGATGGATTGTGCCTGCAATATATTTCACAACAAGAGGGAATTTTATTTGATTTTTTCATGATGGTTGAACATTTATTATAATATCTTTGAATTGGCAATTATTTCACGACCACCTCCTTTAACTAGCATCTTTCTGCCATCCATGATAATTCTATATTAATGTGGAGAGTTTGATAAAAAAATAATTAAAAAATAATAATCATCTTGAATAAAGATTAAAATATTTGTGATGGAATTATGGCTATGTTATTATTATTCAAAATTAGTGATAATTGAAAATTTTCAATAATCCCGGTACAGTCGAGCATATTTCATAATATAATTAATTTAGAAATTTATTTCACAGACCATTTCTGTACCTACCGCATTTCTATCATCCATTTTTGGTTTTATATACTGAGGAGTTTTTTCTTTTAAAGCTGAAATGATAAATATATATAATAAATATATAAGTGTGTCTCTAACCTCATTTAAAAATCCAAGCTCTGGTTATGCATGGCTATGAGACAACTTATAATTTAAGCTGCGACTGACCTCATTCAAAAATCCAAGCTCTGGTTATGCGTGGTCAGTGTGCTCTTAAATAGATTAAAAAAAAGGAATAAATTGGCTAAATAATTTTTTTCATGAAATTCTCCTTGGTATTTATAAAAACTAGCCTATCAATCCATCTTTCTAATCTGTGAAATGTGTTAAAATTTTATGATGTATTATGATTTGTTGATTGATAGATATTGGGATTTGAGATTATTCGATTTTGTCACTTAAATTGAATTTATAATTATAGCCTGAATCCGTCACAGTTTTTTTTGTGCTTCAATTTATAAATTTTTATTGGAAATTTTTTTTTAACTCTCTCCATTATATATAAAATTTCATCGTAAATCCGTCATTCTCTACAATGTGAAATATGACACCTGTTCTCAGTCTATTATGACTTTTGTTTGACTGATTGAAATTTATGATAACCGCTCTTCCTCTTAAGCTGATATTGTACTTGCTAGTCATTTTTTTTCATCTATATTTCAAATTTTGTATCCTTTTGATGATAACAAAAGGGGGAGAATGGATTAGATTTTGATTTATGAGTGAATATTTTATAAATATTTTTAATTTTGAAAATTTATTCCTTCACTTCACTCGTGCGCAGTTATAGGGGGAGTTCTCTGTTGTAGGGGGAGCTAATAAATAGGGGGAGTTTAAGATTCATTGTCAAACACATTTATTGTGCTCAAAATCTTTTATTTGTTTGTCATCATCAAAAGGGGGAGATTGTTGTATATAATGGTGTTGTATACACAATTATATGATTTTTGTTTGATGATAACAACCAATTAAATATTATTATTAATGTGTTTGAAATCGTACTGTTATTCTACATCACATACAGGAATATTATATTTATATTTAAATTGAATACGACTGTATAGATATTCATATTTTCTTACAGTATTTTATTTAAATATAAATATTATATTTCTAACATTCAAACAGTACAATTATTTACAACTCCACTATTTAATCACTTCACAGAATTTGTACTTGTAAATACACAGTATACGATAAACAAATTTTGTTTGACGACAATAAAATAATATTTTATTTCAAACAATTTGTTTATTACAAATAAACAGTACATTCTCTTCACTACAACTTTCACACTCAGTATATTTTGCATCTACACATACATTCACTCAGTTACATATTGACACATACAGACTTATATACATTCACAAACACTGACACTCTGTTCTTCTGTTTTTTCATCTTCAATCTTCTAACTTCAGTCTTCAGTCTTCACAGCATCTCCTCAGTCAGTCCAGTCATCACCTGTTTACCTGTCACATGAAACACACGCACAGTACACTGCAATAGAAATAAAAACTGAATACATGCAGATTTGAATTTTATTTGCCTCAGTTTTCTGGTGTGTTTCTCATCATTTTTCATGACTTGATCTGATTCATCTGTGTCTAGGCAGACAGTTTGTATATGTACAGGGACAAGAAATTTTCTGAACGGCTGCATATACACATGTGTGTATATATATATATATATATATATATATATATATATATATATATACACGTGTGCACTGCCATGCCAATTCAGTGTGCAACTAAGGAGTATCCACGTGGACCTTCTCAACTCAGTGCAACAATACAAAGTCAAAGCAGAAAATTCAAAACAATGCAAATGAACACAAGCAAGCCAAAGTGTCAAAATTAAACTTCTACAAGTCAGGTTTCAAGTTCAATGGCATCAACAAAATGATTGGTCATAGTAGATCACAAATGAAAGCAGCAAACTCAAAGTGCAGATAAGACATATATACATGTGCAACATGAAACATAACAAGAAACAAGAAGGATCAAGTGAAACTAAACAGAACTGGATGCAAACAGATGAAACAACATTTCTGAATGTTCACTTCAGCATACATGAAGAATGAGGTAAAAAAAACATATCAACAAGCAAGTGGCAGTTCAGCTCAGCAAAAATACAAGTGCAACTATACAAATCAGATCATGCACAAATGCAGCAGCTCAAATGTGTTCAAGCATGTGACAGGAGTGGTGAGACAAGGCAGATCAACACAAAGATCAATACATGCAAAGGTGGAAAGCAAGCATCTTAACATGGTTCAGCATGACAATACATGGTCAAGTGATACAGTAGTAAAGAGAGGTGTACATGCTAGTGAAACACTCAAGTCTCATGTCTCAAGCTTTCAAACAAACATAGGTATGATGAATGCAATATACTTAAATGGACGTGCCAAATAACCAAGAACAGGGACATGTGCAATACAAGCTAGACAAGTTGCAACTAGTAGAGCAATTCATATCAGCTCCAAGATGATATAATGGACAGCAAGTCAGGGACAAAGCATTCACATGCACAAGAAGTTGGTACACAAACATGAATGGCACAGCAACAATGTGATACTGGAGAATGGACATGCATGAATGAACTCACAAAAACAAACAACAATCAAGAGGACAAAGCAAATTTGGCCAGGCACTCAAGAGAGGAAAAAGCATGTCAATAAAAGGCAAAACTGAGTCGAGCATGAACATTTGAACAATGTTATATTGGTGCATATGCAAATTAGTGCTGGGTTCAAGCCTGCATGGTGAGCCAAGGGAATACATATACAGCAATACAAGTGAGTAGTAAATGATGCAGACACACACAAGCAAGGGTCTCCTGAATGTTTCACTGAATTCGGTCTAGCATGCAAAAAAAAAAAACAGAACAGAAATGGAAACTTATATCAACACACCAGAAATCAAGTTTTGTATATGACATTCAATATTTAAACGTTTCCTGGAAATCAATTCAGAGGGCTTCCTGTGAAGTTCAAATCAAAATAAGTCATGGAGTATATATGGAAAAAGTTCATTTCAGAAATTACATTTGTTTGGCAAGAGTTTAAATTATTCCTGAAATCAGTATTACCTTTTTCGGCAAGAAATCACTGATTTCATTTCCAGAAACCACGACACATTTATTTCGCATTGAACAAATTCTTGGCAAAGTTTTCAACATCTCAAAATTAAGGAAACACACGTGCAAAATCATTCAAGGCAGATTTAAATCGAGGAAATAAAAGGCAATAAATTTCATAAAGGAGCCAAATCACGCAACAATTTCAAAAGGGGAAAGCATCGAGCCAAATCAGCCAAGTCTTTGGCGAAATCAGAGAGGGTGTAGGGTTTCTAATCCCTATTTCAACACCAATTTCATCACTGGCAACATATCAAAAAAAAACCAATAAAATTAACCGAGCACACAAAAGAATTAAAATCAGAAACCTCACCGAGTTTCGATCGCCAGAAAAAAGCCCGTATCAGTCGTGAAGCTAGCCATCGAAGAATCAAAGTTCATCAGAGAATCAGATTACATCAATCTGAAGTTTTGTGATTCGATTTGGGGGAAACAATATAACCCTAGCCGCCATTAAATTTTCCCAGAGACTAAAGAGATCGGGCAGAACTAAAATGGATGCATCATAGGAAATGGGCCGGCCAAGTTTACAAAGGGATAACCCTTATGTTTAACTCCTTAGGTTTTTTAGCTTTGTTTTTCTTTGTTTTTAATTGGTTATTTTTGTATTTTCAATTTTGTTTGTAAACCGAACAGTTCTAGAATCTGTAAAATCTTGGGGAATCAGTCAGGGTGTTGACTGACAGTTGACAGAGTCTGTAAAATCTGGGTTACTGGTTACGGGGTCGTAAACAGGGGAATCTGATCGAGTGGTTATCGATCAGTCTACGGTTTTGAGCGTAGGGTTAGAATAGGAGCAGGGTTTTGCCGAAGCTAGGTATATGTGTGTGTGATTTATTTTCTGCATTTTTGTTTCTGCTATATTCTGTGATATGTTTATTATTTTAATATCCTGTCAGTTTTTTTTAATTCAGTTAAAAACTGTGATAAACCCTATTCACCCCCTCCCTCCAGGGTTAATCTAGATCCGACAATATATACACTCAAACTCAATCTAGAGTATTACTAACTCCATCTCTATTGAGTTAAGCCACAAAGCCATGTTAATCACTTAACCTTCAGCTCTGATACCAACTGTAATGGCCCGAAAATCCATACCAATTTGAGCTGACTAATATCCTACACATTCAACTCAAAGTGCACGAAAATTTAGATCATTAATAGAAAGAAATTAGAGGATGAGATAGAAAAGATAGAACTAATAGAATAGAAGAAGAAGAACATCAGAATCAGAGTAAACACGAATCTCACAGCGGAACGAATAACATGTATTATAACATAGCTTTGAAGTACACAAACTGAATTTGTATACACATACCATATCAGAGTAAAACTCATATATATTACAGCGGAAATAATCTCTAACTAACTAATGGTGAAGCCTTCTGCTTCCAGCTCCTCCAAGTGAATCTGCAAAGCCTGAAACGCTTGACTGCCCATACAAATTTGGGCACCCAAGAGTTTAGGGAAAACAAACAAAATAAATTCTGGGTAAGTCATGGGATTGGTGTGAGTAAATTCCAACCATACTGTTTAACTTTTGAAAATTCTTTTGAAAAAAGAGAATAATAATAAGACCATCCCACACATAAACATGGACGGTTTTTACCTTACTATAACCCAAAACACTTTGATATCAAAATTCAGTGATATTATAATAATGTCTAATCAAGTAAATAACCAAATAGCAGAACGCTTGCATCTCACGCTCTACATATATATAGTATAAAATCATAAACCGCAGGGCGCTTATTGGAGAATGGATTCCCACAGACAAGATATGGGAGCACCTTCCGATCAGTGTACTCTAGAGGGTATACACTGGGGTTCAACAAGAACGTCTTGCAACTCGGCCACATATAACCGACCATTCATTTAGCTTGAGCGTATCGAATATATTGCCACCCATGGTTGTTGGCCATCCAACCGTCATCCGAAGAAACAGAGTCGAAAAGAAGAACAAATATGAATTTTCTCTAGATTGGTGACAATACACCATACTTGGGGATGACCCAACTAGCCATGCTGCCTAGCCCAACTTTTGTTACTTCCTGGTTGTGAGGCTAGAGGCTACGTCTATCTTCAGAACATCTGATAACCATTCACTTTGAATGCCACATCGTCAAACCCGTCAATTCACTAATCGATTTCCAAAAATATCACGGGTATGAAAAGCTAAGAGGAACGAATTCCTCCACCACCAGACGTAACACCTTTAAGAGATCAACCATACGTGATTTATTAGGTGTACTCTGTCAGACACTCATCCATACAAGTTGTCTTGGGACTGGACAAACATAAAGCACCATTCTGGAACAGAACGACCCTTGCATTTCACCCCGTCTTCAATTTCCTTCAGCATCATCTAATTCGCAATGCTTATGCCTATTCGGAGTGGTTTTCGGATAATATGTCCAACCGGTCTCTCCGTATTGACAACGATGGTCAAAACACATTGATAGTCGGTTATTTAACTATCGAAGTAAAAACAAATATCCATTCAAATGTACAACCAAACATCACACAAACACTGGCCCTTTTATTTGATACTAACTTTCTAGTTTCCCATATTTTTATAAACTCTTCTTTATTTCCCTTTATAACTAATGCAATACGCTGCTATATTCCCCCTTTTATAACTACTGCAATACGCTGCCATATTTTCCTTTATAACTAATGCAATACACCGCCATATTTCCCTTTATAACTAATGCAGTACGCTGCTATATTCCCCTTTTATAACTACTGCAATACGCTGCTATATTCCCCTTTATAACTACTGCAATACGCTGCCATATTTCCCTTTATGACCACTGCAAATTGTTTTCTCCTAAATTGTTATTCACCTTTAAAATATGGATACTATTCTTCCATAAAAATCTAGACTCGTTAATCCAATAAATCTGGAGTTCATTTGTAAATACAATTACAGGTTACAATTCCCTTTATCGAGTTATTTCAAAAATAAATAAGTTCCAATTTCAAGTAAACTTCCTGTTCAATAAATACCAAGTTTATTACAGGTTACAATTCTATTATAGTATATTGGTTTTTAAACCAAAATGCTACTAATTTGTCAAATTCCGTGTTATATATAATATCTAATTTGTAAAAATAATTTATTAATAACATTCGACATCGTCGCATTCTAATTACAGATCCTTACGGTTTTACTTAGTTCTATTCATATTCGAATATCGAAATAATTCCATCAAGTTCTACTTAAATGATTCTCCCATTTCTTATTGGTAAATTCATTCTTATATTTCACAATTTATATATTTATAACTATTCTATTTTTATCACCAAATATCGTTTACAATCAAACTATTCGTTTTAATATAACTGACATAGGTTATTGTATTTTAGCCCAATCAAAATTAAATTTCTATTTTTTTAAATATAATAAATAATGGATCCTTTTTAAACTTGAATTCCTTGCCAATATATTTACGGTAATTAAAGAACCGTTATCTCAGGGCCAGTGTAATTCCATATCCAAACAAACAAGAATCAACCATGGATTATTCAATAAAATTGGTATACAACTAATGATGTATAAATATGCAACGATATACATATTATTCAACCAATTTAACTATAATTTACCTAAATGAACATCACACAGCATTCAACCAATATTTAAAACTATTAAAATATTTTAAACTGATCAGAGTTAGTGTTTACTCACATTTGCGCATTAATTGTTAAATACTATATGCGTCGGCTGATTTGGTTGAGCTGTTTATTTTTCCTAAGTTCAGACGAGCTCCAAATGGCTTTTAATCAGTTCCAGAACGTAGCCTCATGATGTAGTCAGCGATCATACGATCATAACGGATCCATATTTGCCAAATTCTGCTTCAGACACATCGTGATGTCCCTTTCTATAAACGAAAAAACCCATCTCCAGAGAAGTACAAGCAAGCTCCTTCTTCTATGCAACCGCATCCTAGCCCTCTACTGAACTCCTGTCCACCATCAACTACCGTGCTTTTGTTTCCACGGCTCCAGTGTAGGTTGCGCCATCATAAAACAACCCGTAGGCTTCTGATAAAACACTACACCATATTGCAAACCATGAGCTGTTCCACTACTCCTCTCATTCATACAAAGATACCCATTAAAACTCCTCTTCCTGTCATGCCATTACTCCCCATTTGAACACAATACTCTCTCTCCTTTAAAACTCCATACACTCCGTCCCTCCTTGCGTCTACTACTACACGTCCATGCCCTTCAGACTCTCGCCTTTCCAGTCCCTCATCTCCTCTCTATTTCACGAATTGAAGGAGATCGCTAAATTGGAGCGAAGAAAATTAATGGGACTTGAAATATATTTTTATTTTGATTTTTTGGTCCCAGCTAGAAGAAAGTGCCTCGTGTTTTTATACTACTAAACTACTTCGCATGTAAGTAATAGATACTATTGGGTAGGCCAGTTTTAATATTCATGATAGGGTGATGGTCCGTTTCTTAAATGGAATGTCGTAGGTACACGCAGGCTATTTGTTTATTCGATTTTCTCAAATCTAATTGTCCTCGTTTTCAGTGATTTAGGTTGGTAGGAGCATGGTATCATAAATGGGTATGGCGTGCATGTTTTGAATGTATGGCCTTGTTGCGTAACTTTCATGTTTAATGGATGATATGGGGTTGGCACAGATACTTTCTTCATGGTAATGTTTGTGTATTAATTAGGTATGGGTTTGTCTGTGCGTTGGTCAACGTGAAACGAAATGTTGGCATCCTATTTTATATATTATATATGTATTGTTTTATGTTTTCAAATTTTAGTGTGTACTGCGTTATATAAGGTTTCGTTCATGTCCGAGCCGCTGTAGACAGAAATAAAAATAACATCGTGTCCAGCGAGGTGTCGTGATCCCAAAAATATAATAATATCGGTAGGTTAACTCATATTGTGAAACCACGAAATGATGTTACAGGGTGCAAAATACTCCAAATAAAAAGTTTCGTATTTAATTAATTAAAATTTACAGTAAAATTCTAAAAATTAAATTACGAACTACCGCGATATTACGGGCTCGATTATATTTAACATATATTTTTATACGTTCAACTTCATTTTATTTAATATATAAATCCACTTGTATTACGAATTCAATATTTAAATTGATTTAAATATTCCAATACAAACCGATAAAAATGCGGGACGTTACATATGTCATGCAAGGTGAAGTTTTATACCGACAAGAATTCTTGATGCCGCTCCTTCGATGTATAGCCCACGACGACATCGAAAGAGTGTTAAGGGAAGTTCATGAAGGTGAATGTGGTGACCACACCAGAGGCTAGACATTGGCAAAGAAGATACTACGATACGGCTTTTTTTGGCCTACCGTGAACAAAGATGCAGCTAAATATGCACGGCGTTGCGACAGCTGCCAGAAATTCTCCAAGATCCCCAGAGCACCTCCTAACCGGTTAACAACAATGATGAGCCCGTGGCCCTTCGCTATATGGCGAATTGACCTTATTGGAAGCCTCCCTATTGCTAAGGATGGAGCTAAGTACGCCATCGTAGCCGTAGATTACTTCACGAAGTAGGTCGAAGCGGAGCCATTAACCACAATCACAACCAAGAGGGTGATCAACTTCGTTGTGAGAAACATTATATGTTGATTTAGAATCCCAAAAATCATCATAACAGATAATGGGACCCAATTTGACAACACCGAGTTCTGGGACTTTTGCCACAGATACTATATTGAGAAGAGATTCACAGTTGTGGCGCATCCGCAATCAAATGGGCAGGTAGAAGTGGCGAACAAAGTAATCAAGTCCATTTTGAAAAAGTGAATGAAGCGAGCAAAAGCCATGTAGGTTGATGAATTACCTATGGCATTATGGGCCTACAGGACAACCTTCAAATCAGCCCCCGGGCATACACCCTTTTCCCTTGCTTTTGGATCTGAAGCAGTCATCCCGGTTGAGTTAAAAGTACCATCTCACAGGGTCACTTACTATGACCCAATGACTAACAATGAACTGCTTCTTGAATCCCTGGATATGGTAGAAGAGAAAAGGGACGAGGCGGATCTACGTGCCCTGAGAAACAAAAAGCAAGTCGCTCGGTACTACAACAAAAGGGTCTGAGCTCAAACATTTGAACCCGGAGACTTGGTTCTAAAGCGCGTCTTCCCACCTCCAGTACATTTGGGCCTAAAATGGGAAGGACCTTATACCATCCTACAGAGGCTTGATAATGGAGCCTTCAAGCAAGCGACCGTGGATGGAGATGAAATCCCCAGAGTGTGGAATGCCCAGCATTTGCGGCATTACTTGACATGAAATTGTCAGTTTTATTCTTTTTTTAGGACCATATAAAAAGGCACGACTTGCCTTGAATAGTCCGATTATATAAGCAAAAGATTATAAAGTGGACGTATGTCATGATTCGACCGAACCACTATAAAATATCCTGTGTCATTTTCTTTTACTGCATGATTTCTTATCTATTCCGTCATTCTTTACTTACATGAATCATTATAATTTTTAAAATTTGTCGTGAGCTATGCAATTATCTCGAAGCGTGTAATCCAAAGTGCCTTCTATCAGATCAGAAGGTCAACAGTATGCAGGATATCGAGGACGCAATAAAGCAAATGACACAGCAATCGACACTCTATTTCTCACGACTTAAGAAAAAGTACAAAAGACAAGGACATGAATTGTCCACGAGACGTGGAGGTGCACCATGATTCAAAAGACCGTCTCAACAACACTCTACCCTTGGTATTCGACGGGAGAGTATAAAGGTGCAGAGGCAGGGCGCCACGAAAGAACTCCTACCCCGCTGAAGGAACGGGGGGCAAATTGTAAGCTGAGTTCGAACTCTATCATGGGCATACGACAGGGGAGTATAAAGGCATATCGACTAAATGCCATTGAAGGGCTCCTACCTCGTCGTAGTACCGGGGGCAAGATTGAAAGCTAAGCCTGAACCCTTCATGTCCGGACATGGAGGGCAACACACATATGACTCTAATCAATCATCAATAAGCCCTAGCCTGACACCATATTAATGATTGAATGAGGGCATACTTATGCACTGTATACACACAGAAGTGTAGTGCAGGAATTTTAAAGTTTTATTGCTGAAATGATTCATGATTGATTCCAACTTAATTATGATTTGACTATTTACGTCCGTAGCTAAGTATGATAAACTTCCAGGTACACCGCAATGATGCAAAAGAAACAGATTTTCATTTACTAAGTGCAGATTTACATAACAAAGCTAAGCAAAAGGCGAGGGCCATACTCGTGGCTACATCATAAGGCCAGTGGAGATACTAAAAAGAAAAGAGACATAATAAAACGACTCTACTTGGGCTTCGAGGATGACCTTGGTCTCTTCTCTTTCTTCTTCTTCTCTGATTCCTCCGTGTCGATATCGGATTTTTCCTGCTTTCTCTTCTTCTTCTTATCGGAATGAGGATCTTGTGGAGGATTAGAAGATTGGGTTGCAATCTGCGCGGTTATCGATTTACCGAACAACTTTATGATCAATCCAGTCTTGGGGTCAGCTACAGTAATAGGTGCTACGTTTAGAGGCTCTTGCTCCTCCATTTTTAAGGCCAGTTGTTTATCCCTCTCTTCCTTCATATCAGCCAGAGTCACGCTATCGTTATCCTTGTTCTCTCCCATGATGTCTACTTCCTCTTCTTTATCCCCGTGACCCTCATCGGTATCTTGCAAAGCTCCAATGATTTCAGCATTTTTTGGAACATCCGTGCTTGACACCCCAATGGCCTCCTTAGTTGTCTCAGCGTCGGTTTGCTTTGGAACTTTGGGGATGGCCTCGGTGGTAGCAGGCACGTCGACCCTCTCAACCTCAGCTTGTTTTTCTGCAATTTCTTCAGTAGATTTGACACCTATATCGCGAGAAGCAACAGTTATTAGTTTGGGAGAAAATTTGGTCTCCTTGATTGTTTGCTCCACAACGCGATGACAAGTTATAATAGCTTTGACAAATTGTGGAGAAAATAGGGAGATACCTTCAGCTGACTCTACGGCTGAAGCTGCAGCAGAAATCCTGACAGCAGGGGGAACCAGAACCCCAGGGATTAGTGGTTCATCTGGACTATACTCCTCAACATCAGAAGCTTTGGGCTCCGGTGCTGAAATTGAACCTTCTTCAATCTTGCTCTTACCCTTGAGTTCGAGTTTTTCCTTCTCCATGGCCTCTTGAATCTGACGTCTGCCCTCTGCTAAAGCCTCGGGCTCTCCACCCTTGAGGAAAGTTTGCATAGGTTGGTCCTCATCGATTTCCTCAACCTTTAAGCACTGCTTTTCTCCCTCGATAATTACATTCCATACATTGACCAAGGTGGGGTGATACGCTTTAATCCAAGAGATGTCTCGAGTCCGAATGACTTGAGAAAAGAAGTCCATTAGCAACTCCTCGAACCCTTTTATTTCCTTTTCAGCCGTGGCAAGGTTAGCGGTGGCAGTAGAGGCTGACTCAAGAGCAGCATTGGCATTACTTTCGGCAAGAGCTGCCCATTCCTCAATATGAGAAAGTTTGTTGTTCAAGTCAGCATTTTCCTTTATAATACGAGCGAGATCTCCCTTTAAGCTTGCTTTTTCCTTCTCCCAAGCAGCCTTCTCCGTCGCAAGACGATCCTCCGACGCCTTTAGCTCAGTATTAGCTGTCCTGAGATCCTCTATCTCTTTCTTCAGAGCTACGCGTTCTTGGCTGTGTGAATCGAGCTCGAGGTGGAAGCGTTTCTTGGCATCGTCCAGTTCGGTTTTGTAATTTTGAGCATCCCGCCGAGCTAAGGCGAGTTGGGTTTGCGCATCCTAAAGATCTTTCTCCGCCTTACTTCTGGCCTTAGCATCGTGATAGATCTTCACTCTAGCCCTGGCAGCATCTACTTCTAGACGGTGTATAACATCTGACAAATTTTTGGCATGCTTTTTCATTGCCTTATATTGTTTAGTGTTAGCCTACTTTGTGAACTAGGCTACACAAAGTCCAAAAGTTAGGATATCAAGCATTGAAGAACACTAATTCCTAAAGCAAATCGGATCGGATTGGATGGTCACTACCACAACGGATCAGACTAGAACAGAAAATAGACAAGTTAGAGTCCATTACAGACCGGACCGGAGCGGATGGTATAAATTCGATCTGAGCCCTCGCAAGCTAGCATGCCCGATCCGATCCTGAAGTTACAACAGCTCTTACCCCACGTTTTCCTTAATACTCGGGGTGGTTACACCCACGTTCCGCCCACGTCTACCACTAACTTTATGCGCTGTCAATACCAAAATCCATCTGAACCCGAAAGTGGTGGGATAGGAGCCACGAAAGTCCGATCCGAACCGAATTCTGGAGAAGTTTCCACCTATAAATAGTCCCCCAAGGGTCATTTGAAAGGATCTTTTGGAACTTTAAGAGTTTGAGTATCCTTGAGAACCGAATTCCAGTACTCCCAAACAATCCAAATCACCATTCAAAGTGTATTTTGAATATAATCGAGTGAATGTATATGAAAAATGAGTGAGATTGAGTGAATATCTTGTTGTACTTTCATCTACATCATCAAGTAAAGTGATATAAAGTGGACGTAGGCTCTTTAACGCCGAACCACTATAAATCTCATGTCTCTTTTCTGTTTTTAATCTCATTTTATTAGAATTTTAGTCAATTTGGGTGTTAGAACCACTTTTTGGTCTAACATTTTGGTGCTTTCACTGAGAACCATTTGAATTCTCTGTTTTTCTGGATCATCGTTCTACTTTTTGGACCGTTGAGTTCAAAGAAGTTAATCCCCAATTTCCGACGCTTTTAAGTACTTGTTGGTTGATTGTTGAAGAATTATGGCCAAAGGAAAAGGCAAGGAAGTTCAAACTAGTCGAGGGAACGAAGTTGGTGAAGATCAGCAAAACGCGGTCGTGACGAGGTCTTGTGGGCAAAGCTCGGGAGCGGATCGGACTGGCTCAGGAAATCCGAACCGGTCGCAGAGGGAAAGCTCTGATCCGACCCGAGTGGAAGATGTTGGAGAGGTGCGCTCCCCCAACCCGAACCGATCCGGTCAGGTCACCTTGCTCCGATCCGATCCGACTCTAGGTGATGCTGGAACCTCTACTCGAGCCCCTCCAAATGCTCCGACTCCAGCCACCAGGACAAATGACCAGATCAATCCATATGCGCCTGTCACCCAAGGAGATTTTTCGCGCCTTCTCGACATGCTTGAGAGCACCAGGGAGGCTATCAGAATCCACGAGCGCACCAACCTTATGATGCAAGAGAATATGAGAATCATGAGTAGGGAAATTGGCGAGCTTCGCAGGCAGAGGACCCCTTCCCCAGTTCATCACACTACAATAGATCAGTCCTCTTCTTCTGAGGAAGAACGGCCTCGTGAAAGAAGGCCGCTTGAACGACCTCATAATTTGGAACAAATGACTTTCGGATCTCTGGGATCCCGTGAGGATGCTGCTCGTGTGTTAGGATCAAATGACCCGAGCCTGAGAGAGCCTATGCTGTTACCAATGCGAGGATCTCATGTTCTGCCTAGAGATCCTAACCTTACCAACCCCACTCAGGGACAAATGCTTCAGCCCCTTCCTCCCGAGATCGACCGGGAACGCAGGGAGCAAAGCAGAGCAGAAGCCGCTAGAAGAAGGAGGGTGTCCCCTGATCAGGAGCCCAGAGGAAACCCGAATATCAGGGCCAGGGAGCCTGAACGGCCCTTGACCAATGCTGATGTGTGGGCTATGGTGCGCCAGATCATGTCAAAGAGTCGAAATTACACCAATGATGATTATGGTATTGAGCGAAGCCATACTCCCTTTACTGAAGATATTCTTAACTTTCAGTTCCCCCGACGATTTAATTTGCCACAGATGGACAGATATAACGGGAGAACTGACCCGAGCCAACATCTGATGCGGTACGCATGGTTTATGAACGCTGCAGCTGGTCCTGACGCTGTGAAGTGTAAGGCTTTCCCGATTTACTTAGAAGACGTAGCATTACTATGGGTTACCCGACTTCCTCCTCGATCGATATCGAATTTCAAAGAATTAAGTGAACATTTTATGAATCAATTCCGACTTCACGCCCGAAAGTCTAAGACTGTTATCGAATTATCGAGAATTAAGCAAGCACCGGTGAGTCCTTGAAGTCGTATCTAGACCGTTTCAATTTAGCTGTAACAGAAGTCAGCGACCCTCAAGAGCCTACCATCTTGATGGCCTTAATGGAGGGAGTTGATCCTGATTCAGAGTTTGGAGATTATCTTTCTGGGAAGCCGCCTCCCACAAGAGAGTTGTTTTATGAGAAGGCCAATATTCAGTTAAGACGGGAGGAAGCACGAGCAAACAGAAAGAGGAAGTCCGGATCGGCCTCAAAAAAAGCTGTTCAGAGTAATGTTGCTGTAAAGCAGTCTGGAGAAAGCTCTGGGAAAGTCGAAGTGAATGTTGGAAACAAGAATGGAAACAATAATAATGGAAATGGGGGCAACAGCAACCGTAATGGGAATGGTAATAGGAGAAACAGGAACCGAGGAAGTAATTCTGACAAAAGACACCGGTTCCAGACTTTTGAAAATTATTCACCGTTGAATGATACGTTGGAGAACATTTATTTGGACACGTACAATGTTTTGCAATACAAAAAACCGCCGCCACGAGATTCGACAGAGAAAGAAATTGCTACCGGGAAATTTTGTTTATTTCACGGAACCCACGGACATTCAACGAACGAATGTCGAAACTTGAGAGATGTGGTTGAGAAGTTGTTGCGTGAAGGTAAGTTGGATGAGTATAAGGCTGCCCCAAGGGACAGGGGGCAAGGAGGACAGGCCCCAAACCAGAATCAATCTGCTCCCAAGCCTACAGCGCAACAAAAGGGCAAATGGATTGTCATTAACACCATAGTAGGTGGACCCCATCCAGCTATCCACAGTTTCAGAGCAATGGACCAATACGTTAATGCAGTTAAGCACATAGATGTGGACGAGTGTAATGATTTGGAAGATATCACCCCTGTGAAACAGCAGAGGACAATGTTCGATGATGTGGTGTTCCATAGCAGAGACGATACCGGAATCCAATCACCTACCGAAGATCTGTTGGTTATTACCACTACCATTGGGCCGACACTGGTTCATAAGGTACTAGTTGACAATAGAAGCTCTGTCAACATTCTATTTAAGAAGTCGTTTGATCAGATGAGACTCAAGTCTGGAGATTTGAAGCCTTGTGAAGGTTGGATCCGAGGCTTCGATGGGGCATCGACAGCTCCAATGGGATATATAGAATTAACCGTAACATTGGGACAAGGGGATCGTCGAAGAGTACGAATGCTTCAATTCGTAGTGCTAGATATCGATTCGCCCTACAACGCATTCTTAGGAAGACCTGCCCTTGCAGAGTTCAGGGCTTGTATCGCACCATGGTGCTTATTGCTAAAGTTCCCAACTGAAGCCGGAACAGGAGTAATGAGGGGAGACCAAGTCTCCGGGCGAGCTTGTTATATTGCTGAATTAAAGATGCTGATGAAGGGACTCAACATCGATACTAAAAGTACTTCACCTCCTCCAAAGGAGGGTTCGTGGTAGCAATTAAAGGGATCAGCCCCGAAGGAGTTGCCCAAGGGAATGCCTGAAGACCTGGATCCCAGAGAAGATGAGGAACCTGAGGATAGAAAAGCAACTCCTAACGAAACGACAGCGGATATACCCATTGATGAAGCTGATCCAGCAAAAGTTTTGAAGATTGGATCCCAGTTGGATCCGCATCGAGCCAAAGAACTGGCTAACTTTCTGAAGGCAAACCTGGATGTGTTTGCCTGGACCCACGCTGACATGTGTGGGATATCACCATCCATCATGAGTCATTCGCCGAGTATAAACCCGAAACACCCGCATGTAAAGCAAAAGAGACGTATGTTGGGCCCAGAGAGGTCGGTAGCTCTGAAAGAAGAAGTGGAGAAGCTGAAAGAGAATGGATTTATTAGAGATTCGACATATCCCGACTGGATATCGAATCCTGTTTTGGTAAAGAAGTCAAACGGAAAGTGGCGGACGTGTATTGATTTTTCAGACTTGAACAAAGCCTGCTTGAAAGATAGCTTCCCACTCCCCAGGATAGACCAGCTTGTGGATTCGACGACGAGATATGAACTTCTTTCTTTTATGGACGCATATTCCAGATACAACCAGATTCCCATGCATGTGCCTGATCAAGAGCACACGAGCTTTATTACAAATTTAGGGTTGTACTGCTACGTGGTCATGCCTTTCGGATTGAAAAATGCTGGAGCTACCTACCGACGCTTGGTGAACAGGATGTTTTATAACCAAATAGGGAAGACTATGGAGGTTTATGTGGATGATATGCTTGTCAAATCGAGACGGTCATTTAGCCATACGCAAGACTTGGTAGAGATGTTTGGTATCCTGCGAAAGTATCAAATGAAGCTAAATCCTTTGAAGTGCTCGTTTGGGGGTGGCATCAGGAAAGTTTCTAGGTTTCATCGTGAGCTCTCGAGGAATTGAAATTAATCCCAGTCAGATAGCAGCGATAAGGAACATTAAGGAACCACGAAGAATCAAGGATGTCCAAAGTCTTGCAGGGAAAGTGGCTGCGTTGAGTAGATTTATCTCCAAAGCAACAGACAAATGCGTCCCGTTTTTTGACTTGATAAAAAGGAGAAAGAAAAATTTTGAATGGACTCCGGACTGTGTTGAGGCCTTTCGTAATCTATTGGACTTACTAGAGAGACCACCGATTTTGTCGAAGCCGGTGGATCATGAAGAGCTGTTTGTTTATCTAGCAGTATCGGCTCACGCCGTTAGCACCGCCTTGGTCCGAGAAGAAGACAAGGTGCAAAGGCCGATATATTACGTAAGTAAGAAATTGGCAGCTGCAGAACGTAACTACCCAATGATTGAGAAGCTTGCTTACAGCCTTCTGATCGCCTCCCGAAAACTTCGCCATTATTTTCAAGCTCACCCAATAATCATATACACTGATCAGCCTCTGAGACAGGTGTTGCAAAGACCCGAAGCATCAGGACGGTTGATCAAGTGGAATATTGAATTAAGTCAGTTTGATTTAAATTTCAGCCGCGGAGATCGATCAGGGGGCAAGCTTTGGCTGACTTTATAGCAGAGTTCACAATTCCGGAGGAAGAGACGAACGATGATAAGGTGGTCAAATCAGAGGAAGAATTAAAATTAAATCCATGGAAGTTATACACAGACGGAGCCAAGAATGACCGAAGGTCCGGAGCTGGAGTCGTCTTAGATACTCCTGAAGGACGATCGTTATATTATGCTCTGCGACTAGAATTTTCAGCGACCAATAATGACTCAGAATATGAAGCCCTGATTACCGGGCTGAAACTTGCTAAGGAATTCGGAATAAAGGCATTAGATATATTCTGCGATTCCAAAATAGTCGTCTGCCAAGTGCGAAAGGAGTTTGTGGCCCGGGGACCTCGACTTATTACCTATCTTGGAAAAGTGAAGGAGCTGTTGAGCAACTTGGAACGGTATAACATAACGTATATCCCAAGAGCTGAAAACCAGAAGGCGGACCGGCTAGCGAAGCTGGCAAGTTCTGACAATCCAGAGGAAACCGAAATGGTTCCAATTGAGACGTTGGAATCGCCAAGCTTTGAGTTAATGGAAATTGAATTATCTTTCGAAGCAGAACCGGAGAGGGAGTCGTGGATGACCCCAATCAAGAATTTCCTTAGAAATGGAGTACTCCCGCCAAAGAAGAGTGAGAGGCGAGCCCTAGTTCGCACAGCTACCAGATACATCCTTCAAGATAATACCCTTTATCGGCAAGGATTTTCTATGCCCCTGTTACGGTGTATAGCGCACGACGACATCAAGCGTGTACTAAAGGAAGTACACGAAGGTGAGTGTGGAGATCATACGGGGGGTCAGACTTTGGCAAAAAAGGTATTGCGGTATGGGTATTTCTGGCCCACTATTAATAAAGATGCAGCAGATTACTCACGACGCTGTGACAAATGCCAGAGGTTCGCCAAGATCCCCAGAGCACCACCGACCCAGCTCAAGTCGATGGTGAGTCCGTGGTCGTTTTCCATGTGGGGAACTGACATCATCGGAGTTCTACCGATTGCCAAAGGAGGAGCGAAGTATGCAATAGTCGCTGTGGACTATTTTACGAAGTGGGTGGAAGCTGAGCCCTTAACCAAAATCACTGCGAGAAATGTGATAAGTTTCATGGTCAGAAATATCATATGCCGATTTGGGATTCCAAAGACCATTATAACTGATAATGGAACCCAGTTCGATGGTGCCGAATTCAGAAATTTCTGCCAGAAATACAAGATCGACAAGCGGTACACTGCAGTCGCCCATCCACAGTCGAATGGGCAAGTAGAAGCAATAAATAAAGTCATAAAATCCATCCTCAAGAAGCGGTTGGAACGTGCAAAAGCAAAATGGGTGGATGAATTGCCCTTGGCTTTGTGGGCATATCGGACAACGTTTAAGACAGCTACCGGCCATACTCCTTTCTCTCTCTCATTTGGTTCAGAAGCGGTAATCCCGGTAGATCTTGAAGTTCCCTCTCACAGGGTGACATATTATGACCCGATGACGAATCGAGCACTCCTCCTCGAGTCCCTTGATGAAGTCGAAGAGAAAAGGGACGAGGCAGACTTGCGTGCGTCAAGACATCGACGTCAGATGGCATGCTATTATGACAAGAAAGTTCGCTTTAGAACCTTTGAGCTAGGGGATTTGGTGCTAAAGTGAGTTTTTCCATCCCTTCCTCATCTCGGTCCAATGTGGGAAGGACCATTCGCCGTCCAACGGAAACTTGAGACAGGAGCCTTCAAGTTAACGACCGTAGATGGTGAAGAAGTGCCTAGGGCTTGGAATGCCCAACACTTGATGCGATATTTGAATTAGGGATGTTGTATTTTCTTCTGTTTTTTTTATGAACCCTGTAAAAAGGCACGACTTGCCATAAAAAAGTCTGTTGATGCGAACAAAGGACTATAAAGTGGATGTAGGCTACGACTTAGCCGAACCACTATAAAAATATCCTGTGTCATTTACTTTTCTGCATTATTTATACGATCGACAAATATCCTATCATGACTGTGAAACACGAAATGTTAAACTAAACTTAGAAGATTGGGGATGACCCATGTGCAGAAGTAAATAAAATGACTGACTGTATGACCAAATACAGAAGAATGGGAAGACGACATTCTTAACTCTAACTCTCAAGAATCGAGAGAGAGTATAAAGGACGGGAAGACGACGTCCTCTGAGGCGTGAAGGTGCACCTAGATGAGAGACCGCCTCAGCGAAAACTCTAACCTGGATATGAGATAGGAGAGTATAAATATGACAGAAAGAACAGGCATCAATGACGAAAAGAATATGGCCCCCGTCGGAGAATCGGGGACATTTGGACTCTTTAATTTAATCTTGAGTAGTTCTTCCTCAGTCATTCAAGATTGACTGGGGGCATGTATGCGTATACATGTTTCCTCCAGCAATGACTTCATTATATGACTTTAATTTGACATACTTGTGTATTTTCATTTAAGTACTGAACGAAAAACTATCAGACATTACAGGAAATAAACTATTTTTATTCACAAACATGTGAGTTTGTACAAGGAAAACAAGCAAAAAAGAAGATGTGAGGGCCGCGCTCGCTGCAACAGTTGCGGGCCAATCAAAAAGCCATAAACAAAGCACTTCATCGCTTAGACCTTGGAGTGGACTTGGATTTTTTAGTAGCCTTCTGAGCGTCCTTCGCCTCCCTTTCGGCATCGGTTAGAACGCGCTTTGGTTTTTTCCTCCCTGTGACCGAGGTGCTGGAATCGATTGATTTCTTCCCAGGAGTTGGAACACTGGAATCAAGAGAAGACTTTTTAGCAAGCTCTTCTGTAATAGACATAGTCGAAAGCTTAACAACTAACCTTGATCCAACATCCACCACTACAAGAGGCTTAAGGCTTTCGAGGTCCAGGTCTTCAACTTTAAGCTGCATATGTTTGTCTTGCTCGGCTTTCAGTGCAGCCAAAGTAATGTCATCAGCGCTTTTTGATTCCCCAACTATGGCCACCTCAGGGTCTTCCTCATGTCCCTCGTTGTCGCCATCATCTTTCAAGGCGTCTATCATCTCGTCGTCATGAGGAGCATCAGCCTTAGGCAATTCAGTTCCCCTTCCTGATTTTGCTGTGGCAGCGTTGTCCTTCTCTCCTTGAGCCTTCTCCGCGAGTTTCGCTCCGGTAGTGGTTCCCTGGGGCACGTCAGTCCCCTCGGTCGGTTCAACATCTACAGAATGAGAAGCAACGGTTATCAACTCAGGAGAAGATAAAGGGTCCTTCATTGATTGCCCGATTATGTGATGAAAAGTGGAGACAGCTTTGACGAATTGAGGTGAAAAGGTAGAAATACCTTCCGATGACTTCTCAGCTAGAGTGGTTGCCGTCTCTGACGTCGCTTCGGGTATGGGAGATAAAAGAGATGCCCGAGAAATCCCCGGGTTTTCGGGGTCATATCCCTCTACTTCAGAAGTTCCAGCGGCAGTAGAAGAAGAACCAGCCTCAGAGGCTTTCTTTTGCTTGGCCATCCGCTTCTCCTCCTCCATAGCAGCAGTGATGAGGCGACGCCCCTCGGCCAGGCGTGCTGGCTCATCATCTCTTAGATATTTTTCCATAAGCTTGTCTTCGTCGATGGAATCTACCTTGAGCTACTCTTTCTCCCATTCAACAATTTAACTCCATACGTGAACCAAGGTAGTCGGATAATCTTCAATCCAAGAGATGTTTCGGCGACGGATTATATGCGCAAAGAATTCGATCATTAGTTCGCCGAAACCATGCACTTCCTCCTCGGCCTCTGACAGCTGTTTGCGGGTTTCTTTGGCGGATTTAATAACACTTTCAACATTACCCTCCGCTAGGGCAACCCTATTCTCAGCCTCCACCAACTTGGAAGCCAAGTCAGCGTTGCGCTTTTCCAATTCAGCGTTCTTCCTTGCTAACTCAGCCTTTTCTTGCTCAAGAGCGGTAATAGCAAGTTGCATTTTGGCGTTATCCGATTTAGCATCTTCTACTTGCTTTTTCAACTCCAAGCGCTCTTGACTATGAGACTCGAGCAAGTCATGATGACGTTTTTGTAGCTCTTCAAACTACTACTTGACGTTGGTGGCCTCCCGCTGAGCAACGACAAGTTGGGCCTGTGAATTCTCAAGGCCTTTCTCCAAGTTCTTCAAGGCTTTTGCGTCAGCCGCTGCAGTGTTTTTGATTGACTCAGTATTCGTGATTAAAGTTCAAATGATTCTGGAGAGGTTACGCGAATACTTGAACATTTCTGAATATTGTTTCTCCACTGCATCAATCTTGGCTTTGGCCTCGTCAGCCCACCTTAAGGAAATAGGCTCGAGAGCGGGTAAGAAAGTCAGGTTTTCAAAGTAGTGCTCGGGGAATTCTTTCTCTAAATATGCCCGCTTGACTTTAGTTTCAGCATCCAATGGTGGGGGTGCGTGACATGTTAGCTCAGTATCCGTAGGATGAGCGGGCACGACGGCCGTATCACCCTTCCTAGGCCGCTTATCGGAAACCTTATGTTTGCCTCGCGAGTCGGTATCATTCGGCGGACTCCTTTCCCTACTGCGTTTTTTTTAGAAGAGGTTTGATCTTTTGACTGCGACATGTCTTCTCCTCGACGGATTTGGTAGCCTTTGTATCGTTCTGAATCCGACCGGACGGGGGAGCGAGAACGTGAGGTCCGCGACTGATAAGAGTCATGAGGCCTTCTATCTTCTCTTCCCCGGCTTTCGCGACGATCGCGCTCAGCGTCAGAAGGGGGGCCAGTCATGCTGCGACGAAGTTTCCTGATATCATAATGGGAGCGAGACATTGTACTTGCGCAACAATGCAAGTGGAATTCAGAATCAGTGTTCTCACAAAAGGTAAGTGCTGTGAAATGTGATGCTATTGTGCTAAGTGCATCCTAAGTGGTGTTTTCCCCCCGACAAACCCGAATCTGAAGCCAGACCAGTGCGAGTAGGCTCTTTGGCCTTAGCAGGAGTGGTCTCTTCTGAAGAAGTGAAAACTAAAGGATTTGTTCCAAAATCATCTGAAGTGTAGATAGTTTCAGGTAAGGGGAGATCTCCTAGACCCTGAAATGTAGGATCATCGGTACTAGGGGCATCTCCCTGGGAAGCATCAATTGGCAGTTCTTTGGAAGATGTCGACTTCTCCGGAGAGATAGCATCCTCGGGGATGATGTACCCTTCTCGGTGCTTTTCGGCCATGTTGGCCAGCTCATCGTCTTGAGTCGAAGATGGAGAAGGTGAAGCTTGAAGCGGCATTGTAGGAGTTTTCGATATTTCGCCCGTTTCTGGAATTACGTCCACCGGGGGGATGTATACATATGGACCCGACCCGTAGGGCATCTCCCTGGGAAGCATCTATTGGCAGTTCTTTGGAAGATGTCGACTTCTCCGGAGAGATAGCATCCTCGGGGATGATGTACCCTTCTCGGTGCTTTTCGGCCATGTTGGCCAGCTCATCGTCTTGAGTCGAAGATGGAGAAGGTGAAGCTTGAAGCGGCATTGTAGGAGTTTTCGAGATTTCGCCCGTTTCTGGAATTACGTCCACCGGGGGGATGTATACATATGGACCCGACCCATGACCTATGCTACGGGTAATAGACAACAACCCGTGAAGATGAAGATATTCATCCTTCAGGACTTCATCGATGGTTAGAAAATTTTGGTCGCCATTGAGGAGCTGGTGCATCCGGTTAAAGAACACTTGACCCGATATTTGTTTTGGATTATCAACTGTAAACAAAAAGAAAACAAATTAATGTGGTGGCGTGGACATTCAGAGTTGAGATTTAGAAAACCAATGCTTTACCTGATTTTGTCCATCTTCTGGCACATCCCGGCTGTTGTCTTACATAAAACCATTCCAGTTTGGAATCGCCGACCTTACTGCTGAACGGCGCTGAAATTATTTTCCTTTTTGGGACCGATTCGAAGTAAGAGAAAGAAGGAGTTTCTCGAGTCCGATGCTTGAAGTTATAAAAGAAATGAACATCATTGAAAGTGAGCTCTATACCCAAGATCTCACGGTATGCTACATATAAGGTATATAGGTAAGCATAGGAGTTGGGATGCAGCTGCATGGGGGCAATCCGCATCTGTCTCAAAAAGTCGATAACGAAAGGAGAAAACGGAGGAATAGCCTCGACCATGCACATCAATCGAGTGATTGCCATAAATCCTTCTGGAGGGTTGTGAAGACGGTCAGTTTTCGATGCCACTAGAGTATCCTTTTTCAGTATCCCGTACTTTAAGCATATTCGAATGAGCCTGTCGTTGTCAATTGTCGATTCAACAGAATCTTGAGGTGATTCCAATATGATGGCAGACTCGAATTCGTCAGGAGCTCGATTATCTCCAACCCCTCCTTCCTCTTCATAGCCCAGGGAAACTTCGCTGTCGGATGGCGTTTCGCTATTATGCGCCCCTACTTTATAATCTGATCTCTCGTCGTCCCATTCAGGGTCTGAAGAAGAAGATATGTCACCGAGAGTATACTTCTCAGAAGTTCTTGCAATTTCTGTCTTCTTTGCTAATCTAGAAGAACGTATCTCGTCCATGATCACTAGACTATTGAAGAAACAATGACAAGGATTAGAGTAAAGTTACCCATGTCCCCCGTGTGTGCATGTGAACTAAAGTGTGTGCTACATGTAACAAAGATGCAAAGCAAATACATGAAAGCATAATATAAACGTCCAAGGAAGCAGTGATGTTCAGAATGGTTCTTGATATTTGTTTATGTTCGCAAGGCTCTATCCTAAATGTCCATTAAGTTGTAGACTATATCAATAATTGATTTGGTCAGTTAAGCAAGTTCTTAAGCATTAAGTTGGACTGCTCTTCGGTTCGGATCGGAGGCCCTCATTGGGATCGGATCGGGGGGAAACGGCCTAGTCTTGGCCTCAGACAAATATTAGAGCTGAGGAATTAAGGTCGGATCGGTTCGGACTTGGACTCCTTGAACGGTCCGGATCATATTAAGCAGTCACGCACCTTTCCTCATTTTCACTTTCCGGTCCGATTCAGTTTTGAGAATCCTGTCCGATCCGATCCAGTCAAATGAGCTCTGTTCCCATCTTTGACTTTTTGCCCCGACCCGATCCGGCCTTATGAACCTCACCATCTTTCCTTTTTCTCCATCTTCCATGCTTCCTCACCCGAACCGATCCCCCACGTTCTTCGTCTTTTTCTGCCTCCTCAACAGCAACTGAACCCAATCCCGTCTCCAAAACTCCAATTGGGACTGAGCAAATACCATCTTCCACCTCCTAACGCCTCGAGGTGATGGCGGACCCACCGACGACGACAGCGTGGGAGGAGAAAGCCATGGTGTCGAAGCCAAGCAACAATCATGCCCAAATCATTCGATTTTACCACAAGTCTAAACTGAAAACGATTATAGCGAGATGATTTAAGATTATAAAACTACCTATATGATTAATTCAGGAATTAGAACGAGAAGTTTTGGGGTTTTAGGCATCTAGGGTTTCGTTCTCTTGTTGGGGCAATTTCTGAAGAACAGTGAAAGAAAGAAAGAAAGAAAAGAAGAAGAAGGCAATAAACTTATATAGAGTTACAGTGACTACTCGTATTCCCCCTCTTTTTCTCCGCTCAGACCGGAATAAAAGCTCACGAGCCGCTCCTGGCCCGCTAGTTCAGTATTAAGTAAGACAAGAAGGAATTTCATGCGGATCGAATCTGAACCGAATGGATTTAACACAAAGGCCTAACAAGCAAGTTAAATTCGAAATAAAAATAAAGATAAAGATAGAGATTACCTAGAGAGGTCGCTGGAGATCAAGAAAAGCTCTTAAAGTTGTCTAAAAATGAAGAAAGAAATCCGCACGCTACGTCTTCAACAGAAGCATCCTTTGAGGGGGCAAAATGTTAGCTTACTTTGTGAACTAGGCTACACAAAGTCCAAAAGTTAGGATATCAAGCATTGAAGAACACTAATTCCTAAAGCAAATCGGATCGGATGGTCACTACCAGAACGGATCGGACTGGAACAGAAAATAGACAAGTTAGAGTCCATTACAGACCGGACCGGAGCGGATGGTATAAATTCGATCCGAGCCCTCGCAAGCTAGCATGCTCGATCCGATCCCGAAGTTACAGCAGCTCTTACCCCACGTTTTCCTTAATACTCGGGGTGGTTACACCCACATTCTGCCCACGTCTACCACTAACTTTATGCGCTGTCAATACCATAATCCATCTGAACCCGAAAGTGGTGGGATAGGAGCCACGTAAGTCCGATCCGAACCGAATTCTGGAGAAATTTCCACCTATAAATAGACCCCCAACGGTCATTTGAAAGGATCTTTTGGCACTTTAAGAGTTTGAGTATCCTTGAGAACCGAATTCTAGTACTCCCAAACAATCCAAATCACCATTCAAAGTGTATTTTGAATATAATCGAGTGAATGTATATGAAAAATGAGTGAGATTGAGTGAATATCTTGTTGTACTTTCATCTACATCATCAAGTAAAGTGATATAAAGTGGACGTAGGCACTTTAACGCCGAACCATTATAAATCTCGTGTCTCTTTTCTGTTTTTAATCTCATTTTATTAGAATTTTAGTCAATTTGGGTGTTAGAACCACTTTTTGGTCTAACATTTAGCCACGTGGCCGATCTGACCTATAACCTTTATATCCCAGTCATTAGAAACTAGTTCGAGATCCGGGACAAAATGCATCCTCTCAAAATAGATATCGGGAAATTCCTTCCGTAAGCGCTCCAACTTTGCTTGATTAACAGGAGTAACAGCACCCTCATGTACCCCAGTAGTACCCAAGAAATGCTGACCAGAGGGAACAAGAGCTGCTTTTTCTTTCTCTTTATCTTTGCTCGGCTCCTTTTGTTTATCTTTGGGTTTGTGATGCTTCTTAGAGGATTTGCTTGGGGGAGGTAAGCCTTTCGGGGGCGTTGGAGCCTTGGGAAGTTCTTTACCCCCCATGTGTGGTACTTGGCGACTGTGAGACTTCCCAGGATCCTATTTCGAGGGAGAGCGAGAACGCGTAGAGTGAGACTGATAAGAATCATGGCGTCGTTTGCTATCACTTCCTCCACTATCACTACGATCATGTTCAGACACAGAAGACGGCCTGGGTGTGTTCTCACGAAGATCGCGGTAAGAATAAGAGTAACGACGAGGCATTTTTCCTGTAGAAAATAACAAACAGGTGTCAGCATCGTGAATACAATTAGTGCATAAGTGTTATGACAAGTGGTGCATGTGATTTGTGTGCCCGTGTAATCCCCCCTAACAGACCAGGGCCCAAAGTTTGACACATCTGTGTAGTATCTTTATCTTTGGCCGGAGAGGTCTCTCCCTCGGAGACAGGGAAAAATGGTTCCTCTCCAAAATATCCAGATATATAAATGTCATCTGGCAAGGGGATCTTTTCTAAATCCCCGAAAATTTGCTCCTCTGTTAATATAGGCTCTACTGGTGGTGGAGTCTTCAGGGAAGACTGTCCTTTGGAAGATGGAGCATCCTGTAGTTCATTAACTCGAACTTCGTCTCCTTTATATACATTCAAATCCTCATCATCCTGATTAACCATCGGTGAAGGACTCTTACGAAACTTGATTGTTTTTGTGGCCCCTGAAGTACCTTCTCCCTCAGCTGGGGGCACATACTTGTAAGGCTTGCCACCTGTTCCAAGTCCGAATCTCATATCCATAAGGTGGTGTTTAAGAAGGCTCTCATCGGTGATGCACTTCTTGATTCTACAAAAGTCTGATTTGCTTGCTAAGAGGCGGGATAATCGATCTTCTTATACTGAACCCTCTGTTTTCTAAAAGTTATGAGTTGTACAGAAAAAAGAACACATTAGAACATTAATTATGCAACTAGAACATAAAATGAAGGATGAGAAACCTACTTGATTGTAGCCATTTCCTTGCGCATCCTGCCTGATGTTTTATGTAAAACCAATCGGATCTCACATCCCTTAAGTTGTTATGGCCATCCAACAAAACCTCTCTGCCAGGAATCGATTCGAAGAAAGAGAAGTCTAGGGTCCCTGTGGAATGATGTTTGAAATGATAATAGAATTTCAAATCTTTGAAGGTGATCTCGGTCTGTAAAATCTCTGCGTACGCGATATATAAAGTATACAGAGCTGTGTAAGCGTTGAGATGGAGTTGCATATGAGCGATATGTAGTCATCTCAATAGATCAATGACAATTGGAGGAAACGAAGGGATGGCGCCTACCCAACACATGAGCCTACTGACAGCCATATATCCTTCCGGAGCAGAATGAGGCTTGTCTCCTTCCACTGGAGTTTTTACATCGTCCCAAGGAATCCCGTGCCTTAAACAGACTTTCACCAATTTCAACTTGTCCAATTTAGAAGCCATGGAATCACTTAGCTTCTCTTTCTCTACTTCTTTAACACCTGGGATCTCGTCAAGAGCTCGATCTTCTTCTTCTTCTTCCTCGATTGATGTGTTCTCGAAAGATGTTGATTCACTATCGATATATGTCTCATAATCAGATCCAGAATTTTCCCACTCTGGGTCGGAAGAAGCACATCAGGATTGTGATATTTTGATGACTCTGGATCTGCCCTCATTTCTGATATTCTCGATGAACATCTATCAAACATTGACGTGTTGGCGAATAAACATAAAAGATTAGAATGTAATAACCCGTGAACCCCGTGCATGTGCAAGTGCTGGTGTGTGCAAGTGTGCATAATACTGGAAAATAAAAACACAAAGTAAATTGGATAAGCGTAATAATGGCCATTGTATGTTGCTAAGTTATGCTGTTGTTCAGTCCAAAAAGTTCATCTCGAAGGCTCTAACCTAACTGTCCATTGGTATATCAGAATTGCATTGCATTTTTTAGTCAATATATGTATCGGATCGTTGGTAAAGCTGGCTCGTTGAAGTCTCATGGAGCGACTCATGACCAGGGGTGGGCTCGTGAAACAGGACCCGGCTCGTGGTCAAATGTTGGCTCGTGAACAGGTCAATCTTCATGAATGTACATTGGCTCGTGATGGGGGCTGAGCACAGGAATTTGTTGCGTCTCATGAGAAGGCTCCAGCTCGTGAGGATGGCCTGGTTCGTGGGACCAATCTGGCTCGTGATAGGAGGAGTTCGCTATCGTGAACAGGCTCGTGGTTATTAAGTGCCACCTCGTACCACATGGCTCGTGAGACGTCACCACAACCTGTCCATTTTACATCCCCACAAACTGTAGCTAACCCATCATCACGATCCAAGCCACCATCATTATTTTTCACCACTAATGCAACTCGAAGTCTTGCTCCTCTCCATCCTTTTCCACGAAACCATCCCTCTCCACGAATCGAATCTCTATCCTTCTCCAGCCACTATCACGAGTTCTCTAGGGTCCACAGCCTCTTTCATTCGCCCAAGCCGCTCGACATTATAACCTCCATCGCCATGGCCTCGAGATCGACCCGCCAAGATCGAGAAGAACGCGGGGGAGATCGGCGTTAAACACAGAGGAAGAGAGAAGAAAGGAAAGAGGTTGGCTTATATAGTTAAATACGAAGACTCTTGGCTTCCCCAATTTTGTCTTATTGCGGTCCGCTAGTTCAGATGGGCCACGAGCCCTCGGAGAAGCTCACTGTGGCTCGCATTTAGACCTGTCCGAAAACTTTCTCATTACGGTCGTCCAGTAGTGCAAACCATGGTGTGTTCTAACGATCTGGATTCTGAAAGGATCATTAAGTCAAGAAATTAAAACTCCTTGCATACAGGAGTGTTGAAATACTTATAAAATTTGAAGCTCACCTGGTAAGGGGATCGCAATATACTCAGGAATTTAGAAGATGAAAAGTGACCAATGAATAAAGAAATAATTGGAAACCAGGCAGTATATTTATACTCGTCAGGGGAGGTGATCCTTTGAAGCAGTACGACATTACAAACAGACGCGACTATTGATTTGCATTGTTTCATGAAAGGATAGTACAGCAGCTTCAAAGTGTAACACCACGCATTTTTTTAATATAATTAAATATATTTATATGCATGGATATATAAATAATGTTGATGTGCAGTTCATATTAATACATACATTGAAGAGAAGGGAAATTAATATGATAACAATGTATGTAACAGAAAAGATAATAAAATGAAGATACTTAATTTAAATATCAGGAATTAAGTAAAATGGGCATCACCATTGTGTCCGTCTCGAAATTCCGGTTCAAATGGACACCAAGTTTGCGTAAAACGGATAACGTATGAAGAAGTTATGAGCTTTAGAAGTTTGTATACGCATAAGGAAGTATATATATATACACACACACAAATCATCTGTAGAATACGAAAATATTCAAATTTAGTCAAAAGTGGGTGATCGGGAAAAATCTCGCTCAAAGGGTGTTGACCCCTATAGGGACCCCCTATAGGGGGCAGATAGGGGGGTCGACCCCCTAAATCAGATCTGGGTTGGGTGCATTTTTGTGCTTTTGGACGGATTTGTGGCTCCATTCGTTGACCTAACAGCTATATAAAGGACCCTAATCCTATTGTTTTCTTTACCTAAACTAATGGCGACGCCATGATGCTGCTCCAACCTAAAATAATTAAGATTCTTCTTCTTCCCCAAGCAATTCTTAGATCTATTCTCTTCCTTTCCAAATCTCTTCTTAAAATAAAAATATAGATCTAGGATTCCTCTACTCCAAAATAAAATAAAAGAATTCAGATGCCTAGATCTATGCTGCGCAAAAAGGGAGAAAACCATGGATCAGATCTAGAAGTGGGAATGCATACAAGTGAGTGGATTTAAAATACATTGTTTTGTATAATAGTAGATCTATCGTTCGGCATTCCCCATTTACACACATAATAAACATATTGAAGAGCTAATCCAATAAAGTAAGTTTGTGGTACTTATAGATTAAAATACCTAATAAGTAATTGGATCTAAGATTTGGACTAGAATCATATCAGTTCACCATAGTTTGTAGATCAGATACAGAATTCACCTATGCCTAATTTTATCATCGTATATTTAACTTGTCATTATGAACAGTTGTTTATGCCTATGCTTGTTTTCCTCCTTTCTTTCTTCCCTTTTTATTTTTATTTTTATAGCTAGGCTATCTTCGAGCCTACGTCTATTGCAGATATATGTGATTGAAACGATATTGGGAATAAAAGGGAAAAGGTTGATTTGGGTATAACATGGGATTGGGAGGTTTGGGGCATAACTTATAATGGGGTTATGGGCATAACTATGCTTGGAATTATGAATACAACTATGGTGGGATTTATGAATACAAATCAAATTGGAATTACGAATACAACTATGGTGGGATTTATGAATACAAATCAAATTGGAATTATGGATATGAAATTGGGATTTTAAGTTGAATTGGGATTATAGGCATAATCTATTGATAGGATTATAAGCATAAACGTGAATTGGGGTTTATGGGTAATTGACATATATTATGATCCAAGATTTGAATTATGGGTATAAGTTATAATAAGAACTTATATGCCTAAGACACGAGGTTAGATTTAGATTGCGGTATAAGTCTGCCTGGAACCGCCCAGCATATCCAGCAACCGCAAATAGTAATCTAATGTGAGAGGTCGAAGGCAAAAATTAGACGCGTAATAGTGCTAAGACACGAGGTTAGATTTGGATTACGGTAGAAGTTTGCCCAGAACCGCCCGACATATCCAGCAACCGCAAGCGATAATCTAATGTAGGAGGTCTTGCACGATTACGGGTATAATGAATTAATGAACACTTAACCAAGATAAGACATGTGGTAAGACATGGGAATAATGAAGGGTTAAGTGGGTAACATGGGTAGCATGGATAATTCGTTAAATTGGAATACTTATCCTAATTAAATCTATAGTGGTGCTATGAACCAATTCTATTGAGTAGGGGTTAAGTAAACTTATTAAAGAAGTGGGCAAGATTAGGTTAATCTTAATTAATGCCAAAATGGGGAATGATAACAACCTATTATGAATGAACTTGAATAAGAAGAGGAAAGATAATAAGTAGGCTTGTCCTAGGGACAAGTGGGAATTATAACTTAAGAAATAAGGTAAGTTATAATGAACGATAGAGGAATATGAAATAACTTATGTAATAAAGTAGTACTTAATCGAAGATTAAGTAATTAGCGAGAATAAGAATAAATCCATAAATGAGGATAACATAAGTCATATGACGGAAAAGAGAAACTTATTAGTAAACCTTAGTTAAGAGAACTAAGTTAATAAGTAAATTCTGATAAATTGTAATGACGGTGTACGACGAGATTATGATTAAATGAGAAAGAAGAAGGAAAACTTATGGAGATAAGTAAGTTGTATTTAATCATAAATGTTGAATGACAAAAAACATGTAAATTAAGATGTACTTAATTATAAATTAAGTAGAACATGTTATGGAAACCATGAGATGGGACAAAGAGTAGTGTAAAGAGAATGAATTATGAATATTGAATTACAATATAGAGAATAACATGTTGTAGGCTTATTAATGAACTTAAATGAATTAATTTATGAATGATGTTAATAAGCAAGAGAAACTTGGTAACTTGAATAAGAAATCAAGGGAAAATGGAAACAACCAAGTTAATGGGAAATCTGTCGAGGTGGAGCAAGAGCGTAATTGATGATTAGACATAGGATCTAATGACACAGTAAACTGAGGCACTTGGGATAGTATGTATGTTAGAGGATGAATAACCAAATAGGGTAGATCATCGTGGTGTCGTAAGACACGAGGGGAGCGCACGTTAATATGATTATTCTGGCGGCTCCGACGGACTGGAAGGGGAAGCACGCGGCTTCCTGAGACGTTAAAGGTGCTCCCGGTAGTCCTCTATGGTGGAGTAGTTTCGGACTGTGCTCAAAGAGGCTGGGTCTGCGTGTAACTATCAGGTGGGTGGGCCTTGACTGCACAAGTAGGGGGCAATCACAATGCTGTGACGTGGTGACACTAAGGGTAGCTCGGCGACTGCCTTACTTTGGAGGCAGAGGGTCAGGACCAACAAAGATAGTATAGGTCATCGAGAACCTATCATCGGCAGCCAACGAGATGCGGAAAGACTAGAGCTAAACCAAAGAGGCCATCGACCTTTCACTATCGAGGCGGTGGTTGAGGGTAGACGCCACATGGATGTTTAGATTGTCTTCTTAGGGGCTTGTCGCTTAGCTCTTGTAGTCTTTACTAGTTAAGGGAGGGGCCGAGATGGGGCCATAGCCACCATAGAAAAACATATCCTAGGGATATTTGTGTGAGAGGCTCTTAAAGGAGGGCCTGCACAAATATAAGGAAAGCTCTCGACCGAGTTCCGTGTATAACCCTACCACGGAATTCGGGCACGCACACATGATAGGTGTGCGGGTTACGCATCGAATACGTTTGGTGATACGTACATGGGAAAGTCTAGGTACACAAATGTCTACTCTGAGTGGTGTATCGTAGACTAGAGGGCATTATTCGATGATGACAGTCATTATGCCTACGTAATATAGTTATAATGGTTCCATGCAAACGTAGCGTCGTTATATACAGAGATCCGTACGTCACTCGGACGTAGGATGAGGGACTGCGTATATTCCTGCAATGATACGGTGAGGACCGTGCGAGTGGGCTACCATGGGGTGTACCTTAATTTGGAGGTAGCTACATATATATTATATTAGGTTAATCTACTAGGGAGTAGATGGGTACAACGAGTGTGTGTGTAAGTGTGGAGTGTTGTTGACACCAATAACCTAATAAATAAGAAAATGTAACCGAACGGTATAGGTAGGATTATCCAAAGTGTGTACTATTAATTCATTCACACATAACTTATGTTCTGACCCCCTTCTCATAACACAGTTGCAGGTTAGGCTTGAGACAGAGATGTTATAGCTTTGGATACTGGCTAGGTAGTATTATTATTGAGGTAAAGCTATGTTTTGATTATATTATATTTTGTTCCTTCCGCTGTGAGATGTTTTCCGAACTCTGACATGTTTTATATCTCTGTATTTTTCTGCAGGATACCAGAGCAAACCAATACGGGTTTCAATGGATTGGTTTTTTTGAAAGAAAAAAAATCAGTCTGTCGAGATCCGGGTTGTTACACGAAGCATGTTCCATCCATGATAAAACATACTTCGAGGAGGCAAAATGTTGGCTAGCTTTTTGATCAAGCCACCAAGGATACGGAGACTTACCTTCAGATGAATAGGGGTGTTCGCATACAGACAAACCCAGCTCGTGACCAACAATCTCCCACCAGCTCGTGCCACTGCCACCACAACCCGGCTCGTGCCACTGCCATCACGACCCAGCGTGTGCCAATCCTCCACGACCCGACCGTATTGAAGGACCACGAACCAATCAAATGTTTCTAAAAGTCCAGCCGTGACCAAGTCCTCCACGGTCCGCAAGTTCAGGATTCGGTGACACCTGTCCATAACCGCCATATTGACCACTTCTCCATCAAGCCACGAACCAGTCCAAGATCCTGGGGATCCGTGCCACGTGTTATCACGAACCGCCTGCGGATACCACCTATAAATAGCCCTATACTTGGCATTTTTCAGGATCTTTTGGCAGTTCTAAGTATAATTTCCACCATTACTGTTTCTTCATTATTTTTTGTCAGTATTATCTCGAAATTATTAAGTGAATCACTGCTGTAAAAGTGAGATTGAGAGAAATCATTGATTGTACTTGTATTCGACGTGTAATCAAAGATATATAAAATGGACGTAGGCTCGTTAATGCCGAACCACTATAAATCCGGTGTATTCATTGCATTTTATTTCATTTTTAGTCGTTAATTTTCATAACTCTGAACAATTTGGGTGCTAGTGCCAAATTTGGATCTAACATCGATATATATATAGTTGTCATAATCAAAACGCTATAAAGCTGATCCAACATTCTCCCTCTTTTAATGACAACTATATATGTAAATCCTCCTGTCAATATGCATATATTTTCTCCCATTTTTTCATTGACAAAAAGGAATATAACTATAATGCAATACACACAAATATGCACGATACACAAACAAAAACATACACAACATAAGCACACGCACTGGTATTCACACACAAACATTCAGACGTTCACCACCATAGAAAGCACATAGAAATGTTGTATGGCGGCATAACCAAAGTACCAAAAAATATTACAAACCATAGGAATAAAAAGTTCGATGCAAAAGTATCGTAAAGATCATACCAGGTTTACCAACTTTCAGAAGCAGTCATGTTCGGACAAACACTAGTATCACCACCCTTATGATCATCATGACCGGAGCTTGAGTCTGATGCTTTTTCATCATTGGAACTAGAAGACCACTGAAATGGAGCTGGATCATGAGCTTGAGAAGATTGTGGTTCGATACACGAAATTTAATCCTAAATTTTGTTGAGGAAGCCTTTCAAAGAGTCAAACTTCTTTTTGTCCTTATGCTCAAACGTTTTAAAATTATTGTGAAGTTTAGATTGGTTCCGAGAGAGCATAACCAATGCTTGGTTAGGCGGAAGATCTGGAGTTACAATTTGAATACCCTTTTCCTCTTCTTCTTCTTGTACAAGCCGTCGACGACGAGACGATGATTCCGCTATGGGTGTGTCCGGTTGCGATACAACATGTTCATGCCAAGCTTGAAAGGACATGTATTCCAATGTTGATGGGTTGGGATCAATATCCATAAGTCCTAGAGTTTTCGGACCAATTTCTTTGATGCTCAAATAACTAGTACCGGGTATTAATTTTGACTACACTTTCAAGAATAATTCGTGTTATATAAGCACCATAATGAATTGTTTTATACTTCAGTTTTTGTGTGATGTCTGCCCATTCGTCAAGTATGATCTTCACCCAATTGACTTGCTTGTTAGAGTAAATAGCATATAGAGCTTGAAAATCACGTTTATACACTTTCTCATAACTCCTTTCCTCGGTTGTATAGTTCGGACTAAAATGCAATTCAAGAGACGTGCTTGGGTACAAAGATGAGTGGACGGAAGATCTTTCATGCTAACTAAATTTTCAAATAAAAACTTATGGGATACTCCATTACGTTCTTCCATGTTAACTTCAATAGAGTTAATATCTAAACCTTGCCACGCACAATGTAATATTTTTCCTAGAAGTTGGATAGGTAGAAGAATTCGTTTACCACAAACCATAGACCAAACACATTTCATTCTATTTCTTGGAGCTTGGTGGTCTAAATTTAAATTGACCAAGAAAAATTTGACAAGCAAAGGATAAATTTTAACATTGTTGACATTGTATTTTAATAACGATCAAAATTGAAGTGTCTAGAGTATTGTAGAACACGATAATGAGAGAAAGCATCGAATTTTACAAAATCTCCTTCAAGGAATTTGGAGTTTTTCATAGATTTGTACTTTTCCTTAGCAGTGTCATTCTATAGCCATTGTTGGATTTGATCGTCAAAAGGAAGCTCTGATTCTTGTTTTCTTGTTTGCCAGTGATTTTGGTTGTGTGGAAGTGTTGATTTTTGAATTTTATGGAGTAATAGAGGCTAGGGTTTTTTTGTGGTGAAAAGAGGAAAGTAAAAAATGAGTGGTGGGGATGAAGAGATGAGTAAATATGTAGGGATGTGCCTTTTAAAAAACCGATTAAGCAGGATTCAGACATCTAAAAAATTAAAACAGACATCGATTTTTGTGAATTTTTCAACCCGCATGAAAATAGTTCATTTTACCCTTATTTCGGATGTATGATTTTGGCGATTCAGACGTCTGAATCTGACGCAAAATTTTAGTATGTATGAATATCCAGACTTCTGATTTGTTTGAGATAGACGTATGTTTCCTAAAAACATTTTCCTTCTTGTTTTAAACTTGTAAACTTCATCAAATTTTTATTATATATTAGTATAATAATATTTTAATACATTTATTACCAGAAATAAACAAATAATATGAATAAAACAACATTAATTTTTGGAAAATGGTGTCTTCTTTGGTATTGATTATTTACTCCTCTCATTAGCCATGTAGTTCTTGTCCCATGTATTTAGGCTATAATGGGGTCATTGTGGTGAAACCCAACGATTTATTGGGTCTGAGGGTGTACGATAAGAAGAAGATGCATCTAGCAGATTAACAGGACGCGATAAAGGTTCACTTACATCTTTTTTTTAGCTGCATAATTTTAAACCAATTTGTTCAAGGAAGCTCGAACATCTAGTCGAGACCTTTTGTTCAAATACAATTCTTGTTGAAGGTCTATCTGCTGCCATTGGAAGTGATGAATTTCATCAATCTTCTTTTCGTGTTTGGAGAGACAAATAGCGCACATTTGGCTTTCTTAGATTCTGGTGTATACGCGATTCGATAATTTTCTCATTTATAAACATGCTCGTGTTTTGGTTTTGGCGTATGAAGATGCAGTGTCGCTGCTAAGTTATCATTAGAAAATGTTATATTGAAGGATGAAGTTGATTTGTTGGAAGACATTCTCAGACGAGTCTAAATTCCTTTAATTGTTCGAAAATTTTGTTATTTTGTGTTTTAATATTAACACGTATATATAGGCTGGAATAATCTAAGAAGTTTGTGGTGTAGAATTATTTGTAGTTTATAACTAAAGATTAATTTGATGGATAATAATTGTTTTAAATGAATGGTTTCAAGAGCCTTAAGTCTATCTCTTAATATGATGTTAACAATTCAAGTACTCAGCTCAAATGATTACAGCATCATACTTATAATCAAGTGACTCAAGTTTAAGTCTCATCTTTGCCATGATTCTGAAATATTTTTATTTTTGCGAAAAAATGTACTTTAGATGTATATACTATATTATGGTTTTATGAAATATTTTTAAACATCTTTAAGAAACATTGTACCTAATTCTCAATGTAATTTAGCAAATGAATTTACTATTAGTGGTTTAGTAAAAATGTCAACTATTTGATTTTCAGTAGAAATAAGTTCTAAATTAATAATTTCTTTTTCGATATTGTCTCGTAAGAAATGATGACGGATATCAATATGTTTGGTACGAGAATGATTTACTGGATTTTTAGATAAATTAATTGTAATATCGCAGTAAATAGTTGATTTAGATAAATTTATCCCAAAATCTATGAAAGTCTCATGCATATAAATAACCTGAGCACATGCTAAAGCTGCATATATATATTCTGCTTCACATGTTGAGAGCGAAACACAATTCTGTTTTTTATAAACCAAGAGACAAGTGACTTTCCAATGAAATGGCACATACCACTTGTACTGTTTCTATCAGTCCGAGATCCACCGAAATCAGCATGACTGAAAGATACTAACTCAAGTGGACATTCGTTTGGATAGAAAAGACTGAAGTACTTAGTATTGTTAAGATATCGTCGAATTCATTTTACCGCTCTTAAATGTGATTCTTTAGGATTTGCTTGGAATATAGCACACAAGCATACACTCATCATGATATCTGGTCGACGCACAGTTAACTAAATTAAAGATCCTATCATACTTCTATATAACTTTTGGTTAACACTTTTACTATTGTCAATAAGCCTTACTTCGTTTGGAGTATCCTACAAATATTCCATGATCGGCTTTTGAATCAAATTTTCCGAGTTGATCTATTGTATTTAGTATAAAACATTTTGATCCACAAAATTTAAAATAAGAAATATTGGGTTTTCTTCCGTTAAACAGTTCATATGAGTTGTTTTTAGCTATAGGCCCTATGGAAAAATGATTCAGTACATAACAAGCAGTTGCTATAGCTTATGCCTAAAATTGCTTTGGTAAACAATTTCCACTTATTAAAGTTCTTGCGCATTCTTGTAATGTTCTATTTTTCCTTTCTACAACTCCATTTTGTTGTGGAGTTCTAGGAAATGAAAAATTATGATTTATTCCTTTCTTTTCACAAAATAATTCACATGATTCATTATCAGATTCACCTTCACGATCACTTCGAATGTTTTTGAGTTTTAAATTTTTAATATTTTGAATTATTTCGACAAATTTTTTGAAATGTTCAAAAGTATCACTTTTGCTTTTCATAAAATTGTCCATGTATATCTAGAGAAGTCATCAAATATCACAAATACATATCAATTATAATTAATAGATTGAACCTGTGTTGGTCCGTATAAATCCATATGTAATAATTCTAGTGGTTGTTCAATTGAAATGACTTTCTTAGACTTAAAGGATGATTTAGTTAATTTCCCTAATTGGCACTCATCACAAATATTGTTTATTTTTAAGTTTTTTTTTGGCAAACCTTTTACGAATTCATTTTTCGAAAGTTTTCCTAATGATTTAAAATTAATATGACAAAACCTTTTGTGCTATAACCAATGATCATTATCTTTGGCTATTAAACACATATATTTATTATTATTAATTTTCATATTTAAAACATAGATATTTCTATCTCTATTTCCATCAAAAATAAGGTTTTGATTTTGATCTAAAATACTATATTTATTCTCTGAAAATGTCATTTTAAATCCTTTGTCGCAAAGTTGACTAATGCATAATAAATTATATTTTAAGTTTTTAACTAGAGAAACGTTTATAATAAGGGGTAAATTTGATATACCGTAGTTGCACACATCTCCTTTGCCAATGATATAGCCTTATGAGTTGTCTCCGAAAGTAACAGAGCCACCATCAAAGCATATATTTGTCCCTAGTCATGTGTTTTGAGCAACCACTGTCCGATATCCATTTTCACATTTTGAGTGGGACCTGCAAGAATTTTTTTATAAACACATTGGTACCCACTTTTTAGTAGGTTCCTAAGAGTTAGATCTTAGGAAACCAAACCCAAGCGGGTTCAATATTCTTCTTATAAATATAGTTTTTATTGTTATCAATAGTTTCCATAAATAATTTGATATGTTTGTTTCTAATTAATCTATTAATTGTTTTTTGAACCCATATTTTGATTTCCATTTTCCTTTTAGTCTTTTTTGATACACTTAGTGATACCTTATTATTTAATACAACATTATGTTTTGAATCATTATTCCTCTTAAGAATAGCATTTTTCTTTGGAGGATTTTTTGACTCCTTTTTGAAACCTAATCCATTTTTATTGGAAGAGGACTGAGAATTTTCTATAATTTTAGATAAATTTTCTCTTCCTTATTGAAGTTAGAAATATTTTTAGAAATGGTATCTAATGTGGGTTGAATGCTATCTTTTCTAACTCTACTTGTTTAATTTTAGTTTTTAAATTATGATTTTGAAAAATAATAGCATCATTCTTTTCCTTTTGAGTTTCAATTTCTTGACTCAAAAGTGAAAGTTGTGTATCTGAATTAGAGAGAGATTCTTGAACCTTTTCTAGTTCTTCTTACAGAATTTTCTTCTCGTTTTACAGTATATCCCTTTCAAATTCAGCTTTGTTTTGATTTTCACGAGCTTCCTTAAGTTTCTTTTTAAGAATTTTCGTATTATTTAATAAATTCAATATTTACTTCGATGAAATCATCATAAGATAAATCACTAACCTTAGTGTCTTGAACCATGAAACATACATTTACTTGTTTGTCATCGTTGTCACTATCACTATTTGATGAGGATGAATCTGAATCATCCTATGTTACAGAAAAATCTTTCTTTTTGAATTTATCTTTCTTGCTCTTGTTGTTGAAAGTTTTCTGATTTTCTTTCTTTTGTTCCGGACAGTCTTTGTGCATGTGTCCTTTCTTGTGACAATTAAGACATTCTTTGCCTGAGGATGAAGGCTTATTTGAGAAATTCTTTTTGAATCTGTTTTTATTTCCTTTTCTGTATTTTAACAATTTCTTCAATTTTTTGGAGATAAATGCTAGATCCTCATCTTCTTATTACGATCCTTCCTTTACAGCATGAAAAGCTACATTTTTTTCTTTCTTGTGCTTGATCCATTTTAGCCTGCATGTTAACTTCGTAGGACATAAGATTTCCAATCAATTCTTCTGGCTTCATTATTGAAAGATCATTAACTTCATCGATTGCTATGATTTTTCTTTCCTATTCATCAGTTAGTGAATTTAGGACTTTAGATATAATGTCAAAATCCGAGTATTTTTTCCTGGTCCTATTAAGCCATGAAGAATGACTTGGAATCTTGAGTACATGTCGTTGATGGTTTCATTCTGTCTCATTATAAAGTTTTGAATTGGTTCTTTAACATTGAGTACTTTGTTTGTTTGACCATATTTGTACCCATATGTATGTTTTGAGTGTTTCCCATATTTGATGTGCAGTAGTGCAGATGCTAACATGATTGAATTAATTTCTATCCAAAGCACAGAATAACATGTTCATAGCACTGGCATTAGCATTTGCTTTGTTTTTCTGATATATTGCCCATGTAGAAAATTCAGTTATGGGTGTTGTGAATTCAGTTTAAGTTGAATCTCAAGCGTTAAAACTAGTTGGTTGCATATAAATCCTGATTCTTGTAGCTCAGTAATTGTAGTGCAACCATTGAATAGTGGTGGTCTTTGAGTAGATTGTCCTTCGGCAAAAGTAGATGCAGTGGTTGTGATGGTACTTGAGTTATTTTCCATATTATCAATATATCGAATAACGGTGTTACAATTATCGGATGTCCTTGCTCCGATACCAATTGAAAGAGTCTATGTAGTATCATATAATATGGAGTATAGGTAGAGTAATGTGCAGATAGCAGAATACCAGTAATAAATAAAAGTGACACGAAGATTTTATACTGGTTCGGACCTTCGTTCTACATCCGGTCTCAGACTACCTTCTAGAATTCCACTACTTACAACCCTCACTTAAGCCGGAGAAATAGGTCTACAACTACCCGAACAACCGAACGGGATTTCGTGCCTCAACTGCTGAAGAGGTCTTCGATAATACAAAATTTTTGTTGACTATTTGTGTTCTTGATAACATTGATATGTCAAATTATTATGCACCCTTCATATAATCTTACCTTGTTGATAATAGTGTAGTTCGTGAAAGAATATGGAAGAATGAAAATGTTTTGTAAACACAAAAATGTAGAAATAGAGTGTGCTTGCAAGTATGATTGCAATAGATTAGATAGAAAGAACTAGAATGAAAATCGGTGAAGAAAATGTTTGTTTGAATCTCTATTTATAATATACAAATAGTTGCAATCATTCACGAAGAGATTCGACGATTAGATATGAGTTAAAAGTTGTGTCTATTCGCTGGAAAGTTGCATCTTTTGTATTTAGACGTCTGAAATTAAATTTCTGAAATCTGATTTTAATAAAAAATTATATAGACAACAGGGAGATAGGAAAATTCGGGCCATATTAAGAGGTCTGCAATATTCATATCAGACGTTTGAAAATTATGCTGAGTATATTTTTGTTTCAGCAGACAAATGTCAGATTAAATATTTTAGACATCTTTTTGCTATAACATGCCTATATCTTGTGCATGTCTTATAGAAAATCTTATAATTTAAAACGCATATGTGTATGTATCACCAAGGAAGATTTTAACAAAATCTATACTAATACATACATACTCTAAACAAATATAATCTTCAATTGAGCTCTTGAATCTGTTTATAGAGTTTCTTCCTGCAAAACAAAGGTAGTCGATATATGTATGTGTATATATATATATGTATATATATATATGTATATGTATATGTATGTATGTACATGTATAGTTGTCATAATCAAAACGCTATAAAGCGAGATCCAACAATTTCCAAAATAAAATTTTGATTTTAAATCATTAAAAATAGCGGGTCGTTACAGGAATGCTACTTAAGTCTTCCAAGACTTACCAATCAAGCCTATCGACAATGGTGAACAAAGGAAAGAATGTCAGGGCCAGACCTACGGTCGATCCCGACTCTGAAAATCCTTCTCAGCATTGACTCGTCGAAGGTTCGACCAACTTGAATTCCGCTAATGTTTCCACTCTCGACCCACTCGTCGATCGAGCTCAATTCGACAAAACCTCGACAAAATTGGGCGAAACCCAAAGAAGCCTTGTCGACTAATTCCATAAAACATTGGTTTGACGCAACTGCTTCAAAAGTATGCTCACCGAGATATCCTTCGCCTTCAAGCAAACTTGGCATTCATCCCCCTTTAAATTATGACTCGCCAAGCTTTGTCCCCATTCCTTTCCATGATATCCGTCGCTTCGACCTTTCTTACCTCAAGCCTAACCCTGACCAACGGATTAGCGCTCAAGCCGTCACTATGCAAGATCGACACGCCTCGGGTCGGAACTTGCTGCCTGTGCTATGAAAAACAAACTAGGCCTAAGTTTCTGCTCGTAGACCTCTGCAACGTCAAACGACCGAGGCCGAAGATTCTTTAAATCCGTTCATCCTAGAAGACATCCAAGGTTGCACAATTCCGAGTCAGATCACGACTGCCGTAACCCAGCGAAGATCCGAACTTTTGTTCTTGCTATCCTATTTCATAATATCTTGATAGAATCTTAGGATCACATCACCGACGATTGGGAAACCAGTGCAAGATGTAACCCTTTTATTGAAGTCGTGCTCAATACCGCATGGCACACAAATTTCAATATGCCGCCGATAGAAGCTTATTCAGTGCACTCCGGCCCTCAAGACTTCATTCACTACAACGAGTTCTGTGGTTCACTCGACCTTCGATGAGAATTATCTCGACCTTCCCCTAGTTAGCCAGGGGTTCAATCGATCAGTTCGACACATACATCCTCCAGGGCTCCGACGAAACTCTAACTAGTTACCTTGAGATGTTCGACAACGCCTTAGAGGGTGTCGAATACTTGAGCCCTCGGGCTATCCTGGACCAACTCATTGAGGGCGAGTTCTGATTCTAAGTTTGAAGCATGGGTTAGTCGAGCACAACCTATGATTTTGGAGGAGGTGGTGAACTTCTCTAAGGCGGCGTTTTTGGCGGAGGAGGTGACCAAATCCACCTATCACAAGCACAAGGGAGGCTGAGTGGTCGTGGCTGCTGTTATATGTGAAGAGATGAAGATCGGTGATTTTGGCTTTCTTGTTTGTGACCAGAGCGGTGGCAGTTCTCTCCTTGGTGGTTAGTCATTTGTGCTGGAAACAAACGACGGTGATGCAGAAATGTCAAAGACAGTAAGTGCAGGAGCTGTGGTTGCATCAGAGATAACTGAAAGCGAAGATGGTGGATGATGTGGCAGATTGGTGAGAAAAGCAATGATACGACCGAGCCTAAAGATCCTTAAATTTCGATTTGTTGTCTTTATGGAGTCAGGAATCTAACTCCGAACATGTTTAACTTAACAACAAGTAGCATGAATGTTTGGACTCCTACTGGTATTGTTGTTTTCTGAATATTTATATCTAAATACGTATGGAAGGCAAATTAGTTTCGAAAAAAATTAAGACTTTGGAGATCTTTTACGAGAGAGCCAACTATTACCTATGCCAAGATCTAGCATAAAGGAATCAAGATTTTCAGTTCAACAACTTAATACGAAATGAATCCCAGAGCTCCAATGACCCCAAGCCACGTTAGAGGTAGTCGCAACAACAGGAGGAAGCATCTTCGACCCTATGCAGTTAAAACCCCGCTTAATCCCCGCAATATCTCTGCTATAGCTCGTAGCGCTCTTCAACCGCTATGCTATTTCAATTTAGCGCTGATGAACAATAGATCCGCTTTTATCCCCACTATTTTCCACTGCATCCGCTAAATCAAAGGTTTTTAGCATTCGCTTTAGCAGTATTAATATGTAAAGCTTGATTTGACTAGTTATCTTTTAAAAAACGATCAATAAAGTAAGAGTAAATAGCTAATTTTAACGTATAAGTGTTAAATAAATTATGGAAATCTATAATAATCATCATATATAGTGTGTGTAACCATGATATTCTTTGGTTTAGTTATATAAGATTAATTAATATTGTTTTTTCTACACACATAATGTGGGGATGATAATTAATTAGTTTAAAATATTTGGTTTCAACATTTAGCGAAACTTTTTTCGGTTCCGATATATCCTCGCTATTTCCCCGCTTTATCCCCGCTATACCTTTTTGCACCTCCACCGTTATAGAACTACTAAGCGCTTCAACTGCACAGCTCCGACTTCTGTCTTTTCGCGACTACACTTCACTTAATGACTCCCTCAAGAACATTTATCACGCGACCTGCTGTAACACCCCACATCCGTTAAGGTCACTCACAAAGGGAATGCCTTAACTTCGGTGGAGAGTTATAGGTAAAAGATACAGATAAATTACAAGACAGACAAAATTAAAACAGCGGAAAATAGAACTTTACTTTATTGATCAAATAGTTTGTACAATAATTATTTTCCAATACTAGAATATCTATCTTACAAAATAAAGAAGCATAAAATAACATTTATATTCCCCAATGTAGCGTGAGCTAGCCATAGCAATGGAAAAGAGAATCCAAACAAAACTCCGACTAATCTTCAGCTTGGAAAGAAAACTGGGCTAAGTAGTAATATTCCCTCCCTGCGAACTTGGGGAGGGGAACGGAAGACAAGAAAGCGAAAGAAAACAGAGTCAGACATAAAGTCTGGTAAGTTCAGTAACTTTCAGCATGTGAACAGGTAAAAGCAACATGACGTGAACTTAACTGAACACAAGACAACACCATGATGACGGGAATCATAAGGTTAGCACAAGATATGATAAGGTAAGATAAATTGGATGCAAATCTATACTTTCTCTGCTTCGCTACTACCTTGTTATTCTAATTTCGATATCTTTGCACCAACTAACTAGTAATCTATATAAATGGATAAGAACAAATACGTGGTCCCAATTCCCGCAATTGTTGTTATTTCAGGTGTACATCTATTGTTTATTACCTAGATCTAATCTAGGGTTTTCTATCAAGCGCATTCAAGATCCAACCAGAGTTTACGCTACCCAGGGTTACTAGAGTTTATGATACCTATTGAATGTTTCTCAGATTTTAGGGTTTACGCGACCTAGGTCCAACTAGGGATTATGCTACCTATCGAACGATGCCCCCTAGTATAGGACACACTACCTAGAGCGGTATATGTTCCTAGATTTTTCCTACGTATGTGTCGCGAATCGTTATCGCTGTCTAGATGCACATGTCCCCCGTATGTGCGACCCGAGTCTCATGGCAGGGAAAATCAAGAAACACGGAACTCGGTCGGGAGCTTTCAGATATCTGCCGATGCAGATGCTAAGGTATGTTTTTCCGATGGCTATGGTCCCACCTGACCCCTCCCTCAACTAATGAAAGGCACACCTTGAAAAATGAGAACTATACGCAGGCCCTCTATGCCCCCACTAACCTATGGCCATCCGCACCCATAACTAGATAGCAAGTATATGGTCTTTTGGAGTTCTCCGCCATTCCGCTGTACGTATCTCGACTGACTCAAGATGGTAAGTAGACGACGAGTTGCTATCACAGGGCTACTAGTCTCGCCGAATCACGCTGGTCCATCCTAGTCTTTAGGTTGCCTTATATTGCAACCAAGGCATACCCTTAGTTCTTCTAACGCAGACCTTAACCTCTGTGAGCCCAGGCGGATCATCTGCAGCCTCACAGAGGGATACCAAGAGTACCCTCACGTCCCCTCGAAGCCGCGTGCTTCGTAACCTAGTTTGTTGGAGCCTTCTTTAAGATCAGATGGACGTTCGCTCCTTCTCGTGTTCTACTAAGGTTTACTACTTAGTACCCTTAACTAAGGTTTACTACTTAGTTCTTTTTCTCGTCAAGTTGGATTGGTTAAGTGTCATTAGTCAATTCAAGTTAACTTAACCCATTCATTTGTCATGTTAATCTGGTTAAGTGTTATCAGTAGTTCATGTTGACTTAACCCTACCACAAATCAAGTTATATTGGTTAAGTATTTCTTATTACTTAACCCCACCCCTTCATCTTGTATTGGTTAAGTGTTCCTTTTAACTTAACCCTGCCCATCTGTTTAGCTAACAAGTTCTAACGGTTAAGTGTTCCCTTAGTTAACTTAACCCTAACATCTGTTTAATTCACATGCCCTAATGGTTAAGTATTATCCTTTCATGTTTTAACTTAGCCTTGTTCATTTGGCACACTATGATGGCTAAGTGTTCTAAGTTTACTTAACTCCACCTTCTATCCTAGTTAACATGTTAAATTGGCTAAGTGTATTTTACTTAACCCCACCTTCCAGTCTTGTTAACATGTTATAACGGTTATTTAACCCCTACAAGTCTTGTCTTGTTAACATGTTAAGTTGGTTAAGTGTTCTTATGGACTTAACCCTCCTATTCTAGCTTAACTGTTTCTTAGCTTTAAATTATTCCTTTAAAGCACCAATCACTCACATTAGACAGATATTGTTGCGGTCACTGGATGTGTCGGTCGGTTCCGGGCAGATTTACACCGCAACTCAGTCTAACCTCGGGTCCTTTTGGGCTCAATGCTCTAACCACCCACATTAGTTAGGTATTGTTACGGTTGCTGGATTTGTCGGGCGGTTCCGGGAAGTCTTATACCGTAACTCATTCTAACCTTGGGTTAGGCATATTCGTCTTTCCTAGATTTACATATTTATCTTTTTTGTCTATATGTAAATTGCTAACAACTCTTTTAAAAAAATTTGGCCTATATCATATTTATTTGTCATGCCCATTAACATACCTATATTCTAGGCCCAAATCTTGATTTACCTATCGTTTAACCCAACTTGCAGTTTATGCCAGATTAGATCAGTTCATGTCAAAACTAGAATTAATATTCTAGTTTATAGTTTATATCCAAACTTGGCTCACATGCCAATTACATACTTTGCGGTCAATCAACAATTTACCGTTTTACGCCCAAGTCCAATATTCATGTAATACTTACTATTCTAGCCAATTCAAATTAAGCTAACATATTAGTTATGCCAAATCATCTTAATTAAGCTACGCCCAAATTCCCCCACCGTAGTCGTACGTATAACATGATTTCACAAGTTTCTAGGTGCTCATGAAATGAAACTAACAAAAGGAACAGGGGATAAGCACGAGAATTGACATAAGAGAATAGGCATGAAAAAGCGAACCAAAATACACAAATACAAAGATAATGGATCCAGTGGGTTTGGTGTACATAATAGCGAATAGGAATAAACTAAGCAAGTCACACCCTAGGTATGAGATCCAACAAAATGCCAGTTCGGTGTACAACATGGTTTGTAACTATAGTGTTATGGGCATAAACAATTAACCAAAATAGTCTTAGGCGATTAACCACAATAGTCATAGTCATAGTCATGGTCATAGGTAGAAATCTCATAGTTATGAATCATAGGCGATTAACCACAATAGTCATGGATAATTAACCAAAATAGTCCTAGGCAATTATCCTAAATAGTCATAGGCAATTAACTGTAATAATTTCAATGTCATGGTCATAGACAATAGTCCTATGTTCATAATCATAGGCAATAATCTCAAAATCATGAATCATGGTCGTAGGCAATAGTCTTATGCTCATAGTCATCGGCATAGGCATAGTCTTATGTTCACAGTCATCGGCATAGGCATAGTCTTATGCTCACAGTCATAGGCATAGTCTTATGTTCACAGTCATAGGCATAGGCATAGTCTTATGTTCACAGTCATAGGCATAGGCTATTAACAATAGTTTTCAACGTCACAAGCATACTCTTATATTCATTTAATTTCATGCCACAAATAGATCTAGACGTTCAAATCTAAAAAGTAACTGACTTACATTGATCGGTTTCAGAAAAGGATAATCAAATAGCGTTGGTGATTTGCTATGATTCGCGCGACGTTGCTCGAAGCCGTTGAATTAGCCTTTACTTCCCTTCTTGAAGCTTTAACTTTATTTGAATCTCCAATATGCAATTCCTAGCCGTAGTCTTCAAGAATAGTCTTCGTGTTTTATCTTAATTTATTTATTTCAATTATTCCAGAGGTAGCATAAGGAGAGAATGAAATGGTGTAAAGAGAATGGGGCTAGGGGGCTGTTTATATAGGATTAGGAGGACGAATCTAGACTGAAAACGAGACCAGAAACATCAGAATGAACCCAGGCTCAAAATCGGGTTTCAGCACCAGGTCGACCCCCAGGTCGACACTATGGTCGACCTGGTCCCTGGGAGGTTGACACTATGGTCGACCCCCAGGTCGACCTGGTCCTGGGCGGGAAATTTCCCGCCCAGCCTGTTCTGGGTTTTGAATTCGAATTTCGAGCTGTTTTTCCGTTTTGAAAATCCTTGAAACTTCGGAGGGTCATATCTCCCTCATACGGACTCCGTTTCTCGAAAACTCGGACTCGTTTCCAAGCAGAATTTCGAGACGAACGCAATGGCGCAACCCGTTTCCCTTGATTATTATTTTAAAATTTAGTTATACTTTAATTTGCGAAACTTAATGTTACAGAACTACGGGGTGTTACATTCTCCCTCTCTTAAAAGGATTTCGTCCTCGAAATCTTCAAGTTAGGAAGAATGTATCCTACCATCCAATCACCCATCTACTCAACCATTTAACCACAGGCATTCATTGTCCTTAAAAAGATTTTTAATTCTTTCATGTTCATATGCATAGTGTGTGTATATGTCTTTATCTAATGCAAAATCAGGCGGTCTATTGATTCAGTTGACCTCCTTAATGCGAATTATGTCAGTGCCATGCGTCCAATCATGTATGCAAGCATCCTTAGTTATGTAAATACTATATGTGTGCATAGCCATTCATCCATATGCAACATCCATATGATAACATATCAAGTTAAATCTGTTAAGCAAATACATATATGCGAATGCAATATGAAAGTGACCGAGTCGTTCTAGCGCCTATGGTGTGTATATGCATCCACGAGCAACCATTTGCAACCATCAATCACAACATGTTTCAAATACATGTTTACATCCATTGGCTTCTACCTAAGGATCGATGGTACGCCCTAGAGGATATACCTTAAAAGCTAGAAAGTATGCATAGAATTCCTAGGAAAAGAGATCAAGGATGTACCCTTAAGAAAAAGGGTATGATGCGTGTATCTAGTCTTCAGTCTTCTAAGTCGCATCTTCTTGAGCTTCACTATTCTGTACCTTATCTAATTAATCTTCACGATTGCGAAGCTTCTTGACCTCCATTTCCAAAACTGTCGTTGATCGGATAGCTGGCTTTTCATTGTCAACTGGATACATGCAGAAGTCTATCCCGCGTTTTAGGGGTAAACTCCTAACCTAATCAAAAACATCTGCGTACTCATGGACTACCCTAACGGATCACAAACCGTCGATAAATGCGTTAAGCGATTCTAGCTAGCTAAGCCTAACTGATTCTTTACACGAAATCTCGAGGGTATTTCCAAGGCAAGTCAAAAGTCTAACTACTCTCCTTTCAGAATTACTAGCCAACCAACACATGCCTAGAATCAACCCATAGACCATGGAACCAAAAACATAAGCATTACGCTTAAACTCAACACTTAATATAGCTATTCTCAAATCCATACAAACTAAAGGTAAACGGGCAGAACCACCAATTGGATTTGAGACACTGATGGGATCTTCTACTATACAAGTACTAAGGTGCAAAGACTCAACTATGGAAGTAGATATGAACAAATGCGAAGCGCTAAGATCAAAAGAGTACTAACTGGTTGATCAAAACGAAAAGCTAAACTTTTCCAACATAGACTTTTACTATCTCTCTCTCAGGTATTCTGGTGGTGAAAGCATGTACTCGCCCTTCTAAAAATCCTGTCCCTTATCCTTGCCCTTGTCCTAAATTATATTCCCTATTATACCATGGAAAAGATACTTCCTCTCGTCTTAGGTTTTATAATTCCTTCTTTCTTCGTGAGTCGAGTTTATATCCATGAATTTCTCATCCTTGCGTTGAGCTCCCTAGCCAAGCTCCCTCATCCTCATCTTTACCATCCCTGTGTAATCATATTGACAAGTTTCTCAAAAGTGGCCTCCATCGCAAGGAAAACCCTTCAAAGCTTGAAAGAAGACTAGCTGCAGGTGAAACTACTATGGCTATAAATAGGAGTCGGGCACTACTTTGCCCTTCGATAGGTATCGTAGTCTTATCAAGCCTACGGAACCGTGCCGCGATGAGGTTACCTCCCAGAGAGCCAGGATCCCCGAAGACTCAAGAAAGAAGGGGACAAGAATTCAAACAGAGGATCAGGAGATAGTGCGTACGACTTTTGGGGAATATGCCTTTAAAACAAAACTTTTCTTTTGAAAAATGCTTCTTTAAAAACCGTTTTGAAAATAATTTTATTTTTTTCAAATCTTTTATCTGATCTGGTAACCTTCAGCTCTGATACCACGTGTAACACCCCACATCCGTTAAGGTCACTCACAAAGGGAATGCCTTAACTTCGGTGGAGAGTTATAGGTAAAAGATACAGATAAATTACAAGACAGACAAAATTAAAACAGCAGAAAATAGAACTTTACTTTATTGATCAAATAGTTTGTACAATAATTATTTTCCAATACCAGAATATCTGTCTTACAAAATAAAGAAGCATAAAATAACATTTATATTCCCCAATGTAGCGTGAGCCAGCCATAGCAATGGAAAAGAGAATCCAAACAAAACTCCGACTAATCTTCAGCTTGGAAAGAAAACTGGGCTAAGTAGTAATATTTCCTCCCTGCGAACCTGGGGAGGAACGGAAGACAAGAAAGCGAAAGAAAACAGAGTCAGACATAAAGTCTGGTAAGTTCAGTAACTTTCAGCATGTGAACAGGTAAAAGCAACATGACATGAACTTAACTGAATACAAGACAACACCATGATGACGGGAATCATAAGGTTAGCACAAGATATGATAAAGTAAGATAAATTAGATGCACTTCTATACTTTCTCTGCTTCGCTACTACCTTGTTATTTTAATTTCTATATCTCTGCACCACCTAACTAGTAATCTATATAAACGGATAAGAACAGATACGTGGTCCCAATTCCCGCAATTGTGGTTATTTCAGGTGTACATCTATTATTTATTACCTAGATCTAATCTAGGGTTTTCTATCGAGCGCATTCTAGATCCAACCAGGGTTTACGCTACCCAGGGTTACTGGGGTTTATGCTACCTATTGAACGTTTCTCGGATTTTAGGGTTTATGAGACCTAGGTCCAACTAGGGATTATGCTACCTATCGAACGATGCCCCCTAGTCTAGGACACACTACCTAGAGCGGTATATGTTCCTAGATTTTTCCCACGTATGTGTCGCGAATCGTTATCGCTGTCTAGATGCACATGTCCCCCGTATGTGCGACTCGAGTCTCGTGGCAGGGCAAATCAAGAAACACGGAACTCGGTCGGAAGCTTTCAGATATCTACCGATGCAGATGCTAAGGTCTGTTTTTCCAGTGGCTATGGTCCCACCTGACCCCTCCCTCAACTAATGAAAGGCACATCTTGAAAAATGAGAACTATACGTAGGCCCTCTATGCCCCCATTAACCTATGGCCATTTGCACCCATAACTAGATAGCAAGTATATGTTCTTTTGGAGTTCTCCGCCTTTCCGCTGCACGTATCTCGACTGACTCAAGATGGTAGGTAGACGACGAGTTGCTATCACAGGGGTACTGGTCTCGCCGAATCACGCTGGTTCATCCTAGTCTTTAGGTTTCCTTATATTGCAACCAAGGCATACCCTTGGTTCTTCTAATGCAGACTTTAACCTCTGTGAGCCCAGGCGGATCATCTGCAGCCTCACAGAGGGATACCAAGAGTACCCTCACGTCCCCTCGAAGCCGCGTGCTTCGTAACCCAGTTTGTTGGAGCCTTCTTTAAGATCAGATGGACGTTCGCTACTTCTCGTGTTCTACTAAGGTTTACTACTTAGTTCCCTTAACTAAGGTTTGCTACCTAGTTCTTTTTCTCGTCAAGTTGGATTGGTTTAGTGTCATTAGTCAATTCAAGTTAACTTAACCCATTCATTTGCCATGTTAATCTGGTTAAGTGTTATCAGTAGTTCATGTTGACTTAACCCTACCACAAATCAAGTTATATTGGTTAAGTATTTCTTATTACTTAACCCCACCCCCTTCATCTTTTATTGGTTAAGTGTTCCTTTTAACTTAACCCTGCCCATTTGTTTAGCTAACACGTTCTAACGGTTAAGTGTTCCCTTAGTTAACTTAACCCAAACATCTGTTTAATTCACATGCCCTATTGGTTAAGTATTGTTCTTTCATGTTTTAACTTAGCCTTGTTCATTTGGCACACTATGATGGCTAAGTGTTCTAAGTTTACTTAACTCCACCTTCTAGTCTAGTTAACATGTTAAATGGGCTAAGTGTATTTTACTTAACCCCACCTTCCAGTCTAGTTAACATGTTATAACGGTTATTTAACCCCTACAAGTGTTGTCTTGTTAACATGTTAAGTTGGTTAAGTGTTCCTATGGACTTAACCCTCCTATTCTAGCTTAATTGTTTCTTAGCTTTAAATTATTCCTTTAAAGCACCAACCACTCACATTAGACAGATATTGTTGCGGTCACTGGATGTGCTGGTTGGTTCCGGGCAGATTTACACCGCAACTCATTCTAACCTCGGGGCCTTTTGGGCTCAATGCTCTTTCCACCCACATTAGATAGGTATTGTTACGGTTACAGGATTTGCCGGGCGGTTCCGGGCGGTTCCGGGCGGTTCCGGGCGGTCTTATACCATAACTCAATCTAACCTCGGGTTAGGCATATTCGTCTTTCCTAGATTTACATATTTATCCTTTTTGTCTATATGTAAATTGCTAACAACTCTTTTAAACAAATTTGGCCTATATCATATTTATTTGTCATGCCCATTAACATACCTATATTCTAGGCCCAAATCTTGATTTACCTATCGTTTAACCCAACTTGCAGTTTATGCCAGATTAGATCAGTTCATGTCAAAACTAGATTTAATATTCTAGTTTATAACCAAACTTGGCTTACATGCCAATTACATACTTTACGGTCAATCAACAATTTACCATTTTACGCCCAAGTCTAATATGCATGTAATACTTACTATTCTAGCCAATTCAGATTAAGCTAACATATTAGTTATGCCAAATCATCTTAATTAAGCTACGCCCAAATTCCCCCGCCGTAGTCGTACGTATAACATGATTTCACAAGTTTCTAGGTGCTCATGAAATGAAACTAACAAAAGGAACAGGGGATAAGCACGAAAATTGACATAAGAGAATAGGCATCAAAAAGCAAACCAAAATACACAAATACAAAGATAATGGATCCAGTGGGTTTGGTGTACATAATAGCGAATAGGAATAAACTAAGCAAGTCACACCCTAGGTATGAGATCCAACAAAATGCCAGTTCGGTGTACAACATGGTTTGTAACTATAGTGTTATGGGCATAAACAATTAACCATAATAGTCTTAGGCGATTAACCACAATAGTCATAGTCATGGTCATAGGTAGAAATCTCATAGTTATGAATCATATGCGATTAACCACAATAGTCATGGATAATTAACCAAAATAGTCCTAGGCAATTATCCTAAATAGTCATAGGCAATTAACTGTAATAATTTCAAAGTCATGGTCATAGACAATAGTCCTATGTTCATAATCATAGGCAATAATATCATAATCATGAATCATGGTCGTAGGCAATAGTCTTATGCTCATAGTCATCGGCATAGGCATAGTCTTATGTTCACAGTCATCGGCATAGGCATAGTCTTATGTTCACCGTCATAGGCATAGGCATAGTCTTATGTTCACAGTCATAGGCATAGGCATAGTCTTATGTTCATAGTCATAGGCATAGGCTATTAACAATAGTTTTCAACGTCACAGGCATATTCTTATATTCATTTAATTTCATGCCACAAATAGATCTAGGCGTTCAAATCTAAAAAGTAACTGACTTACATTGATCGGTTTCAGAAAAGAATAATCAAATAGCGTTGGTGATTTGCTATGATTCGCGCGACGTTGCTCGAAGCCGTTGAATTAGCCTTTGCTTCCCTTCTTGAAGCTTTAACTTTATTTGAATCTCCAATATGCAATTCCTAGCCGTAGTCTTCAAGAATAGTCTTCGTGTTTTATTTTAATTTATTTATTTCAATTATTCCAGAGGTAGCATAAGGAGAGAATGAAACGGTGTAAAGAGAATGGGGCTAGGGGGTTGTTTATATAGGATTAGGCGGACGAATCTATACTGAAAACGAGACCAGAAACATCAGAATGAACCCAGGCTCAAAACCGGGTTTCAGCACCAGGTTGACCCCCAAGTCGACACTATGGTCGACCTGGTCCCTGGGAGGTCGACACTATGGTCGACCCCCAGGTCGACCTGGTCCTGGGCGGGAAATTTCCCGCCCATCCTGTTCTGGGTTTTGAATTCGAATTTGAATTCGAATTTCGAGCTGTTTTTCCGTTTTGAAATTCCTTGAAACTTCGGAGGGTCGTATCTCCCTCATACGGACTCCGTTTCACGAAAACTCGGACTCGTTTCCAAGCAGAATTTCGAGATAAACGCAATGGCGCAACCTGTTTCCCTTGATTATTATTTTAAAATTTAATTATACTTTAATTTGCGAAACTTAATGTTACAGAACTACGGGGTGTTACACCTGCATTGTCCTGCCATACTAGAATCTGAAGCCTAAAGGTCCATCGGGCGCAACAAGGGACTCTATACAGTATTGTTGGTTCCATAGCGTCCTTGGGAACGAAACCAACAAATGTCCTCACTTGAAGGACAACATCGAAAAGCTCATCCGCAACGGAAAGCTTGAGCGATACCGACAAGGTCCATTACATGGAATTTCCAAGCCATCCAACATTCATCAAGAATTCCAACCAACCAACCAGGACCCTGTCCAACAACTAAATTCCTTGGGATTGTATTTTTGACTCAGCAAGACCTCAGCACCAATGGGTTGTTTGAACACCGATGTCATGCCTTGTCGCTCGTCTTGTTGAGCCACACTTTGTATGCTCTTAATTGATTTCATGTCCAGGGTATTTCGTTTTCTTGTTGTAACTTCGACAAGTGAATTGAGTTATCTTGTAACCCACTTAGCTGTAATCCTTGTACAAAGTATATAAACATTGGTCTCATCCTTTGAGATTCATTCGTAAATCGCTGAAGCACCGCTACTGCAAATATACTAAGTCCAACCGATTTATCCTGACCTACCTACGCTTCGGCATAATTGGGCAATAGTCTGTTTGCATCCCCCACTAAGTCTGATGGATTTAGCTCGACCCACCTACGCTTTAGCATACTCAGGCGGCGGTTTATCAACACCTTCTTAGGTTTGCACATCTCGAGCTAACGGAGAGTGAAGTACTGAAGAACCTCTCCCGTCTCGAGCTAATCGAGAGTAAATTTCACCTACTTGGATTCCACATGACTCGGATCCCTCGAGAGTGGATCTCCAACTTACTTAAATCTAAATGCAACAGTGAGTCATGCTACACGAGTACCATTCCCAGAAAGTGTAAGGAAGACTTGAACGCTTGGACCAACAACCGCCATGACGTAATAGTCCCTGAGGTCGTCATCGGGAATGCCAGCTTATGAAAGTAATATCTCTTCTCCGAAAGCCACCTTCTCTTCACGGTCTCATGGTCTCTCGCCTCCACCTGAGCTCTAATCACCTCCCAATTAGCTGAGGGAACATCGAGAAGCACTACAGAGGGAACATTCAAATGCGAACCGGAAGCACCAGTCCCGCAATCGCCTCCTTCGACGCAGTAGTCACCAAGGTTGTTTCTAATTAACACTTCCACTTCTCTGTCGTCACAACCTTAAGCCTCCCCCTAAGCTCCAGCCACGCCAAGTTAGCTGGGGCCACATCAGGAAGCACTATAAGAGGCAATCTCACGTGAGCTTTCCCTTGGCGTCGGTCCTCCACCAATGCCTGCGGCCACCTAACATGACGTAGTGTTCTCTGAGGTCGCCATCGGAGATACTCGCTTACAAAAGTATGCTCTCTTCTCCAAAGGGAACCTCCTTTTCGCTGTGTCACGGGCTTTCGCCTCCATCTAAGCTCCAGGCATCTCTCAACTCACTGGGGGAACATCGAGAAGCGCTAACGGAAGCGCCCACAACAAAATAACATGCTCGGGGGACACCACCTCCACCACCCCTTCATATCCTTGCAATAACCATCTTCTCCAAGGATCGCAGGGTTACCTTTCAGAAGCAAACCCCCCACATGGAGGAAATGGTGTAAAACTAGTGGTCTTCACACCATGGAAGTCTCTAGCGACACCCTTCGAGACTAAGACTACCCACCGACTAACATCCCAGAACACGATGATCGTGCTTAGTTCAAAGACTAAGACAAGGGTCATCAAGAACCATGAATGCAGAATTTGGAATGAATCGCGATCACGACATGGTTGGATTAATAATCAAATTGTGGAACTAGCCGCTTAACAATATACCCACGCTTCATATGATATCCAAGTCATCAATGCAAGCAACATCAATTCTCGAGCGCCTTGCTAATCTGTTGCGTCACGTTCGACTTCAATCATAGTTCAATCGCGCAACGTTGCATGACAATCCAAGCCTAAAACTCAAATCAAGATCAAAGAAAACAATAAAACCACCAACTCCTAGAGAAACAAGAGAAATTATCTAAGTCTCCGGGATACGAAGCCAATATTTCGTTTCCCCACACACTTGTCATAATTTCTCATGTTTCCCTGGCCCATCCTTGATTTCCCGAAGTCTCGAGGCTCCTCCAACAAACTCAGGTCAAAGTGTAATGCCAAGTCAATTAGTATGAGTATAATAATGGGAAATGTAAAGAGTGCTTGAACACTTAGAATGACATGTTATGAAAGAAAATAAACTTTTATTCACATGCCAAAAGTTACAGCTATTTATCAATGATATAATGTACATCACAACCACATCATGGCTCCAAAAAGCGAGGGTCGTACTCGTACATTTCATTGGCGTACCAAAAACAAAACATATCTACACAACTACTTGGAAGAGCCGTTGCCCTTCTTCCCTTTCTTCATTTCTGGTTCGATCTCGGATGGCTCAACCATCTTTTTCTTCTTTCTCTTTAACTCCCCACTCCCAGATTTTTGCTCCTTAGGTGGAGTCGTGGAGGGATGAGGCCTGAACTCATATTTACCGCCCAAGATCGCTGGGAGGATTCACACTTCGCCTTCTTCCTCGCTCAAAATATTGGCGGACCCATCCTTGGGGATGATCGCCTTCCTCGTTGTCAGATGAACCACTTTCAGCTTTGCGGTCTCCCGCACCTTCAGCTTTTTTAATTCTACTTCGGCTTTCTTCCAGGAGGCCTCGAGTTCTGCCTTCTTCTAAGCCACATCCTGCACCTTAGCATGGGCTTCCTCCTCAAACTTTTTCCTCACCTCATCCTGAGCTTTGATTCTGGTCTCCTCATTAGTCTTCTCCTTCGCCTCAAATTCCTCAGACTTCATAAGCAGATGAGATTTATGTTTCTCGACTTGCTCGTGCATAGTTTTCCCAGCTACTTCTGTCTTCCCCATAACTTGAGCGTCTCCACCCTCCAGGTCCTTCCAATCATTGAGCACTTTATCGAAATCGGCCACTACAAAATCTCCCATTTACAAATCAAAGCCTGCATGGAACCTGTGCTCTTCCTCCATTTGCCTCTTGTAGGCATCCTCATCTGTCCTAATCACGGCGACCGTCGCCATTTCTATTCCGACCGTCGTTCCTTCCTCAGAAATACCTGCATGTTAAAAATAGGGATTGATCACTTTTACTTCATGCTACATCTTATCGGTTCTCATCGAATAAGTGGATATACCTTTTGGCGCCTGTTATGTGTCACCCCCTAATGTTGATCCTTTAATGAGTGACGAAAGTGCACTAGGAGCTGGAATGGAAGAACCAGCACCATAAGAAGCAAGAAGGGCTTGTTGCTGTTGGGGAACAACTTCATGAGCCACTAAGATTCTCTCGATCATAAGTGTTTTCCCTTTCTTAGCAGCGCGTCTTTCTTCCTCCTCTTCCATGGCATCTTCCTCAATAAGTTTCCTCCCTTCCGCTAACACATGATGCTCATCCTCCGTCAGGTATTAGTCCATCAGCTTGGCTACTTCCACACTCTCAACTTTTGGGGCAGTGACCTCATCTTCATCAAGCTTCTCCCAAGTCTGTTCCAAGTTTCGGGGGTAGTTACGGACCCATGAGACCTCGTGATGTTGTAGTGTTTTGAGATAGAAACCTCATATCACCTGCTTCATGTCCCTCTCCACCTCCGCTCGAGCCTCCTGGACTTGTCGTCTCAACTCCTCTATCTTAGCTTAATGCTCAACTTTGACCCCATTTATTTGGCTGAGCAACTCTTTATTTGAAGCTTTGGTCGCCTCTTATCCTTCTTGGCTTGCTCGAACTCTGCATTTATCTTGTCAAGCATCTTTCTGAACTCCTCGTTCTCTTTCCGTGGGTATTGGGACTCCTCATTATCCTTCCAGAGCCTTTCATTTTCCTCAACCAACGTCTTGTTGTTTGTGCTCAACTGTTGCACCGTCTTATATTCTTCTTGTAGCTTGCGGTTCTTTTTTACTAGGGCCTTGTTCTCTTTCTCTAGGCTGGTGGCACAGGTTGATATAGAGGCTAATACGTCCTTATAATGGGCACTAACTTCCATCATTGCCAGTTTCATATTCTCCAACTCCTTCAACTAATCCAATTCAGTAACATAAGGTTAACACATAAAGGTGTTACTTAAATATGTAGAAACAAATGTGTCTTAAAGCCAGATTTTACCTATCTCCTTGTCTCGGTTCACGACAACCTCCCTTTCTAGCTTTAATGCGATATCTAAAGCTTGGATCTTCAGGTTCTTCTTTCGGATCAGTTCTGAGAGCTTCTTCGCATACTTATACATCTCCCGATATTGGTAATAAGCACGTGCACTTTCTTCACACATCCTCGTCGTCCTGGCGTAGGATCGGGTTAACTTCGGGTAACCACATCAACTCCTCGAATTAGTAGCTAGGAATAACCTTTTCAATGTCGCTTTTCTCTCCTTAGGGTCCAACTTTGGGGTCTCTGACATGTCGGGTAGCATAGGGCCCCTACCTCTCACATCCCTTCCTCCACTTCCTTGCCCTACTTCACCGGATCTACTCCAGCCAAAAAGTCATTGTCATCAGCGCGATGATTGGTACATAGAGTGGGGAAATCGCAATTTACTACCTCGTTGTAAACAATTCAGCTCCTCTCCCTTTGACCCACTGGTTTTGCACCTGCTAACAAAGGATTCGAGTGTGGGGGATGTTCTTGATGATAACGGATATTCTCAGAGTCATGCAGACTCTTTCTTAAACGTAGTGCAGTACTCGCATAGAAATCGATCATGGCACTTTTCTTCCACTATCGTGAATTTCCCCGACCACAACCTTTGTCATCTTCACGAGCTATGGATCAGCACAGAGCAAACTCTGAATCAAAATCGACACCCAACGCATATGAATCAAGTGTCGTGCTATGCAATGCTTGTGAGTATGTGTCCTATGTGTTCCACCCACGGACCCATTATTTTCCTTCTTGAAGGGGTAATCTCCCTATTGCTCGGCAATAAGGTCTCAATGTCAGCTCCACTTAACCCGAACGAAGATGTCTCAATTGGAACCTTATCCAGATCTTTAAACTGGTTCCCGGCCTCCATCAACAGGACGATCGCAGAGGTCATAGCTGGAGATCTTGGTTCAAAAGCCTCTCTCGGCCTCATCACCTTGGTCGAGGGAGCAACGGGAGTGGGTTGTGAACCATGCCCTTTGGTGGCCTTCTCCTCATCGTCGATGTCGCCGCTAATGTCCCTTTGGGATTCTGCAACTTCCTCCTCGATTGGAGGAACGCCAAGGGAAACCTCCTCCTCTTGCAGACCCGAAAAGATTCCTTCTCCCTCAGCTTCTGCCACTTCCACTATTTCATCGTAGCCTTGGAGATCCATTGAACAACCCTCCAGCAGTTGGAGAAGATGGTCTGATAACAGAGTCTAGGCATAGCGATACTCGCTAGGAACGTCCCTCAAATCCAGGACTCGCTGCAAATGTTCACCACTCTTCAAGATCGATGGAATTCCATCCACATGAAACCCTAAGTTAGTTTCAAGCTTACGACTCAATTAACTTGGAGAACAAGGTAAATTTTCAGATACTTACAGCCGACAAGTCACCTCCTCGCAAACCTTGTTGGGCAACAAACGTAGAACCAATCGTCCTTAAAATGGCTGAGTTTGCTCCACGCTCAAAGGATAAAGCGATTCTTGGGTTGTGCCTCCATGTATATGAGGGAGGCTGACACGGTGTTTCTCCTTTTTTAGAGAATAGAGGTATCTGATATCTTCCGCTGATGGTTCAATTTGCAACCATTCAACATATAGGATGCAGGTGCCAATCATGAAGGCGTATGCATGCGGGTGAAGTTGCGTTGGCGCTAATCGCAGGAAACATAGAACATCCCGAACATACGGGCAAGACGGAGGCAGGCACCCTATGGCACACATATGCCTATTTTAGGCAGTATACCCTTCCAGGGGAGCGTGCTCCCTATCTTCCCTCTGAGGGACCATGACATCATCACAGGGTATTCCATATTCAAGCAAATTAGCCGCAACGAGGTTTTATCAATCCACAAAGCAACCGAATCGGGAGGATTCTCAAGAATTATAGTATCTCCCACTAAGTCATGTGCTACAAAGACGTCTTCTCGGTTGCCACTGCCATCCACTACTTTTATCGGGTCCACACCAACAACTTATGCTTCGCCTTCGACTACCAGTTCATCCACATATTCACTTGAATGCGGAGACCCATTGGGTTGTCCCCTATTATCTTGTGAGTCAGATGGGCCTACTTATTGAGATGGGTGGAAGTTCTGGATTTCCCGTTATCGCTTGCTGATGAGCTAAGCGGTATAGAGACTCATTGGAACTTGGAGATGTTTCTACGGATCGGCTTCCAAGCCTTGAAGCCGTTTGGAACTTCTCCTTGTCATTATATAGTACTATACTCACAAGACAGTTGCATTAGTTAATGCACTAAAACTCGTACTCCCTGTGTTGGTGAGAACTAACGTGAGACGTACAGGTGCAGCGTGTGCTGATGTAGTTGTGCTAATATCCTCTGTAATGTGGCAAAGATTACCGATCTATGAACTTAAACTACCATCGCCATGAACAAGGTCGATAGAATCCGAGGCGAATCATGATTACAATGCGATAGGGCGTAGTGTCGAATCCCAGAAGTGACGATTCAGTCATATATCCATAGTCCGGGTTTAAGCTCTAATCTTATGTCCATGTTCAAATCGTCATCAAACAGCAACGTTTGTGTTTAAAATTAACCCGGTCACGCGACATCATGAGTCGGGTTAGGTCCACCAAGTGTCTAACATTGAGATGTCGAAGTTAGGATAACTCCAAGCTTCAGGAGATGAAACCAAGTTTTGAAACTCCACTACTACACCAAAACAGGTGATTCCTAATGAGTATAACCATCGCAAACAATTTCAACAACACTTAATACTATTACTATAGGGGTGTGGCAATTTATTTCGAACGCATATAAGCGTTGGTAGATTTTCTTTCCCAACGGTTATAAGCGTTGGTATATTTTCATTCGCAACGGCTATAAGCGTTGGTTTATTTTCGTTTGCAACGGTTATAAGAGTTGTAAGATTTTTGTTTGCAACGCATATACATGTTGCAATATTTTTTGTTTGCAATGCTTATACATGTTGCAAGATTTTAATTCACAACTGGCATAATTAGGTTGCCAAATTCGATACATAATTAGGTACTTGCCTTTCTATCTCCAATTTCCAAACTGACAAATCCACGGTTTTTTTTTCAATTACAGCTTTCACAGCTCGAGCCACATTTACTTATTTTATAGAAGAAATAGAACTAACCGCTCGACAATAATTTTTCTTCGTGTTGGAACCAAAAACTTCTGCAATTGGATCATTTTCAAGATCTTCTACTGTAGCATTAGAACTAGCATCCAATTACGTCTTTTCTTCTGTCGCCTCTAAAAGTATCTACATTCATTGAATATCATGTTAATTTGAAATATTCAGTTCATTATTAAAAACAAAAAAGCATGAGCATGCATCACATGTAAAAAAAACATGAATATCTTCTAACATACGACACCAACATTAAGCATCACGTATAAAACATGAATTTTAGCTCCTACTAGGCTCAGTATAACTGAGCCATAAAGCTCAATTATATTGTTTCATGAGTTTATACTCACTTCACAGATGTATAAACATGTGCCTCATCCCTATGAACGCTCACTCACTGATTATCACTTGCACCCTCTAACTCTCGAACCTAAGCACTCACCTTACCAAATGAGGAACCCGAGTTGCTTTTCATGACATATGTAGTTGTTTATACAGATGAACAAGCTAGAATTACATATTTTATTTTACTTAATGCAATTTTAAAAAAGAAACAGTAGCTAACAAGTCAAAACACAATCTTGAGAAAAGAATATAATGCATATACAACAGCCAACAAGTCAAGTGCCTAAAAAACCCATAAATGTATAAGTAGTCTAAATCAAGCGTTGTGCGTATATATGTAAATGCAGATAAGAGATAACTAAATATAATTCAAAGGTAAAACTAGCAAATGTAGTTAACAAGTGGTGCAGGCAACAAATTCACCAACAAAACAAACTAAAACAAAGTGCGCAAGAATCACAATCGAAACCAAAAACAATGGCGTAAATACAGTATAGTTCGACACACACTCAAAAGACAATGAAACAGACGCGCATGGCCAAGTACATGCATATGTAAGCATAGATGGATAAGTGGAATTTGAGTATATGTGATTTGCAACAATTAAACATCCAAGACAACTTTAAGAAGCCCAATAATTATCCAACAACAAAACCATTATGATGTGCATAGCGTAGAGCAACTCAAGATTGGATCAGATCAAAGAGATGCATAGCAATGAAAGTCTGAGAAACTAGCATAGGTGAAGCTAGAAATCAGAAAACTCAAATACAACAAAACAACTACGGAGTGCAACAACAAAAGTTACAAAGCATCGCAACAATTACAACAACGTACATTCACACACATGGATCAAAACAAAGGGTAATAAAGGCTCAGTTAAAACTAAGCCATAAGGCTCGGTTAAAACTGTGCCATAAGGCTCAGTTAAAACTGAGTTGAATGGCTCAGTTAAAATTGAGCCATAAGGCTTAATTAAAACTGAGCCATAAGGCACAGTCAAAACTGAGACAAATGGCTTGGATAAACTGAGCCGAAAGGCTCAATTTAACTGAGCCATTCGGCTAAAACTAAACCGAATGGCTCACTATAAGCCTAAGCCTATTCTTATTACTTGATTTTGCAAATATAGACTTAGAAAATGCAAACGCAAATGATGGTGTGAACCAATGAAATTTTTTAAACCTTGGCTAAAAGCAGCAAGACAACCTAAAATTTGTAAATTGTATTATCAATCTAGCTTGTTCATTAATTTGAGAAACACGCTAAGTCCATAATTCATATGCAGTACAATGCATAGACAAACCCATGAATATGGAAAAATATTCATACATAAAATTTTAAAGCAACTAAAGCTCATATTAAAAAGGTCTGATTATATTATGCTCAAGCACTAAAACCAGTTTATTAACATGAGGACTGAAAGTAAATCAAATTACAAAACAAAGCAATAAAAGGAAGCCCGGATTTTTATAGTTTGCAAACCTAATGATTTTTTTAATGTCATTTAAACAATGTAATAAAGCAGGTTATTTAATGTACCAAGGTAGCCAAGATAACAGCTAAACAAAAAATTAAAATTGCAGTTGCCGAATCAGTATTTAATTCTCAAACTATTTTTCTATGATATCAAACTATTTTATCACTATCAAATAATTTCAAACTATTTTACAATAATTTTGAACATCAAATTAACAAAAAAGCATTTATGGAGGTAATATGTCATCGTAGGTACCCTTTCTCAGTATTTTTCAAAATTCGGTCATATTATCATCTGCAAGAGTGCAATAGGTTACCATTACAAGTCATCTTGGTGCTTGTTTCAGTCACCTTTCTGAATTACATTTTTTTTGGATGCATGTAAGCACATGTTTGTGGGTAATCAGCTTTTTACGCACTCCTTGTCAACCGCATGTGCAGATTTAAGTTTGGATTACATTTCATTTTACAGTATTGCACTGATATGAAAGAAAGTAAGCACAAAATCGCATTTACTTATCTCATATACGCTTGTACATGTTACTTCCTATTTTTCAGTTTTAGTAGTTCCATCCATAGCGTGTTTGCATCTTAAATAGTTGCTTTTCATTTGATAGCTTTCACAGATGTGAATGAAGATTTCGTCTGCTTCTCGTGTGTAGCTGGTATATTTACCTTTTCATATGTATAAACCTTGTTTATTTTGAACAAAAGAGTTTGTTAATCAATAATCTATGAATGTTGTATTATTTCAGGAGTACTTTATCAGCTTGATGGGAGGAAATCATTTTAACTGTCAAATTGTTTCTTGATTAAGTTTAAAAAAACTGTTGCATCTATCTTAGTAGATCCTGCCTTGAAAAATAAATCTACCATTTAAAACAATATTGTTCTAGAAACTTTTATCAATCTTGAGAAGATACAGCATTAACAATTAAAATATAGAGAAACTTAAGCTTATGAAAACTAAATGTAAGAAACTTATAGTCTTAAAAGAAAGTCGAAACTTTGTATCTAATGTTTATGAAGTAACATAATGGTTATAAAGTAACGTAAATATGATGTATATATCGGAATAGTTTTGGGCATTGCTTACTTCTATTCAAATTCTACCCAGTTACTTCCATTTGCCAAAACATTGTCTTGATATAGCATAAATAACTAATCCACCGGCGGTTGTACTGCGCTACGGTACCAAAAAAAGTATGGTGGTTCGTAATTCATGGAGGAATGTTAGATTAAATTATCAATTCTTAAATTAAAGGCTGGATTTACTTTTGGGTGTGCTTATCTTCGGGTAAATTAGCAATTTTTCTAGTAGTTTAATAACTATTCATTTTCTATTTTTTCTTACCACGACGATTTGAGACTCATTGTAAATATTACAAGACAAATTTATAAGTACCTCTAGGTGAAGAAAATAATCAAATTACATATATTTGTTCATTTCCATCAAAGGTATTGCAAATTGAATATACCGGAAAATAGTACAAATAAAAGGTTAGGTAGTTAATATAAAAATACATCTTTAAATTCATATACTATACATAAATGGCACAATTAATTGGTTAGTCAGTGAATAGAATATTAGCATGTTACTGCAAGTACTAGCATATTCTGATATAGGAATATTGATAAATTCTTATATTATAGATACTAATATGATATATTTTATTAGTCAATATAAATTCAAATTAAAAGATCAATTTAATGAGTTAATTTCGACACAAACTATATTATAAAATTGTAAATATTATTCAAAATTGGACTCTCCGCACATAGTGATTTGTATTTTCCAGTAAAAATGGATTGATTCAAAACTTGTAAAAATCAAAACCAGTAAAAATCGAAACTAGTAAAATTGATCTTAAGCATAATTCACGATTCAAGATTCAAACATAAGCTATAACTTCATAGACTATGAGATCGAACAGCAAATTTTAGCGTACCTTTTCTTAGGGTTGAAAGCAAAAAATCGATCCAATCGAGGGAGGAAGGAAAGAGAAATCGGCCCCCAAAAATTTCAGCGTTCAAGGGGAGTGTATGCGCATGGAGGAAGGAATGAGAAATTTCCGTTATTGGGTTGAAGGAGAGGAACAGAAAGCGTGGAGAGAGCTTTGACCTAGGAATTGGGGTAAAACAATCAAAACAATAACAATTTACATTTTTACTCCAGCCACATTCAACTATTTTAAGTTTAGCCAGGCCTCCCAACACAAATAAGCGTTGTTAATAAATAAATTGTTAATGTGTATTTTCGGCAACACGTTTTTAGCTTAGAGACAATTATTAATGTAATTACTCTACAACACTTACAACAGTTGGCGATGTAAAAAAAATTAATGTTACTAAATAGTTGTTTTGGTGTAGTGCACGAGCTTGGGAAAATCTCCACTCCGAATGTCCCAACCCAAGATCACTTAAACGACGGGACACGAGACTCTCAGAACGAATGAATACGAAGATTTTACCTCGTACCTCATCAGAGTCCGAATTTTCGTATCCACTCATTTAGCCTCCGGGATATGAAATATTGTGAGACCCCAGATACGAAAATCATATTTCGTATCCCGTGACTCGCAACATTTCGTATCCTTCTCCTGAGCCGTCTCTTCTCCAAATGCATGTCCCTTCTCCTGCTTTCCCCGAAAACTCCATGGCTCTCCATCCTTCTTGCCACACAATGGTGTACGAAGTAGCAACAATTACGTATCCTTGGCCTCCACGAAATAGGAAGCGAAATCCATCAAATTTTGTATTCCCTTCTCTTCCTTTACTGTCCCTTTGACCCACCCTAGCCGAACTCATCCCCGCTCCTCCTTAGGTTCCACCGCAATGGCAGTGGCCAACATCGCCTCTTCGTCTCCAAACAAAAAAAACCCAGCAGGGATCTATCCCAGTTCAATAAAGCCACAATCCACCTAAATCGATCTCGTTTTAATGGGAACTTCGAATTCCGAAGACGCTTGGAGCATACAGGGGTCATGGAAGTTCGAGTTCTCTTGAGATTTTCTATCTCTCAGGGATGCGAAGTAATTAGAATTAGGAAGAAAAATCGTATCCGCTTATTTTGGGGGTGGGGTTCGCTGTCCAAACACATAGGAAAAATTCTAAGTAATCGGGACGGTACCGATCCTCGGATTGGTACCGATACTCGGATCGGTACCGAGCCCGATTGTTAAAAAAAGGAAAAGAAGAAGAGAAAGGAAGGAGAAGGGAAGGGCATCCATGTACTCCAAAACTGGTGCACTATTTCTACATTCAAACTGTGATGATCTCGTTTCGGGTTTTCGAGACTTGCACTATCGAGACCAGCCTGAATCATTAAATAATCGTGTACCAAAGAATCTGAGCGATTCCGTGGAACACACCAAACAGTCAAGTCATAAATCAATAACGTTTCGAGAACCAACTTGCACAATCATGATTCTAGGACATGTAAACGATCATGATATGCACTTTCGGAATCCCAACTCTCCAAATCGACTCGAATCGTTGATCAATCATGTACTCGCAAACTTAAATAGCTTAAGAGTACACGTCCAGCGATAGAGCCCCAATCCGATGAATTTTTGGAAGCTGACGTACATGATTGAACGCCCAAAGCATGTTATGTTACTTTTTTCAAACATCGGTCCACTCGCGTAAAACCATGTGTAAACATGTGAGTGCATACGTTGCTTGTGTCGACATAACTCATTTACATTCTATCGTAAATGGAGCCGGTGACTGATGTTTAATTTCTTAAGTACACAAGAATTGAGCGTTCTTTTGAACAACAACATGGGAATCCAGTCCAAGAAGTCTGAATCCTTAACGATGCCAGAACTCTGTGTTACCATCCTTTAGTCTCAACGACATGGTCACGGCTAGTCACTCAACATGACTTGGAGATTCTTTCCGATCAACAAGGGTATCTTGCTGTTCTTAAAGCACATCATGCTATCATAAGATAACCTTCGGCAAGCAAGCATTAACCAACATTTTGGTCCGATTCCCAAAAGTAGTTAAAGCCCACACGACTCGTCCCATTGCGTGGACCAACAACCTAGAAATGTTGCTGAAACTTCTAGAACTCAAGTACGGATGGAATCGCACAAGATTAGTTGATTTAACTTGACTGAACTATTCAACCAAGGACCAACGACTTGGGATCGGCCTCTAGCCTCGTCATCAAATCACGCCCGGCCTCGCAGCTCCTCAAAAACCCATGGCAACCTAAATTTTATCCGCTCCTTGGATGCGGGTTATGGTATACGAATTCGCATCCCTCCATGGGATGCGAACTCGTATCTGCCCTATCCCAAGGGATAAAAAGTTGTACCCCCTGTGGGATATGAATCCATATCCCTCCCGTGGCTTACAGGATACGAATTTGTATCCCTTCTCGGGATAAAAAATGTATCCACTAGGGGCCTCCAGGATACGAGTTTGTATCCCTCGTGGGGATACGAATTCGTATCCTTACGTGGCCTACGGGATTTGGGTTTACATCCCCTTATGGGACACGAAATCATATCGTTACGTGGCCTTCAGGATATGAGTTTGCATCCCCCTACGGGATACGAATTCGTATCCCCTCGGCCTCCAGATGCGAGTTGGCATTCCTTCACGGATCCGATTTTGTATCCCAATGCGGGATACTAATTCGTGTTCCCTCATCCATAGGATACGAATTTGTATCCGCCTCTAGGATATGAATCTGTATCCGACCACTGGATACGAAATTCGGCTGTGGGTTTGTCCATTCCACGTACTCCACTTCTAACCTAATAACTAAAAAAAACCTCACTTCCAATGTGAAGAGGGTTGGATCTTGCTCATCTCTAGGTTCTAATGGCTTCCTAAGAGGGAAATTACGTTTCCAAAGAATCACTAGCACCTTCTATCATCCTAGGAAGAAGAAGAGCCATCTTCTTGGACTTTTAACTATAGTTGTGGACATTAGACCATTTTTGGGCTGCCTTGACATCCGGGAAGAAGATAAAGAACCTATCTTTGGACCTCCTTATCACCATAGCCATGATGTCTTCATGAAAGCTTCATAATCTCTTCATCCTCACTCGCCCAAGCTTAGTTTCGTGGACACTTGAAGGCTCATCCTTCCATTTCAAAACATTCGGATCATGGAGAAGAGTCTTCCACCTCCTTCAAGCATAACACTTCATAATTACATACTTTTATGCTTGAAAACATCAAAAATCGTGTGCGCTCGGAAATATTCCGACCCTATGTTGTAAACTTGTACAAAGAGCATAATAAAAGAGCAAAACTATTCAAAGTAGACGTAGGCTCCAATGAGCCGAACCACTATAAATTGTGTTGACTGTTTACTTGTGCTTTTCCTTTGCACATTACATCGCAACTTATATATTATCCATCGGTGGATGTTATTTTAAGCTCACGTGGAAATCAAGAGTGTTGACGACCACTTTTCGGCATCAATGGTAACCATTAAGAGTGTTCTACATATATCCCACTTGTTATTTTCAAGATATGGTCATCAATAGTTTTAACCTTTTAATACTTATGTAGGCATGCATTTTATTCTGCACCATAGGAATGGAGTAGGACTAAGTCTAAACAAATGAAGTATTTCTTGAGTTACTCAAAACTAGTTTGCTTATTGATCCTAGTCTTATATCTCTGGCCTCTGGGATAGCCCTCTATGTAAGATAACTCTTGTTGATTTAGGCTTTTAGACTCGTTTGGTTCGATGTGTAGTCAATTTTCTCTCTTGATAAACCTTTAGTAAATGGATCCGCATGTATCATTAGTTCTCACATAATCAATGGAAATAGTTACATTTGAGAGTGACTGTCTAACAATGTTATGACTTCAACGAATGTGTCGTGACTTTCCATTATACACAAAGTTTCCATTTCTGCTTAACATTGCTCGGTTATTAGTGTCTGAATATGGCCAGTACGGATTTAACCAAAATGGAATATTTAAAAAAAATGAGAAACCATTATGCTTCTTCTGGTTTATCTAAAGAGATGAACTCTGATTCCATAGTGGATCGAGCTATGAATGTTTGTTTAGTATATTTTCATGACAATACGGCTGCTGGGTGAAGACATCACTATTAGTTGATTTATGTTCCTCTAAATCGAAAATTCAGTTTGCATCACTGTATCTTTCTAAGATGGCAGAATATTTTCTATAATGTAGGGAAAAGTCTATGGCATTCTTTGAATATCCCAATACTCCCATTAGTGACTTTCAGTGTTCCTTTCCTAGAATGCTTCAACAACCTCTCTGTTGATTTACTACATAAGCTATATTTGTTTTTGAGCAACTCATGAGATATATTAGACATTCTATTACAGGAGGGTATTACAATTGCATTACACTCTCATTAGTTTTTTTATGAAGTACTTTTAATAGATTAAAAGGTGTTCATACTCTTATGATTCCGTAATTTTGAGATTTTTTTAATCATTTTTTGCACGTAGTGTGACCGAAATGGTTCAATTCCATTAGGTGTTTCTATTATTTTGATTTTAAAAATAACATCTCTAACTCCTAAATCTTTCATATTGAAATTATTGATTAACATTTTGTGTATAGTCTCTATTACCTTACTAATCAAATCAAAGATTAGCATATTGTTTACATATCGACAAATCATCACATATGACTGTCCAACTTGTTTATAATAAACATATCCATTTACGTGAAAACCATTTTCATCATAAAACTATCTAATTTTGCATGCTATTATTTTGGAGTTTGTTTTATTCGTATAGTGCTTTTACCAGTTTGTTTTCATTTCCTTTGGAAATAAGACCTTAAATCTCCTCGTTAAGATCTCCCTTGGATAACATTGTCTTTACATTCATTTGATGAATCTCTGGATTATAAATGAATGTAGTTGTTATTAGCATTTTATAGAGGTTATTTGTGTAACCGATAAATAAATATCAAAGAAATATATGCATCTTTTTGGCGATGTTCTTTGGCTACTAATCTTACTTTATATTCATCAACAGAGCCATCTTGTTTCATCTTCTTTTTGAAGATCCATTTACAACCAACTGATTTAATTTTAAATGGAAGGCCAAATATTTTCGAAGTTTTATTACTTAGATAGAATCAAATTCATTTTGACTGCTTCTTTCTAAAATGAAGATTCAAAAGTTGACATTGCTTTCTTGTAAGTTTGAGGCTCACATCCTAACACGTACGTTAGAAATTCTAAACCAAATGTCCTGTAAGTTCTTGCACTTATGCTCCTACTTTGTTCAGTTTCCTGAATTTCACGATGAGTCTCATGTTCGTATAGCTTACTTGATTCTTCTATCATCCTTTTAGGGACATAATTTCCTTTATCTATTTTATGTGAAAACACACCTTCAAAAAATGAGGTATCTTTTGACTCTATGATTGTATTTGCATTGATATCAGCTATATTAGACTTGAATACCAAAATCTGTAAGACATTATTATTTTGGAGCGGTCTTAGAGAGCAACATTCTACAATTTTTGGTCCAAGTTTGGCTTTCTTGGGAGGTGAAGCTCGAACTTCTGCCATGCATCCCCCACACATTGAGATACTTAAAACTTGATATGAGTCCTTTACGTAGCTTATATGAAACTATTCCCTTGTTTAATATGTGATTTGACATATTTAAGGCTCCCCTCATAAGTTCGTAGGTAGGCCAGAAGTCAATAACATAGTATCAACCATATCTTTTAATGTTCAGTTTTTTCACTCAGCTATACATTTTGATGTGGTGAATGTGGGACTATTGTTTGATAAATTATATCGTTTTCTACATAAAATTGTTCAAGTAGTGATTCATATTCTCCACATTAATCAGGTCTCAATATCTTGATCGTTTTAATTAATTGATTTTCTACTTTAACCATATATTTTATAAACGATGTTACATAGCAATATCGTGTGTAAATGTTAATAAAAGTGATAAAGTACTTTATCCCATCTCTTTTAGGTAATGTTTTAAAATCACGGAAATCAGTATGAACCTAACATAGTTGTTGGTACTTTTATCGACAGTATGAAATGATTTTTTGACCAATTTTGCTACTACATGTGCTCCACATTTGTAGTTTTTATTTATTTGGAATTTAGGAACCAATACCAAATTTGACTATTTTTTCCATTTTTTGGAGACTTATATATCTAAATCTATGATGTCATAGTAAAGTTTCAAGCTTAACCAAACAAGAAACTTCAATATTAGTAATGGCATAATCTAGATACATAATTTTATTGCCGAGTACGACTATACTTGCCTTAGATTGGTCATCACATAGTTAACCCCTTTTTATATAGATTCTAGCCTTAGGCATGACTCATTTATCTGACCCAAAGACTATTTGAAATCCTTTCTTTAAGAGTATAGGTTATGTGACAAGATTCCTGCGGATATTTGAAACGTGAAGAACTTCATTTAGTATCATGGTTTTTCCGACATAATTTTTAGTAAGATGCGTCATTATCTTCGATCATGGAGATCGTAGAATTACTCATGTAGAGTTTTTTTTCATGGTCATATTTCTTGTGAGTAGAGAACATAGGCATGACTAGTAGCACCTGTGACTATCTACCACTGTGCAGGGTTTAGTGGTAAGTTGCATTTTGAAACAACCGCTGAAAATTCAACTCTTCCATGTTCGAACTTAAAAGTTCCAGTATATTTGCCATCAATTTGTCATTCACCTTCTTGTGTCTGCAATCTTTAGAGCCGTGCCCAATCTTTTCGTAGACCCAACGTTCATGTTTGAATTTCTTAGTTCGCTTTGATATGATTACGGTTGAGTTAGATCAAAATCGGACTGCATCTGTAATAAGCTTAAAAATTAAAATAATGCCCAAGATGGAAAAAAAAAAAATCCTTAATTTCGTTATCAGTTAGCACTGATGACAGTACGGATTATGTTCATTATTTATTTCAACTTTCCATAATTATTTAAAGTGCACACGTAGTCGTTTATTTAAACGTGCTTCTCATGTGAATTAAACTAGACCACAAAGTTCCAAAAGTAAGTTCCGAAAGTAAGTTATATAGCTGATCAAGTTTCTATCAACCCACCAGCAGGCTTTTCTAACAAAGGGAACATCATGTGTTTGGACATTGAAAACGAAATGTGCTCATAATTCTTGGATGCAACCGAACCTTTGTTTTTATTTAATCTAGTCTGCAAAAATGAAATGTTTGTTCATTATATATGCTTAATAGCTTCAGTTTAATATGTGTAATTTGTATTAATAATTCTACTCTTTCTTCGTGTAGATTTTTCTTTGGTAAATTGGCCGAGGTTTATGCCTTTTTCAATCTAATCCTATTGTGAATGTTATTCTTTGTCATATCTATAGCTATACTATTTTTGCTCTTTGTTTGGCAAGCTGCTGTGCTGAGTAAGGTAAGATGTTTCTTTGTTTTTTCGAAGTCGAGTACTTTATGTATAAATTTGGATATATACAGTATGAACCCATGACTTTTTGACGGGAGCATCCAACAGAATAAAATCGTGTAACATTTTGCATGGTGCTCCTGTTCTATTGTTAACACGGCAAGACTGTTTTGAAAGACCGGAATTTCTATTCAACATAAAAACATATCAGACATGCAGTCACTGTCTTTTATTATATTTATAGTCTTAACATTAGTTCTATTTTTAAAATACGCAGTAGTAGTAGTAGTCAGCCTTTGTTATATTTGTCACCACTGCTGCTGCTCTCGACATCAGACTTGAAATCTACACTAAACAAGAGTTAAATATTGCCTTAGTTGTGTATTCAACGTTTCTGTTCAAACTTAATTGCCGAGTGATCGTCGCTTTCGTATGAATTAGAAAAACGCGAATTTTAATTTAAATACTGCAAGCGTACAGGTGTGTAGTATGCAGGTCGAACACGGGGAGGATAAATTAAATCAAATTATTTATATAATTTCGTGGGCGAGTTAGATAAATCACTACAACAAAACTAGTCTTTAACGACGCAAAAGGGTGTGTCTTTTACGACGTTTGTGCGACGCTTATTTTAATAGTGTCGCATAAGCATCGTAAAAGACGCATCCTTTTGCGTCGTTAGAAAACGTTTTTGTTGTAGTGAATTTTGAAGATGGGATAAAATTGAAATTACAATTCAGTTCAAAACAAATCTAATTGAACCGATAACTGAAGTTGTAATTACAAAGTAAAACTGCGATTGAATTCACAACAGATTCGAATCTAATCGAATCTATAATCAATTCAATGATTAGGAAATAAACAGATTGCTGGAAATAGACTTGCAAAATAGAAATAAATTAACAGGAAAATAAAATTAGGATTACCGCTGAATCTAATCAGACGGTCAATCACTAATGAATATTAAAATTGCAATAGGAATTGTATACTAGCAAATCTAATTGACTAGACAACACATATTGCCATGAAAATAAAAATTACATAATTAAAAGAAAAGAGAGCTTTATTAATAGAGAATAGAATACATGAAAATTGGGATGGTATTTACAATGGATACAAGGTGTATTTATAAGAATGTAGTCCCCTTTCTATGAAAATAATAAGGCCAAGAATGATATAAATTCTTTCCACAGATAAAGGAATATTCCTTTCATGGTGCTTGATTTGAAAAATAGTAATCAATGTATTCCTTTTTATGTGTGGCACGGTCAGCGGGAAGATAAGCATATGCTTAATTGGAGATTTGTAATCAAAGCATTCCCTTTCTCTTTGCATGGAAGTTAAATGTGATTGATTGGATTTGAATTCTTGGAGAGGATTGCGCCAAATTAAATGTGAGCTACAACTTCTTTTGCAATTGAGATAGCGTTAATATGGAGAAGTAGCATTTTCTTTGAAATTGGCCTTTAATTGAAATGAATGAGACATTTATTGATAACCTGTGAAAATACACCAAAAATACCAAAAGTAATATTTATTTATTTACAAAAGATAAAATATAAGAGCATAAAATAAACACATTTCTATGTTAATCAAATACCCTCACACTTATCTTTTACTCGTCCTCGAGTAAAACAAGAAATGAAAAAACCAAACTAGATAGGTCACACTTTCGTAGGAAACACGATTGCATTGAGCGTATGCAACAAGCCGTTAAACCTCTAGTTGTCCCTAGTAGGACGAGTGGTGTCTCTTGAGGGTTTTCAGCGGATACTACCCACAAAATCCAAATGCAGTATGCTATGATTCTAATGAAACTACATGAATGCAATAGACATATGCAAAATAAAAACAAGACTTGTTTAAAGTGGTACAACAAATAAAATTAACAATTTCTAGTCAGTTGATTTTATTTTAGATATCTCAACTTGTCACAAATTTTCAATATAAATCAAGTTTTCAAATGTTAAATTCCAGTTTGGCCAGTTAGTCCGGTCGATAACATAGTGCAACCATGAAATAAATTCTTAGTTTGATTGTCACAGTTTGTAAAGTGGTATTCTAATTTCCTTGTGTATGGCTAGTCAAATCAATAAGGTCAAGAAATGTTTGGGCATCTCGCTTATTCTCTATCGCTATAAAATTAAAATTTATGATTAAGTACATACACCTAACTCAGAAGACCAAGGTTTGCCACCCATGCACTGCCTCGCGGACTAACGGAGAGTGGGTAAAGAGCTTGGCGAATTGTGCAGGCCGACTTTGACTTTGTCAACAACGTGTCGGTAATCCTTATGTGTCCAATCTCATAAAATGAGACCAAGATATTCCAACGCTGACTTTGTCAACAACATGTCAGATAGAGCTTGGCGGGTTTGCACACCAACGCTAGATATACAAGCAATGTTGGATACCCTTGGATTGCTTTTATTATTATTGAAAATATAAGAACAAGAGAGAGTTACGCGAATTCAGCTTAACACAACTTAGTTTTAAAGATTCGAAAAGCCAATATAAGTATTTTAAGTCCTCCACTTATTTAAACAAAGACTACAATATAGAATAAATTTCATGGCCATCACCTAAGAATCTCCCTATGTACCAGTTACACTATTATCCCTCAAAATTAAACTTTTCATTATATTTCTTATTTGATCTTAGTTGAGAGAAAAAAGTACTATCAACTGATTAACAATCCTTAACTTATTTTGTTGTATCAATCTAAAATGAGTCATGTTTCAAAAAAAATGGCATGTTACTACGATCTAAAATGCATGATGGTCCTATTTAAATGGCCGAAAATGAAAAAAAGAAAAAAATAAAGAAAAAAACGAAAATGAATGAAATGCAGACTCCTCCCACACTTGGACAAAACAGTGTCCACACTGTGAACGTTTCCTAAATTTGAAAGATCGTACCCAAAGGTGAATGAGTTGTAAAATTATTTGTAAAATGAAATGAAGTTTAGCCACTATATGTGAATGAAAATCATATGTACGATGATATATGTGTTTACGATGCATGCGATGCAAAGAATGCCACCAACTTTTCCCTCCACACTTGGTTCTAGCCCGATGAATTTCATTTCCACTATGTCTAGGCATGTTTTCTAATAAGCAAAGGGTTTTGAAAACCATCTCATCTTTATACCTGGATTTATATTCCAGTAGATAAATGTCCAGGGTCATCCTAACATGAAGTTTTTCAAGCAAGCCAGCATTCCAAAAATAATTCATGTGTTCCACAAATTTATCGGTGTAATTGTTCAAAAATTTGTGATCGTATATAAACTCAGTTGCAATCGTGAAATTTAAATTCTGAGTGTTGTTCAAGATTATGTGATCACATTTCTCAATTTGATTCATTGACAACGTATTTTTGACACTGACAACTTCAAATTCGTTGGAAGTTTCCTCATTTGGCAACTTATCCTCATACAATCCAAAAAATTCATGTTCATTAAAATCATTTTCCAATTCTGAGTTTTCGAAAAATTCAACATTTTCATTTTGTTCAAATTCAAAAATTTCAAGTTTTTCGCATCCTGAAAGAGAGAGATCAAAATCTGAGCTTAAACTGTTTTCCTAAAAAGAATCAAAGTCCAAATCATTTGTTGAATTTTGAACAACTTCATTTAGATCGTTATTCTCAATTTCTAAAGTTGTTATCTGAAAATTTTCACTATTAGTAAAGAATGGATTATTTTCTGATTTATTGCTTGTTTGAATTTGATTTTGTTGCTCTTGTTGTTCTTTCAAAGATGCCATTAAACAAAGAAGTTCATCCATCTTTTTATTTAACCTTTCTTCACTCTCATCAAAATGACATTCTTCAGAATCGTTGATTTGAGAGCTCTCATTTTGGATTTCTTGATTCTCAAAATTATAGTCCACATCAATTTCACAATCAATATTATTTCCAATGTAGTAGTTGTTTGAATTTTCATTTTGATATTGGAAATCATCTTGATTGTAAAAATTATGTTCGTACCAAAACTGTTGAAATTCGAGGGAAAATTGCAATTTTGGTTATTTTCAAGATGTTGATATGGGCTATAATTTTGAAAATTTTGGTTTTCAACCTCATATTGGTGTGAATCAAATCTATATTGGGATTCAAAGATATTTTGATGTGGATGTGGCTCATAATCGAAATTATTGAAATTTGAATTGAAGTCGCAATTTCGATCATTTACAAGATTTTGAAAATGTTGGTCAGTAGGAAAATTTTGAAAATTGTTGACATTGGACTCACGAAATTTTGGAAAATTTTGCTTCATGAGTTGTAATTCATAGCCATACTCTTCAAGAGGATGTCTACTTCGATTATTATCCCACATTTCTCTTAATGATTTTTTTTGAATCAGACATTTTAAAGAAGTCAATGCAAGACAGAAATTACTCTCACTTCAAAAATAATATAAAATACTAAGTTGTGCTCTATTAATTAACTGACTCAATTAGAAAGGGGAAGAGGGTCTTATGGCTGTTCACGTATAGTATAAATACTATGGGATACGACCAATGTTTTACGGGTAGTATGCAACCTCTTTTGCTAGAAGTTCGAAAAAATTGAACTAATATATATCTGCGATCCAATTATACGAGACAGTCAACTTCACAAAGCACCACTTTTCAATTATATTATTTTGAAATATCTAATCAGATTTTATTGTTGAGAAACGATGAGAATGATGACAGTAGTTATGGAAATTTCAACTCACAACAATCAGACAGAATAATTGCAGAAATTAAAAATTGTACATAGCAAGCCACTGCCCCTACAGAAGATTTTTATAAGCAATGTCTATATTTTTTCTTTGCAGCAGAGCACCTGTAGAGTTCATAAAATTACAGTGGGGTATGGCAGCCCGTCCAGTGTAATTTGAGTAGTGCTAGCTATTCAACTCCACTATTTTGCTTTGCTTGACTTTCAAAACCTTTACTTGATTACTTGAATGCTTTCTGGCCTTGGCTCTGATGTTTGATTTTTTTTTTTAAAAGAAATAAAACAACAAAAGAAAGGAAAAAAAAACTAAAACAAAAGAATAGACTAGGAAGAAAAAAATAAAAGTAAAACACAACTAAGCTAAATGACACTTCCCAAAAAAAAAAAAAAAAGAAACACTAAGCTAAGTTCATCAAATAAGCAGATAGGCAAAAAGGAAAATAAAAAAAATAAACAAGGACAACTAATAATAAACTAGACTCAACAAAACAAAAACTCAACAAAAATAGCCTAGTGCATCAAAAATGGTCAAGCACTAAAAATTTAGAAACCACGCACTGCAATTGCGTTCCAAACAAATGGAAACAAATTTCCCAAAGAGACAGTCAAATGCAAGAATCACGCCACTTTTTATTATCTGTTCTCACAGAACAAATGCCCTTTTACTCAATACCAAATAAAACCACGCACCCTTGTACTCAGTACCCACGAACTTAATGGGTATTAAAATGCACGATGAACACCTCAAAAACACAAGAAATCAAACCCAAAATACTCACGCCCCTAAATAAAAATTACTTTCCATTTCAATACCAATTGAATACAATCACGATCCTTTTATAACTCTCACAATCGAACCATCCACAAAAAAATTCACTCTTTCGTCTCTTTTTTTTTCTTTCTGGAACCGATTCAATTCGAATCGGATTGGGATTTTGTGATTTGGGCTCTGATTTTGACTTAGGGGTTCGATCTTTTGATTGCGTGGATTTGCATGTTGGGGTGTGATGAGGTGGATGGGCGGCTTCAGGTGTGGTGGTAAGATTTGAATGGTGATGGGTTTGTGGCAAGAGAGGTGGAGGATGATGTATGAGTTGTGGAATTGATGGTGGTTTGGTTGTTGTTTGTTGAAAGAAGTGGATTTTGATTAAGGGACAATGCTGGTTGAAGGTGTGAACATTGAAGATGAGTAGAATGTGATAGGCAGAAGAAATATGAAAGAAAGAAAAAAAAACAGAAGAAAGAAGAAATATGAAGAGAGAAAGGAAAGATTTTTTTTTTTTGTAAAAGTAGAAAAAATAATGTAAAAGGGAAAGAAAAAAAATAGTTGAAAAGAAATAAATTAAAAAAAAAAGGAAAGAAATCAAGTGGCAATGCAGAGAATTAACTACAAGGCAAAGAAAGGAAAGTTTTCAAAAAGAGATTTTTTTTTCAAAGGAAAGCAGAAATTAATGTATTGGAAAGAGAAAAGAGTGAAAAGGAAAGAAATTAAAGAAAAATTGTTTTTTTTCGTTGTAAAAGTAAAAAAGAAATGCACAAGGAACAAAAAGTTGAAAAAGGGAAAGAATTAATCGGAGAAAAAAAACAATTGGAAAACCGGTAAATTCTTGTGACTGTTGATGAACGGTTCGTGGTTGAATTGGCTCTAGGGGGAGCGATGATGGGAAGAGGATTTGAGTAGTTTGAGCGATGGTGGGGAGTTTGGGGTGCAGAAAATAATGTATGAGTTGATGCCCAAAGAAGAAATTTGTAAAGAGAAGAAGGGAAGCAATGTACAGAGAAGGCAAGAACTTGTAAAGTAGGAAAGGAATTGAAAATGGATAATTTTTTTTAATTATTGTAAAAATAGAAAGAGAATGTAGAAGATTGGAAATAAAGTGGAAAAATGGAAAGAAATAACAGAAAATTGAAAGATTTTTTTTTTTGTTAGGCTTGTAAACCAAAAAAGAAATTTGTACAAAGGAGGAGAATGATTGAAAAAAGGAAAGAAGTAAAAGAAAAAGAATGACAAAGACAGGAAATCAATGAAAAAGGCAAGTTATTGTTTTGTTTTCTTATTTGGAAGATTACGGTATCATTAAACAACACCAAATCTAACCAATCAAGATTTTTTTTAATATATATACAAGAACACAGAAGGAAAATATGAACAAAAACTAACACGAATCAAAAATTAAATAAATAATAAAATTTAATCGTTACCTCTCCGGCAACAGCGCCAAAAACTTGATCGTCGCTTTCGTATGAATTAGAAAAGCGCGAATTTTAATTTAAATACTGCAAGCGTACAGGTGTGTAGTATGCAGGTCGAACACAGGGAGGATAAATTAAATCAAATTATTTATATAATTTCGTGGGCGAGTTAGATAAATCTTGAAGATGGGATAAAACTGAAATTACAATTCAGTTCAAAACAAATCTAATTGAACCGATAACTAAAGTTGTAATTACAAAGTAAAACTGCGATTGAATTCACAACAGATTCGAATCTAATCGAATCTATAATCAATTCAATGATTAGGAAATAAACAGATTGCTGGAAATAGACTTGCAAAATAGAAATAAATTAACAGGAAAATAAAATTAGGATTACCGTTGAATCTAATCAGACGGTCAATCACTAATGAATATTAAAATTGCAATAGCAATTGTGTTCTAGCAAATCTAATTGACTAGACAACACATATTGCCATGAAAATAAAAATTACAGAATTGAAAGAAAAGAGAGCTTTATTAATAGAGAATAGAATACAGGAAAATTGGGATGGTATTTACAATGGATACAAGGTGTATTTATAAGAACGTAGTCCCCTTTCTATGAAAATAATAAGGCCAAGAATGATATAAATTCTTTTCACAGATAAAGGAATATTCCTTTCATGGTGCTTGATTTGAAAAATTGTAATCAATGTATTCCTTTTTATGTGTGGCACGGTCAGCGGGAAGATATGCATATGCTTAATTGGAGATTTGTAATCAAAGCCTTCCCTTTCTCTTTGCATGGAAGTTAAATGTGATTGATTGGATTTGAATTCTTGGAGAGGATTGTGCCAAATTAAATGTGAGCTACAACTTCTTTTGCAATTGAGATAGCGTTAATATGGAGAAGTAGCATTTTCTTTGAAATTGGCCTTTAATTGAAATGAATAAGACATTTATTGATAACCTGTGAAAATACACCAAAAATACCAAAAGTAATATTTTTTTGTTTACAAAAGATAAAATATAAGAGCATAAAATAAACACATTTCTATGTTAATCACCGAGTACATAACTCCATTTGCGTTTCTCAATTCTCATCTCATCGTGAAATGATATTAGTAAACCTAAGTTATCAGACTTCCAGTAACGGATTTTAGTAGACCGAATTCATTAAATGCAATATATTTTATAGAGCGCTTTAGAGCATCTTCAATCCTAAATTAACTCTAATGTAATATCAGGCTACATCAGCAATTAAAAAATGCCTTCTAAAATATTTTCTTCAATGATAATGTAATTTATAGTTATTAAATGACATTGTGAAATACCATGTCTAGTTTTAGGCATTGCACTCCCCAATATGAACCATAAACAACTGTCAATAAACAATATAAATTATTTTTATCATCTATGAATGATAATGTCACATATCAAAAAAATGATGAATTTTGGAATTTGCATTGGGTAGAAGTTGTAGATGCTACTGTCATGCATGTAAACACTGAATTAGCAATGTTTGTAACTAATAGACACATAAGATTTACATGACATAATTTGTATAGCTGGTTGGAGATGCTCTTATATTTTATATTTTATAGGCCACAGGATGAAATAAAGATTAACAAATGCTTATAATCGCACGTTATCATTTTTAATCATTATTAATGCAACACCTACATGATTACGCGAACACATTGCAGATATTTAATTGGATCTTAATCTTGCCGCACTACATTATATGGCTGTTGTGGGTATTTAGGCAGTTATTATTTTCATTCCTTAAAATGCTATCATAGAATTGGTTTATTCAATGCACATATGCACGTGTATCACGTTGAAACGAGTAAATCAAATCCTGCCAATTTCCTAGTGTCCTGCTCCTTTCTACCATAGCACAAAATTTATACGTGATAAAGTCACTTCCCGTCCGTGTTCGTTCGAATTGATATGAATCTCTCGTAATTTAGTGTAAAGTTTAAGAGAAAATATAATGAAAAATACAAATTTGAAATAAATAATTTTAATTGCATCCATTCGTATTCATGTCCAAAAAATAAGTGTATGTGTCTGATCGATTTCATTTTGAACACTACTTTGTATAATAAAAATTGTGCGGAGAAAATTTTCGCTCGATTCGTATACGGTCCGATTTTACAATCTTATTTAGGACAGAAACCGAACCTTTATTCGGTCGGGTCCCACTGATTTACCCATCTAGGATAGCGCGAATCAGTTTAGTGTTAAATTATTAGATTTGTTAATTAGTAATGTCAGCGAATAAAATATTATGATAATTTTTATTCTAATCCACGGTTTTAATAAAATATTATGGTAATTTTTATTCTGTCCAAAAAATACATGTATGTGTCTAATCGATTACATTTTGAACACTACTTAGGATAATAAAAATTGTACGGAGAAAATTTTCGCTCGATTCGTATACGTTCTGATTTTACAATCTTATTTAGGACAGAAACCGAACCTTTATTCGGTCGGGTCCTACTGATTTACCCATCTAGATAGCGCGGATCAGTTTAGTGTTAAATTATTAGAATTGTTAATTAGTAATGTCAGCGAAAAAAATATTATATGTGTAGTGATAAAAGCACCCAGAAATATGCTGCTTAATACCATAACTAAAAGCCACCTTAAAAATAACTCAAACATGCTACACAATACCATAACCAGGCTACCACAAAGCCTAAAAAATAATTTTCTGCTTCTCTATCGTTTCTAAACTATCTTCGTTCTCATCCGATAAACATCGGAGCATTTCAATTAGTATTAGAGGTTGCACTGTTACCATAAATTTTCAATGAAATTAGTATTTATTCAACTGTTATTTTAATGTTAATGCATGAAACTAGTCGATGGAAAAAGGCCATGGTTTTCGAAACTGGTCGGTTGAAAATAGCCATGGTTAAATTTTTATTTAAACTATCCAATATTTACATGGTTATAAACTCACAGTGGCTTTGAACGGTGTAAGCTCGCCGTGACTTCTGCTTAGAATTTTTTAACAAGCAACTCATGTTAGGTTACAAATCACCATGCAACTGTTCTCTCCTCAGTTCTAAATCACTGTGCCTTCTGTGTATCCGTGAGTTTTTGAACCATCACCACATGTAAAACACCATTTCCTTGAATTTAATACATGGCATTTTGTTTCCTTAGCACCTAAATTTTACTCTCTCTATATGTATATAATAGAAACGCAAGCAACAGGGAGGCATCCATTCATTTTTTTCATAGCACCTGCAAACAATTCATGCATGTATCCCTCACTTTTATTCTCTCATCATGGAAATTCTAATTAATACAAGTAAATATGAAACGCATGGCATCATGTGCAAGCCTGAAAATAAAACATGAAGACACTTGGTAACATGAGGTGAATATTAGACTTGAGAACTAGTTGAAATAGTACGGTTTTGCTTTTCGTGTATTGCTTTCCATTATTAATGGTTCAACCATGCCGCATGAGATAGTTGGATTAAGGGTTTTACGATTTCTGATGGGGGCAAAAAGAGATTTGATTACAGAGAAGACGTGAAAATTAGGGTTTTGTGATCAGAAAATTTGAAACTGACGTGAACGAGAAAAAGAGCAAAGGTTTTGTTCGGTGATTAGGAACTGAATGGAGACATAGATATGGTATTAAGAAGCATATGAATTAATTAGCACTAATTAATTTTTTAATGGTATTAAGTAGCACATTTTTGGGTGCTTTTAGCATTACACTATTATTATGTGCACCAACAAATAAAATTAACTAGACCTCTGGGCTAATTTTCTATTCATTATTTTGTTCTTTGCCCCATAGGTGCCTAGTACGTAATGGAAGAAGATATTCTTTGCTATTGAAAAAGAAAGTTTTTATTCATTACTAGAAAAAGACAACGACCATAATACTACTACAGACGGGGTAATTTACACCAGACTATTCCGTCAAGTGCATCATCACTACTGACGACACTTTATGTTGTTTATTTAAAATATAGTGCTTTGTTATAATATATTGGTTATACAAGATTGAAGTTTGATTAAACTAAATCATTTTATTATATTCATAATTTGTTAAAATTGGGAAGTATATAAGATTTTCTATAACATATGAGTGTATATATAGGAGCATTTCAGGACATTCCTATTTTACAGCATTTCTTCCCTATCGTGAGCTATACTAATACAAATTCAACAAGACTTTGTATATGTTCAATTCACATATATATTATTATATATTCAAAATTTGAGCTTATTCAGACATTCATAGAATAATATATTTGATATTTAAACTTGACCGTTCGAATAAACATCTGAACGGTGAATAACTGAATTAAGATTCTGAAAATGTTACGAATTCGGAACGAGCTCAAATTTTGGATAGATGATAATATATATGTGGATTGCACATCTACAAAATCTTGTTATATTTATCTAAGTGTAGCTCACGTTAGAGCAAGATGCTGCAAAATAGGGGTATCCGGGAACATTCCTTATATATATATATATATATATATATATATGTGTGTGTGTGTGTGTGTGTGTGTGTGTGTGTGTATATATATGTATGTGTATATGTATATGTATACACACACACATACAATTAATTAACTAGTATATTAAAACAGATTAATCATAAACTCTTTACACAAGTTTACAAATCAAATTTCCACTAATTTTGAATTTGTTATTATTATTTTCTGGATAATAATTGTTATCATAATGAATGTACAACTATAAATTATAGTAATAAAAACAACATTAGAGTGTTGTGTTAAACAAAAACGATAAATACTGTTTCACTTTTAGGTAGAAACAATATACTTTCTAAAGAGAAAGATTACAAAAATATATGTAAATAAAATAGTGTAATCTCCATGTAGAAGGAAATTTCATCTGATGATTGCCGATTCAATTTCCGTAAGATTTTATTCAAAGTCTCACAAGATACAATAGACGTGATCTATTGTAGATTGTGGTTAGTATGATCTTCTGCGTGATATGTAGAACTGGTTGGATTTTATCAGAAATGAAGAGGAAGAAGAGAGTTGTTTGAGATGGAAAGTGATCGGTTTCCTTCTTCTTTTATAAGAAAATTCATATAAGCTACATCTATTGGAATGTCACATCTTTTCTTTCATATCTGTTCAAATTTGCAGTAGTAATTTCTATTTGAAAAACAACGTCCATTTAGACAGTTGTAATGGTCATTTTAGTTGGAAAAATCTGTATCCATTCAAATTTGCTAATTTCTATTTGAAAAAGTCCGTTCAAACGGTTGTAACAGTCATTTCCTTTGGAAAATCCATGTTTTTCCAACAGATGTGACTGTTGCAGCAGCAGTCATTTCTACTTTTATAAAATTGTCTGGACCATAAGGTCAATAGAATCTATGTTGTAGCGTATCAGTAAACTATGTTATAATTTATACATCCTATGATGTATGTCATGTCCTTTTTTTGTTATGCCACTCTGGTTGGAGTATGTCATTGTGAAAGGCTTTGCCTTATTGTTATTGTTGTCTTTGAAATTTTGCTCCCTGCGCGAAGTTAGTGGAAGACGGTCCACCTCAAAAATCGATAGTAACAGGTAGACAATTTGTCTATCTCTTGTGATAATGTACTTATTATTTGTTATAATAAAAAGTTATACGGAACACTCTTAAAATTGGTCGGCCTTGCCTAAAAAAAATCATTGGTGCTTACCTTTGATGTTAGCTTGATTTCCACCGTAATTTTATTTCATATTTTCTTAACCTAAATTTGTTGCATTAGATGATTTGATTATCTGGTTTAACTTAATTAACTCTACTGGAGTTTTATTCTGATCTAACATGAACAAGCAGACATGCAACTTTGCTTCTTTTTATTTTATTTTTTTGAGGACTTTAAAGAATTCATACTACATAGCTATAACAAAATCATACTAATGTGTTTTGGCTAAGAAAATTATAGTCTTTTAAGCATTATCTAATCATATACATGTATGTGTGTGTGTGAACAATACATCTTGCATACTTCGCTCCGATGATTTGAATTTCTAGTAAATTTTTCTTGGGACTTCTGGTTCTTTAGGATAAATAAACTTAAAATTAATTGTTTATGGAAACTCGCTTTTAGTATTATAGAGACTGTAGGTTCTCAACTTCTATTTCAAATGTTAGAAATTAAGTTTACAATGTATTTCCGTTCACTTCAGATTGTTGAATCAATATCAATTTTTGATCTAATCTTAATAAAATCTTCTATATTCGTATTACTCTTATATATGTTTCTTCAAGAAACAATAAAAAAATCTTCTAGAAATATAAATCAGAATAAAAAAGATGACATGTATAAGAAAACGAGATCTAAAATACAAGGACAAAAAATAAGATGTACATATAGAAGGGTATTGTTATTGACACTCCAAATATTATTAAGGGAAGGTCAAAATTTAAAAATACTCCAATCATAAAAAGAATGTTAAGCGGGGTCACGTACTTAATTTTTTACGTTCCCTCTATTATCCTGATTATAACAGCAGTTACCTTTCCAAATTCCAATCAATTACAAATGCACAAAAAAAAAGATCCATAATTTATTTGCAAACCAAAAAAACGATCGTTTGGGGAAATGAGGTGTATCGACAAATTCGGCGGCCTAATACCATATAAAAAAAATCGATATATGTATATTAATTTTTTATCAATGATATATTTTCATCTAATCAGATGCATATCGAGAAATGAGATTATCGATAATTTAGTGTAAAAATCTGATGCAGTTCGACTAATATACCGTATAATTTTTTTAATTAATTACTAAAAAAGGATTATTGTAAATAAGGCTAATTCGGTAAAATAAACTTTATTTGTTAAGGGATGCTCTCTGCATTGATACTCCCCTTAACAGATTCTATTTTCTTTTTAAATTGATCCCCCTTAACAATACTTGGAATGTCAATAATAGTCCCCATATAGAATCAGATATAAATAAGTAGATCAATGATACAATGAGATGTAAAAGAAATAAAATTAACAAAATAAAATCTAAAAGATTTGATCAATCAGATCAGGAAAATAACTAAACATTTGTGAAGATTTATTTTCACATCTGAAATCTACATTGGAGGAAAAAAAAATGAATATACATGAAAATTTTGATCGATCTGTTATTGTGCTGATAACGTGTTATAAAAAAAATAGAATCCATTGCAGAGAAGAAAGGAAAGAGATTTTTATTCATTCAAGATATTTTATATTTATTTCTATTACATTAGCTCCATTATATATAGGCCTTGGAGTAAGTGATTAAACATATCCCATGATATGAGACTAAATAGAAAAATATAAAAGCATATTCACTCATATATTACAGCTTGACATTGATTTTAAGACTTTTTTTGCTTCGGTCATGTTTCTAAAACTTATTACACATGACAACCCTGGTTCCGAAACTTATTACACATATAGTTCGATTTTAACTAAATTTTGCACTAAGTTAACCAGATACGCTGATCTCATTAAATTACACTAATGGTATTTCAAATGACGTCACTGCTGTCTTTTTTTTTACATGGGCTACATTTTAGATATAGCCAATGTACAATTTCCAAATACAGCTAAAAAATTAAAACATGTGAGATACGCATTTTTATTAATTTTTACATTAAACCAATATAGAATTAGAAAAAATGCACCGATTGAATTTCAAATACCGATATAATACTTTAATCAGATTAATGTTGAGTTGATCAAAACTAGACTATATCTATAATCAATACAAGAACATATTGGAAAGAACAAAATTAGAGGCTTTTTGGTTGCAAAACATCACGCTAAATTTTTATTTAAAAGACAAAGCATTAAACATAATTATCATGCGTCTTCTCCTTCTTTGATCTCGTCAGCAACTCTATTCTTCCTTCTCCGATCACGAAATTTGACGCCATTGGCTATGTTGAACTCAGCAGCTTTCAATGAACCTTCTGATCGTTGTCAATCTCTAATCCGTAAAATTCTGATAAACCCAAAAAAATAAGATGAATGTGAGTTTACAGTGGTTACAAATCTCATTTTGACTAGTAGAAAATGATCAATGACTGCCACAATGCTCGATATATTAAGGTGTCTTCATCCATAAAAAGATCAACTATTCTAACGCAATAAAGCTGAAACATGCTTCGATTATGCCAACTTTTTATTCCTACCACCATCACCAGTAACTAATAGGGAAAAATGAATACATATTATATTACGTGATTATTCGATGATCATCGAACATCTACTGAAGTATGTTAGTGTCAAACATTCATTTCTATAATTTTATGTATCATTTTTCTTATTATTCTCAGTATCATATCTTAAGTATTAGTTTTACTATGTATATGGTATCAGAATTTAGCTATCAATTTTTAGTATTAGTTTTATGGTATGTATGGTGTCAGTTTTTAGGTATTAGTTTTTAGTTATTGAGAACAGTCTTTAGAAATAAGTTTTTGAGTTAATAGTTAACTAAATATTATTTATATATTTTTAAATTATTATTTGCAGCTTTTTCTACCTTTAGCTATGGGTATAGTTTCTTTTGAGATATTTGGGAATAGTTTTGCTGCTATATGAATGTTTAGAAGTACATTCTTAATTTTATGAAACTGGTGGTGCTACTACTATGAATTTCTTGAAGGATATGACTTTTGATAATTAGATTTGCTCATAAAATGGAAAGGAAGATTTGCATATTTTTAAAATATGCAAAACTTATCTGGTGTATGAAAGAAATATAATCACGATAAGCATGACTGCCATGGTTCCAAAAATACATGAACTTGTTGGGATTTATATTCGGTAGTATGTGTGTATTGGCTATTTTATGTAAAAGAACATGGTTGTATAACTATATTGATTCGATATGTACTATAGGGGTGGGCGCTCGGTAGGTTCGCTTGGTTTGGAGGTAAAAAAACTCAAATTGAATTGAAACCGAAAATTTCCCAAACCGAACCGAATTAATTTCGGTTAATTCGGTCGATAGCCAATTTAACCGAACTTGAATGATGTAATATTATCCAAATGATAGATTCACTCAAAGTAAAACATAAATTCATATTTAGAGAAATTTTATATAATAAATTTTATGCTTATGATAAGATTTGATCTATTTGCAACAAATAACTTTGTGTCATATAACAAAATAATTACTTAAAGTACTACAATACCGTAAAATTAGATAATAAATTAGAAATTTGATTAATTCAGTTAAACTGATAACCAAAAAAATTTATTTTACAAACCGAATTTAAACCAGTTTAGTTTTAAAACCGAACTAAACCGATCGTAATGAATCAGTTTGGTCGGTTCATTCGGTTTGAACTATATATTACTCACCCCTTAGTACTAGTATGTACATTGATTTACTCTTTGTAATTAAACTTAGTTATGTATTTTCACTTCTAGTTGATTAACGTGCTTAAGAATACATACGTTACATAAGAAAGGGTAATTTTTATGTTCGTCCAGATATTCAAAAATATTTATAGTTTAGTATCAGTTTTTAGCACAATTAGTGTAAGTTTTAAGCATACGAAAATTTAGTATCAGCTTATGCATGATATTAGTATCAATTTCAGGTATTACAAATTAAGATATTGATTTTTACGGGCTTATAATATTAGTTTAGATATAAATAATTACTGTATCATTTTTTATTTGCTATTAATTTTGTTAGTACATGATAGTTTTTATTCTCTTTGTACTTTTGAAGTGATTGCAATGATTTGTATATTGATTTATCTTGTGCAAAACTATAGGCTTAGATATCAATATATCGTTTAGAGTATGTTATAATGAAATACAATCGAACATGAATATGAATCAAAAAGCTACTGGATATGAGCTTGCATTGCTTTTGCATCAGTTTTATCACATACAACAGTTGTCATGTGCAAAACTTTCTCATTATTTACATGATTTTCCTCATTCTCTACTCATATTTTCACTTGCTCTAACTTCTTTTTCTCTTAGTTCAATTCTTATTAGTTTGTTTATTGACTCAAATATACTTTTCATTGCTTTAAGTATTATTTTAAGTTACGATTTTTTAATTAATTTCAATACAGGTTTTAGGTATTTGTTTTACAGACCATAGGTATCATTTTTGTGTTAATTTCGATAGTGGATTTTAGGTACTAGTTTTACAGGCCGTAAGTATCATTTTGGAGGGGAAAAAATATGTATTTGGTTTTTTATTCCGTAAAAATTTGAGTTTATAACGGATTAAATATGATCATAAATGAGATGAATTAGTGTTTTCTTACTATCAAATTTTCATTAAAGTCGGTTAGTATCAAACATTATTTATTGAAATCTATAGATATTTTCTTTTATTAATTTCAGTAGCAGATTTTATGTATTTTTTTTGTATTTCAAAGGTAACATTTTCGAAAATAAAGATTACTTTTTTTATTTTTGTTTGTTGAGTTCAATGCGAAACGCTTTTAGATACCCTATTTTTCTTTTAGTACCATTTTTTTGTAATATTGCAGTGCAGAACTTTTTTCATGCTTTGTCTATTTGAATTTTTTTTTATTTACAGAGAAATGTAATAATCATTGCACTCTTCTTTGCGCCATCTTCAGCATTTTGTTTACAATCAAATCTATAGTGAGTGATATTATCAGATCCCTCATCTTCTATAAAGTAAAAAAAAGTTTGCACTAGCGTGGAATATGGAAATTTGAAGAATTGGAAGAATGTGCCGATGAGGGAGTTGAATATGAAGTTGGTAGGATGGGATGAGCGGAAAAAGAAGATGGAAGTGCAACAGAGATCAGAAGATAGAGAAGTGTGACAAGGGTAGGGAAGCGTAGATTAATTTGAGAAAGAGGAAAACTCTAAAATGGAACAGCGTGAAGTGTCTGTGAGGGATGGGCTTTGGGTATGTTCTGAAGAGGAAAAAAATACGATTGTCCTTTTGCACAATATTTTTAGAATATTTGTCTCATCTAAAATAAGCTTAAAATAAAGGGAGAGTTTGGCTTAGCTCTGCTTTATGTTCAAATTACTAAAAAAAAAACTCTCTATATTAAAATTTTATAGATTTGGTCTTCGTTTTTTGAAAATCATCAAAAAACAACATAAAATTTTGTCAAACTTAGAAATTTAATTCAATACATAATCACTCGCGTATTCATGTAAGAAAACAGAAAAAATGATTAAAAAAAAACTAAAGTGCTCACGTTCCAGTGAATTCCACAATTTTTTAAAAAGTTGCAAGCATTGTAGCAATTATATAAAATTACTACAGGTTTTCATGCAGTTTTTAAGGATTCATTTCAAAATTTTAAATCCAAAGCCTACGCTTATTTAAACAGTGAAGAATTGCAGAAAATTAAAGAAAAACGGTAAAAATTGCATATGAATTAAAAAAAATATTTCATTTTCAGTCAATTGCTGCAAAAGATGCAACTATTAGCGATATTTGTAGATATATATGCAACTTTTTCATATAGTAACACATTTTTACACTACACTATAAAACAGTTGTAGATATGTCTGCAATTATTTGTAATGATTACAGACATTGCTACAGATATTTTTTGTTCTTTCAACATATGCAGTGTACTGTGCAAATAATTGTAGAAATGTCTGTATTTATTCATAAAAAGTACTGATATTTCAGCAATTTTGTTTCTGTAGAATCCTTCCATGAATATTTACAGTATTTCGAATTTTTGTTATAAAGTACTGCGAAATTAACACAAAACATGTTATGTAGAAAATAGGGATCCACTTTGATGAAAAGTTCATATTGTATTAATTAGGGCTCAACATTTTTACCATATTACCACTTACCAACCATTACCAACCGATACCAACGAAAGCAGTACCGAATAATTGGCAACTGATTTGATTGGTACGGTTTGCCAAACTACTTGAAAATATGTGGTACGGTAATGGTAATTGAGCATTAACAATGGTAATTACCATACCTACCACATATCTTAAACAATACATATGTATATTCTTATATTTCATTATATACATTTATTACGTAATAACGACCTTCTAATGTATAATGATTTAATAAAATACCTAGGAGAATGCTATTGTGATACAAGATTAAACGCAAATTTTATCATATATCTTACAAACAATATAACTTATATAATAATTTAGTTCTTCCATAATGTTTTCTTGCATATTTAACTACGTAAAATAAAATAGATAAACAATAATATAATAACAAAAAAATCAATCTTAATATTTAATATTTTAACGTGAAATATTATAAACAATAAGATCTCATACTAGCAAACGGTAAAAACTTATTACCGACTTCTATCAACCATTACCAACCATAAACCGAACTGTTGGCAACCGATTTCTTTGGCCGGTAATGGTATGATTTTCCTATTACACTACAAGAAAAATACCTTTTTATAGCGTGTTAAAAACGCTATTAAAGGATACAATGGCGTTTTTAGAAACGCTATATATCAGCATGTTGTAATATGTCAGGAGTCTATAGCAGCAACCTAAAAATCGCTATAAAAAACATGCTTTAAATGATGTTACTTAAGGCGTTTCAAAATTGCTATTAAATGATCGATTTGTAACATACAAATCATATCTATTGCGTGTTTTTCTTGCTATAAAACTTCTATGCAATGTTGTGGTTTATATTGCTAATATTTATGACATCATTTACCTGCAATTTACAGCAACAATAAACGCTATAGATAAATATTGGTTGATTATTATAGCAAGCGTAGACGCTATAGAGATCTCATAACCTGATTATTATAGCAAGTACAAAAGCACTAGAAATATAGTAGCCTTATTATTATAGCAACCATAAATGCTATAGAAACGGTATAGAAAGTTTAATTTTGCATTTTATAGCATTATTTAATTGCCATGAAAGCTGTTGCAGAATATTTTTATTGCACTAGCATAATGCTATAATATATATAGCCATTATTAAATATATTTCATACACCATATTTAGCATATAAATATTTATGATCAAAAAGTATATCATACAAAGTTCGAAGTATATAAATATTTATGATCAAAAATAACAATTCTTACAATAGTTGCTAACCAAAAACAATACATATACTAAAAAGAACAATCCATACAACCGTAGCTAATCAAAACGATACATGAATGCGACAACATATTTTTTCATGCCTTTCCCCATATCATTGACCTAGAGCATCATACAACGCATGTCAAAAAAAAAAAGCATACATCTATTAGTCATAAATACAAAAAATCAAAACACCAATACAACTTTTTTTTCAACATGTGCATATAACAACATACAAACAATAAACACAATATACTAAAACACTGCAAACTGTTGTTGGAACAGTGGGATCATAAGGTTTAATCTCCATATTATCTGTGAGATGATCTATAAAATACGCAAATGGGGGGCACAGTTGTTGAAATATTTTTTGGGACAATTGTAAAATATGATGCTTCTTTTTCTTCCTGATCTGAAATAGATAATCATGAAGTTTGTGGTCTTGTGCACTAAAAATTCTCAGTTCGATTATGTTTTGTATTTCCCATAAACTGCAAACTGTTCAAGTCAAACAGTCTATACAAATTAGTCAAACAGTTAAATATATGTACCTTTAGTAGTTTTAATGAAGTTAAGATCTGATAGTATGCTAACTGACCATTGCAACATTAAAATCCTTATTTTTCATCATATCTGATATGCATGATACTTGAACAAATGCATATAAGATTTGTAGCCTCTGTGTTTTGATCCATGAAATTAAGATCTGATATGCATTTGTGAAAGATTAAGTTAATTAATTTATTTCTATTCTAATTGTACTTCGGATGTGTTCTGATATGGCAGTTTGAAATTATTTTAAACTGGACAGTGTTTTAACACTTGAACACATTTGAATGCACAATTATGAACATATACATATATGTTGTGAAACACCCCACCTCCATTAAGGTCACTCACAAAGGGAATGCCTTAACTTTGGTGGAGGTTTATAAGTAAAAGCCACAGATAAACTCAAGACAGATATAAATACACATATTTTAAACAGCGGAAACCAAACAAACTTTTATTTCATCAATACGTGTATCAAACAAAAGATTTCCATAATTGTCTCAAAATACTTCCATCATTACAACCTCATAACTGCCTTGATTATTAAAGAAGCATGAAAACATAAATAAAGTGACAAAAATCCCCATAGTGATATCCAAAGCCATTATCCGAGCAAGAAAGATCCAAATTATACATCTACGTTCTTGGTGCTTGTAAAGAGTCTGACTGAGTTGAGATGTTTCCTCCCTGTGGACCGGGGGGGGGACGAAAGAAAAGAAGACGAAAAGAAAATAGGGTCAGACATAAAGCCTGAGTAAATCTAGTAACTCTTCAATATGTGAATAAGAAAAGGGTATGATGGATGTAAACTAAAAATAGGAAAGTGTCAAAGCTAAGGAAGTGTCGAATGTACTATCGCACCCATACTATATCTATGCACCTACTTGAGTTTATTCTAACTGGCACCCCGTGGTGAGGGTGAAGTGATCCCCATTTTCTAAAGATCGGCTCCTACTCGCGTTAACATGTGTCATACGGCCCCCAAGAATTGTAGATACCTATGCTGGTCCCACCATGGGGTGTATCAAGACCCATGGTGGCGGCCCCGACACAAACCTAGAAGGCATATGTTATACTACTGGTGTCCCCAGTGCCCTGGTTGCATGCTCCGGAGTGTGTGCACGCCCGCACCCGTTAGACCTACACTGTGCACCCACCGCCGTCGTTTGACCGCTTAAAATCAGCCCAGTAATCGTGCCCCACCCTGCCTAGTTTCAGGGTACCGTTGATACCTAACTTTGGGTTACTACTGAAACGGGTCCCTCGTTACCAGGATTTTCTAGTCAAACATGTTAAGTGGTTCAGTGTCTGTATTTACCTAACCCCACCCATCAATTCTTGTTAACATGTTGAATTTGGTTAAGTGTTATAGTTGACTTAACCCTACCATCTGTCCTTAGCCTCTTAGGAGCACCAGACCACTCACATTAGACATGTATTGCTACGGTTACTGGATGTGCCGGTCGGTTCCGGGCAGGTTTACACCGTAGCTCAGTCTAACCTCGGGTCCTTATTGGGCTCAATGCTTAACCACCCACATTGGATAGGTATTGTTGTGACTACTGGACAGCCGGGCGGGTCCGGGCGGGTTTACATCACAACTCAATCCAACCTCGGGTTAAGCATATCGTGTTTTCTAAGATTACATATTTTATTATTTCTCAACTATATGTAAATGTCATATCTTTTATTTTTTTGGGTATTTCAATTCATACCGCTTATGTGTCATAATCATTGGCATGTGCCAAACATGCCAACATATATTTTCATATTTTACACCCAACGTTATTACCCCTGTTTGTTCGCAACGTTATAACATTTGTTGGGCTTGTCACAATTCAGCCCAACTTTATAAACGTGAGGAAAAGGGGAAATCAAGAACATGAAATACATAAAGGTGTGTGGCGCATGAACTTGAAATTTGGCGATTCAACTAACATATAACATGGGTCATGTGAACTTGCATTCAAATCAAAGAATGACTAAGTAGGTGACATATGAAATGGCATAGTTTAGGCAAATACAAACTTGTGTTTAAACATGTTTAACTTGGCATAATATCGACCACAAAACTAGCATGTTATATATTCATCAAAATGTATAATTTTTACATCTAATCATATAGCCTATTTCAACATGAACTTGCATAGTTTATGAAACCCAAACGATGTTTGACATAGAACCAATTATATTTTGCAAATAAACATCAACTTGCATAGTTTATGAAACATAGACCCAATTATACTTGCAAACGTAGATCTAATTATACTTGCCAATAAACATAAGAATGATATCATAGGTTTTGGGTCATGTAGGCATAAAAGGTCTATAACATGTTTACATAAATTCTAATTTAGACTAAGGGAATATATATAGTCCATGCCATCGACATATACAAAAAGGGATCAATTTCTAGTTTTTGCCACAAGCTTGCAAGTGCCATTCTCTTCATATACAATTGTTCAATAGGCTTGCATCAATCAATTTATGCCACAAACATCAATACACAAGTCATGATAGAACCATTACAATACACAAAGTTTAAACGATATAACAACACGGTTCTATTTTCATTTACATCGAATCACATCACAGTTTTTATTCATATTCTGAAAGGTCGCTATACTTACAACGAATCAAGAATCTTGAATTCTGGATTCTGAATTCTGAAACTGAGATGCGCTCCTTTAGGTAGACTAACGTTGCGTTGATTGATTTGATTAAACTTTAATCCTCTTCTTAATTTGATTCGTCTCTTAGGCTTTAGTGTTGGCTTGTCTCTAGGCTTTCTAATTGACGGCCATTCCTAATCCCTTTCCAGCAGCATGACGGCTTTTGTATTCTATTATTTGTGTGGATTTAGGGTTAGACTTGAGTTGTATTTATAGAATTTAAAATTGTTTTGAGCCGTCAGATGAAGATAGGAGGAATCTAGACCATACAAAGTTCAAAGAGCCAATCAAGAGGTGACACGTAAGCCCTAGTGACTCAGCCAAGCCTCAGAATTCGACCAGACCCTGACCAGGCCAGTCAGGACCTGACCAGCAGGTCATTCTGACCTGGGCGCACTTGGCAGGTGCGCCAGGATAAAAATGTACTGGCGCACTTCCCAAGTGCACCAGTTCAACTTTGTTCTGGCGCACTTCCCAAGTGCGCCAGTGCATTTTGACCCGTTTTCTGGTTTTTCTGCCCAACTTCGTTCGTCCATATCTTCTTCATACGATATCCGTTTTACGCAAACTTGGACTCTATCTCAAGAAGAATTTCGAGACGAACGCAATGGCGTAAACCATTTCCCTTGATTTCATCATTTATAATTAATTATACTTTAATTTGTGAAGCTTAACGTTATAGAATTCACGGGGTGTTACATTCTCTCCCCCCCCCTTTAAAAGGATTTCGTCCCCGAAATCTTCAAGTTAGGAAGAATGTATATCCTACCATCCAACAGTCCATCTACTCAACCAACAAACACAGGCATCCACTGTCCTTAAAAGACTTCTAATGCTTCATGATCATATGCATAGTGTGTGTACATGTCCTTATCTAGTGCAGAAATCAGGCGTCCTACTGATTCAGTTGACCTCCTTAATGCGAATCATGTAAGTTTCATGAATCCATTATGTATGCAAATTTTTTCCTACTCATAATTCTACATGAGTGCACAACTATTCATACAAATGCGACGACCATATGACAGCATATCAAGTTTTCAACCATATACAAATAAGAATACATATATGCATATGCAGTATGAAGTGATTGAGCCGATCTAAGACCTAGATTGTGTGTGTATATGCATCCACGAGCAACCACTAGCAACCACTTGCAGCCATCAACCATAACATGTTTCAAATACATGTTTACATCCAAAGGGGTTTCTACCTAAGGATGAAGGATAATATCGAGGAGATATACCTAAAAAGATAGATACAAGCACAACTTAAGAAAAAAAAGAGGTCAAAGATGTACCCTCAAAAAGAAGAGGGTAGGCAGCGCGTATCCTATCCTCAGTTTCCCAAGTCGCGTCTTCCTCGGCGTCGCTCCACTGAACCTTAACGAGCTTCACTTCGCAGTTGCGTAGCTTTTTGATTTCAGTTCCTACGATTCGAGTTGGAACTCTCCTCACAGTTGCTTCACGTTCCACTTCGGCTTCTTCTAGAATGCTTGGCTCCACCACTTCCGCTGATTCATGTAGACATTTCCGGAGATGAGAAACGTGAAAGACGTTGTGAATTCCGGCCAATCTTTCAGGCAGATCTACTCTATAAGCCATTTTCCTAATCTTCTCGATGATAGGGAAAGGTCCTACAAATCTTGGTGCTAGCTTTCCTCGGATCCAAAGCGAACGACGTTCCTTAAAGGGGATACCTTAAGGAAAACCCTGTCCCCAACCTCAAACTCAAGGCCGGTCCTTCTTTTATCGGCGTAGGATTTCTGTCTGTCTTGGGCTATCTTCATTCTCATACGTATCAAGTCCACTTTCTCTGAAGTTTCTCGAATCATGTCTGGCCCAAGTATAAGCTTATCTATAGACTCCCACCAACAAGTTGGTGATTTGCACGGTCTTCGATACAAGGCTTCGAAGGGTGACATGCCGATGGTAGCTTGGTAGCTGTTGTTGTAGGCAAATTCCACTAAAGGAAGGTGATCCTCCCACGTCCCTCCAAAGTCAAGAACGCAAAGTCTTAAAAGATCCTCTAAAACTCTATTCACCCTTTCCGTCTGGCCATCTGTTTGGGGGTGATAGGCCATGCTCAAACATAGCTGTGTGCCTACAGCTTCTTGCAGACTCCGCCAAAACTCACTTGTGAAAATAGGGTCTCGGTCACTAACAATGCTGGAGGGTATCCCATGGAGTCGAACTATTTCCTTGAGATAAAGAGATGCTAGAGATGAGGCAGTCCTTCTACTCTTGATAGGTATAAAGTGGGCGCTCTTAGTAAGCCTATCCACTATTACCCAAATGCTAGTGTTGCCTCTTCTCGACCTAGGAAGTCCATCATTGAAGTCCATTGAAATGCTATCCCACTTCCACTGTGGGACCTCTAGAGGGTGAAGTAGTCCTCCATTCTTCTTTTGTTCCGCCTTGACCCGTTGGCAGGTCATGCACTCAGAAACGAAATCTGCCACGTCTTGCTTCATGCCGCTCCAAAAGAAAGTCCTTTTTATATCCTTGTACATCTTATCACCTCCAGGGTGTATAGTCATCTAGGAATGATGCGCTTCCTCGAGAACCTTCTTTGTCAACTCCCTTGCTTGTGGGACGCATAATCTTCCATCTCGTCTCAGCCAACCCTTATCATCGATGGCGTATCTACTGAGGTGACTAGAAGTCTCACCCCTAATAAGTTTATCGATCACACCAAAAAGCTGAGGGTCTTCACGTTATGCAGCCCCTATTGAGTCTAAGAGAGTAGGGCGTACTTCGAGAGATGCTAACAAACCCGGTACAAAATCCGAGGAGGGCCTAAAGTTAAAACTGGCTATATACTCCAAGTTTTGCCTTTCCACAAAGAGAGGGCTTAGGGTCAGTTTCTTTCGGCTCAACGCGTCTGCTACCACGTTGCCTTTTCCGGGAGTATAGGAAATTTCAAAATCATACGAGGCAAGAAACTCCATCCATCTTTGTTGCCTCAAGTTAAGATCCTTCTGCGAGAAGAGATATTTCAACGATTTATGGTCAGTGTATAATTCAAACTTCTCACCTAAGAGATAATGGCGCCAAGACTTAAGCGCAAAGACGATGGCGGCTAACTCAAGATCGTGGGTTGGGTAGTTCTTTTCATGAACTTTCAATTGTCTTCCGCCATAAGCTACTACCCTTCCTTCTTGCATTAGAACAACGCCTAGTCCTGTTCCACATGCATCCGTGTATACTGTGAACATTTTGCTTCCGTCAGGCAGAGTTAGAACTGGGGCTGTTGTAAGAGCCCTTTTCAATCGTTGGAAAGCAAACTCGCAGTCCAAATCCCAAGTGAACGCCAGATTCTTCTTTGTTAGCCTTGTGAGTGGAGCTGATATTTTCGCAAAATCCCTAATAAACTTTCGGTAAAAACCGGCTAGCCCAAGAAAGCTTCGAACTTCGGTTGCAATTCTTGGTGTCTTCCAATCTTGCACTGCCACCACTTTCGCGGGGTCCACAGCCAACCCTTCTTTGGACACTATATGCCCAAGAAACCTTACTTCTTTTCTCCAGAAGTAACACTTGGAGAATTTGGGTTTTAGTTGGTGTGCACGGAGAGTATCCATGATTTCTTTCAGATGCTGAGCATGTTCTTCCTCATTCTTTGAGAAGATTAAGATATCATCTACGAAGACAACCACAAATTTGTTGAGGAATTCTTTGAACACCCTGCTAATTAGGTCTATGAAATAAGAGGGTGCGTTTGTCAAGCCGAAAGGCATGACAAGCCACTCGAAGAAACCGTATGGGGTTCTGAACATTGTCTTATCAATGCTGTCTTCAGCTACTCTTAGCTGATGGAACCCAGTTCCCAGATCAAGTTGGGAGAAGACCGTCGCACCTACAAGCTGATCAAACAAATCGTCGATTCGGGGAAGAGGGTGCCTATTTTTCTTGGTCAATTTGTTTAACTCCCTATAGTCGACGCAAAGGCGAAGCGAACCGTCTGCTTTGGTTGCGAACACCACTGGAGCACCCCATTCTGAAATTCTCCGTCTAATGAACCCCTTTTCGAGAAGTTCTTTAACCTGCTTACTGAGCTCCTTTCTCTCCCTTGGAGCCATGTGTCTGACAGGTAAAGCTACAGGCTTTGCATTATCCACAAGATATATGCGGAAGTCTATTTCCCGCCTCGGAGGTAAGCCTTTCACTTCCTCAAAGACATCCGGATATTCCCGGACTACTCTAACTGATTGCAAATTCTCATTAGAAGCATCAAGCGACTCTAGATAACTAAGCATAACAACATTCAAGGGATTATAAGAAATTTCTAGAGTATTACCAAGCCGAGTCAAGAGTCTAACTACTCTTTTCTCACAGTCAAGAATGGCACTATTACTGGATAACCATCCATGCCTAAGATCAAACCATATCCCGAGAAGCCCAAAGCAAAGGCACTACAACTAAACTCAACGCTGATAATAGAGATTTCCAAACCCGAACAAACCATTGACAAGTAAGCGGAGCCCCCAATTGGATTTGAAACTACTAAGGGATCTTCTACCATACTAGTGTCTAGATGCAGAGATTCTACTAAGGCAGATGAAATAAAAGAGTGTGATGCGCCAGAGTCAAAAAGTGTACGAACTGGATGATCATAAAGATAGACTACACTTTCTACAGAAATATTACTACCTCGTTCCTGCTGAGGTGCCACTAGCGCATGAACCTGACCCCCTGAAGTGGATCCGGCTTTCTGTCCCTGCCCTTTCTTCTTTGGGCAGTCCTTAGCCTGGTGCCCAGTTTCTCCACAATGGAAGCAACCACCCATCTTCGCCTTCCTTTTCCGGCAGTCTTTTGATATATGGCCCACAATGCCACAGAAATTGCACCTTCTCTTTGTTGTATATAACGTAGTTGTATACACAATTATATGATTTTTGTTTGATGATAACAACCAAATAAATATTTCTTTAAATGTGTTTGTTACTGTACTGTTATTCTACAACACAGCCAGGAATATAATATTTATATTTAAATAAAATACGACTGTACAGAAATTCAATTATTCACACAGTATTTTATTTGAATATAATATCTTATTTCAACATTTAAACAGTACAAATTTACAACTCCACTATTTGAACACATCACTGATATATAATTCATTACAGTACATTCTTGGACTCGGTTACAGATTCATTTGTATAAACATTCACTCTCTCTCATATACATATATTCTCTTATATACTTGTCTCTGTCAATCTTCTGTCTTCAGTCTTCACAGCATCTTCTCAGTCAGTCCAGTCATCACTTGTTTACCTGTCACATGAAACACACACACACACAGTACACTGCAATAGAAATAAAACTGAATACATGCAAATATAAATTTTATTTTAAAATTTTGTTTGCCTCAGATTTCTGGTGTGTTACTCATCATTTTTCATGACTTGATCTGATTAATCTGTGTCTAGACGGACAGTTTGTATATGTACAGGGACAGGAAATTTTCTGAATGGCTGCATATACACACGTGTATATATATATACACGTGTGCACTGCCACGCCAATTCAGTGTGCAACTGAGGAGTAGCCACGTGGACCTTCTCAACTCAGTGCACATGAAAACAAAGTCAACACACCTCAAAGTACAAAGCAAATATTCAAATGCCAAGCAACCAATACAAGTATATTTTCTGAAATGACAAGCAAGAGTCAAGACAGTTCAAGTGCAAAAGTGGTCGAGTCTCATTGTTCAAGTGTCGAGCCAAGGTCCAAAACAATGCAGCATGGTCATGGAGTTCAGCAAGTATAGTAAAGGCAATTTCAAGACAAACTAGCAAGCATGGTGGAACAAGAAGTGCACAATGATCAAGTTCTTTTCAAAAAGATAGCAACTCAAAGATGTACAAGTGCCAACACAAAGCATGGACTAATGAAAACGACATGGCAGCAAATGGAATACAACATATTTCAAGTGAAGGTACAAAACAGAAAGTGGTCGAGGACAATGCTGATCAAATCAGCAAAAACATGAACAAGTACAAATGGCAAGCAAATGGTCGAGTAGCATTTCATGAATGCACAAGGCAAGCTAGCACTCGACAAAATCAGTTTTCACAAACAATGCACGACTCAAGTTCATGGATCAAATCAGGATAGCCAAATCTATATGGAAGTGTACAAGCAGCATATGCAAAACATAGTCAAGCACAAATAAACATAGCCCAAGTGTCAAGCCAAATTTACATGTTGCAAATGGTCGGGCCAGTTCAGCATGATGCAACAAGATAAGTCAAGCATGGTGATAAAATCCAGGGGCAAAGGCCATAACATTAGTGAAGCAAGTGCAAATGCGAACAGGGTGTAACTCTTGGACTTTGGTGTACACAGCAAAAGATGGTCAAAACTGGTTCATACACAAGCATGGCGATATTTTCTCAAAGCAGTTCAAAGAACTAACATAGTGGTGCAGCAAGGAGGCAAGACACTTCACACAAATGGTCGAGCAAATGATGTAACAGTTTCATACACATGCAGGAATGATATTATGGAGAAAGAACACAATGCAGAAATAATTGGGAATGGTCAAGCAAAATAAAGTGAGAAAAATCAAAGGCATGAATGCATCAAATTGAAGTGCACATATAAATGGGAATATATTTCCAGAAATGTGGTAAGAGTAAAAATTGCAAATCATCTTTCCAGTTTTTTTTTTAACAGGAAAGAAATAAGTCTTTGGCAAATCAGTTTTGAATTACATGTTTAATTTTGGCAAGAAAATATTTCTTGTTTTGATAGTATCATCAATGGCAAGGAATTACATAGCACATTCAAAGGCAAGGAATAAATTTCATTCGAACAAGGCAGCAGCAAATAAATCGTGCCAAGGGTTTTAATGTCAAAAGGGAAAGCAAAAATTTCTCTAATTCAATCATTCAAGCCATTTTTAAATCAAAGCCAATGCATTTCAAATTCAAGGCAGAGCAAAAATCAAGCAAGGGCCATATACTTTTCCACAATTACTCATTTCATCAAGGCCATAAGTGGAAACAAATCAGAGCAATTTAAATCGAGGATTTTCAAAAAAGGGAAACCGCAATTTCAGATCGTGTCACATATTGGTGAAATCAGAGAGTAATTATAGGATTATATAATCCTATATAATATCACCAATCATCATAGGCATAAGGATCGAAAAACAAAAAAACCAAGAATTTGACGAACACAAATAAATTCAGAAATCACTCACATAGTTTTCCGATCAGAAGCCCTTTCCAAATCGATTGAGGAGTGAAGCAAGAAGCATCGCAATTCAACCGACATCATCAAAGTGAAGCAATCAGAGAACCACGAATTCATTCTCATCAAGCATCGATTCGGATTTGGGGAAGAACAAGAGAAACCCTAGTTTTTTTTTAGCCGCCGCCATTTTCATTTGCAAATAACAAAAGGGATCGGGCCAAGAGAATGGGTGCAACACAAATAAAAGGGGCCGACCATTTTTCCTTAATTAAATTTAAAAGGGGATAACCCTTATGTTTAAGTCCTAGGGTTTCTTTGTTTATTTTTATTTTGTATTGTTTTTTATTATTCTCTGCTGTAGATCATCTGAACAGTTTTCTAGTGTCTGTATAAACTAGAGTGAAACAGTCAGGGTGTTGACTGTCAGTTTCAGAGTCTGTAAAATTCTGGGATACGGATTACGGGGTTGTAATTCGGGGAAATCTGATCGAGGGGATATTGATCAGTCTACGGTTTTGAGCGTAGGGTTAGTACAGGAGCAGGGAGTGCGAGTTTACAGTGTCTGTAAGCGGGATCTGTTATTAACACCTAGTAGAAACCTTAGGAATGCAGCAGTAGGCAAGATTTGCCGAAGCTGGGTATCTCTGTGTGTTATTTACTTTCTGTACTTACTTACTCTGCTTTATCTGTGCTGGGATTAATTTTTTGATTATTTGGTAAACTGTGATAAACCCTATTCACCCCCCCTCTAGGGTTAATCTAGATCCAACAAGTGGTATCAGAGCAGGTATTTTTTAACTCTAGAGAAATGGTGAATTCTAGTTGTCAGTCTTCTGAGAATCAGTCCAGTCGTACTCCATTTATTTTCGATGGTACAGATTTTTCAAATTGGAAATTAGAAATGGAATTATATTTAAAATCTATTGATATTAAATGTTGGGATACTGTTATTAATGGTTATGATATGGTCAATAGGAACGATATTGGATTTAATTCTCGTGCTATTCACACTTTGTATTCTTATATTGATGATGTCCAATATAACCTCATTTCTCATTGCTTGACTGCGCAGGAAATATGGGATTTTCTCAATAGATAGTATGGAAAGATCGACAACAGCAGCTCAAAACCCAAAGTGGTCAACTCAGATTCAGATCTATGCTCAGGAGAAGAAACAAATGAAAATTCAAGTAGATCAGACGATGGAGACTCAACAGACAATGAGACTGAAAGCTTCTCATATGAAGAGTTGGTTTATATGTGTACTGATTTAACAAAAATCATTGATAAACTCCATCGTAAAAACAAATACTTGAAATCTAAAAATCACGAGTTAAATAGCAAAATTAACTGTTTGGAATCAGAATCTACAAATGTCATGAAATTAGAAAATTCTGACTGTGAAAGTTGTTTGAATTTGAAAACTGACCTCCTTCATCTCAATAAAAATATTCAAAGGCTTAAAGAGGAAATTCTGATTTTAAAAGATAACGAGGTTGAGCTAAAAGATTCAAACAATTCTTTGCAAAAAGAATTTAATAATTTTAAGACCATCAAAAGTTTCAAACATGAAATTGCTGAGAAAGAAAGCTTGTTGAAAAGTGATTTAATTTTAAATGAGCTTGAAAAAGAGATTGAGAATTTCAAGAAACTTGGATTTGAAAAACAAGTTAAATTTGAATCTGAAATCTTTGAGTCCAAGACCAAAATCAAACTTCTTGAAAACGAAAATTTGTCTTTGAAACAAAATGAGACTGAAAGGAGAAAGATCAACATTAATCGTTGTTCAAATCTGATAAAAGAAAACTCTGATCTTAAATCCAAAATTCAACGATTAGAATCAACTTTGGATAAATTTTCGAATGGAGAAAAATCGTTGAATATGCTGTTACAAAACCAATTTTCGGTTGGTCATAAACAAGGTCTTGGTTTTGGAAAAACAAGTGCTTTTGAAAAATTGAATTCTTGTGATTTTAAAAATCCTTTAAATTGCTTTAAAAAGGGTCTTTCTGAAAGTTTAAATTTTGACAATTCCAAAAGGTTTTTAAATCACAAACGAGACAAGAATTGGTTTGATAACAATCCAGTTGAGCAGATGTGGACCCCAAAAGGAAATAAAATGATTTTTGGAAAACCTAAACAAGTTTGGGTTCCTAAAGGCACAAAGATAGATTCGAATGGGATGTTATACAAACAGGTTTGGGTACCAAAAGTGGTAAACAAATTTCAGAGTGGTTTTACAAATTTTGTTAGACCACTTGATCCACTTAACTGCTAGGTACCAGTGAAGGTTGAGGAACTGCTATGCTGAAAAGAGATTGATTTCAAGTTGTTCTATATTTCTGTATTCTTTACAGTTCCTTGGCCAAGATTTACTGAGTTAGAGATTCTGGTTTTCACTGATTTCAGGTATAATCTCTGAACTTGTCTTTGTGAATATTTTTTTTTGTTTATTTCTTCTTCTACCCCCTTTCCTTTTTTTATTTTTTTTTTCTTTTTGTTTGTCCTGAGTTGATTTGACACTGCCATATTCTTCTTATTCTGCGCTTCATTAACTTCCGATTGCAGTACTTATGATTTTCTGGAAATTCGTTTAATCTGTATAAAACTGTCATGTTTTAATTCTTCCAGAATCTAAATTTAAACTTGTATATATCTGCAATTGTTTTGGAGTTTTTTTTTTTTTTTTTGAAATTCTAACAGTGCTGAAGCATTCATATCATATCTTGAACACTGTTAGTATAAATTCAAAAAATTTTGAAGATCTGAAAATTTAATGAAATTTCACACACCTCTGCTGTTTTTGAGTCTCTTCTAATCTAGTTTAGAAAAGCTCAATATATTATACTCATTACAGCACTTTGTTATTCATCCGTTGTGATAATTTCAGAAATATTCAGATTGGCTTGAATTTTTTTTTAAAATTGTCTAGAATCTCAGTGATACATCTTAAAAATCATTGTTATTCATGATCATTATGGTTAGAATTTGTTTGTTTGAAATCATCTGAAACTATTAATATCTTGAATAATCACACACCTCCTAAATTTGAAATTATCAACCTTGTGTGACTGATTCATTATATTTCAAAACTTGACATTGATTCAAGTGATTTCAAATAAATTATTTTGGATCATGAATATCTATCAAATCTGATGTAAATGATCTGATTTTCTTTGGGCTTGTCTGAAATTCTTGTGAAAAATTCTTTGAAAAATTGGTGTTAAATCTCTCTACTATTTCATGGTTATTTGATTTGAATGATTGTTTGTTTAAAATCATTTGAAATTATTGATTTATTGAATCACACAAACATTCTGAATGTGAAAATAATAATTTGGTGTGATCAATTCATTGAATCTAGAGATTTTTCATATTCCTCAAATGATTTCAAATAAATGGTAGTTCTAATCTTGGATCATGAAAGTTCTTATGTGACCATCCCCAGACAAGTCTGATGTGATATTGTGTTCTGCACTGCTCTGATACTGTTCTTAGATAATTACTTATTGTTTGATTTGTCTGCTTAGGCTTTAAATTTCTGTTGTCTGTCATATCATAGTTTGTCTCCATTGTCTTGGTAAAATTCTCGAGAAAACGAGAACAATTGGTATCAGATGTGCTGAATTTTATTTTGTATATGTTTTAATCACTCTTGTCCTGTATAGCTCTTTAAATTCCTCTTGTAATTGATTTTCATTTTTAAAATTATTTACTAATTATTCATTCAGAAATTGAAATCAATATCCAAATTGAACTGTATTTGTAATTCATCAAAATTATTATTAGATTTTGAAATTATGATGAATTGTGACTACAGTATGTTTCACAACAAGAGGAGAATATATTTGGATTTTCATGATGGTTGAATATTTATTATAATATCTTTGAATTGGCAATTATTTCACGACCACCTCCTTTATCTATCACCCGTCTGCCATCCATCATGATTTAATATTAATTTGGAGAGTTTATTTTTTTTAGAAGAATTATCTTGAATAAACAGTGAAAATATTTGTGATGGAATTATGGTTATGTTATTATTCAGAATTAGTGTAACTGAAATTTTCAATAATCCCGGTACAGTCGAGCTTATTTCATAATATAATTAATCTAGAAATTTATTTTCACAGTTCATCTCTGTACCTACCCCATTTTCTATCATTCATATATTGGTTTTACATACTAAGGAGTTTTTTTTTTCTTTAATTGCTGAAAATAATAAATATAATTAATATATAAGTGTGTCTCTAACCTCATTTAAAAATCCAAGCTCTGGTCATGCATGGTTAAGAGACAACTTATAATTTAAGCTGCGACTGACCTCATTTAAAAATCCAAGCTCTGGTTATGCGTGGTCAGTGTGCTCTTAAGTAAAAATAAAAGAAAAAGGAATAATGTGCTATAAATTGAAATAAACTTGAAATTCTCCTTTGTGTATAAAAAAACCAGCCTACCAATCCATTTTCTAATCTGTGAAATGTGTTAATATTTTATGACGTATTATGATTTGCTGATTGATTGGTATTGGGATTTGAGGTTATTCGATTTTGTCACTTAAATTGAATTATTAATTATAGTCCAAATTCCATCTCTGTTTTTGAACCTCATTTTTATAAAAATTCTTTGGAAAAATAATTTTTTACTCTCCCCATGTTATATAAACTTCATCGTAAATCCGTCATTGTCTACAATGTGAAATATGTAATCTGTTCTCAGAATATTATGATTTTTGTTTGACTGATTGAGATTTATGATGACTGTTCTTCCTCATATGCTGAAATTATGTTTTTTTTTTCAATTTTCATCTGTATTTTAAAATCTGTATCCTTTTTGATGATAACAAAAGGGGGAGAATGGATTAGATTTTGATTTATGAGTGAATATTTTATAAATATTTTTAATTTTGAAAATTTATTATTATCCATACATTTCACTCATGCATAGTTATAGGGGGAGTTTCTGTTGTAGGGGGAGCTAATAAATAGGGGGAGTTCAATATTCACTGTCAAACACATTTATTATGCTCAAAATCTTTTATTTGTTTGTTATCATCAAAAGGGGGAGATTGTTGTATATAACGTAGTTATATACACAATTATATGATTTTTGTTTGATGATAACAACCAAATAAATATTTCTTTAAATGTGTTTGTTATTGTACTGTTATTCTACAACACAGACAGGAATATAATATTTATATTTAAATAAAATACGACTGTATAGAAATTCAATTATTCACACAGTATTTTATTTGAATATAATATCTTATTTCAACATTTAAACAGTACAAATTTACAACTCCACTATTTGAACACATCACTGATATATAATTCATTACAGTACATTCTTGGACTCGGTTACAGATTCATTTGTATAAACATTCACTCTCTCTCATATACATATATTCTCTTATATACTTGTCTCTGTCAATCTTCTGTCTTCAGTCTTCACAGCATCTTCTCAGTCATTCCAGTCATCACTTGTTTACCTGTCACATGAAACACACACACAGTACACTGCAATAGAAATAAAACTGAATACATGCAAATATAAATTTTATTTTAAAATTTTGTTTGCCTCAGATTTCTGGTGTGTTACTCATCATTTTTCATGACTTGATCTGATTAATCTGTGTCTAGACGGACAGTTTGTATATGTACAAGGACAGGAAATTTTCTGAATGGCTGCATATACACACGTGTATATATATACACGTGTGCACTGCCACGCCAATTCAGTGTGCAACTGAGGAGTAGCCACGTGGACCTTCTCAACTCAGTGCACATGAAAACAAAGTCAACACACCTCAAAGTACAAAGCAAATATTCAAATGCCAAGCAACCAATACAAGTATATTTTCTGAAATGACAAGCAAGAGTCAAGACAGTTCAAGTGCAAAAGTGGTCGAGTCTCATTGTTCAAGTGTCGAGCCAAGGTCCAAAACAATGCAGCATGGTCATGGAGTTCAGCAAGTATAGTAAAGGCAATTTCAAGACAAACTAGCAAGCATGGTGGAACAAGAAGTGCACAATGATCAAGTTCTTTTCAAAAAGATAGCAACTCAAAGATGTACAAGTGCCAACACAAAGCATGGACTAATGAAAACGACATGGCAGCAAATGGAATACAACATATTTCAAGTGAAGGTACAAAACAGAAAGTGGTCGAGGACAATGCTGATCAAATCAGCAAAATCATGAACAAGTACAAATGGCAAGCAAATGGTCGAGTAGCATTTCATGAATGCACAAGGCAAGCTAGCACTCGACAAAATCAGTTTTCACAAACAATGCACGACTCAAGTTCATGGATCAAATCAGGATAGCCAAATCTATATGGAAGTGTACAAGCAGCATATGCAAAACATAGTCAAGCACAAATAAACATAGCCCAAGTGTCAAGCCAGATTTACATGGTGCAAATGGTCGGGCCAGTTCAGCATGATGCAACAAGATAAGTCAAGCATGGTGATAAAATCCAGGGGCAAAGGCCATAACATTAGTGAAGCAAGTGCAAATGCGAACAGGGTGTAACTCTTGGACTTTGGTGTACACAGCAAAAGATGGTCAAAACTGGTTCATACACAAGCATGGCGATATTTTCTCAAAGCAGTTCAAAGAACTAACATAGTGGTGCAGCAAGGAGGCAAGACACTTCACACAAATGGTCGAGCAAATGATGTAACAGTTTCATACACATGCAGGAATGATATTATGGAGAAAGAACACAATGCAGAAATAATTGGGAATGGTCAAGCAAAATAAAGTGAGAAAAATCAAAGGCATGAATGCATCAAATTGAAGTGAACATATAAATGGGAATATATTTCCAGAAATGTGGTAAGAGTAAAAATTGCAAATCATCTTTCCAGTTTTTTTTTTTAACAGGAAAGAAATAAGTCTTTGGCAAATCAGTTTTGAATTACATGTTTAATTTTGGCAAGAAAATATTTCTTGTTTTGATAGTATCATCAATGGCAAGGAATTACATAGCACATTCAAAGGCAAGGAATAAATTTCATTCGAACAAGGCAGCAGCAAATAAATCGTGCCAAGGGTTTTAATGTCAAAAGGGAAAGCAAAAATTTCTCTAATTCAATCATTCAAGCCATTTTTAAATCAAAGCCAATGCATTTCAAATTCAAGGCAGAGCAAAAATCAAGCAAGGGCCATATACTTTTCCACAATTACTCATTTCATCAAGGCCATAAGTGGAAACAAATCAGAGCAATTTAAATCGAGGATTTTCAAAAAGGGGAAACCGCAATTTCAGATCGTGTCACATATTGGTGAAATCAGAGAGTAATTATAGGATTATATAATCCTATATAATATCACCAATCATCATAGGCATAAGGATCGAAAAACAAAAAAACCAAGAATTTGACGAACACAAATAAATTCAGAAATCACTCACATAGTTTTCCGATCAGAAGCCCTTTCCAAATCGATTGAGGAGTGAAGCAAGAAGCATCGCAATTCAACCGACATCATCAAAGTGAAGCAATCAGAGAACCACGAATTCATTCTCATCAAGCATCGATTCGGATTTGGGGAAGAACAAGAGAAACCCTAGTTTTTTTTTAGCCGCCGCCATTTTCATTTGCAAATAACAAAAGGGATCGGGCCAAGAGAATGGGTGCAACACAAATAAAAGGGGCCGACCATTTTTCCTTAATTAAATTTAAAAGGGGATAACCCTTATGTTTAAGTCCTAGGGTTTCTTTGTTTATTTTTATTTTGTATTGTTTTTTATTATTCTCTGCTGTAGATCATCTGAACAGTTTTCTAGTGTCTGTATAAACTAGAGTGAAACAGTCAGGGTGTTGACTGTCAGTTTCAGAGTCTGTAAAATTCTGGGATACGGATTACGGGGTTGTAATTCGGGGAAATCTGATCGAGGGGATATTGATCAGTCTACGGTTTTGAGCGTAGGGTTAGTACAGGAGCAGGGAGTGCGAGTTTACAGTGTCTGTAAGCCGGATCTGTTATTAACACCTAGTAGAAACCTTAGGAATGCAGCAGTAGGCAAGATTTGCCGAAGCTGGGTATCTCTGTGTGTTATTTACTTTCTGTACTTACTTACTCTGCTTTATCTGTGCTGGGATTAATTTTTTGATTATTTGATAAACTGTGATAAACCCTATTCACCCCCCCTCTAGGGTTAATCTAGATCCAACACTCTTCTCACGGGGCTTATTGTTCTTCCCTCCTTTCTTGAAGTCTGTTTTCCTTGCTTGTAGACCTTTTTTTTCTCTTCTCCCTTAGTTTCTTTCTTGTCGTGGTCTTCCTCGTGTAGCAATGCCATGTCCACCAGGCTTTCATAAGTCGCTCTCGTGGATACATGGGTCATGGCAAGGCTGTGTAGAGGCTCATTCAAACCCTTGACGAAGCGAAGTGCCTTCTTGTGTTGGGTGTTTACTAAGTCTAGCCCAAATCTGGCCAGCTGATTAAAATGATTAACATATTCCCTGATCGTCATGCTTCCCTGTTTCAGAGTTAGAAACTTTTCCATTTGCAGGCTTCTTTTGGCTTGGGAGAGGAATTTCATCTCAAACCTTGTCCTGAAGTCTTCCCATGTTTCCACCGCCCTCTGAGTATTGGTTACTTCCTACCAATAGGAAGCTTCATCCTTGAGTAACCACACCGCAAGTTGTATCTTTTGCCTGTCATCCACTCCAAAGATGACAAACAAATCCTCAGTCTCCTTTAACCAGTTTCTTGCTCCAACAAAAGATTCTGTCCCATAAAAGTCTTTTCCACCCATAGCCTTAAAGTTTCTACATGTTTTTGCGAAGGAATTTCCACGAGGAGGCGGAGGAGGAGGAGGAACCGCGGCCACTGGAGGAGGGATGTCTGCTGGGCCCGCGCCATTGACCCTTGCTTCTAAGTACCTCCTAAACCAACCGGGAATCGACACTCCTTCCGGAAGGTTAAGGTCTCTGGACATGCTGAAACAGGAAGGAAAAATTCAAAACGAAGGATAGAGAGGGATAGATAGGGCACATGGCTTTGGGGGATTTTGTCTTTTTATAAATATAACACTTTTTCTAAAAAAATGCTTCTTTAAACTTTCTTTTTGAAAACAATTTTCAAAAACTTTTATCTTGTCTGGTAAACCTATGCTCTGATACCAAGTGAAACACCCCACCTCCATTAAGGTCACTCACAAAGGGAATGCCTTAACTTTGGTGGAGGTTTATAAGTAAAAGCCACAGATAAACTCAAGACAGATATAAATACACATATTTTAAACAGCGGAAACCAAACAAACTTTTATTTCATCAATACGTGTATCAAACAAAAGATTTCCATAATTGTCTCAAAATACTTCCAACATTACAACCTCATAACTGCCTTGATTATTAAAGAAGCATGAAAACATAAATAAAGTGACAAAAATCCCCATAGTGATATCAAAAGCCATTATCCGAGCAAGAAAGATACAAATCATACATCTACGTTCTTGGTGCTTGTAAAGAGTCTGACTGAGTGGAGCTGTTTCCTCCCTGTGGACCTTGGGGGGGGGGGAACGAAAGAAAAGAAGACGAAAAGAAAATAGGGTCAGACATAAACCCTGAGTAAATCTAGTAACTCTTCAATATGTGAATAAGAAAAGGGTATGATGGATGTAAACTAAAAATAGGAAAGTGTCACAAGCTAATGAAGTGTCGAATGTACTATCGCACCCATACTATATCTCTGCACCTACTTGAGTTTATTCTAACTGGCACCCCGTGGTGAGGGTGAAGTGATCCCCATTTTCTAAAGATCGGCTCCTACTCGCGTTAACATGTGTCATACGGCCCCCAAGAATTGTAGATACCTATGCTGGTCCCACCATGGGGTGTATCAAGACCCATGGTGGCGGCCCCGACACAAACCTAGACGGCATAGGTTATACTACTGGTGTCCCCAGTGCCCTGGATGCCTGCTCCGGAGTGTGTGCACGCCCGCACCCCGTTAGACCTGCACTGTGCACCCACCGCCGTCGTTTGACCGCTTAAAATCAGCCCAGTAATCGTGCCCCACCCTGCCTAGTTTCAGGGTACCGTTGATACCTAACTTTGGGTTACTACTGAAACGGGTCCCTCGTTACCAGGATTTTCTAGTCAAACATGTTAAGTGGTTCAGTGTCTGTATTTACCTAACCCCACCCATCAATTCTTGTTAACATGTTGAATTTGGTTAAGTGTTATAGTTGACTTAACCCTACCATCTGTCCTTAGCCTCTTAGGAGCACCAGACCACTCACATTAGACATGTATTGCTACGGATACTGGATGTGCCGGTCGGTTCCGGGCAGGTTTACACCGTAGCTCAGTCTAACCTCGGGTCCTTATTGGGCTCAATGCTTAACCACCCACATTGGATAGGTATTGTTGTGACTACTGGACAGCCGGGCGGGTCCGGGCGGGTTTACATCACAACTCAATCCAACCTCGGGTTAAGCATATCGTGTTTTCTAAGATTACATATTTTATTACTTCTCAACTATATGTAAATGTCATATCTTTTATTTTTTGGGTATTTCAATTCATACCGCTTATGTGTCATAATCATTGGCATGTGCCAAACATGCCAACATATATTTTCATATTTTACACCCAACGTTATTGCCCCTGTTTGTTCGCAACGTTATAACATGTGTTGGGCTTGTCACAATTCAGCCCAACTTTATAAACGTGAGGAAAAGGGTAAATCAAGAACATGAAATACATAAAGGTGTGTGGCGCATGAACTTGAAATTTGGCGATTCAACTAACATATAACATGGGTCATGTGAACTTGCATTCAAATCAAAGTATGACTAAGTAGGTGACATATGAAATGGCATAGTTTAGGCAAATACAAACTTGTGTTTAAACATGTTTAACTTGGCATAATATCGACCACAAAACTAGCATGTTATATATTCATCAAAATGTATAATTTTTACATCTAATCATATAGCCTATTTCAACATGAACTTGCATAGTTTATGAAACCCAAACGATGTTTGACATAGAACCAATTATATTTTGCAAATAAACATCAACTTGCATAGTTTATGAAAGATAGACCCAATTATACTTGCAAACGTAAATCTAATTATACTTGCCAATAAACATAAGAATGATATCATAGGTTTTGGGTCATGTAGGCATAAAAGGTCTATAACATGTTTACATAAATTCTAATTTAGACTAAGGGAATATACATAGTCCATGCCATCGACATATACAAAAAGGGATCAATTTCTAGTTTTTGCCACAAGCTTGCAAGTGCCATTCTCTTCATATACAATTGTTCAATAGGCTTGCATCAATCAATTTATGCCACAAACATCAATACACAAGTCATGATAGAACCATTACAATACACAAAGTTTAAACGATATAACAACACGGTTCTATTTTCATTTACATCGAATCACATCACAGTTTTTATTCATATTCTGAAAGGTCGCTATACTTACAACGAATCAAGAATCTTGAATTCTGGATTCTGAATTCTGAAACTGAGATGCGCTCCTTTAGGTAGACTAACGTTGCGTTGATTGATTTGATTAAACTTTAATCCTCTTCTTAATTTGATTCGTCTCTTAGGCTTTAGTGTTGGCTTGTCTCTAGGCTTTCTAATTGACGGCCATTCCTAATCCCTTTCCAGCAGCATGACGGCTTTTGTATTCTATTATTTGTGTGGATTTAGGGTTAGACTTGAGTTGTATTTATAGAATTTAAAATTGTTTTGAGCCGTCAGATGAAGATAGGAGGAATCTAGACCATACAAAGTTCAAAGAGCCAATCAAGAGGTGACACGTAAGCCCTAGTGACTCAGCCAAGCCTCAGAATTCGACCAGACCCTGACCAGGCCAGCCAGGACCTGACCAGCAGGTCATTCTGACCTGGGCGCACTTGGCAGGTGCGCCAGGCTAAAAATGTCCTGGCGCACTTCCCAAGTGCGCCAGTTAAACTTTGTTCTGGCGCACTTCTCAAGTGTGCCAGTGCATTCTGGCCCGTTTTCTGGTTTTTCTGCCCAACTTCGTTCGTCCATATCTTCTTCATACGATATCCGTTTTACGCAAACTTGGACTCTATCTCAAGCAGAATTTCGAGACGAACGCAATGGCGTAACCCATTTCCCTTGATTTCATCATTTATAATTAATTATACTTTAATTTGTGAAGCTTAACGTTATAGAATTCACGGGGTGTTACATGTTGTTTATAAATATGGGTTTTATGTTGGCTTTTGTTTTAAAAATTTGACTTATTTATTTGTTGACTTCCTTGAACATTATTTCCAGATTTTTTTTTTATAATTTGAGTTTGTAATTTGGATAAATAATTTTACCTCATTTTATATGAGATATAAAATGGATTCAGTTTTGTATATTGTGAATATACAAAATGTATAAATATAATGCAAAATTTTGTAGTCGTATTTATATTGAGCTTGTTAACTCATTGCAGATAATTTTTTTACCATATAACTAGTTGGTCATTATATATATATATATATATATATTTGTGTATATATATATAATATCTACATAACATACTCTGTAATATATATATATATATATATATATATATATATTTGATGCTGCAAATATGAATTGCACATCATAACTCCTTGATATAAGAATCTGCACTACTCAACGTGACTTATTAAAATCCTTAGCATATACTTATGCCTATAAATATAGGGATGTGCAATTATATATGTATATATATATATATATATTGTCATGAGTTCATATTTGATGCTGCACATATATATAATTCAATATATGATATTGTTTATGTTTTTAAAGGAGGCCAGTCTGGGTTAAATTTATTCCTGAAAGTTATACATGTGGATCTATTTATTTAGATAACTTGATAATCATGAAGTTTGTGGTCTCGGTGTACTAAAAATTCTTTTGGAATGATACAAGGCCATGTTCATGTGAGACAGTGGGGGATAACTATACAAAGAGAGATCCCTGAATTGAAGGTAATTAAAATAGAAAAAAATTATCAATGTGCGTTGAAGTGCTTACCAGTCTAGTGTATGCTGTCCGACAAGAAATGATCACTATCACAGTCGGAAGTCACCTGAGATGAAGCGGAGTTAATTTAAGATTATAACTAATATTCACAGTTTTTTTTCACTACTGCATGTTTCAAAATATACAAACATTGTTTCGATTGCCAATGCCTAACTCAAACGCTCCTACTTAGAAGTAATGGCCTAAGACTGCCGTCAAGTAGGTTGTTTGTTCCCATTATGGCAATCAACTACAGATTTTAGTGAAACATCAGCTGGTCAGAATCTCCTAGACATTTTTCCTGCGACTGTATACCCTGATACAAGATTTCAGTCAAATTTTGTTTATATTTATGTATGTGTGTGTATTTAACAGTATGATACCTTTTTCATCAAATATATAATAAGTTGAATGAGCAAAAATCTCATTTCCATAAAGAAGTAAAAAAGTTCAATATTATATCATATACTCAAACTGTATCGATAACTTCATTCTAATTTTCACAGTTATTTATCATTAGTGACTTTTTGTTGATTTGTTGATTCAACCAACACGGCCATAGATATAATAGTAAACAGACAGGTTTATGCATGCTTTGATTGGAGCTCTAACTCCATTTGGTCCAGAACACAGAAATTTTCCATAAATCTGACGAACCATTTGGTACAGCTTGCAAATAACATGCAGACCATCGATCTCTGGGTATTAGCAGATGTTGGCACACAAAATTTGAACTTGCATGAAACATTTTTTAACTAAATTTAGGCAGGATATTGAAGTCCCACTAATAAACAAGAGGAAAAAATTTGAAAAATCTAGACTCACAGGGACCAATAGCAAATGCTAATATCAGCAGGCTATCGTAGAGGAGTACTATGGGAGCCATAGATCTCCTCCCAGGCGCTCCCCTTATCGAGGTAGCTGCTACCGTTTGAGGTAGAACTTAGTAGATAACACAAAGGGCCAAAAATGTATCAATAACTACGCAAGTTGGCCTTCGAATCGTCAACCAAGCTATTTAGTGGATAACACAAGCAGCAGCATATTATTTTCTCATGTTTCAAAGCAGCAAGCTAGCCATGTGTTAGACCAAAAAGTGGTTCCAACACCCAAATTGATTAAAAGCAAAATGAAATGAGATAAAAATAAAAATGAACACATAGGATTTATAGTGGTTCGGCGAAGAAATGCCTACGTCCACTTGTTTTTCACTATTTTAAATGATTTTGTTGCAAGTACAATGAAATAGTCACTTGATTTCTCTCACAACTCACTTACAATCACTCAATTGTCTGAAAACAAATAATGAAAGAAGATTTGGATTCTCCGGGATTGCTGGAATTCGGGTTATGAAGGTGGTTGAACTCTCCCAGTGCCAGAAAAAGATCCTTTTCTTTGTCTCCAGACGGGGTATTTATAGGTGTGAATTTGCTCAGAACCCGGTCCGGATCGGAGCCACGTGTCATCCATCCCATAAGCCTCGGGTTCGGATGGATTTCTATGTTGACAACGCATCAGAGTAATGGACGTTGTGGGCAGGAACTGGTCATAGCCGATCCGGATATCCAGGCGCTCATGCAGGGGAGTGATGTGGAAAATGGGTTCGGATCGGAAGAGTAGGCTCCAGGGGTTCGGATTGGTATCTCCGATCCGAACAGGATTAAGTGAGGACCAATTCTCTCTTCTTTTTACTCTGCTCCGCTCCGACCTATCTCTGTAGCAATTGGGTGGCTTTCCGATCCGACTGGAAGTAGATTCCCCTCCGACTCGAATAGCTGTGCTTCTTTAATTCCAAGAGTAATAGTTCACCGATCCGAACAGCAGACTTTACCCTATCCGAACCGCTATCCTGCTCCGATCCGACCCGCTTCAGAGTTTTTCAAGTTCTTCAATATTTCATATCTTGACTTTGCGTTGCCCAGTTCACAAAGTGGGCTAACATTTTGCCCCCTCAAAGGATGCTTCTGTTGGAGATGGAGCATTCTTTGACTATCAATGCATAGCGCTCTTCGAGGTAATTTCTCTTTTGATTTTCCTTGTGTTTTCCTCTTTTTCTTCAAATTTCAATTCAGTTCGTCACTGAGCTAAAGGACCCGGTTCGGTTTGGTTTCCGATCCGAACAGACCCCTTTTCCTTTCTATTTTCCACTGTACTATTGGGCCAAGCTTCGCTTCTGGGCTGTCCATCCGATCCGAACGGGGGTTCTTCTATTGGGCTGCCGATCTGAATGGGGAGACGAATGGACACCCTACTCCTCTATATAAACTGATTCTTCATCCCTCTCTTATTCTTACTGTTTCACTCCCGAGTTCTGCAAAGCGAGAAAGAAAAATCTAACTCCTGAAGCATCAAAATTTCTTTTAATTCTCAACGTAATTTCATTGGTAGGTTATGAAACTTCGATCGATTCCTTCTTTAATCGTTTTCGAATCAGATTCGTGAGCGATTAGGATAATCTAACTATGAAACTCTGATGACCTTGCCGTCGTGACCCTCGTCATCGTTGTCAATATACTCGTCGTCGTCTTGAGGTTGGAACGGAGTGAACGAGGATCCGTAGTTGAATGCACCAGCATGTAATTGCTTGGTTTTGACTTGAGGGACTAGCACGAGATTGGCCTTGGGGTCGGATAGGGAAGAAAGAGGGTGAAGGAGAAGATGATGGAGAATCGGTTCGGTTCGGAGAGACATGGAAGTTGAAAAAACAAAAGAAGGAAGGAAATTCAGGAGGTCAGATCGGGTCGGGGCGAGCAAAGAAAGAAAAAAGAAAAGAAATCCAGGAGAACGGATCGGGTCAGAGCAAGCACTTAAGATAGGAGGGAAGGAGCCTACCTAATCGGATCGGGTCGGATCGTAAAATGACGGAGGAGAAGTATAACTACGTAATCCGATCCGAACCGTTAGGGGACTTTGCCGCCGATCCGATCCGTCTTTGATTTCTGAGTTTCAATGTAATATTCAAGCCCAATGCCACGCCCCCGATCCGATCCCAATGAATGGATCCGAACCGAACCGAAGCACAGTCTATCTTAACGCATAAAAACTCGTCTAACTAGCCCAATCAACTTTTGGCATGATCTTCAATTTGATGGACAGTTAGGATAGTGCCTTGTGAACGTGACTGGACATCCAGAATTACTTCAACTCTTTATATCTTGCCAAACTTTTGCGTCGCACTTTTAAACATTTACTTTGCACTTTCCGTATACACTGTTCACACTTTAGTTTGCACACACGCACGGGGGGATACAGGCTAACTTGCTCTAATTTGTGCTATTGCTTCTTCAATAGTTCTATGACCATGAGACCCAGACGCTCTTCCAGACTAGCTGAGAGGAAAGAAGCCCCGGAAACCTCTAACAAAATCGCTCTCGAGGACATATCTTCTCCGTCGGATCCAGAATGGGACAATGAGGGTCCAGACTACGGGGTTGGAAATCGGGAAAGCAACGAGGTGTCTTCAGAGAATGAAGTTTCTCTGGGTTTTGAGGAGGAAGGAGGGATTGGTGACGATCGAGCCCCCGATGAATTTGAATCGGCCGTTATATTGGAATCACCTCCAGATTCCGTTGAATCAACAATCGACAACGATCGACTTATCCGAATTTGCTTAAAGTACGGGATAATTAAAAGGGACACTCTAGTGCCTTCAAGCTATGACCGTCCCCACAACCCTCCAGAAGGATATATGGCGGTCACTCGGTTGATGTGTATGGTCGGCGCTATCCCTCCATTCTCTCCCTTCATCGTTGACTTTTCAAGACAAATGTGGATTGCCCCCATGCAGCTGCATCCCAATTCTTATGCCTACTTGCACACTTTGTACATAGCATACCGTGAGATCTTAGGCATAGAGCTCACGTTCGATGACGTTCACTTCTTCTATAACTTCAAGCATCGGACTCGAGAGACTCCATCTTTCTGCTATTTTGAGTCAGTTCCAAAAAGGAAGATAATCTCGGCACCATTCAGCAGTAAAGCTGGAGATTCCAGACTGGAATGGTTCTATGTGAAGCGACAGCCCGGATGTGCCAGGAGGTGGACAAAATCAAGTAAAGCACTGATTTTCTAAATCCGGGCTCTATACACTTGAATCATCAGCTTAACCTGTTTTCCTTTTTGTTTGCAGTCGACAATCCCAAACAAATATCAGATCAAGTGTTCTTTGACCGGATGCACCAACTTCTTAATGGCGATCAGAAATTCTTGACTATCGATGAAGTCCTTAAAGACGAATATCTTCACTTTCATGGGCTGTTATCCGCTTTTCGTAGCATTGGTCATGGGACGGCTCCGTACGTATATATTCCTCCAGTGGAGGTAGTCCCAGAGATAGGAGAAGGCTCGGGAGTTCCTATAGTGCCTCTTCAAACTTTACCTTCTCCATCTTCTACACAAGATGACGAATTGGCTAACCTGGCCGAAAAGCATTGTGAAGGATATATTGCCCCCGATGAGGCTACTTCTCTGGAAAAGTCAACGTCCTCCCAAGATTCGCCACTTAATGCTTCCGAGGGAGATGTCCCTAGTACTGATGATCCAATATTTCAGGGTTTGGGGGATCTCCCCTTACCTGAAACTATATACACTTCAGAGGATTTTAGGAAGGATCCTTTAGTCTTCACCTCTTCTGAAGAGACCACTCCTGCTAAGGCCAAAGAGCCTGCCCGTACTAGTCTAGCTTCAGACTCGGGTTGGTTGGGGGGAAACACACCACTTAGGACACACTTTATACAACAACATTAGCATTCATTGCACCTCTTTCTCTGTGAATCCATTAATTCTAAATTTCGTTTTCCTTATTGTGCAGGTACGATGTCTCGATCCTACTACGATATCAGGAAGCTTCGCCGCAGCATGTCTAATCCACCTCAGGATATCGAGTATGATCACCGTGATGATCGTGGTAGGGAGGAGAGAAGGCCTTATGATCCCTATCGTTCTCGACCCTCACGTTCTCGCTCTCCTGTTCGGTCGGATCAAGAGAAGTACAAAGGTTATCAAAGCCGTAGGGAAGAGGATAGACCACAATCTAAAGACTCCACTTCTTCCCATGAAAAGCGCTGTAGAGAGAGAAGTCCTCCAAAAGAAACCGGGTCTCGAAGTAAGCACAAGGTCCCTGCTACTAAACGACCTAGGACAGACAAAGAAACTACCGAATCCTCCTCACACAGGGACACCGAATTGACAATCCCCGCTCCTTCCCTACTAGACGCGGACACTGCAATAAAGCGGGCATATTTGGAGGAGCAATTTCCCGAACACTACTTCGAGACTTTGACTTTTTTACCTGCCCTTGAACCTATTTCTTCTAAGTGGGCAGATGAGGCCAAAGCAAAGATAGATGCGGTGGAAAAACAGTATTCTGAGATGTTTAAATATTCACGCAACCTTTCCAGAATCATTCGCACTCTAATCACAAATACCGACTCAATGCAAAAGACCGCGGAGGAGGATGCCAAGGCTTTAAAAGCTCTAGGAAAAGATTTGGAAGACACTCAAGCTCAGCTAGCTGTCGCTCAAAGGGACGCTTCTAACTTCAAACAACAATTTGAGGACATGCAAAAACGTTATCATGACTTGCTTGAATCTCACACTCAAGAGCGTTTTGAGTTAAAAAAGCAAGCTGATGAGGCTAATTCAGAAGCTGCTAAGACACGCCTTGCTTATGCTGACCTCGAACGAAAAAATGCCGAGTTACCAAAGAGGAGTGCTGAACTAGAAAAGAAGAATGCTGACTTGGCTTCAAAGCTATTGGAAGCAGAGAACAGAGCGGCCCTGGATGAGGGCAATGTGGAGTGTGCTATCAAATCTGCGGAGGAAGCCCGCAAACAACTGTCAGAGGCGGAGGCTGATATTCAGGGTTTCGGCGAATTAATGATTGAATTCTTCGCACATATCATCCGTCGTCGAAACATTTCTTGGATCGAGGATTATCCATCCACTCTAGTTCAAGTATGGAATCAGATCGTCGAGTGGGAAAAAGAGGAACTTAAGGTCGATTCCATCGATGAAGATAAGCTAATGGAGAAATACTTGAGGGATGATGAACCGGAGCGCCTAGCTGAAGGGTGCCGCCTCATTGCTGAGGCCATGGAAGAAGAGAGATGGAAGTCTAAACAAAAGAATGTTCTCGAAGCTGGTTCCTCTTCTTCTGCCCCTGCGACTCCTGAAGTAGAGGGGTATGATCCTGAAAATCCGGGAATTCCCCGAACAACTCTGCTATCCCCTATTCCTGAAACAGCATCAGAGGTAGTAGTCACCCCTGCCGAGAAGTCTTCGGAAGGTATCCCTACCTTTTTTCCTCAATTTGTCAAGGCTATTTCTACCTTTCGCCACGTGATTGAGCAATCGATGAAAAACCCATTGTTTTCGCCTGAGTTGATAACTGTTGCTTCTCATCCTGTAGGTATTGAGCCATCCGGAAAGACAGATGTGACTCAGGGAGCCACCGCTGGGGTAGAGCCTACGGAAAAGGCAAAAGAAGGGGAGGACAAGGCTGCTCCTATAGGCTTGGGAGAAAGAAGTGAGCCGACTAAGGCCGACACTCCCCATGATGAAGAAATGATAGCAGCTTTAAAGGATGATGGCGGTGACGGAGGTCATGAAGAGGAACCAAAAGTTGCAATAGTCGGGGAGTCAAAAAATGCTGATGATGTTACTTTGGCTGCAATGAAAGCTGATCAAGACAAACGCTTGCAATTAAAAGCCGAAGAACTAGACCCTGAAGCCCTCAAGCCCCTCGCAGTTGTGGATGCGGGATCAAGGTTAGTTGTTAAGCTCTCAACTAGATCTATTACAGAGGAACTCGCTAAAAAATCTTCTCTTGATTCCAGCGCTCCGCCCTCCGGGAAGAAGTCTACTGGCTCCAGCACCGCATCTTCAGGAAAGAAGAAATCAAAATGAATCTTGACAGAGGCTGAGAAAGAAGCAAAGGATGCGGAGAAAGCCGCCAAGAAGTCCAAGGCTCATTCGAAATCTAAATAGTGGATTGCCTTGTGTTGTTTCAGCATTTAATGAACCAACAATTGCTGCTACAAGAGCGGCTCCTGCGCTTTCTTTTTTAGCTATTTTCCTGTACAAATTCATTCATTTGTAAATAAAAAATAACTCATTTTCTGCAATGTCTGTTTGTCAGTAGTTCTGCACTTATGTAAAAATGCATGTCTTACTATAATTATGAAATGAAGTTACGGAGGGAGGAAATATGCGTATACATATATGCCCCCAGTCAATTCCCACAAATTATTTAATGATTAATCAAGCAATCTGAACGCTCCCGATTTTCCGACGGGATGGCATTTCCTGTGTCGACAGTGCCTGTCGTTTTTTCTGGCACTTCATTTATACTCCCTCTCTCTCTGGAGAGTTAGAGTTCGAGCTCAGCAATCTATTCATTCCTCGGTCTTTCGGCGAGGAAAGATCTCTTTCTCAGCGCTCAGTCGGAGACGCTTTTATACTCTCTCTCTCTCTGGAGAGTTAGAGTTAGGGGAAGGATTTCTTTTTCAGCGCTCAGTCGGAGACGCCTTTATACTCTCTCTCTCTCTGGAGAGTTAGAGTTAGAAATGTCGTTTTCTCATTCTTTTATGTTTTGTCGCACAAATAGTCGATGTGCTTTTTCTTATGTTTAAACTGTCTTTAACCTTTTCAGGTTTTGAATCATCCTGTATTCCATAATCACAACAGAATAATTGATGAATGTATATATGTAATGCATAAAAGTAAATAACACACAATATTTTTATAGTGGTTCGGCTAAGTCGTAGCCTACATCCACTTTATAGTCCTTTATTCATATCGTCAGATTTTCCCAAGGCAAGTCGTGCCTTATTACAGAGTTCATAAGAAAAATAACAAAGAGTACAGCATTTCTAATCCAAATATCGCATTAAGTGTTGGGCATTCCATGCTCTAGGGACTTCTTCGCCATCTACGGTCGTTAACTTGAAGGTTCCTTTTTCAAGTTTCCGTTGGATGACAAAGGGTCCTTCCCACTTTGGACCGAGGTGAGGAAGGGATGGAAAGACTCTCTTTAACACCAAAACTCCTGGTTCAAAAGTCCTGAGGCGAACTTTTTTGTCGTAATAGCGTGCCATCTGACGTCGATGTCTCGCCGCACGCAAATCTGCTTCGTCCCTTTTTTCTTCGACTTCATCAAGAGACTCAAGTAAGAGCACCCGATTCATCATCGGGTCATAATATGTCACCCTGTGGGAAGGAACTTCCAGTTCAACTGGAATTACTGCTTCTGAGCCAAAGGAGAGAGAGAAAGGGGTGTGACCGGTGGCCGTCTTAAATGTTGTTCGATATGCCCACATAGCTAGGGGCAATTCGTCAACCCATTTTGCCTTTGCACGCTCTAACCGTTTCTTGAGGATGGATTTTATTACTTTGTTTATTGCCTCTACTTGCCCGTTCGACTGCGGATAGGCAACTGCAGTATATCGCTTGTCAATCTTATACTTCTGGCAGAAATTTCTGAATTCAGTACTATTAAATTGGGTTCCGTTGTCAGTTATAATCGTCCTTGGGATCCCGAATCGGCATATAATATTTCTGACCACAAAACTTATCACCTTTCTTGCCGTGATCTTGGTCAAGGGCTCAGCTTCCACCCACTTCGTAAAATAGTCCACGGCCACTATTGCATATTTCGCTCCTCCTTTAGCAATCGGTAGAACTCCAATGATATCAATTCCCCATGTGGAAAATGGCCAAGGACTCACCATTGATTTAGGTTGGGTCGACGGTGCTCTGGGGATTTTGGCGAATCTCTGGCACTTATCGCAACGTCGTGAATAATCAGCTGCATCTTTATTAATTGTAGGCCAGAAGTATCCGTATCGCAATATCTTTTTTGCTAAAGTCTGACCTCCTGTATGATCTCCACACTCACCTTCGTGTACTTCTCTTAGTACACGCTTGATGTCGTCGTGTGCTATACATCGTAACAGGGGCATAGAAAATCCTTGCCTATAAAGAGTATCATCTTGTATGACATATCTGGTAGCCTTGCGAACTACAGCCCTTTTCTCACTCTTCTTTGATGGGAGTGTCCCATTCTTAAGGAAATTCTTAATTGGAGTCATCCACGACTCCTTCTCCGGTTCCGCTTCGAAAGCGAACTCAACTTCCATCGACTCAAAGCTTGGCGATTCCAACGTTTCAATTGGAATTATTTCAGTCTCTTCTGGATTGTCGGAACTAGCCAGCTTTGCAAGCCTATCCGCCTTCTGGTTTTCGGCTCTTAGGATGTGTGTTATATCGCACCGCTCCAAGCTACTCAATAGCTCTCTCACTTTCCTGAGGTAGGCGATAAGTCGAGGTCCCCGAGCCACAAATTCCTCTCGCACTTGGCAAACAACGATTTTAGAGTCACAGAATATGTCCAATGTTTTTATTCTGAGGTCTTTAGCAAGCTTCAACCCGGCAATCAGGGCTTCATATTCAGAGTCATTGTTAGTCGCCGAAAATTCTAATCGTAGAGCGTAATATAACGACCGTCCTTCGGGGGTGACAAAGACGATTCCAGCTCCGGACCTTCGGTCGTTCTTGGCTCCATCTGTGTATAGTTTCCACGGATCTATCTTTAGCTCATCCTCGGACCTAACCACTTTGTCATCGATTACTTCCTCCTCTGGGATGGTGAACTCCGCTATAAAGTCCGCCAGAGCTTGCCCCCTGACCGACTTTCGTGGTTGAAAATTTAAATCAAATTGGCTTAATTCTATATTCCATTTGATCAACCTTCCCGATGCATCGGGTCTCTGCAATACCTGCCTCAAGGGCTGGTCGGTGTATATGGTTATTGGATGAGCTTGGAAATAGTGACGAAGTTTTCGGGATGTGATTAGGAGGCTGTAAGCGAGCTTCTCAATTTTTGGGTAGTTGCGCTCTGCCGCTGCTAATTTCTTGCTTACATAATACACTGGCCTTTGTACTTTGTCTTCTTCTCGAAACAGGGCTGTGCTAACGGCGTGAGCCGAAACTGCCAAGTAAACAAACAATTCTTCGTGATCCACTGGCTTTGACAAAATCGGCGGTTTCTCTAGCAGTTCCAATAAATTTCGAAAGGCCTCAACACAGTCCGGAGTCCACTCGAAGTTCTTCTTTCCTCTTTTAATAAAATCAAAAAACAGAACGCATTTGTCTGTGGCTTTGGAGATGAATCTACTCAGCGCCGCTACTTTCCCTGCAAGACTTTGGACGTCTTTAATTCTCCTCGGCTCTTCAATGTTTCTAATCGCTGCTATCTGGCTAGGATTGATTTCAATTCCTCGGGAGCTCACAATGAAGCCAAGGAACTTTCCCGATGCCACTCCAAATGAGCATTTCAGAGGATTCAATTTCATCCGATACTTTCGCAGGATACCAAACATTTCCACCAAGTCTTGCGTATGGCTGGAGGACTGATTCGATTTGACAAGCATATCATCCACATAAACTTCCATAGTCTTTCCTATTTGATTATAAAACATTCTGTTCACTAAGCGCTGATAAGTGGCTCCGGTGTTTTTCAATCCGAATGGCACTACGACATAACAATATAATCCCAAATTCGTAATGAAACTCGTATGTTCTTGGTCTGGCACGTGCATAGGAATTTGGTTGTACCCAGAATATGCGTCCATGAAAGAGAGAAGTTCATGACCTGCTGTCGAATCTACAAGTTGGTCAATCCTGGGAAGTGGGAAACTATCTTTTGGGCAAGCTTTGTTCAAATCTGAAAAATCAATGCAAGTCCGCCACTTTCCATTCGGCTTCTTTACCAAGACGGGATTCGATATCCAGTCGGGATATGTCGAATCTCGAATAAATCCGTTCTGCTTCAGCTTCTCCACTTCCTCTTTGAGAGCAGCCGACCTCTCTGGGCCCAGCATACGTCTCTTTTGCTTCACAGGCGGATGCTTCGGGTTTACATTTAATTTGTGACTTATAATGGATGGCGATATCCCACACATGTCAGCGTGGGTCCAGGCAAACACATCCAAGTTCGCCTTCAAAAAGTCCGTTAGTTCTTTGGCCCGACGTGGATCCAATTGAGACCCAATCTCCAAGACTCTTGTCGGATCAGCGTCATCAATGGGAACTTCCACTGTCGCTTCATTAGGAGTTGCATTTTTAGTCTCTGGTTCCTCGTCTTTTCTGGGATCCAGGTCTTCAGGCATTCCTTTAAGCAACTCCTTCGGGGCCGATTTCTCTAATTGCTACGCCGAGCCCCCCTTTGGGGGAGGCGAGGCATCTTTACTCTCGATGTTAAGTCCTTTCATCAACATCTTTAGTTCGGCCACATAGCAGGCCCGTCCGGAAACTTGATTCCCTCTCATTACTCCAGTTCCGGCTTCGGTTGGGAACTTAAGCAATAAACACCAGGGGGCGATACAAACTCTGAATTCAGCAAGGGCAGGCCTCCCCAAAAATGCATTATAAGGCGAATCTACGTCCAATACTACGAACTGAAGCATCCGCACTCTTCTGCATTCTCCTTGCCCCCAAGGTCACGGGCAATTCTATGTATCCCATGGGAGCTGTTGACGCCCCGTTGAAGCCTCTGATCCATCCTTCACATGGCTTCAAATCTTCAGATTCCAGCTTCATCTGATCAAATGACTTTTTAAACAAAATATTGACGAAACTTTTGTTGTCTACTAATACCTTATGAACCAAGGCCGGCCCAATGGTGGTAGTAATAACCAACGGATCATCAGTGGGTGATTGGATCCCAGTATTATCTCTGCTGCGGAACACCACGTCGTCAAACATGGTCTTCTGTTGTTTTATGGGGGTGATATCTTCCAGATCATCACCTTCATTCACATCTATATGCTTGGCTGCATTTACATATTGATCCATTGCTCTAAAGCTACGGATTTCTGGGTGAGGTCCGCCCACTATGGAGTTGATAACAATTCCCTTACCTTTCTGCTGCGCTGTAGGCTTGGGAGCAGGTAGAATCTGTTTTGGAGCCTGCTCTCCTTGCCCCCTGTCCCTCGGGGCAACCTTGTATTCATCCAACTTCCCTTCACGCAGCAGCTTCTCAATCACATCCCTCAAATGCCGACATTCATTGGTTGAATGCCCATGGATTCCATGAAACAAACAAAACTTCCCAGTCGCCATTTCTTTCTCGGTCGATTCACGAGGTGGCGGTCTTTTGTACTGCAAAACGTTGTACGTATCCAGGTAAATATTCTCCAGGGTGTTGTTCAATGGTGTATAATTCTCGTAGGTCTGGAATCGGGGTCTTTTGTTAGGATTACTTCCCCTATTTCTATTTCTTCTGTTACCGTTCGCATTACGGTTATTGTTGTTGCCTCCGTTTCCAGCATTGTTGTTTCCACCCTTGTTTCCCACATTTACTTCAACTTTTTCGGAACTTTACCCAGACTGCTTCACGGCGACGTTGCTCTGGACATTTTCTTTTGAAGCCGCTTCAGACTTTCTCTTTCGGTTTGCCCTGGCCTCCTCTCGTCTTAAATAAATATCGACTTTTTCATAGAATATCTCTCTTGTGGAGGGTGTCTTCCCAGACAGGTAATCTCCAAACTCGGATTCAGGATCGACTCCTTCCTTTAATGCCATCAAGATGGTGGGCTCATGCGGGTCACTAACTTCAGTCACAGCCAAGTTAAAACGGTCAAGATATGCCCTCAAAGACTCTCCTGGTGCCTGCTTGATTCTTGATAATTCAATAACACTTTTGGACTTTCGGGCATGAAGTCGGAACTGATTGATAAAACGTTCGCTCAGTTCCCTGTAATTCGAAATCGAACGAGGGGGAAGTCGGGTAAACCAGAACAGCGCCACATCTTCTAAATAGATTGGGAATGCTTTGCACTTCACTTCATCAGGGGCAGCAGCAGCATTCATGAGCCACGAGTATCGCATCAAATGCTGTCCCGGATCAGTCCTCCCGTTGTACTTGTCCATCTGTGGCAGGTTAAAGCGCCGGGGAAACTGGAAGTCGAGGATATCGTCGGTGAAAGGAGTATGGCTTCGCTCGATGCCATAATCTTCATTCGTATAGCTCCGGCTCTCGGACATGATCTGGCGCACCATTGCCTGTACATCAACATTAGTTAGGGGCCGTTCAGGTTCCCTGGCCCTAGTATCCGGGTTCCTTCTGGGCTCTTGTTCAGGAGATGCCCTTCTTCTTCGAGCTGCTTCTGCTCTGTTCCGTTCCCTACGCTCCCGGTCGATCTCGGGAGGAGGGGACTGGAGCCTTTGCCCCCGAGTGGGATCATTGTTTCCTAGTGCTCGTGCAATATCCTCGTGAGACCCCAAAGATCCAAATGTCAGCTGCTCCACATTCTGAGGTCGTTCGAGCGGCCTTCGTTCACGGGGCCGCTCTTCCTCGGAAGATGAAGACTGATCCACTGGTGTGTGACGAACCGGTGATGGGGTTCTCTGTCGATGGAGCTCGCTGATCTCCCTACTCATGAGCCTCATATTTTTCTGCATCATGAGGTTGGTGCGCTCGTGGACTTTCATAGCCTCCCTAGTACTTTCAAGCATATCAAGTAGGCGCGAGAAATCTCCTTGAGTAATGGGCGCAGATGGATTGACCTGATCACTGACCCTGGCGGCTGGAATCGGAGCATTTGTAGGGACTCGAGTAGAGGTTCCAACATCACCAAGATTCGGATCGGGTCGGAGATGGGAGGTTGGGTCGGTTCGGAGCTGGGGAGTCTGTTCGGGTCGGTACATGGCAAGCTGCTCGGGTCGGTTCAGATTGGGGGAATGCACTGCTTCAGAATCTCCTACTCGGATCGGATCGGAGCTCTCCCCCTGAAGACGGTTCGGATTTCCTGCATTGGTTCGCCCTGCTGCTGAACTCTGCCCACGAGACCTTGTTACAACCGCATTTTGCTGATCTTCGCCAGCTCCATTTCCTCGACCAGATTGAACTTCTTTGCCTTTTCCTTTGGCCATGATTCTTCGACAATCACTTCAACAAATATCCAAGGGCGTTGAAACTTGAGGATTAACTTCTTTGAACTCAACGGTCCAAAAAGTAGAACGATAATTCCGAAAAACAAAGAATTCAGATGAATTCTCAGTGAAAGCACCAAAATGTTAGACCAAAAAGTGGTTCCAACACCCAAATTGATTAAAAGAAAAATGAAATGAGATAAAAATAAAAATGAACACACAGGATTTATAGTGGTTCGGCGAAGAAATGCCTACGTCCACTTGTTTTTCACTATTTTCACTGATTTTGTTGCAAGTACAATGAAATAGTCACTTGATTTCTCTCACAACTCACTTACAATCACTCAATTGTCTGAAAACAAATAATGAAAGAAGATTTGGATTCTCCGGGATTGCTGGAATTCGGGTTATGAAGGTGGTTGAACTCTCCCAGTGCCAGAAAAAGATCCTTTTCTTTGTCTCCAGACGGGGTATTTATACGTGTGAATTTGCTCAGAACCCGGTCCGGATCGGAGCCACGTGTCATCCATCCCATAAGCCTCGGGTTCGGATGGATTTCTATGTTGACAACGCATCAGAGTAATGGACGTTGTGGGCAGGAACTGGTCATAGCCGATCCGGATATCCAGGCGCTCATGCAGGGGAGTGATGTGGAAAATGGGTTCGGATCGAAAGAGTAGGCTCCAGGGGTTCGGATCGGTATCTCCGATCCGAACAGGATTAAGTGAGGACCAGTTCTCTCTTCTTTTTACTCTGCTCCGCTCCGCTCCGACCTATCTCTGTAGCAATTGGGTGGCTTTCCGATCCGACTGGAGGTAGATTCCCCTCCGACTCGAATAGCTGTGCTTCTTTAATTCCAAGAGTAATAGTTCACCGATCCGAACAGCAGACTTTACCCTATCTGAACCGCTATCCTGCTCCGATCCGACCCGCTTAAGAGTTTTTCAAGTTCTTCAATATTTCATATCTTGACTTTGCGTTGCCCAGTTCACAAAGTGGGCTAACACCATGCTTGCATGTTGGGCTTGCTGTTTCAAACAGTAAGCACAAGCTTGTTGTTTCAAACAGCAAGCACAAGCTTGCTGTTTCAAACAGAAAACACAGGCTTGCTGAAAAAACAACAAGCTTGCTTGCTATTTCAAACAGTGAGCCATGCTTGCATGCTAGGCTTGTTGTTTCAAACAGCAAGCTTGGTTGTTGTTTCAAACAGCAAACCGATGTAACATACATAAATAAGCATCATTTGTTTATTTCATCGTGTGAAACAAAACAATATGAGCCATGTTCAGGAATTACCCATATTATTCTCATACATGCATAATTTTTACTCAATAGTTTAGGATGATGAAAGAACCTTAGTGCTACTTTTTCTGTAGGGAATGGCTTAGAGGTAGGATGCATCACTAGTTTTAGCAATTTCAACACGTTTCTAGCCACAAATATTTTTTTGATTGCAAAAGCTTATCAAACCCTGCATTACATGCAAAGCAAGATGCAAATATGTAGTCCGCTACACTTATCCTATGTACAAATTTGCATGTTACAGATGGAGACCCGAAACCAGTTGCATTATTCTCTATACTGAAAATTTTCACATCATATACTTTATGCTGCTTCCTAACAGTTTTCTTTTATTACTAAACCAGTAATTTTCATGCTTCCCATTACTCATGAAAAATGGTATGAAGCGACACTTTGATATGCTATTAAATATAAAATTAGTTAACCGTTATTTGACAAGAATTGAAGTGTGTAAATCATAGTATAATTACTAACCTCGTATAATTACTAACCTCGGTCATCCTTGCAGTTCCTAATACACAGCCAATTTCAGTGCCAAAGCATGATGCTGCAGCACGCCCAAGATGAATCTCAACATCGACAATGGGGTCGCCTAGCATTAATACAAAAAGGAGAGTACTTATGCACTTTTGCAATGCTAAATGAAAAATGAATATAATGCATACACTCACAGAATGTTGAGAAAGTTGACATAGCTTTTAACGCTCTGGAAGCAACTTTTGCTTTTGATAATCAAACCACTACAGAGTTGGAAGCAAGCACCAAAAGGAGGCTGAAATAAGTTATAATATGATGGTACAAGCAAGAACAAAAATTGTTGAAAACTATAGAGAATTCAGTCTACAGAGCACCAAACTCTTGCCACCGTAGTATATCATAGCAGAATGACCCCATTAGAAAAACTTACAAAGACTGACCTGTATTATAGTCACAACCATTAAATGCTGCAGACGAATTGATTTTGAATTTGTTTCACAGTTGTATGCTTGGTTTTAGACTCTTAGAATTGAATTGTCCACTGCAGCCATGACCCTTTTGTCTGATCTTGCCCTATATGCCATCCATGTAGATAAATATTCAATGCAATGGTTGGTTTGTTGGTACATAAACCAATATTGGGATGAGATCATTTTGGCTTCTAACCTTGTCAGTCTCATTACGCCTCTGTTTGCACTACTTATCATAAAATGTTGTCTAGCCTTACCTGCTCAGGTATGTAGGATAAAGGTTATAGGGTTATTCTTATTGTAATTTAAATTAATTAGTTTGTCGTGCCATTTTGACTGTAGGAAACAAATGAAAAAAAAATACTTTTAACATATTTAAAAGTAGAAATGAAGTTAAACTACAGAAATTTGCAGCTAAAATATTTTATTGAATTGTCAATGAATTATGTGGTGAAGTTTTAGTGTGTATAACATAATATGTGACTAAATTTAATGTATTATGTTATTCACGCTAAAATATTTTCCGTTCCATAAATAATACACACGTTAACTTGTGATATGTGCTGACACAAAGCAAATTGATAAATGGTTTGTGTTACGCACAAGTCAACCTAACTAATCTATTCTAGCTTATTAACTACTTGAATAAGATCATAATAAAATAAAGATGAAAATAACACAATCGACCAAGAAAAGGAGAAAAATAAAATGTGTTAACATAACATGAAAGAAGCAGTCTTAATCCATTATCATTTAAAAGCTTAAGTATTGCAAGATAATTCTTAATGTAGGATTGTCTGATGTTCTACAGATTTAGGATTGCCTGGGTCATTTATAGGTGGACGAATTTCAATCTCAAGCTGTGTGGCCAATTCTTGTGCATTTTACCACAAAAAGGAAGAAGGAGAAAGAAAATGGGCAATAGGAGAATGGCTGACAATAAAATGAAAAAAAAAACTTAAGTTATTAAATTATCTCTCATTATAGACATTGGTATTTTTGGCAATATTAATGGTCAATAAATTACTAGATGACTATTATTTTTTATTTGCAATCATCAATTTCTTGTAAAATAGCCATGAATTTCAGTTTCCAAGTACAACATGGATACGCTAGTAAAAACATGCTATTTTGTACCACAAACTGACTTCATAAAAAAATTAAAAATTGATATATTTTTTTCACTTCTTATTGCCAATCCTATTTGACAACTTAACTCATTATAGATATTTTCTTCTCAAGACTGTCAAATTGTAACTCATCTTATTGGTTTTATTTTTATTTTTATTTTTATTTTTATTTAAATCAGCCGTGGAGCTAGCTTTCAAGAATAGATAGAGCATCAATTTGCACGTTAATTTTGGCATGTCATGTGAATACTTAAAAAGGTATTATGCAACATAAGGAAGGAAGTAATTTTATTAGGAAAGTAGCATAATTTTATATAGTTTGACATAGCAGAAAATAACTATAAACCATGGAAATCTAGTAATACCATCGACCCTCCCAGCCATATATATTGCTTTGCTTCTGTTAATTGAAAACTGATTATGGATATTCTTGAATACTAATTATGGATATTAATTATATGAATTTTAATCTGTTTCGGAATTATGCAAAAGTGAGTCATACACACACATTTTAATAAAGGTTCAGGCAAAAATATTTATTTTTGGGAATCAAAAGCTGAAAAGAAGAATTTCTTTATGCATAAAAATATGATGTATTAGAAAGTCAGCGTATTATTTCGCCAAATAAGCAGTACGGATATTGATACCAATATTAATATTTGTCTTTCCATTTTCACATTCAAAATTTTATGTTATTCTTAAGTGAGAATGTTTTCATATGCTTAATACTTTCCTTAATATTATTACCAATAGATTAAACATAAATCACGTTTACCAATTCTTATTTTCAAAATATTAAACGCAACTCGATAATTGGTGGTACAATTCATGCATTTGATTAGAAGCATAATGCTGGTAAACAAAACATGAGAAAAAATAATTATCACTCACTATCTGTGCTCATAGGAAGGTTGAATCATGAGCAAGCCTCAAGGCATTTTGACTCTACTTAAACTTAAAAAGAGCTTTGAGGCAAATTAGAGGCATGCATTTTAATGTACTGTTAATTGCATACCCATGCTCAATTGAAGAGCTATCAAAGTGTCTTTATTTACAAAAGAGGCAAAGTTGAGGCATGCATTACAAACATGTCGATATATCTACCTGCTGAACAACGTGATACACACATGGATTTCAATGCAATATATATTTCCTTATACATTGTAACAGTGGTTTGAAAGCAACATGGAACTGCGCTTATTTCTATTTAGCATATAAATCTAAAGAGTAAAAATCATATGAAGTTTTAGGAGTGCATAATATTTTACTATCACGATTATCTTTTGTTAGATTAAGAATGCATATCTTAGGAGAAAAAAAAATCTAACCAGGTTAGTACTGAAATTAATTCAACATTATGTATTGAACAAGTAGTGTATTCTTCATTTATGAAAATAGGAAGTTGGAATGCAACTAATGCCTCACAACATGCCCCACCAAGACAGAAAGCATATCTGTATACCATTCTCCGCTCCATCATTAAATACCAATCTTCTAACTCTACTCGTACTTTTTTCTTAGCAGAAAACTGAGAAAAAAGGGAGAGAAAACATAAAAATGCGTCATAATTTAATGGGACTCCACCAAACCAACAAAACTAGAAGGCTATAATACCTGGCGAGTAAACAGTGCAAAAGCAGCCTCTGCATCCACAAAGCTCTTAATCCGTGCATAACCCTATATTGTTGCACATTGGAATATTAATTACATATAAAAGGAAATGAGTATGATTTTTCTTAACATGTATAAACAATTTGTTATCCCAGTTTAAGCGACTTCAGGCCAATTTTAAGAGGTCTAGAACGTAAACTAAATAATAACATATAAAAGTAAATTTTTATGCAACGAGTTGGCTTTCCAATATTTTATTCGGATTGCCAAAATATGATGTACAACTCCAGTTACAAGAGATTTACCGAGCAAGAACCAGTCAAAAGTTAGTATTTCATAGCGTAGGTCAGCGACAGAAAATCTCGTTTTCAACATACTAAACTTGAAAATTTTGCAAAACACATAACATGAAAGTTATAGTTTATGTTATTAGCTTTCAAGGATGTGTAAAATAATGGTTATCATACAAACTGTTCAAAAGTTATGAATAAATTAACTCAGCTCAGTTTTTGCATTTTCAGAACAGTCCATATTCACACACAACAATTTGGAAAGATAAATTATGCAAATATGAACCATTTCAAAATTCTATTGTTAAATGCTATTTCTAAATGATCATAAAACATAAAATCAATCGTTATTTATCTATTTCAGCCCATATCCACATGAACAATTATACAACAAAATAGTTCTTGGATTATTTGATTAAACACTTATATGTTTAACTTGTTTAAATGCGTCAAAATATTAACTTAGGCACTTTAAATATACATCCTGCTACTTCTACTAATACAAATATGAAATATATAAGGAACAAAGTATTTTATGTCAGCATAGCCCGTATTAATCGGATATCATACGACATTATGATTAAAATTTGTTCGATACTATGAGAGAAGAAGATCCATTTTAGGCTATAATTTTCTATAACTTTGGAGCAATATGAGGGGAAAAAGTGTCATACACATAATTGTCTCCTCTGATATGGAAAATAGTATACAAGGTTTTTTATGAGGTTTCAAACCAATGAAAATGATTGTGAATTCTGTTAAAGCCTACTGTACGGATGTAAGTTAAGACGTACACAAGCGTTAACCAAAATGCATTAGACATTAACATCACGCAAGAAGATGGAATGCATAGATTAAAATACTGTAAATAAGCAATCATCGAGGTAAGAATAGAAAAAAGTGAATTGGTCAGGTAATATATAATGATTTGATCAGTTAGTGAGAATCAAGCAATAGTAAATAGTAGTTATTTGCACACTTACGTTAATGACCACTCCTCTCCATCCAGATGTTTGAGTAGTTGGAAGCATTTCTTGTTTTTCAGCATTTTCGGTAGCCATATGGTCACCACCTCCCTAGACAGAGCACACAGTGTACTAAGGCTAAAACAAGTGTGACCAATAGTAACTGTATAAATGATTATGAATATTGTACCTGGTGCACAACCGATTTCCCCTTAAAGTCAGTTGCAGGCGATGCTTGCTGGCTATTGGTAGCAAATGTAGTTGAGAAACATGCACTGTTTTCGGTGGGAAGATATATATAAGCATTTTTATTAATAACAAAAGTACATGATATTTAGTTTAGTAAATTAGGATAATTAAAATAGATATCTCGCTAAGGTAAAATAGAATAACCGAAAATAGAAATATGTAAACAAGGTTCTAAATCCCGGTCTGCAAGCCGAAACTCTAGCCAATCCCTTCCGATTTCAGTGGCCAACGGGCCGGAATTGCATTAGAATATCATTTTGAATTTCACAAAAAAACATGAAAATTGAATAGCTTATTTCCTCTCAGTCAATGTGTCATCATTTATTGATTTTATTTCTGGTAATGAACCATGCAGTTGATCAATGAGCAGTTTTTCTTTTATTGATCGAACTCAAATGAGAGAAAAAGCTGAGGCACAAATTATTGTTTAACAAAGAACAGAGATCACTAGAGCTAAACAATCGCAGTAAACTCAAAATGATTAAGTTCAAAACACTCCTGTATTTGCAAATGAAAACATGCCAAAAAATAAGACTTATTTAATTTTTGTTAACTTGATAAAATCTAGTTAATTTTTATAAAAGTTGGTTAATTCTTAGCAAAACAAAAGGTAAAAGAGAAAAATGTGAAGTTAAAATAAAACAACAAAAATTATACATGAATTCTTAGCAAGGATAGTTACCATTAAGATTCCAATATGACAGGCAAATGGTTGAGGAGCCGGGACCATAAAGAAGCCTGTAGTAGCATGTGCAGGCATTGTAGAAGGGAAAATATGTGAAAAACCATAATAGACTGGGCAACGAGCCTATGCAAATAGGATTTTGTATGAGCATGAGCCTGGGATGGGAAGTTCTATAGCTAAACATTCTATAAAACAAGATGAATACTCAGTCCAAAAGCTGTTATGTGAGAGGAAGTATTTGTTGGATGCTTTGACCTTGAACTTAGTGTGAACGAGGTTGAAAAGGGTTAGCATGTGCACCACCAAGAACAGAGTCAGGAGCTGACGCTAGGGAAACCAAGGCCGAAGCATGAGCATGTAAAACCAGGTCCTAATCAACCGACAACAGGGAAGGCTGCACAATTGAATGAGATGAAGCATTTGCTGGAAAGCCTTGGGCATGAAGTGCTGGAACAAACGACACAGTTAGACCATGCAGATGCTCAGGAGCATGGAAGTTAGCCACAGCCACATCTGGAGCACAAGCAGTCAAATCATATAACATGACCACAAATAAAAGCAAGAATTAATATGTTCAAATGCATACATGATGAATCAATTCAAAGTTCAAACTACGGTAACCACTTAACATCATACCAATATGTTACAACAATTAGTCCTCACCCACCTCACAGCAAAGCAAATCACTTAGTATTTTTGTGTGTTTATGGTTGGACAAACTTTGTTCTATAGCTTAACAAGATGTCATGTTTAATTTCAAAGAGATGCATCTTTATTGAATAAAACCTATTAGTCTCCTCAATTCAATTACTATGATAGTGTATCTCATGCAACCACTTACCACTACATGTATCCTCATAACTTTTTGATAGTTTATCTTGTGCATATAGATTTCTATTTTAGATAGTATGATATTCAACTATCCTATGAAATTATAGTCATTTTTTGTATTATTTTACTGAAAACATGTTTGTGATGAACATTATTTTTATACAAACACTTGTTTGATGGACGGTTAAGGATCTAGCTATCTTAATGATGGATTCTTTTGGATCGTTATCAGCTCCATGATGGAGCAATTAGGCTATACCACCATGATGAAGCTCTAAGACTGCGTTTAATTAGTGTGAACTTTGTAGAATAGGTTTTAGAGTAACATTCGCAAGTAGAATTAAAATAACCACCTTAAGGTATCCTTAAAATGACACTAAAAATAATCATATTTATGTATCTAATCACCAATTATTTTCTTTATAGCTTATTTTGTCAGTTCCAATAGCTTATAAAAACCAAAAAACAAGCTTTAAACAACAATAATATTAATATAATAATATATTATGTGATACTTGATTATCTAACTAAACCAATTGGGAGATTGCACATACTTTAAGGATAACGTAAGTATACTTTCTATGGAAATACATATATAATATAAGAATTTTTATAAACTAAAACAAATCATAGACATATAATTTAAGTTTTGTACTTTATGAATTTTTTAAACACCTACCTCAAACCCTGATGTCAGTATGAAGGAAATGCCTACTAAAATTCATGGACAGTATGTAATTCAAGGGCACAGAATAATGTAATTTCTCATTAAAATATGTAATATACAAGAATTATGATATGAGATACCATAAGTTCAATACTCTAGTGTAGTCAAAAAGCACTTTTCACGGGTAACTCTTCCAGGTTTGTACAGTTTGTTTATGCTTAATTTATATCATAAGAAAGCAGCAAATCAAACTACCTCTTCATAATCTAACACTCTCCTTCTCTACCATTTAGTAAATAGTAAAATTCAACTTAAAACTAATAAGTCTAATCCAATTCCCGGGTTCGTTCTAATTAGTATGCTTTATTATTAAGTTTAGTTCTTTGCAGTTCTATCAGTTTTGTAACTTAGAATTTATGTATGTTATTAATAATTAATTCTCCTGCTGTTTTTTATGCTAACGTATATCATAAGTATAGGTTTGAACCAATGACACAGACATTATTTAACTCGGCTTACTATGGTACCTAATAAGTCCATAGGTGTTTAGAATTAAAAAGACAATTCTCATGGTGAACATCAACAAAATATATATGTTGTAGGTAGGGAAACTTCTATGAGAGCAAGTTAAACAACAGATCAATTGCGAAAATATTTAGATTGCAAAACATAAAAGGTAAAATGTGAATTTCTGGACCTGTTAGCTACGTTTTTTTTTCTTCTGATTTCATATAACACTTATCATTCAAAAGACAACTTTCCCCTTTTTTCAAACACCCCATCGGGAAACTATGTCTTCAAGATTTCACCAGGGTAGATGATATTTAATTCGAAGTTGGTACAAAGTGAATAAAAGCAATATGTTATTTTATGATAGATACCAATAAATATAGTGTACCTATGCTTAGTAATCAGATTCATCCGTTGTAGGCAAATTTTTATCAGTCTCAGAGCAACAGAACTTTAGTTTTATTTACAAATTAGGATTTTTCACAATAACACAAATAATACCAATAAAATTATCTTGTCTAACCATACAAAAATGAAAAAAATACTTAAAGAAAAACAAAAAAAGCTAAAATAGTAAATCAAAGAACATAATGAGAGGAAAAGCTAATAGTACAAGCGTCATCTCTTCCATATATAGTCATTCCTCTACAGGCTTTAGCATCTCTCAAAAAAGAACTGATTTTGATTCAATATTCATTATCACAAACTCTATCATTCAACCAACAAGTGTAATAAGAAAGCTAATATTCATAATACCTATGATTCAAAGCTACTTCTCCATGTCCGTTATCACTTATCAGTAACCGAAATGAAATAGATTGATAAGTTATTTTAGCAGCATAAAGATCACCGTGGTGGAAGATGACGGTGAAGGGAGCGAGGCGGCGACTGATTCGTGAGTGAGCCGACCTTTGTTACAAATATTTAGTGAAGAACCGCGCAGTAATCGACAGTGGAGGAGCAGTTTAAGGAACAAAGATTCAGAGTGAGAAGGGATTAAAGAGAAGATTCGTGAGTTAGGGATTTTGGGAGTGAAGGTAAAAAAGAGGAATTTGGTGGCCTACGAAAATGAAGGGGGGAAATTTAGTATTCCAACGCCAATTTTTTTCTTTTTCTTAATTACAGCGTGAAATGAAGTTGTCATTTAACCTAAATAAAGTTGTCATTTAATCTAAATGACCACTAACTGCTTAATTATAGCAAGGCAAATTTTCATGCAATACTTTTTGCTATCAATATATCATTTTCTTGTAGTGTTACCATATAAAGTCAGTACGGTAATGATTTTGAATACAAAGTTTCGGTATCGACCCGATTCCACCCCTAGTATTAATTGCAAAAATAGAGACGTCTCTCTAAACGGAAAACCCCCCTAATTTTATCATTAATTCGCATTGATGACTGGTGATTACGTTTGTTATTTATTTGCACTGTCAATAACTACTTCAAGCGCACGCGTAATCGTTTATTTAAATGTGCTTCTTATGTGAATTAAATTACACCATAAATTTTCAAAGAAGTCATAGATGAAGTTTCTATCAACCCCAGCAGGCACCAAGATTTTCTAACAATGGAACATTATGTTTGGACGTTGAAAACGGAATGTGCTGATAATTCTCGGATGCAACCAAATCTTTGTTTCATTTAATATTTTTGTTTGTGCACCGGCTAGAAGCTAGACATGGGATGAATTTAAGATTGGCAAATTCTATTTAAACCCAAGAATTTGCTGAGTTTACCTAGCAAATCCAAAAAAACACGGTAAACCCAGCGTTTTGCTGAGTTTACCCATGGATTATTAAAAAAAGACGATTTTGTCCTCCCTCGTAGGGACTCTACGAGATTCTTCATCTTACCTTGTAGAGCCCCTACGAGGTGACGAGCCCCTACGAGGTGCCTTTAGGTCAACTCGTAGGGTCGCTATGAGGTAAGATGAAGAATCTCGTATAGAGGCTTTGCGAGGTAAGCTGGAAATGATAAAAAAAATATTGTAAAATAAGGGCAGTTTAGTCATGCAATTTTCTGGGTTAACTTAGCAAATTCTTGGGTTCAAATAGAATTTTCCTTTAAGATTTCTCACTATAAAAATAAAATAAGAACGATGCTAGAAGGACCGAAATATTTATAGTGAAATTCACCGCATCTTAAATTGTGCGGTAGGAAAGAAACGCAATTCACGAAGGGTAAAAGATCCAAGTGCTTTTATTGCTGCCACGTTTTCTGTATTCCTAATTTTCGGTCGACTAAGTATTTTCGATAAAATAAAGGAAAAGAAAAAGATTTACACTTGCTCAGAATATATTCTTATCTTTATCAATCAATAACAATATAGTATTATTTAGCATAAGTTATTAGGCTGTATATTGTTTAATTTCCATACAGATCAGAAACGTGTATCTCATCTATTAAATAATAGTAAAGCAAATGAATTTCAAGCTCTCCCCTTAATTCTCTCAATTCTTTCAGTTCTCCTTAATTCTCTCAAATCTCTCAATTCTCCTTAAAACTCTAAAGAAACTTTTATTAAATCAAAATAATACAATAATATAAATCTACTCACCCCTTGATTCTCTCAGTATACTTTATTTATGCTGTATTATAATAATAATTAGCGAGTTAAATTTATTCCTCGCTCTCCCTTTCTTCCTTTTTACGACTAACCTTAATTTTCATTTTGCTTTCTTTTCCAAAATCAAGAAAAAGATGTTTGAGATACTGTCTCTGTAACATTAATTTTCTCGCTTAATTTTTTTCCTTGTGTTAGATTTCTTCGTCACTCTCCCGTTCTCCCTTTTTACGGCTAACCCTAAATTTCATTTTGTAAATTTCCTTCAGATTCATATTCAAAGAGGAGAACAGTGTTTGCATCCCATCGTCGCCAGTAGGATTTCTTGTCCTATACTTCTCACGTCTGCTTCGGTCGTTCTCATGGCTCGATTTAATCGTCGGCTGTGTTGTGCTACTTTTTCAATTCCTCCTCTCTGGTCGGAAAATCATGCATTTTCAGAGATCTAACATTGTTCATCCCCTGGTATGTCTAATTGAAATTTTGATTATTTATTTAAGTATTCTACAACTATTGAAAAGACAAAAGAAGTTTTTACAATAATTTTTATTCTGGCCATATTCCATAACCCGTTCAATGTTTTGTTTTTGTACTTTTAACATTGTTATTCAGATTATGATATATTGGTTTTCATAATATTAATTCCAGGACATGTTCAATGTGAATATGGCAGAAAAGCAAATATTAAATTCATTTTCGTATGTCTATGTTTATATATCTCCTTTCTTATATGCCGAAATGCTCTTTTATAGCCGAATATATAAATGAGAAGGATATCATGTTTCATCATATTGTTTCATTATCTTTGAATTTGATATGACCTTTGTTTGACAGGACTATTTTTATTTATGGAGTTTCAAGAACTCTTGGTCATATGACCAGTATAATTGACAGGTGTTCTTTTAACAAACTTTATTTCATCCTATAGAGTTTATAGTTCCCACTGTAGAATTTGTTTGATAGCTTTGAATAATGAACCTGCCTTATATCCTTTTCAATTGAAGATTGACTAAACTCATTTGTGATTGTTTTAGATCATCCATAGAAATAAAATCATCGTTATTAATTTATTATATCATGTTTTTGCTCTACTGAGAATAAATGGATCTTTGATATTCTTGGTACAAAGTAGTCATTGTATTTGTCAGTGACCCACTGTTAATTTACGTTGAATCATTCTATATCATAAAAAATATTTTGGTAAAACAGATATTAGAGGCAAAGATGTGGCTCTAAAAGTGTCCTGTGAGTATTTTCCGTTTGAATCAATGATTGCTCAACTTTTTGAATCAATGGAAATCTTAGGAAAAAAAAGAGAAAGACATTTATGAAGGATCAAAGTTAGACAAAAATTGTTATGTCTGATGTTACCTCCAATTTTGCAGTGCTAAATATTCATTACTTTTCCCTGAATTGCAAGTCTTGCCTATAATTAGCAACACCTTCGTAGTAGTAGTGGATCAGTGATGACCACAAAGCGGTTCATGCCACCTGCTGCTTTGTTGGATTTAGTGGGTTATTGCAGCATAAAAAAACTGTATATTTTTTGGATCGTTAAATGTTACCTCCAATTTTGTATCGCAAACTATCCATTTGTTTTTCTTTTAAATTGCAAGTCTTGCCCATAACTAGCAACAACGACGTAGTAGTAGCGGATAAGCAATTGCCACAAACCGATTCATACCACCTACTGTTTTGTTGGATTTGGTGGGTTGTTGCAGCAGCAAAAAAATTCGTATCTTTGGATAGTATTCTCAAATGGTGTGCCTTCTTTATCACACTTATCACTTTCTTTTCATTCTTACTACAATTATTCATTTAGGTTATTCCATAAAAGGGTTGTATACATGAAAGATCCCTATTTCATTTTCGTCGATGTAAGCGATCCAATATTGTGTTTTCTTATTCTTGGTGAAAGTTAGAATAGTTGTTACTTTAAGTTGATTTTTTTTTTACTTATGTTACCTACGAGCAAATATTGAGTAATAGAATTCTTTTTTAATCCTAATGTTATAGGAATAAAATGTTTAAATAGAGTGTTTGATAATTGGACCCTAGGATATGGAAATCTGCATATACATATCAAAATAATGATGGAAATAGCCACCTCTACTTTGTTATATAACCTAAATTAATGTAGACTTGAATCGGTGAGAAATACACTTAACGTCATCCCTATATCTTACCGTTATCTCTGTAATCATTTAGATCTTATATGATAATTTCAACCTAAGATGTTTACTGATAACTATGATACATGTCAAAATAAATGCACCCTAAATGAATTATTTTCATCTTGGCTTCGTGTTATCCCAAAATTGCAAGTAGGATATGTACGTCCAGTGGAGTGGTCTTAACGGGAATAGAAGGGTTTTACTATACAAAATTTGAAAATTAAGAAATGGCTTTAGAATACTTTTAATAAAAGTACTGTAGTTTCAAATAAAATCAAGAGTGTCTCATTCCTTTTCTACTCTTTTACAAAATATTAAAACATTTTGACAACATTTTGTTAGTGTTATTCAACTGGATAGTCTTCGGGATGCAAGAGCTGGTGATTTCATATATTAGGTTGAATTTGTGTATCATACGATAAGCATATGACTATTTCTTTTTTATATAAATTAAATGAAATTTACAGCTGAGGCAAATACTTTGTACTTCTAAGTTGGATTCATTACAATTGCAGGTTGAGTGCATAAGGTCTAAAAACGTTGAAAAACTGGCATCGTTTATTTGATTTACAGAATACGATGATGCAAGAGGCACAAAGAAGGGAGGAATTGCATTAGTCATTAATTGAGGTGAGCCCATGATTATTATTCCCTTTATGTTTTGTTGCTATTATATGCATTTTAATAAGTTGTATATTTGTTTCATAGGATCATATAATTTGAGTTGTTACATCTTTTAATTTCTAGCCCTCTTATATTTATACCACACAACATGTTTTCTTTAGTTTGTTATTCCATGAATCTTTTTAATATTTGAACAAACTAATACTGTATACACTTACTAAAATTTTGGAGCTGAAAAAAGGCCTACTTCTTATAAAGACGGCTTTCTTATGGAAGGTAGTGAAAAAACATCCAGACTTGAAACCATTTTTTATTTGGAAATTTGTTTCTGTTTTGGACTTACATAGATTTATTATTTGGTTAAAATGAATTCAAATAAACATATTTACATTTTAGAAGCCTTATGTATATTCTAGATTATATAAAAGATTGTTTTGAAAATTAAATGACTCCAAAATAAATATGCATAATTTGGCATTAATTGTCAGTCAGTGGTATATTAAGTAATTCAAAAACAAGGAACTATTTAGATTTTTATTTTGCTAACCTAATATTTATCTTTATCCTGACAATATACAAATTAAAATTTGCATGTTAAACTGCTATCTTTGAATGCTAGGAAATATTTGCATACATATCTTATTTAGAATGACCGCATCTGGAAATTAGAAATAAAAGCAAACAATATTTTCACAGTCTGCAATTTCAGTAGATTTAGTCATTGCAATTTTAACTGTTGAATTTATGGTAACTATATTTTTGTGAAAACCGTGTACCATATTTGTTGCTTTTGTAAACACACTACAATTTACCGTTTCTCATAATAGTACAATCGAAACATAATATTTGCATAATAAATTTATATTATGTAATAATCTCATTCAAAGTGATAATGCATTATCTTACATGTTGTATTTTCGGCTTTTTGACGTACACAGCAGCATATAATTTCTCATACATATAAAACAGAAGTTTTATATTTGCATAAGTAAATATTTAGGACGTGCACTATATGATATAGTAGCTGAACAAAATTATGACGATTTTCAATTGCTATTTAAATCTCACAATAAAAATTTCCTACTACAGATCATGTAACCATGGTGATAAAAAAGGATTTAACCTTGAAATCCATTGTCTTTATTTATTTCATTACGAGTATTAATATTTAAATACTCATAAATTGATTTATGCTTTCTTATTTCAGTATTTTATTCCACACTGTTTACAGGATAACTGAAACTCTTCTTTTATCATTTTTTGCATTTTTAGCTTTAACATTTATCAATTTAAAAGTTTGATCTATTATATATTCCTTTTAATGATATAGATTTCAAACTAAACATTCAATCATTCTAATGAGAATTGGAGAGAGCAGAACAAAAGCAAGAATTTCCAATTTTTTTTTTTTGGAAGCTTGATTAAATCAGCAACTAACATGGATGCTGAAATGCTAGAAAACTTAGGATTCACTACTCTTTACCGCGAAGAAAACTCAACTCTGAAAAAATAGTAGTTAATGTCTTATTAGACTCCAATAGCAGCAATTTCTTGCACTAAAGGACATCATTAATCTATATGAATTATTTTGGTGTTTGGTAAGAAGGTAATGTAACCCTTCAATATATGCAAAGCTATATATGCGAGAATGAACTTTTTTTGGTTAGTTTTAATTTTCTACATAAAAAACTAATAAGATTTATGATTGTCAACTATGTTGCGATTTCCAGCCTCTTTTACCCCTTTTTGGATTCATGTTTATCCATTTGTTTTTCTTTTTGGAAACAATCTATTATTTGGATTGCTCATGCTTATATGTGTCATATGAGTTAATTTTTATCACCTCATATAAGGCTGAATTTTATCTTTTATTTTATCTTCACTAATTCTACCGTATACAAATAACAAATACTCAATAATTCCACACTGGATTTGCCAAATACTCATATCTACTAATTATTAGCTTTAAATTGGAAGGATTAAACAAGATGTTTTATACTTCTCTAAAGAATTCAAATAAGATCTTTAATCCCATAGAATTCGTATCAAAATGATGATTCATTTACAAGTCACTTTGGATGGTCTGTATATATATATATATATATATATATATATATATATATATATAAAGGAGAATTTATCTATCACAGAATATTATCATTAGTTGTGTTATATAAATACAGGTTTTATGATTTGTTTAGAAAATTGAGAAAGTGTTTTTTGAATGACTTTTGTAAGCATCAATTCATGTTCAAAATTAATGTCAAAGATTGGTGTGAATTGCATAAATGGTCAATCCACCGCTTTTAAATTCAGACAATGAGGAATTTTCAAATTTCCCGAACATATACTTTCAATTGGTGACAAGCGAGTGAACGTTGCTGCAAAACTATAATCATATAAAACCGACTGCTCCAACCCACTAATATGGATAAAGTATACAGCACAGTAAATATGATTCAAAATGCTTTTGTTGAATGATTTAAATTAAAAATGCACAATATACCTAGACTTAGTAAGTTCATAGGTGTCTTTGAAATTTCAAATTTGATCACCTTATATGTAATAATGCAATGATCCAAATGGAATCTCATTTGTTGTCTAGCTCATTATTCACTAATGAAAGCTTTAGTTCTCAAAATTTTCAGAAATTACTGTTTTTAGTAACATGCAGATTTGGCTTAAATACATTTTTGTAATTTTTTATTTGACTGGCCTCTTGCATTCCAAGTAGAATATTGTTTTTTGTTTATCTTTAGTGAGACAACGAAGTAACATATTTTTTTATACTAAAGGTATTCATTATTGTTTTCTTTGTAAACAAAATTAAGAGCGGGGTGTGCTAACTACAACACCAAGGCTAAAGCCTATAAACAAGAGCAATATAAGATAATGCTACAAGTACTGATATTGTGTTTGGATGTCACATAACTCAAATGTATCTTTTTAATTGAAGTTAATTTTGTTTTCATTACAAAAAAGATCATGAACAAAATTCATAATTAAGTGTACCACTAAATTACTATGGGTAGAACCCATAAGACAAAAGCAACATAAAATAATGCTCTAGATACTAATATCATATTTGGGTATCGTCTCATAACTAGATGTATGAATGTTGATATTACACTTAAGTTGACAATCGATTTAGTATTTTACCAATGATTTTTTCATTGATTCCGAGTTTATCATTGTGTACTAGATTTTTAAGATTGGCCACCATAGCAAAGTAGTCATAAACATGAGTTAAAATTGTAACAACGATGGAGAACGAGGGAACATAAAATTTACACTTGCGATAATTGTAATCTATTAGATGTCTTAAGAGACCAATAAAATCCATCCACATTTAACGTTTCACTTGCATGCTTTTGGCTTTTTAACATGTAGTTGAAACCTAAAGTGAAGGATGGGTTAAGGTTTCAAAAATAAATAAACAAAGTGCAGAAAGTTTTATATCTTGAACTATGTAATTTCGTTCTTACATACTTTTGTCTTATTTAATTGGTTTATTCCCTCTCCATTTAGTTTACTGCCCTTTCTTACAATTCTTATTTCCTACATACTTCTCTGTGCATGAGGTTGTATATAATCTAGGCATATTTCATACCATGATTTGTCTATGTTATTAGTTTATTTAAGTACTTTAGTTGTATATTATATTATCATTCAGAAAAGGAATATGAAGTGAAATCCATGATGAAATGAAGGACAAAATGAAATATTGAAAATTTATTCCATTTTTGGTTCAAAATGGGTTTTGTTTTTGAAACTGCAGTGCATACTTTTTCCATGTTATTACCAAGAGCAATAGAAAACAAAGTGTTCAATTAATGAATGACTTTGAACCATTGAATGCTAATGATATGGTGAATGTTGAACTTAAGGGTATAAGTTCTTATCAACTATAGTTTTACCGTACAAATGTATAGTTCTAAATTATGTACAAAATAAATTATTTTCCTTCACCAGTTTCGTCTAGATGATGGAATCTCTATATTGATGACTTCTTGCCATCTTTTTTGTAAAGATTGGTCACGTGTAAAGATGATAAGAAACAAAAAGAAAAAAAAGGAGAAGAGAAACTTGACGAACCATCAGTCTGCCCTGATTATTTTTGCAAACAAAAAGGGGTAAAAGATCTAAAATACAATCAATGTCCCTTTTTTGTGCGGGCTTTTAGATTACAATGACATAGAGGAGTCTATTTTTTAGCTGTCAATATTTGCTGAGGCATTCAACGAAATGCTACAGTATCAAATGGCTTGCCGCCTCTTATCGTTCCACCAGAAATTGTGCAAGAAACGTATCACCAAAAAAAAAATACAGTGCAAGAGACAGAGAGATGAAAAGTCCAAAAAAGATGATAGGCCAAACAGAGGAAATTGTTTGAAGAAACTAAAAATCAAGATCAGTCTTCAAATTCAAAAAAAAAACAAGGCGTCTAAAGTTCAGAGTGGTGACGTACAGATGGGTGAGGGTGAAGTTAGTGAGCAGAAAAATTGAAAATAAATCAGAAAATGGCAATGCAAATGTAGAGGATAAAGGTAATAACAAATCGAATGGTAATAGTGACAATGAAAATGAAGATGAAGAGCCTAAAGAAAATATTGAAGATGATAATGAAGAACCTGAGGAAAACATTGAAAGTGAAAATGAAGAACCATATGAGAATGAAGAGCCTGAAGAAGATGTTAAACGATGAGGAAATGAAAAATGTTGCTAAAGGAGCAAAAACGGGCAACACTTAGCTGTTACAGATAATGCTAATGTGATTTCTGATAAGGCTGCAAAAAGTAGATGCTAAAGTCATGCAGAAAAATCAGATAAAGAAAAGTGTGTTAAATCTGATTCAGCGGTCGAAGTTGTTTATGATAAAGGTTTACTTCTGGCATTCAGATTATTTTATTATAACCGTGTAGGTTATATCAAGGTTGAAGATTTGCGATGCTTGCTTCATAACTTGGGCATGTTTCTTTCTTACAAAGATGTCAAGGGGCTGGTGCAGTGTGCTTTTTTAGAAAGCAATACTGCAATGGACAATCGTATCTTCTACAAGAAGCTTGTGAAGTTAACTGAAATACGATCTCTTTTGGTTTACAAGTACAATCTGCTGTTTATCTGAAAGTTATTGTTTTTTGTTGTGTTCACTCCGTTCCAGAGTTGTTAAATAATTTCCGACCAATACTTTAGATGTTAAATTAGCTCATTTGCATGGGGTATCTTTAAGCTTTGTGATTTGTATCATATTAATATAGCATGTTGTCTTGATTTGAAAGATCCTATCGTCTGTTATTCAGTTTGGTTTAACGTTACCCCAGTATTATTAGTCTTAGAAAAAAAGTTTTAAAAAAAAAAAAAAATTGGCCTCTGACATGGTTTTTGGAAGGAATGACATGAAACTCATAATTCTGGGTGTATTCAATATTCCCAAATGAAGGGGGAATTGATCCATGGCCATTCCCATAAGCTGAATAATGATGTATCTTATTATCGCTCTAATGATAACTGTATTTTAAGCAAAAAAAAAAGTTGGTATCAAGAGAAGTGAGTCGTACCTTATTACTATCATGATAGATGCAATAATAAACCATGTCTTCAGCTTTTCCTAGTGACATTCAGTTCTTCTTACCATATTTTCAGTGGACTTAAAAAGTAGCTATATTGAACAGGGTTAGTACATGTTAATTTAGGTGGAAAAGAACCAGTTATTCAGTTCTTACATAACATAAAACCTCGAGTCAAATTTCTGTTTGTTGTGTTGAAATAGCAACAGAGTGATTTGTGATTTTGTCATTGATTAGTACAAATCTAACATTTTATCAAACAGAATCATTCATACATAATTTATTTATCCATCAGTCATTGAAATGCTATATGAAGTGAACAAATTTTATGATCATTTGGAAAGATGATTTTATGCTGCATAAGGTTATTCTCCACTAACAAGTGCGTTAGTCCTTATTGGATCGATTGTGTGTTTATATAAACTTTAGAATTTTCAAATGTTAAATAAAAGAACATATTTGTCCAAAAGTTTACTAATTTTTCATGGCGAGGATAAAATAACTATTAGTTTATAAGTAAATTGCCCCATCATTTTCCTTTGAGTGAAGAAATACGTTGTTTTCTCCTAAAAGTAGTAATACTATTTCTTCACAGATTTTTATATTTCATGCATTTGAAAATGATACCTTTTGGTGATCACTTAAAAATTGTTTCAATATAGGTAAATTGTCCTCTTAGTTTCTCGGTTATTGGCCGATTTATCATTAGTTGTGCAAATATCCATATGTGAATATCCATGATATTCTAATAACACAATGTCATGTAATATATAGTAAATGTAACAGATCTTTCATAAATTTTTATAGTAGTCCATAGTCGTTACTACATTGAATTGGACATATACATTGTAATCTTACATGGTTAACATGCTTGATTTGTCATTTAAATATTGTAATTAAATAAGTTACAAGTTCAATATCTTTCATAAATTTTAATTTTCTACTGATCTTTTTTCTTCTTAATATCCGTATTTGAGTCAACTAAGTAAACCGATAGCACAAGTAAAAATTTAACATATTTTGAATAAAATCACTTGATTAAATAAGTAAAAATAGCGAAGACACTTTATTTCTCAAGCCCAATGCGTAAGATATATAACTAAGCTTTTACTTTTTATTATTAATAGTGCAAATGTTACATTTTAAAAAATAACGTGTGCAACGCACGGGTTACACACTAGTTCTATAATAGATATAGAAAACAACAAGAAATATGTAAAGGAATGCAACAAGAGAATTATAACAGGATCAAATTCATTATTCCACTTTCCAGGAATCTAAAAATGTGTGTACTAAATAAGGTATCTAAACCATATTTTGATGGTCTAATATTGTTGCTGAGCAAGGAAAGAAACATAGGAGGTGATTAAATATTACAGTTAAGTTTATAAGAAAAATCACTTTGTTAAGCAAAACTGTTTTTCGTTATTAAATCAATTACTAAAAATATTAATATGCAATAGTTTTGACAATATAATAGAAGTTTAGTTGGTTTCTTTGATAAATAAAACAGAATTTTGAAATTCGAATTCAAATCTATATATAATCTAATAAGCGAACAAAAATAGTTGTAAAAGGCAGGTTTAACATATTGATTTGGTTCTAAGAGAATACAACATCAATTTAATTGAATACGTATATTCTAATAACCTTTTACATTTTGCTATTATATTCTTCTAGTAATTAAGTTGAGACAATGATGCTTTTCGGTATAAAAAGAATGTTTTGAAAGACCGGAATTTCTATTCCATAGAATTAGAAAACGTAACAAACATGCAGTCGCGGTCTTTTAGTAGTTAGTTAGCCTTTGTTATATTTGTCACCACTGCTGCTGCTCTTGACATCAGACTTGAAATCTAGACTAAACAAGAGTTAAATATTGCTCTAATTCGTGTATAGGAGGGGCCAACGCAAGAGTTATAGGAGGGGCCAGGGTTGCTTCAGCAATCCTGAAGGTTGTTGGAGCAACCAAATGGTTGCTCCAACAACCGAGCTTAGCCGGCTTGGTTAAAGCCGGCAAAGCATAGCCGGCTTTAACCAAGCCGGCTAAGAAGAAAAAAAAAATTCCCCTCAGTCTAGTGCCGAGGCAATTTTTTTTAATTATTTCTTAGCCGGCTTTTAGAAAGCCAGCTAAGAAATTAATATATATTTTATATATTTATTTTTAGCCGGCTTTCTAAAAGCCGGCTAAGGCTAAAGTAACCCAGGCCCTGTTGGTGGTTGCTCGGGTCAACCCCCTCGAATTGACCACGAGCAACCTCCTCTGTTGGGGATGCTGTAACTAGGCAATCGTACGGGGTTATTTGAAAATGCATAGAAGTTCGTTGTTGACAACTTGACATTAATTAATTTTTTTAATGGTTAAAATTGGATCTTTATATGAAAATTTGGATAATATGAACTTATGACTTTTTAACAAAAGGATTCAACAGAATCGAATTGATGACCTTTTACATCATTATCTCACGCTCAAGACAGAATAATGTTTTAAAAGACCAGAATTTCTATTCATATAATTCATTCTATTTTCAAAATGCGTAGTAGCTAGCCTTTGTTATATTTGTTCACGACTGTTGGTCATGACATCAGACTAGAAAAGATTAAAGTAGGGTAAAATATTGGCTCTAATTCGTGTATTCAACATTCCTGTTCAAACTTAAGTGCAAAGTACATAACTAAATTTGCTTCTCTATTTTCATCGTGAAATGATATAATTAGTAAGCTAATTAAGTTGTCGAACTACCGATAACGGATTTTAGTAGGCCGAATCCACATAATGCAATATATTATATAGGGCACTTTATATTTTATAGGCCACTGAATGAAATAAATATTAAACTAATGTTAATAATCGCACGTAATCATTTCTAATGCAACTAGTACATGGCAGATCACCTAGACCCAAAGAAGTATGACCCCCTATGTCCAACCAATCAATGGGTTCGGATTTTTGCATTTTACAATTAAATCCATATTTTTTTCAAGTATTAAATTGCAAAATGATAAAAATGGGGTTTTACGATTGATTGGATGCAGGTAGGGCTGTAAATTTTGTACGAATGTCCGACATCCGTTCGTGTCCGTGACCGAAATATATCCGTCCGAGTTCGTCTGATTTTCATTTAGGACACAAGTTAGGACAATAAAATTTATATGAGAAAAAATCATGTTCAGTCTGCGCTCGTCCGAATTTCTTGTAACTCGGCGTGTAGTTGAAAGAAAATCTAGTAAAAAGGTGATATAAATATTCATGTTCGACCGAGTCCGATCGTGTCCGTGTCCTAAAACCATGTATCAATGTCCGACCGATTTCATTTAGGACACGAATTAGGACAACGAAATTTGTTCGAGAAATTTTTTGGTTTGGTCCGTGTTAGATTCGACTTTTTTAAAACAGAAACTGAACACAACTCCGTCTAGTCCGGTCCGACGGAACCCTTAGATGCAGGGGACTATGCAAAATCCGGTCGACGAGATGTAGTGGAATATTATTTATGGCGCACTACAATCCACTCGTAGAATTGGTTAATTAAATGCACACATGAACGTGTATCACGTTGAAACGAGTAAATCCTGTTAATTTCCTAGTGCCCTGCTCGTTTCTATTGTGGTTTTAAGATTATTAGAGCTGTTAATTAATTAGTAATGTCAACCAATAAATAATTATTAAGTGCGTCAACACATAAAATTAACAAGACCTCTGGTCTAGGCCCATTTTATATTTAGTATTATTATTTTTGTTCTATTGAAAGGCAAAGTTTATGTTCTTTACTCACTGTGAGTTTGTTAACACCCTAGTGTCATGGTGACACAATGTTGTAATTGGTGGAAATAAGGGGGATCTGTATGGACCCCTGATTTCCACCAATCACACGCCGAGGTCACCGTGACACCCTACTTTTGGGTGTCAACAAACTCAAGCTCTTATTTACTGAAGTTTCTGCGGAAAAAGACAACGACCATGATACTACTGCAGACGGGGTAATTTACGAGTGTGAGTTTGTTCATGTTAACTTAACGGATGTTATGGTAACATTTAACAGTGTTAAATGATTTTACAACATTGGTCCACACCCACCAATAAATGCCCGTTTTTCCATGCACAATAAATGCTCCTAGTTAATGCATCTTTCCCATGCATTCCTGTCACATACAAAATAACATATGCATATTTTATTTCTTCTTCATCATTTAACATTCTGCACGTTTTCTTTGTATCTCGTTCTCATCAAAATACCAATTAGCTCACTTTTTTCCTTTCTTGACTCAAACAAAACATGGTGATATTTTGTAGATGACCGAAGAAAAGGTAAAATAGCTCCATATCTTTATATATTCATATGTTACATAATAGCTAATTTGGTATAGTCATGTTCATATAAGCAAAGTTGGTGTATTTATATTTTCACATGTTTAGCTTTCTCCTAACTTAATACAGTAGAAAATCTGCAGGCTCTTATATGGATGCTAATAAAAGTTTTTCCCACAAAGAAATGAATATTTTAGACATTGATCTAAATAAAGAGATGCCTAATGAATGTGATGAGGGCAGTGAAGGCTCAAATTACAAATTTGAAGAGCCTAAAGTTGGTAGGGTATTTGACTCCATAGAAGAAGCATATACATTTTATAACACATACGCATGACAAGTTGGATTTAGTGTCCGAAAAATGAGAACAAATAGCAAAAATTCAAAAGTCCAGAGGCAAGAATTAGCTTGCTCGTGTGAGGGAACATATAAAAAAATTAAGACGTCGGAAAAAAAGAGAGAAAAAAGACGATTCAATTGTAAAGCAAAATTTATAGTGAATCGTATTTTCAATGACAAATACAGACTGACTGAGTTTGAAGCTGAACATTCTCATAGCCTTGTTCCGTTAGAGCTTTCTCATTATTTGAAATCACAGAGAAAAATCGACTTTTCACAAGCTGAACTTATGAAGAAAATGCATTCTTTCGGAATAAAGCAAGATCAAATTTTCTCTTATATGTGCGAAGAAGCCGGTGGAGCCAACAATTTAAATTTCACTAGGTTGGATAGCAATTATTTAATACAAAGAGCACGAAGAGAGTTTCTTAAGAATGGTGATGCTTAGTGTCTTCTCGAATACTTCAAGCAAAAAGAAGTGGAAAATAGACATTTCTTTTACTCTTTTCAAACACACCAAAATGGTGAGATACGCGGTGTATTCTTCTGTGATGCTAAATCAAGAAGGGATTATGGATTGTTTGGTGATGTGGTATGCTTTGATACAACATTTCGTACAAATAATTATGACATGCTATGTGCGCTAATTGTCGGCATCAATCATCATGGACAAACATCACTTTTCGGATGCGGCCTTCTAGATGGTGAAACGGTTGAGGCAGTAACGTGGCTATTTACTATTTTCTTGGAGGCTATGAGAGGTAAAAAACCAAAAAGTATATTTACGGATCAATCGGCGGCTACATCAAATGTGGTGAATAATATGTTTCCTGAATCTCATCATGGTCTATATTTATGGCATTTGTTCCAAAATGCTGCAAAGAACTTAGGTAATTTTGGGTATAAGTCCTTTTCATCACAATTTAACGATTGCATATATAACCCAGAAACTATAGAAGAATTTGAGCGAAGTTGGGATAATTTTATTGAAGTTAATGGGCTTAGGGATAATGAATGGCTAAAAAAAACTTATGAGCTGAGAAGGAAATGGGCACAAGTCTACAGTCGTTCTCATTTTTGTGCTGGTTTGACCACATCACAAAGGAGCGAGAGTATAAATAAATTCTTGAAGGATTATTTTAACCATGGTAGAATATTTCTTTGAGAGTTTGTAGGTCGCTACTCTAAAGCTATGGAAAATCGTTGTGAAAAGGAAAAAGAGGCTGAATATTTGACAAAATAAACAACGCCTAATCTTATTTCTAGTTGGTCCGTAGAGCGTAAAGCAGCAAAAAAATACACGAAGAAATTATTTTATTCGTTTCAGGAGTGTGTTAAAAAACCCTTGACTTATCATTAGAATTAGAAAATGATGATGGAATTATTCGCACATATAAAGTTGATGAAATCGAAGGATGTAAAAGGACTCGCAAAGTCTTGTATATTCATTCAGAGCAAATATTATCATGCATGTTCATGTAGAAAATTTGAGTTTTATGGGATTCTTTGTTCACATGCATTGAAGGTGTATCGTAACTTGGAGTATAAAAGATTACCTCCTCAATACTACTTAAAGAGATGGGCACAAGAAATTGTAGACGAAGTTATTTATGATATTCCGGCTGGAGATATCATCTCAAAAACTAATGACCCGCAACTAACAACTTATTATAGTGAGCTATCTCATATTTCACAAAAAATTGTATGCAAAGGTTCAAGGTGTTTTGATTCATATGTGTTGAGCAAATCATTACTACTAGGAGTAGAGAGAAAGATTAATGCTTTTACCATCTCTAACGATGAAGGTAGACAAAATTTGGAGGAGAGTACACCAACTAGTATTCATGTTAATGCTACATCGAACATGCAAGAGGAGCCACGATTGCGAAACCCAACAAAAAGACGTGTTAAAGGTCAATCAAGCAAAAGAATCAAAGGTCCTCTAGAAAAGAAGTATCAGAAAACAAAATTACCAAAAACAACATGTAAGTGCAAATATGTAGATTGGTTAGCTCTTCTGTTAGTCAATTTCTTGCATTGTTGTATGTGGATAGTTCAACATGTATTAATTTTCATGTTTGTAGGTGGAGAAGCAGTACATACCATGTTTCACAACGAGATCGATTTACATGTAAGGAAACAATCTCATAGTAAGTTTCAATCAAGGAATTATGCAGCAACTCAACAAGATAGGACATTTCTTTCAAATAATATCTTTATGTCACAAGAGGTATATGTCTTTAGACTAAGTCATATGGTTATAACAATGATAGCATTTCAAACTATATAACCCAAAATTTCTCATGGTATGTATATTTATGCAGGCTTCTTCTTCTTCTCACATGTACCCTTTTTTAAATGATCCTCCAAATGCACAACAAATGAAAACCTTTCTGAATTCGTCGGCTGCTGAATTTAAAGATTTTCTAACATTATAGAAAGTCATATTCAGTAAGTACGTTTTAATTTGGCTTACATTGATATATCTTTGTTCCACATAATTTACATGTTTGTAGTTTATGATTGGTTTTAAAATATGTTTATACTTTTCAGGCTTGCTGCATGTGGATCATTGCTGCATGTTTAAGATTTTCAGGTTATTATTAAGATTGTATTATGTGGATCCTTGCTGCATATGTGGAGGTCATTCTGGCTTCTTAAATTATTGTTATGAAGTAAGTTAATTTTGTATTTTTGGTCCCAAAAGTACTGTTACTTTCTTTCTTGCCATCGGGTACTAATATGGTGTTTTGTACTCATAAATCTTTTGCATTATTTAGTTCTTTTACTTGTGTCTGCTGCATGTATGAAATGCCTTTATTTATTTTTCATCTTGGCACAACCAGATTTGTTATTTTATGAGAAAATAGTTCTTCTTGCAAGGGGATAAGACAATATAAGGATAGTAGTTGGTTTTGCTGTATTTGCATTCTCCACGGCATTCATTTTCTGTAGCAGTGCATGTGTACTGTAAGAAATTGAGCCATATATTTTAAGCATATGCTAATTAAAGAAAAAACATAATAAATATAAGTGGGTATTTGCAGAAAAAAGGTACATGATGCCGCTCTTTAATAGCAGACATACATAAAATAAAAGAAAACTGCATGGGTATACAAATAGTAAGTTTGCAGGAAAAAAAACAGTATGCTTAATGTTACTGCATGGAAATATTATTGGTAGATGTTACACAGTGTAACTTACACTTGCAGAATATTAATAGAGTACAAACAGTAAGTTTGCGGTCTCATTTTAATTTCCAAAAAAGGGTAAAAGAATCGGGGATTGGTCGTCTTTGTGTTTGACTCCGGGGAAGTACAAAACTGGCATTTCGCATGGAGTTTTGGCTATGGCTTCCGCAAATAGCAAGCCCTTGGCTGCGGTAATATTTGAGCCTTTTATAGAATTGGATTTGAGTAGAAATGTGGATCGTGTGCCTGCTTCTGTTAATGCCTCGCTCGCTCGGCCATTAGTTTTCCGATGATTGTGAGGCCGCAATTATTGAACAGATCAATGTTGAATACAACGTATCATATGTGTACCATGCCATGTATGCGTACTTTGATCGAGATAATGTCGCACTGAAAGGCCTTGCCAGGTTCTTCAAGGAATCCAGTGAAAAGGAACGTGGTCATGCCGAGAAACTAAAGGAGTATCAAAACATAAGAGGGGGTAATGAAGCTTCAGTCAATAATGACACCCTTATCTTAATATGACCACTCCGAGAAAGGCGATGCGCTATATGCAATGGAGCTTGCACTTTCTCTGGAGAAGCTTACTAATGAGAAGCTGCTTCAGCTACACGAGGCAGCAGACCGATCTAATGATCCTCAGCTTGCTGACTTAGTGGAAAGTGAATTCCTAGCTGAATAGGTTGAAGCCATTAAGAAGATATCTGAATATGTTGCTCAGTTGCGAAGAATTGGGAAGGGGCATGGAGTTTGACATTTTGATCAAATGCTTCTTCATGAAGGAACTGCTGCTTGAGGAGACATTTCAATCTTTTAGTAGTGTTATGCAGTTAGTCTTGGTTAGTAGCTAGCAGCGGGCAGACACTGCGATGCTTGCAAGAAGATGTAGTCCTTTTTCAGAAACAGAAGATATGCAACATCTATAGTTCCATGTAAAATGACTGTTTTCTAGCTCTTTTGCGTTCTCGTTTCATTTTCAGAAAAAGCAGGTTTGGGATATTCTGTACGTAGGTAGTGTTAGCTAAACTTATTGGCTGAAACCCCAAAACCGTATATTTCTATAAAAAAAAGTAAGTTTGCAGAAAAAAGAATAAAGTATGCTTAATGTTACTATATGGGAACACTAATTGGTACATAACAATAACATGAGGTATGGTTACGCATGGAAAACCGGGCATTTATTGGTGGGTGTGGACCAATGCTGTAAAATCATTTAACACTGTTAAATGTTACCATAACATCCGTTAAGTTAATGTGAACAAACTCACAACTCGTAATTTACACCAGACTATTCCAACAGTCGCCAAGGGAATCATCATGGCTGACGGCAGCATTTTATGTTGTTTAATTAAAACCCTACTGCTTTGCTATAATATATTGGTTATATAAGACTAATCAATTATAAACTCCATACACAAGTTTGAAAATCAAATTTCCATTATATATGAATTTGATATTATTATTTTTTGAATAATAGTTGTTGCAATGAATGTAAAATAATATAAATTATAGTAATAAAAACAACATCAGAATGTTGTATTAAGTAACAACGATAAACACAACTTCGCTATTAAGTAGAAACAACATACCTACTAACATGAAAGATTACAAAAATATATGTAAACAAAATAATAATAATATAACCCGAATGTAAAAGAAAATTCACTCTTATGATTGTCATGATAATTTTCTTAAGATTTTATTTAGAGTCTCACAAGATACAACAGACGTGATCTACTCGAGATTGTGGAAGGCCCTTGAGCCAAGTGAATTGGGCAACCCCTTATGGTTGGGGCAACCAAGGAGAAAGAAGAACAGTGTTTTAGTGTTTTGTATACAAATAAATTAATGTTCAATAGCTCAACAAAGTGGATTACTTGGTTTTGTGTACAAATAAATTAATGTTCGGTAGCTAAACAGAGTAGAATACTTGGTTGAATGGTTAAGGGCTTGTATTTAGGCATGTGTGCATGGGTTCAATGCCAAACAGCTTCATTTTGGGGCAACTTTTTTCCTTTTTTTTCCTTTCCTTTTGTCATTCTTTTGTTGGGCTTTTAATTTAGCCTTGCGCAACCCACTACAACGGGCCGGCCCTAGACTGTGGTAGGTATGATCTTCTATACGATATATAAGACTAATCAGATTTTATCAGAAACGAAGAGGAAGAAGAGAATTTTTTTTAGATGCAAAGTGGTCTGGTTTCCTTCTTCTTTTATAGGAAAATTCGCACCAGCTACATCCGTCGAGAATACCATATCTCTTCGTTCATATATATTTTGCAATAGTAATTTCTATTTGAAAAACAGTGTACATTCAAACAATTGCAATGGTCATTTTCGTTGGGAAAAACTGTGTTCATTCAAATATACAATAATAATATTTGTTTGGAAAACAACGTCCATTTAAACAGTTGCAGCGGTCATTTCTGTTGGAAAATCCAAGTCCGTTCAAACTGACGTAGTTGTTACAGCCAACAGTCATTTCTTTTCAAATTTAAACCATCAAAAAACTGAACATTTTCATCCTACAAAAATATAACACGGTCCAATCTTATTGGATCCGCACCTAGCCCGGTTCGATTCGGTACGTGACAGACGGACGGTGGCGCATGCGTGTTTTTGTTAGTTTATGACCATGTAGGTCCTTTAACTCACACTAAATTATCTGACCATAAAGGTCAATAAAGTTTGAAAGTTTTACTATATAATCATAACAAGTTACATATTTTTGGTAGTGTGGGGATAATATCTCATTCATCATTACAACGACTTGTAATAGTCCTTCATATGGATGACATTATTTGTCACCCCACACAGTTCATATGAAAATAAAGTTATATCAAGGATAAACAGATATTTCACTTTGAATTTCGTTGGCGAAAACGGATATACTGGACTGGTTGGTGAATTATTTCATCTTAAAATGTCAGTTGTTTATGTATAAGTAGACAATAAATTTTACAATGCATTGCTCCTTTCACATCCAATCCCTTCATTGTGTTCATTTTGGTCTTAATCAATTTTGATTTTGTGAGTGTTTTATAGAGAATTCAAGCATTTAATATTATCATAGAGCCGAGCCAGCTCACGTAAGATAAAAGTGATTGCAACCATTAATAGTATCCTACGTATACTCCACCTTTTGTTTTCAAGATATGGTCATCATTAAATGAAAATAGTTTTAACCTTTTATACCAAGGATCAAAGATCTGGGATCGGCCTCTGGCATCATCATCAACTCACGGTCTGGTCTCGCAGCTCCTCAAAAACCCATAGTACCCTAAATTTCATATTAGATTTACATAGCAATATCGTGCGTAAACGTCAATAAAAGTGATAAAGTACTTTTTTCCATCTCTTTGGGTAATGATTTAAAATCACAAAAATCAGTATGAACCAAACCTAGTTGTTGGTACTTCTATCAGCAGTATGAAATGATTTTTTGATCTTTTTTTTTTTTTGAAAGTTAAGCGCTAATTTTTTTTAATCAACGAATTATTTACAATTTTAAGCTCTCAAGCATATACAAACATATGCAAGGCTTACAAAATTATTAATCTCAAAATATTACTAATGTCACTGTAGCAGATTACATAACCCACAAATCAAAAGACTATTGTGGTAAGGCAAATAACAGAAACTTGCTGCATAGCTCATTGAAGCTTGATGTATCTGATTAGTCGACCTCAAAATATCTTCCAATTTACAGAGTGACTCATGATAAGTTTGCTAGCCTCAGTTTATTGTTCTTGAAATTAAATGATGGAAGGGATGGTCACCGCAGTAGAAAGAAGGGCGTTGTTAACGATCAAACCTGAGCGTGTTACATTAGGAGGAGGTAGTTGAAAGTCTGAAGGAGGTTTCAAGTTTTCATATGGGGAAGATTTTGATGGCGTAGAAGCTAAAGGTGTTGATGTGCAGGATTTTGGGGCAATAGGAGAATATTTAGAAGTGACTGGGTTTATTACAGTGGTATGCATCACACCACATGATGTAGAGGTATTGCGCCCGCCTGAATTTCTATAACGACCTGAACTTCCCCGTAAAGGAAAGCACGAATTGAGTTGAGAACACGACTAATCAGAACACAAACAGAAGAACATTTCATTGCTTATTACAACAATTCCATCAGAATACAAGAATATAACATAGTATAAATAAATATTGTACATTCGATAAATATAAGAGATTTACAATTTACAATGCGGCGGAAAATAATACAAAACGCAACTGAAAGAGATAAACGGATACAGAGCTTTCCGAATATTATTCCAGGTGTAAACCAGGATCCTGTGAATATAAATCTGCAAAACCAAAACTACAAGCTGCCCGTGTGGAAAATAGGGGCACCCAGAGTTTAGGTTAAAACAATAAACTCCAGGTCAGTCATGTGACTGGTGTAAGAACTAAAACATTTATTAAATCTTTACTTTAAAATGGAGTAAATCAAGAGAACACGATGTATAACACGGAACGAGTTTCCTTCCGAGAATACCAGTGCATAAAACAAATAGCGCAATGCTTTTTGGAAAAATGAAGCTATTATAAGACCCAGGTCCCATCACACAATGCAACGCAAGACAGAGGATACGGTTTTGCCTTATAATAGCCAAACATGCTTGGTACGTTACAACAAATCATTTGATACTATTATAAGGGGTGCATAGTGTATAAAACAACTTCAAATATAAATGTATCAATCCTAGACGGCATGGGTACCATATATCATGTCGTCAATACTAGGCTCTACAATCAAAACCGCAATTGTCACGTATTGGAAGTTGGATTTTCATCTGTGAACCAAGGCAAGGGATCGTCCTTACCGCTTCGAGACAATCTAGCCCATGTCTCAGGACCCAGACACAGGTGGGCCCTTGGATCGTCAGGGCCGGTCCACTCGATGTGGATTAAAATGCCTGAACACTACGTTTGCCTGCCCTATGGGGCGTAAATCTGGTCTGTATAAAGACCATATCATCCATCGGCCCCGTAGTGCCGATATATCCGACGCGCCTCGCTATCCATCATCCACATAAGTAAAATATCTGGGCGTGCAAAACTCAGACACCACTCCTAGCTAGAAGGAAACACATGTCCTCCCTGAAGTCCTCTCCGGTTTCTGGTTCACACCGGGGTGTGAGGATCGCGAATCAACGTTATACACACAGCTATGCTGTAACACCCCACACCCGCTACGGTCACTCACTAAGGGAATGCCATAACATCGGTGGAGTATTTTAAGTGAATATAGAACAGAAAAATTACAACAAGACAGATATAAGTAATACTTGAGAATTTAAAACATCATTTCATTCCAGCGGAAAGTAAAACATGTTTGGTTACACCTAAACCATAAATAAGAGTCAAGTACATAATATCCATCCTGATAATATAAAAGTACATAATCCCACTACATAACTTAATAGCCATAATAGAAAAGATAAACTGAGCTTTACATCCCTGGTCCAAGCTCCAAAAGATAGATAAAGTAGTCTGATCAAAGCCCACTAGGCCCACTCTGATAACCTGAGGGTTGGGAAAAAGATAAAAACAACGGGGTCAGACATAAGTCTGAGCGAGTCCTATAACCTTAACAATACAATCATTAAAGTAATTAGGGTATGATATAAACAAGGTACGGTACCTCTGGGGATAATGACTACACTAAGTAGCCAACTAAACACAGGATGTACTAAGATAACCGAAAAGACGCATTTATCCACCCAAGGATAATTACTAGATTGCACCACCCCAGATCTACCCACCCAAGGGTAATTCCTACACTGCACCACACCAGTTCTACCCACCCAAGGGTAATTCCTACTTAAAGGTTGATCCCACTAAGTGTACTTAGTAATTTTACCCAGTAGTTTCTTGTACCCCTAGCAGACTACATAGGTGTCGTCTGCCCCTATCTCCACTAGGTGTACCCACTACTCCCCAAGCGATCGGCTCCCTACCGTAGATACCCGTGCTGGCCCCACAATGGGGTGTATCACTCCCCAAAGTGGCAACCCGATACAACAAATGGTGCACGGCTTATATCTACACGATGCAACAACGTCTTACCTACCAGCCCGGGTCCACACACGCATATGAAACCCGTTGGACTCGCGTTGCCACCGCTACCCCGTTTTGGCCTCTTATAGTCAAGCCCAATATGTGTGTCCCGTCCTCGACTTGGGTCGAGCCCACAAAGATACGTTTGGGATATTGGTTGAAATGGGCCCCCACAAGCTACTACTTAAGCTTGTCATTTTATCTAGTGCATCCCACTTAACCCCTTTTATAATCATGCCCACTTACATGTTAAGGTTTGGTTAAGTCATCTAATCATATTTCAATTGCCACTTAAGGCCCCCACAAGCTACTACTTAAGCTTGTCATTTAATTATATTTCAATTGCCACTTAAGGCCCTCACAAGCTACTACTTAAGCTTGTCATTTAATTATATTTCAATTGCCACTTAAGGCCCCCACTAGATTTCCACATGCCACCCAAGGCACTTACTTGATTCCCACATGCCACCCAAGGCACTTACTTAACCCTTTAATCATGTTTAATTACATGTTCCACTTTGGTTAAGTATTCTAATCGTATTTTCTATTGCCACCCAAGGCAACCCACTAGTTTCCTCATGCCACCCAAGGCACCCCCACTAGTTACTACATGCCACCCAAGGCACCCACTTAACCCCTCATGCCTCACTACATGCTAATTTGGTTAAGTGTTTCTTAATTAATTAAGATCGTAACCTTTATAAAGACCTCTCACATTAGACTGTCTTTTATGGCAGCTGGATATGCCGGTTGGTTCCGGGCAGCCTTACACCATAACGGAGTCTAACCTCGTGTCTTTACACTTGTCACGTATTTAGTTTATGACTAAGACCTCTCACATTGGGCCAATCATTTGTAGCCGCTGGATTTGTCGGTCGGTTCCGGGCAGTCTTATGCTACAAAAGGGTCCAACCTCGTGTCTTAGTAGATTAATTACACCTAATTAATCACCCCCATAATTTGTATTAATTATCCCTAATTAATTACAAATATTTAAGAATATGGGTAGACCTAACTCAATAGGTAAATTCCCAATTCCATAATATGGGTAGACCTAACTTAATAGGTAAATTCCCAATTATGTCCATCCACTTTACGGTATGTTTAATCATACCCACTTCACACAATTTTATGTGTTCATTAATTTTTACCCCATCGTCCCCACGTAAATATGTTAACATGACATACTTCAAAAGAGAAGATTCATCATACACACAATGGGTTCAACTTAGCATATCATGGGTTTAAAAGGTGTCAACTTGTATATATGACCATATACCCAACTTGCATAAATAACCAACCCAAACTTGCATGAATCACATATGTCATAAAGATGGTAACTTGCTTAAATGTTCATGTCATAGACCTATCATAAAGGTGTCAACTTGCATACATGTCATAGGTCTAAAAGGGATGAACTTGCACATGTACTTATGTCATACATAGAGGCAAACTTGCATATGAACTTGCATCATAACTTGCATATGAACTTGCATCATAACTTGCATATGAACTTGCATCATAACTTGCATATGAACTTGCATTATAACTTGCATATGAACTTGCATCATAACTTGCATATGAACTTGCATAACATGCCATACTTAGAGGCAAACTTGCATATATTATGCATATCATAAAAAGAGACAAACTTGCATATGAACTTGCATCATAACTTGCATATGAACTTGCATCATAACTTGCATATGAACTTGCATCATAACTTGCATATGAACTTGCATCATAACTTGCATATGAACTTGCATTATAACTTGCATAAAACCAAATACTTAGCATGCATAAAACCAAATACTTAGCATGCATAAAACCAAATACATAACTTGCATAACATGTTACATATAACTTGCATATAATCTCACATATAGTTTGCATAACATGTTACATATGCATCAATGTTCAACATAGTGTTTTGCATAGTGAGCATCATAAAACATAGCATTAAACTTGCATATAGCATAAAACTTGCAAAACACACAACATACACTATACTAAGCTTGCATAAGCACATTTTATCCACAAACATAGCCATATCTTATCATATCCTATCATAATCAATTTAACAATTGATTATTAAGGCTATAGAACTCACCACTAAACTCCCATAAGCAAACCCTTGCCAAAAATCACCCAAAAACTCTAGCCTTGAATATAAAGCTTGCAACTTGATGATGAATGCAAGCTAATGATCACTCATACAACTCAAAGATGCTTGTATGAACATGAAAGCCTTCATAGAAATAGTTTTATAAGAGGATGGAGGCTAGGGCTTTGAGTGGAGGCCATGATCATAGAAAATTTTGGCATAGTTTAGTTAGAGTATAGGATTATGATCATTTAGGGCTAGCTTAGGGTCTTATTTATAGGATTAGGCAAGTGTTTTAGGCCATTAGATTAACCCTAAATTAGATTAGGACCATCAGATCTCGGAAGCTTCCAGAAACCAGCCCCAAAACACAGCCCAAACCCTGAAATGGTGCACCAGGTTAAACTGGTCGAGCACCCCCGTCGACACCCAAGTCGAAAGGGCTGTCGACTTGGTCCTAGCCAAGTCGACTGCCCAGTCGACAGGGCTGTCGACTTGGTCCTAGCCAAGTCGACTGCCCAGTCGACAGGGCCGTCGACTTGGGTAGCTAGGCGGGAATTCCCCCCCCCCCCCACGCCCAATGGCCCCAATTTTGAAATTTGAACCTGAATTTTTAAACTGTTTTGAACTTTGAATTTTCTGTAAACTTCATTGGGCCATAACCGGGCCATACGGACTCCGATTCTCGAAAACTCGGACTCTATTTCGCGTATTTTTCCGAGACGAACGCAATGACGCAGCCCGTTTCCCCCAATTCTCACATCTGAGATTATTTATTCTGTAATTAGTGAATTTTAGCATTAACCGAAATTCGGGGTGTTACATTCTCCCCTCCTTAAAAGATTTCGTCCCCGAAATCTCTAAGCTAAGGAGAATGCATATCCTACCATCCAAACAACCATCTACTCAATCCATCAAACACGGGCATCCATTGTCCTTAAAACAATTTCTAATGATGTATGAGCATATGCAAAAAGTGTGTGTATATGTTCCCTATCTAATGTATGAACATATGCAAACCATGATAGTGCCATGCATCCATTATGTATGCGAGAGAACCCTATCGACACATACAATATCTACATGAGTGCACAATCATTCACCAAAATGCATCATCCATATGATAACACAATCATTATACATCCAAAAATATAGCCACCTACACACAATTATATGCAATATGCAATATGAAGTGATTGAGCCGATCCAGTGTCTAGAGTGTGTGTATATGCATCCACGAGCAACCACTTGCATCCACACGCATCCATCAAACATAACATGTCTCAAACACATGTTTCAACCATAGGTTTACCCTATCTAAAGGTCAAAGGTACTAATGAGAGGACATACTAAAGATAAGATAAGCACTAGACAAACGATAAAGGAGACGTTTAAAGGACATACCCTCAAAAAGGAATGGGTATAACGAACGCATCTTCGCTTCTGTCTCCCCAGTAGAATTTCTCTCACCTTCTCCCCTTTTCACTTTGACTAGTCGAACCTCTCTGTTTCTCAACTCCCTAATCTCTGACCCAAGGATGCGGGTAGGAGCTCGTCGAATAATCACATCACGCTCTACCTTTACTTCTTTAAGCAAGCTCGGCTCTACCGCCTCTGCGGTCTCATGTAGGCACTTCCTCACATGGAATACATCATGTACACCACTAAGTCTGTCGGGCAACTCCACCAATGGAAGATGTTCTTCTCATGTACCTCCAAAATCTAAGATACATAGCCTCAAAAGGTCTTCTAAAATACGATTCACCCTCTCGGTCTGGCCGTCCGTCTGAGGATGATATGCGGTACTCAAACACAACTGAGTCCCTACCGCCTTTTGCAAACTCTTCCAAAACTCTCTAGTGAAGATAGGATCTCAATCGCTCACTATACTGGAAGGTACACCATGCAATCTAATAATCTCTCGAATGTAAACTGAAGCTAGCCATGGGGAAGTTCTCTTACTCTTCACGGGTATGAAATGGGCACTCTTAGTAAGTCTATCTACCACAACCCAAATTCCCGTATTACCTTTCCTCGATCACGGTAATCCATCGAGACACTATTCCACTTCCATAGCGGAACCTCCAATGGGTGAAGCAACCCACCGGGTTTCTTCTGATCCGCTTTCACTTGCTAGCTCACCAAGCATCTAGCGACATACTCGGCCACATCTTTCTTCATACCGGCCCAAAAGAAAACTCGCTTCATGTCTTGGTACATCGTGTCCCCACCAGGATGAATGGTCATCTTCGACCGATGTGCATCATCAAGTATAGCCTTCCTCAAACCCTCGTCTTGCGGTACACAAAGTCTACTGTCTCTCCGCAACCACCCCTTACCATCTAGGGTGTACCTACTCAAATGGCTGGACGACTCCCCCCCTTATGAGCTTCTCTACTAACTCAACCAACTGTGGGTCGTCTCGCTGTGCCTCGCCAATCCGTCCCAAAAGAGTAGGCCTAACCTCCAAGGAGGCTAGCAAACTGGGTACAAAGTCAACGGAAGGTCTAAAGTCAAACATAGAAATAAACTCTAAGCTCCGTCGTTCAACGAACAATGAACTCAAGGACAACCTTTTTCTACTTAAGGCGTCTGCTACCACGTTACCCTTGCCATGGGTATACGCTATCTCAAACTCATAGGATGCTAAGAATCCCATCCAAAATCATCACAACTGTCCATCTCTCACGCAGACCACCCTAGTCGAACTCGACATCCCCCAAATGCAAGCCCCAAAGGCCTAAACCAATATCAGACAAACACCCAAGGGATACCTCCTTCGAATTCAGACGACCTACGTGAGATGATACTAGTAAAAACGGCTAAATAATTAAGCCCTTGTCCAACTCTGGATGTCCTCGCCAGTCTCGCTCCAAAACCACCGTTTATCCCATAACTGGCTTTGCTCAACCTATTGAGCACATACGAAAACTTATTTCGCTCCTAGGAAAGACCAAGATGTCATTTACAAAGACCATCACGAACTTATTTAGGTACTCCCTGAACACCCTTCTCATCAAGTCAATAAAATATGCGGGGGCATTCGTCAAACCAAATGGCATCACCAGCCACTCATAAAAAAAACCATCCGGAGTCCTAAAGGCAGTCTTCTCCATACTATCCTCAGCCACTCTCAACTGACGAAACCCCGTGGCTAAGTCCAACTGCGAAAATACTGAGGCGCCCACTAACTGATCAAAGAGATCATCAATCCTCGGCAATGGGTGTCTATTCTTCTTTGTGCGTTTATTTAGTTCTCTTTAGCCTACACAAAGTCTGAGGGACCCATCCGCCTCCGTGGCAAAGACTACTGGAGCACCCCACTCCGATATACTTCGTCTTATGAACCCCTTCTCAAGCAAATCGCCTACTTGCTTATGGAGTTCCCTCCTCTCACGAGGAGCCATGTGGCACACTGGCCAAGATACTGGTTTGGCATTGTCTATCAGATATATTTGGAAGTCAATATCCCGCTCCGGAGGTAAGCCCTTCACCTCCTCAAACACATCCGAGTATTCCCGGACCACTCTAACAGATCGCAAACTCTCGACCGACGTGTCAAGCGATTCTAGATAACTTAGCATAACAGATTCCATGGGATTACAAGAGATCTCGAGAGTGTTATCCAAGCGGGTCATAAACCTAACAATTCTCCCTTCAAAATCAAGAACGGAACCATTACTGGATAACCAGTCCATGCCCAAAACTACCCCATAGCCCGTGAAGCCCAAAAAGCATCACATCTAAACTCAACGCTAAGTATAGAAACTTTCAAACCCAAACACATCATGGAGCCCCCAATTGGGTTTGAAACAACTAAGGGATCATCTACTAAACTGGTGTCTAAGTGCAGTGACTCAACTAACAACGATGAGATAAACGAACTCGGTGCGTCAGAATCAAATAAAGTTCGAACCGGATAATAAAGAAATCCAAATTCCAACCTAGACGGTCTTATCCCCATCTGGTACGCTAGCCGTGAGGGAATACAACTACCCTCTAGAAGATTCCATACCTTGCCCTTGCCCCTTTGGACAACCCTATCAAGGTGTCCTATTCCTCCCAAAAGGATAACTACTCACCTTCTTCATCCCATTCTCCACTCGTAACCTCCCACCAATGAGGTTTCATCCTTCATTAACCAAACAACTATTTGAGCCTTCCTCCCATCGTCTATCCAATAGGTACCTACCAGTCCTCCTCCTTCTTGAACCAACTTCTAATCTGACTAACGTCTAAGTCCCTCGAAGTGGTTTTCCATTCTTATCTATCTTAGAAAGATCATCTATACACGGAGGGGAAACTCAAAACGAGAGAGGAAGAGATTCAAAACGGAGAATTCGAAAGATATAGATATGGCTATTGGGGATTATGCTTTTCTTTCAAAAACTTTTCTCTTAAAAGACATGTTTTTGAAAATACTCCTTTCAAAAATATTCTTAGAAAATAGTTTTTCTAAAAATTTTATCTGTTCTGGTAACCTTAAGCTCTGATACCACGTGTAACACCCCACACCCGCTACGGTCACTCACTAAGGGAATGCCATAACATCGGTGGAGTATTTTAAGTGAATATAGAACAGAAAAATTACAACAAGACAGATATAAGTAATACTTGAGAATTTAAAACATCATTTCATTCCAGCGGAAAGTAAAACATGTTTGGTTACACCTAAACCATAAATAAGAGTCAAGTACATAATATCCATCCTGATAATATAAAAGTACATAATCCCACTACATAACTTAATAGCCATAATAGAATAGATAAACTGAGCTTTACATCCCTGGTCCAAGCTCCAAAAGATAGATAAAGTAGTCTGATCAAAGCCCACTAGGCCCACTCTGATAACCTGAGGGTTGGGAAAAAGATAAAAACAACGGGGTCAGACATAAGTCTGAGCGAGTCCTATAACCTTAACAATACAATCATTAAAGTAATTAGGGTATGATATAAACAAGGTACGGTACCTCTGGGGATAATGACTACACTAAGTAGCCAACTAAACACAGGATGTACTAAGATAACCGAAAAGACGCATTTATCCACCCAAGGATAATTACTAGATTGCACCACCCCAGATCTACCCACCCAAGGGTAATTCCTACACTGCACCACACCAGTTCTACCCACCCAAGGGTAATTCCTACTTAAAGGTTGATCCCACTAAGTGTACTTAGTAATTTTACCCAGTAGTTTCTTGTACCCCTAGCTGACTACATAGGTGCCGTCTGCCCCTATCTCCACTAGGTGTACCCACTACTCCCCAAGCGATCGGATCCCTACCGTAGATACCCGTGCTGGCCCCACAATGGGGTGTATCACTCCCCAAAGTGGCAACCCGATACAACAAATGGTGCACGGCTTATATCTACACGATGCAACAACGTCTTACCTACCAGCCCGGGTCCACACACGCATATGAAACCCGTTGGACTCGCGTTGCCACCGCTACCCCGTTTTGGCCTCTTATAGTCAAGCCCAATATGCGTGTCCCGTCCTCGACTTGGGTCGAGCCCACAAAGATACGTTTGGGATATTGGTTGAAATGGGCCCCCACAAGCTACTACTTAAGCTTGTCATTTTATCTAGTGCATCCCACTTAACCCCTTTTATAATCATGCCCACTTACATGTTAAGGTTTGGTTAAGTCATCTAATCATATTTCAATTGCCACTTAAGGCCCCCACAAGCTACTACTTAAGCTTGTCATTTAATTATACTTCAATTGCCACTTAAGGCCCTCACAAGCTACTACTTAAGCTTGTCATTTAATTATATTTCAATTGCCACTTAAGGCCCCCACTAGATTTCCACATGCCACCCAAGGCACTTACTTGATTCCCACATGCCACCCAAGGCACTTACTTAACCCTTTAATCATGTTTAATTACATGTTCCACTTTGGTTAAGTATTCTAATCGTATTTTCTATTGCCACCCAAGGCAACCCACTAGTTTCCTCATGCCACCCAAGGCACCCCCACTAGTTACTACATGCCACCCAAGGCACCCACTTAACCCCTCATGCCTCACTACATGCTAATTTGGTTAAGTGTTTCTTAATTAATTAAGATCGTAACCTTTATAAAGACCTCTCACATTAGACTGTCTTTTATAGCAGCTGGATATGCCGGTTGGTTCCGGGCAGCCTTACACCATAACGGAGTCTAACCTCGTGTCTTTACACTTGTCACGTATTTAGTTTATGACTAAGACCTCTCACATTGGGCCAATCATTTGTAGCCGCTGGATTTGCCGGTCGGTTCCGGGCAGTCTTATGCTACAAAAGGGTCCAACCTCGTGTCTTAGTAGATTAATTACACCTAATTAATCACCCCCATAATTTGTATTAAATATCCCTAATTAATTACAAATATTTAAGAATATGGGTAGACCTAACTCAATAGGTAAATTCCCAATTCCATAATATGGGTAGACCTAACTTAATAGGTAAATTCCCAATTATGTCCATCCACTTTACGGTATGTTTAATCATACCCACTTCACACAATTTTATGTGTTCATTAATTTTTACCCCATCGTCCCCACGTAAATACGTTAACATGACATACTTCAAAAGAGAAGATTCATCATACACACAATGGGTTCAACTTAGCATATCATGGGTTTAAAAGGTGTCAACTTGTATATATGACCATAAACCCAACTTGCATAAATAACCAACCCAAACTTGCATGAATCACATATGTCATAAAGATGGTAACTTGCTTAAATGTTCATGTCATAGACCTATCATAAAGGTGTCAACTTGCATGCATGTCATAGGTCTAAAAGGGATGAACTTGCACATGTACTTATGTCATACATAGAGGCAAACTTGCATATGAACTTGCATCATAACTTGCATATGAACTTGGATCATAACTTGCATATGAACTTGCATCATAACTTGCATATGAACTTGCATTATAACTTGCATATGAACTTGCATCATAACTTGCATATGAACTTGCATAACATGCCATACTTAGAGGCAAACTTGCATATATGATGCATATCATAAAAAAAAAAACTTGCATATGAATTTGCATCATAACTTGCATATGAACTTGCATATGAACTTGCATCATAACTTGCATATGAACTTGCATCATAACTTGCATATGAACTTGCATTATAACTTGCATAAAACCAAATACTTAGCATGCATAAAACCAAATACATAACTTGCATAACATGTTACATATAACTTGCATATAATCTCACATATAGTTTGCATAACATGTTACATATGCATCAATGTTCAACATAGTGTTTTGCATAGTGAGCATCATAAAACATAGCATTAAACTTGCATATAGCATAAAACTTGCAAAACACACAACATACACTATACTAAGCTTGCATAAGCACATTTATCCACAAACATAGCCATATCTTATCATATCCTATCATAATCAATTTAACAATTGATTATTAAGGCTATAGAACTCACCACTAAACTCCCATAAGCAAACCCTTGCCAAAAATCACCCAAAAACTCTAGCCTTGAATATAAAGCTTGCAACTTGATGATGAATGCAAGCTAATGATCACTCATACAACTCAAAGATGCTTGTATGAACATGAAAGCCTTCATAGAAATAGTTTTATAAGAGGATGGAGGCTAGGGCTTTGAGTGGAGGCCATGATCATAGAAAATTTTGGCATAGTTTAGTTAGAGTATAGGAGTATGATCATTTAGGGCTAGCTTAGGGTCTTATTTATAGGATTAGGCAAGTGTTTTAGGCCATTAGATTAACCCTAAATTAGATTAGGACCATCAGATCTCGGAAGCTTCCGGAAACCAGCCCCAAAACACAGCCCAAACCCTGAAATGGTGCACCAGGTTAAACTGGTCGAGCACCCCCTATCGACACCCAAGTCGACAGGGCTGTCGACTTGGTCCTAGCCAAGTCGACTGCCCAGTCGATAGGGCTGTCGACTTGGGTAGCTAGGCGGGAATTCCCCCCCCCCCCCACGCCCAATGGCCCCAATTATGAAATTTGAACCTGAATTTTTAAACTGTTTTGAACTTTGAATTTTCTGTAAACTTCATTGGGCCATAACCGGGCCATACGGACTCCGATTCTCGAAAACTCGGACTCTATTTCGCGTATTTTTCCGAGACGAACGCAATGACGCAGCCCGTTTCCCCCAATTCTCACATCTGAGATTATTTATTCTGTAATTAGTGAATTTTAGCATTAACCAAAATTCGGGGTGTTACATATGCTATATTAAAGTCATGCTTTGATCATCAACCACAAGACTCTGCTTTTCAACAGAAGCCTTGATCCTTTGCATCTTCGCATGCCACACAGGCAGTTCACGCTATGAAACTGATATCTATCAATCACACAGAATGAATTCCGATGTCAGACACACATCCATTTACAAGTTCGTTCTGGGTCTGAACGAAACCGAAGGCACCTTATTCCTCGTCCCGTATGTCCAATACAGGAGAGAAGTCCTCGCATATCCGGTCGATCTCCAAGTACGTCTGGAACGATCCCCACTTATTAGCTTGTCTTGGGTGTTCAGCCCAATCAAGACATCGGTAATCATCCAAACGATGTGAAGACCTCCGGTCTTCAACCACCGTCTTCATCCTCAACATATCGTCGAATCAGTTATTCAGAATGGGATAAATCCCGTTTTTCTGAATAACTCGTGTAAATAATAAACAAGTGCTATAAAAACACAACATACGCCTCATTTCAATCCAGAATATTCTTTTTTTTCAAATATTCTTATACTTTGGGAAAGGTTCCCATTAATTTTATCAAAGATAAATTCTTTAAATTTATTCTTTAATTTTCCTTTGGATATCAATTCAAACCAAATTTTGGTTTATCCAAACTAGTCGGGATTAGCGAACCTTACCGAAGTAATCATTTATTTAATTTCCCAATCCCAACTTATTCATCCCATGAAGTAAAACTGGTAATACTTCATATCTAACACCACGGTGTTATCGGTAAAATTAATTACCATTTCACGTTCAAATCTAATTAATGATTTAATTATCGCTTGGAGCAAAACTGGCGATACTCCATTCTCGATCATTTCGTGAATTTGATAATTTTAGTTATCAAGTTCACTTTTCAATCTATTCCAAGATTCATTAAAACTTTAATTCAGTTTTAATCTCCAAAAATCATTACTTAATGATTATTCCTAGTTAAGAAATTAATCTTATCTTTAACTGGGTTAAAGAACTAATGTCATTTAAAACACAGCTCACGGTAAACCCAAAATAACATCCCATTAACAATGGAATCTTCATGGAAAACCGATCAATATATATAATCGATATGAATTTCCATATCCAACCGATAATTTAAATGGAATAATGGCAAAGCCTTTTGAATTCCATATATAGTAACAGTCTTCCTCCACAGAAGTTCACTTCGATTATTACTAAATCAAATTCCATTCCATTCCAATTTATTTTATTAAACTGAAAAAAATTTCTTTGGAAATTTACCCTAAATCTTAATTAAAAGATTTATAAATTCCAAATCCCATTTCACTGTAAATCGGGTTAAAGAACGAATGTCGTTAAAAACACAATTCACAATAAACCCAAGTCGCATTCCATTTCAAATCTAATTAAGTGTTAATTAATTGGTAATTCTTCTCTACATCTTAATTAAAAGATTGATTATTTTCACACGGGGTTTCAGAACAGTGTTACTGAAGACCCCATCCCATTGGTCTCTAACCGTAAATTAGTAAAAGAACAATTCCCTAAGTATTAACCCCGAAGGCCGAAACCAACATCAGATCAATACCCAGGAAACCATTCAACTTAGCTAATCTCCGGTTAGTTTCTAATTTTCTTAACTCCATTGGGTTTGAGAACAGTATTATTAAAGATACCATTCACGACAAACCCAAAACCTGATTCCATTGTTAATCGGGTTAAAGAACAAGTGTTATTTAAAACACCGTTCACGATAAACCCAAAAACCCATTTCAATTTAATTGGTAAACTTCATTAAATTTTAATAAAAAGATTTATATCTTTTCTCAACTGGGTTTAAGAACAGTGTCATTTAAAACATAGTTTACGACAAACCCAAAACTCAATTCAATATTAAATACAAGGCTCTCAATAGAAATTATATCCGCTTATATTCAATATTAAATTCTGAAATCAACAAATATTGTATTGGGAATAACGATATATATATCTTCCAAATTCCTCCACAATATCCGTATAATCAAGGAATCCAATATCGAGATATTCCAAAGATAATTTCGATTCAAACCCATTCCAATCTATATATTGGAAATTTTGGTTATTTTTAAAACCATTTCAAATCCAATTTATTTATTTAAAAATATTGGATTATAATTCTAGTTCATAACTAGCTCATTTCGATAAAAATATATTTTTATCTTTTCAAATATGGAATTTTTCATCCTAATTCTTTCCAAATCATTTATTATGATTTTACACAAATTATTGATATTTTTAATATTTTTGTCAAGGCCCGTACAGTCGATTTCCATAAACGGTCATCGAACTGCACTTACAACGACCTTTTCCAAATTTGATTTGGACATAATTCCAAATCCAACTGTTAGATTTCAAATCTCTTGTTGTCGTTGGAAAGGTCTTTTCGATATGAACCCAATGGTTCCGGTTTTAGGAGAAACCGACAATCGGATCCCCCGGAATGTCCATTCGAAGTCAATGGTCGAAATTCGCGAACTGCCGTGGCGCAGCGCGTTCTATTCAGGCCATTATATATAATATATATATATTATATATTTTGTCAATTTCCATTTAAAACGTATTTTATAAATTGTTTTAAATTCGTTTTCGAAACGATTTCAACTTCATATTCAATTTCAAATCAAAATTGAATATTCCATATCATTAATATATAAATGATAATATTTTCATAACATTAGATTTTGAAATCACTTCCTTTTCGATATTCATTATAAAAATGAATAAAATCGATATATATATCGTTCACGTCAAAATGGCGTTAATCTAATCAACATGGCTTTATATATTTAAATATTTTCGTGTCCATCCCAAATCGGACATCAAAATCAGATTTTGATCTTTTACTGAATATTATTTTAAAATATTCATTATTTTGAAATATTCGTTATTTTAAAATATTTATTCTTTCTGAACTGGAATCAGACATAGTCAATTACCATATAATGTTATTTATATGGATTTCATACAACACATGTATAGAACAACAATGATAAACAATCAACCATCATCCAGAGTGCATAACACAACTGCATAAGCGTTAAATATAAATAATTAACGCTTACAACAGCCTGTCAACCAATCGATTGACATACAACTAAATATTGGGATTAGTGTATGTCTAATATCATCCTAATACCCGTGTGGGGTTTTCAAACAACAAACACTGATTATTATTTGTGCAGTTGGGCGATGTGTAAAATAAATCGTCCCAATCCATATCGGTCAAATGTGTGTACATAAACAAATCATCCGATTTTTTATGAATATCTATTTTATTCATATATATGTTAAAAATTATATTTTTAACCATAAAATATTTTATTCAACACATGAATATTTTATTCATTCCATTCCACATCACAATCAATTTTCACAACATAATCAAATCAAACAAGTCATCCATGGTTTGTGGACGACGGGTGCCGGGTGCTGCTGAACACCGTCTACATCCTAATATATATTTTATCTAGAAAATAAAATTAAAGTGAGAAGTTCTCATCTTTGGGATCCACTCCACCGTTTCATTTCTGGATTTCTGAATGGCTTGGATTTGCCCGAAATTCAACGCAGTCTTTTCTACACTGTTCATAGTAAAAATCACATTTTTATTATGATGATTATATATTTAAAAATCTCATCTTTTTATTTTATCCCTGCGTGTATAAAGATCATATTTTTATAACGTTATATTATATATAAAAATCATATCTTTATAACGCTACATGTATAAAAATTATATTTCTATAATATTGCTACATAAATAAAAATCATATTTTTATACCGCTACTTTATTATAAGAATTATATTTTTATAATGCTACTGTACATATAAAAATCATATTTTTAAACCGCTACCTTTAAAATAAAAATCATATTTTTATTTGTTCACTTTCAATATAAAAATCATATTTTTATCGCTACTTCATATATATATAAATCGAATTTTTATCTTCCAAAAAATAATTCCATAATATGACTACTCCATTCATGACATTCATATGATAAAAATCATATTTTATCCACTAAAAATCGTATTTTTACATAACTAAAAATCGTATTTTTACATAACTAAAAGTCGTATTTTTAATTCACTATTATACATATAAAAATCAAATCTTTATTCTTTATAAAAATTCAATCTATTCATATTTTTATATAAACGATATTCACTACTAAAAATTACATTTTTAAAATGCTATAAATAATGAATTTTAAAAACTTACATTCGGTTGCGGTGGTCGGTGGATTTGCTGATGGTCAGTGGCGGTTTTTGGGTAGTGGTTCGGACTTTAGGAGAAAAGGAGTGAGAGAAGAAGGGGGTCCACGGCTGTCACTGGTGGAAGGTGGAGGGCGTGGGGTGGCTGACGTCGCGGCAGGGGGTGGCGTTGGTTCTGTGGAGGCGGTGCGGGTAGTTCCCATCGATTTTGGGGAGGATGGAGCTTTTGAGGAGGAGAGAAAGGGATGGGGCGTCGGGGTTCATCGGAGGGGGTCAGAGGTGGTGTGTTGCCGCCTAGGGAGGCGCGTCGGTGGGGGGCGGCGTTCGCTGGGTGGGTGGCAGCGGATTTTTGGTTTGGGGGAAAGTAACGGGCACAAGGGTTTAGGATTAGAGAAAGAGAGGGTGGGTCATTATATATATAATTTATTTTATTTATTTATTTTCCAAATCAAAGTGTTGACTTTTCCTTTCAACTCCAAACGAGACCCAACAACTGTCGCTTCCAGCTAATTACCCCCATTCCGAACACAATGAGATATGCATCGAAAGACAATTAGGCTGTTATGATCAATTTTCGCTAAATTTAAAATATAAATCATTATATTTTAAATTCAAACGCACATTCTAATTTATCGGGGCCACATATTGACTCCAAAAATTCCCAAAAAAAAAAATCGAGCTGTGTTTTGAGGATACGGTCCTAACAAAACAAATATCGTCGAATTTGGAGACCGTATGAAAAATGGTCATTTTCAGGTTGATCCAAATTGACTGAAATGGCCAAACACGTTTAAATTCGCCACGCACACATATTGATTCCAAAAATTATGAAAATTGGAATCAAGCAATAATTTGACATTTTGGATCCAACAAAAGTGGTCTTGTAGAAAACGGAGGTCATTTGCAAAATAGCTATTTTTAAGGGCTATATTTCCATAGCAACTGTTCTGAATTTTCAACTGGACATAACTTTTTATTCTCGCTATGAAATTTGGATTTTTCAGATTCGTTAGAAAGATATTTTCAAATAGATTCTAATATTTCTGGTTTTGCTAAAATCCGGTTTATTTTGAATCATGCACATTCATTTGAAACTTGAAATCGAATTTTCAAACTACCGCGCCATTTCCAATTCCTTTTGAATTTAAAATAAATATTTATATTCTAACTTCGATTTATATAAATATATACATTCTGATTCTATTCAAAATAAATTTCTAGTCGTTATTATTTAAAATAATTCATTTTAAATATTCAAAATTCATTAAAATTGCCAAAATAAAAATTTTAAATTGGTTTTGATTTTCCGGGTTGTTACAATCTCCCCCACTTAAAATCTTTTGGTCCTCGAAAAGGAACGGAGCTGGAAGTTGTTTTACTAATTAACACAACTTTCATTCGGGCTTTCATTCTTCAACTTTTCAGTTTCTAAGAGTTTCTAATTTTTCAAAAATTTGGCTAACACCCTAAATTTTTGAAAAATTTCGCCATAACCTCCTTTGTACGGGGAGCAATGGGAAAATCCCCAAACCGCCACCAAGCCCTCTCGTCTCAAAAAGAATTAGAAAAAGGCAAGCAGCTAGCCAATCAGCTCATAAAATCATCCAAACCCAATAAATTAGTAAACATGTACCTATTTCTCGGGCATACAATTTTATTCCTCTTCTCTATCCTCCTTGCTATGACATGTTCAATGTATATACATATATATGCATGCAATTTCAATCAATTTTCAAATCAGTTCAACATTCGACACAATTTGATTATATTTACCGTTCATGATCATATTGGTTTCATTATTCTAATTAGTGAAACTAATAATCAAACAACACAACCAACAATCAACTAGTTGATTAGATTTTCCAACATGTATTTTTTACATATATAGTCAAAATCATGTTTTTGATGCCAAATCACAACAAATAATCCTATCTAATTTTGGTTCTCACACCAGTCAATTGGAGATATATAGACATCCCGCTTTTGAAACTCGAACATAAACTCTGATGATACTCAAGTAATCATCAGAATCATCTCTGGGCGACTAGAGTGTGATTTTACATCTATCCAGTATATTTGAGGCTTCAAATACACGTTAATTACGCGTTTATTCAAAATCTTCATATACTCTATTGTCCAAATTCAATATAAAATAAATATTCAAATACGAATAAAATGGTTTAAATTTTCAAAACAAAATTTGTTTTAAAAAACACTAATCTTTACACTCGTTCTAGGATACTACTGATCCCATCTCTAACGAGTCATCCTTATTGGATATAACTAATCCAATCTCTGATGAATTCTTTTGTTTGGTTCTAATGCGTCTTGTTCTCGAGCACTATAAACCAAAGCTCTGATACCAAATATAACGACCCGAACATCCCCGTAAAGGAAAGCCCGGATTGAGTTGAGAACATGACAAATCAGAACACAAACAGAAGAACATTTCATTGCTTATTACAACAATTCCATCAGAATACAAGAATATAACAGAGTATAAATAAATATTATACATTCGATAAATATAAGAGATTTACAATTTACAATGCAGTGGAAAATAATACAAAACACAACTGAAAGAGATAAACGGATACAGAGCTTTCCGAATATCATTCCAGTTGTAAACCAGGATCCTGTGAATATAAATCTGCAAAACCAAAACTACAAGCTGTCCGTGAGGAAAATAGGGGCACCCAGAGTTTAGGTTAAAACAATAAACTCCAGATCTTTCATGTGACTGGCATGAGAACTAAAACAGTTATTAAATCTTTACTTTAAAATGGAGTAGATCAAGTGACCACGCCGTATAACACGGAACGGGTTTCCTCCCGAGAATACCAGTGCATAAAACAAACAGCGCAATGCTTTTTGGAAAAATGAAGCTATTATAAGACCCAGGTCCCATCACATAATGCAACGCAAACCGGAGGATAGGGTTTTCCCTTATAATAGCCAAACATGCTTGGTACGTTAAAACAAATCATTTGATACTATTATAAGTGCATTGTGTATACAACAACTTCAAATATAAATGTATCAATCCTAGACGGCATGGGTACCATATATCATGTCGCTAATACTAGGCTCTACAATCAAAACTGCAATTGTCACATATTGGAAGTTGGATTTCCGTCTGTGAGCCAAGGCAAGGGATTGTCCTTACCGCTTCGAGATAATCTAGCCCATGTCTTAGGACCCAGACACAGGTGGTCCCTTGGACCGTCAGGGCCAGTCAACTCGATGTGGATTAAAATGCCTGAACACTACGTTTGCCCGCCCTATGGGGCATAAATCTGGTCTGTGACTATATCATCCATCGGCCCCGCAGTGCCGATATATCTGAGGCGCCTCCCTATCCATCATCAACATAAGTAAAACATCTGGGCGTGCAAAACCCAGACACCACTCCTAGCTAGAAGGAAACGCATGTCCTCCCTGATGTCATCTCCAGTTTCTGGTTCACACCGGGGTGTGAGGCTCACGTATCAATGCTATACACAAAGCTATGCTATATTTAAGCTGTGCTTTGATCATCAGCCACAAGACTCTGCTTTTTAATAGAAGCCTTGATCCTTTGCATCTCAGCATGCCACACAGGCAATTCACGCTATGCAACAGATATCTATCAATCACACAGAATGAAATACGATGTTAGACACACATCCATTTACAAGTTCGTTCTGGGCCTGAACGAAACCAGAGGCACCTTATTCCTCGTCCCGTATGTCCAATACAGGAGAGAAGTCCTCGCATATCCGGTCGATCTCCAAGTACGTCTGGAACGATCCCCACTTATTACCTTGTCTTGGGTGTACAGCCCAATCAAGACATCAGTAATCATCCAAACGATGTGAAGACCTCCGGTCTTCAACCACCGTCTTCATCCTCAACATATCGTCGGATCGGTTATTCAGAATGGGATAAACCCCGTCTTTCTGAATAACTCGTGTAAATAATAAACAAGTGCTATAAAAACACAACATACGCCTCATTCCAATCTAGAATATTCTTTTTTTCAAATATTCTTATACTTTGGGAAAGGTTCCCATTAATTTTATCAAAGGTAAATTCTTTAAATTTATTCTTTAATTTTCCTTTGGATATCAATTCAAACCAAATTATGGTTTATCCAAACTAGTCGGCATTAGTGAACCTTACCGAAGTAATCATTTGTTTAATTTTCCAATCCCAACCTATTCATCCCATGAAGTAAAACTGGTAATACTTCATATCTAACACCACGGTGTTATCGGTAAAATTAATTACCATTTCACGTTCAAATCTAATAAATGATTTAACTATCAATTGGAGCAAAACTGGTGATACTCCATTCTCGATCATTTCGTGAATTTGATAATTTTAGTTATCAAGTTCACTTTTAAATCTATTCCAAGATTCATTAAAACTTTAATTCAGTTTTAATCTCCAAAAATCATTACTTAATGATTATTCCAAGTTAAGAAATTAATCTTATCTGTAACTGCGTTAAAGAACTAATGTCATTTAAAACACAGCTCACGGTAAACCCAAAATCGCATTCCATTAACAATGGAATCTCCACGTAAAACCGATCAATATACATAATTGATATGAATTTCCATATCCAACCAATAATATAAATGGAATAACGGCAAAGCCTGTTAAATTCCATATATAGTAACAGTCTTCCTCCACAGAAGTTCATTTCGATTACTACTAAATCAAATTCCATTCCATTCCAATTTATTTTATTAAGTTGGAAAACTTTTCTTTGGAAATTTCCCCTAAATCTTAATTAAAAGATTAATAAATTCCAAATCTCATTTCACTGTAAATCGGGTTAAAGAACGAATGTTGTTAAAAACACAGTTCACAATAAACCCAATTCGCATTCCGTTTCAAATCAAATTAAATGTTAATTAATTGGTAATTCTTCTTTACATCTTAATTAAAAGATTTATTCTTTTCACACGGGGTTTCAGAACAGTGTTACTGAAGACCCCATCCCATTGGTCTCTAACCGTAAATTAGTAAAAGAACAATTTCCTAAGTATTAATCCCGAAGGGCGAAACCAACATTAGATCAATCCCCAAGAAACCATTCAACTTGGCTAATCTCCAGTTAGTTTCTATTATTCTTAACTCCATTGGGTTTAAGAACAGTATTATTAAAGATACCATTCACGACAAACCCAAAATCTCATTCCATTGTTAATCGGGTTAAAGAATAAGTGTTATTTAAAACACCGTTCACGATAAACCCAAAAACCCATTTCAATTTAATTGGTAAACTTCATTACATCTTAATAAAAAGATTTATATTTTTTCTCAACTGGGTTTAAGAACAGTGTCATTTAAAACACAGTTCACGACAAGCCCAAAATCCAATTTAATATTAAATATGAGGCTCTGAATAGAAATTATATCCGCTTATATTCAATATCAAATTCTGAAATCAACAAATATCGTATTGGGAATAACGATATATATATCTTCTAAATTCTTCCACAATATTCGTATAATCACGGAATCCAATATCGAGATATTCCGAAGATAATTTCGAGTCAAACCCATTCCAATCTATATATTGGAAATATTGGTTATTTTCAAAACCATTTCAAATCCCATTTATTTATTTAAAAATATTGGATTATAATTCTAGTTCATAACTAGTTCATTTCGATAAAAATATTTTTTTATCTTTTCAAATATGGAATTTTTCATCCTAATTCTTTCCAAATCATTTATTATGATTTTACACAAATTGTTGATATTTTTAATAATTTTATCAAGGCCCGTACAGTCGATTTCCATAAACGGCCATCGAACTGCACTTACAACGACCTTTTCCAAATTTGATTTGGACATAATTCCAAATCCAACCGTTAGATTTTAAATCTCTTGTATACATTGGAAAGCTCTTTTCGATACGAACCCAACGGTTCTAGTTTTAGGAGAATCCGACGGTCGGATCTTCTGTAATGTCCATTCGAAGCCAATGCTCGAAATTTGCGAACTGCCGCGGCGCGGCGCATTCTATTCAGGCCATTATATATATAATATATATATTATATATATTTCGTCGATTTCCATTTAAAACGTATTTTATAAATCGTTTTAAATTCGTTTTCAAAACGATTTCAACTTCATATTCAATTTCAAATCAAAATTTAATATTCCATATCATTAATATATAAATGATAATATTTTAAAAACATTTGATTCTGAAATCACTTCCTTTTCGATATTCATTATAATAATGAACAAAATCGATATAAATATCGTTCACGTCAAAATGACGTTAATCAAATTAACACGGCTTTATATATTTAAATATTTTCGTTTCCATCCCAAATCGGACATCAAAATCAGATTTTGATCTTTTACTGAATATTATTTTAAAATATTCATTATTTTAAAATATTCGTTATTTTAAAATATTTATTTTTTCTGAACTGGAATCAGACACAGTCAATTATCATATAATGTTATTTATATGGATTTCATACAACACATGTATAAAACAACAATGATAAACAATCAACCATCTTCCAGAGTGCATAACACAACTGCATAAGCGTTAAATATAAATAATTAACGCTTACAACAGCCTATCAACCCATCGATTGACATACAACTAAATATTGGGATTAGTGTATGTCCACTATCATCCTAACACCCATATGGGGTTTTCAAACAACAAACACTGATTATTATTTGTGCAATTGGGCGATGTGTAAAATATATTGTCCCAATCCATATCAGTCAAATGTGTGTATAAAAACAAATCGTCCGATTTGTTTATGAATATTTATTTTATTCATATATATGTTAAAAATTATATTTTTAACTATAAAATATTTTATTCAACACATGAATATTTCATTCATTCCATTCCACATCACAATCAATTTTCACAACACAATCAAATAAAACAAGTCGTCCATGGTTTGTGGACGACGGGTGTCGGGTGCTGCTAAGCACCGTCAGCATCCTAGTATATATTTTAATCAGAAAATAAAATTAAAGTGAGAAGTTCTCACCTTTGGGATCCACTCCACTATTTAATTTCTGAATGGCTTGGATTTGCCCGAAATTCAACGCAGTCTTTTCCACGCTGTTCATAGTAAAAATCACATTTTTATTATGATGATTATATATTTAAAAATCTCATCTTTCATTTTATCCCTACATGTATAAAGATCATATTTTTATAACGTTATATTATATATAAAAACCATATCTTTGTAACGCTACATGTATAAAAATTATATTTCTATAATATCGCTACATAAATAAAAATTATATTTTTATACCGCTACTTCATTATAAAAAGTATATTTTTATAACGCTATTGTACATATAAAAATCATATTTTTAAACCCCTACCTTTAAAATAAAAATCGCATTTTTATTTGTTCACTTTCAATAGAAAAATCATATTTTTATCGCTACTTCATATATATAAAAATTGAATTTTATCTTCCTAAAAATAATTCCATAATATAACTACTCCATTCATGACATTCATATGATAAAAAACATATTTTTATCCACTAAAAATCGTATTTTTACATAACTAAAAATTGTATTTTTACATAACTAAAAGTCGTATTTTTAATTCACTATTATACATATAAAAATTAAATCTTTATTCTTTACAAAAATTCATTCTATTCATATTTTTATATAAATTATATTCACTACTCAAAATTACATTTTTAAAATGCTACAAATAATGAATTATAAAAACTCACATTCAGTTGCGGTGGTCGGTGGATTTGCTGATGGTCAGTGGCGGTTTTTGGGTAGTGGTTCGTGCTTTAGGAGAAAAGAAGGAGTGAGAGAAGAAGGGGGTCCACGGCTATTAGTGGTGGAAGGTGGAGGGCGTGGGGTGGCTGACGTCGCGGCAGGGGGTGGCGGTGGTTCTGTGGAGGCGGTGGCGGGCTGTTCCCGTCGATTTTGGGGAGGATGGAGCTTTTGAGGAGGAGAGAAAGGGATGGGGCGCCGGGATTCATCGGAGGGGACAGAGGTGGTGTGCCGCCACCTAGGGAGGCGCGTCGGTGGGGGCGGCGTCCCTGGGAGGGTGGCGGCGGATTTCCGGTTGGGGGAAAGTAACGAGCACGAGGGTTTAGGATTAGTGAAAGAGAGGGAGGGTCATTATATATATAATTTATTTTATTTTCCAAATCAAAGTGTTGACTTTTCCTTTGAACTCCAAATGAGACCCAATGACTGTCGCCCCCAGCTAACTACCCCCATTCTGAACACAATGGGATATATATCGTAAGCTAATTAGGCTGTTACGATCAGTTTCCGCAAAATTTAAAATATAAATCATTATATTTTAAATTCAAACGCACACTTTAATTTATCGGGGCCACATATTAACTCCAAAAATTTCCAAAAAATAAATCTAGCTATGTTTTAATGATACGGTCCTAACAAAACTAATTTCGTCGAATTTGGAGATCATTTGAAAAATGGTCATTTTCTGGTCGATCCAAATTGACTGAAATGGCCAAACACGTTTAAATTCTCCACGCTTACATATTGATTCCAAAAATTATGAAAATTGGAATCAAGCAATAATTTGACATTCCGTATCCAACAAAAGTGGTCTCATCGAAAACGGAGGTCGTTTGCAAAATCGCTATTTTTAAGGGTTATATTTTCATAGCGACTATTCTGAATTTTCAACTAGACATAACTTTTTATTCCCGCTATGAAATTTGGATTTTTCAGATTCTTTGGAAAGATATATTCAAATAGATTCTAATATTTCTGGTTTCGCTAAAATCCGGTTTATTTTGAATCTTGCACATTCATTTGAAATTTGAAATCAAATTTTCAAACTACCGCGCCATTTCCAATTCCTTTTATGTTTAAAATAAATATTTATATTCTAACTTCAATTTATATAAATATATATGTTCTGATTCTATTCAAAATAAATTTATAGTCGGTATTATTTAAAATAATTCATTTTAAATATTCAAAATTTATTAAAATTGCCAAAATAAGAATTTTAAATTAGTTCTGATTTTTCGGGTTGTTACAATTTCCTTTTGGGGATTTATCAACATTAACAGAATTTTCATCAAAGAGATTACCTAGCAGATCCTCCTCCTCGTCAACTTGATTGATTTGCTCTATATTTTGAGCTGTAGCCTCCTAAATAGTATTGATTAGTGCTACGAAGCCAGTAGCAGCTTCAGCATTACCTCCTATATTATGATCAATCTGTAGACTATTGACTTGCACATTAGTGTTAGTATTAACCTCACCATTAACCACCTCAGTATTACCATTTCCATCATTCTCATGTGCTAAAGCATCAAAAGGATTTTTGCATTAACATTAGTCATGTCGGTGTCAACATTAACATTAGCCTTATCATTAGCAACCCCCTTCGTTCTCCAATACTTTTTAGCTTTTGTATTAACTGATGTCTAGTTACTTTTATTAGTATTTGTTGTGAACTTCCTATTATTCTGTCCAGTTTGATCATGAAAATTATCATGAAAATTATTTCCAAGATCCTCAACATAGTCTCCATCCACATCTGCCTTTGCATTAAATTCACATTTATTAGTTGTGTGGCCAAAAACCTTACAAGTGGTACAGATGTTGGGTCTCCAATCATAGGATAACCTAACAAATGGGCAATCCTTACCTAAACCATCAACCGCTATTCTATCTGATAGTTCAAACTCAGAAGAGATCTCAATTAAAGCCTTTGCATATCTAAATCTTTGCAACTTTTCAGTGTTATTATCAAAACATATCAATCTCCCAACATGACAAGAAAGCCAGTTTATACCCAATAACGTCCAAAGAATAATCGGGATTCGATAAAAATGGACCCATATAGGAACTTTTTTAATATGCGCTTGTGTATTTCCTATAGATGGATCCCATCTAGTTATAATAAACATTCGAGCTCTTATAAAAATAGGATTAGATTTTAAAATTCTTTCTCGATCTGATTCATTTGTAAACTTAAAATAGAAATGAACTCCATCTGATTTAATACTAACTTCACCATCTAATTTCCAAAACCGGTTTAAGAAATTTACCACTGAACGATACAATGTCGTGCCATCCAAGAAAAAGCCAACCTAGAAATTGCTCCAATAATTCATACCTTCCGCCCTGACCGTTTCTGGAAAATTCTTCGGAATACCATCCCTAGGGATGTCAAAGTGTTGAGGTTGAAATACTCCAGCATTTCGAGTGAGAGAACTAAAAAGGGAAGCATAGTCCAATTTCATGAAGGCAGGATACGAGGCGTTTGACAATTTCGCTACTACATATGTCCCACATTTGTAGTTTTTATTTATTTGGAGTTTAGGAACTAATACTAAATTTGACAAATTTTTTCCATTTTTTGGAAACTTATATGTCTAAATTTATGATGCCATAGTAAAATTTCAAGCTTAACCAAACAAGAAACTCCAATTTTATTAATAGCACAATTTAGATACATAATTTTATTGACGGCTACAACTATACTTCACTACAAGAAAACACTGATTTAGCATCAAAAATTTAGAACCGGAAATTTCCATCGCTAATTTGCGACGGATTTCCATGTGATTTGCAAGTGATAGGTTTTTGTATTTTCAAACTTTTTTCTTTTATTTATTACCGTCGTCTTCTGTTATCCTCACTAATCCGTTGCTAATTGTGTCAAATTACCGACAGAAAATTTCTTTTGCTATTTTCCGCTGCAAATACAGGCATAATACCGACGAATATTTATCGAAGCTATTTTGCAGCGGAATTCCAACAGATTTGCAAGAGATAAAAATATCAATTTATTATAATAATTATTATTTAATTAATAATAAATTTTAATACTTATGAAATGGTATCTAGTATTCAATAATTAATTTTATATAATTGTATTAATAATTACAATTGATAATTATAGTTGATACTTATATTTTATAATTATAGTTGATAATTATATTTTATATTTTGAAAAATTAAAAAGTTTGAAATCATCTTGAATAAATTTGAAATAAATCATAAAGTTTATAAAACCAAAGCCATCAAATTGGAAAAAGAATATAACATTGAATTTACGCCAGCGAACTCTGATATCTAATTACTTCTCCTTTTTTCGCCTTCTTCGCCATTCCTTCCTAAACCTAAATGTACAAATTATTCCCAATTTGCAAACCTAATTTCTTTTATCTACTTCAATTGCAATATGCTCTAAGGAAACAGCACAACCAAAGATGCTTGAAATTTGCTCCACCCTTCGATTAGGTTACAATAACATCTCGAACCATGGATTTCTTGTATTATGTTACAATATTCTAATAAGATTGATTAGAATATTGAGAAAAAAAATCGAAGTTGATCAGATTCCATTGAAGGAAGTCGGAGTAGCCACCCCTAAAATCCATTGGCATCGGTTCCTATCTGATGGATTGACAAAGGCCTTGCAAGGATCTTCCCATGCGAGTTGATTCAACGTTTTTGCCAAATACAAAGTGTCGAAGTCCAAAAACCAAGGATGTTTGAACCGATCCGACCCTTGGAGTTTGTATCAATCCGATTTGGTGTCTGATTCCTTGGCCGATCTGAAGGTAAAATATGTACATGTACATGTTAGTTATTGAAGGCGTTTTGCATAATAATTGACTAAACAAAAGTGGAAAGCAGGTTTTTCTCCTTAATTTATTTTATGTAAGTTCTAGTTGTTATTTTAATTTTGATAGTATTATTGTCTTTTTGGTAGGATGGACCTTTTGATTAGGTTAGATGGGAATAAGTATTTTTGATTGAGTTAGCAAATGATTTTTATCATCTAATCGTGGTGTTTGGGGTAGCCAAGCTGCGTTCCAAATATTGTTGCCTCAGCTTGCTGAAAATTTATCAACTGGTATTCAGACTCTATATTTGATACAAAATTGTAACCGTTTGCTAATTTGGAAAGCCAACAAGTCTTGTACATGTCTACAACCTTTACAAGTCCACTTCCAAATCATAGATATTTGAGTAGTGTCTGTCTGTTTAATTTCTAAGCTATGTGGTTCTATAGCTAGGAGAAAGATACACATCATCATTCTAGGCATAATCTAACATATGCTCAAATGTCAACAATTCATAATAGAAAACCTTCCAAAAGCAATGTATTTTCATTGATTTTTTTCTTTATCTTAAACGTCGGTTCAATTATTGTGCGTTTACTTCGATTTATTTTTTGCTAATTATTTAATGTAGTTAATATACACTGACTAACTCTATTTATATACATCAACATATACCTAATCTGGACAAGAAAATATAATAGCCAATATACATTGATAATTAGTTTAGAGAATGTCCAACAATTTACAAATATACTTGCCACTAAATTACGCATCGATGGAATTCGCAGAATTTTATATCGAAAGCAACATTTTACGAATATATAATAGACAATATATATTGCACTTGCAGAATAGTTCAACAGACAAATTTAAGTATGCTTCATGAGTTTGCCCACTCTATATATTTAGTGTGTTGCTATTCACACCCTCATTTAGACTACTGGTCACCTATACTAAAGGCCACCTCTTTTTTGTGTCTCTCTACTTCTTTACACCACCGAAATTATTCAATTTCTAATCGGCTACCACCTTTACCTTTAATTCTTCATCGTTCCTACAAAAAAAAGGCCTTTTTCTTGAAATTTTCTCCATCGCTTTACAAACTTGAAGATTTCCCTAAATTATCAACGCAATTTCAAGCGTCTAATCAGTTTATTAACACCCTTGAATCGCTCTACAACAGCATTCAACTTTTTCCCTGTTGTTTTACACCATCAAATCAGCGCGTTCTGCGAATCAAATATCTGAAATCACATCGTTTAGCAAAAGTAATTAACATACTTTCAGTTTTACATGAATAATAGTGATGGTAAATTAAGTACAAGTTACATACTTCATCAGTTGTAAAATGATCTGTCAACGGCATTTGATCGATCATCTTGTGGCCTATTGTTATCATCCATCCACATAGTTATCAAGTTTATTGTAAATCACATTTTCTTCCTACAAAAATCAAATAAAAATAATTAAAATGAAGTTTTTTGTAAATTTTGACATATAAATTGTTGTTATATGAAGAAAACCCTAAAATTCAATAACTTACAATGTCATTCTCTATTACAACGTCATCAAAATTAATGTCTTTCAAACGCGAAGTAGAGAGAAGGGTAAAAAAAAAAGCTCCTACAAAAATTAATACAAAACCCTTAAAAAAAATTCCTATAACAACAGAATAGATTATGCAGCATGATATACAAAACTAACCTCTTTTTTGTCTTTATCTTCCATCCTCTACTCAGCTAATTTGTTTTTTTTTTTTTTATGGTTTAGGGTCTGATATCTGAGAATTTACGTAGTTTGAGAAGAGAAGAGACAGTACGGCTGTTATTGACTGAGTGAAAAGAAATAAAGTGGTGGTAGAAAGTAGGTCAAAAATAATACAATTTATTAATTTTTTAAAGGTGGCCAGTAGTCTAAATGAGGGTGTGAATAGCAGCACACTATGTTTATATATTTATTTGCAAATGAAAGCATTACTCACTGCCTTAAACCCCTATCGTAATGAAGAGCAGTAATGGTCTTTTCTCATTTGTTTGCTCCATTGCTTTAGATTATCTTTTTATGCTACATTCTGTCTTTTGGACCAATGCAAAGTTAACTCTTTTTTCCAAAATTTCAAATCGCATGTGCTACGTACTGGTTTTGCTACAACGTATAAAAGAGGCTGCGTTTTGTATTCGACGGCTTTTGAACTATTCGGATTCTAGGGAAGTAAAAGTAAAAACATGTGAAGTAGGTGGACCGAATGAGACTGTCGCTACAAATAAGAATGAGAAGCTATGTACAACGACCAAAGGCAAAGTCCAAAAGGAAAACACAGCTTGAACCAGCAAACGCAAGCATTGCCTCTGAGAAAAGACCTTGTTATACCGGTCTTGTTGCATAATAAATATAAAGTTATACAGTATTAAATATATAACGCTTGTTACACTACACATTCATTATATGAACCCAGAACTATATATAAAGGAAAACAGTTATCAGTGTGTTAATTGATGGGTATGAGAAGTTTAAATAATCCTTAAAGTATTTAATGAAAAATACAATATGAGTTCATTGTTCTTTTGTGGCGCATTGATGGGTTTGATATACTGTAATGCACTCAAATATAATCAAATTTTGACACCTGCTTGCCATTTGTGGTAGATGGTTGTAAACCTGAATACAAATTTGACCACCATTTGCCATTTTTGAATTTTGATTGATGCTTAATATTACCATTTCTGGTTGGATATTAGACCTCTGTAAATTAACTATAACTTTGAGTCCAAGTTTATTAAACAACCATACTTAAGTTCTAGTTATGCTTTTTAATTATATTTCAAATTGTATATGTCACACCGGTTTTGCTGCAACCTATAAAAGAGGTCGAGCTTTATAGTGGATGGCTTTTGAACTACTGGAATTTTGGGAGGTGGAAGTACAAATATGTGTAGTATGAGGATTTAATGAATGCAACTGCCGCTGCATTTTGGGAGACGTTCAACTTAAATGAGTAACATTGCTGTAACTTTGAATCCAAGTTTATTAAACTATTTAAACAATCATACTGATCTATTTTCTTCCTAACTAAGTATTCCCAGAGGGAATCCAGGTTTATATATATATATATATATATATATATGTATATATATATATATATATATATATATATATATATATATATATGCATTGTCTATTATATATTTGTAAACTGTTGCTTTAGATGTATATTGTCTATTATATATACGTTGCAGCAAATCCAGTGTAGCACATTCTGTCTTTAGATGCAAAGCTAAGGGATCCCCGAAGAATTTTTTTATTGTTTACATTGCATAATCATTATAAAATTTATAATTCGGTGTTAGTCTGGTCTATTAAATTCATGAAATATGGTGATTGTGCATCAAGTCAATTGCTAACATGAAACAAAAAGAATTCATAAGATGTTATGTTTTTACTAGTTATTTTTCCTAAGTAAGTGTGTTTTTCTTAGTTTGTTTTGATTGTATCAATGTTATATTCTTATTTGGTGATTTGGATATTGTGACATCTTGATAACTTGGATTATAGATTGTATTTTGGAATTATTTGTGAATGCTAGTTAGCAGTTATAATGATAAATGTGTCTGTTATGTATTGTTGACTACTTTTTATTTCTAAAACTTATTTTGGTGTTATGTTAAAGACTTACAGTTTCAAAATCAAGGAACAAATTGGAGGACAAGTATTCGAGCCCTGCAAAAAATGAGAAACTTTTTTATATATATGTGCAGGTTCATCTATATATATATATATATATATATATATATATATATATATATATATATATATTTTTTTTTTTTTGAACAAGACATTATGATGCATAGATCCATCAACTATGTAAACATAATTTTTGTTTATGTGACATTAGTTTTTAGTTGTATCGGATAATGTTATGAATGTTGGGTGTTATATGAATAGTTTATCAATTATTGTACCATTTTTTATTATTATATAATGTTTTGTGACATTAATTTTTCTAGTTGATATATATGTATATGTTTCATTGCACGATGAGTATTGTTGAAATGAATGTATTTGATGTCTAGATCGAATGTTAGAAATGTTTCAAAATGTTTGCTATTTATTTCCGTCGGTAATCCGTCGCTATATAGCTAGGATTTACCGACGGATAACTGAAATGTAAAATGTTTGCTATATATTTCTGTCGGTAATCTCTCGCTAAATAGCGTGCATTTAGTGATGGGAAAATATTTACTGATTTTATTATGTTATATATATCCCTTGGTGTATAGCTAGGATTTACCTTCTTGTGTCTTCAATCTTTAGAGCCGTGCCCAATCTTTTCGTAGACCCAACGTTCATGTTTGAATTTCTTAGTTCGCTTTGATATGATTACGGTTGAGTTAGATCAAAATCGGACTGCATCTGTAATAAGCTTAAAAATTAAAATAATGCCCAAGATGGAAAAAAAAAAAATCCTTAATTTCGTTATCAGTTAGCACTGATGACAGTACGGATTATGTTCATTATTTATTTCAACTTTCCATAATTATTTAAAGTGCACACGTAGTCGTTTATTTAAACGTGCTTCTCATGTGAATTAAACTAGACCACAAAGTTCCAAAAGTAAGTTCCGAAAGTAAGTTATATAGCTGATCAAGTTTCTATCAACCCACCAGCAGGCTTTTCTAACAAAGGGAACATCATGTGTTTGGACATTGAAAACGAAATGTGCTCATAATTCTTGGATGCAACCGAACCTTTGTTTTATTTAATATTAATATAAGATATTTTATTCTTATGCTGGCTAGGAAGCCTAGACAAGGGATGAATTTCAGGTTTCTCAAAGGTTTACGAAAGAAAGAAGATTTTTACACTTGCTCGGAATATATTCTTACCCTAACCAATCAATAATAATATATTATATTATTTAGCATAAGTTGTATATTAGTCTGTATATACTCTGATTTCCATACCCAAGAAGAAACGTGTATCTCTTTGGTAAACAAATATAGAAAACTATGGTAAATCATCAATTCAAACTTTGTTTGGTTAGCTGATTTGAAGCTGAAACAACAATAGAAGATATAAAGGAACGCAACAAGAGAATTATAACACGATCGAATTCATTATTCCACACTTTCCAGGAATCTTAAAATGTGTGTAAAGGTGTCTAAAGACTCTAAACCATATTTTGATGGTCAAATCAAATGTTGCTGAAATATTAAAATCAATATACTTTAATAAGCAGATGTTTTTTTCCTTTGTTAAATCAATTACTTAAAATATCAAAATACAATAATTTAGATAATGTAATAAAAGTTTAGTTGATTCCTTTGATAACAAAAACAAAATTATTTTACAATTTGAACTCAAACCGGTGTAATTTAATAAGTAAACAAAAGTAGTTGAAACAAACTGGTTTAAAATATTAATTTGGTTCTGACACATAAACAATATCGGTTCATTTTCATTTCCATTTGTGCGCGGCGCGTGTATATATATATATATATGAGCGTTCAATGACACTTCAAATAATGAGTATCCCATTTGTTACCCTCTCTCCATCTTTTATTTATTATAAACTAAGATAGTGGAAGGAGAGAGTAGTGCAGAGAGAGAGAAACGGAATATGTGGTAGAAATCAGGGGGCATTTAAGGTGTTGCACTATTTGGGGTGACATTGAACGCTTGCCATATATATATATATATATATATATATATATATATATATGATGGCTTATTTGAAAATGAATTTTTTTTTAATGGCATAAAGAATGTTTTTTTTTATAATGGGTATTATATATACAAATTTCGATGATATGAACTCATGACCTTTAATAAAGGCTTCTGCGTTCTGCTCTTGTACTCGTGTTAACACAGGAAGAATGTTTTGAAAGCTCGGAATTTGTATTATTCAACATAAAACATAACAGACATGCAGTCGCAGTTTTTGTTAATGTAGTCATAACATTCCTTATATTTTCAAAATGCGTTTATATTTGTCATGACTGCTGTTTATGACATCAGACTTGAAAGGATTAAACAAAGAGTAAAATACTGGCTCTCCTAGGGTATTCAATGTTCCTGTTCAAACTTAATTGCGGTGTACATAACTAAATTAGCTTTCTCGATTCGAGAAATAACCGTTTTAGAAAATGAAATTAACATATAAAATAAAAAATTTATTCTTTTTTATTTTTTATGTTTTGAGAAACAACAATAAACAACACACAATTCATGCTTTCATCGTCCTTCCAACCTCCCCGTCGTCTCCTCCAACTTCTTTTCATCACATTTGATGTTCGTTTACTCTCTCCATATTTTGTAGGTAATGTCGGAAACTCAATATCAAACTACCAATGACGGATTTTATTGGTACGGGTGACAATTAAACCCGACCCCGTAGACCCATACACATCCGACGGATCTTGGATCTAGACGGGTTGGGTTTTGATCTTACCTCATGTATAAATACACGCGCGTACACGCACGCGTCCACACACACATATATAGTGTGCGTGTGTTTTGAGCAAGGATGCAAAATTTGAGAGTAGTTTTCTCAATGAGTTGAGCACTAACATGTTTGGAAGACGAGGCAGCGGTACCGTATATGCAAATAGTTTCATTTTTCTTAATTCAAAAATAAATGTTGATTTCCCTTCGATTTGTTTTCCTCTTCAAAATTTGTTTAAATTCCCATTTTCTTTGTTTAAACCTTTTTTTGCAACTTCATAGAAGTCGGTCATTAAACCTGAAATGTTCTTGTTCAAAAAGATAATAATCAATAGTGTTTTATTTAAGGACGGAAATGTAAAATTTAACAAATATATTTCTATAAATCGGATGTTACAGTGGCGTCAAAATAAATAAAGCAAAGGCAAAGCGGACTATCCTGCATATTTTACTGCACCAAGCTAAGGTCGGTTCTAAAATGTCGCCAGAATAGAAGAAACAAAAAAGTGATGGGAACAAAGTGTAAACACGGTGCATTTGACGAGGTGAATTTGTTGACACCACTTTATATGATGTCACGATGACCTCGACTTCTGATTAGTGGAAATTAATCGAGTTCACATGGCTCATATGAATCTCCTTAATTTTCACCAATTAGATGGTGGAGTCATGTTAACACCACATAAAGTGGTGTCAACAAACTCGTACTGTCATTTTCCTACTCTCTTCCTTCGGCGACGTGACATTAATTTTATCGAGACCAAATCCTCTGTTCCCAAATTCCCCTATACTCTTGTCCCCATCCAATCAAAATCTCTGATTTTCACAATTTTGCAATTAAGTCCGAAATAAATAAAGGGCTTAACTGCAAAAGGTGGAAATCAGGGGGTGTTCCTTGATTGGATACCGGGGGCAGAGGGGTTTGGGTACAGGGTATTATTTTCGAATTTGAGAAATGCTAAGCACACTCTCCATTGGAGAGAGTGAGCTTGTACTTCCTGATTGATGGAAATGAATTGACATTTATTATATCATAAATAGCTAATGATTGGTGCCAACTCATTTCCACCAATTAGGCGGCAAGTACAAGCTCACTCAGAGTGAGCTTAGAATTTCTCTTCGAATTTTATCATAATAATAGTTACATAATTATTTATTTCAACTTTCAAGTGCAGCACACGGATTCGTCTTTTAAACGTGCTCCTTGCGTTAATTAAACAGACAGCAAAATTCCAAAATCTTTTCTATTTCTGATTAAGGCAAACCGAACATCGCGACGGATAATTTTGGGATAACATACAAAATCTGTTTTATATTTATTTAATAGATCGAATATTTCTCAAGTTATACAGTGCCGTGTGAGAACAATCAACATTAAGACACTTGCCAAATAATTATGTATTATTTAAGATAAGATAAGATAATGTTATTATCATCTGTAAACAAATAAAAAACGATGGTAAATCACAAACTCATACTTCATAGGTTAAGTTAAAAAGCTGAAACAACGAAAAGACAAAAAAAAAAAAAAAAAAAAATGCGGGAAGGGGATAATATTAACACGAGCATTATTCGACTTTCCAGGAATCTAAACGTGCGATGCGAGTAAAGGAATCCAAATCACATTTTGATGGCCTAAGGTTGCTGATTAAGGGTGCGTTTGATTTTCGGAAGAGGCTAAAAAAGTTCGCGTCCGCATCCGACGCGTCGGAAGCGTCCGACGCGAACACTGGGGACCCGTCACTTTGCCCCTTCCCGCTGAACGCGAGAAAACGAACCTTTCGTTAGCCCGTTCGATCTTTAACTCTTTCTTATCCTATTTTACACTTTTTTTTGCTCCTTTCGTGTGCCCCTTCCCGTTCAAAATCAAACACATACCTCTTTCCTCAATTTTCCTCTACCCCAACCCCTTCCCCGTACCTCTTCCAAATAACTCTTTCTATTTAAAATCAAACGCTACCTAAGGAAAGAAAATCTAGACGTAAATAATCGGGTTTCCTTCCGCAGAAAAAAGGGTCACGGAAAATAAGAACCAAAAGAAATTCAATATTGAACGAGAGGAGCTAATCACCAAGACAGAAATCAAGGTATTCCCTTGATTCAGCCAATCACGAATCGTTTCCTCCTTTTACAGTTAAAACTATGGAAAAAAATCAGGGATTTAACTAAAAAGGAAGAAAATCAGGAAACTCTAATTAGTTGGATGCAGGAGAACACCTTATTTCGGTCCAGGTGATCTCAACTCCTGAATGAGACTTATTTTGTTTAATTTGATTGTTAATCAAATTAACTGAAATAAGAGTAAATGAACTAATTATAATATATGTTTACGTCAAAATATCGTCAACCTCCAAAGAGTATGTGATAAATAAACTCTATATTGATTGCTATACTCCTATCTAAGTATACTTCAAAAGTTTTCCTTTTAATTATACTCTAATTAGGGGTGTGAATCGTTCGAATCGGACCAAATGAAATTGTGTTCAATTTGTATCCTAAATAAGTTTGAATCGGACACGGACCGAACAAAATTTTTTCTTGTACAAATTTTGTTATTCTAACTCGTGTCCTAAATGAAATCGGTCGTAAATAGACATGTAATTTTCGAATACAGACCCGGTCGGACATGACTATTTATATCAAACTTTATACGTTCTACTAGATTTTCTTTTAACTATGTAACGAAGTACGTGGAATTCAGACCAATTCGGACGTATTGGAACAAACATGAGCCGAACATGATTTTTTTCTCGTACAAATTTTATTGTACTAAATGAAAATCGAACAGACTCGAACGAACATATTACAACCACAGATATTGGACATTCATACAAAATTTACAGTCCAAACTGTAATTTACAGTTACAATTAGTTTGAATTCGTGGGATAATATAAATGGCAGAGTATGAACGAAATAAGAGAAGAAGATCCCTTGCAATGAACTATCTATGCTACATTTATAGGAAAATCGTACAAATATCCTGTTAAGATTTTGAATATCCAGTTAAGATTCCACCACCGATAACTCTAAATAAATAACAAATCCCTCGAGGAAAATGGAACGCCAAAAACCCAATAAATTGGGTTCGTTATCGATCCAACGGAGGGGATGGGCACCGATTCCAAGAACCAATAAGTTAGGGAACGCGACTTCTTAAGATGATTGTTAACCGGCCTTTTGGTCCAATTCCCAAAAACAATTCAGGCCCACACGACTCGGCCCATCGCTTAGATCAACAACCCGGAAACGTTCAAAACCCAAGTCCAAATGGAGTCCTACATGAACAGTCATCCCGACTCAACCAAACTGCTCAACAATAAACCAACACTTCAGGATCGGCCTTAAGCCTCATCATCAACTTGCATTCCAACCTCACAACTCCTCAAAACTCCCTCTACACAAATTTAATATCCCTCAGCACATCACTCGCGAATTTCGTATCCACTCCACAAACTCCGGAGTTTTTTATTCGCTCCACCAACTCTTGAATTTTGTATCCGCTCCTCCATGCTAGGATTTTCCGTTTCACCAACTCTCGAATTTTGTATCCACTCCTCCATCCTAGGATTTCGTATCCCTCGCCTCCCACATTTCATATCCATCCTATTTCGTATCCGCTCCCAGATTCCCTCATTTCGTATCCTACAAATACAACTCCTTCGATATACGAATACGTATCCCGCTGGGCAGCCAACATTTCGCACCCCTGGCTCCGACACTTCGTATCCCACCTCTCCATCTTTCCATATCCCTACATCACCATATCGTACCCCATAGCGGATACGAAACCACAAAGAACCCTGGGATACGAAGCGGATGAATTATATGATATGAAGAGAAGAAGAGCCACATAGTCAAAGGATACAAAATGAAGCGTCTGTGGAATGTGAAGATGGGAAAGAGTTGCTCTCCTGAAAGTAGAGGATCGAAATAAACTGAATCTCCGAGACTCGTACCAATCCCAGGGGGACGCGAAATGTGGTATGGTCCCCGCAACCTCACCTATTCCCATTTGCTTCTCTTTCGGCTCTCTCCTATTAATACCCCTCACTCTCCAAAGTGAAAAGGGTTGGATCTTGGTTGACTTCTTGCTCTCATGGCTTCCTAAGAGGGAGATACCTCTCCTACAACTCCCCAAGCACCTTCCATCACTCCAAGAAGAGGAAGAACCATTTTCTTGGACACTTGGACAACTTTGGACTGCCTTTCCATTTCGGGGAGGAGTAAACCCTTTATTGAACCTTCTTGCCACCATGGCCATGGTAGCCTAATGAGATCATACTAGCCTCTCGATTGCCACTTAACTTGACTTGGATTCATGGAGATGTGAAGGCTTATCCTTCCACTTCCAAGTGTTTGGATCACAAAGCATAGCCTACAACTTTGCTCTCTAAGCATAGCACTCGGGACTGCTCACTATAACAATCTGAATTATCGCAATTCTTGTACATTCGGAAATATACCGATTGCGTATTGTAACTTGTAAAAGAGAAGTAATAAAATATCAAACTTCCAGAGTGGACGTAGGCTCCAAAGAGCCGAACCACTATAAATACTATGTGACTGTTCTTTAGCTTTTTCCCCTGCAAATTTACATCGCATATCTCACAATTTCCATTTCAGACATTTATTTTCACTATCACGGAAATTTCGAGTGTTGGCACCACTTTTGATCGTCAATATTTTAGCACACCCAGGGCGGCAACGCACCTACTGTCAGTTTTCCGCTGCTTCCATTGAGAGGTCGAGAACTTTGCATTTCCTACCGTTCGATCCCCGAGACTTGGAGCGCTACTTAATTCTTCCAAAACTTGCCTACCGAGTCTACTGATAATGGTGACCAAAGGAGAGAACATTACTGTTGGACATTCCACGATTGATCCTGACATGGAAAACCTTTCTCTGCCTCAATCCACCGAAGTTCCAACCAAAGCGAATATCGGCACTACCTCTAATCTCAATGCACTCGCCGATCGAGCTCAATTCGATGAAACTAAGAGAAAGTTGGGTGAAAGTCAAAGAAGCCTCGTCAAGCAAATCAACCAAAATCTTGGATTGACACACGGCTTCAACAACACGCTTGATGAGGCATTCTTCGCCTTCAAATAGATTTGGCCATTCAGCCTCCTATGAATCATGTCTCTCCGAGTTTCATTCCCGCTTCTCTCCCCAATATCTGACATCTCGACTATTCCCGAATTGCGCCTATCTTGACCAAAGGATTACTGCTTGACCCATCACTCGACCGGATCGACTTATCACAAATCAGAATTTATCGCCTATGCTTCACACAACGAACCAGGCCCATGTTCCCGCTCATCGACTTCTACTAATTCAAAGATCCTATTAGACGTGGATTTGGTTCGCTCACGTCCAACACCCAAAATGATAAATGCTATCATTGAGCATGCAATATTCTCACAAACACAAATCATAGAATGCGGGAATGAAAGTAAATAACAAGGAACACGCAATATTTTTGTAATGGCTCAACTTAATCCAAGCCTACGTCCATTTTATATTCTTTTGTTTATACTGACAGATTAAAAAAATCAGTAAATTTGTTGTAAGAGAGTGGAGAAAGGGAATTGTTCGTACATAAATCCTTGTGTTCAAGTAATGAATTCGTCTTGGGGGTTGCGCAAAGTCCTTGCATTTAAAGATGAGTGGTTTCATTAATGTCTTCACCAACCATGAATAAGAAGAGAAAAAAGCTCCTTTTTACTCTTTGAAACAAGTATATATAGAAACATCCCTGTTCGGATCGAACTAACACATGTTAGATGCTCAGAAGGTCGCGTGGTAGTAGTGGAGACTTGGAGAAGTCTTCTCCAGATCGTGCTTCGCCAGATGTGAACCAATTCGGGTTTATAGGTGAGTGGCCCGAGAGTATATCCATGAGAAAAGGTCCACGTCCCACATCAAGGCATCGGTTCGAACATTCGATCCATGTTTGGATCAATGTACTCGATCCGAAGAAATTCATATGTCATGCTTCATCATGCGTAATGGGATCGTGTTCAATCATGTGATCTTCGATCCGAGCTGTTCGATCTGAACCGTGGCTTCAAGCATACAAAGTCCTAACTTCCAAGAGCTTTAACACTTCATCCAAGTGAACTCGATCTGTGACGGCCTTTCCAAAAGGTATGTCAATATTTTAGCCCTTAGAACACATTTTTCTTGAAAGAGGAAGATGTGTTCTGGATGATCTAGAAATCCATAATCCATAGAAATCCAATGCGTAGAAGTCCAGAAAGCCACGATCACGCCTGATCGTATTAAATAGAAAACAAGAAAACCATGTCGCACCGAACCATATTATAAGAAGAACAGAAAACCAAAAATATGACGATCGCTCGGGGTCGTATTACAAGAGGAATCTAAGAAAACCAGGGCCTCGTTGGGCCCATCCGTTTGTGAGTATAATCCATACCTGCAAAGAGATGAGGCAAAGAGATGTGTCAAATCCTAACAATACTACTTAACCACTTCAATCATAGACCATGCTTGGACATTTGTTTTGAGTATAAATCATACTCAAGCGATTATCGAATCATCCCGTCATATCCTGGCCAGGGGACCCAACCTTTCAAGCATAATCCTTACGTGGAAGTTCAAACTGAGCATAAACCATACTTGAGTTTTATTGAGTTCTTTTTTCAAATCCTGACAAGGCAATTCGACTTTCCCGAGCATAATCCATACTTAGGAATCCAACTAAGTATAAACCATACTCATATCGAGATAGAGCTATACTTGCCACATCCTGACAAGATAGTCCGTCCTTAGGCATTATCCGTACCTAGGGTTCCGAGATAAGTATAAGCCATACTCAAGTTGAGATTGAGAATCTCGCCACGTCCTGGCATAATACTTAAATTTGCCAAACATAGTCCATGCTTGAAGAATCCATTTCTTTAAATCCAGAAACTATTACAAAGCCAAAACAAATCCCGTTGGTTTATTGTTGAATCCAGAGCACGCCTAAGGACTAAATCCTAATCTCGTACATGTGTACTTAAACTTAGCCAGTTATTCGTCGGATGGTTTTATTGTCGAGAACATAGGACGTCCGAGGATTCCTAATCCCCATGCATATGTGAGTCGATGTATCCATTTGAAAAACCTAAAGCAAATAGAAACATATCTTATATCCTAAGAAATGCAGAAAATTCATGGTAATCTAATCTAGATCAATCGATGATAATCCCGCAAGTACTCGGTCCAGGATCATCCCCTCTCTGGGGTGCAGGAGGTGGCAGCGTAGGTATAGGCGCTGTTGGTTGCTTGATGTACTTGGGTAGTTCTCCGCGTCTTACCCGTTCTTCAAACAAGTCTAGCAATGCCTGCAGTCATTGGTATTATGACCGTCCATCTCATGAAACATGCAGTGTCTTCCAAAATCGCCCTCTTCTTGTGTGACGGCCCGCCCCGCACCAGCCGACATTTCTATGAATGTGCGTTGTGCCAATGTCCAACCAGCACGGGACGGTCACCAAAGAAAGGGAAGAAGGGAATTTGAACTAGCAAGGAACCTATAGAATGTCTTACAGCGCATGGGATAAAATATAATAATAACATACTTGACATAAAACAGGCGAGATAGTGCATAAGCTGAAAACTAAACCATCATAGCAGCGGAAAATCCAAATACAGCTTATGTTCCACATCATCAATATTATAACTTTTTTTTAAGAAAAAACTATCTCTAAACAAAATGAGAAAGGTACACTACTAATGCCCAAAGTAGTGACCAGCAGCGACACATGGAGAATATCTATATATATATCATACGTGGGAGCCTCATGCTCGTCTCCAGTATAGCTACTCGTCTATACCACCTAACCTGTCTCTAGTCTGCCCGTTTAAGAGCACCCAGAGTAATAAGAAGAGACATAAAACTCTGGGTCAGACTAAAGTCTGGTTTAAGCGATAAGCAGCAAAACAGAACAATAACAAGTATACTAAACCATACCTGAACCTGGACCTGCAACCAAAGAGTTAGCACAACAATATGTACAATACTCTAAGGTGACACTAACATATGGTGTAAAGATACGGGGGAGGGGGTGTGCATGTCATAATGATGTCAAACAATCAAGCATAGCAACCATTCTCACATCTCTCACTCAGTGCGTAAAGCATACGATATCCACCGCTTTGATCGCCCATATCCTTGCTATGACCACTCTGCCCCCATGGAGTCATGGCAACTCCATTGCACTGATCCACAGCCACTAGTCCTTGCTATGTCCACTCTGCCCTATGAAGTCATGACGACTCCACTGCACTGGCTCATAGCCTTGCTACGATCACTCTGCCCCATGAAGTCATGATGACTTCACTGCACTGATGCATAGCCAATATCGGTCTCTCAGTGGTGAATCAGAGCTATGGACGTCGATAACCCCTTTGCACACGTCCCGCAGCAAAGTCCAATTCATGGAGTTAACTCGTTGGTTCCCATCTGGATCCTGACTACTTCCTGTTTGGACTTCCTTTGCATCTCGGGTTTTGGTCGAATTGGAGTTGGTCTTCAAAAGAGTCGTTGAGTAGAAATGGTGGAAGTCCAGAACCGGTTCGGATCGGCCATCTGGTTCGGTTTGGTGGTTCTTAAGTCCTGGTTCGAAGTACTTTTCTCTGGTTCGGTTTGGGCGTATGGTTTGGTGCTTCAGCTTCAATTCGAATATGTCATGCCTAAACTCCCTGTTCGGTTCGGCTACCTTGGTTCGGTTCGGCTATGCCGAACCGATCCCATCTCTACTCTTCTCTGCCTTCTATTTTACTCTCCTCCGGTTCCAGCTAGTTTACTCCAATCTGATCCGGGCCCTCCTTATCGCCTTTGCTTCCTTTTGTGCTAAGTTTCAGTCTGATTCAAATTTCCTTGCCCGTGCCTCTGATCCGACCCGACCCCCCTAACCCGATCCGATTCGAAACCCTGCACATTTCCTGCAACTTTTCCAGCGATTGTTTTACGCCATACAACAGCGTTTTCTACCATTCTAACTGTTCTAATCAATCACAAAGCATACCATACAGTCATACCAACATATAGAATTAACCACAAACACCAAAATAACAATTTGATATGTTAAAATGGATCAACAAACCCAAAAACCTATGTTTTCCCCTTAAGCATGTTTAAGCAAATCTAATGATAGGATTAGCAAAACTTAACCAAATTAACCTGAACTTCTAACAAAGGCCTGAAATAATATTTTGAAATTTATAAATATTTTTCCAGAGTTTAATCATGTTTAAATTCGCTAATTAACACTAATTACCCTCAATTAACCATAATTAGTGTAAAACAATGAAAATCACTCACCTTAGCCACAAAATAACTTTAGATCTGAAACTATCTCTGATTTGAGTTGAATCTCTATGCAACACAGGAGCTTCAACTCTGATTTGGTGCTATTTCTCCTTGATTTGACGTAGATTAGGCTAAAACTTGATTTGAGAGCGATTTGGGATGAAATTAGAAGGTGGAGGTCATTGTTAGGGTTTATAAGAGGTAAATGACGGCTAGAAAACTGAAATAGAATGAAAACCTAACTCATTTCAGCCTCCCCATAACCCTAATCCCGAAATGGTTATGGGCCCATTCACTAATCACCTTATTTGGCCCGGTTAAGCAGTTTTTCACCTTCTAAACATTATTTCAATCATATCTCCCAAATGGTAAGTCCGTTTTTCACATATGACCACTCTACGGAAAAATAAACCAACATCCAGTTCTAATAGAAGCGGTTTCAGGTCAAAATTCCTTACCAATCGAAAGTTATGGCCAAAACAAGATCAGCTAGGGGCAAAATGGTCATTCAAAAATCGGCAATAATCATGAACACGGGAAATAACCCCAATAGTCGTCCCCTAATGTCACACGACCATACGACTCCTTATGAGAAAGAAATAAATATTCTACGATCCTCCGATGCGTAGAATGTGGGTCGTTACACCTTACGTTGGATCCTTCCTTGGAGGCTTTGGGTAGGAGATAGTATTCCTTGTACCTAAATAGATGTCAATAGTGCGACATTAAACTCAATTTAATCATCATATCTAAGCCCTCTCCGAAGCTGAACATTGCGATCATTCCTAATAGAGGCTTTTCCCTTTCCGTTGTCATTGCCTTTGCCAGAGTTGGACAATCCTCCATCCTTGATAATGTTAACATTGAGAATGTCCTTCTCGGAATTTGCATCTTCCTCCCGCAAAAATTTGTCTGCTTTAATGTACAATTCACCAAGGTCTCTCGGCGGATCTCGTTGCAAGGAAATTTTGAAGTCCGACTTATCCAGAATGCCAGATACAACTGTCATCAATACCAAAGATGGCTCAGGTCGATCTACTGATGCCACTATAGCGTTGAACCTTTTCAGAAATGAATGTAGAGTCCCGCCGAACCTTTTCTAGATTGAAGTAAGTATGACACCCCACGTCTGTTAATGTCACTCTTACGAGAACACATTAAGTTCCATGAAGCGCAATAGGTAAAGTAATTAAATGTACAAGACAGATAAATAATGCAGCGGAAAAACTTAAACTTTTTATTATCGGAAAATAATATTTCAAACTCAAAGTTACATCTTCTGTTTCTCAAATATCAAAAGCAATATATCTCATAATCAGAGTACATAAACCATAATAATATCCTTCAAGTGTCATTACAATAAGCATTAATAGACTGAAGAAAATACTTGCAAAATAAGAGTTATCCAAGTCCAAGCAGAATCCCGATCTCAACTTTTGGCCACTCCCACTCTAAGAACCTTAAGGGGGGAGGGAAGGAATAGAGAGAAGGAAAACAAAAAGGGTTAGACAAAAAGTTTGGTGAGTTCTAGTAATTTCTAGCATATGCATATGAAAAGGTGTCAAGATAGGTCAATAATATTGGAAGAGAGAGTACGGTAAAATATGTATATACGCATAAGGTAAACGAGATGTCAACAAGGTAAAGATAGATTAAAATTCTCATTCATATACCAAGTTTAAACTAACTACACCAACTTTACTAGTATTAACATGATTAGGTGCTACCCTAATCACTACCCATGCAATCGGCTCCCTAATACCCGAATATCCTGTGTCATCCCCAGCTGTTGGATGCATCAGTCCCTAACCCAACAACTTATAGAACACAACCATATCTGTAGGTGTTTCTTGCATCTTAGTATCTTGTAGTCAGACTCATGCATGCTCACGACCCCGTCGGAACGCACCATGTACACCCCCTTAACCTTGAACCTCTTATAATCAAGTTCAGTAAAGCATTTCCTTACCCCTACCTGGTGAGGGGTCTGTAATGTGATACCAACATGGATACAGACTGATATGGGTTCCACACAACTTGACACAAGCCAACCACTAGACTTGTGTCCCTGTGTACCCAGGATTTAAGAGTCCTGACACCTGATATAATAACTAGACTTGGGACCTCTTTAGCTTATTATTTAACAAGTGTAACTTAGCACGTTCAAGTCCAATAATAAGTCCGGTTGTAAAATTACATTTATCTAAATGTTATTAGTGTACAACCATTTTACCTCAACAAACTCCTGCCTAGATGTGCAACTAGACTTATGGTAATTTTCTTGGTTTTTACACCAAGTACTATTCAATATTTACATGACATACTTAATATCACATTAAGTCCAATTTAATTGATTATCATTTCGCATGTTCATGTAATTAACTCAACCTTAAAAGAATAACATGTAATTATTCCAAATAGAAGATCATGTAATTATGCAACCCTAACAGGTTAACATATAATTATCCTAACCTAATAGTTCAATATGTAAATTATCTAAAATAGATTAACATATAATTATCCCAATTTTTACAGTCAAGGGTTCTAGTACATAATATGCCTGATTTCCCCCATTTATATGTCATTATCTAATTATTCCAATTTTTGTCCTTTATACGCATTTAACGTAATAGCCTAGGTTCTGCACAAAAATAAAAGGAAAGGGGGATAAAACAGGTCTCAGACTGATAAAGGCATATAGAAAAGATTATAAATAAATGAAAGGCACAATCGGGATATGGAAGATTAAAGTTCATGATATAACTTGTGGATCTGAATAGAAAAACATGTGTAAAAGTATGTAGGGATTATTTTAGGCATTGTTCATATCTGATCCAATCTTATTTACTGTCTAAAACCTTTTTAAATAATCTAATCTAAAAATCACATAGAACTCACAGTGGGACTTGGTGAAGAATCTGAATATACTACTGACGAAAATGTCCACTAAAATCTTGTGTGTATGTAAGTCCTGATGTTGCCTCTGTTTGATCCAATCCTTAGCAGCGTTCCCCCATTATATGTTTATATTTTTCATAAAAATTTTATAAGGCAGAAGGAGTTGTGAAGAATTTGTGTGAGTTTGAAAATGGGAGAAGCCACCTATTTATAGATGCACAGAGCCAACCTCAGTCTTTAGATTTTAGGTTTTAGACCCGGACCATACATATATTGCTAAGTCAGAAACGAATAAAGCCACGAAAATGTTCAGGTTCGTCACTTAGCACCCATCCAGATCCGAGGTGGGTCGACCCGCTGAGCTTGAGGCAGCCCCCTACGAGACTATTTTCCGCTCATTTTCTCGCTTCATTTTATTTGATTTTTTTCTCTGGAATTATTTATACATGCATATAATCTCTTTATACGTATGCAAAATTCTAAGGTTCGCAACTTCTCAATACGTTATCCGTTTTATGCAAATTTGGTGTCTATTTGAACCATAATTCCGAGACGAACGCAACGGTAATGCCGTTTTTACTGAATATTTAATTAAGTTATACCCAAATTATCATCTTAATTTATAGTTATTGTGTATTAAATTTTGGGGTGTTACATTCCCCCATACTTAAAGGATTTCATCCCTGAAATATCTAGGTTAAGAAGAATGTTATAATCCTAATAACCACAACCATCTACTCATCTATCATCCACATGCATCCATTTTCCTTAAGTATTTCTAATGCTTGTATGATCATATGCAAAAGTGTATGTATATGTCTTTACACTAACGTGAAAATCAGGCGGTCGACTGATTCAGTTGACCTCTTTAACGCAATATATATTTTCTCCAATATGTATGCAAATAATCATAATAATACATATAAGTTCTATATGTGTGCTTAATCATTCATCTAAATGCAACATCCATAAGATGATCCATCCATAGAAAATTTAAATGCACACACATCCATATGCAATATGTAAGTGATTGAGTCGATTTAGTGCATAGTGTGTGTATATGCATCCACGAGAAACCACTAGCAAACACTTGCATCCATTTGCAACCATCAACCATAACATGTTTCAAATACATGTTTCCAACCATTGGATTCTACCTAAGGGTCGAAAGGTTCGAACGATATGATACTAAACTTGAATGATAGAAGCAAAGGCAAATAAAAAGCTTTGGAAAAGAAGTCAAGAACGTACTTTCATAAAGAAAAGGGTAAGAAGCGGGGATCCTATCTTCGGGTTCCCACGTTGCATCTTCACGGTCTTCTCCCGTTTGCACTTTCACTAATCTTTTCTCCTTGTTACGTAGCTTCTTGATTTCAGATCCAAGGATATGAGTAGGAACTCTTCTTACTGATGCTTCCTTCTCAACTTCCACGCCTTCAAGTGTGCTCGGCTCTACTATCTCTGCCATATCATGGAAACATTTCCTCAAATGGGAAACATGAAATACATCATGCACGCCCGCCAGCCTATCTGGTAGCTTGACCTTATAGGCCATCCGACCTTTCCTCTCTACAATAGCGAACGGTCCTACGAATCTCGGTGCCAACTTCCCTACTGTGCCAAATCGGACTACCTTGTTTAGTGGTGAGACTTTGATGAAGACCATGTCTCCCACTTCAAGTTCTAAGTCAGTCCTCCTTTTATCGGCATAAGATTTCTGTCGATCTTGAGTTGCTTTCATCCTTCTTCGAACGAGGTCTATCTTTTCCGAAGTCTCTCTTATCATGTTAAGCCCTCATAGAAGTCTGTCAGTTGACTCCCACAAACAAGTTGGTGATCTGCAAGGTCATCCGTATAGCGCTTCGAAGGGTGCCATATCTATGCTCGACTGATAACTATTATTATATGTGAACTCCGCCAATGGGAGATGCTCCTCCGAAGTCCCTCTGAAGTCTAGTATACAAAGTCTTAATAGATCCTTAAGAACTCTATTAACCCTCTCAGTCTTCCCATTCATCTGGGGGTGATAATTTGCGCTAAGTCTTAACTGTGTACCTACTGCTTCTTGTAAGCTCCTCCAAAATTCACTAGTAAATGTGGGGTCATGGTCACTTACTATACTTGAAGGTACCCCATGTAGTCAGACGATTTCTTCGAGGTAAACTGAAGCTAGCCAAGTCGTCGTCCTCTTGCTCCTGACTGAGATGAAATGAGCGCTCTTTATAAGCCTATCCACTATCACCTAAATGCTCATGTTACCCCTCCTTGATATAGGAAGTTCATCAATGAAATTCGTAGAGACGCTCTCCCTCTTCCATTGCGATACGTCCAAGGGCTGAAGTAATCCACTGAGTCTCTTTTGTTCAGCTTTGACTTGTTGATAAGTCAAACATTGGGCCATAAATTCTGCTACGTCCTTCTGGCCCATCCAATGGAAAACACACCTCATGTCTCCATGCATCTTGTCACTACCAAAATGGATAGTCATCCGAGAGTGATGTGCTTCCTCTAGTATTGCCTTTAGCAATTCCTTAATTCTAGGGACATGCAACCTTCCGTCTTGTCTTAGCAACCCCTTCTTGTCCATGGCATATCTAGCTAGGTGACTTGAAGTTTCTCCTTGACTAAGTCTGTCCAAGAAGTCCTTCAATTGCTGGTCCTCTTGCTACAAAGATCCTGTTCGCTCTAATAGAGTAGGTCATACCTCCAACGATGCCAACAAACCATGTGTGAAATTCGTAGGTGGCTTAAAATTAAAGGTTGAGATAAACTCCAAACTTCCCCTTTCTACGAATAGAGGACTCATGGTCATCCTCTGCCTACTCAGTGCTTCTGACACTACGTTACCCTTGCCTAGGTAATAAGCTATCTCGAAGTCATAGGACACTAGGAACTCCATCCTCCTTTTCTTCCTTAGGTTGAGGTCCTTTTGCGAGAACAAGTATTTGAGCGATTTATAATTCGTATATAGCTCAAATCTTTCTCCAAGTAGATAGTGCAGTCAAGACTTAAGTGCAACCGCTATTGCCGCTAACTCCAAGTCTTGTGTGGGGTAGTTATTCTCATGAAACCTTAGTTGTATACTCCCGTAGCATAGTACCCTGCCCTCTTGCATTAGTACGACACCTAATCCCGTGCCGTAAGCATCAGTGTAAACTGTGAACATCTTGCTTCTGTTTGGGAGAATCAGAACTGGGGCTGTTGTTAGAGCCTGTTTCAACCCTTGGAAAGCATCCTCAACATCCAAGCTCCAAGCAAAAGTCAGGTTCTTCTTGGTTAGACAGGTAAGCGGAGTTGGGACCCTTGTGAAGTCTTTAATAAACTTTCGATGGTAACCCTCTAATCCAAGAAAACTTCCCACTTCCATTGCATTCTTTGAAGCCTTCAAATTTTGCACTGCAATGAATTTAGCGGGATGCACTGCTATCCCTTCCTTGGAGACCACATGCCCAAGGAACCTTACTTCCTTCCTCTAGAAACCATACTTAAATTGTTTGCTTTAAGTTGGTGTGCTCTTAGTGTACTTAGAACCTCCTCTAAGTGTTGGGCATGTTCTTCTCCACTCTTGGAGAAGATCATAATGTCATCAAAGAACACCACCACGAACCTGTTCAGATACTCCCTAAACACCCGACTCATCAAGTCTACGAAGTATGCGGGTGCATCGATTAGCCTAAAAGGCATAACCATCCATTCGAAGAAACCATTCGGACTTCTGAAAGCTGTCTTGTCAATATTATCATCCGCCACTCTGCGCTGATGAAATCCTATGGCTAGATCAAGCTGCGAGAAAACTGAAGTGCCAAATAGTTAGTCAAACAAGTCATCAATCCTTGGTAGTGGGTGCCTATTTTTCCTGGTGAGCTTGTTCAGTTCTTTGTAGTTTGCACATAGATGGAAAGAGCCGTCCGCCTTGGTTTACAAAGACGACCAGAGCTCCTCATTTTGAAATACTTCGCCTAATGAATCCTTTTTCCAACAACTCACCCACTTGTTTGTTGAGCTCCCTCCTCTCCTTGGGAGCCATGTGGAGCACTGGTAATGCGACTGGCTTTGCATTTTCCACCAAGTATATTTGGAAGTCTATCTCTTACCTTGGAGGTAAACATTTAACCTCGTCAAACACATCTGGAAATTTGCCAACTATGGGTACTGATCGAAGATCATCAACGGAAGCATCAAGAGATTCTAGGCAACTAAGCATTATTGGCCCCCATAGGTCACAAGAGTTTTAGAGAGTTCTACCATGGCAAGTGAGATGTCTAATAACTCTCTTTTCGCAATCAAGGATGGCACCATACATGGCTAGCCAATCCATTCCAATAAATAATCCGTAACTCATGAAACCAAGAACATACATGTCGCATTCAAATTCGACGCCTAGAACTGAAATCCTCAAATCCCTATATATCATGAATAAATGAGTCGTCCCTCCTCAGGGATTTGAGACTATGACGGGATTAGAAACAATACTAGTACTTAGGTGCAGGTTTTCTACTATTGAGTTGGATATGAATGAGTGAGATGCATCGGAATCAAAATGAGTTCTAATTGGATAGTCTAAAATAGAAATCAAACCTTTAACCATGACTCTGCTTCCCCGATCTGGTCCTCCAGCCTCTAAAGCGTTAGCCTTCCCTATAGACATTTCAACCTTTTGTCCTTGTCTCTGAGCGCATTGTCCCTTGAAATGTCCAACTTGGCCGCAATGAAAGTAAGCGTTCTTTCCTCTTCTGCAATCTTTCACAAAGTGTCCTAAAACACTACAACCACTGCATTTCACTTCTGTCTTGATTTGAGCTTTATCGGGCATTCCACCTTTCTTGTTCTTATTATTCCACCATTTCCTTTTCTCTTCTTTGGGCTTCTCTTCCTATTTCTTTTCTTCCTTCTATCCTTTTTTGTTTCCTTTTTTGCCCTCCTCGTGCATTAAGGCCATGTCTACCAGTTTTTCAAAGGTTGCTCCCATAGGTACATGTGATAGTGCTAATTCTTGGGTGGATGGTTTAATACCTTAGCAAATCTCAAGGACTTTTTGTGAGGAGTAATTACTAAATCCAATCCAAACCTTGCTGGTTGGTTAAAAGCGTTGACAAACTCCTTTGTAGTCATGCTCCTTTGTTTTAAGTTTAGAAAATTTACCACTTGCATTCCTTCGGTTTGTGATAATAATCTTGTCTCCAAGACAACTTTAAAGTTATCCTAGGTAGCTACTTCTGGTCTTGGTTGAACTATTTCCCACCAGTATGATGCTTCATTCTTAAGCTGGAAAGCTGCTAACTGGACTCTCCTCATATCATCGAGCTTTAACAAGTTGTAGACATGCTCCGTTTCTATTAACCTATTTCACGCTTCTACAAAACTTTCTGTTCCACGAAAAGGTTTTCCTCCCATTGCATTGAAGTCTTTATAGAGTTTAGAAAGTTGATAACGGGAAGAGGAGGAGGAGGCTGCAACTGGGGAGGGACATTCTCTTGCACCCCAACAGGCGTCGTAGCTTCTGTATATCTACGAAACCAGATGGGTATGGGTATGCCCTCTGTAAAGTTAGGATCCCCATACATGCTGAAAAAGGACAGAACAAGAATTTAGAAAGAGAATCGAAGGAATATTTGTAAAAAACTTAGGGATTTCACTTTTCAAAAATCACTTTTTATCTGAAAATCCTTGGTTTCGAAAACAATTTTCAAAAACTTTTCCTTTGATCTTGTAACAGACAGCTATGATACCAAACAGGACACCCCACATCCGTTAATGTCACTCTTACGAGAACGCATTAAGTTCCGTGAAGCGCAATAGGTAAACAATAACTAAATGTACAAGACAGATAAATAATGTAGTGGAAAAACATAAATTTTTATTAATTAGAAAAAAATGTTTCTAACCCAAAGTTACATCATCATGTTTCTCAAATATCAAAAGCAATATATCTCATAATCAGAGTACATAAACCATAATAATACTCCTCAAGTGTCATTACAATAAGCATTAATAGACTGAAGAAAATACTTGCAAAATAAGAGCTATCCAAGCCCGAGCAGAATCCTGATCTCAGCTTTTGACCACTCCCACTCTGAGAACCTTAAGGGGGGAGGGAAGGAATAGAGAGAAGGAAAACAAAAAGGGTTAGACATAAAATCTAGCGAGTTCTAGTAATTTCTAGCATATGAATATGAAAATGTGTCAAGACAGGTCAATAATACCGGAAGAGAGAGTACGGTTAAACATGTATATACGCAAAAGGTAAACGAGATGTCAACAAGGTAAAGATATATTAAATTTCTCATTCATATCCTAAAGGTTAAACAAAATGCACCAACTTTACTAGTATTAACACGATTAGGTGCTACCCAAATTACTACCCATGCGATCGGCTCCCTAATACTCGAATATCCCTCGTCAACCTCGGCAGTACGGTGTATCAGTACCTATCCCAGAAACTTATAGAATACAACCATATTCGTATGTATTACTTGCGCCTTAGTATCCTGTAGTCGGACTCATGCACGCTCATGAGTCCGCTGGAACACGCCCTGTACACCCGTAAACCTTGAACCTCTTATAATCAAGTTCAGTAAAGCGTTACCTTACCCCTACCTAGTGCGGGGTCCGTACCGTGATACCAACAGAGAAACAGACTGATATGGGTTCCACACAACTTGACACAAGCCAAACCCTAGACTTGTGTCCCCGTGTACCTAGGATTAAAGAGTCTTGACAATCTGATACAATAACTAGACTTGGGACCTCCTTAGTTTATTATTTAACAAGTGTAACTTAGCCGGCTTAAGTCCAATAATAAGCTCGGCTGTAAAATTACATTAATCTAAATGTTATTAGTGTATAACCCTTTTAACCCAACGAACACCTTCCCAGATGTGCAAATAGATTTATGGTAATTTACTTGGTGTTTACATCTAGTACTATTCAATCTTTACATGTCATATTTAATATCACATTAAGTCCAGCTTAATTGATTATCATGTCGCATGTTCATTTAATTAACCCAACCTTAAAAGAATAACATGTAATTATTCCAAATAGATGAACATGTAATTATCCAACACTAACAGGTTAACATATAAGTATCCTAACCTAATAGGTCAACATATAAATTATCCTAAATAGATTAACATGTAATTATCCCAATTTTTACAGTCAAGGGTTTTAGAACATAATATGCTGATTTCCCTGTTTATGTGTCATTATCTAATTATTCCAATTTATGTCCTTTATACGCATTTAACGTAATAACCTAAGTTATGCATAAAATAAAAGGAAAAAGGGAGAAAACAGATCTTAGACTGATAAAGGTATTTAGAAAAGGCTGTAAATAAATGAAAGGCATAATCGGGATATGGAAGATTAAAGTTCACAATATAAATTGTGGATCTGAATAGAAAAACATGTATAAACGTATGTAGGGATTATTTTAGACACTATTCATATCAGATCCAATCTTATTTACTGTCCAAAACATATTTAAATAATCTAATCTAAAAATCACATAGAACTCACAGTGGGACTTGGAGAAGAATCTGAATATACTACTTAAGAAAATGTCCACTGAAATCTAGTGTGTATGCAAGTCCTGATGTTGCCTCTGTTTGATCCAATCCTTAATAGCATTCCACCATTATATGTTTATATTTTTCATAATAATTTGATAGAGGCAGAAGAAGTTATGAAGAATTTGTGTGAATTTGGAAATTGGAGAAGTTGAGTATTTATAGATGCACAAAGCCAACCTCAGCCTTTATATTTTGTGTTTTAGATGCAGACAGTGCACATATTGCTGAGTCAACAATGAATAAAGGCACGCAACTGTCCGGTTCGTCACTCAACACCCGCCCAGATCTGGGGTGGGTCGACCCATCCTCCCTTAGGTCGACCTATTGGTCGACCCGGGTTGAGCGTGGGTCGACCCCCAACGGGCCTATTTCCCCCCCGTCTTCCCACTTCGTTTTATTTGATTCTTTTCTGGAATTATTTATATATACATATGAGCTTCTTATACATATGAAAACATCTAAGGTTCATAAATTCTCCATATGTTTTCCAATTTATGCAAACAAGGTGTCTACCTGAACCAGAATTCCAAGATGAATGCAACGGTAATGTCGCTTTCACTTTAATTAAGTTATACCCAAATTATCATCTTAATGTATAGTTAGTGTGTATTAATTTTTTGGGTGTAATAGTAAGAGACATAACATTCTTGGGTCAAGCGATGTGGACCCGGAATTGCTCAATAAATCGGGAAACCAACGCATTTCAACTATTCATCGACTTAGATTCCAACAGCCGAAATCACATAGAAGCTATATCAGTCAAGAAGAAGGAGAAGTACTTGGTCATGACATTGTCCGACGCCGATAATACTTCCATATAACGCATATAGCGCATAAAATGCATGGGATGATCCATCCTGCCTTTGTATGGCTCCAAAGAGGGTAGCTTGAGGTCTGGGGTTTTATGGGAATTCCTGTTGTCCCGAGTAAATGGCTGTGATTAATGTGATCCACGTCGTCCTATGAAGTGCTGCCTCTCATGAAGCGCCGAATTATATTGACAATTTGGTTTTTATTGGCTAGCAATTGTCACAAGTCGAACAATCCGGCGTTGTGCCCCCAGCGTGAAGTCCTAAAGAGCGAGGAAGCCTATGCTTGGCACTCTAGTTCGGATCAAAAATTCCCCCGTTCCTGGATCGAACCGTTCGTTCTGAGCCAGTTCGAAATTTTCAACTTGGGCATTCTTATCCTGAAGGTATGCTAATCCTGGAGCTCTAGGGACGGGTCGATTTGGAGCTTAGTGGGGTCGTGCCAGGCCTGCATTTCCAGAGGGGTGAGTAGTAACTTCTCGCTACAATCCATCATTGTTGCCGGGAAGGTGATCTTCTGGCAAGCCTGGGTTGATGTGAACAACTGTTTGACCCGAAGCTCGAAGTTACCCAAGTTGGGGTATACTCTCGGTTCGTGCCAAAGCCGTTGCCGCCTTACTAGTTTCAGCCCCAACGTTAAGTCCAAGGTTGCTTGGCCTTCCATCGAAACAAAGAAATTTTCCATCATTTCTTGTTGCTTCCGTAGAAGTTCGTCTTGCTACGCCATCCGATTTTTCAATTCAGCAAGAACGTCATTTATTTCCTCTCTAGTGAGGTATATTGAGAGATCATCACGAGAGGAAGCCTCCTCACTCCCCTCGTTCCTAGCGCCTTCAGTGCTAACATCCTCGGTATGCGAGAAGGTTCCATCTTTCTTTTTCTTGACCATCTATCCAAAATTCCAAGCAATTTATTTCTTTTCAAGCTAGAAAACGAAGATGCGTGCCCTCGCTCACGACTAACACTCAAAATCACAAATCCTATTACTGAATATGCAACATTCTTAGATCGAGTTCACCTGGATGAAGTATTAAAGCGCCTGGAAGTTAGGACTTTGTATGCTTGAAGCCACTGTTCGGACCAAACCACTTGGATCGAACAGCTCGGATCGAACTAGATCCCACTACGCATGATAAAGCTTGGCACATGAATTTCTATGGATCGAATACACCGATCCAAACCCGAATCGAATGTTCGAGCTGAACTGGTTCAGAATTTTTGACCTGGGCACACCTATCCCAAAGGTATGCTAATCTTGGAGCTTTGAGGCTGGATTTGGAGCAGAGTGGGGCCGTGCCAGGCTTGTGTTTCTAGAGGGGCGAGTACTAACCGGCTCGGCCAAGGTTGTGCACTCCCGATTCGAATTACGACCATTGAATTCTAGTAAAGGTTCAAACTCCCATTCTCGCCAACTTGGTTCACAGCATCATGAAAGAATCCGGGGGGCATGTCATCGACGACTGGGAAACCAGTGCGAGACTTAATCCCTTCACCAAAAATGTACTTAATGCCGAATAGCCTACACATTTCCATATGCCATAAATAGAATCCTACTCGGGGAAATATAACCCTCGAGACTTCATAAATCGATATGAATCATCCATGGATTCTTCTCATGCCAAAGACGTCATGAAGTGCAAGTGTTCCTCGTCTTTCTCGAAGGCGTACCTCTTTTATGGTTCACTTGACTTCCGCCAAGAACCATTTCAACCTTCGACCAATTAGAATGGGAATTAATCGAACAATTCATCACGAACATCTACTAAGGCACCGAAGAAACTCTAACGAACTACCTTATGAGATTTGACAACGCTTTGGACGATGTCGAAGACTTGAGTCCCCGGATTATTCTAGCCCCACTTACCAAGGGCATACTTTTTTATTTCGAATTCAAAACATGGATTGACCATAGCCAACCCGAGACTTTGGAAGTCTTCTATGAGAAAGCCAACTATTTTGTATGCCAAGAAGAATAGTAAATGACTCTAGCTTCTCGATTCGACAACTTACTTCAAGATAAAGTCCAAAGCTCTAAGGACTCTAGTCCTAATGTTCCACACAAACTTGCTCAATCTGGCAACATCAGAGGTAGTCGCAACAAGAAGAGGAAACATCCTATACTTTTGTTTTTCCACAAATAAACTCCACCCAATGACACACTTGAGATCATTTATCTCGAGACTCGCATTACTATACAATACAAGACGCTAAAGCCTAGAGTTCCTTTGGGTAACGAAGAGGATCCACCAAGTATTGCAGGTTCTATAGCGTCCACGGACATGACACAAATGAATGCCGCCACTTCCAGGTAGGGGTGGATGAGGGTTGGTTTTGTGCGGTTTGGAGTTCAAACTGCTTCTGCACTTCATCAAATGGTTAATCGAAAATACAACCCATTATAGTACTCATTTAAACGATTTGGTTTTGGTTCGGTTTTAATATATTACGGTTCAGTTTTGGTTTGATTCAGTTTGAACCTGTATTAAACATGAAATAAGAAAATTACTTCCATCAATAATCAATTTATTATTTACAACTGTGTCATGCAGTGTCACTTAAAGGGTAAAACACACAATATTACCCAAAATTGAAAGATTGGTTTCTAACTGTATGAATACTTCAATTTTACATTTGATGAAAAATGATATTGCTTTAATACATTGACCAAATATCAATTTTAATCAATGCACAAACATTAAATAAGATAACTCAAATAAGATTATAACTCGCGTTTATCCAAAAAGATATAGAAACTATTGTACTAAAACTACAGCTTTCTCCTTTGTGATAACGATTACTATTAACATAACAGCAACATATCCTGAAATATAATATACATTGTTGCAACTATTCGGTTCGGTTCGGTTTAATATGGCTGGGTCAACAGCTCAAACTGCAACTGGACCATATCATTCCAAGTTGGTCCGGTTTGGAGTACCTACTTTAAAGAGAATATTCAGTTTAGTTTTCCGCACCGCTTTTATGGGCCATTGGAGATCTCTGGCTCTTGAGTTTATTCCATTGTGTAGTCATCAAGTTCACATCCCTCCTTAATACGATGTTCTTGCACAAGGAACTTGTAGTCTCTTGCATCTTTTTTGGGACTTCCATTAAGTTATCGCTCATCTCTAGAGTAGAAGATGGCTCAGTAGTAGTGGTTGCAGTAGTTGCAACCTGGGCTATTAGCTTGCTTTGTCTTGTTGTTGACTCACTGACCTAAAGGAAGAAATGCCTTTCTTAAACAAAATTACTATAAGAATGAAGGAGATATGATATTCCCAATGGATCTGGGAATCCGATAGTAGATGTAAATATCCTAAGGCTGTGAAACTAACCTTCTCAACGGAAGCACTGAAAATATTGACACCAAAATTTCTTTAACACCCCATATTTCTTATGTAGAGAATGAAAATGAAAAAATAAACTAAAAACGAGCAAAATAAGAATAACACGCAATGTATAATTGTAATGACCCGCATTCTACGCATCGGGGGATCGTAGAATATTTATTTCTTTCCCATATGAAGTCGTATGGTCATGTAACTTTGGGAAACATCTATTAGAGTCATTTCACATGTTCATGATTTTTGTCGATTTTTAAATGACCATTTTGCCCCTAGTTGGTACTGTTTTGGCCATAACTTTTGATTGGAAAGGAATTTTGACCTGAAACCACTTCCATTTGATTCGTTTGATGGTTTACCTTTCCGTAGAGTGGTCATAATAGCCAAACGGACTTACCGTTTGGGAGATATGGCTGAAACAAGGTTTGGAGGGTGAAAAACTGCTTAACCGGGCCAAATCGGGTGATTAGTGGATAGGCCCATAACCCATTTCGGAATTAGGGTTATGGGGAGGCTGAAATGAGATAGAGGATCACTCCATTTTAGTTTTCTAGCCTCCACTTATCACCAAGGAACCCTAAAAATGGCCTCCAACCTCTAAATCACCTCCAAATCATCTTTTGGCCAAGGATTTGGCTTAGGAACCTCTAATCAAGGAAGATCTACACCAAATCAACATTGGAGCTGCTGTTTAGCATAGAGATTCACGTCAAATCAGAGCTATATTTTAGATCTTAGTTTATTTTGTGGCTAAGGAGAGTGATTTGCATAGTTTTACACTAATTATGGCAAATTAGGGGTGATTAGTGTTAATTAGCGAATTTAAACATGATAAAATTCTGGGAAAATGTTTATAAAATTCGGAATGATGTTTTAGACCTCTGATATGAATTTGGGCTAATTTGGTTAAGTTCTGCTAATTATATCATAAGTTTCACCTAAACATGCTTAAGGGGAAATAGGGGGTTTTGGCTATGTTTGATCCATCTTAACCTATCATATTATTGTTTCGATGTTTGTGGTTGATGATGTATGTTGCTATGACTGTATGAAATGCTTTGTGATGGGTTAGAATAGTTGGAATGGTCAAAAACGCCGTCGAGGGGCGTAAACTGCTCGCTGGAAGAACTGCAGGAATCTGCCCGAACCGGACCGGATTGGTGGGCATAGGGGCGATCCGACCCGAAGAAAGCGGTCCGTATGGCCACCCCCGATCGCGAATCCTCTCCACGATCTGATTCAGCTTGATGAGGCGCCACGATCCGAAGGGAGGAGCACGGCCCGATCCACTTCAGAAGCTCACGAGCTGACGACCTGGGAAGATGCACCCGACCCGACCCGACCAGTGGGGGAACACGAACTGACGTGAAAGGGTGACTACGACCCGATCCGAATGGATGCCACGACCCGATCCAAAAGGGTGACTACGACCCGATCCGTATGGGTGACCACGAGCTGATGACGTGACTCGATCCGAACCGTGGTGACGAGGGGAAACTGGACTCCGAACCGAACCACTTTGACCTGAAGGCTACGACCCGATCCGATCTGGTGATGACCAATAACCTGAGATGCAAAGGTAGTCCAAATGGAAGTTAGAGCTCAGGATCCAGTTGGGAACCAATGAGTTCACTTCATGGTTGGACTTTGCTGCGGGACGTGAGCTAAGGAGTTGTCGACGTTCATAACTTCGATTCACCACTAAGAATGGATGATGGCTACTTATCAGTGCAGTAAGGTCATTATGACCTGAGGGGCAAGGTGATGGTAGCAAGACTACATTATCAGTGCAGTAGGGTCATTATGACCTGAGGGGCAAGGTGATGCGTAGTGAGACTATGAGCCAGCGCAGATGGGGTGAACAACTCCATGGGGCAAGTGAACATAGTAAGGATTGGTAAGGCTATGATCCAGCGCGGATGGGGTGAATAACTCCATGGGGCAAGTGGACATAGCGAGGAATTAGTGGCTACGTTATCAGTGCAGTGAAGCCATTTATGACTTCATGGGGCAGAGTGATCGTAGCAAGGTATGTTGGGTGATCGAAGTGGTGAATATCGTATTCTTTACGCACTGAGTGAGAGATGTGAGGATGGATGCTATGCTTGATTGTTTGCCATCATTATGACATGCACACCTCCCCCACCTCCGTGTCTTTACACCGTTTGATATGGTACCTTAGAGTGTTGTATAGTATGTAGTGCTAACTCTTTGGTTGCAGGTCCAGGTTCAGGTATGTTTTAGTCTACCTGTTATTGTTCACTTTAGATGCTTATCGCTCATACCAGGCTTTATGTCTGACCCAGAGTTTTATGTCTTCTCTTATTACTCTGGGTGCTCACACGAGCAGACTAGAGACAGGTTAGCTGGTGATGCGCGAGTAGCTGATTCGGAGGCGGGCAGGAGGCTTCCACGTATGATATATATATACACACATTCTCCTTGTGTCGTTGGTGGTCGCTACTTGGGCATTAGTAGTGTACCTCCTTTATCTTACTTTTGCTTTGAGACAGTTTGAAAAGTTGTAATAAGTTGTATTTTGGATTTCCGCTGCTATGATATTTAGTTCTGATTTTCAGCTTATGCACTGTCTCTCCTGTTTTATGTCAAGTATGTTATTATTATATTTTGTTCTATGCGCTGTGAGACATTCTACAGGTTCCTTGTATGTTCATTTCCTTCTTCCTTTTCCTTCTGACGACCCGTTCCGTGCTAACTGGACATGTGTACAGCGCACTTTTGGAGTAAATGTCGGTTGGTGCGGGGCGGGCCGTCACACTTGGTATCAGAGCTCTAGGTTGCGTAGTTAACCTAGGGAAAGATACCAGGGAGAGATAGTACGTATACGAGAGCGCGTATTTGTGATTATTTTGGTTTTCAAAAGCTATATATATATACTATTAGTAGTATAAGAATGAAGTCGCACTGCACTAGCACCACTATGGGGTCATTAATTGTTTCCCTTTTTCAGATTGACGATGAGCCGAGACACGAGGGGTGCTGGTAGAGGGACCAACCAAGGGAATGCCGCTGACATGAGGGCGATGTTTACTAACCTCATGAGAGATATGCTTAGAGAAGTGCAAGGGGCAGTTCCCAATCCCGGAGTTGGTGTTGGCCTAGTAGTGCAGGCGCCTAGGGTCGATTTCGCCAAGTTGTGCAAAGATTACACTAACCTTAGTGGGAAGCCGTTCCACGGAACGGAGTCGGCCACGGATGTTCAGGACTGGATGGATAGCTGTGACCGTATCTTTGATGACTTGGGTCTCGAGGGTGCGATGAAGAGAAGGCTTGTAACACCCCGCCTTCGCTAGGGTCACTCGCAAGGGAATGCACTAGCTTTAGAGGGGCATTATTGGTAAACATGCACAGAAATATCACAAGACAGAACATATAAAATAGCGGAAGTAAAATCAAACTTTCATAACATGAATAAATAAGGTCTAAAGCCTTTTACATCAGAGTACATCAAAACCTGTCTTGCAATACTAAAGAAGCATAAAGACATTTTCATAAATTATTCCCCAAGTAAAAACGGTAAAGTAGTTATTAGCCAAGAAAAGTCCAAGCCATCCATGATGACCTTCAAGCAGAAGAAGTCCGAACTAAACAACAGTATTTCCTCCCTGTAACCTGGGGGGGAAACGGAAGAAAAGAGGCGAAACAAAACGGGTCAGTCAAAAAGACTGAGTAAGCCCTATCTACTATTAGCATAAAAACTAGTAAAGTTAACTGACATGAGAAACTGAGATGAACATAAGCATGATAACAAGATAGATAAGCTAAATCAAAATAACAGGATGAACTACTGAACTCAGAAAACTAAGGTGTCATGATAAATTACGATGTCAAGATAAAACAAGGTATCACATCGTCAGGTTTCTATCAAGTATAATATCCCCAAGATATCTATTATGTATAACGTCCCATGGTATCTATCCTGTATGCCCGCTCTGCACCTACCGTACTAGTATCCCAACTGTATCACGTGCTATCCGTGAATGACCCTTACTCAAAAGTCGTGTAATGGTCCATGTCAACCTAATATATCGCATATATAGGTTACTCAAATCATATGTTTCTTTCCATTTATATAAGTTCAGTCCTTTGTCGTACCTCGTACGGGCTTCCTCATGTCGTATTATCCTTGAAATCGTTTGGACTGTCACCCTTGTTCTAGCTAGGCTCTTCCCTATGAATCATCGTTTGAACTACTAGGACTTACGCCACCTAGCACCACTAGGGATTACGCTTACCTATTGCACGCTTTCGTATTTCGGTTTGGGTTAAACCACCTAGGCCACTAGGGATTACGCTAACCCTCAACCGCGCCCTTTTTCCCACGCATTCATCGTGAATCGTTTTTCTATAACTGTATGCACATGTATCACATCGTGCCATCCGAGTCCTGTCACAGGGCAAAACAAGAAATACAGGACTCGGTCGGGAGCTTTAGATTTATCTGCCGATGCAGATACTAAGGTCTGCTTTTCTACACGTGGCTATGGTCCCACGAGACCCCTCCCTCAACTAGTGAAAGGCAACACAAGAGAAAACCTTGCATGAGAACTACACTCCGGCCAGCCCACATCCTACGGCCTACCTCACCCATAATTAGATAGCAATTATGGTCTGTTGGGTGTTCCCTGCCTTTCCGTACGTACACGCTTGACTCAAGATGGTAGATGATCGACGAACTTGCTATCTCGGGCACCTTATGTATTCGTCGACTCACTGCTATCCACCCCAGTCTTTAGGTCGCTCGCATAGCAACCAAGGCATATTCTTGGTTCTTCTACCGCAGACCTCAACCTCTCGTGAGCCTAGTATAATGACCTGGCAGCTCACAGAGGGATCCCAAGAATATCCTCACGTTCCCCGAAGCCGCTGCTTCGTTACCCAGTTCGTTGGAGCCTTTATCTAAATCAGATAGCCTGCTCCTACACGCATACTTAAACGTTGACCTAACGTATCGGGTTACTAATCTATCTAAGAAATGGTCCAAATTTCCTTGACTAAGAATTATTACTTAGTTTCCCTTAACTAAGGTTTACCACTTAGCCTTATTTCCATAATCCTTGTTAACTATGGTTATTTACCTAATCCTCCGAATTAGGGTTTATCTAATGGGTTAAGTGTCACTTAAGTTCATAACTTAGCCCGTCTACAAACCATGTCAAAATTGGCTAAGTATCCAAGTCCAAGACTTAACCCTACAAACCATGTGTCAAGTTGGCTAAGTATATTAAGCAATCCATAACTTAACCTCGTCTAATTATCATTTTAGATTGGTTAATTATATAAATTAACTTGACCTTGTCAAATTACCGAGTCAAATCGGTCAAGCGTATTCAAGTGATTCGTGACTTAGCCTTATCATGTTTTCACGTTAGATTGGTTAAGTATAGGTCACTTAACCACATCAAACTAACGAGTTGGATTAGTTAAGTGTAAATTAACTTAACCCCGTCCAATTACCATGTTTAGATTAGTTAGGTCTGAGTTGACTTAACCCCATCCATTAACTGTATTAAACGGTTAAGTGTTACTAAGAAAATTTACCTAACCTTATCAAGTTATCGTGTTGGATTGATTAAGTGTTGGTTAACTTAATCCCGTCCCCTCGTCGTATAAAAATGGTCAAGTGTCGTTAGGCAAATCAGGTTACTTAACCTACCCAACCCTGTCATGTTTTGTTAAGTATCATTAGCCTAATCAATTAACTTAACCCGTTTGTCCATGTCATATTTGATTAAGAGTCATTAATCAAATTAACTTAACCCTATCATGTGGCATTAATTACTTAATGCACCCCAACCTCTCACATTAGACTTTGTTGTGGTTACTAGTTAAGCCGGTCGGTTCCGGGTAGCTTTACACCACAACTTGGTCTAACCTCGGGTTCAAGCACAACATGACCAACTTCTCACATTGGGTCCTATTGTTTGCAACTACTAGTTAGGCCGGTCGGTTCCGGGTAGCTTTATGTTGCAAACTCAACCCAACCTCGAGTTGGCCACTTTCATGTTTAGACTAGTGTCATGTTCATATTCAAGTTTTCAAGCAATTGGGTAGACCTAACTTAATAGGTAAATTCCCAATGGGTAGACCTAACTTAATAGGTAAATTCCCAAGCTTATGTTTTTATGCATACTTACATGTCACTTCCATGTTATATTTCAAGTCATGTTTTCAAGTATAAACACATGTCATATTTAACGTTACACGTTGTCATGTTTATACCCATTTACCCAAATCATGTTCATATCATTATGTTTTCCCATAATGTGACCCCAACGCTTTTTAAACTCGCATATACGTTCGCAACAACGTAATGGATTAAAAGAAGAGACTTGGCAAAGGCATGAAAAAAATGGATATTAAGCCACAAGTTAATCATGGTGGCAAATGAGGCACAAATGTGTTCATTAGCTTGCATGTTACATTCTTAAGCCTCAAAAACATGCATAAACCCAAACTTGGCACATAAGCGAATCATGGTGACAAAAGACATGGAATGATGACTAGAAACTCGCATATATCATCATATAAGGGTTATGACTTCATATGCAAGTTGACATAAAAGGTTATGAAGGTTCTCATGTTGCATAATGCAACATTTCAACATAAAGGTTGTAGCTTTTAGCTCATAAGATCAAGATAATGACTTCATAAGCTTGCATAACATGATAGCATGTATCATTCTCAATGATCAAACCCAAACTTGCAACATGAACATTTAACTTCATAGTTAATATCTAAGAGTAGGGAAAGGGCTTACATTGCTATGAAGGCCTAAATCGATTGAACTAAAGCTTGTGATGAAGCCTATGCATGCCATCACCCAAAAACCCAAAGATGCACACTCAAAATCAATAAAAAAAACCCCATCTTTATGAACAAAGATCAAAGCTTTTGCCTTGAAATCAACTTGAGAAGCTCTCATACTAACATAGGGACTCTCTAACACTCTCATGATCATGAAACCTCTCATAGAAATGAAGTGGAGGCTAGGATAGTTGAGTGGAGGCCATGAGAGTAGAAATTTGTCCATAGTTTAGTTACATGAGTGAATAATGAGGGTTTAGGGTAGGTTAGGGTCTTATTTATAGATTAGGCAAGTGTTTTAGGCCATAGGATTAAACCTAGATTCAATCCAAGCCATCAAAGCATGTCTTGGGGAAGAAGTCAAGTGTAGGAACCATCTAGGGCCTTTAGATTAAAGATGAACCATGAGAACCATCCAAATGCAAAATCTGCATTTGAGCGAATCGGCCCACGGGTTGACAGCCAAACACCCTGGATTAACCCCTAGTCGACCCAGCGGGCTCGGGTCGACCTCAAAAATCGGCCGGTTCGGTTATTCCCCTCTCCCAATTCGCTGTTTTGAACATTTTTGCATATTTATTTATTTAATTTTCAATTATATATATATATATATCAATATATATATATTTCTCTGCGCAACCCATTTCACTTAATTAAGTATACTTTAATTTGGGAATTTTTCGTGAAACTTCGCGAGGCCATATCGTGGTCATACGGACTCCGATTTTCGAAAACTCGGACTCTATTTCGCGTATTTTTCCGAGACGAACGCAATGGCATAGCCCGTTTTCCTTGATTCAGATTTTTCAGTTTAATTCTGCCTCCATTTATGTTATAACAGGTTATTGAAAATACGGGTTGTTACATTCTCCCCACCTTTTAGGATTTCGTCCCCGAAATCTCCAAGTTAGGAAGAACATATCCTACCATCCATCATCCATCTACTCAAAACATCGTCCACAAGCAACCATTGTCCTTAGATGATTTCTAATGCTGTATGAATATATGCAAAACGTGTGTGTACATGTTCCTTAGCTAATGCTAATGATCAGGCCTGAATAATCTTTCTAATGCAAAATATGTATAGTGCCATGAATCCAACATGTATGCAAATAGTCCTAGTCATGTAGATACTATATGCGTGCACAATCATTCATTCATATGCAACAACCGCATGATAAAACATTCGATTTCATCCATAAACAAGTATAAATACTCGTGCATATGCAATATGAAATGTGACCGAGTCGAGCTAGTATCTAATGTGTATTCGCGCATCCACGAGCAACCACTTGCAACCACTTGCAACCATATCAATCATAACATGTTTCAAATACATGTTTACATCCATAGGGTTCTACCTAGAATTCCCTGAAACAGGGTCGAGAAGATAAACAGGACAAACTCCTTACAGGGTTTGTAACGGAGAATAGGACCGAGAGGATGTCCACAAAAGATAGCCTACAAGTAAGCTCTACAGAAAACAGGGATCAAGGATATACTCCCAAAAAGAGATATCATGCGCGTATCTAGTCTTTGACCATCAAAGTCGTATTTCCTTGAGCTTAATTCCATTGTGCCTTAACCGTCCTTTAACTTCGCGATTTCGTAGCTTCTTATTTCCTGTTTCCATAACATGAGATGAAACTCATTTCTTCGTCGCCTCTCGTTCCACTTGCACTTATCCTTTTCCTAAAATACTTGACGCAAACATGACTGCGTACTCATGATCTCATGCAAGCTTTCCAAAATTCACTAATGAATCTCGGACCTCGTACCACAAGGTATTCCACATAGAAGAACTTTCTCTTGAAAGTAAACAGATGCCAACCAGGTTATCAAGCGCACTTACTAAGGTGATTTCTATAACCCATGCATAAGTGAAATAAACCATCCGTCTTATCAGCGAACACCACTCGATTGGGCTTCCAATTTCCAGTAAAGGTATCAAGGGATTCTAGGTAACTAGTCATGACCGAACCCAAAAGGTTCCACGAGACTTTGAGGGTATTACCAAGGCTAGTCAAGAGTCTAACTACCCTCCTATCAAAACCGAGAGTGGCACCCCTTACTGGATAACCACTTCATCCCTAGAATCCATCCATAACCGAGGCATGTCATTCTCAAATCCAAAACAAGTCATGAATAAATGGACCGATTCTCCACAGGACTTGAGACAAAAATGGGATTCTCTATTACGCTAGTACTTAAGGTGCAGAGACTCAACTATCGAAGCAAACTTAAATGATGCGGGGATCAAAACAAAGTCTTGACGGGATGATAGAAAAGAATAACTAGATCTTCAACAAGGATGTTATCCCCCTACTCAGGTACTCTAGTGAGGGTATACCATTGTCTTCACGATCATCTTGTCCTTGTCCCACAATACTTAACTATCCGTCCCGTTTTACCATGCCAAAGGTACTCTCTCGTCATGGGTTTCATTGTTCATCCTTCTCTCTCGTCCTGGGCTGAGCCATAACAACAAGTTGCTCATCCTTAAGCTCGTATCCTTTATCCTCTTCCTCACTATCCTTTCTTATAACGCAACCACTGGTCTCTCGAGAACCACCTCCATCGTAAGGAAAACACTTTCGTAGATAGAAAAGACTAGTCGCAGTTAAAACCACTGTGACTACAGATGGAGGAAAGAAAGGAAAAGAGATTCAATTAAGGAAACAAGGATAGTGCTAATGGCCTTTGGGGAATAGCCTTTTTCTTTTAAAAGAAAATTTTCTTGAAAAATGCTTCTTTGTAAACGATTTTCAAATAGTTTTCAGAAGGTCTTTAAAAACTTTTCCCCAGTCTGGTAACCTTCTGCTCTGATACCAAATGTAACACCCCGCCTTCGCTAGGGTCACTCGCAAGGGAATGCACTAGCTTTAGAGGGGCATTATTGGTAAACATGCACAGAAATATCACAAGACAGAACATATAAAATAGCGGAAGTAAAATCAAACTTTCATAACATGAATAAATAAGGTCTAAAGCCTTTTACATCAGAGTACATCAAAACCTGTCTTGCAATACTAAAGAAGCATAAAGACATTTTCATAAATTATTCCCCAAGTAAAAATGGTAAAGTAGTTATTAGCCAAGAAAAGTCCAAGCCATCCATGATGACCTTCAAGCAGAAGAAGTCCGAACTAAACAACAGTATTTCCTCCCTGTAACCTGGGGGGGAAACGGAAGAAAAGAGGCGAAACAAAACGGGTCAGTCAAAAAGACTGAGTAAGCCCTATCTACTATTAGCATAAAAACTAGTAAAGTTAACTGACATGAGAAACTGAGATGAACATAAGCATGATAACAAGATAGATAAGCTAAATCAAAATAACAGGATGAACTACTGAACTCAGAAAACTAAGGTGTCATGATAAATTACGATGTCAAGATAAAACAAGGTATCACATCGTCAGGTTTCTATCAAGTATAATATCCCCAAGATATCTATTATGTATAACGTCCCATGGTATCTATCCTGTATGCCCGCTCTGCACCTACCGTACTAGTATCCCAACTGTATCACGTGCTATCCGTGAATGACCCTTACTCAAAAGTCGTGTAATGGTCCATGTCAACCTAATATATCGCATATATAGGTTACTCAAATCATATGTTTCTTTCCATTTATATAAGTTCAGTCCTTTGTCGTACCTCGTACGGGCTTCCTCATGTCGTATTATCCTTGAAATCGTTTGGACTGTCACCCTTGTTCTAGCTAGGCTCTTCCCTATGAATCATCGTTTGAACTACTAGGACTTACGCCACCTAGCACCACTAGGGATTACGCTTACCTATTGCACGCTTTCGTATTTCGGTTTGGGTTAAACCACCTAGGCCACTAGGGATTACGCTAACCCTCAACCGCGCCCTTTTTCCCACGCATTCATCGTGAATCGTTTTTCTATAACTGTATGCACATGTATCACATCGTGCCATCCGAGTCCTGTCACAGGGCAAAACAAGAAATATAGGACTCGGTCGGGAGCTTTAGATTTATCTGCCGATGCAGATACTAAGGTCTGCTTTTCTACACGTGGCTATGGTCCCACGAGACCCCTCCCTCAACTAGTGAAAGGCAACACAAGAGAAAATCTTGCATGAGAACTACACTCCGGCCAGCCCACATCCTACGGCCTACCTCACCCATAATTAGATAGCAATTATGGTCTGTTGGGTGTTCCCTGCCTTTCCGTACGTACACGCTTGACTCAAGATGGTAGATGATCGACGAACTTGCTATCTCGGGCACCTTATGTATTCGTCGACTCACTGCTATCCACCCCAGTCTTTAGGTCGCTCGCATAGCAACCAAGGCATATTCTTGGTTCTTCTACCGCAGACCTCAACCTCTCGTGAGCCTAGTATAATGACCTGGCAGCTCACAGAGGGATCCCAAGAATATCCTCACGTTCCCCGAAGCCGCTGCTTCGTTACCCAGTTCGTTGGAGCCTTTATCTAAATCAGATAGCCTGCTCCTACACGCATACTTAAACGTTGACCTAACGTATCGGGTTACTAATCTATCTAAGAAATGGTCCAAATTTCCTTGACTAAGAATTATTACTTAGTTTCCCTTAACTAAGGTTTACCACTTAGCCTTATTTCCATAATCCTTGTTAACTATGGTTATTTACCTAATCCTCCGAATTAGGGTTTATCTAATGGGTTAAGTGTCACTTAAGTTCATAACTTAGCCCGTCTACAAACCATGTCAAAATTGGCTAAGTATCCAAGTCCAAGACTTAACCCTACAAACCATGTGTCAAGTTGGCTAAGTATATTAAGCAATCCATAACTTAACCTCGTCTAATTATCATTTTAGATTGGTTAATTATATAAATTAACTTGACCTTGTCAAATTACCGAGTCAAATCGGTCAAGCGTATTCAAGTGATTCGTGACTTAGCCTTATCATGTTTTCACGTTAGATTGGTTAAGTATAGGTCACTTAACCACATCAAACTAACGAGTTGGATTAGTTAAGTGTAAATTAACTTAACCCCGTCCAATTACCATGTTTAGATTAGTTAGGTCTGAGTTGACTTAACCCCATCCATTAACTGTATTAAACGGTTAAGTGTTACTAAGAAAATTTACCTAACCTTATCAAGTTATCGTGTTGGATTGATTAAGTGTTGGTTAACTTAATCCCGTCCCCTCGTCGTATAAAAATGGTCAAGTGTCGTTAGGCAAATCAGGTTACTTAACCTACCCAACCCTGTCATGTTTTGTTAAGTATCATTAGCCTAATCAATTAACTTAACCCGTTTGTCCATGTCATATTTGATTAAGAGTCATTAATCAAATTAACTTAACCCTATCATGTGGCATTAATTACTTAATGCACCCCAACCTCTCACATTAGACTTTGTTGTGGTTACTAGTTAAGCCGGTCGGTTCCGGGTAGCTTTACACCACAACTTGGTCTAACCTCGGGTTCAAGCACAACATGACCAACTTCTCACATTGGGTCCTATTGTTTGCAACTACTAGTTAGGCCGGTCGGTTCCGGGTAGCTTTATGTTGCAAACTCAACCCAACCTCGAGTTGGCCACTTTCATGTTTAGACTAGTGTCATGTTCATATTCAAGTTTTCAAGCAATTGGGTAGACCTAACTTAATAGGTAAATTCCCAATGGGTAGACCTAACTTAATAGGTAAATTCCCAAGCTTATGTTTTTATGCATACTTACATGTCACTTCCATGTTATATTTCAAGTCATGTTTTCAAGTATAAACACATGTCATATTTAACGTTACACGTTGTCATGTTTATACCCATTTACCCAAATCATGTTCATATCATTATGTTTTCCCATAATGTGACCCCAACGCTTTTTAAACTCGCATATACGTTCGCAACAACGTAATGGATTAAAAGAAGAGACTTGGCAAAGGCATGAAAAAAATGGATATTAAGCCACAAGTTAATCATGGTGGCAAATGAGGCACAAATGTGTTCATTAGCTTGCATGTTACATTCTTAAGCCTCAAAAACATGCATAAACCCAAACTTGGCACATAAGCGAATCATGGTGACAAAAGACATGGAATGATGACTAGAAACTCGCATATATCATCATATAAGGGTTATGACTTCATATGCAAGTTGACATAAAAGGTTATGAAGGTTCTCATGTTGCATAATGCAACATTTCAACATAAAGGTTGTAGCTTTTAGCTCATAAGATCAAGATAATGACTTCATAAGCTTGCATAACATGATAGCATGTATCATTCTCAATGATCAAACCCAAACTTGCAACATGAACATTTAACTTCATAGTTAATATCTAAGAGTAGGGAAAGGGCTTACATTGCTATGAAGGCCTAAATCGATTGAACTAAAGCTTGTGATGAAGCCTATGCATGCCATCACCCAAAAACCCAAAGATGCACACTCAAAATCAATAAAAAAAAACCCATCTTTATGAACAAAGATCAAAGCTTTTGCCTTGAAATCAACTTGAGAAGCTCTCATACTAACATAGGGACTCTCTAACACTCTCATGATCATGAAACCTCTCATAGAAATGAAGTGGAGGCTAGGATAGTTGAGTGGAGGCCATGAGAGTAGAAATTTGGCCATAGTTTAGTTACATGAGTGAATAATGAGGGTTTAGGGTAGGTTAGGGTCTTATTTATAGATTAGGCAAGTGTTTTAGGCCATAGGATTAAACCTAGATTCAATCCAAGCCATCAAAGCATGTCTTGGGGAAGAAGTCAAGTGTAGGAACCATCTAGGGCCTTTAGATTAAAGATGAACAATGAGAACCATCCAAATGCAAAATCTGCATTTGAGCGAATCGGCCCACGGGTTGACAGCCAAACACCCTGGATTAACCCCTAGTCGACCCAGCGGGCTCGGGTCGACCTCAAAAATCGGCCGGTTCGGTTATTCCCCTCTCCCAATTCGCTGTTTTGAACATTTTTGCATATTTATTTATTTAATTTTCAATTATATATATATATATCAATATATATATATTTCTCTGCGCAACCCATTTCACTTAATTAAGTATACTTTAATTTGGGAATTTTTCGTGAAACTTCGCGAGGCCATATCGTGGTCATACGGACTCCGATTTTCGAAAACTCGGACTCTATTTCGCGTATTTTTCCGAGACGAACGCAATGGCATAGCCCGTTTTCCTTGATTCAGATTTTTCAGTTTAATTCTGCCTCCATTTATGTTATAACAGGTTATTGAAAATACGGGTTGTTACAAGGCTAGCGTCTCGTCAGCTGCAAGGGCGAGGGATGAATTGGTGGAATGCCATTAGAACAGCTACTCCAGAAGATCAGGTTACTTGGGATCAGTTCAAGGCTCGCTTTAGCGAGAAGTTTATCCCAGCTGCCCAGAAGTCAGTGTTGTTTAAGAGGTTCTTGGAACTCAAGCAGAACGGAAGGGCAGTTTCTGATTATATTGCTGAGTTCGACACTTTGTCGAAGTATGGGCTATCTCTTATCGATACTCCTGAAAAGAAGAATGAGAAGTTCATTACTGGCCTGGATGGGTACTTGGGGGAAAGGCTTATCAACCACATCGATGAGACTTTTGAATCGATCGTGGGGAAAGCTTTGAGATTAGAGAGTCTTTACCCTAAGTCAAAGACTGAGGCTGCATCTGCAGAAGGGCCAAAGCCGCAAGTAGGTGGTGGAGGCAAGAATATCTCTCAAAATAAGAGGAAGCAGGACCAATCTAAAGGTGGCCAGAAAAAGAGCAAGAAGGATGTTGAGTGCTTCAACTGTGGTAAGAAGGGCCATTATGCTAAAGAATGTCGGGCCAAGCCAGCGGAAAGGAAGTGCTACAACTGTGGTCAAATGGGACATCAGAAGGATAAGTGTCTGCAACCTCTTAAGGAGAAGCAGATTGTGAAAGCATATGCTATTGATGTTGTTCCTTCTTCATCGAATGCCCCAACTGCGGCGGAGAAAGGAAAGAATGTTGTTATTCAAGGTATGCTTTCTATTTATGATATACCAGTTCGAGTTTTGTTTGATACTGGGGCCTCCCGTTCCTTCATATCTAGTGACCTGGTAGATAGGTTGTGACTGGAACCCGAGATAGTCGATAGACCATTGGTTGTGACGAACCCGATTGGTGGTTCGACTAGCCTTAGTATGATTTGCAGGAATTTGGTCTTATCGAGTCATGGATGTATGTTTGTTTGTGATTGCTTTGTTTTGGGCTTTACTGGGTATGGCATTATATTGGGAGTCGATTGGCTCTAAAGATACGGGGTGGTGGTAGACTGTGAGGGCTTTTTGGTGACAGTGAGGGCGGATGATGGGCGGAGGGTAGTGTTTGGTAGTCTACCTAGTGATGGGGTTATGGCTAGTTTTGTAAATTCCCTCGACATCCCGCAGGATGAGTTGTCAGATGTGCCCGTGGTTGGCCAGTATCCGGACGTCTTCGAGGAGGTGACCGGGATTCCACCACACCGAGAGATTGAGTTCCGTATTGATTTAGTGAAAGATGCCAGACCTATTGTGATGCCACTTCGTCGTATGGCACCAAGGGAGCAGCGAGAGCTCGGGGTGCAAGTCAGCAATCTTTTGAAGAAGGGATTTATTAGAAGGAGTGTCTCCGAGTGGGGAGCACCAGTTGTGTTTGCCACTAAGGCAGATGGTTCCCTTCGTTTGTGTATGGACTATCACGAGTTGAATAAGGCGACGAGGAAGAATAAGTATCCTCTACCGCGGATAGATGATTTGTTTGATCAGCTGGAAGGAGCAAGAGTGTTCTCCCAGTTGGACCTCGCGACAGGATTTCATCAGCTTCGAGTAGCAGATGAGAGTGTTCCGAAAACGGCATTTAGGACGTCGTCTGGATTTTATGAGTGGTTGGTCATGCCATTTGGGTTGACCAATGCACCAGCCTATTTTGTGGATCTTATGAATCGAGTATTCAGGGATCAGTTGAATAAGTTTGTTCTTGTGTTCGTAGATGATATCCTTGTTTACTCAAGGACAGAGGAGGAACACAAGGGACACTTGAGGATAGTGATGGAGGTGTTGAGGAAACACCAATTGAAAGCGAAATTCTCTAAGTGTCATTTTTGGAGAAGGGAAGTAAGATTCTTGGGTCATGTTGTTTCAGAGAATGGTATTGCCGTGGACCCTGCGAAAGTGGCTACGGTACAGGATTGGCCTACGCCCAAGAATGCAACAGATGTAAGAAGTTTCTTGGGGTTAGCTGGATATTATTGTAAGTTTATCCAGGGCTTCTCCAAGATAGCAGCACCGTTGACTCAGTTGACTAAAAAGAATCAGTCCTTCGTCTGGGACGGAGTGTGTGAGGATGCCTTCAAGAGTCTAAAGGAGAGGTTGACGCGTGCGCCAGTGTTAGTCATTCCTAAAGGGAATGAAGAGATGACGGTATACACAGATGCTTGTGGTACCGGACTGGGTGCTGTATTGATGCAAGGAGGTAGGGTTGTAGCTTATGCTAGTCGACAGCTAAAGCCGCATGAGAAGAAGTATCCTACCCATGATTTGGAATTAGCAGCAATCGTGTTTGCGCTGAAGATGTGGAGACGTTATCTCTTGGGAGAAAGATTTGAGTTGTTTACCGATCATAGGTCGTTAAAGTATCTCTTCTCCCAAAAAGATCTGAATCTCCGTCAGCAGATATGGTTAGAGTTCTTGGCTTCGTATGATTTTGATATCGCATATACACCTGGGAAGGGTAATGCGGTAGCCGATGCCTTGAGTAGGAGACATGCCAGCTTAGGGGCAATGTTTCTTGAATGGAAGCAACTGGAGTATATCGCAGGGTTTGATTTCAGACCAAAGTGCGAATTGGATCCAGTTATGTTAGCTAGTTTGGCGATCAAACCCACTTTGATAGAGCGGATTGGTTCCAGCCAGAGGGACGATCCTAATCTATTGGAAATCATCTCCAAGTTAGAGATGGGTATCGATGAGGAGATGAATGTGTATGGGCTTGATCGAGATGGATGGCTTCGAAAGAATAGAAGACTAGTTGTGCCCAACGTGAATGGTTTGAGAGATGAGGTGCTTAGAGAATGTCATCACTCAAAACTGACTATACATCCCGGTGGTAATAAGATGTATCGAGACATGAGACAGACTTACTACTGGGAAGGAATGAAAAGAGACGTTGGGAAGTTTATATCCAAATGCATGAATTGCCAGCTAGTTAAAGCCGAGCAAAAGAAGCCTAGTGGGTTGTTGCAACCATTAGAAATTCCCGAGTGGAAATGGGAGCAAGTCTCGATGGATTTCATCGATGGTTTACCAAGGACTAGATCGGGATATGATAGCATTTGGGTAATTGTGGATCGATTGACTAAAAGCGCAAGATTTATACCAGTCGAATCGACCAGAACGGCAGCCAAGTTGGCAGAATTGTATATGAAGTGGGTAGTGAGATTTCATGGAGTGCCCAAAAGCATTGTGAGTGACCGAGACCCGTTGTTCACTAGTGGGTTTTTGAAGAGCTTACAAGAGGCTCTAGGGTCAATATTACATCTCAGTACCGCATATCATCCTCAGACCGACGGTCAGACGGAGAGGGTGAATCGTATATTGGAAGATCTCTTGAGAGGTTGTATATTGGATTTTGGTGGATCATGGGATGACCATTTGCATCTAGTAGAGTTTGCATATAATAATAGCTACCAATCCAGTATCGGTATGGCTCCATATGAAGCTTTGTACGGAAGACCGTGCAACTCACCATCATGTTGGATAGAGACCGGCGAGAAGTTTGTGCTTGGACCAGATGTGGTGAGGGAAACTTCCAATAAGATTAAGATCATTCAGCAATGAATGAAGGCTGCCCAAGATAGGCAGAAGAGTTATGCTGATAAGAGGAGAAGAGACTTGAAATTCTCTGTTGGTGACTTGGTGTTTGTCAAAATCTCTCCGTTGAAGAGCGTGATACAATTTGGCAGGAGAGGCAAGTTGGCACCAAGATTTGTTGGCCCATTCCCTGTTCTTGAACTAGTCGGGAATTTGGCATATAGAGTTGGCTTACCAGAGAAAATGGCGGGAGTTCACAATGTGTTTCATGTTTCCCAACTAAGGAAGTTCGTTCACGACTCAGATGTGACTATTTAACCTGATCAGTTAGAGGACTTCGAAGTAGAACCCGAGGCGGTTGGGAACCGCAAGCCAATTCGTATTGTGGGGCACGATACGAAGCAACTTCGAAGGAAGGTGGTGAAGCTAGTCAAGGTTCAGTGGGGCGAGGACGAGAATGATTGTACTTGGGAGACAAAGGAGAGCATTAGGAAGGCATATCCAGAACTCTTTGCCTGGTAAGATTTACCTTGCAATTTAGTTATTCCGCATGCTAGGATAGACTTATTTTACTTGCTTTGCATGTTTGATGGTTGTTTTATGGTTGATAGGCATGCGGGAACCTTTGTGTATGTTTTGATTAGGGAATTTCGAGGGCGAAATTTCTTAAGGAGGGGAGAGTGTAATGACCCGCATTCTATGCATCGGGGGATCGTAGAATATTTATTTCTTTCCCATATGAAGTCGTATGGTCATGTAACTTTGGGAAACATCTATTAGAGTCATTTCCCATGTTCATGATTTTTGTCGATTTTTAAATGACCATTTTGCCCCTAGTTGGTACTGTTTCGGTCATAACTTTTGATTGGAAATGAATTTTGACCTGAAACCACTTCCATTTGATTCGTCTGATGGTTTACCTTTCCGTAGAGTGGTCATAATAGCCAAACGGACTTACTGTTTGGGAGATATGGCTGAAACAAGGTTTGGAGGGTGAAAAACTGCTTAACCGGGCCAAATCGGGTGATTAGTGGATAGGCCCATAACCCATTTCGGAATTAGGGTTATGGGGAGGCTGAAATGAGATAGAGGATCACTCCATTTCAGTTTTCTAGCCTCCACTTATCACCAAGGAACCCTAAAAATGGCCTCCAACCTCTAAATCACCTCCAAATCATCTTTTGGCCAAAGATTTGGCTTAGCAACCTCTAATCAAGGAAGATCTACACCAAATCAACATTGGAGCTGCTGTTTAGCATAGAGATTCACGTCAAATCAGAGCTTTATTTCAGATCTTAGTTTATTTTGTGGCTAAGGTGAGTGATTTGCATAGTTTTACACTAATTATGGCTAATTAGGGGTGATTAGTGTTAATTAGCGAATTTAAACATGATAAAATTCTGGAAAAATGTTTATAAAATTCGGAATGATGTTTTAGACCTCTGATATGAATTTGGGCTAATTTGGTTAAGTTTTGCTAATTATATCATAAGTTTCACCTAAACATGCTTAAGGGGAAATAAGGGGTTTTGGCTATGTTTGATCAATCTTAACCTATCATATTGTTGTTTTGATGTTTGTGGTTGATGATGTATGTTGCTATGACTGTATGAAATGCTTTGTGATTGGTTAGAATAGTTGGAATGGTCAAAAACGTCGTCGAGGGGCGTAAACTGCTCGCTGGAAGAACTGCAGGAATCTGCCCGAACCGGACCGGATTGGTGGGCATAGGGGCGATCCGACCCGAAGAAAGCGGTCTGTATGGCCACCCCCGATCGCGAATCCTCTCCACGATCCGATTCAGCTTGATGAGGCGCCACGATCCGAAGGGAGGAGCACGACCCGATCCACTTCAGAAGCTCACGAGCTGACGACCTGGGAAGATGCACCCGACCCGACCCGACCAGTGGGGGAACACGAACTGACGTGAAAGGGTGACTACGACCCGATCCGAATGGATGCCACGACCCGATCCGAAAGGGTGACTACGACCCGATCCGTATGGGTGACCACGACCCGATCTGAAAGGGTGACTACGACCCGATCCGTATGGGTGACCACGAGCTGATGACGTGACTCGATCCGAACCGTGGTGACGAGGGGAAACTGGACTCCGAACCGAACCACTATGACCTGAAGGCTACGACCCGATCCGATCTGGTGATGACCAATAACCCGAGATGCAAAGGTAGTCCAAATGGAAGTTAGAGCTCAGGATCCAGTTGGGAACCAATGAGTTCACTTCATGGTTGGACTTTGCTGCGGGACGTGTGCTAAGGAGTTGTCGACGTTCATAACTTCGATTTACCACTAAGAATGGATGATGGCTACCTATCAGTGCAGTAAGGTCACTATGACCTGAGGGGTAAGGTGATGGTAGCAAGACTACGTTATCAATGCAGTAGGGTCATTATGACCTGAGGGGCAAGGTGATGCGTAGTAAGACTATAAGCCAACGCAGATGGGGTGAACAACTCCATGGGGCAAGTGGATATAGTAAGGATTGGTAAGGCTATGAGCCAGCGCAGATGGGGTGAATAACTCCATGGGGCAAGTGGACATAGTGTAACACCCCACTCCCGCTATGATCACTCACTAAGGGAATGCCATAGCATCGGTGGAGTATTTTAGTGAATATAGAACAGAAAAATTACAACAAGACAGATATAAATAGTACTTGAAATTTTAAAACATCATCTCATAACAGCGGAAGTAAAACATGTCTGGTTACATCATAAAACCACAATAAAGGTCAAGTACAATATCCATCAAAATAAAGAAGTACATAATCCCACTCTCATACAATAGCCAAACAAAACAAAAGATAACTGGATAACTGGAGCTTTACATCTATCCAAGCTCCTAAAGACTGGAACAGCAATCCGATCAAGCTCCACTACTGCTAGGATCCACCGTAGGACCTGAGGGTTGGGAAAAAGATAAAAACAACGGGGTCAGACATAAGTCTGAGCGAGTCCTATAACTTTAACAATACAATCGTTAAAGTAACCAGAGAAGACATAAACTGATATACGGTAACATATAGGGATGAATGGCTACCCTAAGCAGTCAACTAAACGAAGATAAAGGATAAAGACGCATCTACCCTCCCTAAGGTAAATTACTAAACTGCACCACACCAGTCGTTCCTAACTTAAAGGTTGATCCCACCCAAGGACTTATAAAATTTACTAATTAGTACCTGCGTACCCCTAGGTGACCAAGTAGGCGCCACGGGGCCCTACAATCCACTAGGTGTACACACTACTTCCCATTCGATCGGCTCCCTAACGTAGATACCCGTGCTGGCCCCACCGTGGGATGTATCATTCCCCAATGTGGCAACCTGATGAAACTAAAGGTGCACGGCTTATATCTACTCGATGCAACAACGGCTTACCTACCAGCCCGGGCTCACTCACGCATATGAAGCCCGTTGGACTTGCGTTGCCACCGCTAACCCGTTTGCCTCTTACAGTCAAGCCCAGTATGCGTGTCCCGTCCTCGACATGGGTCGAGCCCACAAAGATACGTATGGGTTACTGGTTGAAATGGGCCTCCACAAGCTACCCACCTAAGCTTGTCCCTTTTTCTAGTATATCCCACTTAACCCTTTAATCATGTTTTAATTACATGTTCCATTTTGGTTAAGTATTCTAATCGTATTTTCTATTGCCACCCAAGGCAACCACTAGATTTTCTCATGCCACCCGAGGCACCCACTTAACCCCTCATGTCCCTCTACATGCTAATGTGGTTAAGTGTTTCTTAATTAATTAATTAAGAACGTAACCTTTGTAAAGACCTCTCACATTAGACTGTCTTTTATGACCGCTGGTTAAGCCGGTTGGGTCCGGGCAGCCTTATGTCATAACAGAGTCTAACCTCGTGTCTTTACATTAATTACGTATTTAGTTTGTGCCTAAGACCTCTCACATTGGGCTAACATTTGTAGCAACTGGTTAAGCCGGTTGGGTCCGGGCAGTTTTACGCTACAACTGAGTCCAACCTCGTGTCTTAGTCAATTAATTACACCTAATTAATCACCCTCATAATTTTATATTAATTATCCCTAATTAATCAAGTTTTCTTAACATGGGTAGACCTAACTTAATAGGTAAATTCCCATGGGGTAGACCTAACTCAATAGGTAAATTCCCAACACATAGTATGGGTACACCTAACCAAATAGGCAAATTCCCATACTATGTTTATTTATTTTGTGTTATGCATAATTATATTAATTTCACACAATCTTATTAACTTATGCATTTAATTACCCCATCGTTCCCACGTAATTTCGTTCATGATATAACACATATAAAAGGTGTCAACTTGCATATGAATGAACATGTTTCAAAGGTGCCATCTTGCATATTAACAAACACATAACTTGCATAACATGTCACATAACTTGCATATAATATGTCACATAACTTACATATTCATTTTGCATAACAAACTTGCATATTAGCTTATAGACTTGCATAATGTGTCATCATGAACTTGCATATTAATAAACATGTAACTTGCATATTTACATACATGTAACTCGCATATTAACAAACATGTAACTTGCATATAAAGAAACATGTAACTTGCATATTTACATACATGTAACTTGCATATTAACAAACATGTAACTTGCATATTAACAAACATGTAACTTGCATATTTACATACATGTAACTTGCATATTAACAAACATGTAACTTGCATATTTACATACATGTAACTTGCATAGCATATTACCATGAACTTGCATAACATGCATATGATTACATAGCCCACAACTTGCATATTTAGCATCATGCAAACATAACATACATCATATTAAACTTGCATAAGCTTACATACTCAACATGCATAAACATAAGATTAATGCTAACATCATATCATATGATTCAAAGCTCATTAACCCACATACAAAACCATAAATCTCATCACATCTCATCTAATTAGTTTACCAAAAGATCATCAAAGTGATAGAAACTCACAACTAGCAACTTTGAACACCAAATGAAGAAGATTAAGATGCTAAGAAGGGATTAGAAGTTGATTAGAGAGTGATTAGTATGCAACCCTCTTCATAAAATTAGTGGAGGCCATGAGAGCTAGCATTTTGCCATAGTTTAGTCACTAGGTTTAATTATGAATGAATTAGGGTAGGTTAGGGTCTTATTTATAGATTAGGCAAGTGTTTTAGGCCATAGGATTAACCCTAGATTCAATCCAAGCCATCAAAGCATGTCTTGGGGAAGAAGTCAAGTGTAGGAACCATCTAGGGCCTTTAGATTAAAGATGGACCATGAGAACCATTCAAATGCAAAATCTGCACTTGAGCGAATCGGCCCACGGGTTGACAGCCAAACACCCTGGATTAACCCCTAGTCGACCCAGCGGGCTCGGGTCGACTTCAAAAATCGGCCGGTTCGGTTATTCCCCTCTCCCAATTCGCTGTTTTGAGCATTTTTGCATATTTATTTATTAAATTTTCAATTATATATATATATATATATATATCAATATATATATATATATATATATATATCTACACAACCCATTTCACTTAATTAAGTATACTTTAATTTGGGAATTTTCGTGAAACTTCGCGAGGCCATATCTTGGTCATACGGACTCCGATTTTCGAAAACTCGGACTCTATTTCGCGTATTTTTCCGAGACGAACGCAATGGCATAGCCCGTTTCCCTTGATTCCCATTTTAGAATTAAATTCTGCCTCGATTTATGTTATTACAGGTTATTGAAAATACGGGTTGTTACATTCTCCCCTCCTTAAAGGATTTCGTCCCCGAAATCTTCAAGTTAGGAAGAACGTATCCTACCATCCAATCATCCATCTACTCAAAGCATCATCCACGAGCAATCATTGTCCTTACAAGATTCTAAATGCTGGATGGATATATGCAAAAGTGTGTGTATATGTACTTACCTAATGCAAAAATCAGGCGGTTACTGATACAGTAAACCTCCTTAATGCAAACCATGATAGTGCCATGCATCCAATATGTATGCGAAACCCTATTGACACATACAAATTTCTACATGCGTGCACAACCATACACAAAAATGCATCATCCATATGATAACACAGCCATGATACATCCATCAATCTAACTACCACATCCATTTATGCAATATGCAACATGAAGTGACTGAGCCGATCTAGTGCCTAATGTGTGTGTATATGCATCCACGAGCAACCACTAGCAAACAATTGCATCCATATGCATCCATCAACCATAACATGTTTCAAACACATGTTTCAACCATAGGTTTTACCCTATCTAAAGGTCATAGGTATTAGCGAGAGGATATACTAAAGATAAGATAAGTACTAGACAAGCAATAAAGGAGAAGTTAAAAGACATACTCTCAAAAAGAAATGGATACAAAGAACGCATCTTTGCTTCCGTCTCCCAAGTAGCATTGCTTTCGTCATCTCCCCATTGCACTTTAACTAGCTGAACTTCTCTGTTCCTCAACTTCCTAGTTTCTGACCCAAGGATGCGAGTAGGAGCTCGTCGAATCGTCGCATCACGCTCTACCTCTACATCTCTAAGCAAGCTCGGCTCTACCACCTCCGCGGTCTCATGTAAGCACTTCCTCAAATGTGATACATGGAATACATCATGAACACCACTAAGTCTGTCGGGCAACTCCACCCTATATGCCATCCGTCCAATCCTTTCCTTAATAGGAAACGGCCCAACAAATCTCGGTGCTAACTTCCCTACGGACCCAAAGCGAACAACATTTCTCAATGGAGATACTTTGACAAAAACCATGTCCCCAACCTCAAACTCAAGATCCGTCCTTCTCCGATCCGCATAAGATTTCTGTCTATCTTGCGCTGCTTTCATCCTTTTTCGAATTAAATCAATCTTCTCTGAAGTCTCTCTAACCATATCCGGCCCAAGCAAGATCTTATCCGTAGATTCCCACCAACATGTAGGAGATCGACAAGGCCTTCCATAAAGAGCTTCGAAAGGAGCCATACCAATACTGGACTGAAAGCTGTTATTATATGCGAACTCCACCAAAGGAAGATGTTCTTCCCATGTACCTCCAAAATCCAAGATACAAAGCCTCAAAAGATCTTCTAAGATACGGTTCACCCTCTCAGTCTGACCGTCCGTCTGAGGATGATATGCGGTGCTCAAACACAACTGAGTCCCTACCGCCTCTTGCAAACTTCTCCAAAACTCACTAGTGAAAATAGGATCTCGATCACTCACAATGCTGGATGGTACGCCATGCAATCTAACAATCTCTCTAACATAGACTGAAGCAAGCCATGGAGCGGTCCTCTTACTCTTTACGGGTATAAAATGGGCACTCTTGGTAAGTCTGTCTACCACAACCCAAATTCCCGTATTGCCCTTCCTCGATCTCGGTAACCCGTCGATGAAATCCATCGAGACACTATCCCACTTCCACTGTGGAACTTCCAATGGGTGTAGCAACCCACCGGGTTTCCTTTGCTCCACTTTAACTTGTTGGCACACTAAGCATCTAGCCACATACTCGGCCACATCTTTCTTCATACCGGCCCAGAAGAAAACTCTCTTCATGTCTTGGTACATTTTGTCTCCACCGGGATGAATAGTCATTCTTGAACGATGTGCATCATCCAAAATAGCCTTCTTCAAACCCTCATCTTGCGGTACACAAAGTCTACCGTCTCTATGCAACCATCCCTTATCATCTATGGTGTATCTACCCAAATGGCTGGACGACTCCCCTCTTATAAGCTTCTCTACCAACACAACCAACTGTGGGTCGTCTCGCTGAGCCTCGCCAATCCGTCTCAAAAGAGTAGGTCTAACCTCCAAGGATGCCAACAAACCAGGTACAAAATCAACAGAAGGTCTGAAGTCAAACAAAGAAAGAAACTCCAAGCTTCGTCGTTCCACGAACAATGGACTCAAAGATAGCCTTTTTCTACTTAAGGCGTCTGCCACCACGTTACCCTTACCAGGGGTATACGCTATCTCGAAATCATAGGATGCTAAGAACTCCATCCACCTTTGCTGTCTTAAGTTTAAATCCTTCTGAGAGAATAAGTACTTCAATGATTTATGGTCGGTGAACAACTCGAATCTCTCACCAAGAAGATAATGGCGCCAAGACTTAAGTGCGAAAACAATCGCGGCCAACTCTAGATCATGGGTAGGGTAATTCTTCTCATGCACTCTCAATTGTCTCCCTCCATAGGCTATTACCCTTCCCTCCTGCATCAAGACTGCGCCTAATCCTGTTCCACAAGCATCGGTATAAACAACAAACGGCTTACTCCCATCCGGGAGCACTAAAACTGGAGCGGTGGTCAAAGCTCTCTTTAACCGTCGGAAAGCATCATCACAATCTACATCCCACGAGAAAACCAGATTCTTTTTCGTCAAGCGGGTTAATGGGGCTGATATCTTCGCGAAGTCTTTGATGAACTTCCTATAATATCCTGCCAACCCCAAGAAACTTCTTACCTCGGTAGCATTTCTAGGAACTTTCCAATCCTGGATAGATACTATCTTTGCGGGATCCACAGCTATCCCTTCCTTAGAGACCACATGCCCTAAGAATCGCACTTCTCTTCTCCAAAAATGGCATTTAGAGAATTTAGCTTTAAGACTATGCGCTCGAAGAGTCTCCAACACTTCCTTGAGATGTAAGGCATGCTCTTCTTCATTCTTGGAAAAGACCAAGATGTCATCCACAAAAACTACTACAAACTTATTCAGATACTCTCTGAACACTCTACTCATGAGATCAACAAAGTATGCGGGGGCGTTTGTCAACCCAAATGGCATCACTAGCCACTCATAAAAACCATCCGGAGTCCGGAAAGCAGTCTTCTCTATACTGTCCTCCGCCACTCTTAACTGATGAAACCCTGTAGCTAAGTCCATCTGCGAAAATACTGACGCGCCAACCAACTGATCAAAGAGATCATCTATCCTCGGTAATGGGTGTCTATTCTTCTTCGTGAGCTTATTAAGTTCTCTATAATCCACACAAAGTCTGAGGGACCCATCCGCCTTCGTGGCAAACACTACTGGAGCTCCCCACTCCGATATACTTCGCCTTATGAACCCCTTCTCAAGCAACTCCCCTACTTGCTTATGAAGTTCTCTTCTCTCACGAGGAGCCATGTGGCGTACTGGCAAAGACACTGGTTTGGCATTATCCACCAAATAAATTCGGAAATCTATCTCCCGCTTCGGAGGCAAACCCTTTACTTCTTCAAACACATCCGGATATTCCCGGACTACTCTGACAGAACACAAACTCTCGACCGAAGCATCGAGCGATTCAAGATAACTTAGCAAAACAGATTCCATGGGATTGCAAGAGATCTCGAGAGTGTTACCCAAGCGGGTCATGAGCCTGACAACTCTCCTTTCGCAATCAAGAACGGCACCATTACTGGATAACCAGTCCATGCCCAAGATCAACCCATAGCCCGTGAAGCCCAATACAAAAGCATCACATCTAAACTCAACGCTAAGTATAGAAATCTTCAAACCCAAACATATCATAGACAGATATATGGAGCCCCCAATTGGGTTTGAGACAACCAAGGGATCATCAACTAGACTGGTGTCTAAGTGCAGTGACTCAACTAACGATGATGAGATAAAAGAATGCGATGCGCCAGAGTCAAACAAAGTACGAACTGGATGATCAAACAGAAAAACCAGACTTTCAACGGAAATAGTTCTACCTCTCTGCTGAATCGGTGGAACTGAGAGAACCTGAACTTGCCCCCCTGACTGAGGTGGTGCTATAAGAGCTTGCACCTGGCCTCCTGAGGTAGACCCCGTCTTCTGCCCCTTCTTTGGGCAGTTTTTCACAAGATGCCCTGCTTCACCACAATGAAAGCAACCGGTCTTCTTCTTTTTGCGACAATCCTTACTAAGGTGTCCTGGTGTTCCACAATTGAAGCACTTCTTCTTCGTCTTCTTTTTGTCACCATTGCCTTTTCCGCCCTTGCCTTGTTGTTGTTGTTGCGGTTTCTTCTGATCCCCCTTTTTCTCTGGTGCCTTAGAATTCTTATCATCCTCATGCATAAGTGCCATGTAGACAAGCTTCTCAAAAGTGGCCCCCATAGGAATGTGAGTCATAGCTATTCCTTGCAATGGTTCGTTCAAGCCTCTAACGAACCTCAAAGCCTTCTTCTCCGGTGTATTCACCAACTCTATGCCAAACCTTGCTAATTGATTGAATTTGTTGACATATTCTTTCACCGTGAGATTCCCTTGCTTCAAATTCAAGAACTTCTCCATAAACAGATTCTCTTCCGCCCTTGAGAGAAACTTAGCCCCAAACCTTTGCTTAAAATCTGCCCAAGAGTCAACAGGGCGTTCTCCATTAGTGACCTCCCACCAGAATGAGGCCTCTCCCTTCATTAACCAAGCCGCCAACTTGACTTTCTTTCCCTCTTCCACTTCAAAGATATCTAGCAACTCTTCCACTTCCTTAAGCCAATCTCTAGCCTCTACGAAAGTCTCTGAACCAAGAAAAGGTTTTCCTCCTATAGCCTTGAACTCCTTGCAAACCTTAGCAAAATTATCCACTCTAGGCTGAGGAGGAGGAGCGGTTGTCTCTGGTGTAGTAGCATTGGCCGGACCCGCAGCCGCGGCCCTAGCCTCTTGCAACCTCCTATACCATAGTGGTATAACTAAACCCTCCGGGATGTTAAGATCTTCAGCCATGCTGAAACGAAAGAGGAAAGATTCAAAAAGGAGATTCCGAAAGATAAAGATATGGCTATTGGGGATTATGCTTTTCTTTTTCAAAAACTTTTTCTCTTAGAAGACATGCTTTTAAAAATACTTTCTTCGAAAATACTCTTAGAAAGTAGTTTTTCTCAAAAATTTTATCTGTTCTGGTAACCTTAAGCTCTGATACCACGTGTAACACCCCACTCCCGCTATGATCACTCACTAAGGGAATGCCATAGCATCGGTGGAGTATTTTAGTGAATATAGAACAGAAAAATTACAACAAGACAGATATAAATAGTACTTGAAATTTTAAAACATCATCTCATAACAGCGGAAGTAAAACATGTCTGGTTACATCATAAAACCACAATAAAGGTCAAGTACAATATCCATCAAAATAAAGAAGTACATAATCCCACTCTCATACAATAGCCAAACAAAACAAAAGATAACTGGATAACTGGAGCTTTACATCTATCCAAGCTCCTAAAGACTGGAACAGCAATCCGATCAAGCTCCACTACTGCTAGGATCCACCGTAGGACCTGAGGGTTGGGAAAAAGATAAAAACAACGGGGTCAGACATAAGTCTGAGCGAGTCCTATAACTTTAACAATACAATCGTTAAAGTAACCAGAGAAGACATAAACTGATATACGGTAACATATAGGGATGAATGGCTACCCTAAGCAGTCAACTAAACGAAGATAAAGGATAAAGACGCATCTACCCTCCCTAAGGTAAATTACTAAACTGCACCACACCAGTCGTTCCTAACTTAAAGGTTGATCCCACCCAAGGACTTATAAAATTTACTAATTAGTACCTGCGTACCCCTAGGTGACCAAGTAGGCGCCACGGGGCCCTACAATCCACTAGGTGTACACACTACTTCCCATTCGATCGGCTCCCTAACGTAGATACCCGTGCTGGCCCCACCGTGGGATGTATCATTCCCCAATGTGGCAACCTGATGAAACTAAAGGTGCACGGCTTATATCTACTCGATGCAACAACGGCTTACCTACCAGCCCGGGCCCACTCACGCATATGAAGCCCGTTGGACTTGCGTTGCCACCGCTAACCCGTTTGCCTCTTACAGTCAAGCCCAGTATGCGTGTCCCGTCCTCGACATGGGTCGAGCCCACAAAGATACGTATGGGTTACTGGTTGAAATGGGCCTCCACAAGCTACCCACCTAAGCTTGTCCCTTTTTCTAGTATATCCCACTTAACCCTTTAATCATGTTTTAATTACATGTTCCATTTTGGTTAAGTATTCTAATCGTATTTTCTATTGCCACCCAAGGCAACCACTAGATTTTCTCATGCCACCCGAGGCACCCACTTAACCCCTCATGTCCCTCTACATGCTAATGTGGTTAAGTGTTTCTTAATTAATTAATTAAGAACGTAACCTTTGTAAAGACCTCTCACATTAGACTGTCTTTTATGACCGCTGGTTAAGCCGGTTGGGTCCGGGCAGCCTTATGTCATAACAGAGTCTAACCTCGTGTCTTTACATTAATTACGTATTTAGTTTGTGCCTAAGACCTCTCACATTGGGCTAACATTTGTAGCAACTGGTTAAGCCGGTTGGGTCCGGGCAGTTTTACGCTACAACTGAGTCCAACCTCGTGTCTTAGTCAATTAATTACACCTAATTAATCACCCTCATAATTTTATATTAATTATCCCTAATTAATCAAGTTTTCTTAACATGGGTAGACCTAACTTAATAGGTAAATTCCCATGGGGTAGACCTAACTCAATAGGTAAATTCCCAACACATAGTATGGGTACACCTAACCAAATAGGCAAATTCCCATACTATGTTTATTTATTTTGTGTTATGCATAATTATATTAATTTCACACAATCTTATTAACTTATGCATTTAATTACCCCATCGTTCCCACGTAATTTCGTTCATGATATAACACATATAAAAGGTGTCAACTTGCATATGAATGAACATGTTTCAAAGGTGCCATCTTGCATATTAACAAACACATAACTTGCATAACATGTCACATAACTTGCATATAATATGTCACATAACTTACATATTCATTTTGCATAACAAACTTGCATATTAGCTTATAGACTTGCATAATGTGTCATCATGAACTTGCATATTAATAAACATGTAACTTGCATATTTACATACATGTAACTCGCATATTAACAAACATGTAACTTGCATATAAAGAAACATGTAACTTGCATATTTACATACATGTAACTTGCATATTAACAAACATGTAACTTGCATATTAACAAACATGTAACTTGCATATTTACATACATGTAACTTGCATATTAACAAACATGTAACTTGCATATTTACATACATGTAACTTGCATAGCATATTACCATGAACTTGCATAACATGCATATGATTACATAGCCCACAACTTGCATATTTAGCATCATGCAAACATAACATACATCATATTAAACTTGCATAAGCTTACATACTCAACATGCATAAACATAAGATTAATGCTAACATCATATCATATGATTCAAAGCTCATTAACCCACATACAAAACCATAAATCTCATCACATCTCATCTAATTAGTTTACCAAAAGATCATCAAAGTGATAGAAACTCACAACTAGCAACTTTGAACACCAAATGAAGAAGATTAAGATGCTAAGAAGGGATTAGAAGTTGATTAGAGAGTGATTAGTATGCAACCCTCTTCATAAAATTAGTGGAGGCCATGAGAGCTAGCATTTTGCCATAGTTTAGTCACTAGGTTTAATTATGAATGAATTAGGGTAGGTTAGGGTCTTATTTATAGATTAGGCAAGTGTTTTAGGCCATAGGATTAACCCTAGATTCAATCCAAGCCATCAAAGCATGTCTTGGGGAAGAAGTCAAGTGTAGGAACCATCTAGGGCCTTTAGATTAAAGATGGACCATGAGAACCATTCAAATGCAAAATCTGCACTTGAGCGAATCGGCCCACGGGTTGACAGCCAAACACCCTGGATTAACCCCTAGTCGACCCAGCGGGCTCGGGTCGACTTCAAAAATCGGCCGGTTCGGTTATTCCCCTCTCCCAATTCGCTGTTTTGAGCATTTTTGCATATTTATTTATTAAATTTTCAATTATATATATATATATATATCAATATATATATATATATATATATCTACACAACCCATTTCACTTAATTAAGTATACTTTAATTTGGGAATTTTCGTGAAACTTCGCGAGGCCATATCTTGGTCATACGGACTCCGATTTTCGAAAACTCGGACTCTATTTCGCGTATTTTTCCGAGACGAACGCAATGGCATAGCCCGTTTCCCTTGATTCCCATTTTAGAATTAAATTCTGCCTCGATTTATGTTATTACAGGTTATTGAAAATACGGGTTGTTACACATAGCGAGGAATTAGTGGCTACGTTATCAGTGCAGTGAAGCCATTTATGACTTCATGGGGCAGAGTGATCGTAGCAAGGTATGTTGGGTGATCGAAGTGGTGAATATCGTATGCTTTACGCACTGAGTCAGAGATATGAGGATGGATGCTATGCTTGATTGTTTGCCATCATTATGACATGCACACCTCCCCCACCTCCGTGTCTTTACACCGTTTGATATGGTTCCTTAGAGTGTTGTACAGTATGTAGTGCTAACTCTTTGGTTACAGGTCCAGGTTCAGGTATGTTTTAGTCTACCTGTTATTGTTCACTTTAGATGCTTATCGCTCATACCAGGCTTTATGTCTGACCCAGAGTTTTATGTCTCCTCTTATTACTCTGGGTGCTCACACGAGCAAACTAGAGACATGTTAGCTGGTGATGCGCGAGTAGCTGATTCGGAGGCGGGCAGGAGGCTTCCACGTATGATATATATATACACATTCTCCCAGTGTCGTTGGTGGTCGCTACTTGGGCATTAGTAGTGTACCTCATTTATCTTACTTTTGCTTTGAGACAGTTTGAAAAGTTGTAATAAGCCGTATTTTGGATTTCCGCTGCTATGATGTTTAGTTCTGATTTTCAGCTTATGCACTGTCTCTCCTGTTTTATGTCAAGTATGTTATTATTATATTTTGTTCTATGCGCTGTGAGACATTCTACAGGTTCCTTGTATGTTCATTTCCTTCTTCCTTTTCCTTCTGACGACCCGTTCCGTGCTAACTGGACATGTGTACAGCGCACTTTTGGAGTAAATGTCGGTTGGTGCGGGGCGGGCCGTCACAATAATGGTTTAGCTCGGATTTTCCTACGTTCACTTAATGATTTCTACTAGTTTTTGACTATTTTTTATGGTTATAGTGAGTTAGGCTGAGACGATCTAGGGTGGGAAAGAAATAGAAGAAGATCCTCCAAATGGTGCTACAGAGTGGATTTTATAGGTGAGGTTAGAACCTAGTTCAAACAAATGAGTAGGCGGGAAAAGTAGAATAGTGGAATGAGTGGATGGAGTTGGCCACATCGTCCATGTTCAACAATTCGGGTCGGTCAAGTCCGGTTGGCATATGTCATGCTGATCCGGATTTTTGCTGACCCGGATTGGTGGCATGGTTGATCATAGGTGACACATTGTAGCCTGAAACGGACTGCAATCGCGGAGCTGAAAAATCTTGTTTGGCCGATCCAAAGCAGTAGGATTTATCCAAACCGAAGCATGCCGAGCCAAACAATTTGACTTGATCGATTCAAGCAATTCCACTTGGATGAACTGAGGCATGTTGGAGGTCAATAGGGGTTTGAGAAGGTTCATTTCTAGGGGTTTACAAGATTCATCTTCTGTTCTTCCCCACTTGGAGCTTGAGTTCACTTTCGCTTGAGTCTTAAATGACCTAATAATGAAGATTTGGAAGTGTGACGGCCTTGTCAAAAGGTTGATCAACTATATATATAATATACATATAAAATCCAAAACGAAGAACAACAAAAATGTAAACCAACATAATATCAACATGTAAAACTCATTTATGTGTTCGCCACCAAGAAATGTAATAACCAAAACATAAATCACCAATTATCTCTATGGCTACGTATATATGAAAAATCAACATCAATAACGTGATGATAACATTAAATGCCAACAAATTCAAGAAATCGGAAGAAATCTAGAAACAATAATAAAATCATACGTATCTATATCAATAGGGACAATCCAATGCAACATCGCACATGCATCAACAACAAACAGCTGATGCCTGCCAAGAACTATCAACAAAAACGACGACGCCCAAATACTAACCCGAGGATCCAAGGAACACTACAAGAAAAAGTCACATAAACATCGACTAAAAACGATGTACTCGTTTTTCTGGAGTGATGTCTTTGTCGGTGATGTTTAAAGTACCCTTCTTTACATCAATTAAAAGACGACGTAAAAGCAGCTTTAAGTCATCATAAATTAATTAATTAACTATTGTAATAAGTATTTTACCATATCAGCTTTTGACTGATGTCTATGATGGCGTTATACTGATGCCTATAATGGCTTGTTTATGTTGTTTTCTCATCTCATATACAGAAATAAATATTTATTAAATGAAATACTATTGCATAGAATTTAATATTCAAACAATATTTTTATTTAACTAAATATTTTATTTCAACATACGAAATAGAATGAATTTCTGACTCCAACTGTTTTACATTCACATGTCTCGTACACAATTCAATTCATTACACAATCAGTTTTACATTGCTATCTCGCTGCAACAACAAGCATTGCAACTGACATTGCTGCTGGAACCGACCAGTACATGTAAGATTGAGACTTCCTTTTCTTGAGAATGACTCTCGGAAGCTGATTCCTCCCTTTTAGCTGAAGTGGTTTCCTATATCGACCAGTCGTAGCTTTTGGCTCTTTTTCTGCTTGTGGAAAGGGGGTTTCATTAAGTTTTGCATCTGCCTCCTTATCCACTTCTTCTTCAGTTTGCTCTGTGGATGAATCAAATTCAGTTGCTACTGTTTTCTTTTTAGCTTTCTTTTCTAAAAATATAGTTTGAAGTTTAAATGATTCCAGCAGGTTTCTCCTTTGTGTACTCCTCTTGCTCCATTTTAAAGACATGCTGAAATGTTCAACATTGACTATCAGCAAATGATATAAAAATAAATCAATTAATATGCGATTATAAAGATACGGTTAGCTTACCTGGTTGAAATGTTGTTGCAGCTTCTCGTTTGTAAAGTTGATACAAAACTGCTCAAAACTTTGAAAATGTTAATGATTGTTAATTTAAGAAGGAAAAAAGATATCTTGTAAACCAAATAAATTGTGTCATGGATCTCAATCAAGTGTATCTTTTAACATTGTAATACCTGTTTAATTTGAAGCTCTCAAACCCATAAATGTCAAGTACCCCAATAAGAGACTTTAATGCACAACTGCATATTGACTCAATGGTGAAAACGGACTTGTTTCTATAATAAGTTTGAATCGAGATCTAAATTTAAAAGTCCTACAATGGAAATTTATCCTTAAAACAGCGAGTGCAAAATACAGCAGAAGTTGGTTTCTAACATCAATCTAGATCACATCTGTTTCTTCTTTCATGATCATATATGGATATATAAAATTACGTAAACTCCGGTCTGAATAACAATACCTTCTAATGACAACTTTATGATAAACAAACATTAAAAAAGAAGAAAAAGATAACAAAAAATGACCTCCCCACTAACTTATATAAGAACAACAAGTACCCAGTTTAGTGTTTCATACATCAAAATAAACATACCAAAGAAGAGGCTAACAGATGGACAATATGCACTAGCATCTCTAGGAAAGGCTTAGAAGAGGGATTGTCCACTTTTTTGCTGCAGGTTTCTCACGGTAATTTACACAAACAGGTTTCCTGCATTGGCTATTAGAGTTCGGTCTGAGTGGATTGGAAAAGTTGGAAGGAACACCTATATATTGGACTTGCACAACATCCGCACCATGCAAATTTACATTTCTAAGCTCAACAACGGCCTGATTCATACTCGCAGTATCTAGCATATTAGCTCCTAGGGTCAAACTAAAGCCCGTGCTACGCAATCGTTCTCCCATCCAGATTGAGATTGTACAACCTCGCTAAATAGATCGGTAAGTGTATTTTACATGTTTTTATAATTCCCGAGATTGGGCTGTTATCAGCAGCTATGACGGAGGCTTAATCAGCTATGGATCTAGGGTTGACTTTACGTTTCACCGCGGAGAAGGTGAAAATAGTTGAGAGAATTTATAGCGCTGGACTAAGAGGAGGGGGAGGAGGAGACAAAAGATTCAGGCAAGGTGGCGTAGATGAACGATAAATTAGGTAGCGACCGAATAAGTGACGAAAATTCCAGATTTAAGTTGGCTGAATAAGTGATGAAGTTCCAGAGAATGAGTGCAGATGCGACACCATGAATTTGGTTGAATTTTTTTAACAAGAGGAAGAGAAATAGAAGCGGGAGTGCTGAAATGTGAAGAGGGAAATAATTATGACATAGAAGAAGCGGGTTGGCTAGTTGCTATGCGCATGGATCGTGAGAATGGATGGCTAGATGGAGATGCTTGGAAGTGTGTGGACGGGAAGGAAGCGGATTGTGGGATGCGGATCATGAGACCTTTAACATCACACATGAAGCTGATGTAAATGATGCATAGAAACTATGTTAAAACGCTTTCAATTTATTTATGAACGTAAATATTTTTTAGTATAAATGATGTTGATCATGAAACCCCCGTCCGGGACGTCAACCGTCCAGTTTTTTGGGTACGATCCATCCCAGCAATAAAACACAATTTTACTATAAAATATAATTTAATAAGTGATTTTTGGTAAGGCTATTGTAATAGACAACGGCTATTTTAATAAGTGATTTTAATAATCATTGAATATAATTAACAATAAAATATAATTAATAAATATTAACTATAAAATATTAATTAATAAGTATTAACTATAAAATATTAACTATAAAATATAATTAATAAATATTAACTATTAAATATAATTAACAATAAAATATAATTAATAAATATTAACTATAAAATATAATTAATAAATATTAACTATAAAATATAATTAACTATAAAATATAATTAACTATAAAATATAATTAATAAATATTAACTATAAAATATAATTAATAAATATTAACTATAAAATATAAGTAACTAACAAAAATAATTAATAAATATTAACTATTAAATATTGACTATAAAATATTATTAATAAACATTAACTTTAAAATATTAACTATAAAATATAATTAATAAATATTAACTATAAAATATAATTAATAAATATTAACTATAAAACATAATTAACTATAAAATATAATTAATAAATATTAGCTATAAAATACAATTAATACATAATTTTACTATAAAATATAATTAATAAATATTAACTATAATTTGCTAATTATTAATCATTAACAATAATACATCTAACAAGTGATGTAATAGATAACAGCTATTTTAATAGGTGATGTAATAGCCAAGATTTTTGGTATGGCCTAAGTTCAATTTTTTAAGTGTATTTAAGACATTAGTCGTTCAATAAATCGATGTCTGAGAAACTCACAACATCACTTTAGAAATTATCGATGTTAAAAAACGTTTTGACATCGGTTGAATTTACGATCTATGTTAAAGTTGTGATGTATATTCTACTTTTTCTTGTAGTGGAATAGCTTGAAAGCCTAACAATAATCACCTAGGTAGTCCAACAAATGGACAAAGCCTAACAAATATTCCCTTAAAAGTATACATTTGGACGAGGCCTGCTATTTGGAAACAACAATAACATGACCCAGTGGTCTCACCCAGTATGCAGAATGTGTCACAAACTTTCCAATAGTAACCCAAATAGTGATAATAGTGCGTCTCATATCACATGTTTTCACTTATCAGTTTACTATAAGTCAGTCAATTCCACATTAAAATAGCTTCAATCGAACAAGTCTAGAATTAACTGATATAATAGTTACGTGTCCCATACTACGCAGTTTATTATTTAGTTTAAATCGCTTCCTTATTCTCTCAATGAGTGCAAAAGGCATAGTTCTTATACATAAAATAATTATTTGAGAAAACCATTTTGAAAACCAATTGGAAGTCATTTCTTTGAAAACCTCTTTGTAATAGAAAACGTTTGTTATTAATTAATAGCTTTGAAATAATTATATTTTTATAAAACAATTTTATATGAAATTATCTTAAATGATAGTCTTATATTAGAAATCTTTTCGAAAACAATTTATAAAACATGCGCATTATGTGAGAAAAACCATGAAAATTTCAGGAAGTCAACATAAGAAAGACCCGCATGAAAACTCGTCAATATGATATTTGTATCAACGTTAATGTCAGCCTTTCTATATTTGGAACATAGCCTTTTTGAAATCAGTGCAAAATACTACATCTAACCCATGAGCACAATTGAGAAGCATTAGAAATTAAAGTCCGAAACATCAAAGCAAAGCATAGGTATTTCAGAGGAAAATAGATCAAAACTTAAACTACATAGGTCACCCCTCACATAGCTTAGGTCGACCCTAAGGTTGACTTGACCATGCAATGGGTCGACCCATAGGTTAACCTTAAAAGGTCTTAGGTCGAACTGAATGTCGCATATGTTACATGAAACTTTTCCCCGTTCCTTTTCAACATCGAGCATAAATTAAAGATGATAAAACTAAGCATAATAAAAGAATAGCATATGGATAATAGTCCAAGACAATTTTGGCATGAAACCACACAAAAGAGGAGCATAATGCTCTTAAAGTCGAGGACAAACATGATTTTCACTGCAAACACTTCAAATAGCGAATTTGTCTTTATAGAAACTCAAATATCACCTCAACTCAATCATAGACATGCATAAGTTAAAGTATGAGATTGTCTCACTTGAAATTGCAGTTGTAGTTACAACAAATTATTTGGCGGATTTGAGCAAAAGTGGAGCTTTTTTGTCTCAAGAATGTTTCAGCAACCTGTAGAAGAAGAAGCTGAAACATGCAAACAGAAAAGGATTAACCGTAAATTAGTTTCTAAAACTTGAGAAACAAAGGAATAGTCTATGGTTTTGCTTGTAAATTACCTATAATTATCTCAATTAGCAAGTTATACTTCTATTTTTATTTGAATTAAGGCATGGGGTTTGAAGATTTGAGAAGAGGAGGAAATTTAGCTTCCTTTGTAAATTTTTAGTAAGGGAGAAGAAATGTTTTATTGAAATTTTTTTCGTACATATTTGTTTTGTTTTCCCCTTTTCAGATTCTACTTTGTTAACTAATTTGGGGTTTGGGCTTGATTTGGACCCAATTAGGTTGGTTATGGTTATCATTTAGCTTAATTAGGCTAAGTTACAACACTTAATATAAGTTTAACATCATATTACGCTATTAACATGAGTCTTATACGCTTTTAAACCATTTATTCGCATTTCTTACATTGTTTCACTTTATAAAATTGGTACAAACATATATAAAATCTTTTCAACAACTTAAACACAAACACAACATAACTAACATTTTAAACTTTTTTAACCAAATAAATGCCCAAATCATATTAAAAATGTTTTAATCCCTCGAATATTGATTACTAACCAATATTGGCATTTTATATCTTGTTTACATGTGAAATAAATTTAGAGAATATAATTCACACTAAAATTCATTGTTTGAAATAATTTGAAAATTATTGCAATAAGATACATAAAAATCATTTGAATACATAAATTACCACAAATCACTTTTATAAAGTTTTCTAAAACTTTATTTCCCCATATTTAAATTAATTTACCAATTTGATATTTAATTGAATTCTTTTATTAATTTATTTAGTTCCATTTAACCTCAGATCCAACTTAATTGTCTAAAATCCACATATTTCTATCTTGTTACCAAAAACATATTATTTAATCAAATAAACGATTAAATAAATGTATTTTTTTGTATTTTTTTTGTATTTTCTTTGATTAACAAAAAAATGTCGAATCGAATTTCTTCCTTTGATTAAATTCAATCCAACTGAACATAATCACTCACTTTTAGCTCTAAAACCCTTGCTTGATCAACTCAAAGGGTTTTACGAGTTATCTTATCCAAATCAAGTTTAATTTCAATTAACACCTTTTAAACACCGTTTATTTAGCTTATACATGTAATCACAAAACCATAATCGTTACATACTTTCCCTTTATTAGATTACGTCCCCGCGATTTTCTGGAGAACAGTTGTATTCAACACAATATATTTCGTTTAGAAAAGAAAACAGGCAAGCTCAAATAAAAAATACAAAAATAACCCACAACGCCAAAAGATAGAAAGTTAAGATAAAATCGCTCGATGAATTCTCTGGTTTTCAAGTGCAATCATTGGAATTATCAAACCATTGAATCTTCATGAGTGGCACGTCCTTATTTCAGAGGCATTTAACTTCCAAAGAAAGTACTTGAACTGAATGCGGTACCACAGATAAGTTGAGTGAGATCTTAAGTTCTTCTAAAATACGAGAATCCACAATAGAATTCGAATCATGAAGGTACTTCCGAAGTTAATAAATGTAAAACACGTTATGAATATCAGAAAACTGGGCCAGACATGCTACATGGTATGCAACAAGACTAATACATTCAGTGATAAGAAATAGTTCTATGTACCTATGAATTAACTTCCCAGTCTGACTGAAACATACTTCCCCTTTCCAAGGTGATGCATGGATATACAGGATCAACAATTGAAAACTTTACAGGCTTCCCACGGTTGTCTGAATAGGCTTTCTGTCTGCTCTGTGTCTCTTTCATCCTCTCGTAGATAAGATCGATCATAAATAATAGAATTAGGAATACCGTGAAGTCTCACAATTTCCTTATATTAATGCATTTATAATTTTAATTCCTAAATGACTCTTCGCAAAATTTTCCTCTTTCAAAGGATTCTAGTTTAAACTCTTGAATTTAAAGTTTCAAAATTTTGATATTCATCCCAATTTAAGAAATAATATACACAATATACTAGATAATCATATTTTAACATTAGCTTAGCATATATTTTAAAAATACACACTCAGCTTCTCAATTCTCAATAGGTTAATGATAATGCTTCACAATCTATTGATATCAAACTGCTCGATCAAATGGCTGTAATTTTGACAGCAAAATCAAAATAGCCTCCCCATTTTTCTCGCTAGTTTCTAACGCTTAATATGTCGTCTAAAATAAACCAAGAGAGTGTATTTTATGAAATATTGCTTCGCTCAAGATATTTACTCTTTTTAAACCATCTCTTCACATACTAGTACATATTTATCCTTATGTTCTTTTGTTCTGAAAAATACCATTTCACCCCGAGGTAATTCCTTTAACTTATCACAAAATAACATTAAGCCGCCAAATTTAGTAATCCATCCGATCTCTTGGCTGCAAAATCGATATAATATCAATATTACCTCGTCATATTCTCTACTTTTCACAAATTATTGAATGGATTAACATTATGTTAATTTAAATATCTTCTTCAACTCTTATGTCAAAATGTCTCATATGTTGTTTAGAAACCCTTATTGATAATATGGCATCCCATACACCGACCAAAATTCATAAGCAATGTTTAGACACATCGACACGATAATAATCACAAGTTCTTCTTAGATGTATTCATTTTATTATCACCAACATCAATTTATCGCATTTTCAAATAAACATAACCAAACAATTTACATTTAACGACTTATCAACCATACAAATACCCTTCAATTAATCATGTGCGTGAATTATTTAATTTTTGTGCATAGCCGAAACATCCACTAGTTTCCACAATGCAATTTGAATAATTTTTAAAATATTCACATTTATTAACCTAATATAAATCTTAACTTATTATCTTAGTAATTGTTGATAGGCAAAATTGTCGCATGCCAACACCTAATGTGTATGTGTGTACAATTATCCAAATAAGCAGTAAATAATGTAAGTGCGGGGATACACAACTTTTATAGTGGTTTGACACTAACACGCACGTCCACTTTATAATCATTATTCATCATATATTTTGTCGATTACAAAGTTGTACAAGTTCGCACAATAGCTAAGTTCAAAGTGTTACAATAGAATAACAAAATACATGTTTGTTCTATACTTTGACTAAATTTTCCTTCCTCTTCTTCCTTGAGATGGGTTGACTTGGTCAACAATATCCAAGTTTAGTGCTCATTTCCATGAAGTTCAAAAGTAACATAAAAATCCTTGTTAATGTTCAAGTGTTGATGGAAAACATGCATGCCATATTTCAACTATTCATGCCATGTCCAATGGCCATGGAGAAGATGTTGGAAGCCATTAATGAGTGTTTGAAGCTCTCAAGGTCCAAGAATTCTAAGGGAGAATGATCCAAATAAAGGCCAAGGCTTGGGGTATTTATAGGAGGAAGGTTAGGTGGGAGTAGGCGAGCAGCGGGACCTACAGAAGCTCATTTTGGCATCCTAGAAATAGCCCATAACAGAAAATTCGTACCCCCTGGCGGGGGGTGCGAAATTCGCACCTCACCAAGGGGGTGTAGAATTTCGCACTCCCTGAGGGGTGCTTAATTCGAACCCCACCAGGGGGTGTGGAATTTCTCATCCCCGGAGGGGTGCGAAATTCGCACCCCACCAGGGAGATGCGGAAATTCGTACCCCTTGGAAGGGTGCTTAATTCGCACCCCACCAGGGGGTGCGGAATTTCGCACCTCCTGAAGGGGTGTGAAATTCGCACCCCACCAAGGAAGTGCGGAATTTTGCACCCTACCAGGGGTGTGCGGAATTTTGCACCCCCCGGAGGGGTACAAAATTCGTACCTCTCCAGGGGAAACGAATTTGATGGAGGAGGGGAGCGAAGTCGTGATGTCGAGAGAGTTGAAGTTCCGGAATGCTAAGTGAAGGAATTCGCGGTTTTGTTGGTCCAAAGTGAAGGGATCTGGGCTTCCGGCATGGAGAAAATCAAATGAATCGAGCGGTTCTGTTGGTCTGAAGTGAAGGTCGATCGCCGTCGGGACTGGGCCCCGGACCCCCATCGGCGCTGCGCCCGAACCCGCTTGGCAGCTCGCCTTCGGCTCGGCGCATGGCTCGCCTTCGGATCGGATGACAGTTTGAGTAAGAGTTCATTCGGCCCAAAAGAGGCCATCTGATAGAGGTTTCGGGTCTCCTTGCTTTTGCGACGCGACTTCGACCCAGCTGCTTTGTGTTTTTTGACGCTTGAGCACGTCGCTCACCAAATACTTGACGTATGACAACTTTGATAAAAAAAAGCATGTCAACAGTAATTAATTCATTATTATGGGGTTCAAACTCACAAATTTGAACATGAGGAATAAGATCTAGATGTTTCCTCAAAGCATTAGTAATATGATCCCATAGGTTAGGATGAATCTCCATACTAAGCAATAGAACATGAGAAGCTGATGCAGCGCAAGTTCACAGATATCAAGGAACCTTTTATAAAGAAACTTTAAAACTGAATTGAGTCCCCCGAGTACTGGTTAAAAAATTAATATTCGGAGGAAAAAATTGGCTAAAACTTAAACAACATAGGTCATCCCTTACATACCTTAGGTCTACCCTAAGGTCGACCTAACCATGCATTGGGTCGACCCATGGATCGACCCTAAAAGGTCTCGGGTCGACCTGATTGTCAGTCTTTTTAACTTGCCCGACATTTAAATCTTTTGAAAACATATTTTACCACATGTCGTTTTTATAATGTATTCCAAAGCTTAAGTTTTACCTATATTTAAATTGTTTTTACGAACTTGATATTGAATTGAATCCTTTTATTGTTTTAGTCAATTCCATTTTATCTCAAATCCAACTTAATTACCCAAAACTCATATATTTCTATCTTATTGCTCAAAGGACATTATTTAGTCTTCAAGATGATTAAATAAATCGTTTTCTCCATATGTACATTTTATTTTCTTTGATAACATATAAACATTAATTTATTTTGTTTTTTTATTCAACTCAACATATTTACTCACTTTTAACTTCAAAACACTTTGCTTGATCAACTCAAAGGATTTTACGAGTTATCTTCTCTAAATCGAGTTTAATTTTGATTAAACCTTTTCAACACTATTTATTTTGCTTATACACAAAACCATGGTAGTTACAAATGAGTTGTTCATGTTATATTTATGGCAAAGATGTCCACATATTTAACTGAAATTTCTTCATGGAACCTTAAGACGAAGACCGAGACCTCTCCTCCACCCCCCCCCCTCTTCCCCAAAAAAAGAAAAGGAAAAGGGTCTTGAAAAATCGATAAATATGAAATCTTCATCGATTCGATGGAGAGATCCACACCGGTCCCAAAATGGGTGAATTAGGGCTCGCAACTTCCCTCAATGATCCTTCGTAATAACTATGTTGTGGTTCTAAAGGTTTTTTATACAGTTACATACGTGTTTTTCTGGAAATGCAGATGGTTTTTTGTTTAAGAGGACTATTATTTTAAGTATCCGTGGTCATGGTGATTCACGCCAATCCCGTTTTGTGGAAGGGATATGTATCAACCATTTGTTTAGGAGAGACACCAACCAATATTTTGTCAACTTTAGGATGTCACTCGCTTTACTCTGCTTGACCTTGCTTCATAACATTATCACTACTTGATTTTTGAGTCTAACTGTTATCCCTAATTAGAGAATGTTAGCTCTGCTTATGTAAAAGCTTTTTTATATTTCTTATTTGGGATAAGTATTATTGGGCTTCACCCGTGTAAGTGTATCTGGGCTTGTCGTGTATAATGTGTATAAATAAGGCTGTGTGCCTCTGTACATTATCACTAATTCATTACATTTTCAATAATAGAATTACATTCTAATCCATCATCAATTCGAGCATTTCTCCATCTTTACTTTTCTAACTTGGTATCAGAGCCTTGTGTGCTCTTGAATCATTTCTTCTTGTTGTTGATCATATTCTCGGATCTGGGTGGTTATTTTTTGTGTCCATCAGAGAGTTTTCATCACTTGGACCCTCTCATCAAAGATTTCTTGAATCTTATCCTTTGAAAGTTGTTGTCTCTTTCAAACTAATCTGCTTCGCCTACAAATTGTTGCTGCAGTCAAGTTTTCAATGAGAATGTGTGCTTTTTCACAAGAAACCGATCAAGATAATCAAGAAATTTTCACAGTTGCATTAGTGCCATCCTGAAACACTATCAAAATCATTTCTTGTTTCTTAACAGAAACAGTTGATTGGTGTTTTTTCATCATTATTTGGTATTTCGGCTGCAGTCATCTGCAACTGATCAATTTCTTAATTGAATCTCAATTCAAAGCTTCTGTGAAATCCATACCTTTGTATTTTCTGAAGATTCTTCATTCAAATTCTTCAGTATGACAAATACAAGTGGTGATTCCAGCCCTCAAGTATCCAGCAATCAAGTTAACCAAAATCAGTAAGATCCACTTCAAGATTTGATGAAATCCATCATCAAGCCTCAAAGCCAGCTGATATCAGTACAGCTCGATGAAACAAATTACTTGTTATGGAAATTACAGGTAGAAACCGCAATTAGAGCCTATGTTTGAGATGATTACATTCTTGGGACAAAAATTGTACCACCAAAGTTTATAAGAGACAGTGAAGGAAAATTAGTGTCTAATGCTGAATACACTTTGCATCCGAGACAAGATGACTTAGTTTGTGCATGGATGACGTCATCCATTGGTCCAACAATATTGCCACAAATAATTGGAGTTAAAACTGCTCAAGAAGTATGGGAAACTGCTGAAAGAAATTTTTCTACACAATCATCTGCCAGAGTTATGCATCATAGAAGGCAACTCCATAGTATTAGGAAATGTGATTCTACTATGAATGACTATTTACTGAAGATCAAAAATATATGTGATCAATTAAGTTCTTTGGACAAAAGATACCTGAATCTGAGCAAGCTATTGCTATTGTAAGTGGATTAGATGATGAATATGAAGCAGTTTCAGCAATCATCATGTCTATGGATCCTACACCCTCCTTACAATATGTATATTCCACCTTATTATCTCATGAAGGGAGAATAGAGCACAAGAAAAGCATCAATTCTGATTTATCTGTCAGTTACACTAACTTCGACAGGGGTAAAAATCAAGAAAAAGGCGGTGCATAGTTCAAGAAATCAGTTTAATAATCAAAGCGGTGGTTGGTCAAATTGAGGTAGAAGAGGAGGTTGAACTAATAATAATAACAATGATAATAACTGGATTAGATGTCAAATATGTGATAATCTTTTGGGCCTAGTGCATGTAAATTCTATTTTAGTACCAATTATACTCCACAACAAAACAATAATGCAAATGTCAATATGGTGAGTGTGCCTAAAGACAATAACAAAAGTCAAGCAGAAGTGCAAAATACATAAGCATCAAGTGTTGATGATGTGTCAAATGACTGCTGGTATCCAGATTCAGGCGCTGCCAACCATGTCACCAACAATTTGAACAATCTAAACTTGGGAAATAAGGAGTATAAAGGTAAACAAAATCTTATTATTAGTAATGGTAAACTTGCACAGATCACACACACTGGAAATGCAAGTATTGAGGGAACAAAACAGTTATATTTAGAAAATCGATTAAGAGTTCCATCAATTAAGAAAAAATTAGTGAGTGTTTCCCGATTTACTGAGGATAACAACGTCTATTTTGAATTTTATTCAAATGCTTGCATTGTTAAAGACATAATGACACAAGATATTATCTTGCAGGGTAGAGAACATAAAGGGTTATACATATTTGATTTCAATAATTCTAAGAATTCTGAATATGTTGAAAATAACTGTATAATGTCTGTAATGAATGATTATGTGTCTCATTTGGAACTTGATTTGTGGTATAGTAAACTGGGTCACCCCAGTGTTAAAATTGGTAAACAAGTCATGAATGATAATAAAATTTATGTATGTAATATCCCTGATTCATATATATGCTCTGCTTGTGAAATGGGAAAGAGTCACAAACTTGCATTTCCAGATTCACAAACTAGTTACACTAGACCCTTAGAATTAATTGCTACATATTTATGGGGTTCTGCTTCTATGTGTTCAAGTTATGGTTACAGATACTACATATCTTTTATAGATGCTTACTCAAGATTTGTATGGATTTACATGCTGAAATCAAAATATGAAAGCAGTAGTACTATAATTCAATTTATTAAAAAGGTTGAAAATCTCACTAGAAATAAGGCTGGTACTTTGCAAACTGATGGTGGGAGAGAATTTTACCATTGAAGTCATTTTTTGAAAATAAGGGTATTAATCATAGAATTACATGTCCCTATACCTCAGAAGGAAATGGTACTATTGAAAGGAAACATAGGCATATTGTTAAGACTGGGTTAATCTTATTAGCTCAAGCATCCATGCCTTTAAAATATTGGACTGATGCATTTTATACTCCAGTACATTTAATCAATCATCCCTACAAAGGTGTTGAAGTTTAAATGTCCACAAGAAGCCTTAACAAAAATTAAGCCAAATTACAAGCATTTAAACATTTTTGGATGCCAATGTTTTCCTTGTTTAAGACCTTATAATAATCACAAGTTAGATTTTAGGTCTACATCATGTACTTTTTTGGGGTGTTGTAATAAACAAAAGGGATATAAATGTCTTGATAATAAATGAAGAATTTATATTTCTAAACATGTTAGATTCAATGAACAAGTATATCCTTTTAGCAAAATAAATGCAAGTATTGGTGAGAAAACTATAAGTACAAGACATGTTGTATCTGATATACCTGTTGGTGCCTGCATATCAAAAGAAGTAAGGCACCAACACTTAGGGGTGAGCATTTGGTTGGTTCGGTTTATCCGATGATGAAAATTGTCAAACCAAACTAAAACCGATAAAAATGAAAACCAAACCAAACCGACCAAATTAAAATTGGTTGGTTCGGTTGGTTATCCGATTTAACCGAACTTAAACAATTTTAGACTTTATGCTTGTAATATTAACTATAATTTGAAATAAACTATAAATATATGATTAAAGTATTATTATTTATGATTCTTATGCTTTTCAAAAGTAATTTTATTACATATGTGATGATTAAAATTAATTTAGATAACTAAATTAACTTAAAATATTTACTATAATATCGATAATTTTGAAAATATAATAAAAGTTCGGTTAATTCGGTTAAACCGATAACCAAATGAAAAAAATTTCCAAACCAATTACAAACCGTTCTAATTTTAAAACCGAACCAAACCGACCAAATTCAACTGGTTTGGTTGGTTTATTTGGTTTAACCAAATAATGCTCACCCCTACCAACACTAGCTCTCAACACACTATGCCTTCAAGTAGGCCAGGTCAAGAGCAATTTTCTTACAGCGGTAATGAAGTCATGGACCAACAAAGTCATGGAAATGATTATATAAGCAGCAGTCAGGCACCAGATGAAAGCAATTCTAATGATAATCAAAATAATGCTGCTGAAGATACTACAACTAGAACTGCCTTAAACTAACATCCAATGCTTACTAGGGCAAAATGTGGTATTTATAAACCTAAAGTTTTAAACACTGTACTCTAACGTGAAGAACCTACATCTTTTGATGAAGATTTTCAAAATGAAAAATGGAATGCAGCAATGCAAGAGGAGTACAGTGCTTTAATTAATAAGGGTACATGGACTCGGGTTGAAAAACCAGAGAACAGAAATATTATTGGTTGCAGATGGGTTTGTAAATTAAAGAAAAATGCAGATGGTTCAATTTCTAAGTACAAAGCAAGATTGGTTGCAAAGGGTATTCACGACAGTATGGATTTGATTTTTCTGAAACTTCTTCACCTGTTGTGAAACCAACCTCAGTCAGAATTATATTGACCATTGCTTTGCATAGAAATTGGAGCATTAAACAACTAAATTTCAATAATGCATTTCTTAATGGTGACTTGCAGGAAGAAGTGTAGATGGAGCAGCCTCAAGGGTTTACTCAACATGTCAACAAAATTTTGGTATGCAAACTCAACAAGGAAATATATGGCCTAAAGCAAACTCCTAGAGTATGGTTTGACAAGCTAAAAGCAACACTTGTCAAACATGGATACAAATCTACTAAATCAGACAACTCAATTTTTATTAAAATTACTGATATTGCATCCACATATATCCTTATTTATATAGATGATTTTGTTATTATAGGAAGCAATGAAAGTGAAATCAAAGCTACTACAGGTATGCTGAATTCAGAATTTTCCATTTAGGACTTAGGTGATCTCAATTATTTTCTGGAAATTGAAGTTAGAAGAACTACAAATTCTGAAATGCATCTTAATCAGAAAAAGTACATTTCAGGCATTCTGCTTAGAGCTCAAATGGATAAAGCAAATTCTCTACCTACACCAATGATTACAAATGTACAGTCGTCTAAGCACAAGGGGGAACCATTTCAGAATGGAAAATTATATAGAAGCATAGTTGGTGTTCTTCAATATGCAACAATAACAAGACCAGATATAGCCTTCAGTGTTAGTAAAGTTAATCAATACATGCAGAGTCCTTTAGACAATTATTGGAAGACAATAAAAAGGATTCATGGATATCTAAAGGGAACTATTGATCCTGATTTTATTCTTAAAGCTAGCAACACTTTGAATATCGATGCATATGCTGATGCAGATTGGGGAACAGATTGTGATGACAGGAAATGTACATGGGGTTATTGTATCTTTCTAGGTAAAAATCCAGTGTCTTGGTTTGCTAAAAAACAGAATATTGTTTCCAGATCAAGTACTGAAGCGGAATTTAGAAGTGTTGCTAGTACAGCGGCTGAAGTTATGTGGATTGAGTCATTATTGAGTGAATTACAGATAGTAATATCTAAAAAGGCTACTGTATTGTGTGATAATATTAGTGCCATATACTTAACTTCAAATCCAGTGTTGCATTCGAAGACAAAGCATATTGAGTTAGATCTCTATTTCATTAGGGAACAAGTGATAAAAGAGAAATTAAAAATTGGGTATATACCGTCAGTGGATCAGAAAGCAGACGTTTTCACGAAGCCTCTTTCCAGATCGTGTTTTTTGAAGCTTAAAGAAGAGCCAAACATCGATGTTGTAGATGTTACTCACAGATCGAAAAGAATCGTCTTTATTTCTGACTTCTGATGAGCTTACGTTCCTTTTGGTGGTGCAAATCTTGCTGTTTATTGCTGATTAAGCTTGAGAATTACTGAATGTATCTGTGTTGATACATGTTCTTTCATCTATCAGAGTTTCCTTGCCGAAGGAGTCGCCATTTTTTTTTCGAGAGCAAACCTTAGCTAGGGTTTGAAGGGGGGAATTAGAGAATGTCGGCTCTGCTTATGTAAAAGCTTTTTTATATTTATAATTTGGGCTAAGTATTAATGGGCTTCACCCGTGTAAGTGTATTTGGGCTTGCCGTGTATAATGTGCATAAATAAGGATGTGTGCCTCTGTACATTATCATTAATTCATTACATTTTCAATAATAGAATTACATTCTGCTCCATCATCAATTTGAGCATTTCTCCATCTTTACTTTTCTAACTCCCTCGAACTTCCTGCTTCGATGCCTATGAAGTTTTTCTGGTTGAATTCGATGTGTTAGTCTGCCTTGCTAAAAGACGGTTTGACAATATATTATAATTCAACTAATTGTTTTTATCAAGGACAAAAATAAATAAATTTAAGTTTCACGAAACTTTTTGAGTTTCTTTCAAGGTCTGTGATAAAAATCATCTTATTTCAATAGGTAAAATTTGTGTTCATTATTAGATTAATTATCAAACATATTACAATATCATAAATCTGAATAATATAATAAATATTTGATTAATCCGGTAATTAATATGAAATAAGCTTGAATACATTATTATGAACATTTAATCGGATATTATATATGGCGCACTACATTTCATGGCCGTTATTGATGTTTAATCAGTTATTATTTTCATTCCTTAAAAAGACAGCTTCCACTCATTCAATTTGTTAGTTGAAACTATATAAACACATGTAACAGGCATGCTGAAACGAATAAATCCTGTAACTTCCAACTACTGGACTACCCTACACACCTCTAGATTACCGTGGATTATTCCTAATGCTAAATTATTAGAGTTGTTAATTAGTAATGTCAACCACTTAAATATCATTAGGTGCGTGCGTCATCAGATGAAAGTACCAAGACCACTTCGTCTGGGCCGATTTTCTATTCATATAACTTGTTAAATGAAAAATATATGAAATCTTGCGCGCGTATACATACATATATACATATATTTATATGTATTATAATTAATAAAATATCAAAATGTATCAATGGATTGAATAATAAAATGTCAATTAATGAAACGATCTATATTTTTTGAACTTCTATTGTATTCCTTAAGAGAAAGTTGGTTAAGGCTTCTGTTATGTTTAAAAATATATAAAACATATTTTCAAAAACAAGTAAATTTGGCCTATTTTTTAAAAATTATCAGAATATAGCATAAAAACTTCCAAATTTCCTAACTTATTTCGATTTACATTTAACTTCATATTTAGAAAAGAAAAACTAAAAATCGATAAAAAGCGAAAAATACCGTAATTCCTGAGAAAATTTGGAGGAGTGTATGTAATTATTTAAAAATTTGGAGAATGCATTCCGGTTATTTTAGTAATAATAATAACATCAAAGTGCATTTTTTTATTAGCTTTTATGTGAAATCAATTTAAAACCTAAAAAGGATACGTTGATAGAATTTCAAATGCCGATAGTTATCAGATTAACGTTGAGTTGATCAAAACTAACCTATATCTGTAATGAGCTTAAAATAATGGTCAAGATGGAAAAAAAAAATCCTTAAGTTTATCAATAGTAGGGCTTATGTTCAGGGGTGTAAATCGGTCGGACCGGACCGGACCCGACGGAGTTGTGTTCAGTTTTTATTCTAAAAAACCGGATCGAACACGGACCGAACCAAAATTTTCTCGAACAAATTATTTTGTTGTCCTAACTCATGTCTTAAATAAAATCGGTCGGACGCAGACGCGATCAGACTAGTTCGGACTCGGTCGGACATAACTATTTATATCACGTTTTGCACATTTTACTAGATTTTCTGTCAACTATACGTCGAATTTCAAGTAATTCGGACAAGCCCGAAACAAACATGATTTTTTTCTCGTATAAATCTTGTTGTCCTAACCTAAATAAAAATCGAACGGACGTATTTCGGTAACGGGCACGAACGGATGTCGGAAATTCCGACAAAATTTACAGCTCTACTTATGCTCATTAATTATTTAGTTATTTAAAGTGCACACGTAATCGTTTATTTAAATGTGCTTCTCATGTGAATTAAATTAGACCACAAAGTTCAAAAAGTAAGTTATAGGAGAAGTTTCTATCAACCCACCAGGCTTTTTTAACAATGGAACATCATGTGTTGACATTGAAAACGAAATGTGCTCATAATTCTCGGGTGCAACCGAATCTTTGTTTTATTTAATATTGGATGTTTTATTCTTATGCTGGCTAGCTAGAAGCCTAGACAAGGGATGAATTTCAGATTTCTCAAAGGTTTACAGTATAAAAAATAAAATAAAGAAAAAGAAAGAAGATATTTAGCATAAGTTGTACATTAGCCTGTATATACTAGTCTAATTTCCATGCCGAGAAACGTGTATCTCAACGAATGCCGAGAAACGTGTATCTCATTCGTAAACAGATATATAAAACAACAAAAAAGATGTAAACGAATGCAACAAGAGAATTGTAACACGAATAAATTCATTATTCCACACTTTCCAGGAATCTAAAAATGCGTGCACTAAATAAGGTATCTAAACCATATTTTGATGGTCTAATATTGTTGCTGAGCAAGGAAAGAAACATAGCAGGTGATTAAATATTACAGTTAAGTTTATAAGAAAAATTAATATATTTTAATAAGTAGATTTGTTCTTTGTTATTAAATCAATTACTAAAGAGATTAAATGCAATAATTTAGATAATATAATAAATTTAAGTTGTTTTCTTTAATAATTGAAACAAAATTATTCTATAATTCAAATTCAAATCGGCATAATTTAATAAGTAAACAAAAATAGTTTAAACAAACCGGTTTAACATATTAATTTAATAAGCAACATCGGTTCATTTGAATATGTATATAAGAGCATCCCAACGCGGGGTCGATTGAAAGACAACCGACCTTCAACGCAAGGGTTATAGGAGGGGCGTTGCTTCAGCAACCCTGAAGGTTGTTGAAGCAACCAAATGGTTGTTCCAACAACCGAGCTTAGCCGGCTTGGTTAAAGCCGGCAAAGCATACAGGCTAAGAAGTTTTTTTTTTTTTTCTTAGTCTAGTGCCGGAGTAGTTTTTTTTTTTTTTTTTTAAATTATTTCTTAGCCGGCATGCTAAGAAAGAAATATATATTATATTTTTTTTTTCTTAGCTGGCTTTTTAAAAGCCGGCTAAGGCTAAAATAACCCAGGCCCTGTTGGGGGTTGCTCGGGTCAACCCCCTCGAATTGACCACGAGCAACCCCCTCTGTTGGGGATGCTATAACTGGACAAGCATACGGGGTTATTTGAAAATGTATAGAAGTTCGTTGTTGACAACTTGACATTTTTTGTTTTTTTTTAATGGTTAAAATTGGATCTTTATATGAAAATTTGGATAATATGAACTTATGACTTTTTAACAAAAGGATTCAACAGAATCGAATTGATGACCTTTTACATCATTATCTCACGCTCAAGACAGAATAATGTTTTAAAAGACCAGAATTTCTATTCATATAATTCATTCTATTTTCAAAATGCGTAGTAGCTAGCCCTTTGTTATATTTGTTCACGACTGTTGGTCATGACATCAGACTAGAAAAGATTAAAGTAGGGTAAAATATTGGCTCTAATTCGTGTATTCAACATTCCTGTTCAAACTTAAGTGCAAAGTACATAACTAAATTTGCTTCTCTATTTTCATCGTGAAATGATATACTCCATTAGTAAGCTAATTAAGTTGTCGAACTACCGATAACGGATTTTAGTAGGCCAAATCCACATAAGGTAGTGCTCCAGGGCAATTAATATTTTATAGGGCACTGAATGAAGTAAAGATTAACAAATGCTAATATTTTACATCCACTCGTCGAATTTGTTAATTAAATGCGCATGCAGTCATGCACGTGTATCACATTGAAACGACTAAATCCTGTCAATTTCCTACTAAACTGCCCTACTTGTTTCTACAATAGCGCGGATTATTATTCCTAGTGTTAAATTATTATTATTAATAATAATAATGTCAATAAATAAAATATTATTAGTTGCGTCAACACATAAAATATTTCTACCATGCATTCATTCCTTCGTTCGGTTCATTCTACCGCTTCTTGGCCGGTCGATCTAGCACTTCCCTTATATTGTTTATTTAAAACCTGCTGCTCTGTTATATATTGGTTTTACAAGATTGAAATTTGATTAAACTAAATGTCTTTATCAAGGAAAAATATAAATTTATGTTTCACCAAACCTTTTGAGTTTCATTTAAGGTTCATGAAAAAAAAAATCTTATTTCAATAGGTAAATTTTGTGTTCATTATTAAATTAATTATTAAACGTATTACAATATCATAAATCTGAATAATATAACAAATATTTGATTAATCTGGTAATTAATATGAAATACTTTTATAAATTAAATTCAAACCGATATAATTTTATGGTTGAACCAAACCAACAATATAACAAATATTTGATTAATCTGGTAATTAATATGAAATAATCTTATAAATTAAATTCAAACCGATATAATTTTATGGTCGAACCAAACCAACAAAAATAAGCCTGGTTAATTGTGCTCTATTATAATATTGCTAGGCACTTGCTTATTTGAATTTTTCACTACCAATACCAATAGCTTGGAAGACCAAAATTTCCTCCTGACAGAAAAACAAAATTTCCTCCTAACAGTTGTAACATGTTGCAGTTCATGTTCAAAGATAATTACTACGTACAAGTAAGATGGAACCCTCAAATGCTCATGATCGCACATTATCATTTTAAATGCAACCACATGATCACTTAAATACATTATTATGATCATTTCATGGCTGCAGTGGGTATTTAACTAGTTATTATATATTTTTCATTCCTTTAAGACGCTTCCACTTTTTCTATTTGTTAGTTCAATGCATAGGCACATGTAACATGTTGAAACGAGTTAAATCCTGTCAATTCCAGCTGAACTGCCCTAGCTACTAATGTCAACCAATAAAATATTGTTATTAGTTGCGTCAACAGGTTAAAGCACCAAGACCTCTACTAGTCTAGGCCCGTTTTCTATCATTATTTTGTTCCTTACTCTTTAGGCACCAGTGCTACATTATTCAAATGCAAGATTTCTGTTCTTATTAAAGTATCTATGGAAAACACATGAACATACTAAAATGAGGTAATTTGCAACGGAGCATTCCGACGGTTGTTAACAGCGTCCCCGTTTGACTTTCGGTGACTGTTGGGAGCACTTTGTGTTATCTATGCTACTTTATTATAATAAGGTGCGTCTACATGAATATATTTTTTTTTTCCACAAATCAGGAGACATAGAATGTCTGCTACATGATTAGTTTGCCTTTATGTCAGGTGTGCAAACCATAGAGTAATCTTATAGTTCACATTTTGTGTTTCTCAATTTGTGTCAATCCTTTGTGTCTAAATAAAATTTTCCTTTATAATATGTTAGTTATATAAATCTGAAATTTGATTAAATAAGATTTTTATAATTATATTAATAACTTGTTAAACGGAAAATAAATAAGATATTGTTTGTGTACAAATACATACATACATACATACATATATATACACACACACACACACACACACACACACACACACACACACACACACACATACACATACACATACACATATACATATATATAACACATCAAAATGTATCAATGGAAGGAATGAAAAATAAAATGTCAATCCATGAAATGATATATATGTTTTGAACTTCAATCGTATTTCTTAAGAGAAAGTTTGGTTAGATCTCTGCTATGTTTCAAAATACGTAAAATATCCTTTCCAAAAAGCCATGTAAATTAGGTTTTTCGTATTGAAAATAATCAAAAGATAACGTAAAGAACTTTCAAGCTTCAAAAATAATTTCGATTTGTAACGACCCGGCGGTTTTCGACTCCGAAAATCGACACAAAACCCAGCGTCGACTGTTCAGACATCGAAAATACCGGACCATTAATAGAAAGAAATTAGAGGATGAGAAAGATAAGATAGAACTAATAAAATAGAAGAAGAAGAAAAAAAAAATGGTAGAACATCGGACCATTTTCACAAGTGAAGAAGTACTGCTGTTTTGGGGAGGGAAGCAACTAACGCAGGTCAGTATTGGATGGGCCGACAACTTCAAGAATTTCACGGAGTCAGCTACAAGCCTATGAAATTTGGGATGATTGGAAACCCGTTTGAATTTTAAGCAGAATAAAAACGTCTGATCTGAATCAACCGACGCTGATCGTTATTTAGCGATTTACGACCAAGGTGAGTAAATTCACTAACTTTGTTTTATTTAAAATATTTTAATTATATTTTGAATAATGGTTGAATGCTGTATGATGGTTGATTAGATAAATTACAGTTAAATTGGTTGAAATAAATATATATCATTGCATATGCACACATCATTGGTTGGATACTGATTTGAATAACACCTATGGATGCGGAAACCGGTTGGAGGAACTCAACCGGATTCCTAAATATTTAGATGTACTGTTTGTGCACTGTTTGAACCATGTTGAATGGAAATTCAACGTTATATTGATTTGGTAAACAAACGATATCAGCGACAGTCAACCATAAACCCATTTTGTTAAGAAGTTGGTTGACCGTCAGACAAATCAATGAAGTTAATTATAAAAAAATTTATATTTTTATAATTAAAGCGAAGTTTAAATTCTAATAAAAATTTTATTGTAAACTGGTATTAAGTTTTGTATTGAGATGTTTTATTGAATTGGGTATAATAATTCGAATAAGAAGTAAATTGCCAAAAAGACAAAGAACTTGATCGATTTTTTTTATAAGAGAAGTTTAAAGAGAAATGTCAAGGTTTTTGCAACGGAAAGAGATGTCAAGAAATTGTAACGGAAAGAGGTGTTGAGATTAATTATAAAGTGGAATATAGTAGCGTACTACTATAGCGATAAAATAACGTTGTTGACAAGGCTTAAGCGTGACTATTGTGTCGAGATTAGTTATAAAGGGGAATATTACAGCGTATGACCAGTTTTAAACTATAACGATAAATTAGCGCTGTTGACCAAACTTAATTGTGATTGTGTGATGGTTAGTTATACATTTGAATGGATGTTTGTTTTACTTCGATAGTTAAATAACCGACTATCGAAGTGTTTTGACCATCGTTGTCGATACGGAGAGACCGGTTGGATATATTATCCGAGAACCACTCCGTATAGGCATAAGCGCTGCGAATTTGATTATGCTGAAGAAAATTGAAGACGGAGTGAAATGCAAGGGTCGTCCTGTTTCAGAATGATGTTTTCTGTTTGTCCAGACCCAGGACAACTTGTATGGACGAATGTCTGACAGAGTATTCCTAACGGTCACATAAGACGATCTTTTCAAGATATTACGTCTGGTGGCGGAGAAATTCGTTTCTCTTAGCTTTTATACCCGTAATATTTTTGGGAAGATCAACTAGTGATTTGACGGGTTTGACGATGTGGCATTCAAAGTGTATGGTGGCCAGAGGTTCTAAAAGGTAGGCGTAGCCTCAAGCTTCACAACCGAGAAATGACAAAAATCGGGCAGGCAGCATGGCTATGTGGGTCACTCCCATTAGGGTGTATAATCACCTATCTAGAGAAATTCCTTTTGTTTCTAAATCTATCGATTCTGCCCATTCGGGAACGGTGGTTTGAGTCCAACCGTTGGTGATATACATTCGATACACTCAAGCGAAATGAGTGGTCGGTCATGTGTGGGCCGGGTTGCAAGATGTTCTTGTTGAACCCAGGTGTATTCGCCTCTAGAGATACATTATCGGAAGGTGGTCCCATACCTTGTCATAGTTGGAATCCAATCTCCAATAAGCGCCCTGCGGTTTTTGATTTTATACTATATATGTAGAGCGTGAGATGCAAGCGTTCTACTATTTGGGTATTTATTTGATTAGACATTATTATAATATCACTGGATTTTGATATCAAAAATATTTTGGGTTATAGTAAGGTAAAAGCCGTCCATGTTTATGTGTGGGCTGGTCTTACTATTATCCTTTTTGTTTCAAAAAGGATTTTCAAAGTTAAATCGTATGGTTGGAATTTACTCACACCAGTCCCATGACTGACCCAGAGTTTATTTTGTTTGTTTTCCCTAAACTCTTGGGTGCCCAAATTTGTACGGGCAGTCAAGTGTTTCAGGCTTTTACAGATACGCTTGAAGGAGCTAAAAGCAGAAGGCTTCACCGTTAGTATTTAGAGACTATTTCCGCTGTGATATGATGTATTGTACTCTGATAATGGTATGTATATACAATACAGTTTTGTATTTCAAAGTTATGTTATATAATATATTTTATTCGTTCCGCTGTGAGATTCGTGTTTACTCTGATTCTACTCAGTTGTGGTGTTCTTCTTCTTCTTCTATTCTATTAGTTCTATCTTATCTTTCTCATCATCTAATTTCTTTCTATTAATGGTCCGGTATTTTCGATGTCTGAACAGTCGACGCTGGGTTTTGTGTCGATTTTCGGAGTCGAAAACCGCCGGGTCGTTACAGTTGGTATCAGAGCATAAGGTTAAGTGATTACCTTGGCTCTGTGGCGTAACTCACTAGAGATAGGGTTAGTAACACCCTAGATTGAGTTTGAGTGTATATATATGAGCGCGTATTTGTAAATTATATAAAAAACTATTTTATATTGTGTTGATTGGTTTGTCGAGTGGTTTATGAATTCTGGTCGATACGGTAATGCAAACTGTGTCGATAGGTGTTTCTAAACTCTTGAACAGAGTAATTCGACACAGTATGTTTTGAAAAGAGGGTAAATGAAATAATTTTACACGAAATATATTTTGATATAAAAAGAAGTATATATATTGGAATTGTTATAATATATTGGGTGTGTTAATTGTAATTATAATCGAATAAGGTTATAAGTGAAATGGTATATAACCAATGAGAATTCGTATAAGCGAAATCAGATGGATTGAATCTGAATGTAAACCAGAATTGGAGTTAAAATCTCAGAAACTGGAATTGGTGTTTGAAATTGAATTTTGAATTATATAAGGAAATTTTAAGATCCTGGGAAATTTTCTAAGTGTTGGAAAGATATTTTTGAAGTAATTTCCAAAAAGGAAGTGTTTAAAAATGGTTTTGAAAGGAATATAGTATTGAACTCACCTTGATCGCTGGGAAATAAATTCCGATGATGAACCGCGGCATTATCGGTGTTCATTTTCGAATTTCTAAGTGAGTGATTACTACCAAAGATTTTGTTTGAAATAAGTTGTTCGAATATTCAAATATTTTGAATTTCTATGTTTCAAATAAATATATGATTTCAAACTGATTTGGAAAAAAAAAATCCCAGGGATTTGAATTTTGAAATTTTTACTTATGAAGTAAATAAACAGAGGATTTAAATAAGTCAAATAAAATTTGAGTTGAATTGAAGCAAAGTAAGTGGAAATCGCACTGGAATAAGGATTTGATTTGGTAAAGTAGTTGAGTGGTGAATTGAGATTGGAAATGGAACCGAACTTGGTTGGGAAATTTGATTATTTGGAATTGGAATTGAACTGGAGTTTGAAAAAGAAATTGAGTCGGGATGTAAGAAAATTATTGATTGAAGATAAACTGACTCGAGATCAGTTGGAGATATATTCGGGTATGCTGAATGGATTGCAAATGAAAGCGAGAAAGTTGGATGCTCAATAAAGGGGGAAGGCCCAGAGTGGCGTGTTGTAGTAGTACCGAATGAACCGTGCAGCAGAGAGGCTGACGAAATTCTCTGAAAATTAAAGTGTTAGAAAATTTTCAGAATTTTGAAAATTTTCGTTACAAAAGAAGGGAATTAATATTTTGATCAGTTCAGTTGAAAACTGAAATTATGAAGTAAACCAAAAAGATTTTTAACCTGTTTGCAATAGAGATTGTAGCATTTGCCCCATCTTAGCAATTTCGAGGACGAAATTATTTTAAGGGGGAAGGAATGTAATGTCCCGCATTTTTTATCAATTTATATTTGAATATTTAAATCAGTTTAAATATTGAATTCTTAATATAAGTAGATTTAAATATTAATTAAAACGAAGTTGAACATATAAAAATATATATTCAATATAATCGAGCTCATAACGACGTTGCAGTTCGTAATTTAACGTTCTGAACTTCAACTGAGTGTACAGAAACCAGTTTAAATCGGATTTCTGCAAAACAAGAAATATTGGAATCTGTCGAACTGTATCTTTCTGACAGAAGTGAAATATTGAGATTTCGTCGTATAGTTTGCAAGATATGTCAAAATCAAATATTCAGAAAGTCGCTATGAAAATCGTATATCGACTATAACGGTTTATTTGAAATAACTTGATATCGGTTTCAAATTTAGACAAGGTTCTTTTGAGACGTAGTGATAATTTAATTTTTAGAATTTTACCGTAATTTTTAATTAATTAAATATGCAACTTTTCATTCGGAGTATTTTGCACCCTGTATCGATATTTTGGGGTTTCACAATATGAGTGAACCTACCGATATTATTATATTTTCGGGATCGCTGCACCTCGCTAAACACGACTGTATTTTCATTTCAGTCTGCAGTGCTCATGTATGAATATAATCGTATATAGCGGGGTGGGTAGCTTTTAAAACTTTAAATATATATACCAGACAATACATGTTGGAGCATTTCCTCCTTTAGTCCATTCTCGTCAAGTTCATTTGGTTTTTTTTTTTTTTGAAAACACTCTGCAACCCTATGAAGCTCACGTTTAAACATTTCGTGTTATCAAATCAAGTGTCACCATATAAATTAATGTGATAAGAAAGAAGAAGAAAGAAAAAAAAATGAAGTAAACAAAATGTCGGCTTCACTCCTGGCGATAGTACATGCAAGGGCACGCAAATAATACTGCAATCTCCACACACATATAAAGTTGTCTATGCCTTGTCTCTGTTCAAATCCTAGTCTAAGCTTCTTGAAGACAACTCATTACAGAAACAGATAGCTATGCTTCCCAAAGCAAACAGCTACCCAAATTTATATAGTAGACCAACTCTGTTTTCAGCTATGGACGTGATGACTTAACCCTACTTCCAACATATCTACCAACCTAAATACCTTCACTGCTAAGCTACTGTATTTCGTGGATGACCCGTACCTAATACTTCATCCTTTCCACCCAACAAATAGACAAAATAGTGGACTACTGAAAGGAACACACACGCCTTTTCACACCTACAACTCATGCAGCCTAAAACATAGCAGTGCAGTGAAGTCCTATACGTCCTTTCTCTAATGTCAAATACTTCATACCGAAGTAAACAGGCAAACCTATTCTTTTAGAGTGGTAGGTGCTATCCCGTGGCCATCAAGGATCAGCCACTATAAATACGCTGCATTGGATTCTTTTTGCTTCAGAGACCTGGAATTACTTTCATGGCAAATCGTGTCTTAAAGAAAAATAAATATCAAATGAACTACTCCCTTAAAATCGTACCACCTATATAATTACAATCTTCTTCACTTTCTCTACGCGATGCCACTAAATTCATGCAACTCGATGCAAGCTTTTGGAGCTCAAGTTTTCGGGTATGTCCATTTTCTCTTTACTGGAATTATGGCAGTAAGGGTGGATCTCCAACCATCTCAAGTTATAAGCATACGAAGGCTGATGAGTGTATTGTTGAGGGGTTCAATTCGCTACAGGCGGTTCAAAATATAAAGATAGAAACATGGGAGGAGTTCACGTTTTTCTTTGAGGAGTACCACTGGGGCAATGCGGAAATCAGGTGAGGGGTTTTTGTGTGTGTTTACTAGTGAAATAAGAGATGCACAGTAAGGTAGTAGTCTTTGGAATGGAAATGGCGTGTGATGAGGATGAGGTGGTCATGCATGTATTTCATGTGCAAAATGAAGTGTGAATATGGGAAGCAGGGGTGTGCTGCATGAACGGATTTGGCATGTGGCGTATGGTATTTGACATGGTATCAGGTTTAACAAGCTATAGAAAAGAAGTGAACATGTTGGAAAAAGAAAAAGGAAAAAAAAAAAATGGTAGAACATCGGACCATTTTCACAAGTGAAGAAGTACTGCTGTTTTGGGGAGGGAAGCAACTAACGCAGGTCAGTATTGGATGGGCCGACAACTTCAAGAATTTCACGGAGTCAGCTACAAGCCTATGAAATTTGGGATGATTGGAAACCCGTTTGAATTTTAAGCAGAATAAAAACGTCTGATCTGAATCAACCGACGCTGATCGTTATTTAGCGATTTACGACCAAGGTGAGTAAATTCACTAACTTTGTTTTATTTAAAATATTTTAATTATATTTTGAATAATGGTTGAATGCTGTGTGATGGTTGATTAGATAAATTACAGTTAAATTGGTTGAAATAAATATATATCATTGCATATGCACACATCATTGGTTGGATACTGATTTGAATAACACCTATGGATGCGGAAACCGGTTGGAGGAACTCAACCGGATTCCTAAATATTTAGATGTACTGTTTGTGCACTGTTTGAACCATGTTGAATGGAAATTCAACGTTATATTGATTTGGTAAACAAACGATATCAGCGACAGTCAACCATAAACCCATTTTGTTAAGAAGTTGGTTGACCGTCAGACAAATCAATGAAGTTAATTATAAAAAAATTTATATTTTTATAATTAAAGCGAAGTTTAAATTCTAATAAAATTTTTATTGTAAACTGGTATTAAGTTTTGTATTGAGATGTTTTATTGAATTGGGTATAATAATTCGAATAAGAAGTAAATTGCCAAAAAGACAAAGAACTTGATCGATTTTTTTTATAAGAGAAGTTTAAAGAGAAATGTCAAGGTTTTTGCAACGGAAAGAGATGTCAAGAAATTGTAACGGAAAGAGGTGTTGAGATTAATTATAAAGTGGAATATAGTAGCGTACTACTATAGCGATAAAATAACGTTGTTGACAAGGCTTAAGCGTGACTATTGTGTCGAGATTAGTTATAAAGGGGAATATTACAGCGTATGACCAGTTTTAAACTATAACGATAAATTAGCGCTGTTGACCAAACTTAATTGTGATTGTGTGATGGTTAGTTATACATTTGAATGGATGTTTGTTTTACTTCGATAGTTAAATAACCGACTATCGAAGTGTTTTGACCATCGTTGTCGATACGGAGAGACCGGTTGGATATATTATCCGAGAACCACTCCGTATAGGCATAAGCGCTGCGAATTTGATTATGCTAAAGAAAATTGAAGACGGAGTGAAATGCAAGGGTCGTCCTGTTTCAGAATGATGTTTTCTGTTTGTCCAGACCCAGGACAACTTGTATGGACGAATGTCTGACAGAGTATTCCTAACGGTCACATAAGACGATCTTTTCAAGATATTACGTCTGGTGGCGGAGAAATTCGTTTCTCTTAGCTTTTATACCCGTAATATTTTTGGGAAGATCAACTAGTGATTTGACGGGTTTGACGATGTGGCATTCAAAGTGTATGGTGGCCAGAGGTTCTAAAAGGTAGGCGTAGCCTCAAGCTTCACAACCGAGAAATGACAAAAATCGGGCAGGCAGCATGGCTATGTGGGTCGCTCCCATTAGGGTGTATAATCACCTATCTAGAGAAATTCCTTTTGTTTCTAAATCTATCGATTCTGCCCATTCGGGAACGGTGGTTTGAGTCCAACCGTTGGTGATATACATTCGATACACTCAAGCGAAATGAGTGGTCGGTCATGTGTGGGCCGGGTTGCAAGATGTTCTTGTTGAACCCAGGTGTATTCGCCTCTAGAGATACATTATCGGAAGGTGGTCCCATACCTTGTCATAGTTGGAATCCAATCTCCAATAAGCGCCCTGCGGTTTTTGATTTTATACTATATATGTAGAGCGTGAGATGCAAGCGTTCTACTATTTGGGTATTTATTTGATTAGACATTATTATAATATCACTGGATTTTGATATCAAAAATATTTTGGGTTATAGTAAGGTAAAAGCCGTCCATGTTTATGTGTGGGCTGGTCTTACTATTATCCTTTTTGTTTCAAAAAGGATTTTCAAAGTTAAATCGTATGGTTGGAATTTACTCACACCAGTCCCATGACTGACCCAGAGTTTATTTTGTTTGTTTTCCCTAAACTCTTGGGTGCCCAAATTTGTACGGGCAGTCAAGTGTTTCAGGCTTTTACAGATACGCTTGAAGGAGCTAAAAGCAGAAGGCTTCACCGTTAGTATTTAGAGACTATTTCCGCTGTGATATGATGTATTGTACTCTGATAATGGTATGTATATACAATACAGTTTTGTATTTCAAAGTTATGTTATATAATATATTTTATTCGTTCCGCTGTGAGATTCGTGTTTACTCTGATTCTACTCAGTTGTGGTGTTCTTCTTCTTCTTCTATTCTATTAGTTCTATCTTATCTTTCTCATCCTCTAATTTCTTTCTATTAATGGTCCGGTATTTTCGATGTCTGAACAGTCGACGCTGGGTTTTGTGTCGATTTTCGGAGTCGAAAACCGCCGGGTCGTTACACGATTTATATTTATCTTCGTATTTATGTAAGAAAAACTAAAAAAAAAAAAAATAGATCAAAAATGAAAAAAAAAACCCGTAAGGCCTAAGAAAACTTGCAGAAATGGATGTAGTTATTTAAAAATTGCTAATATACATGTAATTATAATAAATAATTACATAATTTATGCAATTATTTGAAGAACAATTGCAGTCATTTCTGCAATTATTCAAAACAGATTACTCCTGAGAAGAACTGTAGACACATTTGCAAATTTATAGAATAATTGAATACGTTTCAGTAATTTTTCAATATCTGCAAAACGTTGATTTGTCGAATGAATATTTATAAATATTTTTGCAATTATTAAATGGATATTCATCTTTATGTCTATACTATTTTTTCAATAAATGAAAACATTACCATACGTAGTCTTTTTTCAATTGATTAGTTTCAATAGTTAAAATTTTATGAATTATTTTAGGCAATGGAACAAAAAAAAAAAAAAAGAACAAAGAACAAAACTGCTACAATACACTAATTATAGAAACTCACTTTACAATTGTTTTTTCACGGAGATCGACCTTATATTAAGTTTGATATTAAGAATGATATTCACATTTCTTAATTAGGAAATATGGTCAATTATGTTGTTAACTGAAGGATCAAAACATGTCAACAAAAGAAGTAGGATGACTCGATAAAGAAATATACTTATAATGGTAAGCACACAATTATTGAATTCGCTTTAATTAATAATGGAAACGAGGAAGAAATTCGTTATTTGGCAAGTGCAAACATTTGAAGCATCTGATGTTGATCATAACTAAAGTTTGTTTATGCTAAAAAGTTTACCTTCCTAATCATTATATGTTGGATCATTATAAAAACTTGTAGCACCTATCCGTATAGGTTAAGAAAAGGAGGTGGGCAATGAAATCATTGTAGTGAATCGCGTAGAAGATATGGTTGAAAATTTAGCACGATCAGTATCCTCTATATTTGAAGTTGATAATGATGACGTAAATGTTGAAGATGAACCTAATATTGGACCAAAGAAAATCTATGGTTTATTAATACTGCTAAGAAAGCCCTTTTGCATAGTTAAAAAAAAGGCATTGAATTATTAATAGCATAGAGTACATTGTGTTGAAATAAAAATATAACTTCACAAAAACCAAATTTAGAGCTATTGTACAAGCTGCAAATCTAGTATGTTACACGATAACTTAATGTGTGAAAATAATTATGAAATAAATAAATAAAACTTATGTCAGTTTTTGATTTTCCATATATAAAAATAGACATAAATTTAAATGGATGCATGTTGTTTTGAATAGGACATCAATCTTAGAAAGTGCAGAATATATAATAAGGAAAGATACAGAGCAAGAAAAAAAGAATGAAAGTGAAGTTCCATACAAGCGTATGCAAAGCTTACCCATAACTCCTAGCTTCAAGGGTTATATGCATCTTCTGTAATCACGTTCATAAGGGATGACATATTGTGAGAATGCATGAAGAATGTACATTGATACACCCAGCTAATAGGGAAACATAATACATTTTGATAAAACTTTTCTCGCTTTCGCCATGGATAGTCGTATATTAAACTTGGTTTATCCAGTGATTTCAATTAATTTAGCTCTAATATTCATCTTAGACCATTATCATTCATTTTAGAATTTATCTCCGTGTATGTATATGGAAACCTTTATATATATATATATATATATTTTTTGAAAATCATATATATATATATATATATATCACTATTTTCGTTCTTCTCCGTAATGGGTCGACATAAGGAATCAATATTTATTTACAATCATTATTTAAAGAGTTAAAAACATCATGGAATAAAAGAATTGAACCATACCACATTTCGAGAGAGAAATTCACATGTTCGCTTTTTTGTTATGACTTATGAACTACTGGTAATTTCCTTATTTATGTAATGCTTTCTGGCTGGAGTATTGTTGGTCCTCTCACTTGTCGTTATTGCATGAAAGATGCATTAGTATTTTCTTTATCGCATGGGAAGAAAATTTAATGGCTTGCCTATCATCGTTTTTTTCTCCATGTTAATCATATTTTTAGAAGAGATTAAAGTTTTTGTAGCTGATCAAGCAAAGACTAGAAAACTACTGACGGTTTTATCAAGCGTAAAAATATATGATCTTATTAAGGATTATTCAAAGATAAATCAAACTAAAGCACAAAATAATATTCTAAGTAAATCGATGATTCGTAGTTGGTGCAAAAGAAGTATATTTTGTGAACTTCTTACTGGAAAGATCTCCTACTTTGTCATGATATTGACATGATGATCAATGAGAAAAAGCATGTATGATAATGTGCTTAGTATAATTTTGAATGTTAAGAGTAATATAAAGGACGATTTAAATGTTTAATTAGTAACGTCGATTGTTACTCAAAATAAAGCGTGTCTGGCCACGTTAAATATATTTATTATATAGAATGATAAGCTCACTGCCTTGCCTCTAATCTACGAAGGAACTTCAACTCCATCTGAAGTAGAATCGACAACATTATGCATTCGCCAGCAATCTCAATTGGATCTACATCTCTTGCAACTTTGTCACAATACGACTAGGTGACACTAGTAGGTGCTGTCACCAATTGGACGCCCTTAATTTGAAGGTTTTGTTTAATCCTCTGGAGCAAAACCCTTTTAATTATCACTATCAAGATACTTAAAAATACATGCATCTGAAGGGATGATATGCTCCCGCCTACGAGAGATGAACTTGCTCATTTCCCACCTCCCGGATTCACTGGCTGCCACTGATACATGTGTTTAAACAGTCCTATGCCCCTGTTCAATTATTCTCCAATAACAGTGTTGTAGGATGCTAGACTTTCTCCATTCTAGGTCCACCCCAACTTGTGTGCCCATTCGTCCTCCTTAGGTATTTTATTTTTCCCAAAAGGAGGCAACATTTTCCTTTTCTCATAATCATTGAAGCCTAAAGGAACTACAAAGTCATATTGGAGCTTTATAACATGCTTTCTACATTCAAGAATCAATATTAATCGATTGGTATCTAGAGCGGTTCAACCGGCTTTGGTCAACATGACATAAGTTTTTGAACCTCTTTTTCGAGCTTCACCCAAGCCATTTCAATTTCTTATCCATCACATATTTTCATATATCCCAAGTCAAGATAAAGACACAACACCTAAGTCGATGCTTGACAATTTGAAGGTAGTTAGAGCCAACGAGTGAACAGTCAAATTCCTCTACATTGATGATTTTTTGCCAATATAGGTTGCAACATCTTGGAAGGTCCACTGTGGCTTCTCAAGTTCCTTCTTCGAGTCAGTCCAGACTCCAGACGTGCTCTTATTCTTTAAGGCTTGCTGCTCCGACCAGGGTACTTAAAGGAAATAAGAGAGTGCGTCTAGAGAGTCATATACTAAGGAAATTCCCGGAGAATAAGGGGCTAGAATGGGAGTCGAAGAACAACCCAAGATGTCTTCAATTTCAGAAGGAGAGGAGGAAGAAAACCTTTTAAGTTGAGAAGGCAAGGATCCGACGATTGAAAAGAGGGAAGAGGTGGAAATTAGAATGTAACGACCTAATTTTTCGGCCCTTAGAGTCGAAATTAATACATCCATGGTATTCATGTATCAAACATCCAAGTGTTGGAAATTTAAATCGTTAGGATTTAAAGAAAAGAAGATAGAACGGAATATCACAATCGCAGGAGATAATATATAATATGTAACCAGTCTTTACAAATTAAAATAACTTGTATTTAATATACATATCCAACAATAGAGTAACAAGCTAAAGCTAACCTGAATAGTTATAAAATCTGTAATGTCCCGCCTTCTTGACTGCTTCAAATTGGTGATTAAACCAACTTAAAACACCCAAATCGACGGAGCGTATTTAGCTTACAAAGTTTGAATCCGAATCAACACAGGAAATCGATTCAGAATAAATAGCACAGTATTTGAACAACGAATAACTTTTATATATATTAATCAAAAATTTGATACAAAGAATTTCCTATATAGCGGAATTTTAAAAGAATAGTTTAAGATACAAAAAATCTTTACTGTATTAAAATCTTCAGGGTGCGCGTCTCTGGAATCCCCAGTCTTGCAAATCTTCGAATCCTAAGCTGAAATCTTGAAATATGCACTGCTCGGGTCTGACCCGAGCATTTCATGTAAAACATAAAATACTCGAGTCAGGATTAAATCATAGTTCAAGTAAATTAATTTCAATACGAACTGAGCATAATAATTAATTCTTTCATGAGCAAAATATATAGTTATATAGCATCTGTTCTATATTGGTTTATTTTTTTTCCGAGGGACTGATTCCAGAAGCTTGCATGTACACATATGTACAGGTACATGTGTGCACTGCCTCAGCATCCCAGAAGTCATAAATAACAAGAGCCAGTGCACTATGTTAACATATGATACTGAAATGAATCAACATATTTGTTACATGGAACCATTGCGCAGCAAGTTATAGGCTAACCAACACAATAGTTAAATCAGATAAGGTATGGTTCAAACAACATCCCTAAGGTATACAAGTGAAGGTATAACAATGGTCAATAGCAGCCAACTGTAACAAATAGCAAGTAGGAGACTAACATGGAACAAAAATCATGTCTGCACTAATTTATTCATTTAAACTATATTTTTTTTTCCTTTCAAACCAGAATGGACCATTTTTAGCAAAGGAAATGCTAATGGAAACTTGCGCTGGTTTGGATAAGTGTGATTTATATAGATAAAACATGTTGGAGCTACAACATTCGATCAGGCTATGAGAAACTGAACTGTGATTTCAAGAACTTTGAATTGCCTAATGAAACTACACATCAGGCTTTCACATCTAGCAGTACAATGTTCAAGTCAAGTAGGAGAACATGTGACAGACGCACATACAAAATTTTTAATGTCGAATATGCCTACATCAAAGGAGCAAGTATTCTAATCTAGCTTGATACTTGCAGCGTGTTATGTCACTTAAATGTCTCACATTCCTATTCAACAACTACTGACCCTTCGTGGTGACACTAACCAAAGGTACAGAAATCGGTGACACGCATTTCAGGGTGCCAAGCATGGTAGATGTCATGCTAAAGCCAGTTTTATAATAAATGGCAGTTTGCAAAATTAATTAGACTATGCAGCAGTGAATACCATAAATTTGAGAGTGAAAAAGAAAAAGAAAAAAAACCCAAAGTAACCAATTAATTTAGCGAAACAAATATTGTCTCAGCTTTTTAAACATAGTATCAGTTTTTTTGGAAAATCAAATGGAGCATCAACTTCTAGCAAACCCAATGGAGTATCAGTTACATGCAGCAAGAGCCATATTTAAGCAAACAGGGGAAAGCAGTTACATGGGTAGACAAATTCGTATGCATGTGTACTAATAGTCGAGGTTGAGGAAGCAACATTTACAAGGACTTGGAAAATTCATGGTATTATAAACAAGGAAATGAATCTAGTCAGAAAACAATTAAGAAAAAGTCACAATGGATGGCATATGGTTCAAGGATGTTGCAGACAAGCTAATACGCGTGGCAGCATTATACAAAGGCAAGCAACAAGTTGCCACAAACCAAATACAAACACAAGTCTACTGGACAAAACAGTGGTGATGAATGCAGACTGTGTACAACCGCAGATCAAGCATAATATACACATATATGGATGCATGATGTAATGACCCGCATTTTCAGCTGTCGAATAATTAATTTAATATTTAAATAAGGATTTAGAGATTTAAATAAGTGGTTTAATTAATTATAGTGGTTATTTAATTAAATTAAATAATAGAATAATATATTTAATTCAGAAATAATAAAAATTATTGGAAATCACAATATTCTGTGAACTGGGTCATCCCTAAGATTTAATTTAGTTTAGGGTTGAAATATATTAGCGAATATATTTAAATAACGACAGTTTGAACGTATAATTATATTATAATTAAAATCGAGCTTGAAATGGAGCGGCAGTTCGCGATTTGACGATTCGAACTTCAACTGAATGTACAGGGTTCGTTTTAAATCGGATTTCTGTAAAACAAGAAACGTGTGGAGTTGGTGGAGTATATCTTTCTAGTGGAAAAGAAAAATCAGGATTTCGTCGTATAAATTTTGAGATATGTCTAAATCAAATTTTAAAATAGTCGCTATAGAATCGTTTATCGACCGTAACGGTTTATTCGATATAACTAGAGATCAGGTTTGAATTTAGACAAGGTTCTTTTAAGAAATAGTGATAATTTAATTTTCAGAATTTTTTTGAAATTTTTAATTAATTAAATAAGCAACTTTTTATTTGGAGTTTTTTGCACCCTATGACGGTATTTTTGGGGTTTCACAATATGAGTTAACCTACCGGTATTTTTATATTTTTGGGATCGTGGCACCGAGCTCGACACAACGGTATTTTTAGTTTTTGTCGAAAACATCCGTAAGTGAACGAAATTTACGTTGATGAGTACGAAGTAAGGTTTGAATTATACATGAATATATATATATATATCATTTATTAAAGACTGGTCGAATATGTTGATTGTACACACGCTGATATCTTGTGAAGCTTCATACTCACGGGTGAGCAACTAACCAAATCATATTTAAAATATCACTACTTCATGGCTAAGTCTTCTTCAGCAAATCTATACAAAATATCCTATTGTGTTTTGTGATCTAGATAAGACCACGTATCCTATTCTCAGCCACATCTTCAAGGATAAAAACTCGAAGGGAAAATCCACATTTCCCGAACTAAAACCTAACTAATTCTCCTGAAACAAAACGAGCCGCCACAAACTAAATTTCTCCAACCAAAATCCTTAAAAGAAATCCGAAATGAAAATCAAACCCATATCTCGAATTCAAGGACGGATTGGTGCGTGATTTCCTAGGAAACAAGGAGGATGCGGGAGGTGTTTAGATGGCTCTTGAAGGAAGCGGAGGTTGGTGGAATCCGACGAGTTTTACGTCGGTGGCGAAGCAGTTGAACTATGGTGAGTTTGAACTTTCTTTGTTCGTTGTTTTTGCTGTCGGGTTCATAAGGATGGAGATGGACAGATTGCTATTTGATATTTTCTTGAGTGGAATATGAGGTGAGCTTTTACTGTCTTCATTGAAAAAAATGGGTTGGGTTTCTTACTGGAATTCGAAGAGAGGAAGGTGCATAGGTTGTTCCGGTTGTGGCCGACGTGAATGGAAGGAGAAGGTGACTGGGAGTTGTGTTGACAGGAGCATGCGAGATGGAATGTTGAGGTGAGAAGAGGAGTATCATGCGTTTGTAAGGGGGAGATGATGGAAAAAACACATGGTGTCCGAAAATGCTGCAGTTTTATTTTGGGTATAATGTGCGAGTTAAGGAGAATGGGGACTTAAAGATCACGGCTTAGTGGAGTTCTCCTCATGCTGTGTAATTCGTATATGAGGGAGAAGACGCGATTGTCTTCGATGGTGCGACTTGTAAATGATGGGGATGAAATGGTGCGGGATTGTTTCTAGAGTTGGCGGTGAAATTACAGAGGGAATGAAGTGTTGAAATGGCATCAAAGTTCACTGGGCACGGAAGTTTTTTATTTCTGAAATTCGAATATGTCAGGAGGAAGAAGACCTCCCGTGAAAACGAAATGGAATTTGGATGGGCTTTTTTTTCTTGGGGTATTGGGCCAACGTGAGATGGTTTGGGCTTATAAGGAGGAGTTGGGTCTGGGTAGTTGAAGAAGGAGGATGGGTTGGTGCGTTTAAGTGGGCTGAGAAAATTATAAAAGGTTAAGCCCATTATATTAAAGAGGAACTGAATTTATTTTAAATCAAATATATATATATATACAAACTTGTAACTTATATAACTGTATCATTCGATATCAGAATCAGACGAAATAGGATCCGACAGGATCGTATAGACGGGAACAACAACAGGGAATTGACTGGGAGTGAAGTGCAGCTCGTTACAATTTATAGCAAAATAAATTGTCCGTCTGAATCAAGCGATGGTTATCGTTATTAACGATGATCGTCCAATATGAGTAAATCTCACTAACTCTGAACAGTTTATAATTTCATGTTGTATTTTTAGAACTGTTAAATATTGGCTGATTGACTGTGTGTTGACTATTTGATTGAACTGCTAGTCAGTTAGTTGAATTTCTAGATTGATTCTGTTTAACAGAATATATCATATGGAACTGAAAGTGATGTTGATTTTATTGTGTAACATCTGTGGATGCAGGGAGACATGTTGGAGGAATCCGACTGGATTCCTCAACAGTTATTTTATTGTTTTTCATATATTATGATATATGATGTGGTTTATAATCCGTGGTTGATTATATGTGTTTGGACGATATTGGTCATCGTGATTTGATGTGTTAAGTACCATAAAATATCAGAATGGAAAAAGGAGTTTTTCAACGTGATATTGAAAACAAAATATGTATAAATTGGAATATTTATAAATAAGAAATATTTATAAATTGGAATAATTATAAAGTGAATTATTTATTTAGGATAAATAAATAAGATTTTATAAAATGGACTATTCACTTAGAAAATAAATAAGAGATAATAAGTGAGATATTTATTTGTTAAATAAAAAGGATAAGATAATGGATTTATTTATTTGTTAAATAAATAGAATAAGGAAAGGACATATTTATTTGTTAAATAAATAGGGTTATTAAAGGAAATATTTAGAATAAATAAATAGGATATTAAACGGATTATTTATTTAGGAAATGAATAAGTTATGATAAATGGATATTGACTTAGAAATTGAATAAGTTATAAAATAGATGTTAAGCAAAACAAATGGAATAAAGGATTTTCTATTTAGAAAATAAATAGAAGAGTTAATCGAATCAAGTTAATCGAAAAGAGTAAATCAAATAGAGTAAATCGAATAGAGGTAAAGAAATAGAGTTAAGAAAAATTAGAAATTGACTAGAGATTAGTTAAGTTGAATAGTTTTATGAGTATCGATCTGATGTTGGTTTCGGCCTTCGGGGTTTATACTTAGAGAATTGTTCTCCTACTAGTTTACAGTCAGGGACTAATAGTTGTGGAATGATAGTGATATGTAAATAAACAATGGAAATGTTTTCCAGTGTTAATAACATATATTTTCTAAACATAGAAAATAAGGAAATGTGAATATATATATATATATATATATATATATATGTTAAATGATGATTGATTGATAGTATTTCCATTTGGAAATAATATCGTTGTTTGTACACATGTTTTCATTTGATAGTTAACTCACCGACTATCAAAGTTTTGACCATTTTAACGTTGTTAATATGGAGAGACCGGTTGGATTATTATCCAAAGAACCACTCTGTATTGGCATAAGCGTTGCGAATCATATATGCCAAAGATAATTGAAGACGGAGTAAGGTGCAAGGGCTATTGTATTAGTCTTAGATAACAATGCTTAAGATGGATGTACTGAATAGTGCCTTCGGTTCATCCTGTTCCTGGATGACTTGTATGGATGAATGTCTGACAGAGTATTTCCAGAAAGGTCACGTACATTGATTTCTTCAACCGTACCAAGAGTGGAAGCGGAGAAGGAAACTTCTTTAGCTAACACGTAATGTACTGTTGTAGACGTCAATTAGTGATTTTCGATGGATCTGACAATGTGGCATTCGAAGTGAATCTGATGTGATGATGAAGCGTAACCTCAAGCCTCATCAACCGGTAAATGACAGAAATCGGGCAGGCAGCATGGCTAAGTCGGTCGCTCCGAAGTAGGGTGTATAATCACCCGATCTAGAGTTTCATTTACTTCTAAAAATCTATTGTTGATGTTGTCCCATTCGGGAAACGGTTGCCGATCCCAACCGTTGGTGATATACATTTGATACACTCAAGCGAAATGAGTGGTCGGTCATATGTGGCCGGGTTGCAAGATGTTCTTGTTGAACCCAGCGTATTCCTCTCTAGAGGTACACTAGCGAAAGGTGGTTCCATATCTTGTCATAGTTGGAAATCCATTACCCAATACGTGCTTGTGGTTTTGATTGTATACTATATATGTAGAACGTGAGATGAAAGCGTTTCTGCTAGATGATTATTATATTGTGGTTGATAGACATTATTATAATATCAAAAGGTTTTTGATATAAAGATATTTTGGATTCTCATAAGGGAAAAACCCGTTTCGTAATACGGTGTGGTCTTATGAGATATCGTTTAATGGCTCAAACTGTTTTAAACTGTTTTACTCATACCAGTCCCATGACTGACCCGGAGTTTATTTTGTTTTGTTTTCCCTAAACTCTTGGGTGCCCAATTTTGTTCGGGTAGTCAAGTAGTCGGGATTTACAGATATACTTGGAGAGCTTGGAGCAGGAGGCTTCAGGATCATATAGCTATAGTTTATTTCCGCTGTGTTGTAAGTGCTGTACTTTGATAATGATGTATATTCAAATACAGATGTATATTTCAATCTATGTTATATATATTATATGTTATTCGTTCCGCTGTGAGGTTCGTGTTACTCTGATGTTGTGTTCTTCTTCTTCTTCTATTCTAAGTTTCTATCTTATCTTTCCTCACCCTCTAATTTCTTTCATTAATCATCCGGTATTTTTCGATGTTTGGTTAGTCATCATTGAGTTTATGGTGATAACCAAAGTCGACAAAAACCCGGGTCATTATAGTTGGTATCAGAGCCTAAGGTTAAGTGAATTACCTTGGCTCTGGGGCGTGACTCGGTAGAGATAGGGTTAGTAATACCCTAGATTGAGTTGAGTGTATATATACGAGTGAACGTATTTGTTATTGATATAAAAATTTGTTTTATATTGTGGTGATTTATTGGTTGAGTTGTTTATGGGTTCTGGTCGATCAGTTTTATCCACTATATCGGTAGGAGTTTATAAACACTCGAATACGATGGGTCGACACGGTATGTTTTGAAAAGAGGGTAAACAGAATAATTTTACCCAAAGTATATTTTGATATAAAGAAGATATATATATTGGAATGAATATATATATATTGGATATATTGGTTGTTATTATAATCGAGTAAGATTATTAAAAATGAAATGGTTATGTAAATAATCGATCAGAATTCTTAAAAGTGAAATATATGAAATCGAAATGAATTAAATCTGAATTTGAATCAGAATTGAAATTAAAACCCAGGAAATTTAGAACAGAGTTTGTAAATAGACTTGGATTAAAAATAAGGAAAATTTAAGATCCTGGGAGATTTTAAATTGTTTTACAAGCAGTGTGAATTATATTTTGAAATGAATTTCAAAGTGGAGATGTTTAGAAATGGTTTTATAGTATTGAACTCACTTCGATCACTGGAAAATAGATTCTGATGATGACAGCTGCATCATCAATATTCATTTTCGAGTTGTAAGTGACGGATTGCTACCAATGATTTGTGTTTTCAAATTTGTTTTGCGAAAACAAGGTGTTCAGAAATTTAAAGGTTTTGAATTGTGATTATGATTTCAAATTTGTTTTGAAATAAAAACCCAGGAATTTAAATTCTAGAATTTAAAGTTAACTTGTGGAGTTAAGTAAAACTGGAAGTGATCAGAGAATAAATTGAAATGGGATTAAGTGATAAGTTAAGAGTTGGGAATCGAGAAGAAACTCGAGTTGAAATGATATTTGGCTCGGATATAAGCGAATGGATGTGTTGTGGATAAAAGCAGATTGGAATTTGATTGGGATGACCCTTGTATCCGCTGAATTGATAACAGGTGGAAATGATATAATGATATGCCGACAAAAGGTACAAGTTTATATTTCTATTAGATATAAGATTTATGAGCCGAATTGGCAAGCCGCTTGGCTGTTTGATTTTCTTTTGGGTTGGAGATGGCCCAGAGAGGCGAGTTGGAGTTTGACCTATTGACCAGTAAAAAGGAGGTGCTGGCGAAATTTTTCGAAAAGTTAAGGTGTTAGAAAAATTTCAGGATTTTTGGAAATTTTCGTTGATAAGAATTAAATAAATTTCTAATTGAAATTAAATTGGTTTAGTTGAAACTGAAGTTAATAAGTGAACAAATTTGTTCTAACCAGTCGACAGGGTCGTCCTCTACCTTAGCAATTTCGAGGACGAAATTATTTTAAGGGGGAAAGATTGTAATGACCCGCATTTTCAACTATCGAATAATTAATTAATTTAATTATTTAAATAAGGATTTAGAGATTTAAATAAGTGGTTTAATTAATTATAGTGGTTATTTAATTAAATTAAATAATAGAATAATATATTTAATTCAGAAATAATAAAAAATATTGGAAATCACAATATTCTGTGAGCTGGGTCATCCCTAAGATTTAATTTAGTTTAGGGTTGAAATATATTAGCGAATATATTTAAATAACGACAGTTTGAACGTATAATTATATTATAATTAAAATCGAGCTTGAAATGGTGCGGTAGTTCGCGATTTGGCGATTCGAACTTCAACTGAATGTACATGGTTCGTTTTAAATTGGATTTCTGTAAAACAAGAAATGTGTGGAACTGATGGAGTATATCTTTCTAGTGGAAAAGAAAAATCAGGATTTCGTCGTATAGATTTTGAGATATGTCCAAATCAAATTTTAAAATAGTCGCTATAGAATCGTTTATCGACCGTAACGGTTTATTCGATATAACTAGAGATCGGGTTTGAATTTAGACAAGGTTCTTTTGGGAAATAGTGATAATTTAATTTTCAGAATTTTATTGAAAATTTTAATTAATTAAATAAGCAACTTTTTATTTGGAGTGTTTTGCACCTTGTGACGGTATTTTTGGGGTTTCACAATATGAGTTAGCCTACCGGTATTTTTATATTTTTAGGATCGTGGCACCGAGCTCGACACAACGGTATTTTTAGTTTTTGTCGAAAACATCCGTAAGTGAACGAAATTTACATTGATGAGTACGAAGTAAGGTTTGAATTATACATGAATATATATATATATATCGTTTATTAAAGACTGGTCGAATATGTTGATTGTACACACGCTGATATCTTGTGAAGCTTCATACTCACGGGTGAGCAACTAACCAAATCATATTTAAAATATCACTACTTCATGGCTAAGTCTTCTTCAGCAAATCTATACAAAATATCCTATTGTGTTTTGTGATCTAGATAAGACCACGTATCCTATTCTCGGCCACATCTTCAAGGATAAAAACTCAAAGGGAAAATCCACATTTCCCGAACTAAAACCTAACTAATTCTCCTGAAACAAAACGAGCTGCCACAAACGAAATTTCTCCAACCAAAATCCTTAAAAGAAATCCGAAATGAAAATCAAACCCATATCTCGAATTCAAGGACGAATTGGTGCGTGATTTCCTGGGAAGCAAGGAGGATGCGGGAGGTGTTTAGATGGCTCCTGAAGGAAGCGCAGGTTGGTGGAATCAGATGAGTTTAATGTCGGTGGCGAAGCGGTTGAACTATGGTGAGTTTGAACTTTCTCTGTTCGTTGTTTTTGTTGTCGGGTTCATAAGGATGGAGATGGACCGATTGTTATTTGATATTTTCTTGAGTGGAATATGAGGTGAGCTTTTACTGTCTTCATTGAAAAAAATGGGTTGGGTTTCTTACTGGAATTCGAAGAGAGGAAGGTGCATGGGTTGTTCCGGTTGTGGCCGACGTGAATGGAAGGAGAAGGTGACTGGGAGTTGTGTTGACAGGAGCATGCGAGATGGAATGTTAGGTGAGAAGAGGAGCATCATGCGTCTGTAAGGGGGAGAAGATGGAAAAAACACATGGTGTCCGAAAATGCTGCAGTTTTATTTTGGGTATAATGTGCGAGTTAAGGAGAATGGGGACTTAAAGATCACGGCTTGGTGGAGTTCTCCTCATTTTGTGTAATTCGTATATGAGGGAGAAAACGCGATTGTCTTCGATGGTGCAGCTTGTAAATGATGGGGATGAAATGGTGCGGGATTGTTTCTAGAGTTGGCGGTGAAATTACAGAGGGAATGAAGTGTTGAAATGGCATCGAAGTTCACTGGGCACGGAAGTTTTTTATTTCTGAAATTCGAATATGTCAGGAGGAAGAAGACCTCCCGTGAAAACGAAATGTAATTTGGATGGGCTTTTTTTTCTTGGGGTATTGGGCTAACGTGAGATGGTTTGGGCTTATAAGGAGGAGTTGGGTCTGGGTAGTTGAAGAAGGAGGATGGGTTGGTGCGTTTAAGTGGGCTGAAAAAATTATAAAAGGTTAAGCCCATTATATTAAAGAGGAATTGAATTTATTTTAAATCAAATACATATATACAAACTTGTAACTTATATAACTGTATCATTCGATATCAGAATCAGACGAAATAGGATCCGACAGGATCGTATAGACGGGAACAACAACAGGGAATTGACTGGGAGTGAAGTGCAGCTCGTTACAATTTATAGCAAAATAAATTGTCCGTCTGAATCAAGCGATGGTTATCGTTATTAACGATGATCGTCCAATGTGAGTAAATCTCACTAACTCTGAACAGTTTATAATTTCATGTTGTGTTTTTAGAACTGTTAAATATTGGTTGATTGACTGTGTGTTGACTGTTTGATTGAACTGCTAGTTAGTTAGTTGAATTTCTAGATTGATTCTATTTAACAGAATATATCATATGGAACTGAAAGTGATGTTGATTTTATTGTGTAACATCTGTGGATGCAGGGAGACAGGTTGGAGGAATCCGACTGGATTCCTCAACGGTTATTTTATTGTTTTTCAAATATTATGATATATGATGTGGTTTATAATCCGTGGTTGATTATATGTGTTTGGACGATATTGGTCATCGTGATTTGATGTGTTAAGTATCATAAAAAATCAGAATGGAAAAAGAAGATTTTCAACGTGATATTGAAAACAGAATATGTATAAATTGGAATATTTATAAATAAGAAATATTTATAAATTGGAATAATTATAAAGTGAATTATTTATTTAGGATAAATAAATAAGATGTTATAAAATGGACTATTTACTTAGAAAATAAATAGGAGATAATAAGTGAGATATTTATTTGTTAAATAAAAAGGATAAGATAATGGATTTATTTATTTGTTAAATAAATAGAATAAGGAAAGGACATATTTATTTGTTAAATAAATAGGGTTATTAAAGGAAACATTTAGAATAAATAAATAGGATATTAAACGGATTATTTATTTAGGAAATGAATAAGTTATGATAAAGGGATATTGACTTTGAAATTGAATAAGTTATAAATTAGATGTTAAGCAAAACAAATGGAATAAAGGATTTTCTATTTAGAAAATAAATAGAAGAGTTAATCGAATCAAGTTAACCGAACAGAGTAAATCAAATAGAGTAAATCGAATAGAGGTAAAGAAATAGAGTTAAGCAAAATTAGAAACTGACTAGAGATTAGTTAAGTTGAATAGTTTTATGAGTATCGATCTGATGTTGGTTTCGGCCTTCGGGGTTTATACGTTCTCCTACTAGTTTACAGTCAGGGACTAATAGTTGTGGAATGATAGTGATCTGTAAATAAACAATGGAAATGTTTTCCAGTGTTAATAACATATATTTTCTAAACATAGAAAATAAGGAAATGTGAATATATATATATATATATATATATATATAGGTTAAATGATGATTGATTGATAGTATTTCCATTTGGAAATAATATCGTTGTTTGCACACGTGTTTTCATTTGATAGTTAACTCACCGACTATCAAAGTTTTGACCATTTTAACGTTGTTAATATGGAGAGATCGGTTGGATTATTATCCAAAGATCCACTCTGTATTGGCATAAGCGTTGCGAATCATATATGCCAAAGATAATTGAAGACAGAGTAAGGTGCAAGGGCTATTGTATAAGTCTTAGATAACAGTGCCTAAGATGGATGTACTGAATAGTGCCTTCGGTTCATCCTGTTCCTGGATGACTTGTATGGATGAATGTCTGACAGAGTATTTCCAGAAAGGTCACGTACATTGATTTCTTCAACCGTACCAAGAGTGGAAGCGGAGAAGGAAACTTCTTTAGCTAACACGTAATGTACTGTTGTAGACGTCAATTAGTGATTTTCGATGGATCTGACAATGTGGCATTCGAAGTGAATCTGATGTGATGATGAAGCGTAACCTCAAGCCTCATCAACCGGTAAATGACAGAAATCGGGCAGGCAGCATGGCTAAGTCGGTCGCTCCGAAGTAGGGTGTATAATCACCCGATCTAGAGTTTCATTTACTTCTAAAAATCTATTGTTGATGCTGTCCCATTCGGGAAACGGTTGCCGATCCCAACCGTTGGTGATATACATTCGATACACTCAAGCGAAATGAGTGGTCGGTCATGTGTGGCCGGGTTGCAAGATGTTCTTGTTGAACCCAGTGTATTCCTCTCTAGAGGTACACTAGCGAAAGGTGGTTCCATATCTTGTCATAGTTGGAAATCCATTACCCAATACGTGCTTGCGGTTTTGATTGTATACTATATATGTAGAACGTGAGATGAAAGCGTTTCTACTAGATGATTATTATATTGTGGTTGATAGACATTATTATAATATCAAAAGGTTTTTGATATAAAGATATTTTGTATTCTCATAAGGGAAAAACCCGTTCCGTTATACGGCGTGGTCTTATGAGATATCGTTTAATGGCTCAAACTGTTTTAAACTATTTTACTCATACCAGTCCCATGACTGACCCGAGTTTATTTTGTTTTGTTTTCCCTAAACTCTTGGGTGCCCAATTTTGTACGGGTAGTCAAGTAGTCGAAATTTACAGATATACTTGGAGAGCTTGGAGCAGGAGGCTTCAGGATCATATAGCTATAGTTTATTTCCGCTGTGTTGTAAGTGCTGTACTTTGATAATGATGTATATTCAAATACAGATGTATATTTCAAGTTATGTTATATATATTATATGTTATTCGTTCCGCTGTGAGGTTCGTGTTACTCTGATGTTGTGTTCTTCTTCTTCTTCTATTCTAAGTTTCTATTTTATCTTTCCTCACCCTCTAATTTCTTTCATTAATCATCCGGTATTTTTCGATGTTTGGTTAGCCATCATTGAGTTTATGGCGATAACCAAAGTAAAAAAAACCCGGGTCATTACACATGAATAAACAGTTATGCAGATGGGCAGGTTAAGAGTATCATTTTGTTTGTGACAAAGTTGTATTCAAGACTTCAATGTTTCCAGGAATTAGCAAAAACAACCTTGGCAAAAACAATTTTATTTACTTCCAAAGATTCACAGAAATTTATTTCTGAAATACAAATGTACAAATTTGTCATGGCGACGCTCACACAAATAATTTGTGAGTACACTTCCCATATACATCACTAGTTGTTATACTCAGTATACATATAGGGGTATGCTTTGAAGGTATGTAATTCAACCTGGAAATTGTAGAGACCTGAGTAGGCAACAATATGCCTCTGTTATATGAATATAACTTTTATTCTCCTTTAAAAAGAAACAGTACCTCATAATCTAATAGAATGTTAGGAGTATTATTATCTATAATACTGATGAAATACTCCGAAATTCATTTAAGCATAGTTTCAGGTTAGAGAAAAACTTATATTTCCGATATCAGGGGAAAATCAATGAAGAGGGTATATATATTAATTCACCTTCACACATAGCTTACGCAACCAACACAATCATAACAAAGTCATACATCTAGACACCAATATATATTCACGTACAATATATGTATATATACACACATAGGGATGTGGCCTTCACATACATATGCAATCAGGGTTTAACATCCAAAGGGTTCAGTCGAAATCATGAAAGGGTGTGATAGGTCAACTGTGTTGTTATGGCAACGCAGGATTTTGAAAGCATGTGGCAAGATCAACACAAGAACAAATACTAGTAACCCATAGCAAGACAAACAACAAGAATTCACCAACAAACCACATCCAAAAATCAAATTATTATACCCAATTAAATTGAAATCCATTTACTTGAAGCCAAGACTAATCGTGAGTGACAACTCACCTTAGGTAGCCGTAACGATGGGGAGATTTTCTGCTTGTGGGCCTGGCTTCGATGACAACTCAACTTGAGGCGTGGCAGTTCACAATTTGCTTCGTCCTGATGGCAGTTTGCAGAGGGAGGTGGTCGAAGGCTTCCATGGCTGCGGCAAAGACTGACGACTTCGGTGACGTAACGCTGGTGATTTGGGTTTTGGCGCCTGAATGGATCGAGGGAAAGAACCCGCGATTAAACTTGAGGAGGAAGTGTTTTGGACATCGGCCAGAATTTAGGAAAAAACTTTCGATTTTGGGAACAACGAGTGATTAGGATTGGGGAAAGAGGAGGGATTTTGATTTGGCAACCATTTACAAGTGGAAGGAAAAAATGATTTCAGCTGAAGATTTGGGAATGGAATCATTTAGCAGAAGACCATCGATTTTTATAGCAAAAATGGAAAACGATAAGAAGGGAGTTCCATTATATAGGGTTATAGGGTAGTGGCGATTTTCTGGAATAGGTCGACGAAATTATCTGAGGTAGATTGCATATAAGGGTATAATTATCCGAGGAAAATTTATTTACGGTTAATTTCTACCCTGAATACTAACTGTTCTAAATTGACACCGCCAACACGACCGTTCTAAATTGATACCGCCAACACGATTTCCAAATGCGACAAAATTATACGTGCTCTTTCGTTTCAACGGTCTGAACCCAATAAAATTATTATTACTGTAATCCGACTTCGTTTTTATACAATGTTATATTTTTAAATTATATATATATGTATGTATATATATATATCGATTCACCAATTTACCCCATTTGTTCATCAACAACTTCGTTCGCTTCCATATTCGAACATTGAATTTATTTCCTTTACAAATACACACATATATTTTATCAAATAAAATTCCCAATCCGTTTACCGTCGAACAACGTTTATTTCAAATCCAAAAATTTATATTCTTCATTCGTATTTCAAATCCAATTCAAATATCAATCAAATTTATTCTCGACTAGTTACAAGTAAATATTTGATTTTCGATTAGCCATTCTGAAATTAAATATCGAATTCAATTCTTATTCAAACCCATAAAATTTGGTTTTAAACCTCGAATCCAAATGTAAAATTAACTATTTATCGTGAAATCTTTAATTAATCACCATTTCAAATTGCCAAAATTTCTGGGCCGTTACAATCTTCCCCCTTTAAAACTTTTCGTCCCCGAAAAGAAGAGATCGTTCGAGTTATATCAATGTATACTTCAAGTTTTCATATTCGTATAAATTTTTTTCCCATAATTAATTTAAGTATCGACATTTAATTTATCGATTTTTTTATTCAATTTCGCGGAAAAAAAATCAAATTTTCCTTCCAACAATCAATTTTGATCAAACACGATTTTCCGGATCGGATTTCCATGTTTTTCAAACCATGCTCAATTTTCTTAGACTAGACTTCTATCTCAAATTATTTGAGATATTCTCTCAGTTTCTCATTATATCCAATCTCAAGAGATTCAAAATCATATAATTTCTTTTCAAAACCAATTTCCTTTTAAATTTCAATTTCTACATAATTTGAATTTGCACACCTCAAATTATTTCAAATTTCCATTTATAAACCTCATCTGTCAATGTTTACTTATCCGGTTCGACCCAATCTACTCACATTCAATCCATCTAATCGTTTCAATACTCATTGAAGAGTATAAATAACATCTCGTCTTCAAACTTCAAATGGTCGACTTGAAAATCTCCAAAATCTGAAATATTTGTATTACTCTGAAATTTTCTATCTTAACTTATTAAACTAGGTATATCTTAATTTCAAATTATTTAGTTAAAAATATTTGATAACTCAGAGTTTGACAAGTCTATTGTCGTTCTCACAGATGTTAGGCATACGCTGACCAGACGCACGACTAAAATCTCTGAGTCCTGAATATCCTTGCTTCAACTCTCAGTGAATTTTTTTTCAAAAATTCCTTTTTAAAGAAACAGATACGGAAAGTACCAATGTGATATTGATATGTTGATTGTTCATGAATTGTAGATACAAAATGGTTTCGTCTGGATCCCCCAGAAAACATCTGTATCCGTAGGAATTCACTTCCCTGCGAATTTAGTCATGGACAGATCAACAGAGAATTTTAAGAGTCAAAAGAAAAACTGAGGTCACTGAGTGTTGACTGCTCTATCTCAGGGTCACGAAGACAAATCATGAACTAATGGAAATAAATCCAGTCATGAGGACTAATCCAATTATGGAAACAATCAAGTCACGAAGACAAACTGCTGCATTAAATATGTGGCTCACTATCACTAAGATATCTTAAATACTTGCACGACTCATCATACTACCTTTAGTAACTCTAATGGTTACATCCCTTTCACCGGTAGACAATTTACCGTATGGACCGCAGGTACACAATAGTTACGCCTGGGTCTCCCAGGAAACACCCATACTCGTAAGCTTTCACAGCTCTGCGGATTACGCTCTTATAATTCGACTGTAGATCGCAGGAGTCACAACAGTTACGCTTGGTTCCCCCTAGAAACATCCGTCCGCCGTAGGTTATCTGCAGCCCTGCGAATTAAGCTACACGGTCGAATTCAATGACTCTAGATCGCAGCGATCACAATGGTTACGCCTGATTCCCTCAGGAAACATCCGATCGTTGTAGGATATCTGCAGCCCTGCGAATTACGCTAGCAGTCGTGCTCAATGGCAACTCATGAGTTTTATGTCTGTACAACCTACTACCACCAGTAGCATATCTCAACCAAACTCGAAATTCAAGGAGAAGGAAGGTACTTTCCTTATCGAAATTTGAAAACACATAATACTATATACATATAGTATTTTATTTCATACTTCTCATAATTCATACTTATATCAATTTACATAAGATTTCCAAACCATGTTTTCAACCCATTGTTCTTATATAAATTCTTTTATATACGATTTCATTTCATATCGATTACCTTCCAAATCAATAGCTGTCAACTTCGCAATATTTTTATGCATTTCTCGTATAAATTTCTATATCCACTATCTCAAATCGAACATCCTCAAATTTTCATTCAGATTTCAATTATTAAACTTAGATTGATGACTCTATTGGTTATAAACCAAATATATTTTCCCCCCAAATTTCCAATTATTAAGTTCGTCGCTTCATTCACATCTTTATATTCTTAAAATTTCTAAAATTTCCATTCTCAGACTAAATTTCTCATTCACGCTTTATTTATCTTCCATATTCACAACCTTCGACCGTCAATTAGCAAGCGAACAACTCCCTAAGTATCAACCCCGAAGGCTGAAACCAACATCAGATCAACACTCATAAAGCTATTCAACTAAACTAATTTCCAGTCAGTTTCTAATTCCCTTAACCCTATTTCTAGTTTCTTATCAAATCATCGCTTACAAAATTCAAATTACAATTCCATTTCCCTTACGTTTTACCGCCCTTTATTTTCGTCGTGCGGCTCTTTGTTCTTCAGTTCTCACCATTTTGATTTGTCAAAACCCGTTAACTTCTCATAATCCTTAAAAATCAATTCATATTCATTTTCTATAATTCTAGAAAATCTCCTATTACCATTGCAAAGCAAATCTTTAATTTCAATAAAATTATACTTTATTCTCAGGTGGGAAATATTTCTAGATTCGTTATTTGGACTAAAACAAATATCAAATATACACCGCTATTTTCACTTTACTGCTAACACTCATTTCTTACTTCATTTAACCACTTTGGCTATCGAACCTTAAACATTTCTTAGTCAACAATAAAGTCAATCAAGTTGGGGTATATTTACCTCTTAAACCTTAACTGAACAACATTATTAACTTTGAAATATAAAATCCTCAACTACGAATACCAACAAAATATTCATTCTCGTAATTTCCAGTTTCAAGTTAAGAGTTTGTTTCTTTTACGAATATCAATGATTATAACAATAATTTACGCTTTCAAAAATATGTATCTTTGAAATATACTTTATTCATTAATCTGAACAATTAATCTAATAATATATTAAATTATTAATCAAAACAGAAAATAAATTATTGTTTTTCTGAAATTCAACACAATTGACTTCACGCCTAACCTTCTTTCGAATAATCTCGTATTCGATTACATATTCCGAACTTCGGAAAAATCTCACTTAATTTATATTCTGAACTTTAGAATAACCTCTCCGTACTGGTTTACTCCATTTCCTCTATTTCCAATTTCATTTGCAACGTATTTGCTTTCAAACGTTATTTACTTCTACACATGAATATTATTCCTTTAATCGAAATCTGAACTCGTCACATCAGATTAATTTTGATTTTATACGAGTCCAAATCTCTTTTAACATCTTCATTCACATTTCGTTTTATCTCATTTACAATTTGCTTCATTTATAATTCTCATTTGCAAGCTTATAACTTACCATCGATATCATATATTTGATTGTGCATTATTGGTTTGGAACAATTATAAATTATCTTGCCATATTCTGAATAATCTAAGTTAATAACACAATTTGACACAACCGATTTCCAATTATACTCTTCCATTTTATTTATATTTTGATTATCGAAATAAAATTTATCATTTACATCTTTGAAACGATTTTCAAATTTCTTCTTTTCATCCAAATCTCATCTGAATTCTTATTTCCCATAAATTTCAAATTTCTTTAATTGGTAAAACGCACAATTAGAGAAATTGATTCGTTGATTCTCTTATAGTTATTTTTCCAAGATACCATTCAATAATGGGTTCGAGATTCAAATTTAAGGGGTCCTTATCGAAGAATAACTCTTGCAAACATGGATTTGAAGACTTCCAAAGACTGGGGATTCCGAACAAAATTCAATTTTCAAAATTCTTTTTACGCTGTATTAGTTTCAAAATACTGGTTTCAAAATAATGCTTCCAAAATAATTTACCTTCAAAATCTATTTTAAAAATACTTTTAAATTTTATATTTCAAAACCTTTTATTTTTTTTCCAAGATCCGTTTTTAAACTCAATAAGCTAAGCTTTAAATAAACCCAAGCTCTGATACCACTTGTAACGTCCTGCCTTTTTGACTGCTTCAAATTGGTGATTAAACCAACTTAAAACACCCAAATCGATGGAGCGTATTTAGCTTACAGAGTTTAAATCCGAATCAACACAGGAAGCCGATTCAGAATAAATAGCACAGTATTTGAACAATGAATAACTTTTATATATATTAATCAAAAAATTTGATACAAAGAATTTCCTGTACAGCGGAATTTTAAAAGAATAGTTTAAGATACAAAAAAATCTTTACTTTATTAAAATCTTCAGGGTGTGCGTCTCTGGAATCCCCAGTCTTGCAAATCTTCGAATCCTAAGCTAAAATCTTGAAATCTGCACTGCTCGAGCCTGACCCGAGCATTTCATGTAAAACATAAAATACTCAAGTGAGGATTAAATCATAGTTCAAGTAAATTAATTTCAATACGAACTGAGCATAATAATTAATTCTTTCATGAGCAAAATATATAGTTATATAGCATCTGTTCTATATCAGTTTATTTTTTTTCCGAGGGACTGATTCCAGAAGCTTGCATGTACACACATGTACAGGTACATGTGTGCACTGCCTCAGCATCCCAGAAGTCATAAATAACAAGAGCCAGTCCACTATGTTAACGTATGATACTGAAATAAATCAACATATTTGTTGAATGGAACCATGGCGCAGCAAGTTATAGGCTAACCAACACAATAGTTAAATCAGATAAGGTGTGGTTCAAACAACAGCCCTAAGGTATACAAGTGAAGGTATAACAATGGTCAATAACAGCCAAGTGTAACAAACAACAAGTAGGACACTAACATGGCACAAAAATCATGTCTGCATTAATTTAGTCATTTAAACTATATTTTTCCCTTTCAAAACAGAATGGACCATTTTTAGCAAAGGAAATGCTAATGGAAACTTGCGCTGGTTTGGATAAGTGTGATTTATATAGATAAAACATGCTGGAGCTACAACATTCGATCAGGCTATGAGAAACTGAACTATGATTTCAAGAAATTTGAATAGCCTAATGAAACTACACATCAGGTTTTCACACCTAGCAGCACAATGTTCAAGTCAAGTAGGAGAACATGTGACAGACTCGCATACCAATTATTTTAATGTCGAATATGCCTACATCAAAGGAGCAAGTATTCAATCCAGTTTGATACTTGCAGCGTGTTATGTCGCTTAAATGTACCACATTCCTATTCAACAACTACTGACCCTTGAGGGGTGACACTAACCAAGGGTGTAGAAACCGGTGACACGCTTCTCAGGGTGCCAAACATGGTAGATGTCATGCTAAAGCCAGTTTTACAGTAAATGGCAGTTTGGAAAATTAATTAGAGTATGCAGCAGTGAATACCACAAATTTGAGAGTGAAAAATAAAAATAAAAAAACATAGTAACCAATTAATTTAGCAAAACAAATATTGTCTCATCTTTTCAAATATAGTATCAGTTTTTTGGCAAATCAAATGGAGCATCAACTTTTAGCAAACACAATAGAGTATCAGTTACATGCAGCAAGAGCCATATTTAAGCAAACAGAGGAAAGCAGTTACATGGGTAGACAAATTCGTATGCATGTGTACTAATAGTCGAGGTTGAGGAAGCAGTATTTACAAGGACTTGGAAAATTCATGGTGTATAAACAAGGAAATGAATCTAGTCAGAAAACAATTAAGCAAAAGACATAATGGAAGGCATATGATTCAAGGATGCTGCAGACAAGCTAATGCGCGTGGTAGCATTACAAAGGCAAGCAACAAGTTGCCACAAACCAAATACAAACACAAGTCTACTGGACAAAACAGTGGTAATGAATGCAGACTGTGTACAACCGCAGATCAAGCATAATATACATATATATGGATGCATGAGTAAATAGTTATGCAGATGGGCAGGTTAAGAGTATCATTTTGTTTGTGACAAAGTTGTATTCAAGACTTCAATGTTTCCAGGAATTAGCAAAAACAACCTTGGCAAAAACAATTTTATTTGCTTCCAAAGATTCACAGAATTTTATTTCCGAAATACAAATGTACAAATTTGTCATGGCGACACTCACACAAATAATTTGTGAGTACACTTCCCATCTACATTACTAGTTGTTATACCCATTATACATATAGGGGTATGCTTTGAAGGTATGTAATTCAACCTGGAAATTGTAGAGACCTGAGTAGGCAACAATATGCCTCTGTTATATGAATATAACTTTAATTCTCCTTTAAAAAGAAACAGTACCTCATAATCTAATAAAATGTTAGGAGTATTATCTATAATACTGGTTAAATACTCTGAAATTCATTTAAGCATAGTTTCGGTTTAGAGAAAAACTTATATTTTCGATATCAGGGGAAAATCAATGAAGAGGGTATATATATATTAATTCACCTTCACACATAGCTTACGCAACCAACACAATCAAAACAAAATCATACATCCAGACACCAATATATATACTCGTACAGTATGTGTATATACACACACATAGGGATGTGGCCTTCACATACATATACAATCAGGGTTTAACATCCAAAGGGTTCAGTCGAAATCATGAAAGGGTGTGATAGGTCAACTATGTTGTTATGGCAACATAGGATTTTGACAGCATGTGACAATATCCACACAAGAACAAATACTAGTAACCCATAGCAAGACAAACAACAAGAATTCACCGGCAAACCACATCCAAAAATCAAATTATTATACGCAATTAAATTGAAATCCATTTACTTGAAGCCAAGACTAATCGTGAGTGACAACTCACCTTAGGTAGCCGTAACAGTGGAGAGATTTTCTGCTTGTTGGCCTGGCTTCGATGACAACTCAACTTGAGGCGCGGCAGTTCACAATTTGGTTCGGCCTGATGGCAGTTTGCAGAGGGAGGTGGTGGAAAGCTTCCATGGCTGCGGCAAAGGTTGACGACTTCGGTGACGTAACGCTTGTGATTTGGGTTTTGGCGCCTGAATGGATCGAGGGAAAGAACCCTCGATTAAACTTGAGGAGGAAGGGTTTTGGACATCGGCCAGAATTTTGGAAAACGCTTTCGATGTTGGGAACAACGAGTGACTAGGACTGGGGAAAGAGGAGGGATTTTGATTTGGCGGCCATTTACAAGTGGAAGGAAAGAAATGATTTCAACTGAAGATTTGGGAATGGAATTATTTAGCAGAAGACATCGATTTTTATAGCAAAAATGGAAAACGATAAGAATGGAGTTCAATCATATAGGGTTATAGGGTAGTTTTTTTAGGAATAGGTCGACAAAATTATCTGAGGTAGGTTGCATATCAGGGTATAATTATCTAAGGAAAATTTATTTACGGTTAATTTCTACCGTGAATACTAACCGTTCAAAATTGACACCACCAACACGACCGTTATAAATTGATACCGCCAACACGATTTCCAAATGTGACAAAATTATACGTGCTCTTTCGTTTCAACGGTCTGAACCCAATAAAATTATTATTACTGTAATCCGACTCCGTTTTTATACAATGTTATATTTTTAAATTATATTTATATCGATTCACCAATTTATCCCATTTGTTCAACAACAACTTCGTTCGCTTCCAGATTCGAACGTTGAATTTATTTCCTTTACAAATACACACATATATTTTATCAAATAAAATTCCCAATTCGTTTAACGTCGAAAAACGTTTATTTCAAATCCAAAAATTTATATTCTTCATTCGTATTTCAAATCCAATTCAAATATCAATCAAATTTATTCTCAACTAGTTACATTAAATATTTGATTTTTGATTAGCCATTCTGAAATTAAATATCGAATTCAATTCTTATTCAAACCCATAAAATTTAATTTCAAACCTCGAATCCAAATGTAAAATTAACTATTTATCGTGAAATCCTTAATTAATCACCATTTCAAATTGACAAAATTTCTGGGTCGTTACAAAATCTGTCCTTATATGTAACATCCCGCATTTTACGTGTCGGAATATCGTAAAATGTTTTTATTTTATTCACTGAGGGTTGGATCATTCTCATATTTTAATATTTTATTTATGGGGATGTGAGACATGTCCATAATTTTTACCATTTTTGTTTTTGACCATTTTTCCCCTATCAGTCTTGTACAGGCATAACTTTTGACTCCGGTCAAATCAGGTGTTGTGTAACACCCCACCTCCATTAAGGTCACTCACAAAGGGAATGCCTTAACTTCAGTGGAGCGTTTTTGGTAAACAGATACAGAATATCACAAGACAGATATAAAAATTTTGCAGCGGAAAATAAACAACTTTATTAAATTACCAAAATATCTTGTTACATAATACCATGAGTCATAAAACCCTTACAACAAAACACTTCTGTCTTATATTATCAGAGTACATAGGTATTTAAAAGAAAACACCATTCCCCATATTAAAGAGCAAGCCATATAAGAGACAGAGACTCGAGCCATACTTCAGAAGTAGCTCCTAGAAGATGATATCCAAATCCTGACTAAACCTAGGTGTTTCCTCCCTGAGAACCTGGGGGGAAACGGAAGAAAAGAGGCGAAACAAACTAGGTCAGACATACGTCTGGTGAGTCCAGTAACTTTTAGCCAGTAAATAAATAAAGGTAAACATGACAGACATACAAAGTGGATAAGAGGATTCACGGTACAGATGACAGGTATGACAGGACAAATAAGGTAAGATGTATGCTTCACTACAAACTATTCTGCACTATTACTAGTCAAATCAAGATGGGATGATCCCTTCCGCTAATGATAACGATGGTGGTAGTTTCGTGTATTCCTAGCTACTGTCATAGGTGCTGCCTGCTCCTATCTCAACTAGTCGTACCCACTACCCTCCTACTATAAATTGGTTGACTTAGGGCATATGTCCGGATATACCCTAACCACTACCCTAATCGATCGGCTCCCTACTCTGTAGATACCCTGTGCTGGTCCCACAACTAGGGGGTATCACTTCCCTAAAGTAGCAACCTAAGGTGTGCACAGTTATACCTACTGGTGTCACGGTCGTCTTGTCCCTCTCTGCCCGGCCCATGCACGCACATGTCCCCGGTCAGTTTGCACCGCCCACACCATCCGTCTCGTTTTGGATCTCTTACAATCAATCAGTAAGCGTGCCCCTTCCCCGCCTAGTACGGAGATCTTTACTTTGATACCCCTCTGGGTTACTGACTGAAATGGGTCCCACACAACATGATACAAGTACTCCCCTATGCCTTGTATCCCCACTAGGTTTTCTACTGACTATGTATACCCTAAGGTGTCTTTAATTACATAGCCCTCAATCAGTTATGCATACTTATAGGTGTCTTTAATACATAACCCCTATTCTACCTATCGGTTATGCGTACCTATAGGTGTCTTTAATACATAACTCTATCTATTCCCATTAGTTATGCGTACCCCTAAGGGTGTCTTTAATACATAACTCTACCTATTCCCATTAGTTATGCGTACCCCTAAGGGTGTCTTTAATACATAACTTTACTATTCTGCCTCGGTTATGTATACCATTAGGTGTCTTTAATTACATTACCCCTTTTTAATGGTTAAGTTTGTGGGCCTATATATACTAATATTACCCACCTACCCTTCAGTTGTACTTAACCCTCCCACTGATTTAATCCTATTTATTTAATGGTTAAGTTTGTGGGCCTATATATACTAATATTACCCACCTACCCTTCAGTTGTACTTAGCCCTCCCACTGATTTAATCCTATTTATTTAATGGTTAAGTTTGTGGGCCTATATATACTAATATTACCCACCTACCCTTCAGTTGTACTTAACCCACCCACAATTTGATCCTGTTTATTTAATGGTTAAGTTTGTGGGCTTATATATATACTAATATTACCCACCTACTCATCATTTGTACTTAACCCACCCACGATTTAATTCGTTTGGCTTAACCCTAACATATGTCAATCATCATACAGTCCATATGTATTAAGTTAGGTTAAGTAGTCTTTAATCAACACTAATTAATTATTGAGACACCTAATCGTATTTCACATGCCACCCAAGGCACCCACTTAATTCCACATGCCACCCAAGGCACCCACTTAACCCCCTCATGTCCCACTACATGTTTATCTGGTTAAGTGTTTCTTAATTCATTAAGACCGTAACCTTATAAAGACCTCCCACATTAGACTGGCATTTGTGGCAGCTGGATTTGCCGGGCGGGTCCGGGCAGTCTTACACCACAAACGAGTCTGACCTCGTGTCTTTAAAATTGTTACGTATTTAATTTATTCCTAAGACCTCCCACATTAGACTGGCATTTGTGGCAACTGGATTTGCCGGGCGGGTCCGGGCAGTCTTACACCACAAAAGAGCCTAACCTCGTGTCTTAGACGATTAATTACTCCTAATTAATCATCCCCCAATTTGAATTACTTTCCCTATTCAAATTATCAATTAATCCCAAATTTCACTATGGCCATAATTGACTCAATTATGTCCATCTATTTATGGTATGAAAAATCATACCGATTTTCATCACAAATTTATTTTATGCCAATTCTCAATATTAAATCTTCAGACTTTAATTGCTTGAACATTCCTCTTTTGATTAATTAAGTTAATTAATTAATCCTTTCCTTTTTCATAGGTGTCAATACCTATCTTATTAACAATTTGGATTTCTTATCCATAAATGGTCATATTCAATTTATACCATTCTTACCCATGTCATAATAGGTAATTATTTATATGTTTCCCTACATGAATCATGTGTCCAATTTACATAGTCACTATGTAAATTATGCCTATTACAAATTCCTATTTTCCCCGTTTCTTAACTAGCGTAACCGTTTGCGTTTTTGGCGTCATCGAGGCTACAAAGTAGTCTCGCCATAACAATAAGATAAAGGGAATGTCAAGGTGATCATTTTCAGTACAATTTTTGGCATAAGCATGACAACTAGGGAAAATGACATGATAACTTCGCATATAATTATGATTCACCACATAATTAACAACTTGCATAGATTCATAACAACTTGCATAGGTTCATGAATTAACAACATAATTAACAACTAACATAGGCTCATGATTCTCAACATAATCAACAACTTATATAGGTTCATGATTCACAATATAACAACTTGCATGATTCATAACATAACTTCTTGCATAGGTGACTTACATAGATTCATGATCCACAACATAACAACTAGCATAGGTTCATGAATTAACAACTTATCAACTTGCATAGGTAACTTCATAGGTTCACGATTCATAACATAACAACTAGCATAGATTCATGAATTAACAACGCAACAACTTGCATAAGTAACTTGCATAGGTTCATAATAACTTGCATAACTTCATGATTCACAACAATAATAAACTTGCATCATATCATGATTTACAACAATAATGAACTTGCATAACTTCATGATTCACAATAATAAGGAACTTGCATCATTTCATGATTCACAACAATAAACTTGCGTAACTACAAACAACATATACCCAAATCATAGTCTACCACAATTCACTTTTATTTATTTAAACCTAAAAGTGACTAGAACTCACCGAAAAAGGGGTCTTGAGTTCAGGGATCTGAATTCTGTAATTGATTAGCGTTCCCTTGATGTAGGCAATTTCGTTGTTGTAGTTTTAGTCTTGATTTGAATTGAATTGTTGTCTTTAATTTGCTTCTAGTTGGTGGCGGCTACTCTAGGGTTTGGAGTGACAACATGACGGCCACTGATCTAATTTTGATTTGATTCTTGGGTTTGAGTCTACACATGTTTATATAGAATTTCAATTTAATTATAGCCGTCGGATGATCTTAGGGTTAATCAAAACCACTCAGTCGGGATAGGGTGACACCCCACCCCTAATGACTCAGCAAGGAGTCAGAAAGGACTCAGCAATGAGTCAGAACATGGGTCAGACTGAACCAGAAGGCTGTGCAGGTTTTCTCTCGGTCTGGGCGCACTTGGGAAGTGCGCCAATGCAAATTTGTACTGGCGCACTTCCCAAGTACGCCAGTGCAATCCTCCCTTTTTTTTTCAACCAAACTTCGTTTGTCCATATCTTCTTCATACGACATCCGTTTTACGCAAACTCGGACTCTATCTCAAGCAGAATTCCGAGAAGAACGCAATGGCATGACCCGTTTCCCTTAATTACCAGATTTGAAATTAAGTATTCTTAAATTTAGTTAATCTGATTATTCAAAAATTCGGGGTGTTACATGTTGAGACCTGTGCCATTGGAAAGGAAATGATGTTTCCCTTTACGTAGAGTGGTCACATTAGATATTTGGCTCAGCGGTTTGGGAGGAATCGCTATTTTAAGGTTTAACAGTTGGTTGTTCAAGTCTGATAAGCCATAATGGGCTGATTTGGAGAGGCCCATTAGTGGGCTGGTGGGAGGCTATAAATAGAGGGTAAGAGACATGGAGAATAGTTTACTTCCTTCATTTTCTCATTTGAATGAGTGAGAGCTCCTCCATCTCTCCATTCTTTTCACCTTTCCACCATTAAAGCTTAGGGGAATTGAAGATCTACATCATTTGAAGCTAGATCTACATCAAGAGGGAATAAATTTCATCAAATCAAGTGGATTGAAGCAGGATCTCCGCTGTCCGGATTCGCATTTCATCATTTCTAAGCTAGATCGAGATTTGGTGAGTGATATACATCTCTCACACGGATTCAATCAAGTATATGAATGTTTGATCTTGTTTTTCATCGAATTTAAGTCGTTTTCCTTAGATCTACATCATGCTAAGTTTTCTTTCATATGAATCGCCATAGGATCTACTTTTGCAACTTAAAAACAGTAATTTCTATGCTATTTCGTATGTTTATGCAAGTTAGATTCATAATCCAGTTCACATGTTCATTTATCATGATTTTGGTGAAGTTTACATGACTTTTGATGAAAATTGTCATTTTCATGTTGTTATTTATTTCATAACATGTTTGTGGCTGTATTTGATGAGTCAGATGAGTTGGTTCATCGAATTGGTCGTTTGGCGAAGTTTTGGTTGAATTCGGAGGTGAATTGGGTCTATCCGGGTGTTGGGTCAGTCGGTCTCATATGGGTCGGTCGGTTTCATATGGGTCGGTCGGTCGGAGTGTGGCTCGGGAAGCACGTAATGAGCGGTCGATCATCAATTGTAGGGTTTGTTGGCATCAAGGTGATGGGTCTGTCCGAAAATGTTGAGCATGGGTCGGTCGAGATAGGTTATTGGAAAGGGGTTGGTCTCAGGTGGATCGGTCAGTTTGCTTCTTCCAAGAGGTGGGTCGGTCGGTCAGAGACTGGGTCAGTTGGTCATGCACCTTTATGATGGGATGGCCAGAGCTTGTCAGGAGTGGGTCGATCAATGGACCGGAACATGGATCAGTCGGCCGTGACGAAATGGGTTGGTCTCCTGTTTGAATTGATGGATCGGTCGGGAAGGGTTATGATGGGTCAGTCAGCTCCAAGAGGATGGGTCTGTTGCACAGGGTCATTTCTGAAAAGAAACAAAAATTCGAGTACGACCCAGATTTGAAATCCTAGAAAAAAAATCGAGGGCAAACCCACCCGAACCCATGCCGCAGCAGAGTGATGTTAGTTGGCTCAATGATGTTGTGACTTCGAAGTAAGTTCAAGTTAGAATATTCGAAGTGTTGAATGTGTTCGTTGATCGGTGTGGAACAATGAATAAGAAGACAACTAAAAGGTCGTAAGTTGGTGGATAATGGTTGCTCGAGAAGGTTGCTTGAGCTATGAAAAGTCGTCGGGTTGGATGATTAGAGATGTGAAGGCCGAGAGATTGTCGTTTTCGCAAGTTGTAGCAGGCTCGAAGCAGGAGTACAATAGGGGCACCTAAAAGACCGAAAGGTTGCTGGTCGAGTACCTCGGGTATCGTTGAAAGGCCTAGTTGTCAAGGTTGGACAAGGCGTATGGAGTTTATGCTAGAACTGGGGTTACCATTATCCCTTGACGTATGGCAAGGCTGGCCATCATACGATTAATGATAGTTTCAAAGCAGGATTGGCGGTGATAGCCAGAGTCAGTCGTGGATGATTTGTTGCTCTGTTTGCACCGTCTCATGTATAATATCCAACGTCGTAGGAGATGTTCCTTGGGTGCTTGTCTGATATTATTTTAGGCCTCTTGGGCTTGTACTTGAGGGTTGTTGAATTCGATTAGGATGGTTTACATGAGATACATATAATTTGGATGCTATGAGTGTTAGTGGTGTTTGCTTCTGATTGCCATGAATGAACGGTTGTTCTGGTTTCCATGAATGAATGGTTGAAGTGTTTGTTGTAAAGTCTACCACTGTTTGATGTGGGGAAGATGAGGTTGAGTTCTTCTCTGGTGTTGTGGGTAGATTGGTTTGTTTATTTAACCATTCTCATATACTTTATTGATTATGTTAGATAGCTGTTTTATCGCTCACTAAGACTGTTGTCTGACTCAAGGTTTTACGTTTCCCTCTTATTACCTTGGGTTGTTCATCCGGTTTTTGGATGGGCAGACTAGGTGGCAGGTGATAGGTGATTGCTTAGTGAGGACGATGTTGCAGTTTGGAGGCGAGCAAGAGGCTGGCATATTATCTTACCTACTACCTTGTGTTTATTTCCGCTGTTTGAGTTGCTCTATGAGTGTTGTAGTGAGGTTTTATGCATAGACTTTAATATTTCCTATGATGTATGGATAATCTTTCAGGATGTTGTGAAAGTTTCAAAAGTTTGTTATATGATGCTTCATTATTACTACCTATTGTATATTTTCTACTATATTTTATCCTTGCGCTGTGAGTTTTATGACATGTTTCGATGTTGTTGTTTACATATGATGATCGTCTACAGCTGCCTGGCATGTCTTTCAGTGCATTATTCCTCTTGTTAAGTGCAGGGGTTGTGGGTGGTCGTCACATTATCAGTACTAAAAACTGAATATAGAACATCAATGGAATAAATAATCAAAATATAGAAGTACATCATGGGCCTCCGGCTCCTCTCCTTAACTTCAAGCATCTAAGCTAACTTGACAAAAATGCTCGATGTGACTCGAGCATTGTTGCAAAATGATGCCAAGTCAGTTTGGAAAAGCAACATGAGAAAACTCAATTAATAGGTAACTTAATTTTTTAAGTTATGAAACCTCTTTAAAATAAATGGCATCTCATAAGACTATGCCACACATAAACACAGACAAGCTTTTACCTTACGATAAATAAACCGCTTTATAGAAAATCTCATGATACTATAATAATGACTAGAATACAAGCACTTAAAAAATAGCTGAAATGCTTGCATCTCAGCTATCCGAATAATTGGTTTATACCTAAAAATTTAAAGGCTCATATTGTAGAATGGATTCCATACTATGGAAAGGTAATGGACTACATTCCGTGATACAGCCCTGGGAAATGTTCGAAGTCTGACAAGAACCCCTTGTATCCATGTGAACCAGAACTGGACTGCGCCTCGAACATGACAATACGAATTACCTCATCCCTGAAATCGTACTGTGATGACACTATCTACGATCCCTGGAAGCAACCAAATATGGAAAATCACCTATAATGGGATGACAACTCCTAATGGCGACCCATCACATGGCCCTGAAGCATACCCCCTGTTTTTGCCATTTTCCTTATTGATGAGGCTAAATATCAGGTCTTTAACTTTCTTCAACCGTTTCCACTTGGAATGCCACATCACCGTTTCCAACACAGTAAATGATTCCTACAAAAATACAACCCTTAAATTTGCATGTCTTGGGGAAGGGTATTTGGTTTACCTCCTACACTGTTTGTCGATGTACTTTTGTAAAAACCAATGTACGTGGATTAGAAATATTATGCTAGACATTCATCCATACAAATCTTCCTAGGTTTGAACGAATCTAAGGCACGTCTTCCAGTACATCCAGTCGGGAATTACTTGCAGGACTAGTAAAAAATAGTTCTTGCAATACAAAAATTCCAAAACGTAGGGACCACTGCTACAATATATATGCAGGTTGCTAATCATAGACACTCAACGAGCAGTCCTTTTCGTCCCAAAGGCCTCCGCCTTTAACTTTAGTCTTTGAGTTGTCTTTGATTTCATCGTCTTAGTAGTCTTCCACATTCCCCGCTCGGCCGTATCGAAGTGGTTTTAGGATACTTGATCTGATCCTGGTAACTTTTAAGCGATTATCGATAGTTTCTGATAAACTCACCCTCAGTTCTTTAAAAAATAAAAGATAAGATAATTACGAAATTTTACTCCTAAACGTTTATGGACCGATTTTATTATATCTTGTCCTTAGGTAACTAAACAATGTTTTATATGCACAATGAATAATTAACATGGATAACTGTGCTGTATAACCTAGGTGTTTCCTTAAGATATTTCCAAAATAAGGTTTTGGTCCAGATTTTATAACCTGTTATTTAACTATCAAAAACACACAGTATAATCCAAGATTTATTTATCAAAGTAATCCCTAAGCCTCATTTAACTAAACCCTTTTATTAATCTTATTTCTGAATATTGCTTAAAAATATCATATACTTACTTATACCTTGCATACGCATATTCACAAACATTTAAAAAGGATTTCCAATTTCCATTTCAAAAACATACCTATGACCACGTAACTTTATTTTAAATTAGGGATGTAAATAACCCAAAAAATAAATTCCTTTACAATTTATCCAATAAATCCTCTTAAATAAATCTCTTTCATTTCTATAAAGCTATTACTTAAATTCCTAAAACTATTCATATAACTTCTTTATACATTCATAAGTCTATATATAAAACTCTCTAATAAGTGTTAAAACCATTTATAACCTCTGTCTATTGGTACTTCAAGCACCAATTTCTATACTTAATAAAAAAATATGAAACACGTCCCATAAATTATCATGAGTTTCATCCTTTAGTTCATGAACTAACTTTCTTAGAGAAAGTCAAGATTCATAAAACTGGTCATATTTAAAAATCATTATTGAAAATAAACTATACATTCAAATCACAAAAATATATGTATATATATATATAAATAGTTCAAGTAACCCTAAAATATTACTAAGGACCGAGCATTGCCAAATAGCATCATACATTTCCTTACCAAGAAAGGTAACATTCAAGAGGAATGCTTACCAACTGAACACATCTCTTACCAATTTTAAAGTTATTTCGGAATCTCAAACTAGTTAACTTAAAATATAAAGATTTTTCCTTAAATCCCAATTATGAAACAATACCATATAAATTTTTGACGTATTTATTATTTATTTGCTTTAGGTTTGTTTGGATTTGAACTTGTTTCAATCGTATAATGATAAAAGAGAACAATTCACTAAGTGCCTTACAACGTCTACCTAGGCAACATCCGACCGTCACTTAGAAGATTATTTAGTATCACAACACAAATTGAGATCTCTTCCTCCGTTCTAACTAAGGAAATTAATTTCATTTCCTAAAGGTTTTTTTACACTTAACCAGAATTCTTTTAAGTAATAACATTATTACTTTTATAACTTAAAAAGTCATTTTCAAAATCTCTGGGAATTAGGTCTCAACTTTCCTACTTAAACCATCTTCCTCGACAACTTTAAATTCTAACTCAACGTTGACATCAAATGCCTCATAATCAAATTCTGAAACTGAATTTACAAGCAGTTCATTTCAAGATTTCCATAAAATTTGACTATCCACCCAACCCAATAGAAAAGAAGAGATTTTCTTGTAAACTGGCCAAGTAGAGGAAACCAACCATCTTATGAAAATAATCGAAAATTGTCACTTCTAACAAATAAACACTTTCTAATTTTATATAATTTTGAAAATAATTTATTTTATGTATAAAAATATATTTCGAGGCAAAATTGTTTCATTTGCAGATATAAAATAATACTATGCCAGTTGGCCTTATTCAAGTATTTAGAAATCCCTGTCTATACAGTTGTTCCCTCTGTATCAACCAAAATTCATAATCCACTCAACAAAGCAACCCTTGCAATATAAAATATTTTATAGCACTAAAAATATGCTCTCTCATATATATATATATATATATGTATGTATGTATATAGACATACACTCAAACTCATAATAAGGCATTCCATTATCTTATCTTTTACCAAATTTTACCCCTACAAAGCCTAAGTTCTTGCCTAACCTTCGGCTCCGATACCACATTGTAACAATCCAATTTTTCGATCCTTAGACTCGGTACTAATTCGTCCGTGACATCTTAAGGAGAAAGGGGGAGAGAGCAAAAGAAAGTGGAGAAGTAAAGAAAGGAAGGAGGGTGGCTTTCTTTTAACAGGCAAAAGAAGGGGCACATGGAGTGATGAGGTGTCGGCATCTTTAGGAGAGGAGGGAGGATGGTTGGTAACTTAAAGAAAGCACAAGCTTTGATGACAACTCATAGAAAACACACATTCTAGGCTAATATGTTGTTTTATCTCATTTAACTACACTTAACACTTCTAAACGTTGTATTATGACATATAAATTTTTATGGAAGTAAATTAGTGTTCTAAAAACATTTACCGAACATTTGACAAATATGATTTATTTTAAATATATTTTTAAATATTAAATATTGGCCTAAAACTAATTAATTCAATCATTTTAAATCAATTCTCTTTAAAATCTACCTACGTGTTTTCTACTCGCATGAACACATACTGATTCCGATTGCTACGAAATTTGAAATCCTGCTATGTTTTTTAGATACGGTTCTAATGATTCTGATCTCATCGAATTCGGAGACCGTTTGCAAAATGGTCTTGCTATGTGTTATTATTCAATTTTAACTAATTTGTTAACCTGTGTTTATATTACGCACGCTCACATACTAACTCTGGTTGACGTGAAATTTGGAACCTTACCGTTATTTATCATTATGGATCAAATTGGTTTCATCGAATTCCGAGATTGTTTGCAAAATGTCTATTTTTCTTGCTTTTAAAGTAGCACTGAATTATCAATTTTCAAATTATTCTTGTTAATTATTATTTTAATGACCCAATAACCATATTTTAACTATTTTAAAAAATAAAATAAATTTAGAATTTATTTTCAACATTTTTTAGGTCATAATTTTATATTTAAAAAATTCTCTTTATATATATTTTAAACCATATTTTAAATTGACTGAAAATTCTGGTTGTTACACGGATCACATGGACTTAAACTATTCCACGTTTTGCACTTCCTTTCTAAACACATCATGTTTTTTATTTCAATTGTCATAGGATGTGGACTTTAGGAAAACCTATAGACTTTGGGTATCATCTGTCCATAAGTTTGGTATTGCACTAGGATGGTTTCTAGCAAAAGAATGGTTCCATTTCCTCTAGCTAATTTTTTAGTAAGTCCCTCTATGCCTGCCATGTTCCTTTAGATGGATTCCTCCTAAATCTGTTAGAGATAGAGGAATTTTCATGTTCTTCCGATGTCGTGTTCTTTATTCCATACCCACCATGTTTTATGGATTGAAGGTTGAATAAGGCATCCATTTTATCCATTGGGACTTTTTGAGTTAACTTCAACTTTGATTCAAGCTAATGACTATTCTATCAAGCTATTTTATGGTGTTATGATCATCCCGAGAAGCGTTTCTGGCCTAATTATCAATGTCAACATGAGGAAGGGTTTCATCAACTCCTCCGCCTACACAATTGGTTGAGGACCTAAAGCTTGATGTTCCTAGTTATTCCTCGAGAGGTGTTCTTTTCCTCAAGCAAGTTCGTTTTCAAACTCTAAGTAGCAATCAACTTCCTAAGAAAAGCTTTTTGATATAACCTCTAAACCTGTTTGGTCCAATGTAGATAGTTAGATCTGCGCATTTACTCTGATTTCTTAGTGAAAGCACCAAATGATGATAACTTCAGAAATGGGTTAACACCTAAAGTAGAGTTGAAAAAAAAAATCAGACCTATCTATAAATAAGAAATTAAAGAAAAAGAAAAAGAAAATGAAAAGATAGATAAATCACAAAAATTATATTAGTTTAACTGTTAAATATACGTCCATTTTAAAAGCCTTTATTAACCGATCGCTAGGTTTACAAGATGAATAAATTTACATGTTAAATGTAAAATAATGAATTACAAATACTAGGATATTAACCAAAATCATCATAGTAATTATCTTGGTGACTATCATGTGTAGATAAGGGTTAAAGAAGAATTGAAGCAGTGTAATGGTAGCCATTTCATAAATATCCCCTTTCGATTATAGGTGGAGCTGTACTTATAGGGGCTGAGAAGTAACTGGACAAATAATCACCACTAGCCGACTTTTGCACTCGGTCCAAGTAAGCACCTAGAACATAGTGACGATCTAAGTAAAAATGGTGACTCGGTACCGAGTCGTTCCTATGATATGATACCAGCTATATTCCTTAGCTTATTTTTGTCTAAGTATTTTTGTACCAAGTTTCTTAGTCACTTTATCATAATGTACTTCATGTAATTTGGTACCTCGATGACCCATTTTGATGATCGTCCTATTGTCCCTCAACTTGTTTTACAGTTGGATCATGTATGTCACCACTCTTTGAGCTAGGATGCTTGGACTACTACGAAACTTGATTGAAAAGTATAGAAGAGTGAGTAGATCTTTCATGCAAAATATGGACATCTACTGACTTAGCTCCTGACTCTGTATGTAGATGCCTCGATGTTGAGTCATGTATTTTGCACATCTTGAGCATATTTTTCCAAAGTGTCCCCCATTTGTTCTTTTAGATGTTTTGATAGAGTTTCAAAACGTTAGGCTTAACTTACTGCTTTGATATTTTCCTAATCCCTATAGAAGTGACTTGCTACATTGCTTAAACATGTAAAGGCCTTATAGGATTCTCTTATGCACTAATATAAGCGTGGTTACTCTTATAAACATTAAAATGTTTGATTCAATCCTTCATGACCACATCCAAAAATATCGAGATCTACAGATCTCATTTTAGATCAATACATACTAAATAAAATACTAAAATTTTATCTAGAATGCTCCCGTTTACGAAAAATACGCAGTTATGCTTAATCTCTGATTATTTCTTGCATATGCAATTAAACTCTAGTCCATGCATTCTCCCTCGTGCTCGCCTAGTAACTTTTGCATCCTTACTAATAAGTCACATTGAATAAGTCATATAAGAGAAGAAAGTAATGAAAATTGAGAGCTTTCAAGGGGTCATCTTTTTAGCGCTTAAATATCGACTATATTTTTATCCAACCTTAGTATGATGATTAAAGATAGAACCCTGCAAAGGTTTTTCATTAAAATCATTGTTTAATATATGTAAAATGAAGGATGACCAAAATGCTAATGTGAGATAAAATCAGATAAATAATGTTAACTGAAAAGTTGTTTCTTGAAGATAACAACAACCTCGATGGTTGATTAACGTATTTGTTTGAATTTTCAGTTAAAAGGAAAATTTTAATGACTACTATAGAAGCTCAAAGATAGCTAATATCTCTCTTATGAATAAAAAAACCAATCCTCATACAAGTACATGGGAAACTTTATTTATAATTGTAAAGATCATGCTTTGGATTGTTAAGGTCAATGCCTTGAATGGTAGGTTTCTTGAGAATTTTTTATTTTAACTAGTGTTCTAAATGCGGTAAACTTAGACCCCACATGGAAGGATTGGCCCAGATGCATGCTAATAGTCGAACCATATTTCAATGTGGTTATGTTAGTAAAGTGGCTTGGCACATGAAATGAAATGATTATAGTAGAGTTACGCTTTAGCCAGGTAGGCATCAAGTACATTGAGTGGTCGTGCCACACTGCCACTTTTGTAGATGAACGTTACCGATATGATGCTTTTATCAAAGGAACCATATACCTCATCACTTCTTTTTTACTCTTCTTTGTAATTTAATTAAATCTCATTTATAAAATGGTTTTTTTCATTTTATCTTTATTCCTATTTTGTATTGAAAATACGAAGATGAAGAGAAAGGGTTTGATGAGATTTAGTAATGAATTAAGTCAGGAAGGTTGAAGGGAATTGAAAGGTGTATCAATGTTTCCTTTAAAACAAAGTTGTCATTTATTCATTTCATTATTATTATTCTTAACAAAATTCATTTTCTTCCATTTGATCTCCTCATCTCCTTTAATGCCTAAATTCATGATGGCTTCTGTGGCTTAAAATATCAAAATCAAGAAAAAAAAACATAAAGAAAAGGTGGTTAATGTTTCTAGGTTTACGCAAGATTTGGGGAGCGTTATATAGAATTTAAATGCACCGATTCATCATTTAAAGTGCAACTTTTGGCTATATCATAAGCTACCTGTTTTATTATAATTTATTTATGTGTTTCTCTTATTTAAGTATTTCGAGCTTTACATGCTACATTTTGTAATATACAATTGAACAACATTTGGACATTATAGACCCAAAATAGGGAAAAAAAATCTAAAATTAGTATGTTCCACCTGCTTTCGGCTTTATCAGCTCAAGCTGTTATTTAAGTAGAGAGGAACACCATTATAGGAGTATGGAGGAAGTTCAATTAATGATGTAATTTAATAGAAAAATTGTAGGTTCCACTAGGGCTGTCAATGAATACCCGAAAAATCTGATATCCATCCGAATCCGTAACCGAAATATCCGTTATTCGGCGTTATCCGAAAATCAGATACGAATATCCGATATCCGAAAAGCTTTTCGGATACGGACATGGTTATAGTGGTATCCGTATCCGAAAAATATCCGTCCGACTGATTTAACTGTTGGATGTTACTATGATATAGATTTTTGTCCATTTTTAGTGAAAAAACGTAGTCTTAATGTTTAATTTTGGAACATTTTTGGATACGCTTATGGGTATTAGTATAAAACAATGTTTATCATCACATTCTTTATTTTCTGGATTTTATAAACATTAGTACAAAATATGTTGATACAAACATTTTCATTTATACTCTTAAAAATTCATTAATTATTGGCGGAGCGGATAAATATCCGATACCCGTCTGTATCCGAAAAATAGGCAGATACGGATATCTGATATCCGAAAATTAAGCGGATACGGATATCCGATATCCGAAAATGATTTCGGATATGGATATGACACTATCCGTATCCGAAAGCATCTGTTGACAGTACTAGGTTCCGCAACAAATACTATAATAGTAAATGCACAAAATATCAACTTAAAAATAAAGATACTAAGGTAAAGATATGCACAAGTAACCAACCAAAATCCAAGGATAAATATTTTTGATTTGAAATACCAGTTTTTAGGCGTAGTTGAGTTGAACTCTCTTCAATATAGGTTCAAGTTAAGAAGGAAGTGGCTAAATAAGGCTTTAACCATCATCTCATCTGCCTAAGCAACTCGAACAGGCCTATCCCTGAGTTGCTTAAGGCCTTAGGCAAAAAAAAAAAAAAGGTTTTAGCATAAATGAGATTAATTTAGGAGGCCTGAAAAAAATTAGCATCATGATGAACCTCCTAGCACTTGAACTCGGATCTGCTTCTATAGATTTTGCAACTTTATCACCAAACCACGTACATCATCAAGTATTAAGCTGCAAACAATCCTATATATACAATAAATATGAAATTTGTGGCCCTAGGCCACCGCCTAGTGGGCCTAGGCGCAGGGCTGGGTATGATCTTGATCATATACTTTTTCGATTGTTCAAGGATTAGAATAAACAAGCATTAACTTCATATTAGAGGTTGTTTCACGGATTGGATATCGTCTCAAATCTCAAATCAAGTATGTATTTCAAGCGATACGAGGCTAAAACATATGATTCGCACACCACAATTGAATCTATATGGCACAATTTTGTATTCAATTATATCGAAAGGTGAAGTTGATGACACCTAATTTGACAGAGGTTATGGTTGGTGAAAATATTCTTATGAGAGCAATGAACTGACTTTTGCAGCCAGTGAGCATTTTTCAAAGTAGTGGACTATCCATCATGGTGGACTGTGACCATGAAATTTACAATAACTGGTTTTCGTACATCATGATCCTGAAAATATCGAAGTGGTTGTTGCAATCGATTTTAGAAAGTGTGGATTACCTTAAGAACGAAACAAATAAAGAATATGCTTTGGGTATTATATTTATCTAAGGTGTAATTTCTATACTATAAGCTTTTATGTTATCTATGATTATACTAGATGTTATGTGCATTAGAATAATTAGCTATAGATGTATATTTCCTAGTAAAATTAATAAATAACCTATATTCTTATTTAAAATTTATTTGAAAGAGCACAAAACTTTTATTTGTCTCCTTTAGTTATTCATGTTTTTTCAAATAATTCTCATTTCCTTTATCCTTATTTTTATTGGTATATTTTGTTAATGTTAGAGATTTTTGTACAAATGTTACAGTTCCTTTCTTTATGGGTAGAATGTAAATATTCATTTAATATACAATTTTGCTGGCGATAATTTTCCCTTTTTGTGTTCCATTCAAACTTGTAGCCTCAAAATTTTTCTTGCTAGAGATAAAATAAAAGTGTTGGTTAATTAGCATTCAAATATTAACAAAATGGTCTTTCACACAAGCATCTCATCTAGTCCTTGTCTATCTATTAAAAAAACTGAAGTGTAGAAGACTATCCCAGCTATAAATACAACAAATGTTATTCAACTTTAGCTAAAAATCAAAAACATCTCAACAAGTAAACGACCGTCCCCAAAATAGACTGTTTCTCCTCCCTCTCATGTCTATTGGCAGCACAATTACAGCCCCATCTCCACCCCGACCCTCCTTCGCTCCACCCCGCACCTCCCCACTCAACCCCATGACCACCCGCCCCACCACCGGCCGTCCGCCCACCAACACCCGCACCCATCTCTCCAACCTCGACCGCCTCCTCCTCAAGCAGTCCTCTCCCCAACAGTCAACCAACAAACCCCTCGACTCCAACCACAAAAACAATACTCACCCGACCCATTCCTCACGCGCGCACAAAATCAACCGCGGCCATGGAAGCGGCCTCTTCAACGCCCTCAACCTCAACACGATCATCCCTTCCCTCCGCAACCCCGCCACCGAAGCCATGTCCCCTCGCAGCCTCACCCATCTCCAACGCCTCCTCGAATCCCCCAGTCCCTCCCCCAAAAGCTCAATCGCCTCCCGCTGGAAGCTCTTCCACGGATCCGACAACTGGGCCAACCTCCTCGACCCCATCGACGAGAACCTCCGGCGCGAGCTCGTCCGGTACGGCGACCTCGTCCAGGCCGCTTATCACACCTTCCACTCCAACCCCACCGCGCCCCCTTCCAAAAATCGGCAGATAATCCTTCCCGACCGCAACTACAAGGTCACGAAAAGCCTGTACGCCACCTCCTCCGTCGATCTCCCCAAGTGGCTCGACGGCGCCGCTCCTTGGATGACCCAGCGCTCCAGCTGGATAGGTTTTGTCGCCGTCTGCGACAACGCCCAGGAGATAAAACGCATGGGCCGCAGAGACATCGTCATCTCCCTCCGTGGCACCGCCACCTGCATGGAGTGGGCCGAGAACTTCAGATCCGCCCTCGTCCCCATGGAATCCGGCGCCACCCCCAGGGTCGGCAAGGGGTTCTACAGTCTGTACAAGACTCCCGGCGAGAAGCTCAGCAGCCTGTCCTCCATGGTCGTGGCTGAAGTGAAACGGCTAATGGAACTCTATAAGGGCGAAGAGCTGAGCACAACAGTCACAGGACACAGTCTAGGTGCTGCGCTAGCCTTATTCGTAGCGGATGAGGTAAGCACGTGCAGGCCTGATGTTCCAAGTGTGGCCGTGTTCTCTTTCGGCGGGCCTCGGGTGGGGAACAAAGCCTTCGCGGACCGACTGGAGAAGAACAACGTGAAGGTGTTACGGGTTGTGAATGCGAGCGACGTAGTGACAAGGGTGCCGGGCGTGCTGCCGAGGGAGGAGATAGGGAAACGGATCGGCGAACGGTGGGGATCGTTGAGGTCGTACGTGATGCACGGGTACGATGGGTATGTGCATGCAGGTACGGAGTTTAAGGTTGATAGCAAGTCCTCGCCGTATCTGAAGGAGGATCCGGACATGAACTGCAGCCACGACTTGGAGTCGTACCTGCATTTGGTGGACGGGTTTGCCGGCTCGGATTACCCGTTTAGGTCGGATGCGAAGAGGAGTTTGAGTAAGTTGATGATTGAGCAAAGGGCGAATTTGAGGAGTACATATGTGACCCACGCGATGATGTTGGGGTTCGACGGGGTACGGTCGGAGAAGAAGGTCCAGCCGCAGTTGGAAGTGAGTGGGTTCCTGAGAAGCTCTTCTGGGTACTTGCCTAGTCCGACTGGTTGATTTGGGATTACGGTTGAGTTGTATAAAGGGTTTAACAACGGTGGAGATCAACGGAGTGATGATTTAGTAGAAGTTTTTTGTATTTTTTTGTCAGGCGATCAAAGTGAATGGAACCGTTCAATAGGTTTTTAGTTGCTTGATTCTGGAATAGGATTGTTTTTGGATCAATCTGATTTCCGATGGTCTTCACTGGTTGGATAAGTTTGATTATTCCTTTATTCTTTTGTAATAAACAGGCTGTTACAAGATCTGATTAGATGTATGGAGAAAGTTTGATTTGTCGTATAAATAAAAATGGTCATCTTGACTGCATCAATATATGAGCTATCGATTGTTGACCTTTTCCTCGAGGTAACCAAATTGTTGTAGCTTAAAAATCCAGCTTGGCTCTGAGAGCAGACGATTCTTTTTGGGAACATCAAATATCCCATATTTTTCTAAAATAAAAAGATACTATCTGATAAATGTAATGCATTAGAGCATCCCAACAACCCAACTAGGGCGGGTAACATCAAAAATTGGCTCATCTGTGACTGTCAATGTCGCTTTGGCGATCGTAGTAGTCACCAGATCATTCAACTTTTAGGCCCTGTTCATTGTTCAAAACAGTCCATTTTATTAATCGACGCGTCGGGCGCATCCGTTAATAACGTGGCAAAATGCCTCGTTTGTCCAACGGTTCAAAAGTGAGTTATTGGACACCGACGCGCCTGACACGTCCGGTCCTAAACAGTTCAATTTTGAGCTATTGGGTATAAATATATATATTTTAATTAATTAATTAATTATTTTAAGTTTACATAAACTTTAAAAATTGATAACTTATGCATATGAGATCCGTTTGAGATGCGGTTTTTTGCGTTGCGATCGTAACGAAGTGCTCTACGTAATGAAGTTGGTTTGAACTGAATTGGAGTAACTTATAATTTTTTAATTTAATATTTTACGTGCTTATTTGTGTGAATTATCGATACGTACTATTTATTAAAATCAAATAATAAACTAATTAACCATAAGTTAATTAAATTACAACATAAAAATAAAATATTCCGCTTAAATAATCCGCTCAAATAGTCCGCTTAACGCGCCAAACGCATTCTCCGCTAACTACAATTCTCCGTTCAAACTCTCTGCTCAAATTCTCTACTTCCGCTTGCGCCAAACACGCCCTTATAATATTGGATAATCTTGTGGTTTGGATTAACTGTCCGTGGACGTTTTTTGGTCAAAGTAGTTATACGTCTAGTTCATACTCAATAGCGCGTTCGAAGTTGAGTCAAGATATAATTCATTCCTGGAATCAACGCCATTTGAAGTACGTGTGGAAAACATGTGTCAATTACTTTGAAAACGTTTGCGCACACCGCACCGATCACTTAAACTACTCGCGCAACTCAATCAGGCAAATGCAACATTTGGCAACCGAATCTCCGGCTCTTCGTATCCTCTGGGATGCCCAAAAAAAAAAAAAAAAAAAAAAAAAAATTTGTATCCCTCATCGGATGCGAATTACGTATTTCGCATCCCTAGGGATACGAATCGTATTCCTCTGGGGATGCGATTTCGTATCCCTCGGGGGTATGATCCTCTCGAGCTAACATCGCATGCCTCGCCTCCCATCGCCTCACACTTCACATTTCGACTCACAACGAGTTCGCATCCCAGACTCTCTGCTTCGAAGCCTACTCTTTGCATCCTTCCATGCTTCGCATTACTCCATCTCACCTCAGAGGATTTCGCATCCCACTACTTCGAGTCCCTGATATCACCTTCCTCTTTTAGCTTCACTCTACTTCGGTTTCGTATCCCTTAGGATACGAGATTCGTATCCCTCGGATATGAATCTTCGTATCCCCTCGATTATATGCACTTCTATCCCCCTCGGGGATACGAGGTTTCGTATTCGCAAGGGATACTGTAACGACCTGGCATTTTTACCACTTCAAGTCGGTATTTAAACCAACTCAAAATATTCATAATGACAAGTACTTATTTAACTTAGCGGGTTTAACAGAACAAACAAAGAATCACAGTACAATAATAATTGCAGCAGAATTAATTTTTTATATACATATAAGAGTTTATAGAAATTATTCGGTACAACAGAAAAAAAAATGCATAAATTTCCAATTGTTGAAAGGAGAATTTTATGGCGAAATAAATCTCTTAAAAGATATCAACTTACGTATAATTTTCAATAAGGTAGGTTGTTACAGATACGAAGCCATCATATCCCCTAGGTGGGATACAAAATTAGCTAGCATACGAAGGAACGATGCGAATTTCGGGAGGTGCCAGTTCTGGGATGCGAGAATTCCTGTTGTGGTACCTAAAACTCACCTATGAATACCTCCAAGCTTGGCATTCAAAGTGGTGTGTTCTTATTTGGTATTATGGATTTCCTGGCGCTCTCAAGCATCATTAATGGCATCCACCTTCTTCTCCATGACTATTGGGCATAGCTTAGATCTCTAAAACGTTGCATACATGTTTTCCTTTCAACTTTTGGACATTCAACTGGACATTTGACATGCTTTTGGATATATTTTCACACTTTTGGCTATTTGAGCTATCTCTTAGACATTGAAGTTACATTTTGGACATTGTTGACCAAGTCAACATATTTTTCACCCAACGAAGAACAAGGACATTTCGGTCAAAGTTTAGAATTAACAGGGATTTATTGTTCTATTTTAACACTTTGTACACAAATATTATCTGAATTTGTACAATAGTTGTATTCAACAATTATATGATGAATGATTACTATAAAGTGGATGTAGGCGTTAGTGCCGAACCACTATTAAAAGTTGTGTTCTCTGTGACACCCCCACGTCCGTTAATGTCACTCACAAAGGGAATGCATTAGGTTTCGTGAAGCGTTATCGGTAAACAGAAACAGAAATATCACAAGACATATATAAAAATGACAACGGAATTGAAAACTTTATTTAACATAAAGCAACGTAGTCTGAAAACATCACATGTCTGAAATACATAAAAACCATTACATCATTAAAACTATTGTCTTTTACTTTAAAACATCAAAGTACATAAAAGAAGCAAAATTCCCCAAAATAAAACATAGCCATAGTAGCAAGGATAGGAGCTTGAGCCATACATCTAAGCAGCTCCAGAAAAATGAAAACAGAATCACGGTCAAGCCTAAGTATTCCTACCCTGAGAACCTGGAGGGGGGAACGGAAGAAAGAAGACGAAACAAAAAGGGCCAGACATAAAGTCTGGCGAGTCCAGTTAATTTTAGCAAGTAAATAAGTAAAAGTTGCATGACAGGCATATAAAGTGGATAAGAGAGAGATAACAACATATAAGGCAAGTATGACAAGGTAAACATGATAGAGCGAATGTGCTTCACTAAAGATTACTCTGCACTAATACTAGTATCACCAAAATGAGATGATCCCAACAACTATAAAATCGTAGACTTAGGCGTATGTCCCAATGTATCCTAACCACTACCCTGATCGATCGGCTCCCTACTCCGCGTAGATACTCTGTGCCGGGCCCGCAATAGGATGTATAACGTCCTATAGTGGCAACCTTTCGCTGACATACACAGCCATATTTATAGGTGTCACGGTCGTTTTAACCCCCTCTGCCCGGCCCGTGCACGCACATGTCCCCGGTCGGTTTGCGCCGCCCACACCATTGTCCTCGTTTGGATCTCTTACATTCAGCCCAGTAAGCGTGCCCCAACTCCAACCTCGTTCGGAGTACTCGTTTGATACCTATTAAGGGTAACTGACTGAAGTGGGTCCCACACAATATAATGCAAGCTCTCCCCCTTGTCTTGTATCCCCACTAGGAATTCCATCGGTTATGTATACCACTAGGTGTCTTTAATTACATAACCCTGTCATTTCTACAAGTTATGCTTACCCTAAAAAGGTGTCTTTAATTACATAACTCTAATATTTCCATCGGTTATGTATAGCACTAGGTATCTTTAATACATAACCATATCAGGTTAAGTTTATGGGCCTATATGTAAATATTACCCACCCATTGTTCAACCAAGTTTTACTTAACCCCAACTTAAGTTTATACTCAGCACAATCCCTATGGATTCAATTAGGTTAAGCATTCAAGGTTTATTACCATATTTTCACTTATGGTTATGGTATGCTGGACCTCCCACATTAAGCCTACCATTTGTGGATGCTGGATAGGCCGGGCGGGTCTGGACAAACTTATTCCACAAATTGGGCTTAACCTCGTGTCTAAGCACGTCTCGTATTTGTGTAGCTTGACCTCCCACGTTAGATTCACTACTTATGGTCGCTGGATATGCCGGGCTGGGCCGGGAAGACTTCCATCACAAGTGCAATCCAACCTCGTGTCTAGGCACAATTACAGTTTCTAATTACTGTAATCCCAGGCATTTCATTATTAGCCAATTTTACCTATGTCGTGATAGGTTATAGGTTTCATGCCCCTTTTCCCCAATTATGTTCATAGTAAATTATATGTCCAAATTCATATACATATGCATTATTCAAATTATGCCAATTTTCATGTTTTTACCAATTATGCCCAAATTCCCAATTCACAAGATATGCCCAATTTCAATGTTTTTTCCCCTCGTTCCCAAACCAACGTGATCACATAATTTTGCGGCATGCCTAGGCTCGAAATTAGCCGGGCTATATGAAATAAAAAGGGAAAGAGTGAAGGGAAGATGATAGAGATGTTTATTCTAACAAACTGACATAAGCATATGATGACATAATGATAGGATGGATATATAAGAAAAATTCGGTGAACTTGTGATAATAAAACAGGTTCTAACATAGTAGGGATGTCATAATAGGCATGATTAGATCTAAATAAGGATTTAGATGTCCAACTAACGACAAATCTAAATTAACCGCAACGTGATAAGCATAAGATGATCCAAATAGCCAGTTAGATCCATAATTAAAAGTAGATCTGACATGATAAAGGTTGAGATCCAAGTTATAGTTATAGATTCACAAATTACAATAGATCTGATATGATTCAGTCATAGGAATAGATCCAAATTTACAGTTATACCATGTTTGCATTTAATTATTTAAATCTAAAGGCAACTGAAATTCACAACGTTTGGATCTAGAACAATAGAAGTAGAAGAAAATAGTCGATGAATCTCATATCTACGCTTGAAACTTTAAACTTTGATTGCAGAAGAAGAAAGAGTTTTGGTTCAGTCCAGGCACCAACAGCACTTAGGCCTCCATTGATTTTCAATGAAGAAAACAATAGAAATGAGCCTGTATTTATAGCTGCCAGCCTCCAAACCGACTTAGCCATGTCAACCCTAGGGGGATCGATCCACTCCTTAGGGGGTCGACCCTGGTGTCGACTCCCCTAGGCGGGAATTTTCCCGCTCACCCCGAATTCTAGAATTTTGAACTTTTTGGACCGGATTTTGAATTCTTAGACCCTATATGTATATATATATATAATTCCCTTGCACGTGTACAAACTTCAAACCCTCATAACTTCTTCATACGATGTCCGTTTTACGTAAATCAAATGTTTATCTTGACCAGAATTTCGAGACGGACGCAATGGCGCAGTTTGTCTCCCTTAATTCTGAGTATTAAATTAATTATAATTTAATTTATCCTCTTTTAGTGTTGTTAAAATATAGGGTGTTACATTCTCACTGCATTTCATTACATTGGATTTGCATTAATGTTTTTCTATAAAACATACATTTGGGGGTTAGCGTGCGCAAATAAGCAACAATTCCCCACATCAACACATTAGCGCTCAAGAAGGGGGCGTGCCCAGCTTCAGCTTCAGTCTTAGTCCTCGACTTCAGTTTTCGGCTTTAGTTCTCGACCTTAGCTTTTGACTTTGGTCTTCGGATTTTGGAATTCACAATTTTCTTTTGGAAACGAAATTCACTCGCTTCCCTCCATGGTTAAAAGGAAGCAATTAATTCGCTCGGAAGGAGCAGGCGAGGAGGAGGAACAAGAATTCTCCTCGACCAGACACCCATCATATTTTTTCACTTGAGATGACATCGATGGAGTCGTCAGGGATTTAACTAAAGATCTTGCTTCTTGTTTAGAATAACAGAAAGAGCATTTCCGTCGCCAAAAAGCCACCATTGCCACTCTTCTCGCCAGACTCGAAGGATTTACGAGGAAGTCGGGTCAAGTAAACATTGCCGGAACAAGCGCTAGTGTTCTACAAGGACCAGCTCAGGACTTGGGGGCAATCCCTAAAGAGCAACCCCATGTCTACACCAATCCGTAGACAGCTATAAGATCGGCTAGGCTCGGGGGCAACACCCCCAGTACCATTCAAGGTTCAGCTTAGGCTGTCATCAACCAGATCTCGGGATCAGGTATTGGAAACATCACTCAGGCATCAATGCGCACAACATTGGATATAGGAACTCTCGTATTTCCGAATGTTGGATTTGTGCCAGTCGAGGTACTTTAAGTCAGGATCGAGCCATATATTTTGCTTAGAGCTCGAAATTTTGCTAATGTTGGGCTCGACGTGAAAGGAAAGTTTGGTCCAAATTCATGTCTAATAAATAAAATTTCAACCAAATTTCAACCAGATCTACATGATAATCTATAAATCGAGAATTGTACCTTGCTAAAGCTTCATCCTTTAATCCACGTAATCCATTAGGGTTTTGATCGATTTGAATCCGAACCCCCAAAGCAATGAACCTCTTTAGATGTCCACAAACACTTGATCTCGAAAATGCTAAACATAATCATGATGAAGGACAACAGGTGCTAGCCAATTTAAGGGTTTTAGGGTTTTCTTTGCTTTAGAATTTTTTGGTTTTGTTTTCTAAAAACATGAAATAATGATTAAAATGAAAACATCGGCCTTCATTTTAATATAGGGTAATCGGGAAAACAAAAGTTAGACCACAAAACCCTTTTACCAATTCAAAACTAAGGAATAGTAAACACTTGATCCCTTTTGTTGAGAACGATTCTCATCCTTTTCAAGTGTCCTTATGTGTGACCCTATAGGTTATTATAACATTGTCAATGATTTTAAATCATTTTTGAAATCATAAACAGAGACTGGCATCTAGCAATACATCACTGTTGCCTAAGTTATAATAATATTGACGATTCAATACTACCTTTCCGTGACTAGTGTCTCAATGTAATATAATCCTTTTAACCAGTATATCCAGAATTAAACTCGAGGCATGGAACGTATCATCCTCTTTATAATTTAATCCGTTTATCTTGATCGATGAGTAGTGTAACCACCCGGAATTTTGGAGATTACCGATATATTAAATTATAATGTAAATTATGATTTAATATGGGATTAAGAATTAATAGATGGAAGTGACGATAATATAGTTTATTTAAAAAATAAACAACGTATATTGGTTAAGAATTTGGGGTTTTGTTGTAAACAAATGGAAGCGAAGTGTAAGACAACGTGTTTATGGATTATAAAGTGAAAATAAAAGATGAAAATAAATTATTGGGTTAAAATTTATGATATTGGAATTTTATTCCAATATTAACCTTTTTGTGCTAAAATAAAAGGATAAACATGAAGGAAATAAATTTCTATAGATGAAATGCTATGGGAAATGTCGTTTTAATATTTTAGAAGTGTCAAAAAAATTTGTATAATTGTTAGGAGTGAGAAATAATTGTTAATTTGATGAAATATGTTAAATTTGAAATATTTTGCCCCAAAAAATTTTGCTCGAAAGGAAGAAGGGAGTAATTGAGAAGGTTATTCAAGGTCAACAGGATTGACCTTATCCCAATTCTCTAACAGCTTTATAGATGGCATCAATAACTTGAGTTTCCTCTTTCCTTAAACTTTTATTCTTGGGGGTAGGGGCTAAAGAAGAATAGAGTTAGGCAAAAACATAAAATGACATAGTAATTCCAAAATAACAGAAATCTTACTAGGATCGAGAAAAGTGCCCGAAATACCAAGGGGGCACCTAATGTAGAAAAACCGGTTTCCCCAATCTTTTGACTTGTTAATACTATCACCAATCAACTTTCTTGTAGGATTCGCGCGAAAAGTAGACATACCTATGCCTTTGGACAAGCGCAACAAATGATGGAGAAGTTTGGCACTAAGGGAAGACAGTCCAGACTTAAACGCTAAAATCCCAAGGCAAAGAGGAAAAGTATAGGTGTTTGGGGACAGTTGAATAGGTTCAATCTCCAAGAAACACAAGAAACTTGAAATAAAATTGGGGAGAGGGTAAAACCTCCATGCTAAATGTGAATGGCTGTATAGGCAAATAACCCCTCTGGCGGATCCTGAATGGTGTCCTGATCAAGAGAGGGGATGGCCTCAGCTTCAGTCATACCAAAGCTCCTAAGAATTATATCCACTTTGTCTTGAGTGTTAATGAGGGAGCGTTGGGTAGCAGCCTCCTTATTAGGACAAGGTGCAGCAGAACCACTTGACTTTGACTTACCAATGCTCTATTCCCTAGACATGATACTGCAGGTGATATTATTCCATAACACATGTTAATATTTACAACTTACATGTAGTCCTGTTAACATGAAGACGGGGAGTGTTGAAATACCACAGTAATAATTAACATCAGTGTTCTGATCAAGCTCATGACATGAAAACACTTTATATGTGCGTATGAACAATTTAATATTTAGTGATGCTATAGCTAATTACCCCAATACCAAGACTATAAGAATGAAAGCCATGATTCTCGGCAACACATTCTGCATTTTTTTGACACTCACTGAGTCAAAAGTAAAAGAAAAAGGACACAACATCTCTACAGTAAGATCAATCCCCTATACGTCTATTTTGTAGTTCAAACCTTAAAAATGTTTTAGGGAGATGGGCTACCCATTTCACCTGTCATTGAAAGCTAGTAGACTACCTTTGCTATGAAGATTTGCTCTAATCGCAAAATGTAAATTCCTAAGAACCCAAGTAACTTGGCTAAGAGGACGACATTTGAACTTTAAATTGAAATGGCTAAATACTTACCAGAATAAGATTGAATTTGTGGTTCTAAAACTAGGAAATCCCTGGAAACCAACAACTTGCTTGAGTTTGATTCTGCAAAGGAGAAAAGGGAGAAATAAGGGGAAGAGAAATTCATATTAAAAGGCTCTCCAATCCCGACCATACAAGATAGTAAAGATGAACAGAACAGATTACTTCGAGGAAAATCAAAGGACAGGAAGTCAAAGTACAATACAGTAAGGAAACTAGAAAGTTTGACTTGAAAATTCGAAATTACCCCTTCACAAGGGGGCAAATGTTACTACTAAATTCAACAATAAAAACTAGCTGTTAGTGAAGGGATTTCGGACCGCAACCAACGCAGGAAAATGATTCGAAAGCATAGAGTCGACATCAAGTTAAAAGCCAAAAGCATAAAGAAGACAGTTGGGTCAACAGGTTATCGTCACCGACATAGAAAAGAAGAGCTTGATATCGGTACGATAGGAAATAGTGGCAAAACAACAACTCAAAAAGCACCTAACATGAGACCGATTCCAAAGGAAAATCACCTGGGGATGGAAGTAAATAAGAAAGAGATGATGAAAACTTACAACACAAGACCAATGTCTTAACGGAAGGCACCAAGACAAACTAAGGGATGCGAAAGGGCTATCAACACTAATTTAGTTAGTGATGACATAAAGGAAGGCGAAGGTGTCAAAGGCACAAGAAGCAAAAACACCAATAAAGTGACTCGGAAGATAGCTATCGGATTCAAAGCTTGTCAACCATTGAGAGATAATTTCAGAAGTCATTAAGAGACGTACTGGTAGCTCACCATCGAAAGACCAAAACCACTTCCGAAGGTTCACCGAAAGCAAGTTAAAGCTTCTAAGAAGAAGAACTATCCACACTAACCCTCTAAGTATCGATACCGAATGGGGTGATGAATCACCAAACATGGGAAATTGAAGCACGAAAGTAAGTACTATAAAGATTTAAAGACAAAACCGGAGGCTTATTACCAAAAGCCGAAAGCCATTCCCCAAGCTATCAACACCGACGGGCATGGTATCGATACAAAAGGTGAAGGCATCATCAAAGAGAAGCTACAAAGACCGAGACCATCTTTACGAGAGCCAAGGCCGACATACTAAAGGCTATGTTGTATCTATTAACAATACTGTCGATACTAAGGCAACCAGAACCGGAAGAAGAATGGCGATCGCCACATAGCTGCCGCACCCGTAAGAGGTTGCTATTGGACCAATGACCGAAAAGGTCTCGTTTGGTCTATAAATAAGCCCCCAGAGGTCACATTTTGGGGGAGTTTATCCTCATTCCCCATTCCTGTACTCATTTATTACAAAGTAAACCCTAATTTCCAAATCAATTTAGGAATTTCCTTTGTAAACATTTGTGTACTCAAATCAAGTTGCAACAAAGAGTGGATCAACACTTAGCATATTTTCTATGCTTTACTTTGCTACTCCTTTCACATATTTCCTTATAACTTCTTTACATAAATGCTTCATACGCAAACTTCAATCTTTCCCTAAGAATCACCAAACTACCCTTACACAAGCCTTTTTAGCTTTCTAACTTGCCTTGCGCTTAGGGATCTCTTGTCCCAAGGTAACCGTTGGCTTTGAGTTGAAAAAGCGTGATACTCACCCCTTTGAGGGAAGAGTAACTTATCTTCGGGCTCAAAACCTTGGTGCTTAGGAAAGGTTAACTAGCTCAAGCTTGTGCGAACTAAATAATCCTTTATTTCCCTTAGGTCCACTTCCTTAGACATATCTCCGGTGTTGATGAAAAATATCGCTAACACCAGTTAGCTAACCAAGGTCATCTATCGAGTCAGATGCCTGGAAAAGCAACTGGCATCCGCCCTGTAGAGCAGTTGGATAGGGAGGAGTATATCTCAGGGATGATTAAGAAGATTATAAAAGAAAGTTTGGCTAGAAAATAATAGGAAGAAAACTGGGTATTTGCTCCTAGTCGAACTCCCTTTACTGAAAGAATATTGATGGCTCAATATCCCAAGAAGGTTGTCCCGCTAATAATGCCAACCTATAACGGAACGACCAATCCTAACCTATTTTTGTTCAAATATGATTTCCATAAAAACGGTGCATGAGAAACTAACGAACTGAATTGTCATTTCGATGTATTTGGAAGGAGTTGCATCGTAGGTATCCAAAGTTTATGCCAAACTCGGTCGGAAAGTTCGAAGATTTGTCTCGAAAGTTTAAACTATAGTTTAGATTGTATACTTCAAATGCAAAATACAACATATCCTTGCCCGGAATGATTCAGCGGTAAGGAGAATCATTGAAATCCTTCTTCAATCGATTCAGTATGGCAGTAATGAAAGATGGTAACTCCAAGTTGTGGATGGTGTTGATAGCTCTAGTGCGGACTATCGGCAATGAAACTGAATTTGGGAAGTGGGTGATAATGAAATAACCCGACATTCTTGAAAAATTCTATAAGAAGGCTGATGGGTTTCTCAGGTGGGAGGAAATGAATTCGACAATTGGAATTGCCGTTGGTGCCCTACAAATCATCTTTTCGACAATTCGAAGGAAGGAGGGGTTGCTCAAGAAGAAGGAAAAAAATCAAGAGGTCAAAAGAGAGAAAATGAAGGCAAAAGCAAGGGTAAAAAGGATGAAAGACTTCACGCCTTTGAACAAGACACCCGAAAATATTTTCCTAGCTACCAGTGAGCTAGAGCGCTACCCATGACCGCCTCCTATGGGAATGACGGAGAATCAGAAGAACTTTAGGAGAATTTGCCTCTTCCATAACCAGTTAGGAATAACACCAACGAGTGTCGACACTTGAAAAATCATATAGAAGAGCTTATAAGGACAATAAATTGCAGCGGTATGTTAAAAAAACTTAGGTAGTGGAGTCATCGCCAATAACCCATAGGAAAGTTGTCCCTGCTAATCAATCGGGATCCAACAACCGAAATGGAGGATAGAATAATGGGAAGCTGGTCATTCATACTATTTCAGATGGTCTACATCCGACATAAAAATGTTAGGGAGAGATGGAGAGGTACTCAAGCGCTTTGAAGTACGCCCCTAAGAGTGAAGCTTGCCTTATTTTGGAAGACACAACACTGACATAGAAACAGAGAAAGTTCAATGATGACATAGTCCTCAGAGCTCGAATTATAGAAGGCATCGAAGCTCTTATGCTCGATCTGACAATTGGCATTAGGACCGCCATAGTGAGAAGGGTGCTCGTTGAAGTTGGAGTGTCCATAAATATCATTTTCAAGAAAACGTTCAACTAAATGAAATTGCCTATGATAGATGTGTCGGCCTAACAAATCAAAATCCAAGGGTTCTCTGGTGAGCCACAACAGCCTATCAGAACAATTGATTTGCCTGTCGAGCTTGGAGAGGGTGGGAACGAAATTGGTGTTAATTTAAGCTTTTATTACCATGGATGAAATTTCCTCCTATAACACATTCATCTGATGACCTGCATTGATGGATTTAAAAGACTGCCCTGGAACCATAGTTTCTCATAATGAAACTCTAAAGGAAAATAGTGGTGTAGTGGTTAAAGGAGACAAATTACAGCCCATGAATGCTATATAATTGATCTGCGGGAAGTCAAAAAGAGAGAAAAGAAAAAGAATATGGAGGGACCCCTCCGCATTTAGGACCCCATCTTATAAAAATTAAAGGGTAACCCCTGTACATGAGAGCACAGTCTAGCTCACAAAGTTATGGATCCCTAAAAAAACATTGTAGGGGACAACATGGTCGCGCCCGCGGAGATGACAATACCTGTTTCAGTGGATCCAAAGGACCCAACTAGAGTGTTAAACACTGGATCACAGCTTGGTATGAGGATACGAAAAGGGCTGATAGTTTTTATGAAGGCCAATCTGGGTGTGTTCGCTTGGAGCCACGCAGATATGTGCGGGATCTCACCAAAGGTAGCAAGTCACGCTCTGAATATTGACCCTCGATACACACCAGTAAAGTAGTAGAGACAGACCCAAGGTATAGAAAGATTGGCGGTCCTAAAAGAAGAGTTTGACCAACTGATGGAAAACGAACTTATTAAAGAGTCAATCCAGATTGGGTGTCTATTCCAGTATTGGTTAAGAAAGAGAATGGAAAGTGGCGAGTGTGTAATGATTTTTCAAATCTCAACAAGGCATGTCCCAAAGATAGCTTCCCATTGCCAATGGATTAATCAACAAGTGGATAGGACAATGGGACATGAACTATTATCTTTTATGGATGCATATGCGGGATATAATCAGATTATGATGCATAACCTGATCAAGTTAATACCGGCTTCAAAACCTTAATCACCAAATTCAAATTATCTCCAGTGAATCCCTTTAATGGCGTCAGATCTTAGCCGAACCAACCCTCCCTCCGTCTAAATCTCTCTCTATCGCGCCGCTCTTCTACTTCCTCCACCTTCCACCTCTGTCGGTCAATGGTACAAAGCCAAAAACATATCTAGACTTGCTAGTTCTTGTTCGCCATCTTTCTGTACCAGATTTGGACGCCTATACAACCACTCTGCTCTTAATGTCCCTCAGAATCTGGAACCGTATGACATGGACTCATTGGAGCTCTCATCTCCAGTGAAGCTCGCAACAGTTGAATATTTGGAAGATCTTATTGGCATTATTCGTAATATACCTCAACTGGAAACCTCTACAATAGTGAACCATGAAGCTTCAGCCATAGCTCAAATGCTCTCGGCAGCATCCTCTCTGCAAGCTAATCAAGGTAACACTCTCAAATCCTTGAACTTGGGTGATGGCGTTTGTGGACAATAGGCCGATATTGGTGATGAAACTTGACTATCGAAAATTGAACAGAACAGACATTTGAATGAATTTGAAACTGATGTTGATTCCGTTAGTGTCGCGACTGAAATTGATACTGCTGTGAATGATAGTGTTGAGAATGTAGCAGTGCCAACTGCGACTGCGCCAGTTCTAAGTGAAAATGATTCACAGGACTACATTAATCATGTACGGCAAAATGCGAAAATCACTACTCCATGCTGGAAATCCCTGTTCGAATCTCTTCCACACATTGCCGATGTGTATGAACCAACCCACTTCTCAATCCCTGATCCAGTATCCTGCCCAGATCCACCAATTGAAATACTCAATGAGGAAAAGGTGTTTTGGAAAGGTCACGTCATTGGTTTCTTTTTAGACTCAAAAATTCCCAAATTTGATATACATGAAGCGTTCCGAAGTGCTTTGCGCCTAAGCGGGTAGCTTAGGATCTCTCTTGTCAATGGAATGTACTACCTAAAATTATCATCTAATCCGGAAAAGCAAACGGTCTTGGAAGCAACACAAGCAATTATCAGAGGAAAACCATTCAGTGTCACTCCATGGAATGCTTCTGTCGATAGAGCTAGAGACTAGGTCCTATCTATCCCTTTGTGGGGCCAATTCAACAATGTCCCATCATCTCTTCAACCTCTTAATGGGCTCAATTGGCTAGCATGTCATATCGGCAAGCTCAAATGTTTTGATTCCAACACGGTGGCCAGGTGAAATTTGATATTCTCTAGAGCATTGATTGAAGTTACACCAGATAAGCCTCTTCCTACTTAGTTGAAGGTATGCATTGAAAAACACTTATATTTTGTCGATGTATCATACAAATGGAAACCGGAAATTTGCAGCGTGTGCAAATATTTTGGTCATGTTAAAGAGAAATGTACTGCCACTAGTGACACTTTACAGACAGAGAAAGTTCCTCTTCCTCGTGCTCGCCTTTGATTTGGGTTCCCAAAATCAAGCTTGTTGTTTTTCCTGCTGCTAGTAACTTGGATGGAAATGAGAATCTTAATGCTAAGGTGCCGACTGCAAGCCAAAGTTTTAGCTGGAAAAAAATAGAAAGAGTTGTGACATACAGTAACACAGGTATGAAGCACAAGTTGAGTGAGGGAACATATCACATTCTTGTTGATATGGGAGATGTAGCACAGAAGTTAGTGTATCAAGTGGAAGGCGAAGGGCTTATACTAGCTAGGGATGGTGATGATTGGAAGAACAACAAGTAATTACTTTATGACACAACTTGGGACAGATGGCGTCTCCGAGACCACTCCACTTTTTGTGTTCGATCTAGCTACCCACTTTGCTGAGGTCGTGTAGGAAGTTTCACCTGGTGATGTTGTTGGAGACTAGTTCTCTGGAAATCTTTTGAAAGATGTTCGCCACTACTTACCTTAATTTCTTTTTCATTTCAGAAATTCATTTTGAAAATATCTTCCCGAAGTCCATTCCCCGGGGAATTCTATTCTGTTTTCGCTATTCGTATATCATAGTAATCTAAGAAAATCTGCTTAGCTCCTGTATTTCATTTTATATGTATCCTATGGATGGACCACATTAAAAACCAATAAATGATTGTTAACCCCAATCACCTGAACTTCATGTACTTTATTATTGGTTATAATAAAAGGTATTTGCGGTCGCCTTAAAAACCGCTCGGCTTTGCTAAAAAAAAAGTTAATACCCGCTTTATTACATATTTGGGGTTGTATTGCTATCGAGTGATGTCGTTTGGCCTGAAAAACACAGGAGCAACTTACAAAAGACTGGTCAACATGATTTTCAATCCCAGATTGGCAAAACCATAGAAGTATACATGGACGACATGCTGGTTGAATCGCAGAGGGCAATCAACCACATGAATAACTAGGTTGAGATGTTTAGGATTCTGAGAAAATATGGAATGAAGCTTAATCCGTTGAAGTGCACATTTAGTGTTTCATCTGTAAAGTTTTTGGGGTTTATGGTCAGTGCAAGAGGTATTGAAGCCAATCTAGCGCAAGTCACAGTATTGAGAGAAGTAAAAGCTCTTCAGAATAAAAGAGAACTTCAGAGTCTCAACGGGAAAATCGCAGCATTAAGCATATTCATCTCAAAGACGACTGACAAATGCATTCCCTTCTTTGATGCATTGAAGAAAGGAAAGAAGAACTTTGAATGGACTGCAAAATATCAAACTTCTTTCGTGGAATTGATACGACATATGGAGGCCTCAACAATGCTATCCAAACCCACTGATGGGGAAGATTTATTTATCTATCTATCAGTATCCTTCTACGCCTTGGGTGCAGCTTTGGTAATGGAAGAATTATGCATCCAGTGGCCAATGTATTATACGGGCAAACGATTTACTAGGACAGAGAGGAATTATCAAAACTCGAGAAGCTCGCCTATTGTTTGTTGATTGCATCAAGGAAATTGTGACCTTATTTTCAAGCACACCCGATTAAGGTACTTATGGATCAACCACTGAAGCAAGTCTTGTTTCGACTAGAAACTTGGGGATGTTTGTTAAAATGGAATATTGAATTAAGCCAGTACAAGATATCTAACTGTCCCTAAAGAGCGATTAATGGGCAGGCTTTAGCTGATTTCATCGTAGAATTAACCTTTCGGGAAAATGGCGAGGAAGAAACGGTAGAATTGAGCATGCAATAGAAGTTGTATGTTGATGGAGAAATGGACGAATACCGTTCAGGTGCGGGGGTGGTCCTGGAAACTTCTGAAGGAAGCTCGATTAGTTATGCGTTACGATTGTAATTACCGACCACTAATAATGAAGTAGAATATAAGGCTCTAATTGTCGGATTAAGGATAGCCAAAGAATTAAATCTCCAAACTCTTCAGATCTTCAGTGACTTGTAGCTTGTGGTATGTCAAGTCCAAAGAGAGTTTCAAGAAAAAGAGGGAATATGGCTCCATATTTATAAAAAACATAGGAACTTCTCAATGACTTTGAATATTAAACCATTACTCACATTCCAAAGGAGGAAAATATAATGGCCGATTCACTTGCGAAGAATGCTAGTTTAGGAGATGCACAGCTTTTGGGTTTGGTGCCGAAGGAAATCCTCAGTAATCCAAGCATTAGTGCAATGGATGTCGAGTATGTCTTGGGAACTTCGGAAGAACCAAAGTCATGGATGAGTCCTACAAAGGAGTACCAAAGTAACGAAACGCTCCCTGCGAGTCAGACAGAACGAAATAATTTTCTTAGAAAGTCCCCTAGATTTATCATGCAAGACAGAAAGTTGTATAGACGGGGATTCTCTATGTCGTTGCTACAATGTGTGACTCGGGAGGAAGAGAAAAGAATCTTAGATGAGGTACATGAGGGTGAATGCGGGGACCATTCTTGTAACAACCCGGAATTTCTGAACCAATTTAAAATTTTATTTTAGCTATTTTAACGGATTTTGAATATTTGAAATGACTTATTTTAAATAATAACGACAATAAATTTAATCAAATCAAAGTCAGAACGTATAAGTTTATTTTAAATATAAAACGAACTTAAAATGGCGCGGTAGTTTGAAATTTCGTTTTCTAATTTTCAAATGAATGTCCAAGATTCAAAATAAATCGAAGTTCAGTAAGACTAGAAAATTTGAATATGTTTAATTATATCTTTCTAACGAATGTGAAAAACTTAGATTTTATAATATAAATTGTAAGTTACATCCAGTTTAAAATTTGAAATAGTCGCTATGGAATTTATATATATTTTAATATAATATATAACCCTTAAAAATAGCCATTATGCAAATGACCTCCGTTTTCAACGAAACCACTTTTGTTGGATCCGGAATGTCAAATTATTGTTACGTTTCAAATTTCATAATTTTTGGAACTAATATGTGAGCGTGGTGAATTTAAACATGTTTGGTCAATTCAGTTTGAATTTAATCGACTGGAAAAATGGCCGTTTTTCAAATGATCTCCAAATTTGACGAAATTAGTTTTGTTAGTACCGTATCGTCAAAATACAACTAGATTTATTTTTTTTGGAATTTTTGGAGATATTATTTGGCCCCGGTAAATTAAAATGTACATTTGAATTCAATATATATTGATTTATATTTTAAATTTAATAAAAACTGATCGAAACATTCGAATTGGCGTACGAAACATATCCCATTATGTTCAAAATGAGGGTATTTAGTTTGCGGCGACAGTCGTTGGGTTTGATTTGGAGTTCGTATCAATAAACATGTATTTTTGGAAATAAAATAATTAAATAATATATATATATATATATGGGCCAATCAGAATTTCCCAAAGCCCTAAATCACTTTCCAGGAAAAAACCGCCGCCATCTATTGCGATTGAAGGCCAGTTTTTCTCGATCCTTTTTCCCTTAATCTCTCAAAATATAAATCGAATTAGATCTTGATTATAAAGCAAAATATGAAGAGATTCTCGAGGGCTTCGAAATTATACAGCTATGATCATTTTTCATTGAGTATATTGTGGGAGTTCGTGCCTCAACCACTACCGTTCACAGGTACTGTCCGCCGCCTTAGGGAGTTCGAGCTTCACCGTGTGGCCAGCGTGGAGAGATGACGTGAAGAGCTTCGATGAGGGCTAGGTTGATCGGCCCCCGAAGCCTCGAAGAACGTGCGATTTTGGAACCCTAGAGGCGAGCTACGAGTTCAGTGGTTTTCCAGAAACGAACGGGAGTGTAAGAAGATTAAGTGAAGTAATTATATTATTAATTACTTTGCTAATGTCCAAATTAATTATTCAAAGTTTAAACACTCATATCTTTGCCAAACAGAAACAGAATGAGGCGATTTTAGAAGTGTTGAGATCGTGGTGAAAAATACTACAACATGGAACTGACTATACCAAAAACAGAGCACGTTAGAATTTCAGACAAATTCAAACCCGAACCATACCAGAAATTCAGAAATTAACATTGATGGAGTGGAAACCAATGTGAGAACTCCTTCTCACTAAAATTATATTTTATCATTTATTATATTCACGTATAAAAGTATATAGAATTACCTGTATAGATTTTTTCCAGTTTTAATCATTATAAATTGTATACGGTGCCTGTTAGCTCATCTCCCTCATCCGCAGACCATGGACGATTTAATTGACTGTATTGTCAGTTGATTATGATGCTGAAATGTTTAAAATATTAAAAATAATTTAATATTATTTTGTGGTAGCTGAAATTAAATTATAAATATCCATTTATAATTTAAACAGTAAAATTGGATAATTAGAAAAATAATTCAAACCGAATTAGAACTAGTTAAATTTGTTAACCAATAATTTATTTAAATAAACTGTTGTTGTTTGAAAACCCCACACGGGTCTGGGGATGATAATTTATTCACATCTCCCCTGAATTTAATTATATGTCTATCGATGGATCGACAGACTGTGATAAGCGTTATTAAATTATTTAATGCTTATACAGTAGTAAATTTCACTCTGGATGTGAATTGGCTGTTTAATAGTTGTTTATCACTATTTTTGAATATATGTGATGTATGAAATCAATATAAATAAAATTATATGGTAATTGATTGAGTCTGATTCCGATTCAGAAATAAAGAATATTTTAAAATAATATTTAGTGAAGAATTAAATAAATGAATGAATATTTTATAGTAATATTCAATGAATGATCAAAATATGATTTTGATGTCCGATTTGGGATGTACACGAAAATATTAAAATATGGAAGCCGAGTTAAGTATACACGCCATTTTTAACCCGAATGGGTTTATCGATCGATTTTATTTATTTTATAATAAATATCAAAAGGAAATGGATTTCAAAATATGATATTTTGGAAATATTATTATTTTAATATAATAATGATATGAAATATTCAGTTTTGATTTAATGTTGAAAATGGAGTTGAAATCGTTTTTAAATGAATTTATAAACGATTTATAAAATACGTTTTGAATAGAAATCAACGATATATGTGACGGCCCTTCCCGGACCAGCCGACATTTCTCTGAAATGAGCTGTGCCAGTGCCCGACCAACACGGGACGGTCGTCAAAAGAAAAGAATGAAGATGAAGAACTATCAAAGAACATGTAGTATATCTCACAGCGCATGGAATAAAATATAATAATAACATAACTTGACATAAAACAGGCGAGACAGTGCATAAGCTGAAAACTAAATCATCATAGCAACGGAATCTAAAATACAGCTTATGATCCAATACCATTATCACTACTTCAAAATATTGCCTCTAAATCAAAATAGAAAAGGTACACTACTAATGCCCAAAGTAGTGACCATCTACAACACAGGGAGAATATGTATATATATCATTCGTGGAAGCGTCCTGCTCGTCTCCGGTACAGCTACTAGTGCAACCACCTAACCTGTCTCTAGTCTACTCATGTGAGCACCCATAGTAATAAGAAGAAACATAAAACTCTGGGTCAGACAATAATCTGGTATGAGTGGTAGCAAGTATACATCTCTAAGATGAACAAATAACATGTATAAGGAAGCATACCTGAACCTGGACCTGCAAACAAAGAGTTAGCACAAAAAGATGTATAATACTCTAAGGTAACACCAACATAAAGTGTAAAGGTAATATGGGAGTGTGCATGACATGGTGATAGCAAACATCAAACATAGCAATCATCCTCACATCTCTCACTTAGTGTGTAAAGCATACGATATCCACCACTTCGATCACCCAATTCTTTGGTACGATCACTTTTCTCTTAGGTGTCACAATGACCCCCATTGCACTGATCCATAGCTACTAATCCTTCTCTCAGTGGTGAACCAAAATTATGGATATCGATAACCCCTTTGCACACGTCCCATAGCAAAACCCAATCAAGAATTAGAACTCGTTGATCCCCATTTGGATCCTGAGCCATAACTTCTCATTTGGACTACCTTTGCATCTCAGGTTTTAGTCATCATCTTGGTTTGGGTGTGCTTAGTGCTCCAGTTATCACTTGGGTTTGGGTCGTGAATACCCCTCCGGTTCGTGGGTTCTCCATCAAGTCGTGGCGGTTCGGACTCAAGTCTCCTTCATTCCGTTCGGTTCATGGTCATCACATAGGCTCGGGCCCTCCATCGGTTCGTGAGTAGCTCTGGTTCGTGGCCACCAAGTGGTTCGGGTCGTGTTGCACTCTTCCACCAGTTCGTGGCTCCTCCAAGCATCAGACCAGAGAGGTTGGTTCGTGGTAGCTTCATCCAGGCGGCTCAGTGGTACATCGGCTCGTGGGTTTGGAGAGGATGCTTCGTGGTGCAAGCTTCGGTTCGGATATATGAGGCGGCTCGTGGGTGGGCTACACGACCTGACCCGGTCCTCTTCCATCAATCCGATCTGGATTCCTGTGCCATCTCCAGCAAGCTATTTATGCCATACGACGGCGTTTTCGACCAATCTAACTTCACTAACCAACCACAAAACATTCCAAACAGTAATAGCAACAAAGAGAATCGACTATAAACACCAAAACATCAATCTAACAAGTTAATATGGATCAAACATACGCAAAACCCATGTTTTCCACTTAATCACCTTGATCATGATTTAACCATATGATTAGCAAAACATGTCCAAATTAACCCAAATTTCTAATAGAGGAATAAAATAATATTTAAGAATTTCTACATATTTTTCCGAGTCATAATTTCACTAATTATCGCTAATCACCCCTAATTAGCCGTAATTTGTGAAGAAACATGCTAATTACTCACCTTAGCCACAAATAATTTATTGACCTGAAGTATCTGCTGATTTGGGTCGAATTCCTATGCAAATAGCAGCTCTAACTTTGATTTGATGCTATTTTGACTTGATTTGATGTTGATTGGCTAAATCCTTGATTAGAGATGGTTTAAAAGGTGGAAACCATTGTTAGGTTGAAGAGAAAGTTTTTTGCGACTAAAAAATTACAAAGGAAGGTTTCTCTAGCCCCTGTCAGCCCTTATATAACCCTAATCCCGAAATACCTAATGAGTCCTGCTGCTAATCATCCTTTAAGCCCGTTTAAGTAGTATTTTCATCTTCAAACATTATTTCAGCCATATCTCCCAAACGGTAAGTCCGTTTGATAAATGTGACCACTCTACGGAAATGTAAACCATCATTCAAATCCAATGGAAGTGGTTTTAGGTCAAAACTCCTTACCAATAAAAAATTATAGGCGAAAAAAAATTCGTCAGGGGTAAAACAGTCATTTAAAATTCGACAAAAATCGTGAACATGGGAAATGACCCTAATAGTCATCTCCCAAAGTTGCACAACCATACAACTTTGTATGTGGAAGAAATAAATATTCTATGATCCTCTGATGCGTAGAGTGCGGGTCATTACACTATCCCCCCTTAAGAAATTTCGCCCTCGAAATTCCTTAACCAAAACATACAAAGGCGTCCCGCATGCCTATCAACATTTACAAGCAATCAAACATACATGACAACACAACAAGTCTACCCTAGCATGCGGTTTATTAATAAAGGAATAATTATCACTATTACAATCTTATCAGGCAAGGAGTTCTGGATGCGTCTTCCTTATGTTCTCCTCTGTTTCCCAAGTACAATCGTTCTCATTATCATCCCATTGGACCTTGACTAGTTTCACCGTCTTCCTCCGAAGCTGTTTCTTATCGTACTCGACAATACGAATCAGTCTGCGACTCCCAACCACCTCGGGCTCTACCTCGATATCATCTAACTAATCTGGTGAAATAGTCAAATCAGGGTCATGCACGAATTTCCTTAACTGGGAAACATGAAATACATCGTGAACTCTCGCCATCTTGTCAGGCAATCCAAATTTATATGCTAAATTCCTAACTCACTCGAGAACAGGAAATGGACCTACAAACTTTGGTACTAACTTACCTCCCATACCAAAACGAATCACATTCTTCAACGGAGAGATCTTGATAAATACTAAGTCGTTAACGGAGAATTCCAAATCTCTTCGTCTTTTATCAGCATAACTCTTCTGCCTATCTTGGGCAGCCTTTATTTGCTATTGAATAACCTTGATCTTATCTGAAGTTTCTCTTACTACTTCTGATCCAAGCACAAATTTTCTTACCGGTTTTCAATCAACATGATGGTGAGTTGTACGATCTTCCATACAAAGCTTCAAATGGAGTCATACCAATACTGGACTGATAACTATTATTATATACGAACTCAACTAGATGCAAATGGTCATCCCCTGACCTTCCAAAATCCAACATACAAGCTCTCTAGAGATCCTCTAATACACGACTCACCCTCTCAATCCATTAACAATGGGTACAACCGGTCTTAGTGAGCGATAAGACAACTAACTAACATCATCAATAAAGTATACGAGAATAGGCTTATTAACCACCAATTTACCAATCCCATTACTAGAGAAGAACTCCAAGCCCAACACCCCACATTCGACAGTGACAGCCTTTATAACAATACATTTCAACCTCACATCAAGATAAAACCAGAATGACCTATTCAATCCTAGCAATCAAACAACAACACTCATTACATCCAGTTTATACATCTCACGTGAACCATCCTAACGGAATTCAACATCCCTCAAGTACAATCCCCGGAGACCTAAACCAATATCAGAAAAGCACCTGAGAAACATCTCCTTTGAATTTGGATAATCCACGTGAAACCGTTCAACAAACAAACCATTCACTCATAATTGATTTTGGCCATCACTGTGAATTTTGCTTTGAAACCATCATTAATTGTATGACTGGCTATGTCACCATACCATCTGGTAAGGGCTAATGATGACCCTAGTTCTAATCAGGCTACTACACGTTCAACGTACATTTGCCTCCCAGAGACAACTATGCCCATCTAATAGGTCCAGGGTATTCAACTAGTCCAACTTATCGTGCCCCTACGCTACCCTTGCTTTGAGCCCGTTAGAACTTATGACAATGATAATCCCTTCATCATTCTCGTTGACATCGCCGACGACTATCCATAAACTCAGACCCAGTCTCAAGTATCCATTACCCACCAATTCAAGTCCAATATGATTCGTCTTCCTACTCATTGCATCTCCAAGATCAACGAACAACCATTATCTATGAGTTCAAGTCCAACTTGAATCGTCCTAACCTTCGTTGCGTCTCCACGACCAACGAGCCCCCTTATCACTTTTAGATTTCCCCACTGAGTTCCCTCCGAAGTTATTACCATTCTTGAATCAAAGAGAACATCAACATAAGGTCCTAAGCAATCCATAGCATCCATCGAATAAATCCTATCTATCACCTGATAGAACCATGAGTACGTTTATCCTCCAAGGATAACACGATCACGTCCAACGGATCCAAGGTAAATGGGCGTCCCCAGATACCCCTGGTTCGAGTCTACTTAGCACACTCCAAACTATCGATGATTCCTTGGCACTCCATCAGAAGAGCTATCCAAAATTCCATCTTCAACTCGAGTCCCACCCAAGTCAATCCATTTTCTTGCAGCCTTCTCGAGTCCAACTCGAGTCATCTTATAGCCTTATCGAGTCCCACTCGGGGCAGTCCATATCATCAAACAGTCTTATCATGTCACGCCTGCACATCACTCCTCGAGTAAACTAAGATATCATTCAATGGAAGCCACAACAACTACTTATATCTCTCAGCCTCCCTAACTCCAGCTATCATCACCATCACTAGGTAGGTACCCAATACCACCCTATACCTTTGGAGCCAATCGACTTCCAAAACAATGCCAAACCCAGTAAAGTCCAAATTAAAGCAATCACAAGCAAACATACATCCGTTACTCAATAAGACCAAATCATGACAAATCATGCAAAGGCTAGTCGAAACACCAATCGGGTTCGTAACAACCAAAGGTCTATCGATAATCTCGGGTTCCAATCCCAACATATCCACCAGGTCACTGGATATGAAGGAATGAGATTCCCCGGTATCAACAAAACTCGAACAGAAACTTCATAAATGGAAAGCATACCTTGAATAACGACACCTTTTCCCTTCTATGCCGCAGTTGGGGCATTCGACAAAGAAGGAACAGTGTTGATAGCATATGCTTTCACGATCTGCTTCTCTTTAGGGGGTTACAGACATTTATCCTTGTAATGTCCCGCTTGGCCACAGTTGAAGCACCTCTTGTCCCCAGGCCTTTCGTGACAATCTCTGGCATAATGTCCCTTCTTGCCACAACTAAAGCACACACCATTTTTCTTTTCTTTCTTTTTCTAACCATCCTTGGTCTAGTTCTGCTTCCTCTTATTCTGAGAATTATTCTTGCCTCCACCGCTTGCATGCGGCTTTGGCTCTTCTGTAGATGCAATAACAACATCGGCCTTTGACTTAGGGTAAAGGCTCTCGGATCTCAATGCTTTTCCCACTATAGATTCGAAAGTCTCACCGATATGGTTTATAAGTCTTTCTCCCAAGTACCCATCTAAGCCAGTTATGAACTTCTCTTTCTTCTTCTCGGCGGTATCAACAAGAGATAATCCATATTTCGACAAAGTATCGAACTCAACAATATATTCCGAGACCGCCCTACCACTCTGCTTATGTTCCAAAAACTTCCTAAACAATTCTGATTTCTGTGTAGCTGGGATAAATTTATCACTAAAGCGAGTCCTAAACTGATTCCACGTAACTTGCTCCTCTGGAGTAGCCACTTTGATAGCATTCCACCAATTCATAGCTCGTCCTTGAAGCTGACTCGATGCTATCTTTCTCTTCATTGCATCATCGATTCCCAAATCCTCGAAGATGCGCTCACAACTATCCAGTCAATCTTGAACATCTGTAGCCGATTCCGTTCCGTGGAACGGCTTCCCACCAAGACTAGTATAGTCCTTGCAAAGCAAGGCGAAATCGGCTCTAGGCGCCTGCACTACTGCACCACCACCATTAACAGCATTAGGAACTGCTTCCTGAATATCCCTAAGCATCTCTCTCATGAAGGTGGCAAACATCGTCCTCATATCAGGAGCATTCCTATTATTGGTCCATGAACCCGTACGCCTCATATATCGGCTCATCATTCAATCTGTAAACAGAAAACGATTAACCATCTCCTTAATGGTGCCAGTGCAGTGCGACTTCATCCTTAGATATACTAATAGTATATATATAGTTTTTGAAAACCAAAATGTCACAAATATGCACTCTCATATACGTATACTATCTCTTCCTGATGTCTTCCCCTAGGTAACTATGCAACATAGAGCTCTGATACCAAATGTGACAGCCCGCCCCAGACCAGCCGACATAACTCCGAAATGCGTTGTGCCGATGCCCGACCAGCACAGGGCGGTCGTCAAAAGAAAAGAAGCAAGATGAACAAATAATCAAAGAACATGTAGTATATCTCATAGTGCATGAAATAAAATATATTAATAACATAACTTGACATAAAACAGGCAAGACAGTGCATAAGCTGAAAACTAAACCATCATAGCAGTGGAATCAAGAATACAGCTTATGATCCAATACCATTATTACAAATTCAAAATACTATCTCTAAATCAAAATAGAAAAGGTACACTACTAATGCCCAAAGTAGCGACCAGCTACAACACATGGAGAATATGTATATATCATACATGGAAGCCTCATGCTCGTCTCCGGTACAACTACTAGTGCAACCACCTAACATGTCTCTAGTCTACTCGTGTGAGCACCTAGTAATAAGAAGAAACATAGAACTCCGGGTCAGACAACAATCTGGTATGAGTGGTAGCAAGTATACATCTCTAAGATGAACAAATAACCGGTATAAGAATCATACCTGAACCTGGACCTGTAACCAAAGAGTTAGCACAATAAAATGTACAGTACTCTAAGGTAACACCAACATAAAGTGTAAAGGTAATATGGGAGTGTGCATGACATGGTGATAGCAAACATCAAACATAGCAATCATCGTCAAATCTCTCACGCAGTGCGTAAAGCATACGATAATCCACCACTTCGATCACCTAATTCTTTGCTACGATCACTTTGCCCTTGGGTGTCACAATGACCCCATTGCACAGATCCATAACTACTAATCCTTCTCTCAGTGGTGAACCAAAATTATGGATATCAATTACCCCTTTGCACATGTCCCGCAGCAAAGCCCAATCATGAGGTAGAACTCGTTGATCCCCATTTGGATCCTGAGCCTTAACTTCTCATTTGGACTACCTTTGCATCTCGGGTTTTATTCATCATCTTGGTTCGGGTGTGCTTAGTGCTCCAGTTATCACTTGGGTTCAGGTCGTGAATACCCCTCCGGTTCGTGGGTCCCCCATCAAGTCATGGCGATTCGGACTCCAGGCTCCTTTATTCGGTTCGTTTCGTGGTTAGCATATAGGCTCGGGTCCTGCTTCGGTTCATGAGTAGCTCTGGTTCGTGGTCACCAAGCGGTTCGTGCCGTGTTGCACTCTTCCACCCATTCGTGGCTCCTCCATGCATCGGATCGAAGGGGGCGGTTCGTGGCAACTTCATCCAAGTAGCTCGGTGGTACATCGGCTCGTGGGTTTGGAGAGGATGCTTCGTGGTGCAAGCTTTGGTTCGGATACATGAGGCGGCTCGTGGGTGGGCTACATGACCCGGTCCGGTCCTCTTCCGCCGATCCGATATGGATTCCTGTGCCATCTCCAACAAGCTATTTACGCCATATGAAGGCGTTTTCGACCAATCTAACTTCACTAAGCAACCACAAAACATTCCAAACAGTAATAGCAACAAAGAGAATCGACCACAAACACCAAAACATCAATCTAACATGTTAATATGGATCAAACATACTCAAAAACCATGTTTTCCACTTAATCCCCTTAATTATGATTTAACCATATGATTAGCAAAACATGTCCAAATTAACCCAAATTTCTAACAGAGGAATAAAATAATATTTAAGAATTTCTACATAATTTCACTAATTATCACTAATCACCCCTAATTAACCGTAATTAGTGAAGAAACATGTTAATCACTCACTTTAACCACAAATAATTTATAGATCTGAAGTCTCCACTGATTTTGGTCGATTTCTTATGCAATACAGCAACTCCAACTCTGTTTTGATGCTATTTTGATTTGATTTGATGTTGATTAGCTTAATCCTCGATTAGAAATTGATTAGAGGTGGTTTAGAGGGTGGAAACCATTGTTAGGGTTGAAGAGAAAGTTTGTGGCGGCTGAAAAATGACAAAGGAGGGTTTCTCTAGCCCCTATCAGCCCTTATATAACCCTAATCCCGAAATACCTAATGGGTATTGCTGCTAATCACCCTATTAAGCCCGTTTAAGCAGTTTTTCCATATACAAACCTTATTTCAGCCATATCTCCCCAACAATAAGTCCGTTTGACTAATGTGACCACTCTAAGGAAAGATAGACCGTCATCCAAACCCAGTGGAAGTGGTTTTAGGTCAAAACTCCTTACTAATCAAAAGTTATAGGCGAAACAAGATACTCCAGGGGTAAAACGGTCATTAAAATTCAACAAAAATCGTGAACATGGGAAATGACCCCAATAGTCGTCTCCCAAAGTTACGTTACCATACGACTTCGTATGTGGAAGAAATAAATATTCTACGATCCTTTGATGCGTAGTGTGCGGGTCGTTACAATATATATTTTATATATATTTAATGGCCTAAATAGAACGCGCGATGCAACGACCGTTCGCGAATTTCGACCATTAACTTCATATTGATGTAACGGGAGATCCGACCGTCAGATTATCCTAAAACCAGAACCGATGGGTTCGTATCGAAAAGAGTTTTCCAATGGATATAAGAGATTTGAAATCTAACGGTTAGATTTGGAAATATGCCCAAATCAATTTCATAAAAGGTCGCTATGGATGCAGTTTGGTGCCCTTTGTTGGAAATCAACTGTAAGGGCCTTAATAAAATTATTAAAAATAGGGAAAAATTATGTAAAATCATAATAAATGATTTGGAAAGATTTTGGGTGAAATTCCATTTTTGAAAAGATAAGAGATTTTTATCGAAATGAACTAGTTATTAATTCAATGTTTTCAAATAATAATTTGGATTGTAAATGGGTTTGGGAATAACCAGAATTTTCCAACATACGAATTGGAAAGGATTTAAATGGAAATAATCTACAGAATATTTCGGTATTGGATTTTGTGATTATACGGATATGGTTGAGGAATTTGGAACATGCAGGTATCGTTATTCCTAACACGATATCCGTTAGTTTAAGAATTTGATATTGAATATAAGCCGATATAATTTCTATTTAGAGCCTTATATTTAACATCAAATTAGATTTTCGGTTTGTCGTGAATGGTGTCTTTAATAACACTGTTTCTAAACCCAACTGAGAAGAGAATAAATCTTTTAATTTAGATTTAGAGAAGTTTTCCAATTAATTAATATTTAATTGGAATTGAATAAAAGAATTGGATTTTTGGGTTTATCATGAACAGTGTTTTAAATAACATTTGTTTTTTAACCCAATTAACAGTGAAGATATGATTTTGAATTTATAATCTTTTAATTAAGATTAAGGGGATTTTCCAAAGCAAAGTTTTCCAGTTTAATATATTAAATTGGAATTGGATGGAATTTGATTCGGTAATAATCGAAATGAGCTTTTATGAAGAAAGACCGTTACTATGTATGAAATTTAAAAGGCTTTGCCGTTATTCCATTTATATTATTAGTTTGATATGAGAATTTATATCGATTATAAACTGCTATGATTTTCGTGATGATTCCATAGTTAATGGAAGTTGATTTTGGTTTATCATGACTTGTGTTTTAAATGACATTGGTTCTTTAACCCAATTAAAGACATGATTAATTTTCCTAAAGTTGAATGATAAAAAAGAATGATTTTTGAGATTAAAACCAAGATGGAGTTTTAATGAAACTTTAATTAGATTGGAAAGTGAATGAGATAATTAAATTTATCAAAAAGGAGAAATGATCGAGAATGGGGTACCACCAGTTTTACTCCAGGCAACAGTTAAATCTTTAATTAGATTTGAAATGTGGAATGGTGATTAAATTTACCAATAACACCGCGGGTGTTAAAAATGGAGTACTACCAGTTTTGCTCCATCGGATGAATATGTTAGGATTGGAAAATAAATGATTACTTCGGTAAGGCTTGATAATCCCGACTAGTTTTATAAACCTTAATTTGGTTTAGAATTGTTAAAGGACGGAATAAAAATCTTTTGAAAATGATATCCAAAGGTAGATTTAAGAATAAGTTTAAAAGGATTTATCTTTGATAAAATTAATGGGAAGCTTTCCCTAAAAATGTGAATATTTGAATAAAAGAGTATTCTAGATTGGAATGAGGCGTATGATGTGTTTTTATTGCACTTGATTATTGATTATAAAATACGCGAGTTATTCGGAAAGACCGGGTTCATCCCATTCTGAATAACTGATACGGCGACTAAAAGTCGACGATGAAGACGGTGGTTAAAGACCGGAGATCTTCACATCGTATGAATGATTACTGATGTCTTGATTGGGCTAATCCCCCGAGACAAGGTAATAAGTGGTGATCGTCTAAACGTACTTGGAGATCGATTGAATATGCAAGGACCACTCTCCTGTATTGGACATTTGGGATGAGGAATAAGGTGCCTCTAGTTCCGTTCAGATGCAGAACAAACTTGTAAAATGGATGTGTGTCTGACATTGGATTTTGTTCTGTGTTGATTGATTTCTATTAAATATATATCTGTTTGGTGGTGGAGAATTTATTCTCTTGCTTAACACCCTTCTCTGAGATGTACGAGCTTAGAGGTTATATATTGATAGACATCAGTTGCATGGCGTGAATTGTCAGTGTGGCATGCTGAGATGCAAATGATAAGTCTTGGGTTGAAAAGAAGAGTCTTATGGATGATGATCAAAGCATGAATTTAATTAGCATACCTTTGTGTATAGCGTTAATTCGTGGGCCTCACACCCTGGTATGAACCAGAAATGGGAGAGGACAACATAGAGAGCATGTGTTTCTTTCTAACTAGGAGTGGTGTCATGGTATGGAGCTCAAACATTTGTACTTATGTGGATGATGGAAAGCGAGATACCTCGGATTTGAGTCCCTAGTGGCTCTAGACATGGTCAACATACTGACCAGATTTTATGCCCCATAGGGCAGGGAAACGTATTGTTCAGGAGTAACCCTAATCAGCTACGGCCGGATGGCCCTGCCGCTCCAAGTGCAGTTGCGGCTGAGTCCTGAGGCACGGGCTAGAGTGTCTCGAATTCGGTAAGGAAGATCCTTTGCCTTAGTTCATAGATGGAATCCAATTTCCAATATGCGACTTTTCGGTTTTATATGTAAATCTATATGGCGGCATAGTGGCATGGGACGCTCATATCGTCTATGATTGATACATTTATACTTCAAGTTGTTTTTGACACTATGCACCAATGGTAGCATAAAAATTGTTTGTTTTTAAACGTCCCAAGCATGTTTGGGGATTATAAGGGAAAAACTCTATCCTCCGGCTTGCGTTGCATTGTGTGATGGAACCTGAGTCTTAGAATAGCTTCATTTTCCCAAAAAAAAGCATAGCGTTGTTTTGTTTTAAACTGAGATTTATGTTGAGTAAACCCGTTCCGTGTTATATGGCATGGTCCCATGATTTACCAACTTTTAAAGTAAAGATTGAATAACTGTTTTAGTTCTCACACCAGTCTCATGACTGACTCGAAGTTTATTGTTTTAACCTAAACTCTGGGTGCCCATTTTTTCCACACGAGTAGCTAGTATTTTTAGTTTTCACCGATATTTCTTTTCATAGGATCCTGGATTACAGCTGGAGCGATATTCGGAAAGCTTTGTATCGTATATCTCTTTCAGTTGTGGTTATAGATGATTTCCGCTGTACATTATAGTTATGTATATATTTTCTGTTGTTATGTAATTAAATTTCTGATATTTTTCTACTGTAAACTATTTGAACACTGATATATTCTTGTACTCTGATGTAATTTTTTTTAATAGCGATGAAATGTTCTGTTGTTTGTGTCTGATGCGTCATGTTCTCAAAGCAATCCGTGGTTTCTCGTCTCTTCAGAGATCGGGGGATTTCAGGCCGTTATAGATTGGTATCAGAGCTTTTTTTTAGAAAGCACGAGAACAAGACACGTTAGAACCAAACGAAAGAATTCATCAGAGATAGGAGTAGTAACATCCTATAAGAATAACTCGTTAGAGATAGGGTTAGTAATACCCTAGAATGAGTTTAAAGAGTATTATTTATGAAAACAAAATTAATTTTGTAAATTATATCTTATTATTCGTATTTGAGTATTTTATTTTATAATTAATTTTGACTATCGAGTATAAGAAGATTTTGCATATACGCCTTGCAAACGTGTATACAAAGCCTCGAATATACTGGGTTGATATAGAATCACGTTCCAATCGCCCGGGGATGATTCTATTGATGACTGTACAAGCATAAGTAGTTTGTGTTCGAGTTTCGAAAGTGGGATATCTATATATTTCCAATCGACTGGTGTGAGAACCAAAACTTAGATAGAATTTACTATTGTGATTTGGCACTAAAAATATGATTTTTTTAGATATATATAGAAAATTATATATTTGAAAAGCTGATCAACTAATTGATTGTTGGTTGCTTTGTATGATTATTAGTTTAACTAATAAAAATATTGAAATAATAAATGCAATATGAGAATGAAAAGTTGAATTGAACCAAATTAAAACCAATATGAAAATTAAATGGTAAATTAAGTCAGATCGGATCAAATATTGAACTGAATTAAAAATTAATTGAAACTGCATGTATGCACATGTGTATATAAAGAACAGGTCATAGCACAGAAGCTAAGAAGAGGAATAAAATTGTATGCATAATAAATAGGTACATATTTACTATTTTCGTTGGGTTTGATGATTTTATGAGCCGATTGGCAAGCCGCTTGGCTTCTTCTTTTTCTTTTTGATTGATGAGGACCCTGTGAGGCAAGTTGTGGTTTTACCGATAGGGCTGTAAATAGAAGGTTATGGCGAAAATTTTCGAAAATTTAGGGTTTTAGCTAAATTTTTGACAAATTAGAAAATTCTTAAAAACTGAAAAGTTGAAGAATGAAAGTTAAGTTGGTTAGTTAAACAACTTTCAACTCCGTTCCTTTTCGAGGACGAAAAGATTTTAAGTGGGGGAGACTGTAACAACCTGGAATTTCTGAACCAATTTAATTTTTTTATTTTAGCTATTTTAATGGATTTTGAATATTTAAAATGATTTATTTTAAATAATAACGATGATAAATTTAATTAAATCGAAGTTAGAACGTATAAATTTATTTCAAATAACTTAAAATGGAGTGGTAGTTCGAAAATTCGATTTCTAATTTTCAAATGAATGTGCAAGATTCAAAATAAATCGGATTTCGGTAAAATCAGAAACATTTGAATTTGTTTAATTATATTTTTCTAACGAATGTGGAAAACTGAGATTTCATAATATAAATTGTAAGTTACGTCCAGTTTAAAATTTGAAATAGTCGCTATGGAATTTATATATATTAATATAATATATAGCCCTTAAAATAGCCATTTTGCAAACGACCTCCATTTTCAATGAAACTGATTTTATTAGATCCGGAATGTCAAATTATTGGTAGATTTCAAATTTCATAATTTTTGGAACTAATATGTGAGCGTGGTGAATTTAAACGTGTTTGGTCAGTTAAGTTTGAATTTAATCGACTAGAAAAATGGCCAATTTCAAATGATATCCAAATTCAACGAAATTAGTTTTGTTAGGACCGTATCGTCAAAACATAGCTAGATTTATTTTTCTGGAATTTTTGGAGTTAGTATGTGGCCCCGGTAAATTAAAATGTACGTTTGAATTAAATATATATTGATTTATATTTTAAATTTAATAAAAACTGATCAAAACAGTCGAATTGGCTTACTAAACATATCCCATTGTGTTCGGAATTGTGGTATTGACTTAGGGACGACAGTCGTTGGGTTTGATTTGGAGTTCGTATCAATAAACATGTATTTTTGGAAATAAAATAATATAAATATATATGTGGGCCAATCACAAATTCCCAAAGCCCTAAATCAGTTTCCATAAAAAACCGCCGCCATCTATGGTGATCAAAGGTCGGTTTTGCTCGATCCTTTTCCCCTTAATCTCTCCAAATATAAATTGAATTAGATCTTGATTATAAAGTAAAATATGAAGAGATTCTTGCTGTCTTCAAAATTATACGGCTCTGATCATTTTTCGTTGAGTATATTGTGGGAATTCGTGCCTCCAACCGCTGTCGTTCGCAACTAATGTCTGCCGCCTCAAGGAGTTCGAGCTTCATCATGTGGCCACCGTGGAGAGATGACGTAAAGAGCTTCGACGAGGGCTAGATTGATCGGCCCCTGGAGCCTCAAGAACGTGCGATTTTGGAACCTTAGAGGTAAGCTATGGTTTCAGTTGGTTTTCCAGAAACGAACGGGAGTGGAAGAAGATTAAGTGAAGTAATTATATTATTAATTACTTTGCTAGTGTCCAAATTAATTATTCAAAGTTTAAACACTCGTATCTTTGTCAAACGAAAATAGAATGAGGCGATTTCCGAAGCGTTGAGATCATGGTGAAAAGTACTATAATATGGAACTAACCAGACTAGAAACGGAGCACGTTAGAATTTCAGTCAAATTCAAACCCAAACCGTACCAGATATTCAGAAATAAACACTAACGGATTGGAAACCAATGTGGGAACTCCTTCTCACTAAAATTATATTTTGTCATGTTATTATATTCATGTACAAAAATATATAGAATTGCCAGTATAGATTTTTATCAGTTTTAATCATTATAAATTGTATACGGTGCTTGTCAGCTCATCTCCCACGTCACAGACCATGGACGATTTAATTGACTATATTACGTGTTGATTGTGATGCTGAAATGTTTAAAATATTAAAAATAATTCAATTTTATTTTGTGGTAGTTGAAATTAAATTATAAATATCCATTTATAATTTAAATAGTAAAATTGGCTAATTAGAAAAATAATTCAAACCGAATTAGAATGGGTTAAATTTGTTAACCAATAATCTGTTTAAATAAACTGTTGTTGTTTTAAAACCCCACACGGGTCTGGGAACGATAATTTATTCATATCTCCCCTGAATTTAATTATGTGACAATTGATGGATCGACAGACTGTGATAAGCGTTATTTAATTATTTAATGCTCATACAATAGTAAATTTAACTCTGGATGTGAATTGGTTGTTTAATAGTTGTTTGTCACTATTTTTGAATACATGTGATATATGAAATCCATATAAATAAAATTATACGGTAGTTGATTGAGTCTGATTCCGATTCAGAAGTAACGAATATTTTAAAATGATATTTAGTGAAGAATTAAATAAATGAATGAATATTTTATAATAATATTCATTGAATAATCGAAATATGATTTTGATGTCCGATTTGGGATGGACATGAAAATATGGAAATATGGAAGCCGAGTTAAGTATATACGCCATTTTTAATCTGAACAGGTTTATCAATCGATTTTATTTATTTTATAATAAATATCGAAAAGAAAATGGATTTAAAAATATGATATTTTGAAAATAGTATCATTTTAATTTTATAATGATATGGAATATTCAGTTTTGATTTAAAGTAAAAAATGAAGTTGAAATCGTTTACAAATGAATTTATAAACGATTTATAAAATACGATTTTAATAGAAATTAACGATATATATTTTATATATATCTAATGATCTGAATAGAACGCGCCGCGCAGCGACTGTTCACGAATTTCAACCATTAACTTCAAATGGATGTAATGGGAGATCTGTCCGTCGGATTCTCCTAAAACCGGAACCGTTGGGTTCATATCAAAAAGAGTTTTCCAATGAATACAAGAGATTTTAAATCTAATGGTTAGATTTGGAAATATGTCCTAATCAATTTCAGAAAAGGTCGCCATGGATGCAGTTCGGTGGCCATTATTGGAAACCGACTGTAAGGGCCTTAATAAAATTATTAAAAATAGGGAACATTGTGTAAAATGATCATAAATGATTTGGAAAGATTTTGGGTTAAAAATTCCATATTTGAAAAGATAAAAGAGATTTTTATTGAAATGAACTATTTATTAACTAGAATAATGATCCAATGTTTTCAAATAATAACTTGGATTGTAAATGGGTTTGGGAATAACCAGAATTTTCCAACGTATGAATTGGAAAGGATTTAAATGGAAATAATCTTCGGATTATTTCGATATTGGATTCCATGAATATACGGATATGCTAAAGGAATTTGGAAGATACAGATATCGTTTTTCCCAACACGATATCCGTTAGTTTCAGAATTTGATATTGAATATAAGCCGAAATAATTTCTATTTAGAGCCCTATATTTAATATCAAATTGGATTTTGAGTTTGTCGTGAATGGCGTTTTTAATAACACTGTTCTTAAACCCAGTTGAGAAGAGAATAAATCTTTTAATTAAGATATAGAGAAGTTTTCCAATTAATTAATATTTAATTGGAATTGAATAAAAGAATTGGATTTTTGGGTTTTTCGTGAATGGTGTTTTAAATAACATTTGTTCTTTAACCCAATTAACAGTGAATATATGATTTGGAATTTATAATCTTTTAATTTAGATTAAGGGCATTTTCCACCGTAAAGTTTTCCAGTTTAATATATTAAATTGGAATTGAATGGAATTTGATTCGGTAATAATCGAGATGAGCTTCTGTGAAGGAAGACCGTTACTATATATGGAATTTAAAAGGCTTTGCTGTTATTCCATTTATATTATTAGTCTGGTATGGGGATTTATATTGATTATATACTGTTATGATTTTGGAAGTTGATTTGGGTTTATCGTGAACTGTGTTGTAAATGACATTGGTTCTTTAACCCCGTTAAAGACAGGATTAATTTTCCTAAAGTTGAATGATCAAAAAGTAATAATTTTTGAGATTAAAACCAAGATGGAGTTTTAATGAGTCTTTAATTAGATTGAAAAGTGAATGAGATAATTAAATTTATCAAACAGGAGAAATAATCGAGAATGGAGTACCACCAGTTTTACTCCAGGCGATAGTTAAATCTTTAATTAGATTTGAAACTTGAAATGGTAATTAAATTTACCGATAACACTGTGGGTATTAAATATGGAGTGCTACCAGTTTTGCTCCATGGGATGAATATGTTGGGATTGGAAAATAAATAAATGATTACTTCGGTAAGGCGATAATCCCGACTAGTTTTGTAAACCTTAATTTGGTTTAGAATTGTTAAAGGATGGAATAAAAATCTTTTGAAAATGATATCCAAATGAAGATTTAAGAATAAGTTTAAAAGAATTTATCTTTGATAAAATTAATGGGAAGCTTTTCCTAAAAATGTGAATATTTGAATAAAAGAATATTATTGATTGGAATAAGGCATATGATGTGTTTTTATAGCACTTGATTATTGATTATAAAATTATGCAAGTTATTCGGAAAGACCGGGTTCATCCAATTCTAAATAACTGATACAACGATTAAAAGTCAACAATGAAGACGGTGGTTGAAGATCGGAGATCTTCACATCGTATGGATGATTACTGATGTCTTGATTGGGCAGATCCCCCGAGACAAGGTAATAAGTGGTGATCGTCCAAACGTACTTGGAGATCGACTGGATATGCAAGGACCTCTCTCCCGTATTGGACATTTGGGACGAGGAATAAGGTGCCTCTAGTTCCGTTTAGACCCAGAACGTACTTGTAAATAGATGTGTATCCGACATTGGATTTCGTTCTGTGTTGATTGATTTCTATTTTATATATCTGTACGGTGGCGGAGAATTTATTCTCTTGCTTAACACCCTTCTCTGAGACGTACGAGCTTAGAGGTTATATATTGATAGACATTAGTTGCATGGCGCGAATTGTCAGTGTGGCATGCTGAGATGCAAATGATCAAGTCTTATGTTGAAAAGCAGAGTCTTGTGGATGATGATCAAAGCACGACTTTAATTAGCATAGCTTTGTGTATAGCGTTAATTTGTGAGCCTCACACCCTGGTATGAACCAGAAACGGGAGAGGACAGCAGGGAGAGCATGCATTTCTTTCTAGCTAGGAGTGGTGTCATGTTATGGAGCCTAGACATTTCTACTTATGTGGATGATGGAAAGCGAGGTACCTCGAATTTGAGTCCCTAGTGGCTGTAGACGTAGTTGGCATACTGACCAGATTTTACACCCCATAGGGCTGGGAAACGTATTGTTCAGGAGTAACCCTAATCAGCTACGGCTGGCCGGCCCTACCGCTCTTGATGCAGTTGTGGTTGAGTCCTGAGGCACGAGCTAGAGTGTCTCGAATTCGGTAAGGAAGATCCTTTTCTTTGGTTCATAGATGGAATCCAATTTCCAATACACGACTTTTCGGTTTTATTTGTAAACCTATATGGCAGCATAGTGGCATGGGACGCTTATGTTGTCTATGATTGATACATTTATATTTGAAATTGTTTTTGACACTATGCACTAATGGTAGTATCAAAATTATTTGTTTTTAAACGTACCAAGCATGTTTGGCTATTATAAGGGAAAAACTCTATCCTCCGGCTTGCGTTGCATTTTGTGATGGGACCTGAGTCTTATAATAGCTTCATTTTCCAAAAAAAAAAAGCATAGTGTTGTTTTATTTTAAACTGAGATTCATGTGGAGTATACCCATTCCGTGTTATACGGCTTGGTCCCATGATTTCCCAACTTTTAAAGTAAAGAATGAATAACTGTTTTAGTTCTCATACTAGTCCCATGACTGACTCAGAGTTAATCGTTTTAACCTAAACTCTGGGTGCCCATATTTTCCATACGGGCAGCTAGTAGTTTTTGTTTTCGCAGATATTTCTTTTCACAGGATCCTGGATTACAGCTGGAGCTATATTTGGAAAGCTTTGTATCCATATATCTCTTTCAGTTGTGGTTATGATTTCCGCTGTACATCATAGTTATGTATTTATTTTCCGTTGTTATGTAATTAAATCTCTAATATTTTTCTACCGTAAATTATTTGAACTCTAAAATATTCTTGTATTCTGATGTAAATTTTAGTAATAACAATGAAATATTCTGTTGTTTGTGTCTGATGCGTCGTGTTCTCAAAGCAATCCGTTGTTCCTCGTCTCTTCGAGATCGGGGGATTTCAGTCCGTTATAGTAGGTGGTCAAACCCTAGTAAAGGAAATACTTCGGTACGGTTATTTCTGTCCTGAAGTAAACAGGGATGCCTCAGATTACGCTCGGAAAACTTAACCCAGATATGATCCTAGAAGATATCCACGTAGAATCTAAGGAACAAGGACACCAAACCCTGCATTCAGATAAAATCTTGTAGGAAGGACTATAAGACAAAGGAAAGTAGGCACAAAAAAAAAATATAAGCCCGAATTTAGCTATCTTTATAAATCGATACCGTTCTAGGGCCAACACAATCCTACTTCCCTCCTATGTGCACTGGTTAAATCTCAAGTCTATCTAACCCACCTAGATTTCAATACTCAATGGACTAAAAGGAAGGAACGAGCCGGCAAGGCGGTAAAGATCAATACATCAGCAAGTCAGGTTCATCCGTAGCTAAACTTTGCCTAAAGGCTAAAGAGAACACGGGAAATCCATTTATGAAGTCCAAACTGCCAAATAGGTAATTTTCATAGACCGATACCGATCCATATAGATTGGCTATTTCGAGTCGCGATTTATGGAAGGTAACCTACACGTGATTCCGAGTCTTTCTGCATGTGGATCAGGCCCAGCCATATTCTAAACACCTATAAATACCCTTATGCCCCAATATGAAGGAGATTAATTTCCGTGTCCTGCTAAATCCCCATCAAAGTTGAACTTCTCTTTCAGCGGTTGTTGCTTATCCTCAACAGCGAGACTTCATCTCGAGAGATAGCAAAATCATGGTCATCTAGTCTAGTTATCGTGATTCTCCGATAATCACTAGTACTTGTGATTTTCTATTAATTTCTACTATGGAAAGGTTTGTATTCATCTGTAATCTATTGTTCTTGGCAAGGATCATAATAAAATTGTTCAAAGTGGAAAAGGCTTCATATTAAGACGAACCACTATAAAATTGTGTCTCTTTTTCTTTTATGTCTGTTTCTTTTCTATTTTCATTTATTTTTACTATCATATTTTATTTCCCCATCATGGGCTGGTGCTTTCACAATAAAATCGGTATTATCGCCATTTTTGGAGTTAACAAGACACTTGTCCCCTTAAGAAGCCTACATGACATGCATGTTGCCACCTACTCTTACTTTATTTGGCAACACTTTTCCTACGCTTATATGTGTTACAAGCTTGCTACATTCATTTGTGTTACAAAATATTACTTAGCCAATTTAGCAACCAAACAACTATTCAAACAAATATAGCTATTTTATTGGTACGTTCAACTAAACGTATTCTAATTGATTAAAATAAATTATCTAGTATATAAGCTCAAAATTTAAAGATGTTAAACCCAATTCAGAAATTGATTCAGTGGCTATTTACTCAGTTATTTTGGCTTTCGAATAACTAGTTTTCACAAAACCCAATATTGTTATCGACATATTCTCCCGATTAAATTTAATGGTTCAAATAACTATTTTTAAATAATTTTTACCTTTTAAAATTATATTTCTTATCCCCAAAATCACATAAAATTACTTTAAATTTAGATTTTTACGTTGACCAAAATCTTGGATCATTACATATGTGATGCTTTGATGGTGCATTGTACATGAAAACCTAAATTTGCTTCATTTGAAAAAACAAATCTCTTTTGTTCACTTGATCGTTTTGATTACTTAGAATTAAATTTTACATTAAAGAATTGTCCTTTCCTAATTTCATATGCTTGACACTTCGAATTTTACATTCTATTGAGTTTTGGACTATAGTTTTAACTGACCCCTATTTATTGACACTGATTTGAGAGAAAAAGTATATATATATTAAAAAAAAATTGCATTTTTCTGAAATTGTCGAGCAACATTTTTTTTCAATTTTTAGTTAAATGAAGGAGCTTGAAGATTGTTATCATAACCTTGGGGAGCAAACATCAACCAAACATTGCATCATAATTGTTAGCATCAAAAATGGCACCAACACCCAAAATTAAAATTCCACAGGTTCAATCTTAGGATCAAACACAAAAAAGAACAAAAAGTAAAGAATGCAGAGTATTTATAATTGATTGGCAAACTCTGGTTTACGTTCATCTATTGTAATCTTTTGTTTATACTGCTAATTAAAATACAGTTGTTTGTTTGTCAGAAAGAAAAGACAAAGAGTTGATAGTTGCTCTCTAAAAAAGGGCAGAACTTTCGCGTCCATAGAGAAGAAGAAGTTTAATCCCCTTTTCAAGGCCACAGGTCTCTTATTTGTAGCCCTAGTTAAGTCCGAATCGAGCTAAAAATCCACGAAAAAAGTCAGGTGAGTTGAAGCAATCAAGTCACAAAAATTTGGATCAGTTCCTCCCAAGATGAGGTTTCAGATTGGTACCGATTTGATTCAGTTCATATAGGTTTAAACTGATTTGGTTCCAGTACCCACATTCCTTTCTTCCATTTTGTCTTAACCGATCTGAAGCAACACAATATCATGCCTATCTGACCCAAAGTCACTTGAAAGTGCCAATCTGAAGTATTGTGTCATATCGATTCGAGTTGTTGTATATTTTCCAGTATTATTCTGCTTTAACTCTTGCCAATCCCAGGGGATTTTAGTCACACCGATCTGAAATTACCCGATGTGAAATCATCTTACTAGGAGCTACTTCATTGTATTTCCAAACTTTTTCCAGTTCCAATGTTCCATTCGAGCTAACACACTCATCCGCAGATCCAAAATCCTTGTCCATACTCGAACTCGAGCTATCTAATCATCTTTCCCGATAATTTGCCACGATAATTCAGCAATCCATATATCTAAATACGACATGTAATGACCTTATAAAAAGACGGACTAATAATAATTATGTTGAATTTCGCATTCAAACTAATGACCATCTAGAATACTACTTTTTCTTCTACCTCTTTAATATGTCCATGCATACTATTTTAACTGATGCTTATATATGAAGAAGAAAAGAAAATAATGCTATATTCCCGACATAATTAAATGATGGCACTAAATGATACACAAGTAATTAGCATAACATGTTGAAACATAAGTGTATTTCTCATGTTTTTTATCCTTGTCTCTATTAGTGATTCTTAGTCTAGACTAGGAATCACAATAGGACCGCTTTAGGTTTAATAGATATGCCTCTGCTTTGACTCACAGAGACTTGTTTTGTTTTGTTGGATAATCAAACGAATAAATCCATGATCCATTTTTGAAAGCTCTGGATCAAAGGTTAAGGCTTGGTTGACCCGTCCTAACCCGACCTACATCACAAAAGTCTAATAAATTGGCTTTATTGCTATAATGATGATTTTTTATATTTTATAGACTCAAGTGATTATAGCATGTATATTACAAATTTTCATTCAATTAATTATAAGATGCGAATGGTAGTATATTGCATTACTTATAATTATATGACAACACAGACATACATTTTGAACTATTATTATACAACCCATTATTATCGTCTTAGACATGTTATTATTTATGTTTATTTTATAAATTTGGTCATAATTCCTCCTACGAGGCAATGAAACAAATACATGTACAACACCACACATTTTTGATATTATATATATATACATACATACATATATATATATATATGCACGTCCCGGCCACCTCAGTTTTGTAGCACCCCTACCTGTAGGGGTGTTAATAGGACATGACAGTCCGTTGTACGACTCGGTCCAAAGGGTAAGGTGCTCGGTTCGTGTATGTACGATTCTCATTTAGGACATGATTTAGGACAAGAAAAAGTGTACGAAAATATGTCCGTCTGAATATATTCCATGTTTTTCTATTGTTCGTTCGTTGTCCGGCTCGTAGGAACAATGTCCGAGCCAACTCGTCCGACCTGTGTACGTCCAAAAGTCTTATAGGATAGGGCACGAACTCCTCTCTGTCCGGTCCGGTACGCCCGATTAACACCCCTACCTACCTGTTTGTGAGCTACACCAATACAAATCCAATGAAAATTTGTAGATGTTCATTCCATATAAATATTACAATTTATCCAAAATTTAAGCTCATTTCGACATTCATAACATTTTCTTTTTGAAACAAAATTGTGTGATCTTCTGAAGAGAAGAGAGCACACACATATATATATAATAAAATCAAAGATACAGAGTCCGACTATAGTACATAAGAATATAAGATAAAACCAAACACGTCTCTAGGGATGTAAGGATCGTAGATAGATGAGCTCCGGATAAACCACCGCCCATCTACTCCAATATCGAGTTCCGGCAAGGCCACCACCCGATATTGAAGTATATCTACTCCAATACAATAACCCATACTCTCTATGTAACATCAAAAATAATGAAGAATAACATCTAAAAACTCTCTAACAATAAGCCCAAATGAATAGCGAATCATCAATCCAAACAGCAATCCTCTAAGTCCCACACTAATATCCATCAACCTGAACACCTGAAAAGTACATAATTGCTACCAATCCATCCAGCTGTCCGCTAAGTACTTCCTGAAATCAAACAACCTGTATCTGCGAAAAGCTCAACAAAACTATCAGTAATTTGTCACACATATATATATATATATGGAAGTATATGTGTATAAATATATATATATATATATATATTATATAAGCATATATATATATATATTCATACATATTTGTCTACCATACATATATGTGTAGAAGAAAAATACAATGAAAGAACTAATAAAAGAAATTAACAACCAATGCGATATCTATTAGGAAAAAAACCCGCTGATTCTAATAAAAAGATACAAATTAAATCTAACCTTAATCAATAAACTCTCAAAGCCCACTTTCCCAAATAGCTTGTAATGTGAATTAGACATCCATTCCAAACAAAAATAAACTATTTTAATAATTAAATTATCTGTAGAAACAGAATTAGACTGAAAACATCTCTGATTTCTCTCAAACCAGATGAACCAACTTATGATAGTGACTAAAGAATCTAGAATGTATCTTTTACTACCATTATAAACAAATCTATAAGAATCCGAATAATCGACACAACTATTGAAAGAATTAGGGCAATCAAAAACAAATATCCTTAAAACCGTATTAAATATAAAATTTGTGATATTGCATGAGAAAAATAAATGATCAACATCCTCGTTCAAAAGATTACAAAAATAACACTTAACATCAAAAATGATATTCTTCCTCTTTAGAAGCTCAACCGTATTAAGTTTCTTATGAATGATTAACCACATTAGAAATTTGGCTTTAGGAAGAGAATTAGATTTCCAAATAAACTAAAAAGGCCTAAATGAGATTCCCGAAAAATTTATAAAGTTATACATAGAATTAACCGAATAAACTTGACTCTTATCCATACCCCAACTAATAGAGTCCCTATACTCATCAATGTGATATAATGATAACTTAGCATATAGTAAAGCTAATTGTCTTAACATTTCCCCTTCTAAGATATTATCAAAAGAAAACTCCCATGGGGGGTCCAAATCTCTTCTAAAAACATCTTTAATCAACGCATTTTTAAAACTACAATTATTAAAGAGTTCCCTGAATTCAATTTTAAGTGATATTCTAGAAACCCAAATATCATGCCAAAAGTAAGTCATATCACCCGAATGAACAATCATCTTATAACCTAAGTTAAAAAAATCAAAGCACTTTAATACTGACTTCCAAAAGTAAGAAAATCTATTATACCAACTATCCCTAGATCACACAATAAACTCTCCTCCTGAATAGTAAAATTTAGATACAATAAACTTCCACGTAGTCGATACTATAGGACACCTAAATTTCCACAACCATTTGGCTAATAAGGAAGAGTTAAAATTAACTAAATTAATGATCCCCAATCCCCCATCTTTCTTAGTCTTACAACAAACTTCCCAGTTTACTAAACAATTGAAACCCCTACAAATAGGATCGCCACCCCCACTCCATAGGTAATTACGTCTTATTCTATCAATTTTTTCAATAACCCATTGAGGAAATCTATGTGCAGACATCCAATAAGCAGGGATAGCAGATAGTACCGAATTAACCAAAACTAATCTACCTGCTCTAGACAAGAATCTATTGTTCCAACTTGATAGTCTACTATTAATCTTATCGATTATGACTAGCCAATCCTCCTTCTTTAGTTTCGAAGGCCTAATCTTAAAACCCAAATAATCAAAAGGGAATTTCATGACCGAACAGTTTAAGGTGCTAGTAACCATAGCCTCATTACCAAAATCATTAACGACCATAACAGAACTCTTGTCAGAATTAATTCTAAGACCTGATAACATCTCAAAACAATAAAGAATAAACTTGAGAGCAATAATGTGCTTAGGTAGGTGAGATGAAAATAACAAAGTATCATCCGCGAATTGAAGTATAGATAACTCATTGTTAAATTCCTCATTACCAACATTGCCGAAAACACCTAATCTCCCCGCTCTCTTGATATTTCTAGAAAAAACGTCAGCCGCTAAATTAAATAATAGAGGTGACAGGGGATCTCCCTGTCTAAGACCCCTCTTAGATTGGATCTTCTTTCTTATGACCCCATTGACAACGATATTAGAACTACCAGACCTAAGTAAAAGCATTATCCAGTTAATCCATCGGACACTAAAACCTCTAGCAGGACATACTTCACATATGTAATCCAAGTCGATAGAATCAAAAGCTTTCTCAAAATCTAATTTCAAAATAGCACATGGAAAATTATTTTTAACACATACATTCATGTACTCTTGTACAGCTGCCACTCCATCCACAATTTGTCTACCTTTAATAAAAGCAGTTTGCGCATGATCTATAAGATCATTCATCTTCCTACTAAGCCTATTCGCTAGAACATTAGAAATGATCTTAACAGATACATTTATCAAAGAAATAGGTCTAAAATCCTTTAAAAATTTAGCACCCTCTCTCTTCTTAATAAGGATAACATTAGCAAAATTGAAATTACCTAGACACAAATCACCACTATAAAAATCATTAAATAATCTAATAACATCAGATTTCAAGACCTCCCAAAACTGTTTGTAAAACAGAACCGAAAAACCATCAGGCCCCGGAGCTTTGTCACTAGGCATATCACAAATAGCCTTAAAAATCTCCTGTTCAGAAAAAGGTTTATCTAAATCTAATAACTCTCCCTTATCATCATTAGGGTAGATGTCCTTCCAATTAACGTTAATTCTTCTCTTGATCCTAGCCCCAAAAATTTGTTTGTAATAATTGGTGAAAGCTTCATTTAAGTCTCGCTGAATTGTCAATTCCTCATTATTTAAGAAAATAGAATGAATCAAATTATCACGTCTCCTTTTATTAGCCATACTATGAAAATATTTCGTGTTATTATCACCTTCCTTAATCCATTGAACACGTGATCTTTGCTTCCACATTATTTCTTCCTTTTCCAAAATCAGTTTGAAGTCATTTCTAAGATTACTAAGTCTATCTCTCTAAACTAGGTTAAGAGTTCTAGATTCACCTAACTTATCTAAATCTAACATCTCACACAAAATCTTATCTTTCTTAATTCGAACACTTCCAAAAATATATTTATTCCACCTCTTAAGAAAAAATCTTAATTTACCCAGTTTTGCGACAAAAATCTTTGCTGAATTTCCCTTGTACAAATTATTAAAATAGAATAACGCATTCCATTTGACAGTGACTAGCTTAATAAAACTGGTATCCAAAAGCCACATCTTTTCAAACTTAAAATTATTACTAATTAAAATATTCGAATCGCAGGAGAGAATTAAAGGGCAATGATCCGAATATAAAAAAGGTAAACCCTTTACTTTACAAATAGGAAATCTATCATCAAACTCAGTGCTTATAAAAAAATCTATCTAATAAGGCATACGACGGACTACCCCTATCATTAGACCAGGTGAATGATCTATTGTTAAGCAGAATCTCAATCAAATTATTATCAAGAATGAAATCATTAAATTCCTCCATGTCTGAGAATTCACCTTCTCTAGGAGATCTCTCACCTAAAAACCTAGTAACATTAAAATCCCCCCTACAATCCAAAGATTTGAGGCAAGATTCCTAAATTCGGAACATTCATCCCACAAACGTCTCCTCTCAATCTTAGTGTGAGGGCCATACACATTTGTAATGCCCAATAAAGAATTATCACTAAGTGAAGCTAATATAACGTGTAGTGAATGTAACTTAGAAAATTCCTGCACAAGTCTATATTGATTGTCTTTCCAACCAATCATAAGCCCTCTTGCACTGCCAATTGACGGTAGACAGACCCAATTACGAAAATGTGATCCACCTAATCTAGCGTAAAAACTAAAGTCAGGACTTTCAATTTTAGTCTCTTGAAGCAAAGCAATATCAATATAATAATCTACAAAGAAAGTCCTGACTTTAGCACATTTTTTAGGTTCATTTAGACCTCTAATATTCCAACTAACAATCCTCATCAACCCAAAGAGGAAACTCTCTCTAGTTCCCTACTCCTAATAAACTCAGCATCTAACTCTATGTCAGAAAAAACAAAAGCTGTGTCACTAGCAAGCTGAAATAACTGACTGGTCGAAAGACTAACTAATGCAAATGGAGAATAGTCACTACCATAAACAGTAACCATACCTGTGCCCAAGCTCGCATTACTACTACTAGCAATCGAGCTCGTGGACCTACCATGAGATGATGCAGATCTGTGTCTTAACCTTGCACTTCGTCTAACCAATCCAGAACTGTGCTCTACTCTCCTCCTCCTCCCCCGCTAGATGAAGGAAGAAAATCACCAAATTGAGTTGACCCTCCACTGATTTTAGTCATACCAACAAACTCAAGTCTCTGGACTGCTCATCAGCCTCTACCCCCGAACGAGGCAAAGTACCAACCATTTGAATTTCACAAAAGTACGGAATCCAAACCAAAGAACAGATTCTCACAGAAGACCCTCGCAACCAAATCGTGCAACCTGACCTATCCAAACCCACCATCCATTCATTCAAAGGACCCTCAAACAAACTGGAAGCCATCAAATTCTTCCAGTTCTCACCCTCACACACATTGTACACACTACCACATTCAACCTCCCTTAACTGTCGACCTGTATTATCAATCAAAACATTCATGTCCCACTTGGTATGGCCGCAACAACCTGACAGGTTCCACACCCTGTCCAACCATTCCCTATCAACATCATTACAATCCTCACTCACCCCATTCCCAGACATTCCAGTCATTGGCTTTACACTCTTTGCAATTTTTACTTTACCAACTCTAACCCCCTTTTTGTGCTTCAATGAGGAAGGCACAGACTCTACTACCTTATCCACAGAACCCACCACTTCGTCCATATAATCCGTCAGTACCTCAAATCTGTTCGACAAGTCTACATCCTCAGTCACACACCAGTCAATCTCCTCCTCCACACCGTGAGGCAGAATGCAGCTCGACGAGCTCACAACATAACCATCCATGTCAATCATATCATCACCCATCATAACTTCCTTACCTTTGCCATTCCTCACCATCACCCTCCATCTCATCCACCGGACCCTCCTTACCATGATCAACACCATCTTTTACAACTGATAATCCCTTCCTCCCAAACGACTCAGCCTCAAAAAGCATCGATTTCTTCACATTACTCAAGAAAGCCATGTCATCACCTTTGCACAATGACTGAAACTCTGGAATACAATGCTCGCAATTGACAGCAGTGTTGATCGTGTCAAAATGAAATAGAATTCCATCCATCAACATTAGAGCTCTTTCCTTATTTCTCTTGTTCGAATCTGAAAATACTCTCCTCACTTTCAACAGATTTAAACAAAACTGTAAAGCATGTTCCTTTCTGTTCAATGACCTCAGCAATGGTGGGTAATCAAAATCCACCGAAGAGCTTTTGCACCCCAATAACCCTTCAACAAGCCCTTCTAAGTGTCAACCCAACAACAACAACCAATATGACTCACCATTATCCTGATACGAGAAGTCACTGGCAAAAATTTCAATAAGTTCAAACAGTTTCAGGCATAGTTTCAAACAGTTGAAGTGCAGGAGATCGAATACAGTTTTTCCTCTGTATGATTCTGGACAACTAGAGGATCGGTGCCCTATTCCTCTGCACATAAAACAGCGAATACCATTTCTACATTCCATCACGTAATGACCAGAATCTCCACATTTCAAACAGCGTCTATCCTTTACAATTTGCGCCTGAAAAAGTCTACTACTAGGAGCAGTTTTCCAAAAATTATATGGCCTAGAATACTTAATTACACCAGCAAAGGATTTCTGAGTAGATATTGATTCGTACTGAGAAGAGCTTGGGGCCGAAGAAGCAGAGAAAAAATTAGAATCTACCATATGGTTTACCTCATGAAATCTCAACAATATACTCTGTCTAAATGTGAGATTCAGCCTACCAGATTTAAGATTAGTCTCTTCCCTGAGCCGAGCAGGAGCCGAATCTCTGATAATACCAGTAATTCCATGATATATGTTTCTTGATTCACCACCAAATATAAGCACATCACCTGATTTGAGCATCACACTCTTGACCATTCCCTTGCCTTTCATTTCCTTGTATACAAATTCAGCCGTGTCACCAATGGAGAATGACACTACAGGGAGTCCGGCTATGAGACTATCTTTACCTTCGTCTTTGTCTTGATGGAGACCCAATTTCCCATCATTATTATAGTAATTTACTATACAAACATCCGGTTTCATTAATGGAATATCATCAACTCTCCCATTTTTCACAAATATTTCTTTTTGGGCTACATCAATTGAATCCCCAACCAGTAGTTTAAACTCCTCTGGAATTTCAGGAGGAATCTCACCATCATATGAACGTCTATCTTCATACTTCCTTGTCACCGGATTCCAGTTTTTTCCAAGGCACATCATATAAAGATTTAGTTTTGCACCATTATCATACCCCGGCCTATGAAAACCACCTTTTCCATTTCCAAGAAATTGACATTTTCTCACGATATTAGTCTGATCATTGATACTTAAGTGCTTCTTTAGCAAGATCATACCCGTGTTCAAGATTTGGTGATGAATTTCTACACTGTCTGCTTCCTTACGAACAGTTTTTGATATACCAACACAATTGAATCTTTTATGCCCAAATTTGCCGCAATTAAAACACTTTACTTGATTATTGCAGCTACCCACCAAATGATTTGAATCTCCACATCTATAGCAATGTCTGCGACGATTCTGAGATCTAGATGTAATCGGATCTGAGAGAAATGATGTCGCATTTTTCGTCTCTTCATACGAACGAGAATTACCAGGAAAAAATTGATAAATCGACGGATTGGGACAAGAATTATTAAGCGATGAAGAAGGGAAAAGGTCGGCCGTCATTTTTCTCAACTGCTAATAGCTTGTTTTCTTCAAATTAAAATATAAATCCGACATTCATAACATTTTCAAAATCATAGCTCAATCATTCAACGTTCAAACATTTTATTCGGACCGTTAAATTTAAATATAAAATATATTATTCTATGAATGTCGGAACGAACTCAAATTTTGGATAGATGATAATTATATTTATGTGATGAACATCTACAAATTTCTTGTCTTTGAGGAAAAAAAGAAGAAGAAGGGAACCTGTAGCCTCGTATCCTGAAGTTACGAAACATATTTGGTAACTTTTCGAACTCCACTGAAAATGGCTGGTCTTATAATATATTAATATCAATGTCAGTGTTAAGTATATACAAGTCCATTTATTAAAATAGGACGTTTATGCTTGAAATCTTGCCATGTTCAACAAAAAAAAATGTGAATTTTATGTAAAGGTACATTACGTTGTTGCGTGAAGAACATTCATAAAATACACACAGATGGTATGAAAAGCTACTCGCCAGTAACGTCTTCTTGAGTACATTTGACATCAGGAAGCAAATGCTACAGGGCTGATTATATATTTGTATATGCTTCGAAGTAGCAATTTCTGATTCTTTTTCAATAAACAATACAAATAGTACAAATATAACCATCCAAATATCACCAGCTAATTCTTTTACATCACGTTACACATGATCTGCTATCCTCTTCAAACAGAATAAATAGCTTAAACTCATCTTATTGTCAAAGATCTTCCCTTACAAACTGCCTTTTATTAGGCTGAGAATTCATCAGCCTTTTGGAATTATGTTGCCCAGGCTTTGCTTCTCGAGTTCGGGTTTCTTTGCTTGTTTATGTTAGCTTCTCTTGATGAATTTTTCTGAACTTTTTTTTTTCTTCCGGCTCAGCATGAACATCATCGTCACATTGTTCATTACAGGTTTTCGCTTGAGGTGCTCTGTTTTATAATATTTGCTGGGAGATATATTCCAGGAGAATCGCTAGGTTTTTCTTGGGCTCATTTAGACCACTGTTTTCTTGCTGTTTTCTCAATATGGAAATTTTCTCTCCTCTTGTTCTCGGAGATGGATTGAAGTAAATCCTTGCTTCTTCCATTTTTGCTCCTGAAGAATTCTGCTGATCAAATTCAAAACAATGTATCAACGCCTTAATGAATATAACATTAAATGATAATATAATGGTTTATCCCTCGAAAACACTATGATGTTTAGAGAACACACTTGAATGAATGTGGTATTTTATTGCGTTAGAAACAATAATAGATGAAAAACTCCACTATACATAACAGGGCAGCTTTAAATACATCAAATGGTGTTTGTAAAAAAATGCAGAGGATACACTGGAATCACATAGCTTCATCAGTTTATTGAACTCTGATACCAATACTCCTCTTTGGATGATCCCAAAGCAGAAGCCTGTATGAAATTGGAAAAAGGAAAGCAAAACAGGCCGAAAAGGTCTTCGGTAAGGAAATAGAAACACGACCTTCGTATGCGTAGGGGACAGACCATCACATTCAAATTAATTGCCGCTGGATCAAAGCAATCACAAAGTTGAAAGTTGCTACATGGAGAGAAATACGAGAAGAATCTGAGGAATTCAACATTGTTTAATTTTAACCTTCGAATAGAACTTCGGATAAGAATCTGACTACAAATTTTGAGTGCAAACATCCTCTCTCACACACGCAATCTCCTCGACAACTCGAGGCATGTAAAGTGTAAAAAACGCGCACCTCACATTGCTGAGGCATATGCAACCTGGGATTTTCTTAATCCTCAGTTGTAAATATCAACACCAACAGAAGTCAACAAACTTAATTATTTAATGGAAAGCAAAAAAAAAAAAAATCAAATAAAAAATGATAGTTTTTTTTTTTTTACATCTCAGTTTTAATATAGAAATGACTAAGAAAGATTAATTTTGAAACACCGATCGAGTACATAATGGATTTCTCAATTAATATTTAAGGTACATTTGTAAATTGTCATCACTAAAGCTCCAAATATATATTTTTTGGATCGATTTAAATTTATAAAAGAAACTCCGCCTGTGTAGTTTTCTATGCAGCCTGTCCCAAGGCAGGGTAAAGGAGGAGGGTTGTGATAGGCTTGGCGAGCCAACGTAAAAACTTAGTCACTCTTATGGATATGGAACCTTATGATATATCGTTGGGGCGTAACCCTCTTAGCGACGCGCTATATCGAGGCTCGGATATGGTGTTAAATATGTAAGGGCTGGGCCGCCATTCTCTTAGTGGCGCGCTACACCGACGCCCCGGTGTGGTGATAAGTGAGCAAGGGTCCTCGCATTTTTCTCGGCGGATGCGAGGGGCAAGGAAGCTAGTCGACGATAGTAGGGTCCGGTTAGGTAGTTGGAATGTAGGGTCCTTAACAGGAAAATTAAGAGAGATAGTGGATACTATGATTAGGAGACGGGTTAACATCTTGAGCGTTCAAGAGACTAAATGGGTGGGTCAGAAGGCGAAGGAGGTGGAGAACACTGGCTTCAAATTGTGGTACACGGGAGAAGTACGTAACAAGAATGGGGTAGGCATATTGATTGACAAGAACCTTCAGAACAATGTGGTTGACGTCAGAAGACGAGGGGATAGGATCATCCTAGTTAAGTTAGTAGTTGGCGAGGCAGTTTTGAATGTCATTAGCGCATATGCCCCACAGGTAGGTCTAAGTGAAGAAGCCAAAAGGAAGTTCTGGGAAGACTTGGATGTCATGGTTAGGAATGTGCATAGTAGCGAGAAACTTTTTATAGGAGGAGACTTCAATGGCCATGTTGGCTCATCTAGCGGGGGTTTTGAGCGAGTGCATGGTGGTTTTGGATTTGGCAGTAGGAACCAAGAGGGTGAAGATATTTTGAAATTCGCTCTCTCTTTTGATCTCATGATTGCTAATACCTTCTTTAGAAAGAGGCAATCACATCTGATCACCTTCAGTAGTGGCCAACAGGCTAGCCAGATTGACTTTGTCCTAACTAGAAGAGATAGTAAACGAGATTGTGTTGATTGCAAGGTCATACCTGGAGAATGTGTCGTCTCACAACACCAGCTGTTGGTGTGCGTGTTTCGTCTTCGGGTGGTGAAGGATAAGAGAGCGAAGATTAGCAGGACGAAATGATGGAAACTCAAAGGAGATGCTTCACGGGTGTTTAAAGATAGCGTGATGGGAGAAGGAGCTTGGAATGTGGAAGGAGAAGCAAATGTCATGTGGAATGCGATGGCAACTTACATTCGGAGAGTCGCCACTGAGGTATTTGGGATAACAAGAGGAAGCAAGCGAGAACCCAAAGATTCGTGGTGGTGGAATGACGAGGTGCAAAAGGCTATCAAAGAGAAGAAGGAATGCTACAAACGCATGTACCGTCATAGAAGCGAAGAGAACATGCACAGGTACAAAGTGGCAAAGAAGACTGCAAAGAGAGCAGTGAGTGAAGCAAGGGGACGAGCGTACGAAGATTTGTATCAAAGGCTAAGTACAAAGGAGGACGAAAAAGACGTTTACAGAATAGCTAGGCTACGCGAGAGGAGGACAAGGGACTTCAATCAGGTTAAATGCATTAACGATGAGAATGATAGACTTTTGGTGAAGGAATATGAGATAAAGAATAGGTGGAGAGAATACTTTGATAAGCTTTTCAACGAAGAAAGTGATAGCTCTTCGATCGAGTTGGAAGACTTAGCCGATAGCACCAATAGACATTTTGTGCGGAGATTTCAAGAAGCTGAGGTAAAGGGGGCGTTGAAACGTATGAAATCAGGCAAGTCGGTAGGGCCTGATGATATTCCTATTGAGGCGTGGAGATGCTTTGGAGATGCAGAGATAAGATGGCTAACTAAGTTGTTCAACAATATTTTCAAATCAAACAAAATGCCAGATGAGTGGAGGAGAAGCATTTTAGTTCCAATCTTCAAGAATAAAGGAGATATTCAAAGTTGCACAAACTATAGAGGAATTAAGCTTATGAGTCACACAATGAAGCTTTGGGAGAGAGTTTGCGAGCAGCGTTTGAGGAGGTTGACAAGTGTCTCTAGGAATCAATTTGGTTTTATGCCAGGAAGGTCAACCACTGAGGCGATTTTCTTGGTTAGGCAACTTATGGAGAGATACAGAGAGCAAAAGAAAGATCTCCACATGGTTTTTATTGACCTGGAGAAAGCTTATGACAGAGTACCGAGGAGGGTTATGTGGTGGGCGCTAGAAAGGAAGAGAGTTCATCAAAATATATTACCCTTATTAAGGATATGTACGAGGGGGTTGTGACTAGTGTTAGGGCATGCGATGGTGAGATCAGAGACTTTCCAATTAACATAGGGTTACATCAAGGTTCGGCTTTGAGCCCCTATATTTTTGCATTAGTGATGGATGAAATCACAAAAGATATACAAAGGGAGATTCCCTGGTGTATGCTCTTTGCCGATGATGTTGTGCTGATTGATGAAAGTAGAATAGGGGTTAATCGACAACTGGAGTTGTGGAGGGAGACCTTGGAATCAAAGGGTTTCAGGCTTAGCAGAACTAAAACAGAGTATATGAAGTGTGAGTTTAGCAGTGTCAGGTCAGATGACGGAGATGTTACCCTGGCCGGTAGAGTAGTACCCAAGAAGGAATCGTTTCGATACTTAGGATCTATGTTGCAGTTTGATGGAGTGATTGATAAGGATGTTAGTTTTAGAATTCAAGCAGGATGGGTGAAATGGCGACTAACATCTGGCATTCTCTGTGATCAGAAGATTCCTCAGAAGCTTAAAGGAAAGTTCTATAGGACAACAATCAGACCTGCAATGTTATATGGTGCAGAATGTTGGCCTACTAAGAGGCAACACGTCCAGAAGATAAGTGTAGCAGAGATGCGAATGCTGCGTTGGAGCTGTGGGCATACCAGACGAGATCGGATTAGAAATGAGGATATTCGGGAAAAACTTGGAGTTGCACCTATTGAAGAGAAGTTAGTCCAATACCGCTTGAGATGGTTTGGACATATCCAACGTAGACCATACGATGCACCTGTACGCGCTGGAGATCTAGGTCGTGCCGAAGGCCCAAAGAGAGGTAGAGGTCGACCTAAAATGACATGGGAGGAGATAATAAAGAGAGATTTAAGTAACTGGAGTTTATCGGAAGAGCTGGTAGTTGATAGGAGTGCATGGAAATTGGCAATCCATGTACCAGAACCATAGTGTTTTTTTTTAGACTTTATTTCACGTTTACTGAACATTTTTACTTTTTATTTACTATTTTAAATTTTATTTCACTTTTATTGAACATTTTTACTTCTTCTTCTTACTATTATTATTTAAAAAAACCTTTATCGGACGACTTTTTATTTGATTGGTTATTTTAAACCGTTTATATATATATATATATATATTATCATCATTATTAATTTTATTTTATTTTAATTTTGGGTTCCATATCTAGCCAACCCCAACTTGTTTGGGATATATGGCTTTGTTGTTGTTGTTGTTGATTTAAATTTATAAAAGAAAAAATATATTAAACAATGACTTACATGATCTCATACTGCTTGAAAAATAGATTGATTCAATTAAAGTTCAATTTTTGAAAATCCAGAAAACTTCTTAGACAAACAGAGAAAGAAAACAAAATGCATATCCACTACTAGAAAGGGACCAAATAACGGTCTACCTTAACGACGGCTAGCGACGATCACAATAAGTGGCCATCACCAGCCGACACCAACCTAGGTATAACCCACTATCCAAAACAATCAGTTTTTCATTATCTCGCGCACAAAAAAAAAAAAAAACACTTTCCAGGGGTTGCCGCCGGTTGTCTCCCCTCCTCCATCCCGTTGCTGCTTCCCCTTCCAATTTCTATTTCATTTTATTGTTTGAGGTATGACATTTAATCCTAAATTGATAAATCCTAATTATTGTGTGTTTGCATAGTAGATTATTAGTTACTTTATGAATGTAGATAAATTCCTATGTTAGAAATTTAGGTGATTTTCGATTAGAAATCAATGAACATTATGTATTAATCGACGATAATATAGTGTACTAGTTGATCTGATGATATAATTAGTGGTTTGATTTTCCATTTTGTATTTAAAAATTAGTGTTAGATTTAAGTTAGAAAATTAAAGTATAATTATTAATAAGTATGTGCATTTATAACATTACGCGAATGCTAGATGCAATAATGTTTGTTATAGTTAATACGAAAATATTAATGGTTATATCAAATATATTCTAAAGTTTATAGTTTAGTTAAAAAAAATTAAGAAATAATATACTTAAATCGATGTTGCTAAAAAGTTAGAAATGAATTTAACAACGATAAATATTTTACTAAAATCCATTATTTTTAATATTTGGAAATAAATCTAACAAGAGCAAATATTATAAATTTGTTTTTCTCTAAAAAAAGTTGAAAATATCTTAACAACAGAAGATATCGTACTGAAATTGATTTCATAAACAATTCAAAAAAAAATATAAAAAAAATATTCTAATAAAATCGATTTTTTTACGTATAGAAATGAATTCAATAAGAGCAAACATCATACTAATTTTTTTGAAAAAAATTGAAATAATTATGACAATAGAAAATATTGTATTGGAACTGATTTCGAAAACAATTCAGAAATAATAATAACAACAAATATTCCAATCAATTCAATTTTCTAAGTTGTTAAAAAATAAAGCATTGATTATCGTAACAACAAACGATTTACAAAAAACAATTTAAAAAAATATATTAAGAAATGAATATTAGATTAGACAGAAGGTGGTGAATAGAAGTGAAGTATTATTGAGGTATGACAGTATGGTGTGTAAAACTTTTAGCCCCAAAAGGTTTTACTTTATTTTCAAAATACAAAAAATGTACTCCTTGGATGCAACTAATGCGCAGAAAAGAAGCATAGTGAAGCGCTGTTGAAATTTGATAGAAATGTAGTGTGTGAAGCCTTTAATCCCAAAAACATATACCTGTGTTATCGAAATCACTAGCATATATTTTTGAATCAAGAAAAATGTTCGATTATTATATCGACTGTAGTTGGATGTGTGAAGTTAGAGCTGGAGTGAAAGGCTCGGCGAAAACACATTTCTATAATTGTGTAAATGATTTTATTAGATTCGTAGTATCTAACAATCGAAATTACGGGGAACTTCGTTGCCGTGTAGTAAGTGCAAATTGATGAGGTTCTGAAAACCAGACACGGTTAAAGTACATCTGTATAAATCTGTTTAGTGCCAAATTATTATTTACGGAACCGTCATGGAGAAGTTGTCGTCAGATGTCGAATTAATTACGATGAATCCAATAGAAGATATGACGGAAGATCCAACACAATCAATGTTCACTACCGGTCAAATTGACGATGATGAGATCAATATCGAAAAATAACCGAATGTGAGGGCGAAAAAATATATAATTTATTGGCTTACGCTAAGAGACCGTTGTGAAATGGTTGTAAAAGTGGAACTGAATTATCGGTAACCGCTGAATATATCACTATGAAATCACATGCCATCCGATAATCTGATGTGCGATAGTCATTATAAAGCGAAAACACTAATATCGGCTTTTGGTCCACCATACCAGAAAATAGAAACTTGTATAAGAGGTTGCATGTTGTACTGAAAAGATGATATTAATCTTAGAAACTGCAAAATATGTGTGAGGGAAGATACAAACCAATCACCCCCAAACTATAAAGATTATATGCATCCTCAATCACTGCATGTCATATGCGATGACATAATGCAAGAACACCAGAAGATAGAATTTTGACACATCCATCGAATGGAGAAGCATGAGAACATTTTGATAGAACATATCCTACATTTATCTCAGAGAGTCATAACGTCAGACTTGTTTATGTACGAATGAGTTTTCACCACTCTGTTAGCAAATATTATGTGGTCTATTATCGTTACTCGTTATAATTTACCTCTGTGGATGTGCACGAAAGCTCCATATATGTTTCTCACTACTGTCGTTCCTACTCCTGATGATCCAACATAAGGCATCGATGCTTATCTATAACCATAAATAGAAGAATTGAAAACACTACGGATTGAAAGAGTTGAAACATATGACATTTCATATAAATAAATTTTTGTATGTTCACCTCTTTGTTATGGACTATGAGTGATTTTCCTGCATATGAAATGCTTTTAGGTCGGAGTACGGTTGGTCATCTAGCTTGTCATCATTGTATGGAAGAAACACGAGCATTTTCCTTATGGCATGAAAGGAAGATTTCTTAATTTGATTGTAATTGTTGTTTTCTACAGATCAATAATACTTTTCGAAGGGATAGAAATTTTAAAGCTAATAGAGAAGAGAATACGCAAGCGCCAAAGATTTGGTCAAGTGAAGAAATATATGAAATTGTAAAAGCGGTATCCAAGACACATGAAACTGGAGTACAGACTGAAATTCCCGGTAAATCTGACAAACAAAATATATTCTAAGAGCTACCTTATTAGAGAGATCTCCTACTTCGACATAATACCGATGTGATGCACAATAAAAAAATGTAATTGATAACGTGTTTAATACAGTTTTGAATGTTAAAGGAAAAACAAAAGGCGATATGAATTCAAGATGTGACATACACTTTTGTAAATGTCCTGAACTTCATATGAAGCCCAATGATAACAAAAAAAAATCCAAAGCATGCTATGAACAAGACAACAAGCAAACAAAACTCGTACTAAAATGAGTTGAGGCATTAAAATGTCCTGATGTGATTTCTTCTAATATCAATAGATGTGTTGACTTTAAAAACAATAAACAGTGGAACGAGAAGTCATGATTGTCATATCATAATGGAATATTTATGATGAGTAGTGTTCAAAGAACTAGTCTGTAAAAGTGTGGAGTGTTATAACCATGGTTCAACGTTTCGGCCGGTATCCCGAAATTTTGGAGGCACCTGACCGGTATCGCTGATCAACGGTCCGAAACCGACAAAGAAAATTGGTTTCGGACTAGAGACAAAAACTACGAACAAATCTAGAGCAAAAAAACAAAGCGGTGAAAAAATCGAATCTTATAGACAAAAGCATGATTATAGACCACTAAAATCATAAACATACTTACCATATCAAATAAAGTTAAATTATAGCCTCGGTTGATTATTCCCTTTCAGAAATCAGCTTACAGTAATTTAGTAATTTTGCTTCTTCCTTATTTTTGTGCCCGATCGAACGATCGTCTTATTTTTAGCTTTGAGCGATGAAATGTTTTCTGTCTACAGAGCGTCGGCTCTTTTTTTCTTCTTTTATCGATGTCGATGATAGAAGTAATGAAGGATATTATCCTAATCAACAAACACAAAATTACTAAATATTGTCTTTGTTATTAATAAATTACTGAAATTGAAATCTGAACTGAAACCAAAACAAAACCGAAACTTTCGAAATTTACGAAATCATCTGAAATTGACAAAATTTCAAATGACCGAAACCGAGTTCTCGAAACTTGGTTATAACAGAGTTAAATCTATTTTATAAACAGCTTCGTTCGACAACATTAAAAATTGATCATCTACGTAAACTTGAAGTAGAAATCCCAATATTGCTTTGCAAACTGGAGAAAATATTTCCTTCAGTGGAGCATTTACCTGTTCATCTTCCATCCGAAGTTATTCTTCAAAGTCCAGTGCAATATGGATAGATGTATCCTTTTAAGAGATAATAAGAAATATCAGTAAAATTTGTGTAAGTTTAAAATTCAGACTTACATAAATACATATAAATTGATTAATTTTGTAATAGGTATTTGAATCATTTGAAGAAAAAAATATGACAAAAAGCACAAGTTGAAGTTCGATTTGCAAACCTTATGTTGAAGAAGAAGCTACGTTCATTTCTTCTCATACTTCAATGACCATGTAAACTTATCATTTGTAAGTGGTCCACGTAATGATGAAGCAATGGAACAAGATTTTTGTCCGATAATGATATCTATTTTTAGACAATATGGATGATCTACTGGAAAATGTGTTGAAATATGGTTAGACGACAGAGATCAACGTGTAGCATACACATATTCTTCTAAATTGAGTTGAAGTCGCATCATTTGTTAGATATTTAAGTATTAAAAATTTCATATTTATTTCAGTTATAACTACATCAGGTGTTAGGTAATAATAAACTCATGTATGTTTGCAGTATTTACGAATCACATAATCCATGTGGCGTTTTCAGTAAAGATTTTGCAAAATGGTTTTCGGAATACGCTTATGATCCAATAAACTACATAGACGATGAAGGTTTGCAGCATCTTACACTCGAACCAAAATGAAATGTCAAGACGTATCCAATATCATTTGCCAATAAATTTAAATTCAACACCAAATACCATAGTAATGAAAGATTAACATATAACAGTGGTGTATTTGTCAAAGGTAACGACGATCTAGAAAAACATATAAAAGACTTATACGGCGTCTTAACACAAGTTTTAGAGTTGATATGTTATATACAACCTATTGAAATTTTTGTTTTATTCAAGTGCAATTGATTCAAAATGTTCCTGGTACTAAAATCAACGTGCAAGCTTATAGAAATAAAAAACACATCACATTATAATAAGTACGATCCTTTCGTATCAACCAAGGAAGCATAACAAGTTTATTTTGCTTCGTAATCATCCGTAAAAAAAGGATAAAGCTGATTGATCTGCTGTAATTAAAACAAAGACAAGGTTTACGTTTAAAGGAATTACTATTTCAGAAGATGCGGCGTATCAAACGGATATATAGCAAAAGGATGAAATAATAATAATTGATGATATTGATTTAGGTTCGACGAACGATGAATCAGATGCTTTAGTCATGGTTTGAGGTCTCGTCCGAAACCATGAGATCCCACTGTTCTCGTTCCAGTTCCGACAGTCATCGGGACGAAACAATGGCAGATTCTCGTTTCGATTCGTAAAGGGGGAAAAAATTAAATCGTGATTCGGTATCAAGAGAAAGAAATCGTATCAAGCAAATCGCGAAAATCAATTACCTCCAACCAAAATCGAGCTGCAACTTTGAGCGATTCGTGTTTGCCTGCACCAAAATCGAAAGCCTTTTTGAAGCTGAAGTTGACTGAGCAGTATTATCTTAAATTCTTACATTTTTTTAGTCGATGACGGCTTGGTCTGCAACGAAGAAGACAGACTGGATTAAGAAAAGATAAGCGTAGAGGCATTTTGAAAGGGTTGCTGAGTTGGGTTGACGTTAATTGGGCTGCTGATTTGAATTAAACCTGCTAAATTAAATATTTATACAATGTAATGGGGGCCCCTAATTAAATTTGTTGTAAGGCCCTGTTTAACTAAGTGGGTCTACTTTGTTTACATAAATTTTGATTTGTAATGTTCAATTTAATATAGCCTAACTAATAAAAGTATAAAAGTTTGATTTTTGGACCGAAATCGAAACGACCGAAACTAGTAAATTTTCGAATGACTAAATCTGAGACCGAAACCGAGTTTTCGAGCCTTGGTTTAAATAGAAGCATTTGAGAGTACATAAGAACATGATATAGAGAACGAGACTGAATCCGAAAACAACGAAGACTGATAATATTAGTATCATTTGTTGTATACATATATTCTGAATTTTAACTATGTTGTGAGTTATGTTGTACAATGCTATGTTTTCTAATAACGGTATTAAAGTTTATGAGTTGATGCAGTGAACCTATATAATGTATGTACCGAGTTTATGGATTGATATATTGTATGCTATTATTACTTCCATTTGACAATGAATACGCTAAATGTTATGTGTTATCATTATACAAAATGATATGTTTGTGACCGATTTATCTACTAGGCGACTGCCCGTCCACTCTTCTGCAAGTGCGAGTGGAATAGCACCAGATTTACGTCTGATCGCAGAGCTCGTACCCAAGAGTGCAGGGTATGTATCTAATTTAGTAAATGCCTATTTAAAATTTATTAAATGCTTACATCGTACTTTTTGTACGGGCTTTAAGGTCCAACCTGCAGATTTTATATTATCTATTTCCAAATTGGCCTATATCAACAGGCTGACATACAGTTGGCTCTATTGGGATGACATTCCTGCTCGGATCAGGAATGTCATTCTCGCAGAGATTTTGATAAGTATAAATTTATTTTTCACTTTAAATTTATATAGAATATGTAATACAATTTATTTTTTAACACGCAGGTTGTTGTTTTGGGTTCAGCTCGAAGATATATCTTTCTAAACCATTGGAACCATACACAAAGCTAAAAAAGCAGGAAAGAATCTTGTATGGATGAGCGAGGATGTTTGGTTAAGTTTTCTTCGATTGTGAAATAATCCCGTGGTGAGGGTAAGTTTTTAAACTCATTTTTGATTTCCGTTTTGTTTCATGTTTCGTATATCAGTTAAATTAATTGTATAATTAAATTTATGGGAGGTTTCAGAGAAAAACCAGTAAAACAAGAATAAAAATTCTGCTTTACGCCAGGGTGGCTTTAAGTTTTTCTCGTAGTATCAATGGAAATTGATACGTATGATAAATTGCATTTATAAGTAGTTGTAACATTATTTAATCATATTGGTAACATCGTTCATTTGTACCATTTCAGATGTCGACTCTACAGCGGGAGCCTACACTTACTGAGGTGTTTATCTAGACTCATGTGGTCGAGCAGACCGATAAGGGTAGCATCTCCTATACCGGGAAGGACGCTAAGTCCAAGCGTGCCACAACACCAAAAATGGGTGTCGGTAACGCTTATAACCGTGACTAATTAATTTTATAACGGTTATAACCGTCCTCCCAGAGTGCGTGGCAGTTTTTTATTACGGATATTATAACAGTAATAACTGTTACCAGCAATATATTTTATAACGCTTATAACCGTGACAAATGGATTTTTTTCTCACTTTTATTACCGTTAAGAATATGAAAATTATAACCCTTATAAACGTGGCTGGTAAAACATTTATAACGCTTATAACTGTGACTAAAAAGAAACTCATAACATTTATAACCGTAATTAAATTTCCAAAACATGAAACAGTCAAAAATTACAGCAATCATAAATGATATATTGCAGCATGAAACAATTCAGTTTTCAGCAGCATATATACAAAAAATATATATTAATTTATCTCCTGAAGAAAGATTAACATGAAAAAATATCAAAATTCATCACATAAACATATGCCATAAATAACAATCATCATAATACTAAATTACCTCAAAGTATCACAACAATGTTAAATCATCACAAGCTAGAAACAAATTAAGAAGCTTATAAATGAAAAATTAAAAAGCATACACATAACTTTGAAGTAGCAACAACTATTGAGTACTTTTATCCGTTGGGGAGGAGAATTTGCTTCTTTGTCTTCTGTTTGTCTCGATGAACCAACCGTCATTCTTCACAATTTGCCTTTATAGCTGATGTCTTCTGATTCAAGTGTGCAATTTACTTCAGCAAATGTAAGCAAACATAGCATAATTAAAATACTTCTAACCCTCTATGATCATGAATAAATTACTTTAGCGAGTGCAAAAGTTTAAGATTACATAAAAATAAGTTATGATTAACATAAAAGAGCATGTTTTTGCCTTCTGTTTTAATATATATGAACCATGACTGTAAGGGGGAGGCTTTTTCTTGGTATACATGTATAAACTTAGGCAAACACACAATCTACATCGTTCTAATAACAATTACATAGACTTGCAATTTATAATAAGTTATAATTGTTTCCTTGTCTTTTTCACGCGCTATTCCAATATTTTTCTTCACAAAAAGATGGAAAATATCTTTAGATGCTGCATACTAAATGTGATGATACATCTACTACACAGTTCGTCTCAAAAATTTTGCCCATGTAAAAAAATAATTTGAAACATAATGCAGCAAAAAAATCAATTAAAAAAATGGTTAATTGTATATAGTAGTAAAGCCATAAAGCAACAGCAACTTGGTCATGGCTGAGGTAATAAAGAAGACACTGACAACTTTAGATATGTGAATATGATGCATGTGAATTAGAGGTATGATCAAGCAAATGTTGGAATATGACTACTATGATGGACATACTGATTTTGATAGCTTTGGCCATACTAATGTTTTGACAATTTGTGTGAACTATTTTCTGTTGTAAATATGTCTTACTTGTGCAAAGAAATAAATATTGATGTTAAAATGAACTATAATATGGATTTTTTGTAGCAGCTTCAAAACAGGACTTCACAGACACATTCAAAACAAGTCTAATTTCAAAACATGCCTACTATGATGGATATACTAACGTTTATTACCTCTAATTTCAAAACAGGACATCACAGACACATTTAAAACAGGTCTGACCTAATTTATCTTGAAAAAAATAATAATATGGCTGCTGCAACAAAGCAGCAGCACATGCAGCGGTTTCTATATAGATTTAAACAAATTATAATCCATCATTTTTTTAACATACCTCAACCTTATCTTCACTCATTCCTTCCTTCCATGCTCGATCAAAAAGTCCATGTAGATAGCAAGATCTAGATCCTGTAATTGGTGAATATTAAAAGTATGCGACTAGTAGAAAATACATTGCACAAAATATTAAAAAGGTAAAAAAACGATACGGGCATGGCTTTAAGGATATGTACAAACAATATATGTTGATAAATATCCCTCAAGGAGATTCACATTAGACTGCGCCTTACAAAACGCATAGAGTACGTAACTTGCAATAGAAGAGGAAAAAACTCTTTAACATCAACAAAATTGCATCGTACAAACTTACAACCTGAATTTTCTAGGCTTAGATTTAAATACTGATAAATCTTGTTTGACTGAAACTGCAAGTTATAAATCTATAGAGAAACTGTTTGCAATCAACAAATTTGCAACTCGCAAAATCACCAATTGAAGTTTTCAGGCTGGTGATTATTTATATCATTAAACCGAATTTTGATTGAAACTTCACAAGCAAGCAAGGAATATGTGTAAAGAATTAAACAACATTACCTTTACGTTCTCGAATCTACACCAAGAACTACGCAGCCATCGTAGGTAACCCCAACGATTGTCGTCCCACCAGCATGTAGGCATAAGTTTGAAAGACTGCTTAATATTGCATTTTTCTAAAAATAAAGAAGCCATTAAAGGAAAATCCAATACTGTGGACCATCAAAATTTGGATAGTTAAAGTTCTAAGCTTGCGTTAAAGATCCAAAAATATTCTTAACAGCTAGAAAAATAATTGATAGCTTAAGATGGGACTGTTAAATTAGCTTCAAAGATTTCATATCAGGTACATGGTGTATGACTGTTAATTATTACATTAGACACAACTCTATTTTTTTAACATACCTGAAGTTACTTACAGTTTTGGGCAGTAATCATTCACTTACATGGCTTATCATTGGTGTAGTAGCCTTTGTGTCCTTGGCAGTTGATAGAAGAGGTTTCTCATATCTATATGCATAGTGATGCCTTTATTACAACTACATCTCTTGATATCGCCGTATCGGGTGGTATATATGTGGAGTTTCCAACATCTACAAGCACGGTGAAAATTTATCTTTGGTTACTGATCTCGATATCGGAAGGTATACATGGAGTTCTTGATAACCTTGTACATTGAGATTAATGCTGGAATCTATACAAGAAAGACTCAAGCAGTTGTATATTTTGAATGATGTGATGCACCTGGAAAAGCACACATTATTTTTAGCGTTGTAAGTATTCATAGTTAAATCCTAATAGAAGTTTGGCAAAACATTCTTCTGGTAATTTTAGATCAGCATAATTTTAGCAATCCATGCTTAACGGTTAAGACCAAATCAGATCGTAAGGGAGCAATATAGAGAATTTTGCATATTTTTGTAGCAAATTTATACTTGAAAATACCTCTTATGCTTGAGTTTAAACATGACAATGCCTGTTCTCAAATCTGCCATATATGTAGAAAGAAACAGTGTTCCAAATTCCAACACTCAAACTGAAGACAACAATTTTGAGACTTTCAACTTCAAGATCAAGTCTGGACATAAATGAAAAGGAAAATATTATTCAAATGTAAACTACCACCCAACTTTTATAATATACTTTTAAGAACAAACAAATTCATGTTCATTAGATAACTAGTTAAAAATTGTAGATACTATCTTCACTGCATTATCATGATCTGATGAGGTTATGCGTGTACTGTGTGCATACTCTAAATAATATGACAAATGCATGCATTTAATTATTTGCAAAACTAACAACTACAAATAAAGAAGTTGCATTATCCAATATGAGAATACAATTTATTCTTGCTATAATTAGCTTTTTAAAACTGCAATGATTTAAAGCGATAATTCGAAACCAAAAGTATTCCAAATAGCTTCATTAAATCCAAAACATATATATATATATATATATATATATATATATGTGTGTGTGTGTGTGTGTGTGTGTGTGTGTGTGTGGTGTGTGTGTGTGTGTGTATGTGTGTATGTATGTATACACACACAGACATAAGAACACATGTAGAAGTGAATATCAAGACTTGTAGCAAGAAGAGAAAACGAAATATAAAAGAGTGGCCAACCATGCATAAAGTTACAGGCAAAACATGAAACCAAATTGTAGGTGGGGTCCATCCAAATTAAAGTAAAAGCAAATGGCACACTAATGAAGACAAAAAACGCATGAAGAAAACCAACGCATGGGTATCAAGGTAAGTAAACGTTGTATTTAAGACAAGGCACAAGCTGGCTAATAAGGAAATTATGCTATTTCTTAGGTAAACAATTTAAACTTTCCCTAGTGGTAGCTCCCTTTTATCTTCAAAATCTTTTCATGTTTCAAAGTGTATACATATAAATGGATTCATAAATATTTAGCAACTTGTAGAAACTAAGAGTTGGAGAATAAAAGAATATACTTTTCTCTACATGCATATGATCTAAGCTTAGCAGCTCTTAAAAAAGGAAAATAGTAACACTCAGTCTGAAACAAAAGATTTTCAATTAGCATCTTTCGAAATATAAAAGTATAAGATTAGTTAAATGTAGTAACAATTATGTGAAGCTTTCATAGCAAATGAATTTAACCACCAAAGTAATGCAAAGTCTGGAAAACAGCCACTACCACTATTGCAAAGCAACTAAATAACAAAGTGAGGAGGTACCACAATGACAGAGGAAGAAAAAGCATTGGAACTCCTTGTTCCAGACTCCAACGGTTGACTGGTCATCTCCAACAAAACGACCAATGGGTTACTTGGAGCAGCTCGCTCCTGGTGTGATTCTTCACACCGTCAAAAAAATTGAGATGTTAATTGTTAAATAATTTAACGAAATTGTGAGATAGTACATATTCTAAATTGCATTCAAATTGACCAAAAAAGGAAAGAACTAATGACATATAAAACAAAGCCTATAAATAGCAACTCACATAAATCCATGTATGAAGGAATTGACACTAAATCATTTAACTTAGAGATTTTGAATAAAAAGGGAGGAAACTAATGACATATAAAACAAAGCCTATTATTTAGCAGCTCGCATAAATTTGTTTATGAAGGAATTAGCAGTAAGCTATTATTTAAATGGAGGCCGGCATTTCATTGTCATATATGCATTTCTCAATATCCAACTGAAATGGCGGACATAATTATAAAAAGCTAAGTAACAACTAAAACATAAACATTTATTTTTCAAACATAAAAACCAATTATTATTTTCCATATATGGCAAATGCGCCTTTTTTATCGCAAACCTGAAGTAATAAATATTAATTGTATTCTTGACGGTAGTAAACTTATTAGCAGTCCAGACTTACTATATTTAAAAAAGAAAAAAAAGAATGAATTTAGAAATGAATTACATGCTATATCGCAAACATGGCTTCCTCTGTTGTCTCTCTATCTTTAGGTTTTAGTGCCTCGGACCCATACATGATTCTAGCATCTATAACCCTCTTTTTCTGCATGATATCATTGATCCTTCCACGTGATGTTTCTAAATCTCCAAGCAAATTATTGCTTTCCTCGTCTTCGAGCTTAGATAAACTGCAACTGTCAAAGTCAGAAGATAATGAATGAAAATGGAATTACAGGATACAATTATTAAATGCAGAAAATGAAAACATAAAAGAGAGAATGAAGGTTTCTTCCCGTGAAGAACATAATGTCTATTTTAAGAGGAAAAGTTGGTTAAAAATATCAGGCTGTAGAGTCTAAATTAGAGCTGCCATAATAATTTTAGCCAGACAAGGATAACCAATGAAAATGAGAAAAACTGTTGAATTGAACATTTCTAGAGATAATACTAACTCGTCTTAAAAGCAGTGTTGATGATATTCCTATTTTCAGCAAATTTCTAGCCTGATACTATTTGGTAATATTAAGGAAAATGACACTAATATTTACATTCAAATGTCAGAAAAATTTCAGCCCATAACTGTCAAAATATGAATCACGGCAATAAGCAGTCTTAAATAGTCAATACCTTCTTGAAAAATCTAATGCATGATACCAAATCTGTGTCTCCTTCCAAAGTTTAGTCCAGTACATGTAATATGTTAATAAATTCCTGTATTAAATATTCACCAGATGAGACTGTAGTAGACATAATCTTAATGTGAGGTGAATGACAACAATGCACATAGGTACAATATATCAACGCAGTTGACAAATAAACTCCATATTAGTTACAAGGTCATACAAATTATGGTTAATGATTAAACTCCATAAACAAGAAGTCAACAATTTTTTCAAAACTTGATTGCAAATAAATAGCAACCTATGTTCCTCCGGTTAGAAATATCCTACCTTGCGCTAGAAATATCCGATGTTCCTCTGGTTGGATGTCAATTAGAAAAATGTACAAGGATACTAGGATAATCAATCCGACAGCAAAAAACAACCAAAGACAGACAAGAGTCCCTTAAAAAGGAATAAAGCAACAAGACATAAACCATAATCAAACATTCAGTAGATCATTGATATAACAAAAAATTTCCTAGCAATGGAAAAGAAAAAACTGAATCAGAAGATACATAAATCGATTTACAGAAGATAGCTGCTGAACAAATACAAGATGAAATGCAGAAAATGGAGACAAGACCATATTTAGACGAAGCATAGGAACCCCATACTAATAATATATAAGCCTTGAATGCCAAATGTAGCAACAAGTACAACAAAATGCAAGTGAGAAAAAACAATTCCAGGTTAGTTATACCTGGGAACCAGATAAGAAGAGATATTATTTGAATTTGAAGCAACTCAATCACAAGATGTTGCTGATAATCTTAACTATAACAATATAACTTATTTGTACTATACTCATGTTAAAAATCTGAGCATAAATGTGCACTGTAAGGAAATTAACAATATCTAAGGCTGTGATGGTTTTCAAAAAATTATACTCTTTGATTGCTAGCTCAATTATTTACCAATGATAAGATATCAGGGATATACAATTTTATAACAAATGAAGTAGACACCGAAAAACAAAATCAATGATGGAATACTCTCGTGGCACCCAGTGAAGTACGTACACTTCAGCCTCAAACAACAACAGCCAGCTTTGGATAACAACAAAGGGACAACAATTAAAGCACAAATAAGCGCTATAAGGACATAAATTAAGAACGTCCCAACCTCAACTCTATGTTCAGTATCAATAAGGGAAAGTAAGGCATAAGATCGACAAAACACACCTACAACAAGCAAGCTGAAAAGAGCCATAAGAAACCCCGCTTCGAAAACCCTAGATTGAAATTCGAAATAGGTAGAAACCAATACAAATTCAAATCAGTTAAATACCAACAGAATTAGAATATACCTTGATTTCGAATAGTGATGAACCCTAGATCCTAACGCGAACGGCGATGCCACTTCCAACCCTAGCTGTCGAACGTGAACCTTAGATCTGAGTGCTAATCCTAGTAATCGACGTGAAACTCGAATCTGAAATGCGAATAAAAGGAATGAGTCGAATCAAGAATTGCGAGAAAGAGGAACCGAAATAAGGTGGAATGCGTTAGAAGCGAAGGCAAGACGAGCAAGTAAAAAGAAAAATGGTAATTACGATGCTCTCACAGATGTTCGAAATATTTACAAAATAACCCCAAGTCATAACGGTTTTAAACGTTATTTGCCTTTATCACGGTTATTTTTGTTATAAATTTATCATGGTTATAACCATGACAAATTGTACAAGAAAAAATGTGACAAAAGAGCTTATTTGGTGTTGTGTGCGATGGTAAGTATTCGTAATATTTTATATTTCACATTGTTCATTTGAAATTGAATATTTAACATGTGAATTAACTGTTTGCTATCGCTGAAGAGATATCAGGCGGAGATCGCTCAAATGACGTAGTTCTCAAGTCGTGACCTGACCCTAGAGGAGTGCAATCGCATTCTGGACATCATTATTGACCCGTCTACCCGGAATAGGTGGTATAATTTAGGAAGCATAAAGGTAAAGTGTTTTATTAACTAAGTTATAAATAAAATTTAATTCTGAGTTCTAATAGTGCAAAATCCTGAATTTCCTAGTAGTGCAAAACCAATACTTGATTTAAGTAGTTTGAACTATTTTAAGTAATCTATGCACCTAGATATTTTTACTAAGAAATTTTGTTTTACTTCAGATCTAACACATTAATTGATATACATTTTTACCAAAAAAAAAATATATTGACAATCAAAAAATGTGCATATCTATAATAAGTAGTGTCATCTATACATGTGACCTTGATTGTGAAGTCAAAAGAAGCACCGGTACACTAATTAGTTGTACAGATTAAAATTCACCATAATTACATAGTCAAAACAACTTAACATATTCAGTATTGATTCTTGCAAGTATACCATCTTAAATATAAAACAGAAATGATGATACATTTGTGTTGTTTGAGATTATTATATCAACCTAAATTACAGGTAGCGATGACCCAGGCTTCTTATAGGAGATTCCAACAGGAGGAGATCACCATGCTTCGTCAATAGGTGGCTGAGTTGTAGGATTAAAGAAATAGTGGACTGACTACCATGCTCGATGATTGGATCACTGCATTTTTTTCCCGAGCATGGGAGGATGCCTGGAGGTGAAGATGAGTCAGACGATGATAAGGAGAATGATGGAGACGATCATGTACCTGTGTGTTTTTATTATTTTGTCTTTTGTAAATATAAACATGTGTTTATGGAACATTCATGTGGATGGTTTTTTGATATGTACGAGTTGTTGATATGTTGGTTTGTTATGGAATGTGTAATGTTAGTATTTGTGGTTTATACGTTAGTTTATGGTATATGAGTTGGTTTGTGGTATATATGCTGGTTTGTGTTATGAATTTGAGTATATATGATATGTCGGATTATTGGATATGAAAATGTGTTATGAAATTGATCGTACATGAGCTGTGAAGTGAATGAAATTAATGGATATGAGTTTTGTGGCCGAAAAGTGAAATATAATACTATTAAACAACAAAACTGTTTCAGGTTCGCGACTGCTAGCGACAATGTTGTGACCACATAAAGTAGGATAGCTACGGCCGGCTACGCCCTGTTGTTCCAGGCTTGCTACGATTGACGACGGCTTGTTCGTGCATGTTTCCACGCAAGGGTTGGCGACGACCTGTGACACAGGTTAAAGAGACAACAAGTTGTCACGTGCCCCAACTAGCCATCGCCAAACGTATCTAGTTTGGTTACGAAGCCGAACGCTAGATGTATCGTTATTTGGTCAGCATCATGTTAGATAACGATGACTTTTAACCAGTGTAGTCAATAGCGAGTAGCACAAGGCTTGCACTATGTGCTATAGCACATGCTATTTGGTCCTCTCTTTTTTTGCATTTTTAATAACTAATCAGGTATATTATATCTAACTGAAATTTAATTCTATGTTTTTGCATATTTCATGCCATATCCAAACCCTTCTATACTCCAAGCATAAAAACTATCATACTTTATGTGTGTATTAAATATTTGTTGATGTAAAATGCAATTATATTAGAGAAATTTTAATAATTTTATATTATACATTAAAAATATTTGATGACTCATAATATATTTGTCTTGTAGAATTTAAAATCTAGTCTTATATTGTGAATTATAATAAAATTTATTCTTGTTTTGTGAATAATGATGATAAAATTATACAAACAAAATGCATGAAAAATACAATTTTGCATAAACTGTAAAATATTTTCTAATGACAAGAATTAAGTAAAAAAAATATAAACAACAAAAAGCAACGAAGTAAAAATAAAAAAGTCAAAAACTATAATTATAAGCAAGTTATTTTATGTTTAGAGATCTCATTTAGAAGAGAAGGAAATATTTTGATACTTTAAGGATAGCAAAAAAATTGTTGTCCAGCATACTAGACATATTGGAATTGCTTTTAGATATTGCATGCATCTTGTTTTTGATGATGCTCAAACAAACAAAAGAGTCTCTATTATTTCTAGATATTGGATCTAATAGCCTAAACCAAAGAACATAGATATAGAATGGTGTAACTGAAAAACGGTCCAACCAAGTCAAGTTCTCAGTAAAAAAAAAAATTTGTGAAATGCGTGGTGAGACCAGAGACTTTCCAATTAACATAGGATTACATCAAGGTTCGGCTTTGAGCCCCTATATTTTTGCATTAGTGATGGATGAAATCACAAAGATATACAAAGGGAGATTCCTTCGTGTATGCTCTTTGCCGATGATGTTGTGCTGATTGATGAGAGTAGAATAGGGGTTAATCGACAACTGGAGTTGTGGAGGGAGACATTGGAATCAAAGGGTTTCAGGCTTAGCAGAACTAAAACAGAGTATATGAAGTGTGAGTTTAGCGGTGTCAGCTCAGATGATGGAGAGGTCACCCTGGCCGGTAGAGTAGTACCCAAGAAGGAATCGTTTCGATACTTAGGATCTATATTGCAGTTTGATGGGGAGATTGATAAGGATGTTAGTTTTAGAATTCAAGCAGGATGGGTGAAATGGCGACTAGCATCTAGCATTCTATGTGATAGGAAGATTCCTCAGAAGCTTAAAGGAAAATTCTATAGGACAGCAATTAGGCCTGCAATGTTATAAGGTGCGGAATGTTAGCCTCCTAAGAGGCAACACGTTCAAAAGATAAGTGTAGCAGAGATGCAGATGTTGCGCTGGAGCTGTGGGCATAACAGACGAGATCGGATTAGAAATAATGATATTCGGGAAAACTTGGAGTTGCACCTATTGAAGAGAAGTTAGTCCAATATCGCTTGAGATGGTTTGGACATATCCAACTTAGACCATACGATGCACATGTGCGCGTTGGAATTATAGGCCGCGCCGAAGGCCTAAAGAGAGGTAAGGGTCGACCTAAAATGACATGAGAGAAGATAATAAAGAGCGATTTAAGTAATTGGAGTATATCTGAGGATCTGGTAGTGGATAGGAGTGCATGGAAGTTGGCAATCCACGTACCAGAACCTTAAGTTTTTTTTAAATTCTGTTTGATTATTTTAGATTTTATTTCACTTTTGTTGAACCATTTTACTTTTTATTACTATTTTAGACTTTATTTCACTTTCATTGAACCTTTATTTTTTATTTTTTTTGTAAAAAAACCTTTATCAGACTTTTTTTAGCTGTTTGATTATCTTAAACCCTTGTACATATTATTATCAGTATTATTTCTTTTTTTTTTTTTTGGTTCCATATCTAGCCAACCCCAACTTGTTTGGGATATATGGCTTTGTTGTTGTTGTTGATAAAACTTGACGGAACACTAGTTAAAGCAATATGCAAACCATAGAAGGAAAAAACATGCATGCAGAATCAGAAAACATTGTAGATAGTATTGCATCTCAATGGGTCTAGGCTTAAAATCAAATAGCGCGCTATTTTGCGTTTCAATAAAATAGCGCGCTATTTATGCGCTATAAGGAAACCCCGCTATTTAAGGTTCTATAGCGCAGAGCTTGCGCTATGCGCTATTTGACGCTATAACGCGCGTTTGATAACACATCTTTTAGCTATGGTTTTTCGACATATTGAATTTTATTAGTGACCATTGTTAAGTTGAAAACTAAAAGCGAGTTCTTTGACGTATTGAATCATAAGCAAATATAATCTTTTGGTTCGTCTGCAATGTTCCAAAATTTTCCTTGTATGCAAACAAGAGGTGGAGATAAGGGTGTAAACGGGTCGGACCGGACCGGACAGAGGTGTGTCATAGACCTGTCATATAAGGGATTCAAACGGACACGGTTCAAAGACCATATAACCTCAGATCGAGACGGACTGTTCTGTCCGATATAGCCTTGGATAATAGATAAACATCGAACATTTTGGATCGGACCGAACACTGGTGTGTCCTAGTCATGTCCTATAAGGGAATCGTATAGACACGGACCGAACACCATATAGCCTCGGACCATGCCGGACAACGGACCATTCTGTCTGATATACAACCCTAGGTGGAGAGTTCGAACCAAACATCAACGTCTATTTTCAAATAGAAATTCTGAAATATAAATGAAGTTACAAGTTCGAAACTTCATTCCAGTAAAAATATTACAAATACTTATAATTTTCAGCTTAACTTTATCCAAGCTATGTAGGAATTTTGAATTTTATTAGTGCAAGAACTTTTTAAGATGCATATGTGTTACATGTGCCATAAAATGTCATATATACACATATATACATATACACATTTTCATGTATGCATGTATCTGTGCGTATTTATGCATTTTCTTAGTGGTTTTTTAACCTTAATGTTAAAGCTAAATGATCTTATGATATCCTATTCCAACATACTATGCCAATGACCTACCATATATGTTCATACAAACAAATGAAGTGTAACAAACCGTGATTTTGACTAATTTAGATTATCAAATTTTACGAAATTTTACATGATATTTATATGAAATTAAGATATTATGATTTTTAAATGAAATTGATAAGCTTGTATTCTTAATAAAATTAAGATAACTTTTGATGATATTATGTTGTGTATGCCTAGTTAATTTAAAGGAGTAAAATTGATTATGTTCTATTCGATTTCTATAATGTTGTAACGTAAGTCAATAGTAAAGTGATAAAACAATGATTTTCCAAAAAAAATGTTTCTTTTTGAAAATAATTTTTAAAATTTTATAACAAAAATGTCCACCTTCATTTCATTAAAATTTGATTTAGCTAACTTCGTTCGAGTCGTTTTGTATAAATGGCAAGTGGTTATGGTAACGAATGTAATGAAATAATGAATTTCACACGGGAAACAAAATATCAGTTTTTAGTAGAGTATCACGTGCACAACGACACACTGATCACAATGACATTATTTCGTATGTTTGGACGCTTTGTTTAGGAATGGTTCGGATTTTAGTTTCAGTGTACGTAGTTAATAGGGCTATCTCGTATCCAAATATATAATTGGTCTTGGTAATGAATAGGCCGTATACCAAACGTGAACGAGAAATAAGCACAGTACGTTCAGATTTGAGTTGCCTTGTATTTTATCACTTATTTCATTATTATTTTTCCTACAGTTATATTCTCCATCATTTTATACGTACGTGGATGTTTTGAAAAGGAGCAGATCTATTCCATTTTCAACTGTATACTCCACTACTTCTCTCTCCTGTTCTTCTACTTCATCATAAACTAGCAGCATCTATGTCTTAAAAAAATTCGAAAGATGTAAAAAAGGGAAGCAAAATCAAAACTTTAGCCACGGCACAACATCGTTCACACCACGCCCTCACCTCCCCAACCCGACATCGCCACATCCTGCTACCCTTCGCCCGTCCATCCACCTCCGTCACCGCCTCCACCTTTCTTCTCACGTCCCTTCGCTCGACCCGGACTCCACCATAAACGCCACAGCCTCCGTCGAAACTGCTTCCACCACCTTTTGGCTCCACTCCTGTAGCCGTTCACCTCACCAAGATCTACACCGCCACTGTTTAGTCCGTTTGTGCATACCTCCGACCGATTCGCAGCAGCATCTGCCACTGTCATCACCTCCACCACATTCTCCTTCCCCGAGCAAAGCTTCACCATACACTGTCATGCCACTCTCCTCCCATTCCCTTCTTCTCCGACCCGACAAATAGCTAAATGCACCGGCTTCCATCCTCCTTTCCCGCGGTCTGATTTTCCCTTAACCTGAGCTCTTGCCTGCGTAGTCTCCAACATCATCAGGCCCTTCCGGAAATCCACGGTTTGGCAATACAAAAATATAGATATGAAGTATTAGGTTGAAATGGTAAAATGACAAAAATGATCCAGCATCATTGGCAGCTGCATGCATGAATATGAAAGTGCAGTTGTACTAGGGTAACATTTTTGAAACGGATCAGATCAAAATGGTAAATGGTGGGAGGGATTGGCAGTTCCATATGTGGAGACAACGACTAGTGAGAATTCTTCCTATGTTGATTGCTCACTTCCAGAGTTTGGAAGCACTGTCCTGTAGCATCAGCCAAGCATAAGGGAAGCCCATGATAGTTTGCAAACTGTTCCGATGTTGGTACGTGTATCCGCTATGTATGTGTCATTATTCGTACTACACGAATTCTCTCAAGCACAAAGGTGAGTGTTTAAATCGAGCTCGCTACTTATATATTCTTATGCTAAGTAAAAAAAATTGGTTCACAATAAATAGGTTGTTATGCCAGTTAGTTGATTAAAACGTCGAGATGATTTAAATTAATTTGTATGATTAAGATTATTGCTAGTTGACACCCGACATTAGAATTGAATTGTATTGATTGGTTATTAGATTTATATCTAATAATTATATTCAAAACTAAATTGTATTTGTCGTGTTGGATTTAAAATGAATTAGACGAATATTTTGGTCATTTTAATCGAATGTAGAAACTGGTTTGAATTGAAATTATTAACATGCGTTATTAAATTGGAATATATTGAATTTCACGATATTGTGATTCATTGAATTAAAATTTAATAGTATCGCTACACTACTAGAAAAGGCTGGTATTCCAATACCTGTTTTCCAACGGTTTCCAACGGCTCCTTAATAGCCGTTGGCGGGCGTTGGAAGCCGTTGGAAATGAAGCCGTTGGAAGCCATTGGAAAATTTCCGGCATATCAACAGAACCCGCGACCTGCTTTCATTATGTCTTCCCCAAACCATTTCTTCATCTCCAATTCACCATTTCCCAACCTCCAATTCCGCTGCCACCACCCACAAACGGCCGCCGACAGCCTCCGACGTCATCTAGGAGCATCTCTAGCCCGTCTCCACCCTCCTACCTCTCCAAATCCGGTAATTTCTCTAAACCTAAAATTTAGGGTTTTTTGATTTAGAAATTAATTTAAGCTATGATTGATCTCTACTTGTTAGTGTATGTATATTATGTCATGTTATCCCCAAATTGCTATTTGTATCACCATAATGATCAAGTTATTAGCAATTTCAAAATTTTCTAATTTAGTATATTGTGTTTGTTAAGGTGGTTTTGGTTAGTATTGAGCGTATGTGTGTGATAGAGTTTGCAAATAGAATAATTTATGCAAATAGAAAGTATATATTATGTTGACTAGAAAAATTGATGTTGGCAATGCTCATATTTTTTTTATGTTAGTAGAAAAATTGAAAAAAACTTGTAGAAAAATTGATGTTAGTAGAAAAATTGATTTTATTAATCATGGATTAGATTTTAATTTCAAATTAGTATGGAATCCAACAATCAAAAAACTTCAAAAAAAAATACCACTTGCGGACTTGTGCAATTTTTTGTGTTTTTAATAGAATAAACAGGTGTCTTTAATAAACAATAGATTTATGGTTGAATTTTTTTGTGTCTTTAATAAGTAACATGTGTATCATCAAGTAATGCTGCCACTTTCACTACAACAAAAAACACTTTTCGCAACAGGCAATATCTGTTGCAGTAGACCAATTGCAACAGGCCCGCGCCTGTTGGTATAGCCGAAGTTGCAAAAAGTCACGCAACATTTTCCGCCTGTTGCAATAAGATGTTGCGATATACTTTTTTTGCAACAGGCCTTTACTGTTGCAACTGATTCTTTTGCAACAACAAATGCCAGTTGCAAAATAGTCTTATACGATTTTGTGTCTATTGCAAAAGAATTTTTAACAACTGTTTTTGTCCGTTGCAATAGTGTCTTTTACAAAATATTTTGTGATTTCAACTATTACAAAATCATGATTTCATAAATTAAAATACATACAATTTAAATATCAACTCAAAGATAATACTACTCTAAAATATTTCATTAAATATTCACAAAAGTTGAAATTTTATTACAACAACAATACATTGTTGACAAAGATGGTTACAAATATATATATCAACGTTTCTCTTCAAGATTACAAATTATCTATTTTCAATACAGACTGATCAAAAACTTAGCAATACAAGCATTAATCATAGAATCATTCCTCTTCCACATCCAAATTCAATGACACAAATTCTATATCCTTACCACCGTGCATTTCAATCTAATGCATTGTGTCTTTCATCCACTCGCCCCATTTTAAACTATTATCAAATAAAGCCACTGATGCCGCTTCAGCTCTTTCAAACACATCAAAGCAATGACCCCTGATAAAAAAAAACTTATTTAAAAGATACATTGTGCAAACTGTATTTGAGATAATTAAAAGGTAAGAATTGATTTGAACATGCAACATTTAAGAATACATTTTTTTTTTTTGGATACTAAGCATATACCAATTTATAGGATATGGAAACTGGTTCTCATTTAATTGTTGTAAACAATACAAAAGCATTAGTATACAAAAAACATTAGACAATATTTTCCATCGTTAGCAATAAGCATTAGTATACAAAAATAACTACTATTTTGGGCAAAATGAAGAAAGAGTTTCCTAAATTAATGTAATAACCATGTGTAAGCTAAATAATAATATTTGAAAATAAAAATAACATTTACCTCATGGAATTCACTTGAAATTCTTTTACCATGTGATTCCAAATTCTTGAGCTGTGTGTCCATTTCAGCAAAAGTTTGCTAATCAAACATAAAGGAAACTATCTCCTGCGAAGGATAAGTAAAATACAATAACATTTAATTCTAGACTTGCTTGTCATTTGTAAACTGAAGAACCAGACTGCTGACCAAGTATGAACAAGGCTTTTATTTACTGTTGTAATAGTTCCATTCATCTTCTAGATTTAGCCATTAAAAAGCAAACAAAAACTGTTTACTTTGGAACAAGATATGAGAAAACAATTTTTTTTTTACTGGATTATGTAATCTGTAGTGTGAAAAATTAACCATGTGTATACATAATATACATTATACATAATATACATTCTGCACAAATTTGTCTATATTCCGCAACTTATACTGATACTTGCTACTTATTGTTGTTGAATTGAAAAGAAAAAAGTAGATAAATTAAAAAATGCAAGTATCTTCAATCTTTAGAAAAAAGAAATAGTCTTACAATGCCAGCTAGTGAGAAAACAAGAAATCAGAAGCTTCTCTTTTGCTTTCCCTGTATAAACAATAGATTTTGTAGAATATCAATCACCGACAGTCCTGCATAGTATAATAAATACTTGGTGTATGTACACATGATACAGTTAGTTCTACTATTAAGCAATGCAAAACAGTGTGTGCATGTTAACTCTTGGACCATTGACTTGTTGTGATCTAAACGGTGCCAAAAAAATAAAAATAAAGCATTTTCTATGCATAATTCCCATGTTCATTGTTTTCTGCTCATCACTTTCCACCTTGTATACATAAATGATCATGAGTAATCATAATATGACCATCTTTTCACTTTTATCCTTTCTATCCTCTTCAACTCCTATAGATAACTTTTATTGCAATATATTACTGATTGTGCACATATGGTACTGTCTCAGTACAGTACATATATATACAATAATACAAAATAGTCTTACACTGCCAAAGCAAGGCTCAAATATTTCGACACAGTGATGAATGATTCCATGCATCTCCAACCCATTATCATCCGCAGCAGTGCACATTCAAAAGTAAAGGCCGACATATCTACATAAAGTATTTTATTAATCTATTAGTTATATTGTACAAATATGAACAGCAATAATTCTAACTTGGGTTGCTGGCATATCTTCATCATTAGTTATTCTTCTTGAAATTTCAAACATACTGAAAGAAATTCAGCTCAGTTACCCAACAACAAATACCACGATGATTGTTAAAAACATTGCGAACAGAAGAAATTAAAAACCATTGGGTTCTATTTGAAAACAAAGTTTTGCTAAACATATGCCCAAAAGAATTCAATAAAATAATACACAGAGACAAACTTAAATTATACAAGTATTAACAGGTCAAATGATTCATCTTTGCAACATATTCCTACAAAATCCGATACAAACTGGTGATAAAGAGAAAATTTGGCGAACTCGGATGTGAATCGATCTACAAAACCATAGTTCATGAAACAAAAATCAAATTCGTAATGAATTAGACAGAGCTCAATACGAATGTTTTAATTACATTAGCTATCGGCATACTCATCTTATTAATCAAAATTAGCAGCATTCGATAATCCTCAAAATCTATCAAATCCGCAAAATACAGAAAATCAATCTTAAATTGAAGTGAAATAAACAAAACACATGACCCAAAATTTTACCATTCTACGTTTCAAGGTCATTAAAAGGGAGGAATTCAAGAGAAAACTCACTTGATGGAACCTTGGACGCACTAAGAACCCAAGCACGAGAAAAGAAGATCGAACTCCGCAAGCAATAGAGAGGAAGAATCGATCGACGAATTCATAGCAACCATTTTTATTTTCAATCGAATTACCACAGGAGTGGCGGCGGCTTCATTGCAACCCTAATTTCAGTTTAGCATATTGGGCATTTAAATTGAAAATGAACAGGCCGAACGATACTAAACGGAGAAACATTAAAAGGGCCTGCTTGCTTGTAAATATATATAAACAAACTGTTTTTAGCAAAGCATCTAGCTTGTAGGGTTTCGGACGTAAAAGCGAGATATGAAATTACTGAGGTAAAGACGACGGAAGTATATAGTCACTAACAAATTAAAAATAAATTACCGTAAACTTATTTGGATTTAAAGCATTTAGATATGAAGCCAAAAAAGCATGTTGAACTAAAAAACTTGCATAGTCTTGTGCGATCCAAAGTTGTAAGGCTCTCAAACACGTTAGAACAAATTTTGTTTTAAAATGTAACTTCTTGTAGAAAATTTAAAATTTTATTAATATTTCAAAATTGACGCTCTCTCTTAATGTGTTGTATTATATTTTAATATTTCTTAGTTTAATGAAAATTTTAAAGAAGAAATTTAAAATTTTATGAATTTTTTGTAGTTTTGTTTTAGTTATAAGTTTAGAATTATTTAAATTATTGAATATTTAATATAATTATCAATTATAATTATTAAATACTAAATAATAATTATATTTATTATTTTTTAGCTGTTAATTATTATTTTTAATTATCAATTATAAATATTAATTTATAATAATTAAAATTTATTATTAACTATTACTTTTTACAATAATTACTAATGGTTGATTATTTAATAGTAGCAATTTAAAATTAATTATTAAAAGTTAATAGTATGTTTTTCGCAACTTGCTTTACCAGTTGTAAAAAAATACAGTTATTGCAAGTGGTGAAAACAGTTGCTAAAGATATTTATTTGCAACTGGCTTCGAAGCGCAGTTGCAAATGATATGTTTGTTGCAACTGTCATGAAAGCACAGTTGCAGAAAGTATGTTTTTGCAACAGGAAGGGAAGCGCAGTTGCTAAAAATATGCTTTTTGCAACAGAAAGAAAAGGCCTGTTGCTAAATCTCATATATTGCAACTGCTATAATAGGTCTGTTGCTAAATATCGTTTACTGCAACTGTCATTTGTGGTCTGTTGCAAATAGCTAGTTGCAATAGAGTATTTTTCTTGTAGTGTTTTGCGGATTTCTAGTGCAGATTTCTAGTGCTGGAATGACTCTCAGTCTTCTCCTAGTTGTTGTTGCATTTTTTGTGAAGGTAAGTTTCAACTCTTTGAAGATGACATTAGTATTGAACGTATGTGTGTGATAGAGTTTGTGAATAGTATAATTTATGCAAATACAAAGTATACAATATGTTGAGTTTGCAAATTGATGTTAGTATAATTTAGGGGACCAACTATGGTGGTTTTGTGGCGTAATGTAGGGCGAAGATGCATTGAATACGGTCGAGCTCATGATGCCGAGGAGCACTAAAGGATATGCTCAAGGTATGGATTTCTGAATCATTTCCTTTTTCTTTTGGAACTTTGTTTGTAAATGCTTTTTTGGACAGAATTTGTAAAAATATCGTATGTAACCAGATTATTAGTTCAGCATCAAAATTTGAAAGTTGTGCTTGTAGAATGTATTACTTCCTTCCATATGTGTTTTCTGGTTGTCTATTTTTTTTCATTGATAACACCTTTGGGATTTGCAGACCAACATCAGAGCTATTAACAACATTCGTATGACATGCCTTTGCCTCGGTGGGATGTGGAATCCGAAAGATAAACAAGGGTAAACTTGATGCTACTCTTTTCTTATTTCCTAGTATATAACTTGTTTTATGTTTCTTTTTAAGTTTTCAAAAAATAATAATATGAAAGCTTGCTTCTTAAAGCTGAACAATAGTGTATGTTAATTAAAATAAGGTATAAGCATGCATCACTGGATTATAAGTTGATATTTATTTTGTGTTTTCATTTTTGCAGTTGTGCGAGAACACTTAGTGAAGTAAAGAATGGATAGCCATCTCTAGGCCGAGTTCAACATTACGATGCAGGTAATCTTGTCTTCTTCAGTTGACCCTTTTTTTTTCCTTAACCTCATACATCAATAGTTACTTTTAATGGAATATATATGTGTTTCAGTTGCATCATTCAAGAAGAAAAATATAAGTTATGCGTAGCTGTGAAGCACAAATAGCATATATGTGCTCAAGGTATGGCCTTTATTTAAAATTACACTCTGCAATTTTTTTTTGTTTACTAGTAAATTTTCTTTTACTTGTACTTAGTGAGAAATATTAAGGACTAATTATAGGCTTTACATCAAACTCGTTATGTGCAACAATAGCATATTATATAGATCGGTAAACCTTCACATAGCTAGAATAAACACTCAGCAACATGACATAGCTTATTATGACTGAAAGGTAATAGACTTTCTTTTATATATATATAAAAAAAATTCAGTTTTTCTAACGGCTTCCAACGGCTCAGAGCCGTTGGAAACATTCCGTTGCATCCGTTGGAAGCCGTTGGAAGTCGTGAACGCTATTCCAACGGCCACTCCAACGGCCTCCAACGGCCGCCAACGGCTATGAGCCGTTGGAATAGCCCTCTATTCTAGTAGTGTAATCGACACATTGACATATGATTGTTGTATCCTTTGTTAGCTCGTATCTTGATTGTATGCTTGGTTTGATTGATTGTTATGGTGGTCGTTATTATGATATATTCTTGTCATTATATCATTGATTATCGAAATGATGTTGACTTTTTTTTAGTAACATGGTGAACTTAAGATCATAGTATACATTGATACTCACTTAAGTAAACACCATGTCGTATGTTTACCCTACTTTATTTGGTCGTCGCACACGGATGTTTATCGAAATAATGTTGGCATTGAATGGTTATATACCATACTCGGACTTGGAACCCAAATTGAGTTGAAATAATATACTCATTTATTTTCCAAATATATAAATTTGAATTTGATGACACAAATTTGTTATTGAAATTTGACGAAATTTCATTTGGAATTTAAAGTCGATTTGACGAAAATTTGGCATTTGAACTTGCTTTAAGTTAATTGGAAATTTATATTACTTTAAATTGGTTTTGAATTTATCTAAATTGTTTTGCATTATCCTAAATAAGATTTGAATTGTTCAGTTTAAATTGAATTTTGAATAACTTGAATTTAAATTACTTTGGAGTAAAATTTGAACCGTTTCAATAAATCTGAATTAGTTAACCTAGTTTTGAATATTGTTACATTTGATTTGATTTACTTTGATTTATATAATCAGTTTCCGACTTGAAATAAAATATAAGGTTAAGTTAATTGGAATATGGATTTGTTTGATTCAAGATGAACATGACAACTTTGATTAAAGTAAGTCTAGATTTTCTAAGTTGAACACAATGTTTTCCATCTAATATTCATAATTTAAAGTGTTTATAAATATTGCTATTGAATGGTTTTGATTGAACGACAATGTTCAATTGCGATAAGAATATTGAAACCAAATATTTTGAATTTATATAACTACTTTATAAAGATGTTATAGACAATGATATCTTCGAAATGTTGTTTAGGCGATGTAACCCTATAAATCTAAAGTAAAAAAAAAACGATTTTTGGAAAATAAACGACGCTTAGACTTATGAAGTGCTTGCGAATATTATCTAAATGTTTGCGATTTAGGGTAACTATTGACCTTATATGTTACGACGATGTGTACAACCTGTGATTGAGTTTTAATTCGAGTATTTTTTAGAACCCTAGTATAATCCGTCGAGGTTATACTTCGATTGATTTATTCAATTCGATAGGTCATAACTTGTTAGCCTTGTTATTAGGAGAAATATCCTAATTTGATTTTATAACCTTATATATGATTGTTCGTAATACTAAATGTCTGGATTAACAATAGTTTAAAAGGGGTTGGTTAATCTAGAATATGAAAATATGTTATGAAATTGAATATATTATTATTCTAAGGATGGTGGAACAAACATAAATTTGTTTGAAAGGATTACCGTCGAAAGGACTATTGATTTGAAGAATTAAGTAATTAGATTTCAATTGTGTTGAACCCGAAAGTATTACATTTTTCATTCTTGATTTGATTTGACTGACATAAGAATATATAGTCATGATCCGAGTTTTTGTTCGACTCGGGTCATACCGAATATTTCAGTTATCGAAGACACCTGTTACTTGAAGACGAAGATGGAGGTTGAAGATCGTTTATAATTATTATTCAAATGCATTATTGGTATGTTCTAGTAAATGTGTAACTCTGATTTATTGCAAAATGAGGTTAAATGTATCTTTTTTTAAACAATTCTATTGAACTGCCTATGTTAATATTATATTTTATCGTCCCGCTGTGAGATTCTATGTATTATCTAGTTCCTTCTCTTCTTATTTTCATTTTTTCTATTTTACCCCATTAATAATTCGTCATTTTAGATGATTCGAGTTGGATATGTGTGGTTTATTTTCGACTTGGATCGTTCCAAAAAGACGGGTTGTTACAAGAAGTTTCAAAATATAATTTCCATAAGAAAACCATGGACCCATCTAAACATTCTTATAAAATTTAAATTTTCGATGTTGTTTTGATAAGAATAACTTGCAAAATGGCAAGAAATTGTATTTTTTATGTTGGAACAAAGTTTGGAGCTTGTAATTTTATAAAAATCCAAAATTTCCATTTCTAAATATATTTTAATTTTTGTTCTTGTGGGTTTTGAACTTCTACTCACTTGTTTGTAGGAATTTCACGGTCGGATTAAAAATTTGTGCTTCTATTCCAACTATAGCAATAACGAGATTTTAAAGCACATGCATATTAAAACCCTTAACAAAATTATTAAATTTAGATTTTTTATGTGATTTTGATAAAAACAAATTGAACATATAAAGAAGTATTTTTTTTTGTTGAAACAGGGCTTTGAAGTTATAATCTTATTTATGTTCCAAAATTTCAATTTGAATTTAGATGCTAGTCTTGTTCTTTGTGGGATTCGAACTTCCGACCTCTTATTTGCATATCAGGGTAATTTAGTGTAACAAGTTGTAGTTTTGAAATTATTTAAATGATGAATTAATAGAAATTTATGTTTTAAAAAAATTAAGATTTAATTTATTATTCAATTATATGAAATGGATTGGATTCTTATATACAAACATGAGTGGGACGATTTGACAATAAGAATTAAGTGGTGGTTAATGCAAATCTTAATTGTTGTCACCTAGATTTATATTATTATTATTATTTGAATGTAAGTGTTATAAAATAAATGCAGAACATAAGAGACAAGGGAGTAAGAACATTTTTATTCATTCAGATGTATCACTTTTCTATTACATTGGCTCCTATATATATAATGTTTGGAGCTGGTGGTTAACTTATCCCCATGATATGGGACTAAATAGAAAATTATAAAAGCATATTCACTCCTATGTATATTACAACACTCTCCCTTGAATATGCGTCTTCAGAATCTGGAATGTTCTGCTAACTTGAAGTTGTCCATATATGACGATTGCTCCCCCTTATTATTATCTTGCTTGCACATGTTCATCAAGTCGATACAGCTGTTGTTTGTTGCCTTAAAAAAACTCTATCAGGAAAACCCAATGGGAAAAACCTTGAACGAGAAAAAGAGTGCAACATGTACCATTACGGATATCATATTAAAATGATATTCCTTCTAAGAGTTTGATGCTTCGGGATCAATACAATGCCTCATTAAAACCTTACTAAGAAAAACCCAGTGGGAAAAATCTTAGTGAAGGAAAAAAAGAGTACAATTAGATATTTTAATATTTCGTTTCATCTAATGAAATTTTGATTCTTCTGGATCAGGATAGTTTCTCATTAAAAACCTTACTAAGAAAAATCCTGTGGGAAAAATCTTAGTGAAGGAAAAAATATACAATTTAAAATGTCATATTTCAATCATTTATTATGTCAAACGGAATTTGATACTTCCGGATCAATATAATGCCTTATTAAAACCTTAATAAGAAAAACCCAATGGGAAAAAATCTTAAATAAGGAAAAAGAGTACATTATAACTTACTTTCAAATATGCTTTGAGGATGATACTTCTGGATCAATATAATAACTCATTAAAACTTTACTAAGAAAAATCCGGCGGGAGAAATCTTAGTTAATGAAAAAGAGTGCATGCTTTTTGATACTCCCCCTGATTTAATTTCCTCTAAATATATAATTATCCTTTGATATCTCAATTTCGTTATAGATACTTCTGGATCTATAAATATGTATCTCATTGACAATATTACTTAAACAAATCTTGTATAGAGAATAAAATCAAGAGATAATAATCTTTAGTCTTCATACTTTCGATGTTCATCATTTATTAACATTTGTGTGCATTTTCACGCTTCAGGCATGTTTTCTTATTTAAAGCACCTTTTGTTTGCGCTTGCTTGCTATTGGTGTTTATTTATAAATACACTTTGTGTGTGTACAATTTTATGTTTCAATCGAGTTTGCATATTGCAATACACATTTGATGAATAACACAACTTTCATTACAACATCACTAAGCAGGAAGTAATCTACTCATCTTGAAGTATATCAAGATTTTCAATACAACAATACGTAGAAGAATGTAGTAATCTATCGTCAAAGTCCTTGGCATTCTTTATAACAACAAATGTTATTTATATTCTTCAGGAATATATTTTAATAGGTTTTGTGTATTACACCTGCCACTTCAATGAATATAAAGTGTTTCATCACAACAATTCTTGAAAGTAGGAAGTGATCTACTCATCATGAGTTGTATCAAGATTTTTATCACAACAATACTTAAAAGAATGTTGTAACCTACATTTCTTGCTCTTTGCATTCTTTATCTCCATCAAAATTATTTAAATTCTTCCGGAATTTGTATACTTTCATCATTTATACCTTCAGTGTATTTTAAACGTTTTTAAACACTTACACTACCTTGATCAATTATCTCTAAAAGTACAATATGCTCATGGCACATAACATGTTGTGCTACGGTAATTTTAGTGTGCTTTTTCATTATATATATTTCTATTTTTATCTTATGAACTACAGGTTCATATCTTATGGACTACAGGTCCATATATCTTATTTAGGAGAATTTCATGATGGTCAGTCATGTTTCTCTCTAATATAGGATTTTTAATCCATTTATAAATAAGTGCTTTATTATTTATTAATTTATCATCGATGATTATTTCTTGTCAGTTCTATACATGATTTATTGAGATCTCAAAACTTATCATGTTTTAGCTACCTAAACCACTTCTAGGGTTATTTGACAATCATGTCATCGGACGCTTTCAATGCACCCTTAAGTGTTTCTTCAATAACACTCACCTCCGTTATTTGGCATCTTTATGACTTACTCCAAAAATATTTTGAACTGACTTTTATACCATATTTTCAGCTGTGGTTTACACCTTTTGATCCTTCAGGAATTCAAATCTATATTGGAGAAAGCCTATTTGGGACAATATTGATAACTTATGCAAGTTATTTAATATTTTGCATCATTTTATATGTTAGCATCAATGATCAACATGAACTTATATCCCTTTATCCTCCCCCTCAATGTTGACAAACATTGTCACATTAAAAAATATACCATCTTTGGATTCTCATTTTGATCCATTATCACTTTGTTGCAAGTAAATACATTATATGTATTTCAATTATAGAAGGATAATGCTCTTATTAATTGATAAGATGCATTCATATTGCATTGTTTATTCTCTTTCATTGATATATTAACTTGGAGGAATTTTCTAATTATATAGATCATTTGAATATGCACATGACTTCAGGTCATTCAATATTGATGTCAGTCGTCTTTTTGAATTACTAAATAATATACGCATAATTTATAATATGAGGTCATAACAACTCCAGGTTGTTAAATTAATATTCACATATATGTGTATATACGTGCGTCCACGTATTACATATGTAACTGATTTGCATATTCTTTCTCATTCGAGTTATCGATTTTAGAACAAATTGTTTTTAAGGTTCTAAATCATTAATTCTTTTGCTTATTAAGCAATGTTCAAAATATCTAATTTTGAACTGTATTGAACTTCTGGTTCAAATAAAATATACAAACAACTTCAAGTTGTTAAATTGTATTGAACTTCTGGTTCAACTGTATTGAACTTCTCATTCTAAATCTTCTAATTTAGAAGCTTTTACATTTTTGCGTATTGTCAATATTTCAAACTTGTAAACTTTATCAAAAAGTTCTGTTTCATAATTCAAGACTTCAGATCTCAAGTTGTGTTATACAACTTCTAGTCTAAAAATTTCTTTGCACAACTTCGGGTTGCGGTTCTAACCATTTTATTTCTTCCATTATACCTCAAATGTTACCTTTGAACATTATTCATGATAACTTATCAAAGAATAATTTATAACTGCATATAGACATTTCTACACATCTCTTTTGGAGAGTGCAATAAATCAATCAATAAGATATACTTAAAAAATAATAAGAGCAGCTTCTGAATAACTGGAATTTTATGAAAATATGCAATTATATTATTGCAATACATATCTCTTCAATCTGGTATAGCTTGTATAATATGACATACAAACTGTCTCTCAAGGTAATAACAAATCTTTTAGAAAGATCGAAAGATGCATGGGTCGCTAATAAACATTTCAATTATTCAAATGATGGTGCTACTTAAAGCTAATGTACAAATGTATTATACAAATAAAGGATGTCCAAGTATTGTATACCAATGGGTTAGAGTTTACAACTCATTTCGATTGCAAATATCACAAAATTGACAAGCGTTTTAAAGCACACTAAAATTACTCTAGATTATTTTCTCCATCAGTTTGTAGCATATTATAGTATATATAAGTAACATTATTTTCCAAAACAAGACCATTAACAAATTTAATATTATTTATATTTGCTTCCATGTAATTACTTCTGCATATCTCAATCAGAAAAACACAACACATGGGAGACAAGGCACAAAGGAAGATACCCATCCGTTTAATTACTTAAATTGGCAATAAACAATTTTACACTTCGCTTTTATTTACAAATAGCGGAATAATAGAACTGTTTATTTTCAGAGTCTATATTAGAACAAATGAGCGAGAAAATCAAGTGAGATGAAGTAGATTTAAAACCCTAATCAGGGCGAGTGAACATCCTGACAAATAATAACAGGACAAGACACTTCCACTAAAACATAATTTGATAACACCAGCAATATCTGTATACTGCATAAAATAGCTTGATTCTTCAATTTACTGTCTTTTAGACTAAAATGTTGGCAATACCATCTTCGCTAGTACAAACATGAGAAGAAATAAAAATAACGACGGGCTTTCAAAGATGATACGAAATATGAAATACGCGGTGATGTGTAAGAACTATTTACTCAGTTGCAAACATATTGCTTGGAAATTTACGATCATTCCCAATTACTATTATCTTAGTTTGCTTTCCTCAAAACATTGGACTTGCAATCCTAACAAAAATTCCAAACTTTATGAATACTATATCCAAATTTATCCAAAGAATCATAAGTTGCCAAAAATCCAACCTTCTTAAAAAAATGATGTGATGTACTGATAAATATTATCATGAATTGCAAAAGAATAGGTGCTTAGATGCTAATAAAAGAACATGTCCTGATAATTTAAATGGAACCAAAGAATAGGAACACGTTACACCAAACAAATAGCAATGAGTTGTACAATCATAACTTGAATATTAATGAACTAAAAGACAAACAAGTGAATATATATTTTGGTTATTTTAATTCATAAATCTAGAGTACTATGAGCAGACTTGATCAAACATGAATAACACATATAAGCTATTTAAAACTTGAATCATAACTAGCCTGGTCTAAACAAAAATCTTCATTTCCAAATTTTCCTCGGTTTTTTTGAGGTAATGAGTATAATACGTTAAACATGTATTGAAAAAGGTACTCTTTGAAGAACTGGACTCATGCAAAAACTATATATTTCCAGAACTAATAAATTTGATACCTAATTAACTGAAATTATGTAATTGGTACTTAATAACCAAAGATATATTTACTTAAAACTGAAGTTTTAAAAACGATGTCCTGTGGAGAGAGGCATTCAAACATAATTTTCAAAACAAATGAATATGTGTTGAATGCTATGTTTTTATTAATAATAATAATAGTAATAATAAGATGTAGAACCGAATAGTTTTTGTGAAATATATGGATCTAATAAGACATAGTGAATATTAAGACACAAAATCTTTGTCATGCATTGAATAGTTTGATCTACAAACAGGTGCAGACATCATTTAGTAGTTCAATATCTTCAACGTATGGACACAGATGACAGGAAACTTTAATGCATGGAGAAAGAGATTTTACAAACAGGTTTCAACGAATAAAACACCAGTTTTAATGAATAAAATAAAGCCACTATAAATTACCAAGACTTCTTAATCGAAATGCTAACTTAATCTCTGTGGATCTCCCTAGGAAAGTTTACAAAAATATGAATCTAATCAATAATGAACGGCGGTCAAGACCAAAATTAGCATAAAATCAATAAACAGCTCTCAACTAGTTAAAATTATGCTTTAATCTATCATTGAAAATTCTTCCAATGCTAAATAGAAATGAAATAATCTACTATCAACAAAACGTTGATCGATTCGTGAAATAAAAATTACCCGCTTTTCTGAATCATCTTTGTTTTTACTCTTCTGCAATCTTTTACGTTTCGTCGGCATCACTTTTCCTCTCCCAAATCTTCTTCCCGGCTAGGACGATATTCAGGGCTTTTTCTCCTGTTATTGAGAATTCTGCGGGCTGGTTGAACCTCATGTTGCTCTCGCAAACTGGCAATTTCATTTACAGATCTGGTTTAGTTGATTAACAGAGGTTTTGGGAGTGGAACAATCTTTTTTGCCTTGCTCTGCTTCTATTTGCACCCGGATTTCACGAATCTAAGATTCGAATCTGAATCCGGAATTCGTGGATCTGAGATCGGAAATTAAATCCCCTTTGACTTGCTGCAATGTCGACTTCCTTCAATACAATAGATGATGCTGGAAATAGTTCCGTGACTTGAAGCTGTGCTTTGAAGTCAGGGGTTTACGGTGGAACACTTCTAATTTGAAGCCAAAAACAATCTGATCTTTTTAACGATAGATCTAGAGGAAAACCCTTATTAGAGAGCTAACAACAAATTATTGATCTTAATTCTGTAATTCAGTTGGAAAAAAATCAAGCAGCGAAAGAGGAAAAAGAGACAAGAGAATCGTGCTGATAACATGTTATAAAATAAACGCAGAACATAAGAGACAAGGGAGTAAGAACATTTTTATTCATTCAGATGTATCACTTTTCTATTACATTGGCTCCTATATATATAATGTTTGGAGCTGGTGATTAACTTATCCCCATGATATGGGACTAAATAGAAAATTATAAAAGCATATTCACTCCTATGTATATTACAACATATATATATTACAACAGTAAGTTCATTCTTGACATTTAAATCTGAATAATAAACTTGTAATGTTAAGTAATGTAGTTGCTGAATCTATTGAAATGAAACTTCTAGAAAAAAAAATCACTTTTGGTGAAAGTTTGTCAAATTTTGAATTTGATCTGAAATTTTAAAAGTTTGAAAAAATAAATTTTGATTTTTAATGATTTTACTCCATATTCTAAGTTGTTCAGCATTTTTCATTTCGTAAAAATCCATTTTCGTTTATTTTAGATATGAGCATTTCAATGAGAAGTACACAAGACAAATAATATTTAAATGATTGTTATTGTTACTCTTTTTTCTAAATAATTTATTGTATTCTTCATTTAGCTTCTTGGGAAAGTTGTGCCACCTCACCCCCCTCCCCATTAATTTCACACTTGAATTTGCAGAGACTTCGACAAGTTATAATACACGTTTTCTTTCTTATGACTTCTCATTCCATTCACCCAAAAAAATTCTTCATCTTCTTCCTCTCTTCTCCAATTCATTTCTTCCAAAATAAACTATTCTTAGTCAACTCTTTCTCTCTTCTCTCCACAAATTTTAAATCCCAAAACTAAAAAAGTACAAAAAAATGATACTTTATTCCCCAAATCTTACCATCATTTCTCTTCTTCTTTCACTACAAATCCTCTACTTTGTAAATTCTTTCTAAAAAAATTCATGGCCCCTCTCTTCATCTAGATTCACAAATTAAAATTCTAATCCTTTTCTTTCCATCTAAGTCTCGAAAACAAACAAAAAAATGATTCTTAAAACTTAGATATCCAAACCATCCTCTTCTCTGCAAATATGGATCTCCTTCCTCCGCGAATGAAATCCCTTGGTAATTGGTGTTTTAGTTAGTTATCCTCTATTCTTTTTTTACTAATTTCTATTTTGATTTGCAAATCCAAATCTTGGCCCGAAAACCATTGTAAACCTAGATCCTTTTTTCCCTCTATACACAAAACCCCTCCTATTTCACATGTTTCTATTTTTTGCTTTTTTCTTTAGATTTCACCCTATTTTCCCTCCGTCATAACTTGCTCATATGAAACCCGTATCTGCTTTTTCGTTTTTTTATATCGGGTGTAATTGAAAAGCTACACCTTTCATGTTGACAACTTTTTATATTTTATATTTTTCTGTGTCGAAATCGCAAATTTTCCAGACTTATTTTCGAACCAGATTTCTGACATGAAAATGGTCCATCACTGTTATAGCATTTTCTACCTAAAAAACAATCCAAATTCAATTTTTTTAATGAAATGAATTTCCTTGAACTTTGATGTTGACTACCTTTTCAAATTCAATCGTTAACATATCCTAAAATCTGTTTTAAAAATGTTTAAAATCTTGTTCTACTTTGTAAATTTTGTGAAAATCAAAATCCTTCTTCCGTAGCCTAATCCCCTCTACTCTCTTCTTTAAAAAATTCTTAGGTATTGATTTGAGAATTTATTCAATCCATGGTTCCAGAGAGCATAGTGTTCTTGTAGTTGGAAATGTGCATCTTACTTTCCATGTCCTTTGGTTTGTCGTCTCCATTCAATGCCACGAAAGATGCATTTACCTCACATTTGACTAACATTTTATGAAAGTATTATTCAACAAAAATGAGTAGTTAAATTGAGATGTTTAGGTTGTTTTAGTTGAGATGATTATTATGTTAAATTTAAATTTGCATTAATGACATGAAATTGTGCTATTTTATAATATATTTTTATTTTGTGACATGTATAATGTCTTGATTGTTATTGACACAAATGACATAATATGAATTTGCTATGTGGGATATTAGTATTGTTATGTTTTTAATCTATGTCCTCACACTGCAAATTCCCTGTAGATTTGGAAAAATCATTATGAATTGAAATGATATATACCTTTGATATCGAATTGGGATATGGGTTGAAATGATATATATCCGAAAATTAATAAAATGAGTTAAAATGATACATACCCGATTCACTTGACCATATAATTGAAAATTATATATGGACATCGCTGGTCAATAAAAACTATTTCTAAAATTTTGAATTATAACTTAAATATTTGCTTAAATTAATGTTTGAAATACTTAACTTGAATTTATGAATTTAAGTTAAAATTGATTTAATGAAATTATTGTTTGGAAGTAATTTATAAATCTAATTAAGATTTAATATTCAAAGTTAAAATTTAATTTAAACTAAATTTTTATAATGTAAACAAAGTTAATATAATAGAATAATTTATTTTAAAATGTTTTAAATTTAGTATAAGATATCTATTTATTTTTAAAAGTTTAACTTAAAATTTAATTCAGTATAATATAAATGAATAATTAAATATAATAATTCTAATAAATAGGATTAATTGTCAGAAATAATCCGAAGTTTAACGTGTCTTCCCATAATAATCTCAAGTTCGGATTATTTCTGAATAATCCGAAGTTTGGGGGTGTCTTCCCAAATTGATCACACTTACCTTTTTACCTGTTCAGCCGGTTTTTCAACCTTTCCAAAATCAATCGTGATAATCAACAGTTCATTCTTCTTCTTTTTTATTTGTTGATGTTAATTCGTTTCTTCAATTCATCTCTCTGCCTTCTCTTGTCTTCCATCAATTCAGTTTCGTTGTCGCGTTCTTCTTCTTCATTGCCAAAGGACTCTGAATTTCAATCATTAGCCATCAGTCAACCTAAAAAAAAAAAAAATCGACTGCTCACCTGCATCTAGCTTCTGAGCCAACCACCACTTACCTCCGCATAACCATCGCTGGAGGCACTGTGCTCGCCTGCTCCACCACCACTTACCTGTGACCTCCTCCAGTCCAGTTGCTCTCGGTTGACCTGAAACCAACAAATCTGAACCCAGTCAAAAACAAGACAGCGGGTCTTGAATGCATTCGAAAGGAGACGACATGGTTGATGTGTTAAGTGATGACTGTCGATTGGTAGTGATTGTTGTACGCAGGTAATGTTGAGGGTGTATCTGTGGTGGCTGATGGAGGAGCCCTCGAAGATGATGAGTGATTGATGAGAAGCTTTGTGACTTATGTTGTGGTGTTGTGTATTTCATATGAGCTAAACTTGCTCTATACAAATGGTATGATGGTATATTTATGAAGCTAGCATAATTCTGTACATTATTATTTACCTGAATTACGAATGACAAAAGTGATTGGTGAGAAGGATTTAAAGGCAGGTGGAAGGATATGGTTAGAAGACCGTTTAGTGTATTTCACCTAGGTAGAATTGTTGAGTAGTTAGAGTTGTGAGGCAATAATGGTGCATGGCAGAGGACGAAGTGATGCAGGAGGAAGTTTGGGTGCTGAAGAATACAATGTATTGAAATGAGGTAGTTTAGGCAGTTCTGTACTTTTTTTGAAATAGCTAGAGGATGAAGATGTTACCATCATGATGTTCAGTATCCTTTTGTGCATTCTCCAGTCGTCATCGATGAATTGTCCATGCGGATGTTACCATCATGAAGGTCGAGGTCATGAGTGCTGCTAATGACAGCTTTCTGGGTCGGTGAAGGAGATGATTGCAGCAATGGCGACTAAGGAAGTGATGGCGACGGCGGAGGTAGGGAGGTCGGTGGGCAGAGCGGAGGTTCTAATTGTAGACCTGCCAGGAGTCGATGAAAGGAGAAGATAGAATGTTGGATGGGATGAGCGAGGCCATGCTTTTCACCTGAGAGAGGGAGAGAGCCGAAACTGGCTATAACAGGTCACCGAGTAAATGAGATCAATTTGGGAAGACAACCCCAAACTTCGGATTATTCAAAAATAATCCAAATTAGGGATTATTACGGGAAGACATGTTAAACTTCGGATTATTCTTGACAATTAATCCTAATAAATATAATTTAAAGAGAATTCAATTTAATATTTGTTTAAATGAAATGAATGGAAGAATTTGATTTAAAATTAATCATTTGTTAATCTAATAAATTTTGAAATTGAAGAATTTGATTTGAGAAATTAACTTGATAATCACACTGTGAAAGTTGTTTTGAATAATATAATGAAATGAAATATATTTTTGAGTGTAAGCTATATCCCAAATTGAAGTAATGATTGAAAAAATGTAAACTAGTATATTAGTAATTGTACCAATTAATTTAAGCTAATTTGAATGGAAATTTGAATCTAAATTTATGATAAGTTAGATTTTGAAATACGGATATTTGGTACAGATTGGATTATTATATTTAAACAAATTTTAACTATTATAATTTTAGAACCATTTCTAATAATCTGTGATTTGTCTGTGATTCTGTGATGATTTTATATTTAACCTCATAGCAATAATTATCTGTTGTTTCGAATAATTTGAGTTGGTTTTATTATCGACTCGAAACGGTCGAAATACCATGTCGTTACATTTTAAAACTGTGCGATCAGACGAAAAGGTTGCGCTTCTATTCTAATTATTAACACACTCATATACAATGCACATGTTCATGTGTGTATACATCTACATAAACATAGTACGTGCAAGCATACACACATGTATATACACGTACATGTGATATAAGTAGCCATGAGTAACATACGAAGATTGGTGTATTAAGGATGGGTACATTACTTTCGAAAACAATTTTTTGAAAATTATAGAAGCCAAAGTTATTTATACATGCTGATAATACCCCTGACTCTTTTGAAATTACGAAAATACTAGTGCTAAACGAGTACTCTAGACTGAATTCTAGAGGTTAGAACCTTAGAGACACTAAAATTATGTCGCATTAGTACTTCAGCAGATAATTAAAATAAAATACACTTTATTATGATATAGTCGATGGTATATTAGTTTGACTTTCTGCATTATAGATATGCTGGAAGATAGTTCCAAAATAAACATGTACTTATTGATACTATTTATAAATAAACTAATTTAAAACGAGAACTCATATTGGAATCAAACTAGAAAGATACGATTAATAATTAATTGAAGTTGATTGCACTTATTATCCCTTAGTTTTGAACTCAAATTTAAATAGTAAATATATATTATCATAATTTACTCATGTTGCGTATAATAATAAACGTATGTTTATTCTCACACGGCACGCTTTTTAATGTTAATTAGTAATGAATTTGTTTATAAGCTCTAATAATTATCTACAAATCGAAGATACCAATGCACTTGATTTCACATTTTCAATTACGTTAAACATACTCACCATTTTAAATTTTAGTTAAAATAAAATACAGTTAATTGCAGTTATGTATCAATTTCAACACTGATTCGGTTCCATTTTAAACTACAATCATACTAAACGACCAGTAATTGAGCAAAAAGGAATCTTATCAGCTCAATTTAGAAATTGGCATTGTTTAAATTTTGTTATGCTTTCAAGTTGGGAACGACTCATGGTTGATATTAACGTTTATACAAATTATGAAAAATTGGCATGGTTAAAACTGTGGTATGATTTAAGGTCTGTTAGTTGTTTTCTAGAAAAAACAAATTTAAAAAAATTAATAGTCCAAAAGTTTATGTTCCACCCTTATGTAACTAAATTTTTTCCAAACACATCCATTTAAAAATTATGTGAATTCGTATGCATAGCACGGGTTCGCACTTGTATCAATTGATGCCACAAAGTTTCAATGATTGAAAAAAAGACCAAAGGGTTTACTAACATATAATTGAATTGCATGCACATAGAAAATGAACTTTAATCGTATTTGATAAGCGTATATTGCAGTAAACTGTGGTTTTGCATGCAGAATACAAAAAGATAACAGTCTAATTGAATCATGCTACAATTTAAAAAAACACTTACTTAGTAAGTGTATTTCATTTATCTATTACAATCATTCAATTACAATTTATGCAATATTCAAAAACAATCAAAGGTGGTTGCATGTCCAGTTTAACAAGGACAATCGACGTAATAAAGTAGTAATAAGATGCGGATGATATAATAAGAATGCATATGGAGTCGTTATTGGAGGATAAAGCAATAATCCCTAGAGAATGATGTCCTTAAGGAGCTGACAATATGACAGTTTCTCAATTTTGATCATCTACATGCGGTTACATCATACAGCTGGTATTATTTTGTCCAACATGTAGTGATCATTATCCACAGGTGGTTTACGAGTCCGATTTTGTTCACACTTTTTAGCAAGTGTGAATAAAACACTCGGCTCCTATTGGAGGAATTCAGGGGGGTCCATGTGTGATCCACCTGATTCCTCCAATAGGAGGAAAGTGTTTTGTTCACACTTAAAAAAAAAAATGTGAGCAAAATTCTATTCGTGGTTTACACTGCTTTTTTGAGTAGTTACCAGTAACTTTTGACTGACGTAAGCATGTTGAACAGACATGATAACGATACTATCAGCAGTGTGATGTAAACCACGTAGATAATATTTAAAATCGGGAGTTATAACATTGTTTGCTTTACGGAACAGAATTCTCCCTAACAATTCTAGCTTTATATTTCAACAATGCCTCTAGTTGTATCTTTGCTACATCATCCTCATCCACCAGTCTTTTTTTATTACGTTGACCAATGTTGTGAATCCGGCTTACAAACACCTTTGAATATATAATTACTGCAAAAAATTATAAATAATTATTATAACAGATAAATAAAATACAGTTAACAAGCAAATATAAACTAATCAATAATTCACAACCTTGTCGACCTCATAATTTTCCTGCCTTCATCTTCACCAACAAAACAATGTAAAGCCTAAAAACACAAAAAACATCCCAACCAAGCATCATCCAAAACTCATTATTTGTCTAGATATAAATATTGCTAATATTGTGGATATAAAGTCTCAACCGCAGTTAAAATACAACCATCACAGCTTATACACCATGTTGGACACCCAAGACACAGAATACCTACAACTCCATGCAGGATAACAGTGCCAAAGCATCAAGAAACATAAATCCATCTTCTCCAAAATTAAGCCTTTTATTAGTAGCAAACTTAATAACAGCACGAACAACAGAATCAATTGACTTTCTCATAATACAAATGGAGAAAGGAGGGAGAAAAACTGAAGAATTGGAAGTCTAATAAAAAGAAATTGATATTGCAACAATGTCCGTAATAGTTGCTGCAAGGTTTGATATTGCAAAAGCCGATGCTGGAGAAGCTATTTTTGCATCCTGAAAACTAAATAATTGGAAGTTTAATAAAAAGAATTTTAAGTAGAAATTTGGGTGCAAGGTAATTGATTTGATGTTCTTTTTTCCGCTGTGACCAACGATAAGACGAAGATGATGGTTGACAAGCCTTTGTAAATGACAGTGGAAAGAGAGTGCACACCCAAAGATACAACTTTCCAAATAAAAATTGCGTAGGCGGAGAGTAGAATTTGATTTGTTGTTAGGTAGAATCTTCGACTCTATTCGACTTACTTATCTTTGCACATTGGCTACATCTTAAAAGTTAGAAGTAACTCGTTTGTACCCTATAAAAGTGACTTCTTTTTGGACTTTCCTTGACTGCTTCGTAAACCACATCTGAAAATAGTTCTTGCCCAGATAGTTAAAACAAATCGCTTGATACTATCGATATGCAGCTGATTGTGAAAGTATGTGTGTGAGATTGAAATTTGAAACAATGCAAGAATCCCGGTAACATGCATTCTGAGACTAATATTCTATAAGAACCTTAAAAAATAAAAATAAAATAAAATTAGAAAGAAGAGGATCTTGTGGCAGCAGGGTATATGCTACTACTTGAGCTGCAAGAGAACATGTTTGTGAAAGTATGTGTATAAAATTGGAAGTTGAAACTCTGCAAACATCCCGGTAACATGCATTTTAAGACAAATATTCTATACGAACCTTAAAAGATTAAGTTTAGAAGATCGTACTTATTATTAGTATTATCCACTGCATTATTGGTATGCTTGTCAATGTATAACTCCAATTATATTGTAAAATGAGATCAATGTTTATTGTAAAACAGCTTAATGGACTATTTATGTATTGTCTTTTCTCTTCTTTTTTTCCTAAATAACCCCATTAATAATCTGTTTTTTGAACCATTTGGGTTGGACATATGTGGCTTATTTTCGACTTGAATCGTGAGATGACGGGTCGTTGCATGGAGTCATAGACAAATAAAAGAAGCTGTAAAGAATGTTAGCATATAAAATAGACTAGCACCCCCAAATGATCAAAATACAACTACAATGAAACAAACAATAAAATTGAGAGAACACTGTTTTATAGTGGTTCACTAATTGCCCTCTCTACGCCCACTTTATAGATTTTATTTGATTACTATTCGTTGTTATGACCAATTACAATGCAATTCTGATATTACAATTGATTGATTTTGAATTTTGAAGAGTTTCCTCAGCAAAAAGAGTCAAATGCCGAGTGGTTTGCTAAAAGTCCATTAATATGTGATGGAAATGGTTATTTATAGCCATGTATCACAATTGCCGAATTTCATTTGAACAACTCAGACAATAAGGTCTGTGAAATCAAAAAGAAAGATAATGTCAAAATACAACAATAACTAAGTCATTAATCCCAAACAAGTTGAGGTTGGCTAGAGATGGAACCTCAAAACCAAATGACAATGTCAATTTAAAGGCAATACTAATAACAAGAGATTTAAAGGTAAAAACATAAATAAAGTAAAACAATTTAACAAATAATAATAATGAATAACAAAAATGAAGGTAGTGGTGAGATGATGATAATAATGGCACTAGTAGTAATAGATACCAAAGGCCAACAGTATGCTTTATGTCTCTATTCACTAGTCTTATAATCCAAAACCTATAACATTCTCCTTAAATTAACCCTAAGTTCGAGCTTTTGGTACATGAATAGCTAACTTACATGCTCCAGTAGGATAGTAGCTCTTCAGGTATATTTCAATTTCTCAAGTCCCTTTTTATTGCTTCCTTCCACATAGAGGTGAGTAATATTCAGTTTAAATCGAATTAACCGACTGAACCGGTTTATTTGGTGGTTCGGTTCAATTTTGAAATTGAATCAGTTTGAATTCGGATTGTAAAATAATTTATTTTGGTTACTGGTTTAACCGAATTAACCAAACTTTTAATTTATTATCTAATTTATGGTATTACAGTACTTCAAATAATTGGTTTAGTGATGAAATACAAAGGAATTTGTTAGTATACATCAAATTTTATTATAAATATAAAATTTACTAAATAAAATTTCTTCAAACATAAATGTATGTTTTACTTTGAGTGAACTAGTTAGTTGAATAATAACATATCCTCCAAATTGGGTTAAATCAGTTATCAACCGAATTAACCAAAATTATTTTGGTTCGATTTAAAAAATAAATATGGTTTCAATTCGGTCTAATTTTTTTAACATCAAAACCAACCGAATCAACCGAACACGCACCCCTACTTCCATGTCATTCCTTATCGACCTCTACGCTTCTTTGAGCATTCAATATGGCCTATAATTCCAACGCGCATAGGTGTATCGTGATGTCTCCAACGGAGATGCTCATCTTAAGTCGTGTTGGACTAGCTTTTGTTTAGTTGGTGCAACTCCAAGCCACTGTTCCAAATCTCGCAAATATCGCCCGAGATCTCGTTTTGGGATCCTTCCGAAACGAAACAGCAAATATCACTCTAAATCTCCTTTCGAATATATCGCCCGAGATATTGCAATATCGAACGATATATCGACCGAGATCTTAGTTTTTTGGTTAAAATTTAAATTTGTGCTTGAACTAGAACTATAATTAAAAAACTCAATTCTAGCATATCAATCTTTTGTTATTTTACATTTTGCATGTTAAATGACTATATTGTATATTTGTATATGTTTTACAATGCTTATTATTTTCATATTCGTCTTTTTACATACATGTTTCTTATGAAATTACGTATTTCATGGTCTATTTATGCTGAATTTTTTAATGTTTTGGATTCTTTAAATGTTTCATGTATAACAGTATTCCTGCTTTAAACAAATTACGATTTAGAGTATGAATGATCTTTCGCAAAATAAATAATAATAAAGTTATTTTGCATTTTAAGTTTAACACTACAACAAAAATACAGTCTTACAACGTTTGATAAACGTTGTTAATACACATCAACAACATTTTTGTTGGCGTTGTGATATGCATAGTTACATAAAATATGAGTTTTTAATATCGTTTACTTATTGTTGTGGGAAACGTTATAGACTGTGTATTAACAACATTATTTAATTATAGTATATGTTTCTTGTATTAATTAGAACAGATTTTCACGATAATCCAGAAGTATTGTAAAACTAAATTTTAAATAACGTATTATAGACATTGATGTAATGTCTTCTATGTCTATTGTTATAAGTCGTTAATTCCTCATACAACATTTTTACAACGATTTTTGTGCATCTTAAGTACAAGTCTAAAAAATTGGAAAAAAATAGTGAAAAGTAAGGTACAACATTAAAAAAGAATCGTGTTTAAATTCTAGACTATAATTTTAAAACGTTGTGAACAAACTTGTTATAAGTACATTTCAACATCGTGTATGCTATTTTAGCAACATGTTGTACACTTTATAAATAACATTTTAATTATTTATTATAAGCATTGTAAAAGATAGCATTTGCAATTTTTCATAACCATAATATATACATCTTACATGGCATTTCATAAACGTTGTAAATATTATTTTTAACAATAATTCTTTCATATTCTACCAGTTACTATATTATATGCAAATATTTTCTGTAGTACATGATTATCATCACAACAGGAACACTCTATTATAGAATGATATATAAAAAATGGTATTGGACAGCAAATGGAAAGAACATTTTAAATTGTAGACGATGAATGTTATTACATTTACAACAAAGTCATGGACATATAAGTACATATTTTTATACACATTACCACTTAAATGATACTTGAACTAACCCCAGCATTGTCGTGTAAATATTGAAGCTCAACCTGGAATACGGTGAATAATGAAATAAAATATGAACAAAATTCAAATTTTGATCACGATAAAGCAAAATATCTAGTAGAAAGGAAAATCCTGTCAAGGTAAAATGAAGTCAACTGATGTTTCGCATGAGGAAAGCATTAAAATTGCATTTGATTAGTCAATTTGTTGAGTCTAAGTCACATTTTAAGAGTGGCTTGGTGAACCATGCATTTGTTGTTGCTCTCAGGTCTTTCCTTCTGGATTACCAAGCCATGGTGGCACAGCTAGAACATCAATTCCGTCTTGGTCGACTTACTATCCAGGGAATGTGATTTTACTGCCAGCCAATGATGGGATCGCTGCATGTTTTGTCTATTGTTGTTGAGAAGACATCATCAAGCAATATCTCAGGCTCTGCAGTGCTTAATCTCTTGCAAAGTCAGTCTAAAGCTATGGCAGGTGATAATGTAGTTCGCTCTATGCTAGAGAAGATGACTCAGCGAGCAAGCTCTGCATATTTGGGTATATTAGAAAGATGGTTATACAAAGGGGTTATTGATGATCCTTATGGTGAATTTTTCATTGCCAAGAACAAGTCCCTGCAAAAGGAGAGCCTTACTCAAGATTATGATGCTAAATACTGGCGTCAACGTTATAGCCTAAAAGAAGGCATTCCTAGTTTTTCTTTCCAGTATCGCAGGGACAATTTTGACAACAGGGGAGTATTTGAATGTTATGAGGGAATGTGGACATAATGTTCAGGTTCCTATTACTGAAACATCAAGATTAGCGAGCTTTGGATCTAATCATCGTTATCTCGAATGCATTAGAAGTGCATACGACTTTTGCAAGTGGCGAACACTTAAATCCAATATAAGATAAGTAAGAACTTACCGGAAAACTTAAATCTTTGAAGCGATATCTTGGTTCATTTTATGGACATTGCACGCGACTTCTTGGTTCATTTTATGGACATTGCACGCGAAGAGCTTGCTAAAAGACCTGAAGAGATATCCGTTGAGAATTTGCAGTCTCTTCTTGACCTCGCTTTACACACCACTGCTGCTGCCGCCAATCCTTGTCATGAGGAGCTGACTTGTTGCACAGAAAGAGTTTCTTTGCTCGAGATTGGCTACACTTGAAGACCTTGAGAGTACATATTCTCTAAATTATAAAAACTCGGTTTTTCAAAGTGATGATCAGCTGGATCCAATAAGCATCACTGGATTAGAAACTTTCAGCCTTAACTACAAGATCCAGTGGCCATTGTCCCTAATAGTTTCAAGAAAGGCTCTAACCAAGTATCAGTTACATTTTCGGTTCTTGTTCCATTGCAAGCATGTCCATCGTCAACTTTGTGTGGCATGGCAAATACATCAAGGTTTTCGTTCCATCAACATTATGGGCACATCCATTTCTCGGTCTTCAATCCTTTGTCCTAGCATGCTGAAATTCATAAATAGCCTTTTGCATTACTTAACTTTTGAGGTCCTTGAGCCAAACTGGCATTTTATGCATGACCGACTCCAAACTGTCAAAAGCATAGACGAGGCCATCAAGTTCCATGACTTATTTCTGCTAAAAAGCTTAAAAGAATGCTTGCTTCTTTCACCACAGCTTCTCAGGAAAGGGGAGAAATCGAAAACAATATGTGAAACACCCTACCTCCGTTAGGGTCACTCTCAAAGGGAATGCCCTAATTTTGGTGGAGGTTTATAAGTATAAGTCACAGAAACACAAGACAAATATAAAAACACATATTTTTAAACAGCGGAAAACAACAGCAATTTTTATTTCAATAAAATACGTGTTACCCAAACCATGTCATAATTTGTCTTACAATACTTCCAAAAACATAACATCTTCATAACTGTCTTGATTACATTATTTAAAAAAGCATAAAAACATAAGTAAACTGCATAAGTCCCATAATTGTTGTCCAAAGCCATAGTCCAAAACGAAAAAGATCCAAGCAATACATTCTTTCTCTTCAAGCTGGATGTGAAAACTGATCAAGCTGCGGTATTCCCTCCCTGTGGACCTGGAGGGGGGGAAACGAAAGAAAAGAAGACGAAAGAAAAGTAGAGTCAGACATAAAGCCTGAGTAAGTCTAGGACTATTCAGTCTATGAATAAAGAACTGGGTATGATAAATATAAACTGGAAATGGAAAAAGCACCATAAACTAAGTTAAGTTGTCTAGAGTCGAATATACTATCGTACCTCATATTAATCTCTGTATCCATATAAACTAGTTCCCAACAGGAACTCCATAATCAGGGTGAAGTGATTCGTTTCTAATGATCGGCTCCTACTCGCATAGTTACATGTGTCTTACGGCCCCCGATGTTGTAGTTACCTATGTTGGTCCCACCATGGGGTGTATCAAGTCCCATGGTGTCAGCCCGACACAATTCTAGAATGCACAGGTATACTACTGGTGCCCAGTGCCTTATTTTTCTGCGTCGGAGTGTGTGCACGTCCGCACCCCGTTAGAACCTACACTGCTGCACCACCGCCGTCGATTTGACCTCTTACAGTCAGCCCAGTAATCGTGCCCCACCCTGCCTAGTTCAGGGTATCCTGATACACCTTGTAGGGTTACTGCTGAAAAGGGTCCCCCGCTACTAGGTTTTCTATTTTTAGCCAACATGCTAAGTTGGTTAAGTGTTTTGTAAACCTAACCCCCAATCAGTCAGTATAGTTTAGCATGTTCCATTTTGATTAAGTATTAATTAAATTTACTTAATCCTATCAATCCTGACTCAGCCTTAATTGTTTTATTAAAGCCTCGACCTCTCACATAAGACAGGTATTGTTGTGGCTGCCTGTTGCCGGTTGGGTCCGGGCAGTCTTACGCTACAACTCAGTCTAACCTCGGGTCCTTATTGGGTTCCGTGTTTAACCACCCACATTGGATAGGTACTGTTGTGACTACTGGACAGCCGGGCGGTTCCGGGCAGGTTTACATCACAACTCAATCCAACCTCGGGTTAAACACCTCGTATTTTCTAAATTTACATATTTTGTCTCTTTATCTTTTATATGTAAATATTTGCTACCCATTATTCAAATTCATCTTTATTTAATTTATACCACTTAATTGTTTTTCAAGGTCGTTGGCATGCGTCAAACATGCCAACACATATGTTTTATATTTCAACCCAAACGTCATTACCCCCGTTTTATACGTTTGCTAAAATATAACATATGTTGGGTTTAACATTTAAACCCAACTTAGCCACATGAAAAAGGGGAGGCTTAGAACATGGTGTTTATATATTCTAAGTGACATAAAAAGGGGAGTGTGAACGCATGAACTTGCAACATAACGATCTAATTAACATGAATTAGACACATGTGAACTTGCATTGTAATAGCATATAATCATGGCATAAACATGAATCATTCTATTCATATAATCATGGGATAAACATCCCTAAACATGGACCATTCTATTCATATAATCATGGCATAAACATACTTAAACATGAATCATTCTATTCATATAATCATGGCATAAACATCCCTAAACATGAACCATTCTATTCATATAATCATGGCATAAACATACCTAAACATGAATCATTCTATTCATGTAAACTTGCAATTGGAATGTAAATCTAACTTGATTAAGTGTCACATATATCACCATATGATTTTGATAACAACATAGGCCTAAAACATGTTTTCAACTAGGCATAATACCAAACATAGTTTAGTCATGTTCATAAAGATGCTTACTTTTGTCTCTAATACAAAAGTATGGTTTTACACTTGAATCACGATGTCAATTCCAACATAAATTCATAAAGACCATAGTACTTAGTTGAATCCAATTACACACTAAAAGTGATCATAAAAGTATGTACATCATATTGACATAATGGTGAATCATATACTTGCATAAATCTCAAATAAACTACCACAACATATGGTCGTTAACATGAATCATATACTTGCAAATATCCAATAGGCCTAACATCGTTATACCACAATATCCCAAATCGATTCAGAATTAGAATCATAGCAACATACAATCATAAATTAAATTAAGTACAATTCCATTTCTCATTTTACATAAATCAAAACTCAATTGTTCATTCACATCGGAATAGCACTCTACTTACAACGTATGACGAATCTTCAATTCAGGAATCTGAATTCTGAATTTGGAGATGCTATCCTTTGTTGTAGGCGTTGTTTTGATTTAATTGACGTTGCTTTAAGCTTTCGAATTATCTCCTAATTGTCTCTCAATTTTGACGGCTATTCCTAATCTTTCCTCAGCAGCATGACGGTCTCATATTCATTTTTGTGAATTAGGTGGAGTCTTAGGTCCTTTTTATAGAGTTTGTGAGTTGATTAGGACCGTCGATGGAGCTTGGATGAATATTAGTCGTTCGTTTGAAGGAGAGACCAATCAGGAGCTGACACCTAGCCCTAGTGACAAGGCAATGCTCAGAAAATCGACCAAGCACAGACCAGGCCAGCCAGGGGGGTTGGGTTCGACCTGGCTCAGGGGCCAGGTCGACTACCCAGTCGACCCCCAGGTCGACTATGTAGTCGACCTGGGTAGCCCAAGTCGACTACCCAGTCGACCTGGGTGCCTTGGGTAGTCGACCTGGCCCCTGAGCCAGGTCGAACCCAGCCCCCCCTGGCTGGCCTAGTCTATGCTTGGTCAATTTTCCGAGCCTTGCCTTGTCACTAGGGCTAGGTGTCAGCTCCTGATTGGTCTCTCCTTCAAACGAACGACTAATATTCATCCAAGCTCCATCGACGGTCCTAATCAACTCACAAACTCTATAAAAAGGACCTAAGACTCCACCTAATTCACAAAAACAAAAATGAATATGAGACCGTCATGCTGCTGAGGAAAGATTAGGAATAACCGTCAAAATTGAGAGACAATTAGGAGATAATTCGAAAGCTTAAAGCAACGTCAATTAAATCAAAACAACGCCTACAACAAAGGATAGCATCTCCAAATTCAGAATTCAGATTCCTGAATTGAAGATTCGTCATACGTTGTAAGTAGAGTGCTATTCCGATGTGAATGAACAATTGAGTTTTGATTTATGTAAAATGAGAAACGGAATTGTACTTAATTTAATTCATGATTGTATGTTGCTATGATTCTAATTCTGAATCGATTTGGGATATTGTGGTATAACGATGTTAGGCCTATTGGATATTTGCAAGTATATGATCCATGTTAACGACCATATGTTGTGGTAGTTTATTTGAGATTTATGCAAGTATATGATTCACCATTATGCCAATATGATGTACATACTTTTATGATCACTTTTAGTGTGTAATTGGATTCAACTAAGTACTATGATCTTTATGAATTTATGTTGGAATTGACATCGTGATTCAAGTGTAAAACCATACTTTTGTATTAGAGACAAAAGTAAGCATCTTTATGAACATGACTAAACTATGTTTGGTATTATGCCTAGTTGAAAACATGTTTTAGGCCTATGTTGTTATCAAAATCATATGGTGATATATGTGACACTTAATCAAGTTAGATTTACATTCCAATTGCAAGTTTACATGAATAGAATGATTCATGTTTAGGTATGTTTATGCCATGATTATATGAATAGAATGGTTCATGTTTAGGGATGTTTATGCCATGATTATATGAATAGAATGATTCATGTTTAAGTATGTTTATGCCATGATTATATGAATAGAATGGTCCATGTTTAGGGATGTTTATCCCATGATTATATGAATAGAATGATTCATGTTTAAGTATGTTTATGCCATGATTATATGCTATTACAATGCAAGTTCACATGTGCCTAATTCATGTTAATTAGATCGTTATGTTGTAAGTTCATGCGTTCACACTCCCCTTTTTATGTCACTTAGAATATATAAACACCATGTTCTAAGCCTCCCCTTTTTCATGTGGCTAAGTTGGGTTTAAATGTTAAACCCAACATATGTTATATTTTAGCAAACGTATAAAACGGGGGTAATGACGTTTGGGTTGAAATATAAAACATGTGTTGGCATGTTTGACGCATGCCAACGACCTTGAAAAACAATTAAGTGGTATAAATTAAATAAAGATGAATTTGAATAATGGGCCGCAAATATTTACATATAAAAGAGAAAGAGACAAAATATGTAAATTTAGAAAATACGAGGTGTTTAACCCGAGGTTGGATTGAGTTGTGATGTAAACCTGCCCGGAACCGCCCGGCTGTCCAGTAGTCACAACAATACTTATCCAATGTGGGTGGTTAAACACAGAGCCCAATAAGGACCCGAGGTTAGACTGAGTTGTGGCGTAAGACTGCCCGGACCCAACCGGCAACAGGCAGCCACAACAATACTTGTCGACAATTAAGGCTGAGTCAGGATTGATAGGATTAAGTAAATTTAATTAATAATTAATCAAAATGGAACATGCTAAACTATACTGACTGATTGGGGGTTAGGTTTACAAAACACTTAACCAACTTAGCATGTTGGCTAGAAATAGAAAACCTAGTAGCGGGGGACCCTTTTCAGCAGTAACCCTACAAGGTGTATCAGGATACCCTGAACTAGGCAGTGTGGGGCACGATTACTGGACTGACTGTAAGAGGTCAAATCGACGGCGGTGGTGCAGCAGTGTAGGTTCTAACGGGGTGCGGACGTGCACACACTCCGGCGCAGAAAAATAAGGCACTGGGCACCAGTAGTATACCTGTGCATTCTAGAATTGTGTCGGGCTGACACCATAGGACTTGATACACCCCATGGTGGGACCAACATAGGTAACTACAACATCGGGGGCCGTAAGACACATGTAACTATGCGAGTAGGAGCCGATCATTAGAAACGAATCACTTCACCCTGATTATGGGGTGCTTGTTGGGAACTAGTTTATATGGATACAGAGATTAATATGGGGTACGATAGTATATTCGACTCTAGACAACTTAACTTAGTTTATGGTGTTTTTCCCATTTCCAGTTTATACTTATCATACCCAGTTCTTTATTCATAGACTGAATAGTCCTAGACTTACTCAGGCTTTATGTCTGACTCTACTTTTCTTTCGTCTTCTTTTCTTTCGTTCCCCCCCCCCCTCCCCCAGGTCCACAGGGAGGGAATACCGCAGCTTGACCAGTTTTCACATCCAGCTTGAAGAGAAAGAATGTATTGCTTGGATCTTTTTCGTTTTGGACTATGGCTTTGGACAGCAATTATGGGACTTATGCAGTTTACTTATGTTTTTATGCTTCTTTAAATAATGTAATCAAGACAGTTATGAAGATGTTATGTTTTTGGAAGTATTGTAAGACAAATTATGACATGGTTTGGGTAACACGTATTTTGTTGAAATAAAAATTGTTGTTGTTTTCTGCTGTTTAAAAATATGTGTTTTTATATCTGTGACTTATACTTATAAACCTCCACCAAAATTAGGGCATTCCCTTTGAGAGTGACCCTAACGGAGGTGGGGTGTTTCACTTGGTATCAGAGTTGTTTGAATTTTAAACTGAATTATGAAACTTCCGGAGGCCATATCTTCTTCATACGGAGTCCGTTTTACGCAAACTCGGACTCTATCCCAAGCAGAATTCCGAGACGAACGCAATGGCGTATCTCGTTTCCCTTAATTCTTTGATTTGAAATTAATTATACTTTAATTTGTGAATTTCACTGTTATAGAATACACGGGGTGTTACAATATGCCTGCAGTATTCGACATCCATCCAACTACTGGTACCAGTATCCTGCATTAGTGACATGGATTATGCAGTGGGTCTCACAGGACAAACTAAAACAAAAAAAGTGGCTCAAAGTAATGCAACCGGTCTCTTAAATTATCAGCGGAGAACACTGTGCTTTTGGAATCTGTATTAAAATTCAGTGAAGTGTTCAATGGCATGCTTCAGAGTCTAATTCCAGTTTTGAGCTACAATTCTCAAAGTGAGCCTTATCGACTCATCTTCTGCAATGCATTTTGGGTGGTGGAAGTGATCAGTAGTTGTTGAAGGACAAGATTTTATAGAGCTATCTTTCATGCGTGTTCATTTTCTGTTATCAGTATTATTATTTTTTTATACTATAGTTGCATAACTCTTTTCATTTTGGTAAATTTGTTACATCTGATGTTATATTTTGCGTAACTGGTGGTACTTACTGTAAAAAAAAAAAAAAAAAAAAAAAAAAAAAGAGTAAAGTTTTGAAGTTCGCTCCCATGAGTAAAAATAACTTGCTAATCCATGAGCTTCATTCTCTTTGGCTCAGAAAAAACCACATTTACGTGCCTTGAAACATATAAATGTGGTATGTCTTTAGTCAGAAGTTGATGAAAGTGGAGCAAAAATCTAACTTGTATATAAGCTATACGTTCGTAGAAGTGATCGAATTACACATGTTTTATTACAATCCATTATTAAAAATTTTGTTTTGACTCTTTATCTTAGTAAACATGGACTTTGTTGACATTGTTTAGTGCATAGAAAATTCATACTAGTACTTGTCAAAAGATATGAAATAATTAATTAACAAAATTATAATATCAACTTCAGTATGTTAGTAATAAGTACTAACAAAAAAATAACTTAGAAGTAAATTATGTACTTCAGGCCGAGGGAAGAGAAATGACTCTTTGTAGTTGGTTACACACTACAAGTTAAAACAAACAAAACGCAGAGATCGTCTGTTTTTCGGGGATGATGGGTTCTATTTAGCAACTTTTGCACATACTTGTGATTATATGACCAATGCAACATGAATAAGCACATGTGACTCGATGACTGATCAGGGGGTGCACATTGATCCTGATGCAGACCATGTTAGAGCATTACCTCTCCATGATTTGTTGCCCACTACTTAAGCTGCTGTTTCGCATACTTCAAGCCTTCTCATCTTGGATGCTCAAGCTTTTGCTGCCGTCATAATAGCCACTCCAGATCAGACTTTTGGAGACCACTTGCCTATGCATTTAATTCATACTCTCTCTAGTCCTTTACTGCATGCAACTCTAGCAGTTTCCAAGTTTTTGTCTTTCCAGGCTCTGTTCTTAGTGCTGAAAATGCTTTGCTCTTGCATCATCTTGTGTCCAGTCTCATTGGCTCATCTGTTTTTTTCAGTCCGCTTTGATCTCACATGCTCTTGTTGCAGGCCTTAACTCCCCTTTCCAACCTCTTATGCTTGCAAACTCCTTTGAGGTCCTGAAACTTCTCCAAGTGATTAGCAATGCTTCCAGGAATGGTATTCCAACGGGCTTCTCTTGCTTAAGCTTTGGGGGGGGGGGGGGGGGGGTTCCACATCTGAATAGGCGATTCTCCATAAATTAGAAAATCTAAAATGATCACAAATTGAAAATATCTTTATGTAAAGTTATATGAGTTTTTACAATTTATTCATCATATTAGTTTAAGCATTGATTTCGATAACGATAACTGAGAAACAAATGCAACACATAAATCATAGTTGTTTCGTGGCGTATATTTGAATAGTAACACAACAAATTCAGTTCAAAGAATTAATCCTAATGTCATTTGGTAATCTCTGTGAATCAAGATAGTAGCATCATTAGATATATGCAGTATATATACTTATCTACAGAATATACTATATCATATATAAGGCAAAAAGCCAACTTGATAGTGAGAACTTCAAGCTCACCGTACTAAAAATTGATCATTTTATTAAAAAAATATCACTACTGATACAATAGTTGCTTGCATCAAAAAAAAAAAATTATAGTAAAGAGCAAGCTTGTAAATGAAATGTTTTTGATCAAAAAATCAGGAATCCCAAGGCTAATAGTTTGAACATGTCAGCATTGATATTATGACAGCAGTTTTGTAAAAAAAAAAAAAAAACAAAAACAAAAAAAAAAAAAAAAAAAAATCTTTACCCGTTTGAATCCGATAGAAAGATCATAAAAAGTAAAGAAAAAAAAATGAATATTCTGAGGCTGCATAACAAGTTTTTTAATTAAATCAGATTTCATATGAAACAAATTTATTGGTTAAGCATTCATTATTTTTATCATATACATAACATAACAGAATTATATATTGGAAAGGAGAACAAAATAATCTCGCTTCTGATGAATGAAATATAATGAAATAAAAATAGTTTATTCTGTGGAATTTGAGGATTTTTAAGTCCAACGTTACGGAAAGAAGTTTAATGAACACCAAAATCACAAACCGTGTATTTAGTTTTGTTTTTGTTTTTTTTTTAATGCAAGCCAAGATACTCAATAAAATTGAAATTACTAATTTGACATTATTCAACTAATGAGTTAAAATGAATGGATAATACTCAGTAAACGAAATTAAAGATCATGGTCTCAACTAATTATGATAATAAAAATCGAGTTTAATGAGACCCATTACCCAATGAAATTTTCAAACTATCTTGTATCCTTTTAAGTAATAATAGCTCTAGTAGGGACCATTACTCAGGAAGGAACAAATTATTTCTATGTTGACATAGTAAGTAAAATCAGAAAATTAACTGTATGGGATGAACAAATGACAATAATACAATATGAAAATTATCGTTGTTTAGGGGTACAACTATCATATGGTACTTGGTCAGAGGAGAAGCAAGGTTAGTGATTAGTGATATGAAAGAAATGCTGCCGAAGTTGGATAAAGTAATTGGTGGAAGAAATAAATTCCTATTAAATCAGGCATAAAACCGGGCGACTTTACGTTAACCGGAAAACAAAGTTCTCCTTGTAAATTAGGATGTAACAACATGAAAACATGATGTATCAATCATGCTTTAGCAACTATATATTAACTTCACATTATCCACTTTTATGCAACCATACAAAGGCAAGCTTCATCCAACAATAATAGTGATTGAATCTTCAAGGATTATCATACACTAGCCCTCATTTTCTATCTTTACGCCAAAGCAATTGGTCAACCGTTTGCCAAAATCTGTACCTACCATGTTAGACAGGTCCATTATCCATTGTAAAAATCAGTTTTCATGTCTCCTAATGATGTCATCTAATGCAAACAGTTCAATCTAAAATTCTTAAAAATTCAGCTAACTTCATTAACTTGCACAGTGTGGCAAATGGGAATTATTCCTCCTCACTATTATTGTCAATAAGGCATATGGTAAAATTACTATGAACTTTTTTAAGGTTTAAATTAGTGAAATTATGCGAAAAGAATTTATATGTCAAGGGAAATAAGGAAGCGAAGAAATACAGTAAGCTTTGGCAAAAGAGAATCATTATCGTGGCTATTCATAGACCTGAGACACAATCTCATTTATTCAACCCTTGCAGGCTTCTCCTTTCTTCGCAATTACTTTTTCTCTTATTTAGAAATGGAGTGATACAATACAAATAAACAATAATAGTGGATTGTGCACGTAAACAATATGGATAATTTTTTTATATAACCAAAGAAAATATAAATGATGGATGATAGTTTTGTCAAGTTTGTTCAATTGATCACTGGGACCACTTGTATTTTAGATGACTGGTTCATAAAATAAATAAAATTTTAACTTTAAGCATATGTAATGTATAGATACATCTGTGCTAGCAATAAATACATTGTTGGCATTATTGATGGAAAAAAACAAAAAATATTGTTGAATGAGCAATTTTTTTTTTAATATTCAGGATATGAATTCACAAATAACGTTCTTAAAATGGTATTACTTCAGCTCTACTTGTGATGCTTTCCTCAAAGAAGATTGGTAATTTTTGGAGCTCAGGTCCACTGCTGACTTTAAGAGCTCAACAAATAAGGACAGAAAACTATTTTCCTTCATATGGAACATAGAAATTCATATAGAATATCTTCTTTTACATTGTTAAGTAGTACAATTGATAATTAGACTAAATATATTAAATTTATTTGGTACTCAATTTCAAAATTTGGAATAAGCTATTTCTTAAAATAACTGCATCTTTATAAAAGTGTACAACTATAACTCAACAAATATGTAGCCAAAATCCATCATCATGTAATTACTGATTAATTTGTTGATCGAGAACCTTGATTTTAGAAATTCTAACTTAATGGCGATAGCACTTTAAGCATCCTAAGCAATAAACAGAAATGAATTTAAAAAAAAAAAAAAGTATGCAGAAGAGCTAGATGCTCTGCTAATGCTTATTGAAATTTTGTATGAAGCACGTAAAACCGATGAAGTTGACTTCATGAACTGAATTTGGAAAGGGAAAAATTTGTAAATCTATTGTACATTATGTAGCCTTTTCTCTATGAAGCTTTGTATTAGCTATTGAAAAGGCAGGAGTTCTGTAGCATAACCTAGAAAATTAATTCACATTCATAAGGAGACAAAAATTCAAATTTATAAGGTAACTGTTGTACTGTCATTCAATTATCTATGTCGATGAATAAATAGACGCAAATAAAAAGATAAACATAATATTCTACTTTCCAACATTCATGGGTAAGTTTCATGATATTTGATTAATCTTTGTTCAATTCCTTCATATTAGCACATAAATCTCATGGACTTCAGCTAAGATTTTAGTCAATGAAATATTTCTGGGTAACAATTTACATCATATATTCTATTTTTGGATGGGAAAGGCAGTATGAACTTAAATTAAACAGGATAGCAGTCAAACCATTAAGGTAAATTCAGAAGGTTTCTGTAAGGATATATTGAGGACAGTTTTAGCGAAGATCTCATAATAACTTAACTATTTATCAGTCAGTCGCATTTATGGAAATAGAGATTTGTTTACACATCCACATTTTGAACATCACAGAATTGCAGTCGAAACTTTACAAAAATAGGTAAAAACGACAATTTGCAATTTGAATAACGTAGAGTAACTAAAAGTACAATCAGCACAGTATCTCAAATGAATAAAATACAACAACAAATTAAAATAACATCAACAGATTACCCAAAGCCGAAATAAGTGAACAAAAAAACCGGAAGGAAGTAGACAAATTTACCATTCAGATAAGGAGATGGATAAAGAAGGTTCCTCCATTGACATAATTGATGTTACTGCCTCATAAATGTTACATGCTTTAATCGAATTTGACGGCGGCTAGTTTAATTTGTAGGACAACTGAGAGGGGAACTTTCACCCATCAGCGTTCATAGGGTTGGCGACGAAGATTGAGGTGGAGATGGGTCGGAAGGTATAGGTGCAGTGCAAACTATTGGCGCGAATACGTGGCCGATAATTTGATGGGAGGGAGAATCCGACACGATGAAAAAATGATGGAGTCGTGGGAATTGGTTTCTCCATTATCGACCAGAAATCAAGGAAGATAATTAGGGATCAGATGATTGGACGAAGGAAAGAGGGCTAGATGGTATATTGGGTATATCTTTTTCCAACCCCGTGACTTTTTCGAGAGCTAGTTTGTTTACACCTTTTTAACGGGTGTGAACATGACAGCACTTACATCGTTAGTGCTGTGCGGCTGAGATTAACCGGGAGGAATTCAGGGGTCAATCATAGTCGCACACCACTAATGGTACACATCCGTTAAAAAGGTGTTAACAAACTTTAATTCGTGACTTTCATGGATATTTAGTGCAATCATGACTTTATAGCTCTTACCACTTCAAAAAAAAAAAAAGGAAGACTTATAACACTGTTAGTGATAAATCCGAATTTTGACATTTACTTAACAAAAACATTTAGTGCGCTTATACTTTGCCAATGGATTTTAATGTTAAAATTATGTATATTTATCATTTTATTATTGCAATAACTTATGGTTTGGAAGCATGAATCTTCGTTTTCTATGATTAGTGTTAACCTTATGTGTGACAAGGCCGTTCCATTTTGATTTGGGAAATCCGGATCGCTCATGACTCGAGCGCGGACTCGTAAGCATCAGAATTGATGTTCGCTTGAAAATCAGACAATGACTCGACTCGGAACAATCACATATGGGCATTGTCTAATTACTTAGAAACGACCTGATTAGCTCATTGAATCACTCGATATTTACTTGATCGATCACGCAATGGATCGGATTGATCACCTTGGAAAAACAAGATTGACACGGTCTGATTACTAAAAAAGACATGGTCCCCACACAGGATCGCTCAAAGTTCATTGGTCGATCATCTTTGAATCTGAGAACTATAGCAAATTTCGTATCCGAGCTATCATGTAACATCCCGATATTTTGCGATAATTTAAAATATTAAATTTAATTTGTTTTTGAACAAAATTGCTTTAAATACTAAAATTAATGAATTAACTAATTTTGGAATTTCATACATGTTGGAAATTTTAAATTAATTAAAAAATATACATATGTTGTTTTATAATGAAGGTCGACTAGTAATTAGTGTCATTATTTATGTGGATTTAAAATATAAAATATAAATTGATTTGTATGGTAATTATTGAGGGTTATTTGGACTTAATTAAGTCAACAAATTTAGAATTAAGCTTTAAATAGTGAAATTGTATTTATGCATGGTGGAAACTTAAATAAATTGTTTAAATGATTAGTTTTAACTTACTTTGATAATTATAGCATGTATTGATTGTAAATAATTTTGTAATCTTGTTTATATTGGTTAACATGGAAGGTTGAAATTTAATATTTATATATTTAATGAGATTGATTGATGTAATTAATAATTTATAATTAAAATAAAATTTGATTTACTAAGTTAAAATTTAATTTATTTTGATGTGAATAAAGTTGATTAGTTTTTGAAATGTGGAAAATAGACATAAGGACAAATTTTGAAAAAAAATTAGTTTGGAGGACGTCAAGTTTTATTTTTAAGCTGAAGGATTTGAAAAAAAAATAGATTGAAGGACAATGCTAAATATAATTAGCATTTTCTGCAGTGTAAAACTGAATAATGCTAGTTAAAACTAGCATTTTCGTATAGTGCAAAAAACTGAATATAATGCTAATTACATTTAGCATTTTCTTTCAGCTTAATTTTGGTTTAAAGTTTGTCCTTCATACTAAAAATAAAACTTGGTGTCCTTCAACCTAATTTTTCGGCAAAGTTTGTCCTTCACCCTAATTACCTCAAAATTTAATTAAAGATAATTATATAAAATTCACCTCTTTATGAAATCAACTCATTTTTGATTCGTTACACTCACGTTGCCGAGATCTCCTCATTTTTAGTCATAGATTTCGGGTTCAACAATATCAGGTTCGGCCCCATTTCGTTCCAACGCATATAGGGTTGTGGTTTGGGGGCGGCACCGTGATTGATTCGCGTTTTGGATATCATATTCGAGTTCGTAGGAGAGATAACAACTTGTCTTCAAATTTTGGTTCAATTTACTAAAATTTTATGTCGCTACTTGTGAGGTGCAGCATGCGTAAGGTTTGAGGATGGGATTTTTTTGGTGATGCAGAGATCGAAGTTATGGTGATGGTGGGGATGTATTTGAGAAGAGAAGTTTAATGGTGCAATCGGTCCGGTCTTTCATTGAGAGAATAGGGGGAGATATATGAGAGAGGTTGTGGTTTTCTTTGCCATGAATGTGGAGTTTCTTGTAACGTGAGTTTGAGAAGGAAGGGAAAGAAGGGATGACGTGGCATTGTGTTATTAGGTGAGGATTTTATTTATTTGTTTAATATGTAATTGAATTTCAAACGATAAAAACATGTATAACTTTCACATACGAATTCAGAATGACGCACGGTTGGATCCGTTGTAATCGTATTGACGAGCTCTTCGCGATGGCATTGATTTGGACTGATTCTAAGACCATTGAATTTTGGGCTAAGATTTGGATTTCACGCATTCAGAATCAAAGGTAAGTGATTAAACTCACTCACGTCTAACTAAAATATTTGATTGTTAGTTAAATTTAAATTCATGCCATGATATGATTGTATTTCTTGGTGTTTGATTGTTTAAGTTGCATATTTATGTTGAATCTGCATAGAATGTACAATTTAATTTGACTGTTATATAAATTGTACTGATATGATTAATTTCTAGTTAAAAAAAAACTCATACCTAATGACTAGTAACTAATATTATTCAACTGTTCAGATGTGTTGATTTTGATGTATGCCTTGAATTTATATATTTGATGTGTCAATATGTAGACATTGTTTATATATGTTATTTGATTTTTGTTGATTTATCCCAACCATTACCCTAGATGTTACGGGCATCAAATGAACCTGGGATTAATCATTAAAATGAATTAAGAATGTGGGTTGAAATGATAAATACCTATGACCCTGATTTGTATTGAAATGATATATATCATTTCCCAAATATTAAAATTAAATTTTAAGTATTATTTGGCTATAGGATAGAAAATTATATACGGACACCGGTTGGTTAAATTAAAAAATAACCTTAAATTTTGGGAATATTGTTTTAAAGGCAAAATAAATGACATTATTAATCGTTTTCTTTAAAATTTGGACTTTGAGCTTTGAAATTAAAATTTTCAACTTTAATAGAATTCGTAAATGTGGATAACTGAAGTTAAACTGAATTGAATCTGAACTAAATTTATCAAAATTGAATTGTTTACCCATCTTTGGTATTACTTTAAATTAACTTGGTTTATAGTAATAATTGAACTGTGAGCTCGAGATTTTATAAACGAATAATTCAAAGTGAGAATTATAATTGAAATTTAATTACTAAATCGGATTACTAAATCGAATTGTTGAAATCGAACTGTTGAACCGAATTGAATATGAATGGGAAGTCAAATCCTTTTAAATTAAGATATCAAAATTTAGTCGAATTGATTTGAAACTAAAATATGATTTCCTGTTTGGTTAAATTTTGAAGATATGATCCTATTTCCTGTTTGGTTAAATTTTGAAGATATGATCCTAATTCCAACTATAGTATTTTTAAACCATTCTAAAAACTATTTTTATAATAATTATTTTCTTTATAAACTATTTACCTTAAACTATTTTATTTTATTACTTATTTTAAATAAACCATTTTTATTATCAACTATTTATTTTATAAACTATTTTAATATTTAACTATATATTTTACTAAATCCGTAGTTTCTATTTTAAATGCAAATTATTGATTTCAAACTATTTCAATTATATATCTAGACTAATTTAAATGTATTTTGACTATTTAATATTTAGATTATTTTAAAGTTGGAATTGTTTCAAGATTTTAAATTGGTTTAAATGGAGATTTTATTTTGAATAATATTCTATCTTGAATATTGAAATGATTTTTAAGAAAATCTGATATTTTGATATAAAGTACGAACCTCTTGAAATGTAAAAGAACCGACCGGTGTGAAAAATGTAAATGTTTGGTTGTTAAAGAGACTGTGATCGAATATTGTCATACTCTTTGCCTATACCGAAAACCACTTTAACAACTGTGTACGTGGTGGAATTCCAAAATGAAGTAGTTTGATTTGTAGGCGATTACTAGATTTGAAGAAAGAGAACGATGATGGATGTCCTTGACCTTTGGGTCATAATCTCTACTAATAAGGAAAATAGTTGAGCATGGTGAAGCTTTTTTGCAATTCCAGAAAAACCCATTGTCCTCATAGCAATGTAATACCGTAGAAAAATTGGTTGGAGGACAAAAACGTCTTTTGACGCACCACTTTCTAACCCCCACTATAGCTTCTGCGGTTTTAAAACCCAGTCTCCCACTTTTTCTTTTATTTCCTTCCGTTCCTCACTTTGTCTTCACGTTTTCCCTTTTCTTCCACCGCCTGTCTTCCCCACTCTCCTACCTTATTACTCAACCTTTCACAAACCCGGCCCTTAACTTCTTCTATCTTCACTTCTACCTACCTTCACCTTCTCAGTTCAACACGCTTTCTCCCTTTCCCGGTGAAACTGACAGCAATTCATTTTACTTCCTCCACCTTTTTCATATTCAATCTTTTCATATGTTCCAAATCTTCATAATCTACAAAATTATCAACAAATCTATCTTTCAAAAGCTCCAGATCTACTGGACAATTTTCGTGTCCCAATCCGTGACAATACGCACAAAATCCATCCTCAAAACACTCCAAACCTGCTTAGTTATTTGCATCCTTCATCTCACAGCGAATGCCATAACGCAGCAGGTGTATTTTAGATGGCCTTGAGAACGATTAGAAAGCGGCCATTACTAGAGATGAACCACCATTTTTTTTCGATGAGGAGCAGTTAAGAACCAGAACGTGATGGGTGGTTGCCAAAAATGTGGAGCGGTTGTTCAGATCTGAAGGCAAGTGAAGAACAAATGGAGAACGGTTGTCTACTGAAACAATGGTAGTGAAGTTACTGTCGTTGATACGCTTGCTAATGTTGCAGTGGCGGCTAAGAAGAGCATAAAGGGGCCGCACTTGACGTATTCTCAATACAGAGACGATGCTTTCTATATAAGAATAGCAATATCATAGTCTTAAATTCAGTTAATCTTATGTCTCTAAACCATAACTTTTTAATTTTTTTATTAGAAGAAATATTTAACTTTTTTTTGCTGAATTGTTGTTCCTTTATTATGTGTATGGATTGCGGAAAGAAAGTCAATTTTGGTACTTTAAAATTCATTATCTTTCATGCATTTGTAGATGCTAGTTTTTGTTAATTTTCGTATTCGTAAAGTTTCAATCTATGTTCAGCAGGTTACTTCTCCCTATTTGATGAATAACGTTAATCTTTATTTGAATGTTCATAGGATTACATTTACTTTGGTTTTACGAAACATTAATCTCTGTTGCTGTTGAGGAATACACAGTTATGGAAGATTTGGATCCTAAAATACTTGGATACATGAGGTAAACATATGGATTATTTATTCGGCAAGATGGCAACATATTTTGTTTGCTTTGAACTCTTTAACTGTTTAATAAAAGTTTCCATTTCTATGATTATTTCTTACATACTATTATAGCTATGTTAAAATAGTTGTATATGTTTTCACTTTAACTGTCCTGTTACAAGCTACTGGATACAATAGTAGTTTACTGGATTATGTTTTTGTTTGATGCATAAACCTCTCAATTATCATCTGAGAAAATTTTGTGTGAATCGTTTCATTGTAATCTAATGTTGTCTTGGGATCTACTCATCATCTTTTTAGTAGATCATTTGTTAGTTTTTTAGCTTTCTTTCTCTCAGCTTGGTTGGAATTAAATTCATTTTCTTCTATTAAGTTTTGTAGGATTCACTAACACAACCAGTCATGTCAATAGTAATTCTTATTAATGTTCTATTTACAATATAGCATCAGATTACAAATTATGACATTTCATGCCATTTTATTTTCAACATATATTATATCATATAGCATAACGCATATATTATATCTGCGATGTTATTACAAATTTCGTTAACTGTTGATTTCATAGTTACAATTTTTACGCCTATATGCTACTACCATTGTTATACGATATCTGTAATGTATTACCAAACGTGTGTATTCTAATTTATTCAGTGTTCATAAGTGCATGAATGTTTAGTTTGAGCCTTGGGTTATGCTTTTTATAATTAGATATACTAACAACCAAATAGTAATATTATAAATCATATCAACAATCGATATATACATCAAAATAACTTTTATGTATCGTTTAGCCTTTGATATAGTAATAAATGTAAAATTAGCACAAGTACATACGCAAGCCTTAGTATGGTATTCTGATATTTGATTATACTTGATCTTAGAAAAGCATCGTTTCTACATAAGAAATGCCATGTTTTATTACAACTTTAATTTTTATACTTTCACCTATTTGGATATATTAACTGCTATGTATGGGTATTGCAAATTTATCACTACATATATCTTCCTTAAATATATTATTCAGATTTTGTCGCTTTTCTGAATGGTTGTGCTAACATTCTTCTTTTTCCATAGGAATCTACCATATAAATAAAACATTTTTTTTTCAATTTTCTTCTCGAAGCCGTTTCACCTGACATTCTGCACTAAATGAAGAGATGGGTTTGACACTATAATTGATGATAGGAAACCGACTTATACGCATCAAGGGAAGAGATGAGCATGAAATTTTACAATTAATTGATGATGGAAATCAACTTCAATGCATCAAGAGAGGAAATGGTTGCTTTCAGGTATACCAATTTTCAAGTTATTTTTTAGTAAGTTTAGTGACGTACAGGTATGGCTACATGAGTGTCGCAACTAATTATGTCAGTAAACTGCGATAACAGTAGTATAAGATGTATATTTAAATCTATGATGTTTAAAAAATAATATTTAACAATGCGTTTCCATGTATATATTATAGTGACTATGCATTCCTCATACATCTGATCAACTGTAATTAGGTTTAGTTTTCACACATTCACAAAGTATCTAAATTCTAAATTGTTACTGTTGTAGCCTACCTGAAATACCTATATGATTCTAATTTTTTTCTGCTACATTTGTTTCAATTTGGTCATAGATCCATGGGTGCAATATGACTTCAGAGGCCCATACATTTAATGTTAACATGTCAGCAGTAAACAAAGATGCGAAGGTTGAAGCGGGAGAAGGAAACATGCTGCACATAAGTGGCAACAAGAATAGGGATTATAAAAAGGAGAAAGATAAATGAATAAGGGCTGAAAGGAGTAGCGGCATGTTTATGAATGTTTAAACGTCCTACAACTGCACAGAGGAATGGCGTGAAGGCAATTATGGAGCTGGCATCTGCTGTGCCAAAAGTGGAAGTGAAGAAACCTAAGGTTAATACTTTATCCAGATTGATGGTTAAAATTATTATGATCAAGATTTTTTTCTTCTAATGTTCAATTATTAAGTTGGGTGCGTATTTTCTGTCGCATCGATAAACGTATATCGTTGTGTTGTCTACATATTGGGTCCAAGGTATGATTTTAATTCTCTTACGCTTTATGTCATCAATTTGCATTTCTACAAACATTTTTTTAACCTATGAAAATCCTTAACCATTTCATTTCCTTAGTTACTTATGTTATCTGCAACTTTTCTTCTTTCTTATTCACATGTTATTTGTGCTTAGTTATTAGAGTCATGAAATCCCATGGCACTATCTATTTTACCCAATAAGCTAAAGTCATTACACTCATTCCCAAAAGGAACAACGTTGTTAGTAATTTAGATTTCATTCAAACTTTTTGTATCCACTGTTTCTTTCTAGAACATGAAACAAGCTTTTACTCTAAACATTTTTTTTCTTTCACAGCTGAACTTAATTCTTATGCAAGTTAGATTCACATATGATATTTTTAAGCGTAAGATTTTTGTGTGCTAACAAGTTAGATTCATATAAGATCTTTTTAAACTCAACCAATTCATTGTTGTTGGTTTGGGGAGAACAACATGCACTCTTTTTTTTGTATATTGCTTTTAAATTGTCCTATATTGATACTATGATGTTCTATGATAGGTTGTGAGGAAGGCATGACTTTAAGATAATAGAGTTGTACAACAAATGAAACTTATCATGTTCACCATGAGTTAGTGCAGCATATATCCAAAATTGAAATCTTGGTTGTTTTGATTTGTTAGTTTGATAAGATAACAATTGTTTTGATAATAGTGTTTTCGATTCTCATATCCACTTTTCTTCGTACCGTTTTTCAGTGTTTTACATTTACAATGTACGCCCGATTCTATAATTTACCTCTTCCAACATATTTTTGACTTATTTACCAGACTGAAGGAAACATTGTGTATCCAGTTTAGTTTTAATTTATTCCATCTTTTTTTCCTATCTGCTTTGACGATAAATATTTTCCTGCGTCCTGCTGTTTTCACTATCTGTTGTATTTACATGTTCCCCCCTTAAACCGCCTTCTACCTTTTGTCCATACTCTATTACAACTATTACAATGATGTGTGCGCATATCTTCATATGACTGCATACTATCTTTTTGTTCGCTTTCCTTCTAACGTAGGTATATGTTTATAATACCAATTTTTTTTTACATATTTTCTACTTAAATGCAGACAATCAGTTCACACGTCCCATAGGCTACCCTATGCATTTAAAATAATGTACGTATATTTTCATTTACAGACTTCACTGAACTACAACTGCATATGTAACAATCCGGAAAATACGAGCCAATTTAAAAATTTTAAATTGGATATTTTAAAGGAATTTAAGTAATTGAAATAGAATACTTCAATAAAATAATGAATTGGGAATAGTGGGGCAGTTTGAAAATTTGAATTCAAATTTTGACTGACTGTACCGGGTGCAAAATATAACGGATTTTAGTGAAACCAAAAATATTTAAATTTGTTTATGAATATCTTTTAAACTGATATAAACACATTTAAGTGTTGCAAACTTTGAAAAATCATATCTTTATGGTGTGTTAACGAAATTCGATGATATAGGAAACTTCGTGACCGCCAGGACGCTCTCTACAATCTAGAAGAGACCGCGGATTTTTCTGAGCTAGCTACGATTTTTAGCATCTCGAAAACCAATGTGAGATTTCTAAACTGAAATGTGAATAAAAATGTCATATATAAATTATATAGGCGAAATATAAATTATATACGTGTTGTATACCTCATGTACACGCGTGGTATAAGTTATATGAGCGAAGTATGAATTATACATGCATTGTTTAAATGATATGTGTGTTGGAATGGAAATAAAATATATTTGTATACAAATATATATATATATACTCCCCTCGTCCACAGACCATGGATGATATTTATTGATTGTGAATTGATGTGAAAAATTTAGTGAATAATGCGAATGGTTGATAGAATTGTTTGGTTGTGGTTGAAAAATACCCATTGGTGATTGAAACAAATTTGAAATAAATTGTGGAAAAGAAAAATCATACTCTCCTGCGTGCGAATTAGATGTATGAAATCCCCATTGTCAAAAACCGCGAGGTTTTAAGGTAGAGCGAGGAGTCGTACTCGGAACGGTGCCGGTTTTAACTACCCTGCCGTTATGCTGCCGAAATTTTGAATAATATTCATGTATTAGAATTATTTTCATATGTTGAAACTAAAGTCATGTGTTGAAACTATATCCATGTGTGGAAATGCTCATGTGTTGAGAAGTCATGTGTTGAAAATTAAATTCATGTGTTGAATGAATAAAGTGTTTAAACAATAAAAATTACATCTTTCTTATATGAACAAAATATATAAAATATCCATGTGTGGAAATGCTCATGTGTTGAGAAGTGCGTGTGTTGAAAAGTTTCATGTGTTGAATAAAAAGATTGAATAATAAAAATTACATTTTATTGAAAATATGAAGTGTTAAAAACGTTCATGTGTTGAATAAATATTTTAGATGATAAAAATACCATTTTTATCATGTATGTGATTTGCTAAAAATATACGAGTGTTGAAATAAATATTTGTTTGCTTTGAATATTATTTTTAACATGTGTAAGAACTAAATAAAATGGTTATGTGTTGGAATATATTTTAGTTTGCCCAAAAATATCATTTTTAAGTGAATTGTGAAGTGTTAAAAATAACCACTTGTTCAAATAAATATGCATGAGTTGAAATATTCATTAATTAACTAATGATATGATTTTTGCTTATGTATGCAACATTAGAATGAATGGTGACTTTGAACCAAATTGAATCAAATAAGAATTTGAATGGAAAACGATAAGTGATAAGAATTGCACATATGTACATGCATATTTATTGAACAGGTCATAGCAAAGAGGCTAGAGAAGAGGAATAAAATTGTGTGCCCGACAAATAGGTACATGTTTACTGTTTTGCATGGGTGATGATTTTATGAGTCGATTGGCTAGCTGCTTGGCTTTTTCTTTTTCTTTTTGAGATGAGACGCCCATGTGGCTATTTGGGAATTTTCCCAGCCCTTCCCGTACAAAGGAGATTATGGCGAAATTTTCCAAAATTTAAAGGCGTTAGTGAAATATTTGAAGTGAAAACGATATTGAAATCGCCGAATGAACTATATTTATATATATATATATATATATATAAAATATAATTAAAACGAATCATGGTCATGCACTTCGTGTTTTGAAACCGTGATTTCAAACGATTAGTGTGGGAGATCCGACCATCGGATTTTCCCGAAACCACAACTGTTGGGTTCGCCTTGGAAATATCTTTCCAACGGCACCAACTTTGTAAAAATCCAACGGTTGGATTGTCTGGAATGTTTAATTCAAATCTGAAGATAAACAGAGCCAGAATCGATTATATTTATATATAAATATAAATATATTTAAATTAAATCGAATAACGACGCTGCAGTTCATATTTTGAAATCGTAATTTCAAACGACTAGTGTGGGAAATCCGACCGTCGGATTTTCCCAAAACTAAAACCATCGGATTCGTTTTGAAAAGATCTTTCTAATGATATAAAATTTCTGAAGATCCAACGGTTAGATTTTTAGATATGTGTAAAACAAATTTAGTGAAAAACAGCGCCAGTGCCTCAGCACGACCTAAAACGTCGTTTAATTAAATATGGCCGTTTTTAAATAAATAAAAATGGCGATATATCGTTATAAAATATTATAGACGATGTAGAATGGAAATAAACCGATTTTGCTGGGTTTGCTTGATATGTGATGGTTGAATGTATTTAACATGAAAATTATACTAAGGAACTGAAATGTGAATGTTGAGTAATTTAACTATGTGAAGAATTGATTTGAAAATCTAAATATACGTGGATTATTTGAAAAGGCCGAGTTCATTCTCATTTCAAATAATCGATCGACGGTGAGAAGTCGAAGAAATGAAGACGGTTCAAGACCGACGATCTTCACATTGGATCGATAGGCGCTACTGATGCTCATGATTGGAGTAGCTACGTTGATGGAGCTGAAGTGGTAGCCGTCCGCACATATTGTTGATTGTGCGGATATGCGAGGAATACGGTGCCTCCGGCTTCGTTCAAACCCAGAACGAATGTGACGGCCCGCCCCGCACCAGCCTGCATTTCCTCCAAAAGTGCGCTGTACACATGCCCGACTAGCACAAGACGGTCGTCATAAGAAAGGAAAGAAGAGAATGAACTAATCAAAGAACCTGTAGAATGTCTCACAGCGCATGGAATAAAATATACTAATAACATACTTGACATAAAACAGGCGAGACAGTACATAAGCTGATAACTAATAATCAATGTCAACATCAGAGCAGCGGAAATCCAAATACAGCTTATTACAACTTTCCAAATTTTCTGTCTCTAACAAAAGAAAACTAAAGTAGAAGATGCACCACCAATGCCCAAGCAGTGATCTTCAACAATACAGGGAGAATATTATGTATATAGTACGTGGAAGCCTCCTGCTCGTCTCCGGATCATCCACCCGTGCATCACCAGCTAACATGTCTCTAGTATGCTCGTGCGAGCACCCAGAGTAATAAGAGGAGACATAAAACTCTGGGTCAGACATAAAGCCTGGTATGAGCGATAAGCATCTAAACAGAATATTAACAGGTATACTAAGCCATACCTGAACCTGGACCTGCAACCAAAGAGTTAGTACCACATACCGTACAATACTCCAAGGTGCCATAATAAATAGTGTAAGAATACGGGGGTGGGTGTGCATGTCACAATGATAGCAAGCAAATCATCCATAGCAACCATCCTCACATCTCTCACTCAGTGCGTAAAGTATACGACATCTACCACTTTGGAACACTAGACAAACTGAGGTAACGACGAATCCCGACTTGTAGAAACCCTGCTGTGACCAAGCCAAACACTTGGAGTCATGACCAAACATTTCAATGACCCACTTCATTGGTCGTAGCCCTTGGTTCTACCGATGCCATAATGGCCCTGAATCCGCCTTCGTACCTCCTACCATAGTGGTCCAAAGCTATAGACGTCGATAACTCCTTGGCACGCGTCCCGCAGCAAAGCCCAACCATGAAGCCCACTCATTGGTTCCCAGCTGGATCCTGAGTCAAAGCTCCTCATTTGGACTTCCTTTGCATCTCGGGTTTTGATCGAATTGGAGTGGGTCTTCAGAAGAGTTGTCGCGCATTAACAGTCTTAGAACTCGGTTCGGTTCGGTAGTCATCGCCTTCATCGGTTCGGGTCGGTAGTCATCACCTTCATCGGTTCGGGTCGGTCCTCCTTCCTTGTCATCTTTCCATTTGGTTCGGGTCGGGTACTCCACTTTGGGTCGGGTCGGTGTCCTCTTCCGGGTCGGGTCGGGGTGTCCTCTTCCTTCCAGTTCATGCTCCTTCCCCGATCAGCTCACTCCGATCCGATCCGATCCCTTCGCCTTACTCCAGTCCGATCCGCTCCGCTCCCTAGATTACTCCGATCCGATTCGCTCCCAATGTTCTTCCGATCCGATCTGGCCTCCATTGTTCTTCCGATCCGATCCCCTTGTCCCCTCCAACTCTAAGTAAACGGCCTTCCTTTTTGCCAAGTCTCCTATGTGCCAAACTCCGGTTCGGGTCGGGTTTTCTTGCCCAGTTCACATATCCGATCCGAGCCCTCATCCGATCCGATCCGAAGCCCTACACAACTTTCTGCAACTTTTTCCAGCAACTTGTTTACGCCGTTCGACGACGTTTTTGACAAATCTAACTATTCTAATCAATCACAATTCATGTCAAATAGTCATAATAACATAGCAAACTAACCACAAACACCAAAACAATGAATTCATATGTCAAAATGGATCAAATGTGCCCAAAACCCCTTATTTTTCCCTTAAGCATGTTCAAGCCAATCTAATCATAGGGTTAACAAAACTTAATCAAATCAAACCAAATTTCAACCAGAGGCATAAAACATTATTTAAGAATTTCTAAACATTTTTCCAGAGTTTATTAGTGTATAAATTCGCTAATCTTCACTAATTACCCTTAATTAACCGTAATTAGTGTCAAAATGATGCTATCACTCACCTTGACCACAAATGAAACACTAAATCCGAAGTATCCTCTGTTTGGGTCGAATTCCTATGTACAGCAGCAGCCCCAACCTTGCTTTGTTGCTATTTGGCCTTGTTTTGATGTAGTTTAGGCTTAATCTTCACTAAAAACGTGTTTTGGAGTGGTTTTAGAGGATGGAGGCCATTACTAAGGTCTCAAGAAGGTTTGTGGCGGCTCAAAACTGAAATGAAAGTGATAACCTAACCCTAATCAGTCCTCCTATACCTCTAAACCCGAAATTCCCCTTGGGCCTAGCTGCTAATCACCCGGTTAAGCCCAATTAAGCTGTTTTTCGCCATCTGAAACTTGTTTCAGCTATATCTCCCAAACGGTAAGTCCCTTTGGCTAATGTGACCACTCTACGGAAAGAGAAACCATCATTCGGAGCCAATGGAAGTGGTTTTAGGTCAAAATTCTTTTCTAGTCAAAAGTTATGGCCAAAACAGTGCCAACTAGGGGTAAAATGGTCATTTAAAAATCGAGAAAAATCATGAACATGGGAAATGACCCCAATAGCCGTCTCCCAAAGTTACATGACCATACGACATCGTAGGTGAAAGAAATAAATATCCTACGATCCTATGATGCGTAGAATACGGGTCGTTACACTCTCCCCCCCTTAAGAAATTTCGTCCCCGAAATTCCTTAACCCCAAAACATACCAAAGATCCTGCATGCCTAACAACCATATACAACAATCAAACATGCAAAACAAGCAAACAAGCCTATCCTAGCATGCGGAAAACTAAATCGAGGTCAAAATCTTACCAGGCAAAGAGTTCTGGGTGCGTCTTCCTAATGTTCTCCTCTGTCTCCCAAGTACAATCATTCTCGTCCTCGCTCCATTGTACCTTGACTAGCTTCACCGCCTTCCTTCGAAGTTGCTTCATGTCGTGCGCGACAATACGGGCCGGCTTGCGGTTCCCAACCGCCTCGGGTTCTACTTCGAAGTCCTCTAACTGATCAGGTGAAATAGTCATATCTGAGTCGTGAACGAACTTCCTTAGTTGGGAAACATGAAATACGTTGTGAACTCCCGCCATCTTCTCTGGTAAGTCAATTCTATATGCCAAATTCCCGACTAGTTCAAGAACAGGGAACGGGCCAACAAATCTTGGTGCCAACTTGCCTCTCCTGCCAAATCGTATTACGCTCTTCAACGGAGAAATCTTGACAAACACCAAGTCGCCAACGGAGAATTTTAAGTCTCTTCTCCTCTTATCAGCATAACTCTTCTGCCTATCTTGGGCAGCCTTCATTCGTTGTTGAATGGTCTTGATCTTATCTGAAGTTTCCCTCACCACATCTGGTCCAAGCATAAACTTCTCGCCAGTCTCTATCCAACATGATGGTGAGTTGCATGGTCTTCCGTACAAAGCTTCAAACGGAGCCATACCGATACTGGATTGGTAGCTATTATTATATGCAAACTCTACTAGATGCAAATGGTCATCCCATGATCCACCAAAATCCAATATACATGCTCTCAAGAGATCTTCCAAAATACGATTCACCCTTTCCGTCTGACCGTCGGTCTGAGGATGATATGCGGTACTGAGATGTAACTCTGACCCTAGAGCCTCTTGTAAGCTCTTCCAAAACCCACTAGTGAACAACGGGTCTCGGTCGCTCACAATGCTTTTAGGTACTCCATGAAATCTCACTACCCACTTCATATACAATTCTGCTAACTTAGCTGCCGTTCTGGTCGATTTGACTGGTATAAACCTTGCACTTTTAGTCAGTCGATCTACAATTACCCAAATGCTGTCATATCCCGATCTAGTCCTTGGTAAACCATCGATGAAATCCATCGAGACTTGCTCCCATTTCCATTCGGGAATTTCTAATGGCTGTAACAACCCACTAGGCTTCTTTTGCTCGGCTTTAACTAGCTGGCAATTCATGCACTTGGATATAAACTTCCCAACGTCTCTTTTCATCCCTTCCCAGTAGTAAGTCTGCTTCATATCTCGATACATCTTGTTACCACCGGGGTGTATAGTCAGCTTTGAGTGATGACATTCTCTAAGCACTCCATCCCTCAATCCATTGACATTGGGTACAACAAGCTTTCCATTCTTCCTAAGCCATCCATCTCGATCAAGCCCATACTTGTTCATCTCCTCATCGATGTCCATCTCTAACTTGGAGATGATTTCCAATAGATTAGGGTCGTCCCTCTGACTAGAGCCGATCCGCTCAATCAAAGTGGGTCTGACCGTCAAACTTGCTAACATTTCTGGATCCAATTCGCACTTTGGTCTGAAATCAAACCCCGCGATAAACTCCAGTTGCTTCCATTCAAGGAACATAGCCCCTAAGCTGGCATGTCTTCTACTCAATGCATCAGCCACCGCATTGCCCTTTCCTGGTGTGTATGCGATGTCCAAATCATAGGAAGCTAAGAACTCTAACCATCTCTGCTGACGGAGATTCAGATCTTTCTGAGAGAAGAGATACTTTAACGATTTATGATCTGTAAACAGCTCAAATCTTTCTCCCAAGAGATAGTGTCTCCACATCTTTAACGCGAACACGATTGCTGCCAATTCTAAATCATGGGTAGGGTATCTTCTCTCGTGCGGTTTCAACTGTCGACTTGCGTAAGCTACAACCCTACCGCCTTGCATCAATACAGCAACCAGTCCGGTACCACAGGCATCCGTGTATACCGTCATCTCTTCATCCCCCTTAGGAATGACTAACACTGGTGCGCTTGTCAACTTGTCCTTTAGACTCTTAAATGCATTCTCGCACCTTTCATCCCAGACAAAAGCTTGATTCTTCTTGGTCAACTGGGTCAATGGTGCTGCTATCTTGGAGAAACTTTGGATAAACTTACGATAATATCCCGCTAACCCCAAGAAACTTCTTACATCTGTTGCATTCTTGGGCGTAGGCCAATCCTGTACCGTAGCCACCTTCGCCGGGTCCACGGCAATCCCATTTTCTGATACAACATGGCCCAAGAACCTCACTTCCCTCTTCCAGAAGTGACACTTAGAAAACTTTGCTTTCAATTGGTGTTTTCTCAACACCTCCATCACTATTCTTAAATGTCCCTTGTGTTCTTCCTCTGTCCTCGAGTAGACCAAAATATCATCAACGAACACAAGGACAAACTTATTCAACTGATCTCTGAATACCCTATTCATAAGATCCACAAAATATGCTGGGGCATTGGTCAGCCCGAATGGCATGACCAACCACTCATAAAACCCAGACGGCGTCCGAAATGCCGTTTTAGCTATACTCTCAGCTTCCACTCTAAGCTGATGAAAACCTGTCGCGAGATCCAACTGAGAAAATACTCTCGCGCCACTCAACTGATCGAACAAATCATCTATCCGCGGTAGAGGATACTTGTTCTTCCTCGTCACTTTATTCAACTCGCGGTAGTCTACACACAAACGAAGGGAACCATCCGCCTTGGTAGCAAACACAACTGGTGCTCCCCATTCAGAAACACTCCTTCTGATAAATCCCTTCTTCAAAAGATCGCTGACTTGCACCTCGAGCTCTCGCTGCTCTCTTGGTGCCATACGACGAAGTGGCATCACTATAGGCCTGGCATCTTTTACCAAATCAATACGGAACTCAATCTCTCGGTGTGGTGGAAGTCCGGTCACTTCTTCGAAAACATCCGGATACTGGCCAACCACGGGCAAACCTGACAACTCACTATGCGGAATGTCGAGGGAGTTTAGAAAACTGGCCAATACCCCCTCACTGGGTAGACCACCAAACACTATCCTCCGCCCATCATCCGCTCTAGCTGTCACCAAAAAGCCCTCACAGTCTACCACCACCCCGTACCTTCGGAGCCAATCTACTCCCAAAATAATGCCAAACCCAGTAAAGCCCAAAACAAAGCAATCACAAACAAACATGCATCCATGACTCGATAAGACCACATTACGACAAATCATGCTAAGGCTAGTAGAACCACCAATCGGGTTCGTCACTACTAAAGGTCTATCGACAATCTCGGGCTCCAATCCCAACCTATCTACCAGGTCACTAGATATGAAAGAACTGGAAGCTCCGGTATCAAACAAAACTCTAACAGGAACATCATAAACAGAAAGCATACCTTGAATGACGACATTCTTTCCCTTCTCTGCCGCAGTTGGGGCATTCGACGAAGAAGGAATAGCATTAAGGGCATATGCTTTCACCATTTGCTTTTCCTTAGGGGGCTGTGGACACTTGTCCTTGTGATGTCCCATTTGGCCACAGTTGAAGCACTTCCTATCCGCTGGCTTGGCCCGACAATTACTAGCATAATGGCCCTTCTTACCACAGCTGAAGCACTCCACATCTTGCTTATTCTTTTTCTTCTGGCCATCCTTAGTTTGATTCTGTTTTCTCTTGTTCTGGGAACCACCCTTGCCTCCACCACTTGCTTGTGGCTTTGGCTCATCTGCGGATGCAACCTCAGTCTTCGGCTTAGGGTAGAGACTTTCCGATCTTAACGCTTTCCCCACAATCGATTCAAACGTCTCATCGATGTGGTTAATAAGTTTTCCCCCCAAGTACTGATCCAAACCAGTTATGAATTTCTCATTCTTTTTCTCGGCAGTATCAATAAGAGATAACCCATACTTTGACAAAGTGTCAAATTCAGCAATATACTCCGGGACAGCCCTGCCATTCTGCTTGAGCTCCAAGAATTTCTTAAACAACATTGACTTCTGAGCAGCCGGAATGAACTTCTCACTAAAGCGAGCCTTAAACTGCTCCCAAGTAATCTGATCTTCGGGAGTAGCTGCCTTTATAGCATTCCACCAATTCATTGCCCGCCCTTGCAGCTGACGGGACGCTAGCTTTCTCTTCATCGCATCCTCGATACCCAAATCCTCGAAGATGCGTTCGCAACTGTCCAACCAATCTTGAACATCCGTGGCCGATTCCGTTCCGTGGAACGGCTTCCCACCAAGGCTAGTATAATCCTTATTCAGCTCGGCGAAGTCGACTCTTGGCGCCTGCACTATTGGACCACCACCATTTCCACCATTGGGAGCTGCCCTCTGTACATCTCTAAGCATCTCTCTCATGAGGTCAGTAAACATCGTCCTCATGTCAGCAGCATTCTCATTATTGGCTCCCCTACCAGCACCTCTAGTATATCGGCTCATCGTCAATCTGAAAAAGGAAACGATTAACGACTCCATAGTGGTGCTAGTGCAGTACGACTTCATCCTTATACTACTAATAGTATATATATAGCTTTTAAAAACCAAAGTAATCACAAATACGCTCTCTCGTATACGTGTATCATCTCTCCCTGATAACTTCCCTAGGTTAACTACGCAACCTAGAGCTCTGATACCAAGTGTGACGGCCCGCCCCGCACCAGCCTGCATTTCCTCCAAAAGTGCGCTGTACACATGCCCGACTAGCACAAGACGGTCGTCATAAGAAAGGAAAGAAGAGAATGAACTAATCAAAGAACCTGTAGAATGTCTCACAGCGCATGGAATAAAATATACTAATAACATACTTGACATAAAACAGGCGAGACAGTACATAAGCTGATAACTAATAATCAATGTCAACATCAGAGCAGCGGAAATCCAAATACAGCTTATTACAACTTTCCAAATTTTCTGTCTCTAACAAAAGAAAACTAAAGTAGAAGATGCACCACCAATGCCCAAGCAGTGATCTTCAACAATACAGGGAGAATATTATGTATATAGTACGTGGAAGCCTCCTGCTCGTCTCCGGATCATCCACCCGTGCATCACCAGCTAACCTGTCTCTAGTCTGCTCGTGCGAGCACCCAGAGTAATAAGAGGAGACATAAAACTCTGGGTTAGACATAAAGCCTGGTATGAGCGATAAGCATCTAAACAGAATAATAACAGGTATACTAAGCCATACCTGAACCTGGACCTGCAACCAAAGAGTTAGTACCACATACCGTACAATACTCCAAGGTGCCATAATAAATAGTGTAAGAATACGGGGGTGGGTGTGCATGTCACAATGATAGCAAGCAAATCATCCATAGCAACCATCCTCACATCTCTCACTCAGTGCGTAAAGTATACGACATCTACCACTTTGGAACACTAGACAAACTGAGGTAACGACGAATCCCGACTTGTAGAAACCCTGCTGTGACCAAGCCAAACACTTGGAGTCATGACCAAACATTTCAATGACCCACTTCATTGGTCGTAGCCCTTGGTTCTACCGATGCCATAATGGCCCTGAATCCGCCTTCGTACCTCCTACCATAGTGGTCCAAAGCTATAGACGTCGATAACTCCTTGGCACGCGTCCCGCAGCAAAGCCCAACCATGAAGCCCACTCATTGGTTCCCAGCTGGATCCTGAGTCAAAGCTCCTCATTTGGACTTCCTTTGCATCTCGGGTTTTGATCGAATTGGAGTGGGTCTTCAGAAGAGTTGTCGCGCATTAACAGTCTTAGAACTCGGTTCGGTTCGGTAGTCATCGCCTTCATCGGTTCGGGTCGGTAGTCATCACCTTCATCGGTTCGGGTCGGTCCTCCTTCCTTGTCATCTTTCCATTTGGTTCGGGTCGGGTACTCCACTTTGGGTCGGGTCGGTGTCCTCTTCCGGGTCGGGTCGGGGTGTCCTCTTCCTTCCAGTTCATGCTCCTTCCCCGATCAGCTCACTCCGATCCGATCCGATCCCTTCGCCTTACTCCAGTCCGATCCGCTCCGCTCCCTAGATTACTCCGATCCGATTCGCTCCCAATGTTCTTCCGATCCGATCTGGCCTCCATTGTTCTTCCGATCCGATCCCCTTGTCCCCTCCAACTCTAAGTAAACGGCCTTCCTTTTTGCCAAGTCTCCTATGTGCCAAACTCCGGTTCGGGTCGGGTTTTCTTGCCCAGTTCACATATCCGATCCGAGCCCTCATCCGATCCGATCCGAAGCCCTGCACAACTTTCTGCAACTTTTTCCAGCAACTTGTTTACGCCGTTCGACGACGTTTTTGACAAATCTAACTATTCTAATCAATCACAATTCATGTCAAATAGTCATAATAACATAGCAAACTAACCACAAACACCAAAACAATGAATTCATATGTCAAAATGGATCAAATGTGCCCAAAACCCCTTATTTTTCCCTTAAGCATGTTCAAGCCAATCTAATCATAGGGTTAACAAAACTTAATCAAATCAAACCAAATTTCAACCAGAGGCATAAAACATTATTTAAGAATTTCTAAACATTTTTCCAGAGTTTATTAGTGTATAAATTCGCTAATCTTCACTAATTACCCTTAATTAACCGTAATTAGTGTCAAAATGATGCTATCACTCACCTTGACCACAAATGAAACACTAAATCCGAAGTATCCTCTGTTTGGGTCGAATTCCTATGTATAGCAGCAGCCCCAACCTTGCTTTGTTGCTATTTGGCCTTGTTTTGATGTAGTTTAGGCTTAATCTTCACTAAAAACGTGTTTTGGAGTGGTTTTAGAGGATGGAGGCCATTACTAAGGTCTCAAGAAGGTTTGTGGCGGCTCAAAACTGAAATGAAAGTGATAACCTAACCCTAATCAGTCCTCCTATACCTCTAAACCCGAAATTCCCCTTGGGCCTAGCTGCTAATCACCCGGTTAAGCCCAATTAAGCTGTTTTTCGCCATCTGAAACTTGTTTCAGCTATATCTCCCAAACGGTAAGTCCGTTTGGCTAATGTGACCACTCTACGGAAAGAGAAACCATCATTCGGAGCCAATGGAAGTGGTTTCAGGTCAAAATTCTTTTCCAGTCAAAAGTTATGGCCAAAACAGTGCCAACTAGGGGTAAAATGGTCATTTAAAAATCGAGAAAAATCATGAACATGGGAAATGACCCCAATAGTCGTCTCCCAAAGTTACATGACCATACGACATCGTAGGTGAAAGAAATAAATATCCTACGATCCTATGATGCGCAGAATACGGGTCGTTACAACGAACTTGTAAATGGACTGTGTGTCTGACATTGGATTTTGTTCTGTGATGATTGATCTCTATTAAATATATCTCTGTTTGGCGGCGGAGAATTTATTCCCTTGCTTAACGCCCTTCTCTTAGACGTACGAGCTCAGAGGTTATATATCGATAGAAATCAGTCGCATGGAGTGAATTGCCTGTGTGGCACGCCTAAGTGGCATATGATCAAGGCTTCTGTTGCAAAGCAAAGTCTTGTGGTTGGTGATCAAAGCATGGTCTGTGTGCCGTAGCTTTGTGTATAACGTGGATTCGCGAGCCTCACACCTCTGTATGAGTCAAAAACGGGATAAGGACCGCTGGGAGAGCACGACGTTTCTTTCTAGCTACGGTGGTGTCAGTGACCTACCAGCCCTGGCATTTATATATACTTTTCACCTGTGTGGTTGTTGGAATGTGAGGCGCCTCGATTATAGGTCTGTAAGGACCGGGAAACGTGTGTTCAGGAATAAATAATCCTCAAAAGTAAGAGAGGACCGGCCCAGCCGATTCCAGGGACCGCTATGTGCGATCCTGGGACATTTGCTAGAGTGTCTCGAACGGAGAGGAGCTTGCCCCTTGCCTCGACTCATGATGGAATCCAATTTCCAATACGAAATATGCGGATGTGATTATATTACTAGTATGGCGACATGATATATGGTACCCATGCCGTCTATGATTGATATTTATGATTGAATTTGCTTTTGAAACATATATGCACTATTAATAATATCAAACACTTTTGTTTTATACGTATGAAGCATTTTTGGCCATTATAAGGTAAAATTCTATCCTCCGGCTTGTGTTGCATTGTGTGATGGGACCTGAGTCTTATAATGGCTTCATTTTTATAAAAAGCATTGCGATGATTTAATAATTTACTTTGTTTCATGCACTAGCACTCATTGGAGTAAACCCGTTCCGCGAAAATGGCGTGGTCCTTTGATTTACCTTATTATTGTTGTTTAATAAGTTAAGTAGATTTCTCATACCAGTCCCATGACTGACTCGTAGTTTGTTTCATCTTGCAAACTCGGGTGCCCTTATTTTCACACGGGCAATCTAGTTACAGGTAGCTGACATATTTTGGCTTGGCACCGCAGTAGAGGTGCACTTTTTGGCTCATGGCGAGGCTTGACTACACCGTGATGACTATGATTTTTCCACCATTACTATATATTTATTATGATTCCGCCACAGGCGATGTATACTGACGTTTCATTTATGTACTTATTATCTATGTGATTCCGCCACAGGCGATGTAGACTGATTATGTATTATTATGCACTAAGTAGTATCCTGCACTGTGCCCTCTGATGTGGAGATATTTATATGATTCTGCTGTCATATTTGTGTAAATTATTCTATTTCTTGTTTATGCTATTATCCGTATTCTACTAATGATGATTAGTGCCTTACATTCCAATGATTATCTTTAACACCGTAGCACGGGGTTTTGGGATCGTCACAGGTGGTATCGGAGCTTTGGTTAACCTTAGTTTTGGAATTTAACACATTAAACACTTCGTCAGAATAGAATCGGTAGTATTCTAAGGCGAGTAGCTCATTAGAGATAAGACTAGCAATGTCCTAGAATGAGCTAAGCAGAATAGCAAAAACAATTTGATCAGTACATCATTATCTTTCCTTAAGTTCTTATGCTTTACCATACAATAAAATTATCGTTTTTGTAGACTGACTCTTTTCTTGCTTATACAGAACTTGAACAATGGCTACCCGAGCAGCCGCTGCTAGAGGAGGCCGAGTTGGCCGTGGCAGAGGACGAGGAGAAGTCCCAGCTCAAGATGGACCCTTAATACAACCCAGCCACTCAACCATTCGAGCTTGACCGCGCGGCTAAAAGGTACAAGAACCTAGGAGGCAAAACCTTCTCTGGAACAGGCACTGTGATTGAGGCCCTAGCATGGCTGAAAACATGCGAGAAGATATTAGGAGGCCTGAGGCTAGGTGATCAAGACAAAGCTTTCATGGGTGCTTGGCTTCTGCAAGAGGAAGTCGAATTATGGTGGGAAGCTCTTACCGCAACGAACAGAGATGCCGGTAGGACATGGGATGAATTCATAGAATTATTCAAAGTAAAGTACGTCCCAGAGCAAGCCCTCGAGCGCGTGCATGACGAATTCGCAAATCTCCAGCAAGGAGATATTTCTGTGCAAGACTATCTGAACAAGTTTACACAGTTATCCCGCTATGCTCCCGAACTCATCGCCACCGCTAAGTTCAAGAACAAGAGGTTCATCCTCGGGCTAAAGCGAAAATACCAAGACAGGGCAATGGCCCACATCAAGCTGGAGTTTAATGAACTAGTGGAGATGGCATGCAATTATGAGGACCTAGATCAAAGGAACCTGGATCTGGATCATGCTAAGAGCCAAGCCGGGAATAAACGCAAGCCCGCTACAAACCAGCCAGAATCAAGCAACGTGGCGTCCTCGAATCAGCAGACTAGCAGGCCGCCAAAAGGAAGCTGCTACAATTGTGGCAAGGTGGGGGCACTACTCAAATGTTTGCACAGCCCTGAAACGGCAGAAGACCAATTCTCAAGGTTCAAGCCAAAGCTCTCAGAACCCTCGTTCCTGCTTTAACTGCCGCTGGATAGGACACCTTGTTAGAGACTGTCCCTTGCTTAAGAAGGCCGAGGTTGCTCACGTATATGACGGGACAAACCCGCCAGCTGCTTCTGATGGAGCAAGTAAACCCGATGTTTTGGAAGGTACCCTTATAATTAAAAACATTCATGTTTCTGTATTATTTGACACGGGTGCATCACGTAGTTTTATTGCAAGTAGCATGGTTCACGAGTTAAAGTTAAAACAGAAAAAGCTTACAGAGTCGGTTAAAGTTCATAATCTGATAGGGGGTTCTATTATTCTCAGTTCGTATAGTAAAGTACCTGCTTCTTTTTCGCGATACCGGTTTCCTTTTAATCTAGTCGTTATGGACTTTCCTGAATTTGATATCATTCTCGGGCTAGATTGGTTAACGAAATATGAAGCTGAAGTAAAGTGTGCAGAAAGAATAGTGAAAATTAGAACGAAGCTTGGGTATATTACTGTACCATGCCATGGTTCGAATCCAGATAGAAAGGAATTTTGGTCTGCGCTAGAAGTTATCCCCACTTCCTTAGAAAAGATTCATGTCGTTAGAAACTATGTGGATGTGTTTGAAGAAGTCAAAAACTTACCTCTGCAAAGAGAAATAGAATTCAGAATCGATCTAATTCCCAATGCCAGACCAATAGTACATCCAATTCGCAGAATGACTCCAAAGGAAAAAGAAGAATTAGGCGATCAAACTTGTCAACTGCTATGGAAGGGTCTGATCAGACCTAGCTTTTCTAGCTGGGGTGCAGCTGTAGTGTTTGTCCCTAAGTCAGACGGTACTCTCCGATTGTATGTTGATTACCGAGACCTCAACAAATAGACGCTCAAAAATAAATACCCGTTACCCCGCATCGATGATTTGTTAGACCAATTAAATGGGGCGAGAGTATTTTCCAGAATGGACCTAGCTATAGGTTTTCATCAACTGAGAATTACTGAAGAGTGTGTTCCTTTGACAGCTTTCAGAGGTCCAAACATATTTTATGAATGGTTAGTAATGTCCTTCGGCCTATGCAATGCTCCAGCATACTTTGTCGATCTAATGAATAGAGTGTTCAGGGGAGTTCTGAATAAATTTGTCCTCGTATTCATCGATGATATTTTAATTTACTCCAAATCAAAACCTGAGCATGAAAGACATTTAGAACAAGTATTGGAGATTCTAAGAAAGAACGTCTTCAAAGCCAAATTCTCTAAGTGTGTCTTCTGGCAAGAAGAGGTGAAGTTCCTTGGCCATGTCATGTCAAAGGAAGGAATTTCTGTAGATCCGAGCAAAATTACAGCAATTCAAGACTGGAAACAGCCTTCTACACCCACAGAGGTCAGAAGTTTTATGGGGTTGGCTAGTTATTACCGAAAATTCGTTAAGGATTTCTCGAAGATATCCGGCCCATTAACAAAGCTTACGAAAAAGCACGAGAAATTTAAGTGGACTTCCGACTGTGAGGAAGCTTTTCAGGAATTGAAATCGAAATTGACAACCGCTCCAGTATTAACCATTATCGATGGCAATCAGGACTTGACGGTTTGGACAGATGCTTCCATTAGAGGTCTGGGTGCAGTGTTAATGCAAAGAGGCCAAGTAGTCGCTTATGCAAGCCGCCAGCTGAAATCGCATGAGAAGAATTATGTAACTCATGATCTTAAGTTGCTAGCCATCGTTTTTGCTTTGAAAATCTGGAGACATTATTTATTGGGTGAGAAATTCGAACTGTTTACAGATCATCAATCATTGAAGTATTTGTTCACCTAGAAAGATCTAAACTTGAGGCAGCAGCGTTGGCTAGAATTTCTTGCAGCGTATGACCTAGATATCCTGTATATGCCGGGAAAGGCTAATGTAGTAGCTGATGCACTCAGTAGAAAGAACGAAATCATCGCCAGCATAACTGTTACATCTTCATTGATTGATAAGATTTCAGTGCTTCAAAAAGACGATGAATTTATTCAGAGAATCGATCGGAGGATCAAGGAAGGTGAAACCACAAGTTTCTGTATTAACGATAAAGGGGTTCTCATATTAAATGATAGGATTTGCAACCCGAATATTCTAGAGCTTTGAAGAGAAGTCATGGATGAATGCCATAAGTCCAAACTTAGTATCCATCCTGGTGTGAGCAAAATGTACAATGATATTAAGCGCAACTTCTGGTGGAGGGCAATGAAGAGGGACATTTCTTTATATGTTAGCAGGTGCCCTACTTGTCAATTGGTCAAGAGCGACCAACAAAAGCTAGCAGGATTGTTGCAACCGTTGGAAGTCCCAGGTTGGAAATGGGAATAGATTTCCTTGGATTTCATAGATGGTTTGCCCCGAACCAAGAAGGGTAATGACAGTATTTGGGTGATGTAGATCGCTTCACGAAGACCGCCCATTTCATACCTGTCAGATCTAATAGAACCGCTCAAAGTCTAGCACATATATATTTCAAAGAAATTGTTAAGCTGCATGGAGTTCCCATCAACATAGTCAGTGATAGAGACCCAATTTTTGCTAGCAAATTCTAGGGGGCATTCCAGACAGAATTGGGAACAAAACTGAACATGAGCACCGATTATCACCCTCAGACAGATGGCCAAACTGAGTGTGTGAACAGAATTTTAGAAGATTTACTACAGGCTTGTAATATTGATTTTGGTGGGTCATGGGAAGATCACTTGCATTTGGCAGAATTCTTATATAACAACAGCTATCAGGCAAGTTTAAAAATGTCGCCATTTGAAGCATTATATGGTAGACCGTGCAGATCTCCCGCATGTTGGGTAGAACCGGGCAACAGACTTGTGTTAGGACCCGATATGATTAGAGAAGCATCTGATAAAGTCGATTTCATCAAGAAACGATTGAAAACCGCGCAAAGCCGACAGAAAAGTTATGCAGATTCTAGAAGAAGAGATTTAGCATTCGCTGTTGGTGATTATGTTTATTTGAAAGTTTCTCCGATGAGAGGAGTGATCTGATTCGGTAAAACTGGGAAGTTGGCACCCAGTTTTATTAGACCCTTTCCTAAACTTGAAAGAATTGGAACTCTTGCTTATAGGGTTCAATTACCTGATTGGTTGCCTGGAGTGCATAATGTGTTTCACGTAACTCAACTTAGAAGACATGTGCATGATCTGGATCTTGTTGTAGAAGAAGCAACGCAACAGGACTTGGAAATTACTCCAGAATTGGCAGTCAGAAGAGAGCTATTAAAAATTGTTGGCAAGGAAACTAAAGAGCTAAGGAGCAAGAAGGTTCATTTAGTTAAAGTGCAGTGGAGTAGTGATCCTAGAGACTGTACTTGGGAGACTGAGGAAAGCATTAAGTAAGCTTACCCCAAATGCAGAATGGACATCTCTGACTAACTCTGGTGCAAGGTACCTTCACAATACTTTGCATTTACATTTTTGTTTCCTACTGTACTGTTGTTTCCTTTTCGGGGACGAAAAGTTTTAAGTGGGGGAGATTGTAACAACCCAGAAAATACAAGCCAATTTAAAAAATTTTAATTGGATATTTTAAAGGAATTTAAGAAATTGAACTAGAATATTTCAATAAAATAATGAATTGGGAATAGTGGGGCAGTTTGAAAATTTGAATTCAAACTTTGACTGACTGTACCGAGTGCAAAATATAACGGATTTTAGTGAAACCAAAAATATTTAACTCTATTTATGAATATCTTTCTAACGAATCTGAAAAATCGAAGTTTCATAGCGGGAATCAAAAGTTATGGCCAAATGAATTTTCAGAAAGGTCGTTATAGAGAATATATAGCCCTTGAAAATAGACAGTTTGCAAACGGCCTCGCAATTCGACGAAACCACTTTTGTTGGATCCGGGATGTCAAATTATTGCTAGATTTCAAATTTCATAATTTTTGAAGCTAGTATGTGAGCGTGGGAAAAGAAAACGTGTTTGGTTAATTTCTGTTAAATTGGATCGACCAGAAAATGGTCATTTTTCAAACGGTCTCAGAATTCGATGAAACTAGTTTTGTTGGGACCGTAGCGTCAAAACATAGCTATTTTTCTAGAATTTTTCGAATTAGTTTGTGGTCCCGACAAATTAAAATGTGCGTTCAAAACAGAATTTGAATGTTTTATATTTTAATTTGAAGAATAACTGACTGTAATAGTCGAATTGGCCTACGAAACATATCCCATTGTGTCCGGGATGGGGGTATTTAGCTAGGGGCGATAGTCGTTGGGTTTGAATTGGTGTTAGTGTGGAGAAACACAATTTTAAAATTTAATAAAACCATCGGCCAATTGAATTTCTCCTTTCATAAATTAAAATAAAAAAAGGTCAGAAATCCTGCTCCCTCTCTCCGCTTAACGACGCACAATTGTTCGCCACTTCCCGACCAAATCGCCGCCGCCACGGGCGACGTTAGCCTCCGCCACCGCCCTATCTCGAAAGCCATCCCTTCCCTCTTCAAATCCAACCAACCCTCGCCCTCCCTCTCTTCGCCATCGTCGAGCACGAGCCCCTCAAACATCCGAACTTTCCGCCGCCGCCACGAGCACAGGGCCCCACCGAGTTGGACGCCACTGCCGCGCGCCTGAAGCCCTCTCGACGCTCTTCAACGCTGTGCCGTCCGATCGTCGTATCGAGCCTCGGTTTTCACGAAAACTGAAAACCTAGTTTTGAACAATAGTGAAAGGTATCGGCTTTGGTATATTTAAACTGATTTAAATACTTTTAAGTGTTGCAAACTTTGAAAAATCATATCTTTATGGTGTGTTAACGAAATTCAATGAAACAGGAAACATCGTGACCGCAAGGATGCTCTCTACAATCTAGAAGAGACCGCGGATTTTTCTGAGCTAGCTACGATTTTTAGCATCTCGAAAACCAATATGAGATTTCTAAACTGAAATGTGAATAAAAATGTCATATATAAATCATAAAAGCGAAATATAAATTATATACGTATTGTATACCTCATGTACACGCGTGGTATAAGTTATATGAGCACAGTATGAATTATACATGCATTGTTTAAATGATATGTGTGTTGGAATGGAGATAATATATATATATATATATATATATATATATATATATACTCCCCTCGTTCACAGCCCATGGACGATATTTATTGATTGTGAATTGGTGTGAAAAATTTAGTGAATAATGCGAATGGTTGATAGAATTATTTGTGGTTGATATTGTTTGGTTGTGGTTGAAAAATACCCATTGGTGATTGAAACAAATTTGAAACAAATTGTGGAAAAGAAAAATCATATTCGCCTGCGTGCGAATTAGATGTATGAAATCCCCATTGTAAAAAACCGCGAGATTTTAAGGTAGAGCGAGGAGCCGTACTCGGGACGGTGCCGGTTTTAACTACCCTGCCGTTATGCTGCTGAAATTTTGAATAATATTCATGTATTAGAATTATTTTCATATGTTGAAATTATTTTCATGTGTTGAAACTATATCCATGTGTGAAATGCTCATGTGTTGAAAATTAAATTCATGTGTTGAATGAATAAAGTGTTTAAACAATAAAAATTACATCTTTCTTATATGAACAAACTATATAAAATATCCATGTGTGGAAATGCTCATGTGTTGAGAAGTGCGTGTGTTGAAAAGGTTCATGTGTTGAGTAAAAAGACCGAACAATAAAAATTACATTTTATTGAAAATATGAAGTGTTAAAAACGTTCATGTGTTGAATAAATATTTTAGATGATAAAAATACCATTTTTATCATGTATGTGATTTGCTAAAAATATACGAGTGTTGAAATAAATATTTGTTTGCTATGAATATTATTTTTAACATGTGTAGGAACTAAATAAAATGGTCATGTGTTGGAATATAATTTAGTTCGCCCAAAAATATCATTTTCAAGTGAATTGTGAAGTGTTAAAAATAACCACTTGTTCAAATAAATATGCATGAGTTGAAATATTCATTAATTAGCTAATGATATGATTTTTGCTTATGTATGCAGCATTAGAATGAATGGTGACTTTAAAACAAATTGAATCAAATAAGAAGTTGAATGGAAAACGATAAGTAATAAGAATTGCACATATGTACATGCATATTTATTGAACAGGTCATAGCAAAGAGGCTCGAGAAGAGGAATAAAATTGTATGCCCGACAAATAGGTTCATGTTTACTGTTTTGCTTGGGTGATTATTTTATGAGCCACTCGGCTTTTTCTTTTTCTTTTTGAGATGAGACGCCCGTGTGGCTATTTTGGAATTTTCCCAGCCCTTCCCGCACAAAGGAGGTTATGGCGAAATTTTCCAAAATTTAAAGGCGTTAGTGAAATATTTGAAGTGAAAACGATATTGAAATCGCCGAATGAGCTATATATATATATTTAAAATTAAAACGAATCGTGGCCGTGCAGTTCGTGTTTTGAAATTGTGATTTCAAACGATTAGTGCGGGAGATCCGACCATCGGATTTTCCCGAAATCGCAACCGTTGGGTTCGCCTTGGAAATATCTTTCCAACAGCACCAACTTTGTAAAAATCCAACGGTTGGATTGTCTGGAATGTTTAATTCAAATCTGAAGAAAAACAATGCTAGAATCGATTATATTTATATATAAATATAAATATAATTAAATTAAATCGAATAACGACGCTGCAGTTCGTATTTTGAAATCGTAATTTCAAACGACTAGTGTGGGAAATCCGACCGTCGGATTTTCCCAAAACTGAAACCGTTGGATTCGTTTTGAAAAGATCTTTCTAATGATATAAAATTTGTGAAGATCCAACGGTTAGATTTTCAGATATGTGTAAAACAAATTTAGTGAAAAACAGCGCCAGTACCTCGGCACGACCTGAAACGTCGTTTAATTAAATATGGCCGTTTTTAAATAAATAAAAATGGCAATATATTGTTATAAAATATTATAGAAGATATAGATTGGAAATAAACCGATTTTGCTGGGTTTGCTTGATATGTGATGGTTGAATGTATTTAACATGAAAATTATACTAAGGAACTGAAATGTGAATGTTGAGTAATTTAACCATGTGAAGAATTGATTTGAAAATCGAAATATACGTGGATTATTTGAAAAGGCCGAGTTCATTCTCATTTCAAATAATCGATCGACGGTGAGAAGTCGAAGAAATGAAGACGGTTCAAGACCGACGATCTTCACATTAGATGGATGGGCGCTACTAATGCTCGTGATTGGAGTAGCTACCTTGAAGGAGCTGAAGTGGTAGCCGTCCGGACATATTGTTGATTGTGCGGATATGCGAGGAATATGGTGCCCCCGGCTTCGTTCAAACCCAGAACGAACTTGTAAATGGACTGTGTGTCTGACATTGGATTTTGTTCTGTGATGATTGATCTCTATTAAATATATCTCTGTTTGGCGGCGGAGAATTTATTCTCTTGCTTAACGCCCTTCTCTGAGACGTACGAGTTCAGAGGTTATATCGATAGAAATCAGTCGCATGGAGTGAATTGCCTGTGTGGCACGCCTAAGTGGCATATGATCAAGGCTTCTGTTGTAAAGCAAAGTCTTGTGGTTGATGATCAAAGCATGGTCTGTGTGGCGTAGCTTTGTGTATAATGTGGATTCGCGAGCCTCACACATCGGTATGAGTCAAAAAGGGGATAAGGACCGCTAGGAGAGCACGACGTTTCTTTCTAGCTACGGTGGTGTCAGTGGCCTACCAGCCCTGACATTTATATATACTTTTCACCTGTGTGGTTGTTGGAATGCGAGGCGCCTCGATTATAGGTCTGTAAGGACCGGGAAACGTGTGTTCAGGAATAATTAATCCTCAAAAGTAAGAGATGACTGGCCCAGCCGATTCCAGGGACCACTGTGTGTGATCCTGGGACATTTGCTAGAGTGTCTCGAACGGAGAGGAGCTTGCCCCTTGCCTCGACTCACGATGGAATCCAATTTCCAATACGAAATTGTGGATGTGACTGTATTACTAGTATGGCGACATAGTAAATGGTAGCTATGCCGCCTAGGATTGATATTTATGATTGAATTTGCTTTTGAAACATATATACACTAGTAATAATATCAAGCACTTTTGTTTATACGTATGAAGCATTTTTGGCCATTATAAGGTAAAACTCTATCCTCCGGCTTGCGTTGCATTGTGTGATGGGACCTGAGCCTTATAATGGCTTCATTTTTATAAAAAGCATTGCGATGATTTAATAATTTACTTTGTTTCATGCACTAGCACTCATTGGAGTAAACCCGTTCCGCAAAAGTGGCGTGGTCCTTTGACTTGCCTTATTATTGTTGTTTAATAAGTTAAGTAGATTTCTCATACCAGTCCCATGACTGACTCGTAGTTTGTTTCACCTTACAAACTCAGGTGCCCTTATTTTCACATGGGTAGCCTAGTTACAGGTAGCTGACATATTTTGGCTTGGCACAGCAGTAGAGGTGCACTTTTGGTTCATGGCGAGGCTTGACTACACCGTGATGACTATGATTTTTCCGCTATTACTATATATGTATTATGATTCCGCCACAGGCGATGTAGACTGACGTTTCATTTATGTACTTATTATCTATGTGATTCCGCCACAGGCGATGTAGACTGATTATGTATTATTATGCACTAAGTAGTATCCTGCACCGTGCCCTTTGATGTGGAGATATTTATATGATTCCACTGTCATATTTGTGTAAATTATTCTATTTCTTGTTTATGTTATTATCTGTATTCTGCTAATGATGGTTAGTGTGTTACATTCCAATGGTTATCCTTAACACCGTCGTACGCGGTTTTGGGATCGTCACAGGATACTACTGCTTGCCTATCTAACTGTACATCGAATTGTACTCACTTTCATTCACTTATGGTTAAATTAATCTATGCACACGTCCATCGGACGTGCCTCCGTACTGGTTAAAATGACTAAAACAGGGCTATACCATGACCAAGTGGGGTTAGCTGCCCCCATCGGCAACACTTCTTCCTTTACTACTATAGTCCCTCGGTTTGATTGATTTGATTTGATGCGCATTCATGATTTGGGAGTGTTGTCCGAGGTGGGCGGTAGTCGCGGCTATGCGTTACCACCAGTCCGGGCATGCAACTAGTATATTCATACTATGGGCATTCCTCGTGTGCCTTGTCATATTATCCTGATCGAGCCCCTACAATTTTGATTTAACGTTGTCGTATCACGGTGCATCCCTATCCGCCGACATACTAGTGTGTTATATGCAAACTGTACGGCAACACCCGGGTATTCTCGTGTTCTTCACCGCTCCCGTGCATCCTGTGCACGGTCTCCTCCTTGACTATCACGCCTCTGCTACTATCACCATAAACCAAAAACTAACGCCTGAATCCATTCCTTCCACCATTATTTGCTCCAGTCCAGTAAATCAAAATATGGGACTTCCATCGTCTGTACACTATAACTGTCTTCACCCAATTTTCCTCGCATCACCATTATCCACAATTGGTTACCTCCATATTTTAGTCAAAGGTCGGTGACAACCCTCTAATCTTATCCCCTCCATGCGATTATGTGAAGCTTCACCATCTCGACGTAGTTCGTTGATGAACACAGGCAACCTAGACACTAGTAAATACCCTAATTCGATCTGATTTGCTTAACTCCGACCCTTAAAAATTCAATTTATATTTTTCTACTCATCCTAATTCTTCCATGTGACTCCAGCCCTGACAATATGATCGCCGGTTATCCCACTTGCCGTAATTTCCCCAAAATCCACTTTCCAGTTAAGAAAGAAATTCCCGTCCCCTAAGCTATTAAAATCATGATTTTTATATTAAAATTCATGGTTTCTTATTATGAATCTATCCTCACGCCTGAATCGTAATATAATTTATTTGAAAATATGATATTTCCAAACTCTTTGCTATATTTAATTGATTTCTACTGATATACGCTACTAATTGAAGTGGAACAAATTTTAGAGCATACAGGGGTCAATAACACAAAACTTCATGCTAAACTTAAACCTTACTACACACTGAAATTTGACTTATTGATTTTTTTAGTTTCCTAGAGATGAATCTATCTCTCCTGTGTATCCCATATACATGTTTCATTTGCTTTAACTGATTTAATCTAACAGCAACAACATGAAGACATATGTTTTGAATTTAAAACCTCTATAATTTTAAATTAGATTTTAAGGAAGAAAATTTAGTGTTTACTCACATATAATTTTACTTTACTCTCTTTTGTATTTTGTTCCAGGTTTGTGTAGACTTGCAGGTCTAAATATTTCCAGACATTAACCCCTTATACAACTTAAATATTTGGATCAATATAAAGAGAACATAATAACACACATACAGTCAGAATCTACTAGGATTAAATATAAAATATTGAAGAGATTAAGGTGTTTACTCACATATAACATACTGTTGCTTGTACTTGGTTTACTATCATTTGCTTGTGTCTCTCAGGTTTTGTGCTCACCGTCTTGCTTCTAATTTTCTGGTCTTTTCTTCATGGTTCTTGGCCATTTTAGTTATGGTTAACCAATGCAAGAGATTTTGGGGTTTCTATATGTATTTATAGATGGGAAGAGGTAGGCTTGAGTTGGGTAGGTGTTAAGCCAAGAAGGGTACATATGCTGCAGCCATAGTGAGGTGATGTTGTGTGTGATGTTTGATGTTACAAGCCAATTACTATCTTCAAACCTAGCTCTTAAGCATCATAGCTAAGCATGTTCTTATTGAATCATCCGTTCATGTGCTTACTTTATATATATGTAAAGTAAACTTAGCATCCAAGGCAATATCTATCTCATTAAGGCTTTGGATTTCTTGCATCCCCTATGTACTATGGTTGGTCATTTAATCCAATGCTAGGCTGGTTTCAATTTTAGATGGTGAATGCACATGATTCTACAGCCTATTTTCTACCCCTCTCGGTTGTGCTTGTCACTATAGAAATGCATGTGGAATGAGATTGTTTTCATTTGGCAGCCTGGCATCTATAGGGATGTACTTTCACACGGATAGATTGCCTTAAATCTATAGGATATCACATTTCAGTTCTACACTTCTTATGCTCTGTTTGCTTTTCATTTCTTTTCAATGCTAATGGCAAGGTTGTCTAAATTTTGCTGTAACACTATCATGCCTAATACCAATACCTATTCTACTGCCATTCTTAAATTATAATCCCATTGATTTTGTGTAAACCAGCAGCTATGTTTCTTTTCATGCCATATTTTCAGATTTTGCTTACATTTCCTTTTTTCATTACATTCTTATTTTAATAACTTCATGCATACATCTATTTTAATCAATGTGCCATATACAAAGAAACTATAGATTCATACTAGTCTTTGTAGTGCAAAATCAGAGATTTGGGCAGCGGAATACGAATAAACCCAATGATCTAGTCTGTTAACTATTTCAACAATGCCAAAAAAATCAAGTGGCACAAATTATAGAGAGAACAAAAACAGAAAACAGAGGAAAGAACACACCAATTTTAACGTGGTTCGGCTTTGCCAACGTCCAAGGAGACCCAACAACTTTTATTTCTTAATGAAAAAACGAGTACAAAAAGGTTACAATAGAGAGAAGACTAATGGTGGATTGCTTGCTTCATACAATAACATGACCCCTATTTATATGGAGGGATTTCTTGGGGATAAAGAAGAGAAGTTTCTAGATTGCTTGGACATGAAGGAAAAATAAATAATAATTTCCTTGATTTGATTGGAGCATAAATGGATGGTGCAATTGTGGTCCCAATCTCTTTCCCTAAGTAAATTGATTCTTCATTAATTGATTGATTGGCCTTTTATTTTTCTTCCAAATACTTCCTCTTATATCTTTCCATATACGAGCCAATTAATTGATTGACAATCAATCAATTTCTTTCCTTCTCTACAAATATTTGAATCATTAATTTCAACACTCTACCTTGATTCAAATATGGCAATCTTCCTTCATTATCTCATCTTCAATAATCAACATAGAAGTTGTTGGGCCCAGCGCCCCATGGCGCTCAAGTAACAGGAAGCAAACTGATCAAGTTTGAGCAATGCTCAAACTTGTCCTTTGGAAGTGACTTGGTCATCATATCTGAAGGATTATCCAAGTACCCACCTTCAATAATTTGATCTTGCTTCGTTCTTACTCAAGCATAAGAAAGAAGCCTCTAACAGCAATGTGCTTCGTCCGTGAACTATAAGCCTGATTCTCAACAAGATGAATCACACTTGACTATCTGAAAATAGCTCCACTGTCTGCTGCGCCATTGAAAGATCATCCAACAACTGAAGTAAGTACAATCCTTCCTTTGTTGCTTCCATAATCGATATCAACTCTGCTTCGGTAGTCGACAAAGCTACAATAGACTGCAACTTTGATCTCCACGAAATCGGGCCTATGCCAAGTGTAAAAACATAGCCCGACACCGACTTCCATCCATCTCTATCGTAATCTGAATCACAGTATCCTCTAAGAGAGATGTTTCCATCTACTCCACCATATAACAAGCCAACTGAAGAAGTGCCATGAAGATATCTGAGTATCCACTTCACTGCTTTCCAATGCTCTTTACCTAGGTTAGACATATATCGATTGACAACACCAACTGCATGGGCCAAATCTGGTCTCGTGCACACCATTGCATACATGAGACTACCAACAACACTAGAATAAGGTATATTACGCATATCCCTTTTGTCTTCATCCGATGTGGGACACATATCTTTAGATAGATTGAATTGAGAGCCTAATGGAGTAGCCACCGGTTTAGCATTCTCCATACCGAATCGAGATAGGACTTTCTCGATGTATTGAGTTTGAGTGAGCCTCAAAACTCTTTTCTTTCTATCCCTTTGAATCTCCATCCCTAAAATTCTCTGTGCATTTCCCAAAACTTTAATCTCAAATTCCTTACTAAGCTCCATCTTCAACTCCGAAATTTTAGACATGCTCTTAGAAGCTATCAACATATCATCAACATAAAGTAACAAATAGATGATGTCATCATTACATTTTTTAAAATAGGCACATTGGTCCTTAAAGCTTCTAGAGTAACCATGTGAGATCATAAACTTATCAAATTTCTTATACCACTGTCTTGGAGACTGTTTTAAGCCATAAAGAGATTTGTTAAGTTTACAAACATGACCTGGCCTGCTGCAACCAATGAAGCCCTCTGGCTACTGTAGGTAAATGTCCTCCTTAAGATCACCATGCAAGAATGTTGTCTTGACATCTAGTTGTTCCAACTCCTTGTCAAAGTGAGCAACCAATGCCAAAATAATGTGAATGGAAATGTGTCTAACAACTGGAGAAAAAATATCATGAAACTCCACATCTTTCTTCTGAACATAACCCTTCGCCACGAATCTTGCTTTTGTACCTCAAGTCAACATTGCCGCCATCTTTCACCTTGTAGATCCATTTACATCCAATTACTCTCTTGTCGGAAGAAAGTGGCACTAAATCCCATGTGTGATTTTTGTGCAAAGACTCGATCTCCTCCTCCATTGCTGCTAGCCAACTGGAGCTATCAACTGGACTAATGGCATCTTTGTAGTCTCTTGGTCCATCATGAAATATGCTTAATGCATAAGCTTCCATGTCATCAAAATCAATATCTTCAATGCTTAATCCCACAAAATCATTGAGTCATGTAGGTCTTTTCTTCTCTCTCATTTGTCGAGTTTGAATTTGAGCTCCACCTTGAGGTTGATCTTCTTTCTCTTCCCTATCAACCATGGTGTCATCGGAATCACCATTTTTACTCGTATGGAAGTCTGATGATCTGCCTTGTGTTTGGTATTCTACATTTGTCCTCTCAACATCATCATTAACTGAAGAAGAAGGCTCCACCTTCAACATAGCCTTCTCATCAAATGTAACATGCCTGCTAGTAACAATCTTCTGGGTAGTGGGACACCACATCCTATAACCCTTAATTCCTTTCTTATATCCAAGAAAAATACACTTGCGCGATCTTGGATCAAACTTCCCTTTGCTCTCATGCACATAAGCTGGTCAACCAAACACTCTGAGAAAGTAATATGATACAGGCCCTCCCTTCCATACTTCTTCAGGAATCTTCATATCTATGGCGGTAGAAGGTGTGCGGTTGATAAGGAAAACCGACGTAGATAAGGCTTCTACCCAAATTCTCTTATTTAATCCCGCAGTCAGCCATAAGCAATGAGTTCTTTCCAACAAAGTCCGATTCATTCTCTCTGCAACCCCATTTGGCTGAGGGTCTCTTGGTGTGGTGTAATGTCTTTTGATTCCCTCAGACTCACAAAATTTGATGAATTTTTGAGAAGTGAATTCACCACCATTATCTGAACGAAGAACCTTCACTTTCTTTCCAGACCGCTTCACAACAAGAGATTTCCAACTTTGAAACCAATCAAAAGTTTCATCTTTGGACTTCATAAAGTAAACCCATACTTTTCTAGAAAAATCATCAACAAATGAAACGAAATACCTGCCTCCTCCATAAGATAGGCATGGTGCGGTGCCCCAAACATCAGTATGAACATACTCTAAAACATCTTTAGACTTATGCTCTGCAATGCCAAAAGAAACCTTCGTCTGCTTTCCAAGTACACATCCTTCATAAAAGTCAAGTTTTGAATGATGAACACCGTCAATCAAGCCTTGCTTTCTCAATACGTCTAAACTGCGCTCTCCAATGTGGCCCATACGAAAATGCCACAATCTGGTAGAATCGGAATCAACTGAATCAATGAATGAAGCAGACTCCGCAACAGCAGTTGTAACCTTCAGCAAATATAAATTTCCAGCTTTTACCCCTATCATTTCTATCAATGAGCCATTTTTAATTTTTAACGAATCTTTTTCTATTTCACACTTTAAGACAAAATTGCACAATGCTCCAATTGAGATCAAACTATGCCTTAAATCAGACACATGCCTGACATCACATAAAGTACGAACAACACCATCAAACATCCTGATTTTTATTGTTCCAATACTAATCATGCGACAAGAGGCATTATTTCCCTTGAGAACCCCTCCACCATCAAAATGACGATAAGTGGAAAAAAGTGCCTATCAGGTTTCATGTGATAGGATGCTCTCGAGTCAATAATCCACAAAGTACTCTTCATAGGTGAGGCGGAAACTGTAAAAATGCCAGGATCATTATCTGAATCTGATGTCTCCGCTGTAGATGCTGACGCCTTCTGGGGAACAGCTTTGTTTTTATTCTCCAACTTGGGGCAACTTGCAATATAATGTCCAGGTTTTCTGCAATAATGAAAAACTCCCTTTCGGGCTCCTCTTGACTGAGATCTGGACTTAGCTATATCTCCACCATATTTGGGTCTACTTTTACTTCTTCCTCTCTGTGTAACAAGGCTTTCAGAATCATTCTCCGTGCTCATGCTTGTTAACTTTCCTCTCAACGTCTCGTTATGAAAATTTGTCTTCACATCCTCCAAGCAAATAGACGAACGTCCATAGATCATAGAGTTAACAAAAGTGTTATACTCAACAGGTAAAGAACATAAAAGAATAATAGCTAGCGCCTCATCCTCAATCTTTACATCAATTGCTCGACGATTCATGACAAGTGTGTTGAGGGCATCCATATGAGCAAATACATCTATTCCGGGCCTCATTTTGAAAGAATAAAGTTGTTGTTGTAAGATGATGCGATTGGTGAGAGACTTGTCGTAGAACTTTCTCTGAAGAGCATCCCACAATTCCTTAGCAGTTTTCACACGAAAAAACTCTCTAAGTACTTCATCAGAAAGGCTAAGTTGGATGGTAGTAAGAGCATCCTCTTCCAATTCTTCTAACTCTTCAGGTGCTAATTTTTTCAATTTCTCTGGATCTGAGACAGCCTTAAATGTCCTCTCTTTGTTCAACACCGCTTGCATCTTCATCTTCCATGTGCCAAAATCCCCCTTTCCATCAAATCTAGCGACTCCATAATTTGTAGCGCTTCTACCATTGTTATTCTTTGCGGAATTTGACATGGTTGAAAAATTCTTTGAACATGACAACTTGCTCTGATACCAATCTGTAGTGCAAAATCAGAGATTTGGGCAGCGGAATACGAATAAACCCAATGATCTAGTCTGTTAACTATCATCAGAACATCAAATTGGCATCTCTGGTCTCCAGTGTGGATTTTCAGTATATTTAACACAGCAGAAATTCAATCCCAGCTGCATTATCATTTGATTTTCTTGCATTAAGACTGATTCACATGCGTCTGTGAGTCGTCAACCAGATTTAATGTTTGAAATTGAGCCATGAAAGTATTCTTGCAGTTTTATTATTCATGCTGCTGTTAAATGTTGCTGACTTGGGTTTGGAGTATGGCTTGACATTGGTATTGCAGTAGTCAAGAAGTTGAGGTGCTGTGAGCATCGGTCTGGAGCTGTTTTGCTCAGGTGTAGCGAGTCACAAGTGGAGTGGCCTCATCATGGGCCGGGTTTATCTTAGTTTAGTTTTAGAGTTCCTTTAATGTTCATGTTGCTCTTTATTTTGTTTTGTTTGTCTTCTAATTGTAATGGTTAGTATGCTAACCTGTCTATTGTACTGCTTTTTATTATAATAAAGTTAACCAATTTTCAAAATATACATACATACATATATATATATATAACATGCTAATATGTACATAGTGTACTTATTCTAATTTAAATGAATTTGATCATATCAATGTTATAAAATATATGTATATCTTGTATTTAATTTATATCTTCCTTTTCCTTTTCTATGAAATAATCAAAATTTACTTAAGTAAATTCTCATTTTAACTCCAAGTGAAAAATCCAGATTACATATGAAGTAATCAAATTTCCCTTTAATTACTTACTTAAGTAATCTATATTCACATGAGTCTAAAAGAAATTTAAAATCACAACCAAATGATAAAACATCGGTTACTTGTGTTATATATATATATATATATACAATGGTTAAGGAATTTTAATCCAGCAACAAATGTATTTATTTGAAATTTTCCAGATATTTTTTCAAATATGTAATTCTTATTTATTAAATTAAATTAAATTATCAGTATATTATATACTTTATAGACTGTAAAACTAGTCCAAAAACTGGGTCGTTACAATTATTATATCCCAGAATTTATGCATTTAGTTTGTAGTCCCTAGAGTTATTTCTTTGGGTTGTATGCCTTGATAATTTGTGAGCCTAACTTGTTCAACATATCTAAATATAGTCGGTTCAAAAGGTCAGATACTAAACTTATGGTGAGACATCCTTAGCAAAATAATTGCAAAAACCATTAAGTTTATTAAGTCTGATGTACTTCATAATACCAATTTTTTTTTACTAAATACAAAATATTTTGCAATATCAATAAAACACTTTGTGTTACAAGAATTACAACAACAATTTAACGTTGTCAACAATACTGTTTTTATAATGTTTACAGTCTATTGTCACTATTAATATCATTAACAATACAATGCAAAGTTATAAAACATACTCATGGAAATGTTAATAATGTATGGTCCAAATATAAACAACAATAACATCAACCAAAAATTATTAAATATAATGTTGTTAACAACGTAAAATAAACGTTGTTCTAAATACGAATTGCATTAACACTACGTCGATGTTGTAAAATAAAAAAATTAAACCTAATCAATAACAATATTTTGCCGTTGTTTACCTTTCGGTCTGCAACGTTTGACAAATATTGTTGAAACTATAAATTTACAATGTGAAACAAATGTTCTTAATTTATGTATTACAATAACATAAGAAATAAGTCATGAAAGAACAAAAATAATACAACGTAAAAAAGTCATTGCCAAAAATTACTTTCTACAACAGTTGAAACAAATATTGTAGAATTTTTTTATTTTCAACTATTGTACATAGAACACTTTCTGTAAGAATCTATTACAACGTTTTTTTTAACAAATGTTGTGAAAGATCTACCTTTTCTACAACACTTTGACGACCTATTGCAGAATCAATGTTGTAAAATAGAATTTTTGTTGTAGTGTAAGTTACTATGTTTTTGATAGCATTCATAAAAATCATTTTGTAAAAATATCATTTTTAACATATCATGTACCCCGAGATTGTTCCGATATGAACTTTCAACCCGAGATGAAAATCCGAGACGAACTCCCGAGTTAGACTCATCTCATCCGAGATCTCCCCCGATACGAGACCGAGTCAATAAAATCCCCAAGACGAAACGCGACCGATGTCCGAGATTTAAAACCTTGATAAGTAATCAAAAATTGAATTCAAATTAAATGAATTTTGATTTATAAAGTTAATTTGAGTTCTATATTGATTTGAATAAAGTTAATAATTTTTTAACTGAACTAAAAAGTGAATAAACGAAATCTGAATATAATATATATTAACAAACCTGTTAAAAAAATTGTTTTTCAAATGATCTCGAATTTTGATGAAATTAGTTTCATTGGATCCAGAATTGTAAATTATTGTAAGATTTCAAATTTCATAACAATCAGATTTTTCGTTTGATCGTGCGAGCTCTAATCACATAGAAATCGATTTATAGAACTTAAATTTGAAATTAATATTGAATTAACATTAAACAAAATGAATTAACTAATTTTGAAATTCCATATATATGCTGGAAAATTTAATTTATTGAATATGGAAATAATATAGACTAATTAGATTTATAATGTGTTTTAAGTTCTATTTTGATTTAAATAAAATTAACAAATTGTTGAATGGAACTAAAAGTGAATATTATATTGAGTTGTTTTGTCTATAAATACCACTTTAGTTCTAACCAAACACTAATCTCATTTCCTATTACTTTATTCAGGTCGCCACTTTCAAGAAGAAAAATAAATGGCCACGCCACCTTACAAAAATCAAAACAATTCAAATCTATATCCAAAAATTTTAAAATTATTTCGTTGAGTTGCTCGAGTCAAGATCTATTTGCAACTAGATTTTCAGAGGGTGCAATCTCATCTTTTGGGTCCGACGTTATGTTATAGTAAAAGGTATAAACTAGGGTTTGGAATGATGGTAAATATAGTGTTTTATTCGTGAAATGGTGACTGTGTTTGGATTCGTGGTCGAATTTGGCATCGAGTAGAAAAGTTTGATCGAATTCGACATAAAAAAAATGTCGCACCCTATGTTGCCATCATGAAAAGAAGCCATGGTCGCATTTTTTTCGAGGCGTGCGAGCTTGATATGGTGGTTATGGGGAGGAAGGATTCAAGGAGAGAAGCTAAATAATGCAAACGAGAGGTGATATCATGATGTGCAGAAAGAAATAAGGGGAGAGGGGGAGCAACATGGATTAGGTTCGATTTTTCTTCAGTTGCCTATAACATGAAGATCATGGGTAGGAGAAGATGCTGACGTGGCAATGATGTGGTGGGTGAGGTTGCGTTTTTTCTATTTTATAATAATTTAAATCTGGTATGTTCAAATGTCCATAACTTTCTCATACCAACTCGGAATGTCTGTCGGTTTGTTTCGTTAGGATCTCACTGAAATTCCGGACGACATAGAGTTAGTTTGGTTGGATTTATAGAGAGTCAAATTTTGGGCCTCAATTTGGATTTCAAATGTGTTCGAAATCAAACGTGAGGTATTAAACTCACTCACACTTAACTAAAATATTTGATTGTTTGTTAAATTAGAATCATGCCATGATATGATTGTATTGTTTGCTGTTTGGTAGTTAAAAATGCATATTTATGTTGATTTTGCATTGATAGTATAATTTAATTTATCTGTTTATTTATATTGCACAATTAGGTTAATTTGAAATTTAATTGCTAGTTAAACCTGACACCTGATAACCAGTAAATTGATGTGATATTGAATTGCTTGGATGGATTGATTTTGAAGGATGCCTTAGATTGGATATATTTGATATATTGATGTTTAATTGTGTGGATTATTCTATAAATCACCTTAATTATATATGATTGTAACGACCCGCATTCTACGCATCATAGGATCGTAGAATATTTATTTCTTTCACATACGAAGTCGTATGGTCATGTAACTTTGGGAGACGACTATTGCGGTCATTTTCCATGTTAATGATTTTTGCCAATTTTTAAATGACCGTTTTACCCCTAGCTGATACTGTTTTGGTCATTACTTTTGATTGGAAAGGAATTTTGACCTGAAACCACTTCCATTAGCCGGATGATGGTTTACCTTTCCGTAGAGTGATCACATTAGCCAAACGGACTCATCGTTTGGGAGATATGGCTGAAACAAGTTTCAGATAGTGAAAAATAGCTTAATTGGGCTTAACCGGGTGATTAACAGCTAGGCCCAATGGGGGATTTCGGGATTAGAGGTATTTAAGGGCTGCTAGAGTTAGGATTTCGGTTTTTCACTCAATTTCCAGCCGCCACAAACCCTCTCTTCAACCTAACAATGGCCACCAACCTCTAAAACACCTCTAATCACTTCTTAATCAAGTTTTGGCTTAAACTACATCAAATTAAGGAGAGAAAACACCAAAGAAAGGTTAGAGCTGTTGTGTTGCATTGGGAATAGCGCCAAACAGAGAATCATTTCAGATTTGGTATTTTATTTGTGGCCAAGGTGAGTGATTTGCATAGTTCCTCACTAATTATGGTTAATTAAGAGAAATTAGTGATAATTAGCTAATTTATACATGTTATAAAACTGAAAAAAAAATTATAAATTCTTAAATGATGTTTTAGACCTCTGTTAGAAACTAGGGTTAATTTGGTTAAGTTTTGATAATCCTATCATTAACTATGCTAGAACATGCTTAAGGGAAATATGGGGTTTTGGCTATGTATGATCCATTTTAACCTATCATATTGATGTTTTGGTGTTTGGGGTCACTTCTACTTGTTGCTATGACTGTTTGGTACGACTTATGATTGTTTAGAATAGTTAGAATGGTCAAAAATGCCATCGAATGGCGTAAAACACTCGCTGGAAAAGTTGCAGGAAATTGGTGTAGGTTTTCGGATCGGATCAGCTGGATAGGCTCGGACCGGATAGTGAACTGGGCAAGAGATCACCAAAATGAACCGAGGCTTGGCACAAGAGAGAGTATGGAAAAAAGGAAGGCGATATGGTTGAACTGGGATCGGATCGAGCTAAGGAAGGGGGAACCAGATTGACTTGAAGGGAAGTGAGGGGGATCGGAGCGAAAGAGAATGGGGAAGTGGATCGGACCGTGACCAGGAACCCGAACGGAACCGATGGAGCACGGTTACACCGAACCGAAGCATGTATATCCGAACCGAATCAATGCGATGTGGAGGATCTGAACCGAAACGATGGCCAGTGACTGGGACAACCCGAACCGAACCGATGACTAGGGAGAGACCCGAACCGATCCAGTGATGACCAAAAACCTGAGATGCAAGGGTAGTCCAAATAGGAAGTTAGAGCTCAGGATCCAGTTGGGAACCAACGAGCTCACTTCATAATTAGATTTTGCTGCGGGGCGTGTGCTAAGGGGTTATCGATGTCTATAACTTTGGATCACTATGTGTAGGGAGTACGTGAACGGATTCAGGGCCACAGCGGCCTAGGTACGACTAAAGAGCTATAAACCAATGAAGTGGAGTCATTTGTAAAGATTTGGTCATGACTCCATGTGGTATGCTTGGTAGTAGTAGTAGTTGTACAAGTTGAACTCCGTCACTACTTTAATGGGTCTAGTGATCGAAGCGGTAGATATCGTATGCTTTACGCACTGAGTGAGAGATGTGAGGATGGTTGCTATGTTTGGTTTGTTTGCCATCACTATGACATGCACACCCCCGTAATATTTATACCATGTGTTAGTGAGTATTGTACAGTATTTAGTGCTAACTCTTTGGTTGCAGGTTTTGGTATGGTTTAGTATACCTGTTATTGTTCTGTTTAGCTGCTTATCGCTCATACCAGACTTTTTGTCTAACCCAGAGTTTTATGTCTCTTCTTATTACTATGGGTGCTCTCACGAGCAGACTAGAGATAGGTTAGGTGGTATGCACGAGTAGCTGTACCGGAGACGAGCAGGAGGCTTCCACGTATGATATATATATATATATAGACATTCTCCCTGTGTTGCTGCGGTCACTACTTTGGGCATTAGTGGTGTACCTTTCTTTCTTTTGTTTAGAGACAGTAACTTGGAAAGTTGTAATAAGCTGTATTTGGATTTCCACTACTCTGATGATGATGTTGATGTTGGTTTTAGTTATCAGCTTATGCACTGTCGCACCTGTTTTATGTCAAGTACATTATTATTATATTTTGTTCCATGCGCTGTGAGACATTCTACAGGTTTTCGATTAGTTCATTCTCTTCTTTCCTTTCTTTGGCGACCGTTCCGTGCTAGTCGGGCATGTGTATAGCGCACTTTCGGAGGAAATGCCAGCTGGTGCGGGGCGGGCCGTCACACTTGGTATCAGAGCTCTAAGTTGCGTAGTTAACCTAGTGAAGTCATCAGGGAGAGATAGTATATGAGAGCGCGTATTTGTGATTATTTCGGTTTTCAAAATCTATATATATATACTATTAGTATATCTAAGGATGAAGTCGCACTTCACTAACACCACAAAGAGGATGGTTAATTGTTTTCTCTTTACAGATTGAACGATGAGCTGATACGCAAGGGGTACCGGTAGAAGAGCCAATAATGGGAATGCTACTTATATGAGGACGATGTTTACTGACCTCATGAGAAAGATGCTTAGAGATGTTCAGAGGGAATCTCCCAATGCTGGTAATGGTGGTGGTCCAATAGTGCAGGCGCCTAGGGCCGATTTCGCCAAGCTGAATAAGGATTATACTAGTCTTGGTGGGAAGTCGTTCCATGGAACGGAATCGGCTATGGTTGTTCAGGATTGGTTGGATAGCTGCGAGCGGATCTTCGAAGACTTGAGTATCGAGGATGCGATGAAGAGAAGGCTAGCATCCCATCAGCTGAAAGGATGGGCAATGAATTGGTGGAATGCTATAAAGGCAGCTACTCCCGAGGATCAGATTACTTGGGATCCGTTTAAGGCTCGCTTTAGCGATAAGTTCATTCCGGCTGCTCAGAAATCGGTGTTGTTTAAGAAGTTCTTGGAGCTTAAGCAAAATGGCAGAGTTGTCTCGGAGTATATTGCTGAATTCGATACTTTGTCGAAATATGGGTTATCCCTCATTGACACTCCCGAGAAGAAGAATGAGAAGTTTATAACAGGTTTGGATCACTACTTGGGGGAAAAGCTTATTAACCACATCGATGAGACGTTTGAATCGATTGTGGGGAAAGCATTGAGGTAAGAGAGTCTTTACCCTAAGACGAAAACTGAGGTCGCATCTGTAGAGGAGCCAAAGCCACAAGCAAGCAGTGGAGGCAAGAATGGTTCTCAGAATAAGAGAAAGAAGAATCAGACCAAGGATGACCAGAAGAAAAAGAATAAGAAAGATGTTGAGTGCTTCAGCTGTGGTAAGAAGGGCCATTATGCTAGTAATTGTCAGGCCAAGCCAGCGGATAGGAAGTTCTTCAACTGTGGCCAAGTAGGACATCACAAGGACAAGTGTCTGCAACCCCCTAAAGAGAAGCAGATCGAGAAAGCATATTATATTAGTGTTGTTCCTTCTTAGTCGAATGCCCCAACCGCGGCGGAGAAGGGAAAGAATGTTGTTATTTAAGGTATGCTTTCTGTTTATGATGTTCCTGTTAGAGTTTTGTTTGATACCGAGGCTTCCAGTTCTTTCATATCTAGTGACCTGGTAGATAGGTTGGGATTGGAGCTCGAGATTGTCGATAGACCTTTAGTATTGACGAACCCGATTGGTGGTTCGACTAACCTTAGCATGATTTGTCGTAATGTGGTCTTATCGAGTCATGGATGCATGTTGTCTGTGATTGCTTTATTTTGGGCTTTACTGGGTTTGGCATTATTTTGGGAGTCGTTTGGCTCCAAAGATACGGGGTGGTGGTAGAATGTGAGGGCATTTTGGTGACATCTAGAGCGGATGAAGGGCTGAGGGTAGTGTTTGGTGGTCTACATAGTGATGGGGTAATGGCTAATTTTCTAAATTCCCTTGACATCCCGCAAGGTGAGTTGTCAGGTTTGCCCGTGGTTGGCCAGTATCCGGACATCTTCGAGGAAGTGACCGGGCTTCCACCACACCGAGAGATTGAGTTCCGTATTGATTTAGTGAAAGATGCCAGACCTATAGTGATGCCACTTCGTCGTATGGCACCAAAGGAGCAGCGAGAGCTCGGGGTGCAAGTCATCGATCTTTTGAAGAAGGGATCTATCAGAAGGAGTGTTTCTGAATGGGGAGCACCAGTTGTATTTGCTACCAAGGCAGATGGTTCCCTTTGTTTGTGTGTAGACTACCGCGAGTTGAATAAAGTGACGAGGAAGAACAAGTATCCTGTACCGCGGATAGATGATTTGTCTGATCAGTTGAGTGGCGCGAGAGTATTCTCTCAGTTGGATCTCACGATAGGTTTTCATCAGCTTAGAGTGGAAGCTGAGAGTATAGCTAAAACGACATTTCGGACGCCGTCTTGATTTTATGAGTGGTTGGTCATGCCATTCGGGCTGACCAATGCCCCAACATACTTTGTGGATCTTATGAATAGGGTATTCAGAGATCAGTTGAATAAGTTTGTCCTTGTGTTCGTGGATGATATTTTGGTCTATTCGAGTACAGAGGAAGAACACAAGGAACATTTGAGGATAGTAATGGAGGTGTTTAGAATACACCAGTTGAAAGCAAAATTCTCTAAGTGTAACTTCTGGAGGAGGGAAGTGAGATTCTCGGGCCATGTTTTTTCAGAGAATGGTATTGCCATTGACCCTGCGAAGGTGGCCACGGTACAAGATTGGCCAACGCCCAAGGATGCAACGGACATAAGAAGTTTCTTGGGATTAGCTAGATATTATCGTAAGTTTATCCAAGACTTCTCCAAGATAGCAGCACCGTTGACTCAGTTGACCAAGAAGAATCAAGCCTTCGTCTGGGACGAAAGGTGCGAGAATGCATTCAAGAGCCTAAAGGAAAAGCTGACATGTGCACCAGTGTTAGTCATTCCTAAGGGGAATGAAGAGATGACGGTATATACGGATGCATGTGGTATCAGACTAGGTGCTATATTGATGCAAGGAGGTAGGGTTGTAGCTTATGCAAGTCGGCAACTGAAACCGCATGAGAAAAGATACCCTACCCATGACTTGGAATTGGCTGCGATCGTATTCGCGTTGAAGATGTGGAGACATTATCTCTTGGGAGAAAGATTCGAGTTGTTTACCGATTATAAATCGTTAAAGTAACTTTTCTCTCAGAAGGTTCTAAATCTCCGACAGCAAAGATGGTTAGAATTCTTAGCTTCCTATGATTTCGATATCGCATACACACCGTGAAAGGGAAATGTGGTAGCTGATGCATTGAGTAGAAGACATGTCAGTCTAGGGGCTATGTTTCTAGAATGGAAGCAACTGGAGTATATCGCTGGGTATGATTTCAGACCAAAGTGCGAATTGGATCCAGAAATGTTAGCAAGTTTGACGATCAGACCCACTTTGATGGAGCGGATTGGTTCTAGTCATATGAACGATCCTAACCTATTGGATATCATCTCAAAGTTAGAGATGGGAATCGACGGAGAGATGAACAAGTATGGGCTTGATCGAGATGGATGGCTTAGGAAGAATGGAAGACTAGTTGTACCTAATGTCAATGGATTGAGAGATGAAGTGCTTAGAGAATGTCATCACTCAAAACTGACTATACACCCCGGTGGTAACAAGATATACCGAGACATGAAGTGGACCTACTACTGGGAAGGGACGAAAAAAGACGTTGGGAAATTTATATCCAAATGCATAAATTGCCAGCTAGTTAAAGCTGAGAAAAAGAAGCCTAGTGGTTTTTTGCAACCATTAGAAATTCCAGAATGGAAATGGGAACAAGTCTCGATGGATTTCATTGATGGGTTACCAAGGACTAGATCGGGCCATGATAGCATCTGGGTGATTGTGGACCGATTGACTAAGAGTGCAAGGTTTATACCCGTCAAGTCAAACAGGATGGAAGCTAAGTTAGCTGAACTATATGTAAAGTGGGTCGTGAGATTTCATGGAATACCCAAAGGCATTGTAAGTGACCGAGATCCGTTGTTCACTAGTGGATTTTGGAAGAGCTTACAAGAGACGTTAGGATCAGAACTACATCTCAGTACCGCGTATCATCCTCAAACCGATGGTCAAATAGAGAGGGTGAATCGTATATTAGAAGACCTCTTGAGAACCTGTGTATTGGATTTTGGTGGATCATGGGATGACCATTTGCATCTAGTAGAGTTTGCATATAATAATAGTTATCAATCCAGTATCGGTATGGCTCCATTTGAAGCTTTGTATGGAAGACCGTGCAACTCACCGTCATGTTGGGTAGAAACTGGTGAGAAGTTTGTACTTGGACCCGATGTGATAAGGGAAACTTCAGCTAAGATTAAGATTATCCGACAACGAATGAAGGCTGCCCAAGATAGGCAGAAGAGTTATGCTGATAGGAGGAGAAGAGAATTAAAGTTCTCCATTGGCGACTTGGTGTTTATCAAGATTTCTCCGTTGAAGAGCGTGATACGATTTGGTAGGAGAGGCAAGTTAGCACCAAGATTTGTTGGCTCATTCCCAGTTCTTGAGCAAATTGGAAATTTGGCATATAAAGTTGAATTACCAGAGAATATGGCAGGAGTTGACAAAGTATTTCATGTTTCCCAGTTAAGGAAGTTCATATACGACCCATATGTGACTATTCCACCTGATCAGTTGGATGATATCGAGGTTGAACCCGAGGCGGTTGGGAACCGCAAGCCTATGCGTATTGTTGGGAACGATACGAAGCAACTTCGAAGGAAAGCAGTGAATCTAGTCAACGTTCAGTGGGGCGAGAATGAGAATGACTGTACTTAGGAGACAGAGGAGAGCATTAGGAAGACGTATCCAGAAATCTTCGCTTGGTAAGATTACAGTTTCAATTTAGTCTTTCCGCATGATAGGATAGGTTTGTTTTGTTTGTTTTGCATGATTGATTGTTGTATATGGCTGGTAGGCATGCGGGATCCTTTGTGTGTTTTAGGTTAAGGAATTTCGGGGACGAAATTACTTAAGGGGGGGAGAGTGTAACGACCCGCATTCTACGCATCATAGGATCGTAGAATATTCATTTCTTTCACATACGAAGTCGTATGGTTATGTAACTTTGGGAGACGACTATTGGGGTCAATTTCCATGTTCATGATTTTTGCCGATTTTTAAATGACCGTTTTGTCCCTAGCTGATACTGTTTTGGCCATAACTTTTGATTGGAAAGGAATTTTGACTTGAAAACACTTCCATTGGCTCCGGATGATGGTTTACCTTTCCGTAGAGGGGTCACATTAGTCAAACGGACTCACCGTTTGGGAGATATGGCTGAAACAAGTTTCAGATAGTGAAAAACAGCTTAATTGGGCTTAACCGGGTGATTAACAGCTAGGCCCAATGGGGGATTCCGGGATTAGAGGTATTTAAGAGCTGCTAGAGTTAGGATTTCGGTTTTTCATTCATTTTCCAGCTGCCACAAACCCTCTCTTCAACCTAACAATGACCTCCAACCTCTAAAACACCTCTAATCACTTCTTAATCAAGTTTTGGCTTAAACTATATCAAATTAAGGAGAGAAAACACCAAAGCAAGGTTAGAGCTGTTGTGTTGCATTGGGAACAGCGCCAAACAGAGAATCATTTCAGATTTGGTATTTTATTTGTGGCCAAGGTGAGTGATTTGCATAGCTCCTCACTAATTATGATTAATTAAGAGTAATTAGTGATAATTAGCGAATTTATACATGTTAAAAATCTGGAAAAATATTTATAAATTCTTAAATGATGTTTTAGACCTCTGTTAGAAACTTGGGTTAATTTGGTTAAGTTTTGATAATCCTATCATTAACTATGCTAGAACATGCTTAAGGGAAATATGGGGTTTTGGCTATGTATGATCCATTTTAACTTATCATATTGATGTTTTGGTGTTTGGGGTCACTTCTACTTGTTGCTATGACTGTTTGGTATGACTTATGATTGTTTAGAATAGTTAGACTGGTCGAAAACGCCGTCTAATGGCATAAAACACTCGCTGGAAAAGTTGCAGGAAATTGGTGTAGGTTTTCGGTTCGGATCGGCTGGATGGGCTCGGACCGGATAGTGGACTGGGCAAGAGATCACCGAACCGAACCAAGGCTTGGCACAAGAGAGAGTATGGCAAAAAGGAAGGCCACTATGGTTGAACTGGGATCGGATCGAGCTAAGGAAGGGGGAACCAGATTGATTTGAAGGGAAGTGAGGGAGATCAGAGAGGAAGAGAATGGTGAAGTGGATCGGACCGTGACTAGGAACCCGAACGGAACCGATGGAGCAAGGGTACACCGAACCGAAGCATGTATATCTGAACCGAATCAATGCGATGTGGAGGATCCGAACCGAGACGATGGCCAGTGACTGGGACAACCCGAACCGAACCAATGACTAGAGAGAGACACGAACCGATCCAGTGATGACCAAAAACCCGAGATGCAAGGGTAGTCCAAATAGGAAGTTAGAGCTCAGGATCCAATTGGGAACCAACGAGTTCACTTCATGATTAGACTTTGCTGCGGGACGTGTGCTAAGGGGTTATCGATGTCTATAACTTTGGATCACTATGTGTAGGGAGTACGTGAACGGATTCAGGGCCACAGCGGCCTAGGTACGACTAAAGAGCTATAGACCAATGAAGTGGGGTCATTTGTAAAGATTTGGTCATGACTCCATGTGGTAAGCTTGGTAGTAGTAGTAGTTGTACAAGTTGAACTCCGTCACTACTTCGATGGGTATAGTGATCGAAGCGGTAGATATCATATGCTTTACGCACTGAGTGAGAGATGTGAGGATGGTTGCTATGTTTGATTTGTTTGCCATCACTATGACATGCCCACCCCCATGTTCTTTATACCATGTGTTAGTGGCACCTTAGAGTATTGTACAGTATGTAGTGCTAACTCTTTGGTTGCAGGTCCAGGTTCAGGTATGGTTTAATATACCTGTTATTGTTCTGTTTAGCTGCTTATCGCTCATACCAGACTTTTTGTCTGACCCAGAGTTTTATGTCTCTTCTTATTACTTTGGGTTCTCTCACGAGCAGACTAGAGACAGGTTAGGTGGTATGCACGAGTAGATGTACCGGAGACGAACAGGAGGCTTCCACGTATGATATATATATAGACATTCTCCATGTGTTGCTGCGGTCACTACTTTGGGCATTAGTGGTGTACCTTTCTTTCTTTTGTTTAGAGACAGTAATTTGGAAAGTTGTAATAAGCTGTATTTGGATTTCCGCTACTCTGATGATGATGTTGATGTTGGTTTTAGTTATCAGCTTATGCACTGTCTCACCTGTTTTATGTCAGGTACATTATTATTATATTTTGTTCCATATGCTGTGAGACATTCTACAGGTTTTCGATTAGTTCATTCTCTTCTTTCCTTTCTTTGGCGACCGTTCCGTGCTAGTCGGGCATGTGTACAACGCACTTTCGGAGGAAATGCCGGCTGTTGCGGGGCGGGCCGTCATAATGATCGTTTGTTTGTGTTGATTAATCCCAACAATTTACCCTAGATGTAACATGCATCAAATACTCAGGATTAACGATTAAAATGAATTAAGAACATAGATTTAAATGATAAATACGTATGGCTCCTGATTTGGATTGAAATGATATATATATTCATCCCTAAAATACTGAAATTAAATTTAAGTATTACTTGCCCATAGGATAGAAAATGATATACAGACACCGGTTGATTATATAAATTTTGTTTTTAACTTTAAATATTGGGATATTATTTTAAATGTAATATAAATGAGATTATATAAATTGATTTCTTTTAAATTTGAAATTCAATTTTGGAATTTAAAGGTTAAACGAGATTATTAAATGTTGTAAACTGAAGCTTAACATGAGAATTCTAATTGAAAACTTTCATATTTGAATCGAATTGTTTGAATTGAACAGAATTGAAAATGGAAGTTGAATCGAATTAAAATATCGAAGTTGAGTCGATTGATTTGAAATTAAAACACAACCTCGAGTTTATTTGAAAATTTGGTAGAAACCATTCTAATTCCAACTATAGTATTTTAAATCATTATATAAACTATTTCAAAATAACTATTTTACTTTATAGTTTATTTTTTTTCTAACTTATACATATATTGTAACTATTTTAATAAACTACTTTAATAATTAATTATTTTCATCTTTACAAACTATTTTTAACTTATATCTATCAAGGTTTTAAATCTTGGATATTGGTCGCGTTTCGTCTTGGGGATTTTATAGACTCGGTCTCGTATTGGGGGAGATCTCGGACGAGATGAGTCTAGCTTGGGAGTTCGTCTCGGATTTTCATCTCAGGTCTGAAATTTCATATCGGAACAATCTCAGGGTACATGATATGTTAAAAATGATATTTTAACAAAATGATTCTTTGTGAATGCTATCAAAAATATAGTAACTTAAACTTAAAATGCAAAATAACTTTATTATTCTTTATTTTGTGAAACATCATTCATACTCTAAATCGTAATATGCTTAAAACAGGAATATTGTTAGACAGGAAAATTAAAAGGATCCAAAACATTAAAAAATCCAGCATAAGTAGACCATAAAATATAAAGTTTCACTAGTAACATGTATGTAAAAAGACGAATGTAAAAATCATAAGCATTGTAAAACATATACGAACATACAATATAGTCATTTAACAAGCAAAATGTAAAATAACAAAAGATTGATATGGCTAGATTTGAGTTTTTCAATTATAGTTCTAGTTCAGGCACAAATTTAAATTTTAAACAAAAAAACTAAGATCTCGGACGATATTCCAGTATTTCGTCTCGGTCGATATATCGTTCGATATTGCAATATCTCGGGCGATATATTCGAAAGGAGATTTAGAGTGATATTTGTTGTTTCGTTTCGGAAGGAGCATAAAACGAGATCTCGGAGGAGATCTCGGGCGATATTTATGAGATTTAAAACAGTGTTACTTATAAAATTCAATTTGGATTTCAAACATAAATTAATTAAATCAATTTCGTTCAAAAAAAAAAAATTCCAACTTTCAATGTTTATCAATATAAACTAAATCGTAATTTTTCTTTATAATCAATACAAGTTATTATTGTCATAATAAGTTGGATTTCATTATTTAAACAATTATATAAAGTTCACGCCATAAATTTTCACAATTAAATCATTAAATTTTAATTATAACCATAATAATGATCAAAATCATATTAAATTCAATAATTTAAATGGTCGGAAAAAGGGGATGTTACCCTCTCCCCTACTCAATACTTTTCGTCTTCGAAAAGGCATAGTAAGGAAGCTGTTAGTTAATATATTGAACAATATAATTTCTTATTCAACTTAGAAAACATTTAATTTATACAAATAGTTTTGTAGGTATTGAAATAAAATTTCCACAAAATTTTCTAAGTCCTAAATTCACGAAGAATTTTGGTAGAGTTCCATTGTATAGGTAGATCTGGACAAAAACACACACACACACACACACACACATATATATATATATATAAATAAATACAAATATACATCTCATCTCAGTGACGTGGTATCCCAAACAATGGGGAAACAATGTATAATATCAAAATACGATATATAATTCGATACACGTACCTTTCATTAGCGTTATTAACAATTTAGCTTATTTTTAACCAAGCAAAAGCAATATTTTATGTGCAAGCAGCTCCAGAAGTGAAAAGGCCATCGGTAACTACTAATACACTCAACAACAAAATAAGAACACATACATAAAAGAAATAAATTAGTATATCTACAAACTTCATATATGAAATTGCAAATACGAACCAAAGCAAGAAATAAAACATCCAAACAATCATATTTGTCTAACCAAGCACAATTACCAGTTTGTAATGTAAATATATTTTATTTATACAATTTTATTTGGTCAGTTCCATTTGTATAAAATTTATATTTCCCAATGTCAATGTTTAGTTTAATACCTCTATTTCCTATAAATATTAAACTAATCATCATTCATTTCTTTTACATACACCTTACATCCTCCAATTTATTCACATGGTTTTCTTTCAGTTTAATTGATTCAAATCCAATTCATTTATATTCAATTGATTATTGTTTATCCGTTAACATTCACTTAATTAATCAGTAAATAAATGTCATTCAATTCAATTTCCTCAACTTTGATTAATTCCAATTTTATAAAGTTTATATACATCTTCTCATTTATGATGAATTCATATTCAATTAATATATATTTTCAAAATCCATTGGCTTGTTTTAAAATCATTTTGGTTCATTATACTTGTTTACTTTATAATTTAAGTTCATTTCCATCCTATCTCAATTTCCATTTCATTTTTTTCATTTTTTATTTCCTCAAAAGGATCTTTTTCTTTTTTCTTCATTTCCCTTTGATTTATTTATAATCACCTAAACCAAATCCAGTTACATTCGAACATTCATTTTATTAGCCTGTTCCATTTGAGCTCATTACTAAAGTTTATAGATCGAATTCATGTAAAATTTAAATTTACACACAATTTCATTTACATTTTGTAATGTCCCGTATTTTTACGGTATAATAATTAATTTATTTAATTATTTAAAATAGTGATTTAAAGAATTAAATGGTCATTTAATTAAATAATTTTGAAATTTTAATTAATATAAATAATAGAATAATTTATTTAATTTTGAAATAGCCGGGATTAGTGAATTGACAATATTGTGTGAATTGGACAATTCAAAATATATAATTTAGTTTAGAATTGAATTATATTAACGAATTTATTTATAAATGTCAGTTGAATGTATAATTTATATTATAATTATAATCGGGCTCGAAATGTCGCAGCAGTTCATTATTTGGCGATCTGAACTTCAATTGAATATACATAGTCCATTTTAAATCGGATTTCTATGAAACAAGAAACATTCGGAGCTGGTTAAGTATATTTTTCTAATTAAAGAGAAAAATTGAGATTTCATTGTGTAGATTTTGATTTATGTCCAAATCAAATTTTCGAAAAGTCGCTATGGAATTCCTCTATAAATTATACCAATTTATTTATGCATTATAAAAGGATTTTTCAATATAAATTGAATATCGATTCAACCGGGATTTGAATATCGAGTTATAAATCCAATTGGAGCTATACGATATTCTGTGTGAATATATATACGATAATATGTATTTATTTATATTTAATTTAATTGTTTTTAAATATATTTATATATTTAAATGGGTTATTTAGAGCTTTAAAAATAGCTAGTTTTGCAAATGAACTCCATTTTCGATGAAACTAATTTTGTTGGATCAGTAATATCAAAATATTGTTAGATTCCAAGTTTCGTGATTTTTGGAGTCAGTGTGTAGCCGTACAGATTTTTAATGTGAAAAACAGTCAGTATTTTGATGGTTAAAAATACGCTATGTGAGCAAACGGAGTCAGAATTCGATGAAACTAGTTTCGTTGGGTCTGAAATGTCAAACTGTAGCTGCATGCCAATTTTTGTGATTTTTGGGTATCGTGTATGGTCACAGGAATTTTTAAGGGAAAGTACAAGTAGCGGTTGCTTAGAAATTAATATAATAATCGAATAAAAATATATTATAACTACCCTATATAATACCATTTAACAGTCTAACCCTAATTCACAACTCCACAGTCAACCAAAATAATCCGCCGCTCTCGTTCTTCTTCATACAGTAAAAAAGGGGAGGAATAAAAATCAAGAAGAATTCAAATAAAATTCTATAAATGTTAAAACTTATATGGTTAGAATTGTTCGGCGAAGAGCTTCTAGTTCGTGTCCTTATTTCTGGGTGAGATGGAGTGTCGTTCGGCTCCAAGTTAGAACAGTGGTTCTAGGGTTCATCGCTTTGGTGATTTGGTGCATCGATTCCAAGTTTTGGAGTCATTGTTGGGTTCCGGGAAAGATTTATAGCTTGCGTTCAAAGTTTAGGGGGGATTCGACGCTGAAAGAGGTCGATACGGGTATTGACTGTAGCGTCAGTGCCAGGAAGTCGCGCCAGGGAATTGTTGATCGAGTTCAATGATTTTGGTTTAGGGTGAGGTAGTTTTCGAAGAGGAGTTTGGTGGTGAAACCGGATTTCGATTCGGTGAAGTGTAGAGGGAATGGTGGAGGAGAGAAGTTGCGTTAATGGTGGAGTCGGGTTCGGTTAAAACAGGAGAGCGGACGTCTATTTAGGAAGAAGACTTGTTGGCGGGCCGGGTTTTTAAAGGTGTGGTATGGGCCGTTTAAATTAAGTGAGGCCCGATTATAAAAATTTCCAAGTTTTTTTAAATTTAATTCAAATGTTTATAAACTTCGAAATGGAATAACTTTATCGTACGATATCAGTTTACAGCGAAACAAGATCCTTGGGATCGTATGGACGGACACTACACAATGGAACTGACTGGGAGTGAATTGGAGCCCGTTACAATTTATAGCAAAATAAATTGTCCGTCTGAATCAAGCGATGGTTATTGTTATTAACAATGATCGTCCAATGTGAGTAAATCTCACTAAATCTAATCAGTTTATATTTTCATAACGTATTTTTAGAACTGATAAATATTGGTTGATTGTTGTGTGTTGATTGGTTGGTTGTACTGCTAATTGATTAGTTAAAAATATCGATATAGTTATATATATTGTTAATTAAATATTGATTCTGTTGATCAGCATATTTCATGTTGAAATGAAATTGATGTGAATTATATTGTGTAACATCTGTGGATGTAGGGAACCAGGTCGGAGGGATCCAATTGGATTCCTCAACATTTATTTTACTGTTTTCATATATTGTGATATATGATCTGTTGCTGATTATGGGTGTTTGGATGATATTGATCATTGTTATATGGTATGTTAAATGCCATAAGGAATACTGAAATGTAAAAATGGAATTTCCAAAGTGAATATTGGAAATGAAATATATTTATACAAAATCAAATGATTTTGTGAAAAATAAATTTCAAAGTGGATATTGAATTTAAGGATTTTATAAAATCAATGGATTTTATAAATAGAAATATTTGTAAAACAAATAGAATTGAAAAGGAAATATTTGTAAAACAAATAGAATTGAAAAGAAAATATTTGTAAAACAAATAGAATTGGAAAGGAAATAATTGTAAAACAAATATAATTGAAAAGGGAATATTTGGAATCAAGCATAAATAGAATAATAAAGGGGATATTTATTCAGAAAAATAAATAGGAGTTATAAAAGGGAGTATTGTATAAAAGGAATGGAACTTTATAAAAGAAAATAAGTAGGAAATAAATATTAAATGGAAATCTGTTTTTAATAGATAAATTGAGAAGGTTAATTTATAAACGATGTTTATAAATTATGTTGCGACCCAAATTTCAGGTACCATTTAAGCTGACCAAACAACACCAGTCCAACCCAAATTGTACTGGAAACCCAGATGCCAATAGAAAGAAATTAGAGGACGAGATAAGAGAGAAAGAAATATTAGAATAGAAGAAATAATAAGAAGAAAATACAATAGAATCAGAGTCTCACATCGCAGCGGAACAAATATAATATAGAAATAACTTTTATTGAGAGCTTATAAAATACTTACAATCATCAAAGTACATCAATACATCTGGACAGTTATAATAACCTGTCCTTATATACACCACACCGCGGAATAATTACCAATGCTGCTGAACTCCTACAGCATGTCTTCTGAACTTAGTAGTGTCCAATAACCTGAACCTTTACAACCCGGGCTAACCCGTGCATTACAAATACCGGGTTAGTCTGGTGAACCAGAGTGAGAAACCCACTAAGTTTATATGACATCCATATTGATTTTAAAGTCAAAAATCCTTTTGAGAGAAAAGAATAATAGTAAGACCAGCCCACACATAAACATGGACGGTTTTTACCTTACTATAACCCAAAACATTTTGAAATCATATATTATTTTGATATTGTAATAGTGTCTAAATACAAATAAATAACAATCTATCGGAACGCTTGCATCTCACGCTCCACATATATAGTAAACAATCAAAACCGCAGGCGCTTGTTGGAGATTGGAGTCCGACTATGACTAGGTATGGAACCACCTGCCGATAGTGTATCTCTAGAGGCGAATACACTGGGTTTAACAAAAACGTCTTGCAATCCAGCCCACACATGACCGACCACTCATTTCGCTTGAGTGTATCAAATGTATATCACCAACGGTTGTGATCAACAACCGTTTCCCGAAAAGGGACAACATCAAATAGATTAAAGAAGAAACCGGAATTTTTCTAGATAGGTGATTATACATTCTAATGGGAGCGACCCACATAATCATGCTGCCTGCCCGATTTTTGTCATTTCCTGGTTGATGAGGCTTGAGGTTATAATCGACTTTTGAAACATTTGGCCACCATTCAGATCGTCCATACACGTCATCCAGGAACATGATGAACTGAAGGCACCCTCCTACCGTATCCAAAGGATCAGTAGCGAGAAGTCCTCGCAACCTGCAAAATCCCAAACATGACCGAATCACAGTTTAAAAATCTCTGGTAGCTAGCCAGAGAAATTCAACAGTAATCCTTCCGCTTATGAAGATCCTCGGTCTTTAATGCTCCATCTCGACCATCTTCTGATATCTTCAACGTTTACATATTTATTAGTCAGAATGGTTTTTGAATATAGATTTGATCCCGGTCTTTCGATACTAACAATCGATTTGGTCAGATTTTGATAGTTGGTGTTTTAACTATCAGAATAAACAACCATCATCATCCATAGAGAAAAATGGATTAAATGGTCCAGTATACAGCGTTAGTTGGCCTCTTTAGTTAAACAGTCGTTAATTTGATTTCCAAAAACTTTCGACATTTGGATTACCGCCTTTCCAATTTTTATTCAACTTAAAATATGTTTAAATAGATTTAATTCAAATTAACAAAGTAAATGATTTCGGAATTATTCTCCAAATATAATCAATGGTATTTTCTGAAATAGAAAATGGAAAATATAAGTTGGAAATCTTATTTGCATATTTTATCTTGTTATATTCATACAAGTAATGGTGCTTAACATATGAAATTTGCATTTCAAACATATTTTTAATTCACATAAGTATAGAATTGCATAGACTTATAAATAAAACGATAATTTACAAAGTGTGACAAAGGTTATAAATTGCAAATAAATGTCATATATACAAACTGGAAAACGGAGTAAAATACCGTGTGCGACGCACACACTTTAATTGTTCACTTACAAAGTACAGTCACAACTGAATAAATTACCGTGTGCGACGCACACACTTTAGTTGTTCGTTTATAAAATATAACAAAGCCTTTGGGTTTAAACAATATAGTCAGATACCCTTCCTGTTGGTTAAAGATCATAGAATAAAAAATAAATTATACTCATTCACTTATTCCCAGAAAACTTAAAATCCTTCGAATTATCGTTCATGATATTCTTTACGGAAATACTTATTTTAATCACTTCCACTGTCCTCATTTCTAAACTAATATCATCCTTGGATAATCAGGAGGTTGTCACAAGTTGGGGTATTTTATTACCTCTCAGACCTTGAGATGAGAACATTCTTATCTTTTGAATAGATAGAAGCTTATCAACGAAATCTTATTATATCATTTTCCCCAATAAATATATTTGATTTAGAATCCCTTTAAATAACCACTTGTCTTAGTTCTGTTCAAACAACTCCTTTCACATTTGAAATATTCATCTCTAGATCTTTACCGTTAGATTCTCACTTTTAAAATCAAGTTTAATCCACTAAAGTTTTCGTTCGAATTCAATTCATATTAACTTGTTTCAAGCTTTCCGTTTATATAATTCTTTTCGGGGAATAAATCAAAAATCTAACTCATATAAATATGAGTAAACTTGTTAAAAATCCTTTTTAATCATAAACAAGGTTTTACTCAACTGATCCCCTTTATCACCATTTCCTTTTTAATCTGGTTTCTCAAACATTATTTACTTTAAAAATTAACATTTACCTTTTTACATAATCGGGACTTGATATATCAAAATAACTTGGTTTCATTTTAAAATTCTATTACATATTCAAATCTTGTCCATCTAGTCACTTTATGAATTCCATTCATACTATACTTCAAAAATCTCGTTGATAGGTTAACTTCCTCTTAATTGCCTACATCCTTTACGTCAAATAGTTTACAACATTATCAATTATAAATAATTCAATAAATCTTTCTAAAAGGTTTATTTTAAGATGATATTCAACTTCAATAATATTTAACATTCCAATAATCGTTTTCAATAATCAATTCTTGTGCGAATAGTCAACTTTGTCATTTCAAAACAAGGTTATTTTGTTAACCATTTCCACTTAATTATTTCATTTAAATTAACAAATAAAATTAATTAATCTCATTTGGTTAATCATTGCTCACTTGCTTCCAAAACTCATTAACATACAAATCTCGTCTTATGTATTCGTTTTAAAATTTCAAGATAATTATTTATTTCTTTTTGTACTTCATTTAAAAATAATCTATATAAAATAGATTCCACCGTCATTAGTTATAAAACAAACTTTATAACTTTCTTTCTATTGATTTACCAAATGGTAAATCAATATATATATACAACGGTTCATTTACAGGCCATCTGCCGATAATTACTCAATCAATATCACCCATTGGTTAATATCACACAATTGTTGAATTTAGACTCAAAAATCAACAATCAATCAAACTGATTAACAGTATATATAAATAAAAAATATATTTGAGTAATCCGGTTGGATTCCTCCAACCTGTCCTTCCTTGCATCAAATGGGTTACCTCAATTTTAACACAACAATACAGTTCAATCAATAACAGTCAACGAACAATAACATTCAATCAGGCATTCAATTATTTGTCCAATATGTTTATATTATTATAAATGTAATCAACAAGGTAAGTTACCCCGTTTGGAATCTAATCGTTAAAAATAACGATTTAATTTGATTAAATTAAACAAATGCTTAATTTAATCCGTGAATATTAAAAATATTCAACATATAAACAAAAAGTCATTCAATCATCAACCATTAGCAAACATTGCACACAAAATAAAAACCCAGCTTATATAAAATATAAACGAGTTAAACTGAGTAAGTTAAACTCACCTTGGTTTTTGTCCATCAGTAAAGCGGTCGGGTTTAGTTAAATTAACATCTAATTCAGACTGCTCCCTGCCTTGTCCAAAACAGTTCTAGTACTTTACGCTCGTCGGTATGGTTCCGACGCCCTTTGTCTTGTTCCATTCAGTCACTACTCACTTTCTCTATTGCGCTTCTCCTTTCTTCCTCCTATTCTTCTTTACTGTGTACTTCCTCTTCCATCTATTACGGCTTTCCTTTCTCACCGCCTCTCTATTGTTTTCTTGTTTGCTTTTCTTTTCTTTTCTCTCATTTTCTTTCGTTCACATTTCGCATGCAACCTCTCCCATATAGTAGCTCCTCCTTCTTTTCAATGCCATTGCCATGACGTACCCCTTTCCTTTGATCCAAGCACCAGCGTTACGTCCCACTTCTCAATGTGCTCATCAACACGCAATTCCATGTTCAACTGCCATGATTCACGCACTGCCTCACCCCCTCTCACACCGCCACAGTCTACCTCTCCGACCACCATAGCCACCGCCGATCCCATTCCTCCAGTTCTTTTTCCGCATGCAACGCCGTCCACATGCATCACGTCAGTGCATTCTACACTGTCTCTATCCTCATTCACCTTTAAACTCCCCATATGTTATTTCTTTCTTGCATGAATACCCTGGCATAGCCACTGTTTTCCCTTTCTTATCCTTCCTACCAAGCCACTTATATTTTTTTAGGCAGAGGAAAGTTAAGTTTTGTTTTGATTTGTGCTTAAAATGGGGCTGGTGTTTTGAAGTGTTTCGGTTTGATATCTGGAGAGGAAATAAATAGAGAGGCACGGAGGGTATATTTTTTTGTTGCTTGCTGAAACGATGAAGATGGGTAAGTATTTATTGAGGAGAGAACGTGGGAAGAAAGGAATTTGTGTGGCGTGCAAGAAAAGGAACTGCGAAGCGTGGCTGTCACGGAGTCTGGGAGCCTTGCGAAGAAAGGAATTGATTTTTCTTTTATTTTTATTTTTTGTTATAATATGTAGATCTATGGGAGCATTTTCTGGGTTTAAGTGTAGGTAGGTGCAATCTTTTCTACATTAGGTGCGCTGGAGGCATGGGTTGAATTAAATTGGAAAAGACTGGGTTAAGGCGCTGAGGTATAATAACATTGGCTAGTTGTTATTTAAGTTTTCACAGTAGCTTTATGGTAGGTGTGTTCTACGGAAGTAATATATTAATTATATTATATTTTTATATAGTATTTAACTCTATTGTTAATAACCGTTACCGTTATACTTTTGCACCGATATTCACGGAACCCAAAATTAACGAAAATGGACATCATGATATAATTTTACATTACAGTCGTAAGGAGACTAATTTTGTTAAAAACGGACTTCGTTTGCACAAATAACGTATTTTCATTCGAATTATAATCATCGGTTCACCTTTAAATTTCGTCTACTAACAAAACAACTCCGTTTGACTCCAAATTGGAAATATAGCAATAATTATTTATGCGCATTCCAATTAATCCCATTTCATCAAAAACGGAGGTGTTAGAAAAGAAAACAGTTTTAAAGCCTATAATATATCGATAAAAATATATTAATATTACCGAATCGATATTTAAACTGATTTAATTATTCAAATTGAAATGACCGAAAAATTTGGGATGTTGCAAATTAAGAAAAGTATTTATCGTTGGATAATTTGAATATATAAATCTGAATTTATGTAAAGAAGTAGAAATCGGTTTTAACACCGATAGGTTAATAAAATTTGAGTTCAACATTTATAAAAGGGAATTCAAATGAGATTTTAAAAGGAGGATTTGTAGAAATAATTATACAAATAAAAGTATAAATAGAATTTGGAAATGGAATATTATTTTTAAATATAAAATCAAACTGAATTGGTATATATACATGAAATATTATTCACATTCAATGTGAATAATGGATAAAAATAGTTATTTTATAAATTAAAACATTTACAAAGAAAAATTTGGATTTTGAAATAGAAAATTCAAATAGGAACTTGATTGAATTAGAGTTAATCGAATATTAGTTATTCGAATTAGAGTTAATTAGAGTTAATCGATTAGAGTTAATCAAATTAGAATTAATCGAATTAGTTATCGAATATTAGTTATTCGAAGAGAGATTATCGAATATTAGTTATTCGAAGAGATATTATCGAATATTAGTTATTCGAAGAGAGATTTTCGAATATGGTTATTCGATATGAAGAGTGAAAATCGAATATAGTTATTCGAAAGAGAAATAAACAAATATAGTATTGGAAAAAGAGTTATCAAATAGAGATTATTCGAGAGAGAATTATACATTGAAATTCGACTATATCGAATGTAGGAAAGTACTATTTACTTTCCGGGTTTTAAATCAAGGTTTATTTATTAATAAATTAGTTGTTTGTCTATTTATCCAAATTAAATAACTAAAAGTTATATTTAAGTTATAATATACATACATACACACACACACACACACACATATATATATATATATATATATATCGGAAGTATGGGAATATAACACCATTGTCATAATCAAATGATTTTTGAAAAAGGAAGTGGATTCGTAAATAGAATCCGAGAGTTACGTAAGGAAGTTGTTGAAGATTTAAAAGGTGAACTTTGTCTATTTCGAGGTTAGAAATGTTGTTCAGTTAAGGTCTGAGAGGTAGTTATACCCCAACTTGATTGACTTCATTTTTAGCTAAGGAATGGTTAAGGTTCGATAGTGAATGTTAGTTAAGTGAATTTAGTAAATGAGTGAAATAGTTCGTGTTGGCATAGCGATGTTTTATTTAAACATCTATTTAAATCCAATGAAGGAGTTTTGGTAATGTTTTTCAAAGAAGAATCGAAAATGTTTTCTAATATAGGAAATAAAAAGGGGAGTAAATATGGAAATGTTCCAATGAGTTATAACGTATATTTTCTAAATTTAGAAAATAAGAATTTACGAATATATGGAAATGGAGATAGGGAAATGAATAATTGAATGGAAAATCAAATTAAAGGGGATCGGTGTTGACTGATGATTTGCTTGGTAAGATTTCCATTTGGAAATACGACCGTTGTTTGTACACATGTTTTCCTTTGATAGTTAAATCACCGACTACCAACGTTTTTGACCATTTCCGTTGTCAATACGGAGAGACCAGGATCAGATTTATTATTTGAAAACCACTCCGTACGGGCATTAAATATGATGAAGATAATTGAAGACGGAGTTGTGTAAGGGCTATTCTGGCGATCCTAGGTAGAAATTGCCTAAGATGGAATTACAAAATAGTGCCTTCGGTTTGTCTAGTCCCAGGGCAAAGTGTATGGACGAATGTATGACAGAGTATATTTAATGGATCACGTAAGTTGATCGCTTCAAACGTATCCACGTTTGGTGGCGGAGGAATTCGTTTCTCTTAGCTTTATACCCATGATATTTTTTGGGAAATCAATTTGTGATTTGGCGGGTATGACGATGTGGCACTCAAAATAAATTGGAGGTGTGATCTGTCAAAAGATACGTTATGACCTCAAGCCTCACCAACCAGGAAATGACAAAAATCGGGCAGGCAGCATGGCTAAGTGGGTCGCCCCCGTTATAGAGAATATTAATATTTGTTACTTCTTTTCGCCTCCGTATCTCCGAGGAAGGGTTATGTTGCTAGCAACCGTAGGTGACAATATATTCAATACACTCAAGAGAAATGAGTGGCCGGTCATGTGTGGGCCGAGTTGCAAGATGTTCTTGTTGAACCCAGTGTATTCCTCACTAGAGATACACTATCGGCAGGTGGTCCCATACCTTATCATAGTCGGAATCCAATCTCCAATAAGCGCTTGCGGTTTTTAATGTATACTATATATATGTGGAGCGTGAGATGCAAGCGTTCTACTAGATTGTATTTACTTGTGATTAGATATTATTATAATATCAGAAAAGTATTGATTTCAAAAATGTTTTGGGTTATTGTAAGGTAAAAGCCATCCATGTTTGTGTGTGGATCGGTCTTACAATTATCATTTCTTTGAAAAGAATTTTTGAAAAGTTAAACCAAATGGTTGGAGTTTACTCACACTAGTCCCATGACTGACCCAAAGTTTATTTTGTTTTGTTTTCCCTAAACTCTTGGGTACCCAATTTTGTACGGGCAGTCAAGTAGTCAGGATTTAAAGATACACTAGAAGGAGCTTGGAGCAGGAGGCTTCAGCAGCATTTTATAGCTATTGTTTATTTCCGCTGTGATGTAAGTGGTGTACTCTAATATACAAATACAGACTTGTGTTTCAATGTTATTTTGTATACTATATTTTATTCGTTCCGCTGTAAGATTCGTGTTACTCTGATGTTGTTGTGTTCTTCTTCTTCTTCTTCTATTATAATAGTTCTACCTTGGCTTTGTGGCGTGACTCAGTAGAGATGGAGTTAGCAATACCATAGATTGAGTTTGAGTGCTTATATACGAGTGAACATATTTGTAGATTTTATAAAAATGGTTTTATATTGTGGAGACTTATTGGTCGAGTTGTTTATGAATTATGATCAATCAGTTTGATCCACTATATTGATAAGGGTTACTAAAAACTTGATTACGATGAAGCGACACAGTATGTTTTGAAAAGAGGGTAATGAAATAATTTTACCCAAAATATATTTTGATATAAAAGAAAGTATAGATATTGGAAATATAATAGTATATTGGATATATTGGTTGTTATTATAATCAAATGAGGTTATAAAAATAAAACAGTTATGTAAATAGCTAATTAGAATTCATATGAGCGTAATATATGGAATTAGATGAAACAAATCGGAAATTAAAATCACAATCGGAATTGAAATTCCTAAAATTTGGAAAAGTGTTTATAAATGGATTGAATTAAATATATGAGAATTTTAAAATCCTAGGAGATTTTAAATTGTTTTACGAACATTGGAAGGATATTTGAAATATATTTCAAAATGGAAGTTAGAAATTGTTTTGAAAAGTAATATAGTATTGAACTCACTTTGATAGCTGGGAAATAATTCTAATAATGCTGGCCACATCATCAGTGTTCATTTTCAAGTTCTAAGTGATGGATGACTACCAAAGATATTGTTTTTGAATTGTTTTGAGAAAACAAGTTGTTTTGAATCCCGAAAGGGAATAATTGGTTTTTTTGGAGAAAACAAAGTGGTTTAAAACTCCCATGAAAAGATTGTTTGATTTAAAACCAAAATTGAATTGAAATTTGTGAAAGCAAATTGAAAATGGAATTAAAGCCAGTAAGGTGCAAATTGAATTGAAATAAAAGGTATCGAGAAAACTGGATTCTTGAATATAATTGACCTATGTGAAGTGAAATGGATTGATTTTGGTAATAAAAAATCCGATTTTGGATTTTGAAATGAAGAAAACTGATTTGAGAAATTAATTAGTTAATGAAATATATGGATGAAACTTAACGAGGTTAAGCATAATGGTTTGGTGAATTAAGAATTTGAATTGGAATTTGGCTGGTATAAGGAAAGGATTTGGTTTGGATATAAGCGAATAGCTGTGTTGAGGATAAGTTGATCGGAGTTGATTGGAATGATATTGGTATATGCAGAATTGGTGACAGATGGAAATGATATAATGATATGCCCGACAAAAAGGTACATGTTTACTTTTATATGAGTTTGGTGATTTATGAGCCTATTTGGCAAGCCGCTTGGCTATTTGACTTTCTTTTGGGTTGGAGAAGGCCTAGAAAGGCAAGTTGTAGTTGTACCGATTGAGCCGTACAAAGGAGGTGCTGGCGAATTTTTTTGAAAATTTCGGGTGTTAAATTTTTTTCAGAATTTTTGAAAACTTTCGTTTATAGAAATGAATTAATAATTTAATGGAAATAAATTGGTCCAGTTGAAACTGAAGTTAAGAAGTAAACAAATAAGTTTTAATCCAGTTAATTAGGTTGTTTTCTGCCTTAGTAATTTCGAGGATGAAATTATTTTAAGGGGGGAAGAATGTAATGTCCCTTATTTTACGGTATAATAATTAATTAATTTAATTATTTAAAATAGTGATTTAGAGAATTAAATGGTCGTTTAATTAAATAATATTGAATATTTAATTAATATAAATAATAGAATAATTTATTTAATTTCGAAATAGCCGGGATTAGTGAATTGGCAATATTGTGTGAATTGGACAATTCAAAATATATAATTCAGTTTAGAATTGAATTATATTAACGAATTTATTTATATATGTCAGTTGAAAGTATAATTTATATTATAATTATAATCGGGCTCGAAATGTCGCGGTAGTTCGTTATTTGGCGATTTGAACTTCAATTGAATATACAGAATCCGTTTTAAGTCGTATTTATGTGAAACAAGAAACGTTCAGAGCTGGTGAAGTATATTTTTCTAATGAAAGAGAAAAATCGAGATTTCGTTGTGTAGATTTTGATTTATGTCCAAATCAAATTTTCGAAAAGTCACTATGGAATTCCTTTATAAATTATAGCAATTTATTTATATATTATAAAAGGATTTTTCAATATAAATTGAATATCGATTCAACCGGGATTTGAATGTCGAGTTATAAATCCAATTGGAGCTATACAATATTCTGTGTGAATATATATACGATAATATATATATTTATTTATATTTAATTTAATTATTTTTAAATATATTTATATATTTAAATGGGTTATATAGAGCTTTAAAAATAGCCAGTTTTGCAAACAAACTCTGTTTTCGACCAAACTAATTGTGTTGGATCCGTAATATCAAAATATTGTTAGATTCCAAGTTTCGTGATTTTTTGGAGTCAGTGTGTGGACGTACGGATTTTAATGTGAAAAACAGTCAGTATTTTGATGACGCTGTGTGAGCAAACAGAGTCGGAATTTGATGAAACTAGTTTCGTTAGGTCCGAAATGTCAAACTGTAGCTGCATGCCAATTTTCGTGATTTTTGGGTATCGTGTGTGGTCACAGGAATTTTTAAGAAAAAGTACAAGTAGCGGTAGCTTATAAATTAATATAATAATCAAATAAAAAATATTATAACTACCCTATATAATACCCTTTAATAGTCTAACCCTAATTCACAACTCCACAGTCAACCAAAATAATCCACCGCTCTCGTTCTTCTTCATACAGTGAAAAAAGGGGAATAAAAATCAAGAAGAATTCAAAAAAAATTCTATAAATGGTAAAACTTATATGGTTAGAATTTTTCAGCGAAGAGCTTCAAGTTCGTGTCCTTATTTCTGGGTGAAATGGAGTTTCGTTCAGCTCTAAGTTAGAACAACAGCTCTAGGGTTCATCGCTTTGGTGATTTGGTGCATCGATTCCAAGTTTTGGAGTTATTTTTGGGTTCGGGGAAAGATTTATAGCTTGCGTTCAAAGTTTGGGGGGATTCGACGCTGAAAGAGGTCGATACGGGTATTGACTGTAGCGTGAGCGCCAGGAAGTCGCGCCAGGGAATTGTTGATCGAGTTCAATGATTTTGGTTTAGGGTGAGGTAGTTTTCGAAGAGGAGTTTGGTGGTGAAACCGGATTTCAATTCGGTGAAGTGTAGAGGGAATGGTGGAGGAGAGAAGTGGCGTTAATGGTGGAGTCGAGTTCGGTGAAAACTGGAGAGCGGATGTCTGTTTGGGAAGAAGACTTGTTGGCGGGCCGGGTTTTTAATGGTGTGGTATGGGCCGTTTAAATTAAGTGAGGCCCGATTATAAAAATTTCCAAGATTTTTTATTTAATTCAAATGTTTATAAACTTCGAAATGGAAAAACTTTATCATATGTTATCGGTTTACAGCGAAACAAGATCCGTTGGGATCGTATGGACGGACACTACACAATGGAACTGACTGGGAGTGAATTGGAGCCCGATACAATTTATAGCCAAATAAATTGTCCGTCTGAATCAAGCGATGGTTATCATTGTTAACGATGATCGTCCAATGTGAGTAAATCTCACTAACTCAACTCAGTTTATATTTTCATAACGTATTTTTAGAACTTATAAATATTGGTTGATTGCTGTGTGTTGATTGGTTGGTTGAACTGCTAATTGATTACTTAAAAATATCAATATAGTTATATATATCGTTAATTAAATATTGATTCTGTTGATCAGCATATTTCATGTTGAAATGAAATTGATTTGAATTATATTGTGTAACATCTGTGGATGCAGGGAAACAGGTCGGAGGGATCCAAATGGATTCCTCAACATTTATTTTACTGTTTTCATATATTGTGATATATGACCTGTTGCTGATTATGGGTGTTTGGATGATATTAATCATTGTTATATGGTACGTTAAATACCATAAGGAATACTGAAATGTAAAAACGGAATTTCCGAAGTGTATATTGGAAATGAAATATATTTATATAAAATCAAATGATTTTATGAAGAAGAAATTTCAAAGTGGATATTGAATTTAAGGATTTTATAAAATCAATGGATTTTATAAATAAAAATATTTGTAAAACAAATAGAATTGAAAAGGAAATATTTGTAAAACAAATAGAATTGAAAAGGAAATATTTGTAAAACAAACATAATTGAAAAGGAAATATTTAGAATCAACTATAAATAGAATAATAAAGGGGATATTTATTCAGAAAATAAATAGGATTAATAAAAGGGAGTATTGTATAAAAGGAATAGAACTTTATAAAAGAAAATAAGTGGGAAATAAATATTAAATGGAAATCTGTTTTTAATAGATAAATTGAGAAGGTTAATTTATAACTGATGTTTATAAATTTAGAAATGTATTTATTATTGGATAATTTGATTATATAAATCTAAATTTATACAAAGAAGTAGAAATCGATTTTAACACCGATAGGTTAATAAAATTTGAGTTCAACATTTATAAAAGGGAATTTAAATGAGATTTTAACAGTTAGACGTCAAAGGAGGATTTGTAGAAATAATTATACAAATAAAAGGATAAATAGAATTTGGTAATGGAATATTATTTTTAAATATGAAATCAAACTGAATTGGTATATATACAAGAAATATTATTCGCATTCGATGTGAATAATGGATAAAAATAGTTATTTTATAAATTAAAACATTTACAAAGGAAAATTGGGATTTTGAAATAGAGAATTCAAATGGGAACTTGATTGAATTAGAGTTAATCGAATATTAGTTATTCAAATTAGAGTTAATTAGAGTTAATCGAATTAGTTATCGAATATAAGTTATTCGAAGGAGATTATCGAATATTAGTTATTCGAAGAGATATTATCGAATATTAGTTATTCGAAGAGTGATTTTCGAATATTGTTATTCGAAAGGAAGAATGATAATCGAATATAGTTATTCGAAAGAGAAATAATCGAATATAGTATTCGAAAAAGAGTTATCAAATAGAGATTATTCGAGAGAGAATTATATATTGAAATTCGACTATATCGAATATAGGAAAGTACTATTTACTTTCCGGGTTTTAAATCAAGGTTTATTTATTAATAAATTAGTTGTTCATTTATTTATCCAAATTAAATAAATAAAAGTTATATTTAATTTATTATATATATATATATCGGAAGTATGGGATTATAACATTGTTGTCATAATCAAATGATTTTTGAAAAAGGAAGTGGATTCGTAAATAGAATCCGAGAGTTACGTAAGGAAGTTGTTGAATATTTAAAAGGTGAGCTTTGTCTATTTCGAGGTTAGAAATGTTGTTCAATTAAGGTCTGAGAGGAAGTTATACCCCAATTTGATTGACCTCATTTTTAGCAAAGGAATGGTTAAGGTTCGACAGTGAATGTTAATTAAGTGAATTTAGTAAATGAGTGAAATAGTTTGTGTTGGCTTAGCGATGTTTTATTTAAACATCTATTTAAATCCAATGAAGGAGTTTTGGAAATGTTTTTCAAAGAAGAATCGAAAATGTTTTCTAATATAGGAAATAAAAAGGGGAATAAATATGGAAATGTTCCAGTGAGTTATAACGTATATTTTCTAAATTTAGAAAATAAGAATTTACGAATATATGGAAATGGAGATAGGGAAATGAATAATTAAATTAAAGGGGACCGGTGTTGATTGATGATTTTCTCGGTAAGATTTCCATTTGGAAATACGACCGTTGTTTGTACACATGTTTTCCTTTGATAGTTAAATCACCGACTATCAAAGTTTTTGACCATTTCCGTTGTCAATACGGAGAGACCGAGATCAGATTTATTATTTGAAAACCACTCCGTATGGGCATTAAATATGATGAAGATAATTGAAGACGGAGTTGTGCAAGGGCTGTTCTGTCGATCCTAGGTAGAAATTGCCTAAGATGGATTTACAGAATAGTGCCTTCGGTTTGTCCGGTCCCAGGGCAACGTGCATGGATGAATGTCTGACAGAGTATATCTAATGGATCACGCAAGTTGATCGCTTCAAACGTATCCACGTTTGGTGGCGGAGGAATTCGTTTCTCTAAGCTTTATACCCGTGATATTTTTGGGGAAATCAATTTGTGATTTGGCGAGTATGACGATGTGGCACTCAAAATAAATTGGAGGTGTGATCTGTCAAAATATACGTTATGACCTCAAGCCTCACTATCCAGAAAATGACAAAAATCGGGCAGGCATCATGGCTAAGTGGGTCGCCCCCATTAGGGTGTATTGTCACCATCTAGAGAATATTCATATTTTTTTACTTCTTTTCGCTTCTGTATCTCCCGGGAGCGGTTATGTTGCTAGCAACCGTAGGTGACAATATATTCGATACACTCAAGAGAAATGAGTGGTCGGTCATGTATGGCCAGGTTATAAGATGTTCTTGTTGAACCCAGTGTATTCCTCTCTAGAGATACACTATCGGCGGGTGGTCCCATACCTTGTCATAGTCGGAATTCAATCTCCAATAAGCGCCTGCGGTTTTGATTGTATACTATATATATGTGTGGTGTGAGACGCAAGCGTTCTGCTAGATTGTATTTACTTATGATTAGACATTATTATAATATCAAAAAAGTATTGATTTTAAAAATGTTTTGGCTTATCATAAGGTAAAAACCATCCGTGTTTATGTGTGGATCGGTATTATGATTATCATTTCTTTAAAAAGAATTTTTGTAAAGTTAAACTAAATGGTTGGAGTTTACTCACACCAGTCCCATGACTGACCCAGAGTTTATTTTGTTTTGATTCCCCCTAAACTCTTGGGTGCCCAATTTTGTACGGACAATCAAGTAGTCAGGATTTACAGATACATTAGATGGAGCTTGGAGCAGGAGGCTTCAGCACCATTTTATAGCTATTGTTTATTTCCGCTGTGATGCAAGTGTTGTACTCTAATATACAAATGCAGACTTGTGTTTCAATGTTATTTTGTATACTATATTATATTCGTTCCGCTATGAGATTTGTGTTACTCTGATGTTGTTGTGCTCTTCTTCTCCTATTCTAATAGTTCTACCTTATCTATTCTCACCCTCTAACTTCTTTCTTTTAACTATCCGGTATTTCCGATGCTTGGATAGTCGACATTGGTATTTGTGTCGATTTTTAGGGTCGAAAATCCCCGGGTCGTTACACATTTCTCAAATTAATCTTTTTTCATCATTTCTCTTGTTCATTTCACCTAAGTTATTCTTTATCTTATTTCCATTTAACTCTAATTCAATTCAAGATCCATGTCTTATTGCTTAATTTTCATTGACTTGAAATATTATATTACTTATTTAACAGTTCAAGTTCATTTCCATATCATAGAAATATACACTTTAATTTACTCGTTCCATATAAAAAATCTTTAACAATTTTACCTTTCCTTTCATTTCCATGTCATTTTTCATTTTAGGAATATAAATTGATTCCTATTTGTATATTAGTATTCATCAGTGAAATAAATTTACACTTAAGTTTGTTACCTTTCCATTTATATTCATTTTTACAATAGTATTTCCATATGATATTAACTTCATTTAAATTACTTTGGAAATCCCTTTTACACTTCATAATACATAAATTAAGAGTACAACATTTATTATGACAATAGATTTATTTAACTAGCATATTTCATTGGTTCAATTTATTTACTTTACTGAGTTGAATTCAAATTTCATAACAAACTAGGTATGCACCATTTATAGTCATGACTTAAGTTTTATTCGTTTTCATAAACCACCAATTTAATTTCCCTTTCATTATTCACCTACACTTGTATATTATCTACTTGCTTATTCCTATAACATTTAACTTCTTATATAATTGGTAAGTTATACATGCTATAGAAAAAGATTGAGTATTATACAAGTCCAACATTTTCCAATTTATTTCAAGTTCGTTATTTTAATTTCCAAAGGGTTCTTACTATAGTTTCATTCTCTTATGTTCTTTTCCTTATTTCACCATTTGTAAGCTTTTGAAATCTCAAGTTTAGTTTATTATAATAATTACTCGAGAACTTAAGAATTCAAATTTCGGGTCCATTTACAAATCAATTTTGGAATAATATATATTATACCTTTTGCATTGAACCATATTTTTAAAGATTTAAATAAATTTAGTTTTCTCAAAATAAACTATAAAAAGTTCCAAGTGGTCTCCCCCACTCAGGCTCTCGAAGAAAACATCGACGATGCGTGCACTCATCATCGAAATCATTTCCAAAGACAAGAGGGGACTATACACTTACTTCCTTTAAAGTCATATGAAAATAATTCTATTCAAACATACCTAAGTATAATACTAATTTTTTTTCAAAACATTAGTGAATGATTCAAGCACCCAAATATAAATTCTCAATTCCATGCTTAAATTCATTCTTTTATTTCCAACTATATTTTATTATCAATCATATTTCCAAGGTTTCATTTCTTGTAGTCATTCAATAGTCATAGTTTAGATATATTAATTAATCGAACAATAAATGATGATAATGTAAGATTATCAACTCCTAACAACCAGCAAAATCAAAATTAATAATTTCTAAAATAATTATTTATATAAAAATATAATACAAAACAATATCGTGTCGGTCTGTTCCTTTCGATTGTTTTAGAAATCCCTAGCAATGCCTTGTCATCCCAAGTATCGACTAGAATTCATAAATACTCAACAGAATAAATTAATACAATATAAAATAAATTATATCAAAATTACAGGTAAGCTCTCTCATATGCATTCAAACTCATTCTAGGGTATTACTACCCAATCTCTAATGAATTAACCTCAAGTAGAGCCAAGGTTATCGCTAAACCAATGCTCTGATACCAAGCTGTAATAACTTGGATTTTTGACCATTTAAGCCGATAATATTGCACACATGTCGACTCAAACAAATCCAAAATACAGATAGTTATTGGGATTAACGTAAGAAAATGAAGAAACAAAAAAACAGAAAATCTCACAACAGAAGGACAAAATATAATAAATAAATAACAGTTCATAAAGCTGTTAAAACATATATTTGATTATACTTTACAACAATTATCAGAGTTAAACTATCACAAAACATACCAATAAATGCAGTATAAAAAAATAGTAAATACGCCTGTCAAGCTCCATCTTCATCTTCATAACAAGGTCTCCGCTAACTGAAAACTAAGACTGGCCCAAGCACAAATGAAAGACAGAAATACTCCGATTCGAAATAAAATATTCTCATATCGGTCAAATCAAAACCATGTAACAATATGAGTGTCACATCATCATACATGCTTATGGTAATTCACATCTCATATTCAGTGTGCTCGTGAGTGCAATAACTTAAGAGATGTTACGAGAAATTTTCGTCTCCTAAGGATTCAGTAAACTAGATACTATATAATGCAACATGCTATTATAATAGTGTCTATGGTTATATATAAAATATTAAAATAGTGTAAGAGGGATTACATTTTTTCCCTTACGCTGTTTATAATATCGTAGTTTATACAAATAACATAAAGTCCACTGTAAAGTAGTTACTATCAGAGGGCACTTCATATGTATGGTATAAATCAAAGTCGTAGGGGATTGATCAGGATAATATGACAAGGCACACAAGGTTAATACCCAAGGTAGAAATCTATCAGTTGCATGCCCGGACAGGTGGTAATGCATAACCGCGACTACCGCCCACCTCAGAAAAACACTCTCAAATCAAGAATGCGCATCAAATCAAATCAACCGAGAAACTATAGTAATAAATGAAGAATTGTTGCAGATGGAGGTAGCAAACTCCACTTGATCACAGTATAGCTTCTGTTATAATCATTTTAATCATGACCCGAAGATCAAGGATATCCATCATCATTCTCTTACTTCATTCCAGTAGCGTTTGCCAAACCATCTTACTTCATTCTGGATTCTCCACATGTACATAGTTGTTAAAGTGGTTTTCGGCATTGGCAGAGAGTAAGATAATATCTGATCCCATTCTCTTTAACAACCAAATGTTTACATTTTTCATGCTGTTGGTTCTTTACATTTCAAAGTGTTCATGTTTCATATCAAAATAAAAGGTTTGCTTTAAAATCATTTCCTATCCAAGATAGAATATGTTTCATATTAAAATCTCTATTTAAACCAAACTTAGAATCTTGAAAAAAAATCCAATTTAAACTATTTGAATATTTAAAATAATTGAGAGGTATATTAAAATAGTTGAAAATTATGTTAAAATAGTTTAGATATATATATTTTAAATAGCTTGTTAATAAATGGTTAGGACCATAAAATTTATACAAATAGTTTGATTTTAAAAATAAGATTTATCAAAATATAGTTAAATATATATATATATATATATTGTCAAATATTAAAGTAATTTTATAAATAAATAGTTGATTCCTAGGATAGTTTATAAAAATAGAATGTATATATATATAAGTTAAAAATAGTTTGTAAAGTAAAATAATTATTTATTAAAGTAGTTACAATATATATTTAAGTTATAGAAAAAATTATAAAGTAAAATAGTTATTCAGTAAAATAGTTTACATAGTGATTTAAAATAATACAGTTGGAATTAAAATTATTTCTTCCAAATTTTCAAATAAACTCGAAGTCATGTTTCAATTTCGAATCAAATCGATTCAGCTTTGAAATTTCAATTTGATATAACTACCATTTTAAATTCAACTTAAATAACTTGATTCAAATCATTTTTCCAATTTAATATTTTTTAGACAAAATATTTGTTAAATGAAAGAGCTTCGTTGTGCCTAATGGGGACTGGGGGACCTCTTCTTTTTCTTCATCGCCCTCTCTCTTCTTCGTTTTCGTTCACTTTCGCCCTCTCACTTCTTCGTTTTCGTTCACCTACGACCTCTTTTCCCCCTCATCCTCCTCCTTAGTTTTCCACTAGTTTGTAACGAAGGCTCTGACACTCTCGGAAGACTCCCTTCCCTACATATCTGGTTCTTCAACTACACAGTGCTTCACGACCTTCTCCTCCTCTTATCAACACTTCCCTGCCTTCCATGTGGTGTCCTCTGCTAATTCCTTTGCCTCCTTGTTGATTAAATTTCCAGGATTTTTTCGCACGAACTGTTCAACAACCTTTATTCTCTGGCTTTTTGCTTTTTGGAAACACTTGGTTTCCAAGGGGACTGCGCCGAGCTATACTCCTCATATTGGTGAGTTTTATGTCTACTGTTCCTCAGTTTGCAAACAGTTCTTAAGCTTGCTGGTTTTTGGATTTGTTGGTACATCCTGTGTTATTTGATCGGTTTGTTTGTGTGCTGGCTTTATCCAGTGTGTCGGTTTGTGGAGGTTGTGAAATCTCATTTTGAACGTAAGGTGCCTTCTTGTGTTTATCACAATCTTCGATTTGGTTTTTCTACGCGACTTGCCTGCTCCTATTTCTCTAGATCTGCCTTTAATCTAAATTGCAAATTTGTACACAGCATGCCTTTCCCTTAGCTCCCAAAACTGCATATGTGGTTAACCTTTAGTTCAAAGAGGCAATGTCCCAAATCTCCATCTTGGTGAGTTCTACACTCTATATATTCGATTGCTTGGTTTGATACATTGTTCAGTTTAGTTCGATTTTGTTGGTGAGAATCTGGTTTTTGATTGTGTTAACATTCTTAGGTTTCAACTGGTTTAAACAGAGTTTGCTGTCAAGTTATTTTTTGTGGTTGCATTTGTCCATGTGTTTTTGTAGTTCTTGTATTGGGGATGTTCAGATAGTTTGTGTTGTCTTGTGCTTGCTTCTGTCTGGTTGGCACCTCTGACTTGTTCCTCAAGATGGTGCTTTATTTCAGTATCCCTTGCATGGCGCAAGCTCTTGCTTTAGCGGAGTTTTGGCTTTGACTGGTTGTGTAGTGTCTGTATTCTAAGTCCTTTGGTCCTTGGTTGACATATGCATATATGAGTTCTTGCCCGGTAATGTGGTGATAGCCTGTGTGCTTTGTTACTTAGGTAATTTTCTAGCAATTTTCGATCAACCTGTTTTGTTTGAGCTTTTTTGCTATTCAGTGATGATGTTAGTTTCTTCATGTCTCACCATTCTGATGGACTCACTCATTACTTGAGTGATGGTTTCTGGAGACGTGAAGGTTTGGTTGTTTGTTGTTTTATTAGTATGGTATCGCCTATGCAAACATGGCAGCTTGTATTGTAATGGTTAGTGCCAGATTTTTCTGCCATTAGTGTTTCTAACTTGCTTATCTTTGAATGGCTCAATGCAACTTGTATGTATTGTCCTTAGTTCTTAGGGTTGCATGTACTTTTGTTACTTTTATCATGATATCTTTTTTAGATTTGCCCCCTTGCATGGTGTGCGATGAGTGTTATTAACTTCCTATGTGGAGTAGGAAATCTTATAGTCTAGGCTTTTAGTCTAGCTCCAGGGCTGGAAGCTTGTTTAGTTGAAGTTGACAACCCTCTATAAAAACCGTTAGTGGTGGACGATCCACCTTAAAAACGGAATCTAGTAGGTTAGTAATCTGCCAACCTCCTGTAATATTTGTAATTATTATTTGTTAAAATAGTAAGTGTTACGGATCACCATAAAAACCGAACGACCTTGCAAAAAAAACAATTTGATTCAACTATTAAAGTTTCCAATTAGAATTCCCATCTTGAATTATTACAAGTTATAACAATCTCGAGTTCACAATTTTAATATCACTTTAAATCAGGTTAGTTTGAAATAAACTTCAAAGATGGATAACTAATTTATATTTAAAACAATTCAAATTCAATAGATTCAATATATATTCAATCTCAAATCTTAAGCTTCAGTTTACAACATTTAATAATCTCGTTCAACCTTTAAATCCCAAAAATCAAAGTTCAAATTTAAATAAATCAATTTATAAAATCTCATTTATATTTCTTTTAAAATAATATTCCAAAATTTAAGGCTGAAAACAAATTTTATATAATCAACCAGTGTCCGTATATAATTTTCTATCCTATAACCAAGTAATACTTAAATTTAATTTCAGTATTTTAAGGATGGATATATATCATTTCAATCCAAATCAAGGGTCATAAGTATTTATCATTTTAACCTATGTTCTTAATTCATTTCAATGATTAATCCTGAGTTTATTTGATGCTCGTAACATATAGGGTAAAGGGCTGGGATTAATCAACACAAACAAACAATCATGGATAATTAAGGTGGTTAACAGAATAATCCGTACAATTTAACATCAATATATCAAATATATCCAATCTAAGGCATACATCAAAATCAATCCATCCAAACAGTTCAATATCACATCAATCTACTAGTTGTCAAGTGTCGGGTTTAGTTAGCTATAAATTAAATTTCAATTTAACCTAACTGTACAATTTAAATAAATAGTTAAATTAAATTATACCGTCGATGCAAAATCAACATAAATATGCATTTTTAACAACCAAATAACAACCAATATAATCATATCATATCAAGATTCTAATTTAACTAACAATCAAATATTTTAGTTAAGTGTGATAGGTTTAATCGCTCACCTTTGATTTCGAATGAGTTTGAAATCCAAGTAGAGGCCCAAAATCTTACGGTCCCCATAACCAACCAAACCTACTCCATGTCGTTTGGAATTTAAATACGATTCTAACGAAAACAAATCGACAGTCAATCTGAGTTCGTATGAGAAAGTTATAAACGTTTGGACATATGAGATTTAAATTATTATAAAATAGACAAAAAGCAACCTCACCCACCACATCATTGCCATGTCAGCATCTTCTTCTACCCACCATCTTCACTCTATAGGAAACTGAAGAAAAACCTAACCTAATCCATGTCGTTCACTCTCTCCCCTTATCTCCATCTACACATCATGATATCACCTCTCGTTTGCATCACTTAGCTTCTCTTCTCGGATCCTTCCTCTCCATCACCACCACATTTTAAGCTCGCACACCACGAACAAAATCCAACCGTGGCTCCTCTTCAAGCTTGACGGCATAGGGTGCGACATTTTTTTATGTCGAATTCGATCAAACTTTTCTACTTGATGCCAAATTCCACCACGAATCCAAACACGATCACCATTTCATGAATAAAACTCTATATTTACCACCATTCCAAACCCTACTTTATATCTTTTACTATAACAAAACATTGAACCCAAAAGATGAGATCGCACCCTATGAAAATATAGCTCCAAATAGATCTTGACTCAAGTAACTCAACGAAACTAGATTTAAAATTTCAGGATTTAGATTTGAATTGTTATGTTTTTTGTAAGGTGGCGTGGCCATTTGTTTTTCCTGAAAGTGGGTACTTTAATAAAGGAATAGGAAATGAGAATAGGGTTTGGTTAGGATTAAAGAGGTATATATAGACAAAGCAACTCAATATAATATTCACTTTTATTTCCATTCAAAAGTTTATTAATTTTATTTAAATCAAAGTATAATTTAAAACGCATTATAAATCAAATTAATCAATATTATTTCCATGATCTATAAATGCAAATTTTCAATATATATATATGAAATTTCAAAATTAGTTAGTTCAGTTTATATAATATTATTTCAATTTTAATTTCAAATTTAAGTTCTATAAATCGATTTCTACGTGTTTGGAGCTTGCTTGATCAAATGACAGATCTGATTGTTATGAAATTTGAAATCTTACAATAATTTACAACTCTGAATCCAATGAAACTGATTTCATCGGAATTCGAGATCGTTTGAAAATGGCTATTTTAATAGGTTCATTAATATATATTATATTCAGTTTTTGTGCATTCACTTTTTAATTCAATTCAAAAATTTATTAACTTTATTTAAATCAAAATAGAATTCATATTAACTTTATAAATCAAATTTTATTTAGTTTGAATTTCAATTTTTGATTACTTACCAAATTCAATTTGAGCTTCAATTATAAATTAAATAAATCAATTTCATTCAAAAAAAATTATATTAAATTCCAACTCTCAATGTTTATCAATATAAACTAAATTGTAATTTTATTTGCAATCAATATAAGTTATTATTATCATAATAAGTTGGATTTCGTTATTTAAACAATTATATAAAGTTCACACCACAAATTTTCATAATTAAATCATTAAATTTTAATTATAACCATAATAATGATCAAAATCATATTAAATTCAATAATTTAAATGGTCGAAAAATACGTGATGTTACACTAACTTTGTATCTTCCTCCTCTAAGCTCAAATTTGCGAACCATCTCCTCCATTACGAAGCTACTTCCATAACTATCACACATATAGACGGCTTTAATGTGCATGTGATTTAATACCACAAATCACAACACTCCACCTTGATATGAAATCACATCAAAATATTCAGTGAACACAAACATGTCATCACTAGCTTTTTCAAAAGTCCCCATTTTTCAATTAGTATTACATTACAAACTTCAACTACCTCCTGCAAGTGATGCATCTCTCTTATAGGTGCACCACAAAAAAACAGTCTCAATAAAGTTTGTAATACCATAAATATCTTCATCTTATCTTAATGGATTTTCCAAGCCGGCACTCGTCTATCACTCGACCTGAGTTCATTACCTTATCATCATGGTCCCTCAGGCATCATCAACGTGAAGGCCCTATCTGAAATAACTTGACACCCATCTATCACTTCACCTGATCTCATTACCTAATCACTATCGATCCCTCGACCATCATCAACATGAAGAACCCTATCTGAAACAACTCGATACCCTTCTATCACTTGAATTGAGCTCATTACATGATTACTATCGATCCCTCGAACATCATCAACATGAAGATCCATGTTTGAAATATGATTCTCAATCCTAGAATCATGAGTAGTGACCAAATTAACCTCTCCACCTTGCTGTGAACTAGGTCCTTTAATCGTCACTTGCTTCCCGTAACTGGCTCGCAGATCCACATCAAGGTACCGACGAATCAAAACAATCGTCTTCTTATCCATCTTCTTCCACTTTTCCTATGACACGCCACATCCCTTAATGACACCCATATGAGGATGCATTAAGTTTTGTGAAGCGCAATAGGTATAAAGTAATAATACAAAGGCTAAAATTTACAAGACATAATATAAAATGCAGCGGAAATATTTCGAAACTTTTATTATTATTAAAACAACATTACAGCATTACAATTCAAATACCATAAAGTCATAAAACATCTGTCTCTTGGAAATCAGAGTAAAAGTACAAAAACATAAAAATCATGTCAATCATGAGTCATAACAATAATGATGGAACATAAATCAAAACAAAACATGAAATAATAAATAGTCCAAGACGAAGTTGAATAAAGAGTCACAGTCACTGCTGCAATCCACTACCATGAGAACCTGAACGGAGGAAAAGGAAGAGAGAGAGAAGGAAAAACAAAATAGGTCAGACATAAAGTCTGGCGAGTTCTAGTGATTTGTAGCACAAGCATAAGATAAAGAAGTACCAAGATAGGTCAATAGTACTGGATATGAAAATATAGTAAAGCATAAGAGTACGAAATAATCGAGATAAGTGAGGTAAGGTAAGATCACACAAACTTCTCATTTATATCCTAGAACAAAATTTATGCACCAACTATCAGAATATCAGGATTAGGTTTTAACCTAATTACTACCCAGTGATCGGCTCCCTAACAGACACGAATAACCTGTGCTAACCATGGTATTCAGGGATATCAGTCCTGAATACATTAACTTAAAGGACACAACCCTATGTGCCAGTGTTACAGCGTCTTATCTTCCCCAACCAGATCCATGCACGCTCATGACTATGCCATAACACGCCCGTACCCACCTGTAGAATTTAAACCTCTTACAATAATCCATCAGTATAGCGTGGCCTAGCCCCTACCTAGTGTGAGACCCATTTGATAACTGAAAATTACTGATTAATACGAGTTCCAAAGAAACAACAAATTGACACAAGCCACACCTATACTTGGTCCCCAAACTAGGATTTTAAGAGCCCCCAAAAATATTTTAACATCAGACATGGACATCTTAGCTTATTAATCGGATAAGTTTAACTTAGCAGGTTTAAGTTCATTAATAAGCTTAATATAACCATACGTTATATTTCAAGGTTGTAATAACATTTATTAAATGTAATTCTATACACAACTCTTCCCCCAAATCAGATAGACACCTACTCAGATGTTTACAGATTAAGGTAAGTTGTTTTAATGTACATCTTATTCGCATATTTTCCAATGACATGTATACTTAATATAAAAATTAAGTCCAACCTATTTAGATTTACATCTTTGCATATTTTCCTTTTTAATTACCCCATTTATACAGTCAATGGTTCTCAAATTCCAATATGCCCAAACCTCCTTTTTATTGTCATTACATTTTATTCCAACTTATTCCAATTTTACACAATTCTGAAGAAAAAGGCCTAGGATCTCGTTGGCCTAAGCTCGGCGAAAAATAAAAAGGACAAAATAGAAACAAATTCAGATATGACAAACTGATAAAATAGGCATAATAAGACTGCAAATAAAACAGTGACAGAAAGGGAATAAGGAAGAAAGGTGTACATATAAACAGATAATGACTGAATAGGTAATTGACAGTAATTAAAAGAACAATAACTTATAAAAATAAACTCGTAAACAGTGATACTTTTCAGATCCAATATATCTACTATCAAAATCCTTTTTAAACTAAAGATCTAAAAATAATGTGAAACTCACAGTGATGTGCAATAGATCTAGAAAGGGCCTTTAAAATAGTTGTAGAAGAAGAATTGTCCTTTTAATCCATATTTTGGCAGCACCCTAACCCTTTTCTTATTTTATTTCAGGACATAGCTTTATTGAGGAAGAATATGAAGAAATGTATGTATAGGAAAATAGTGAGGGTTACTTCTCTATATATAGGTGTGTGTAACAACCCATATTTTCAAAACCAATTTAAAATTTATTTTTAATTAATTTTCATATAAATTAAATATTTTAATCAATTTATTTTGAGAATAAATGACGAAAAATTTATTTAAATTGAAGTTAGAATGTATAAATTTATTTTAATTATAAAACGAGCTTGAAATGATGCGGTAGTTTAAAAATTCGATTTCAAACTTTGAATGAATGTATAAGATTCAATATAAATTAGATTTTGATGAAACAAGAAATATAAGAATCTATTTAACTATATCTTTCTAACGAATATGAAAAATTGAGATTTCATTTTATAAATTGTAAGTTATGACTAAATCAATTTTCCAAATAATCGTTATAGAATTTATATATATTTTAATAATATATAGCCGTTAAAAATAGCCATTTAGGAAATGACCTCTATTTTTGACGAAACCACTTTTTTGGATCCGGAATGTCAAATTATTGTCAAGTTTAAATTTTCAAGTCATTTGGAATTAATATGTAAGGGTGGTAAATTTAAATATGATTTATGAATTCGGTTGAATTTAATAAGCTAGTTAAAAGGAAAATTTTCAAACCGTCTCCAAATTGGACGAAATTAATTTTGTTAGGACTGTATCATCAAAACATAGCTAGATTTCAAATTTCATAATTTTTGGAGTTGGTATGTGGCCCCGGTAAATTAAAATATGCGTTCAAATTCAATATTGAACGTTATATTAATTTATATTTTAATTTTGATGAAAAGTGTTCGAAATAGTAGAACTGGCTTATAAAACATATCCCACTGTGTCCGGAGCAGGAGTATTTGGTTAGGGATGACAGTAGTTGGGTTTGATTTGGAGCTCGAATGCAAAATCTATTTTTTACGAACTAAATAACATTATATATATATATTCATTAATTTCTTAAACCCTAGCTTTATTAATGTTTCCGCCGCCTCCATTAAAAATAAATGGCCGATTTTGCTAGAATTTTCTTCCCTCATTTTCTCAAAATCCATGCAATGATTCAGTGAACTTCCAAAGGCAAAAATGTAGAGATCCCTAAGAACTATGTGTCTAACGGTGGTGATCGTTCCTACTGTCGTGGTTTGGCCGGATTTTCTGCTCACAGAGCCGTCGTTTCAGCTCGAATTCCAGCATGGTGGGGCCACCACGATGTCCAGGGTTGGGGGCGCAGGAAGGAGCAACGATGTTCTTCGAGGTGGCGCAAGTGGATCATGCTCCGGTGTTCTACATTGTCGTGCGTGATGGTGAATGGGTGGATCGATTTGGGTTCGAACGGAACCTGGAAGAGGACGATTAAGATTAGAGGGTTATTAGGGAAATTAATAAAATAATAAGTGTTTAGTTGTTTTAATTATGTAATAAAATTTTAAACTGTCATATCTTCCTCATACGATGTCCGAATGTAGTGATTTCAGTTTCGTGGCATTCGATCAACAAACACTACAACATGGAACTGACCAAAACGGAAATATAGCAAGTTGAATTTTAAGCTAAATTAAACGTTTGTTTAATTTAGTTTAAAAATAAATCCTTAATTAAAGACTGATAGAGTGGAAATCTAAGTGAGAACTCTCTCACTCGAATATATTGTATAGTTTTTTATTTTTATAATTGATTATATATTGACTGCCTGTAATTGCAATATTCGTTTGGTGATTGGTGGTTGTTTACAGTTTTAATGCCATTATTATTTAACTATAGATAAATTTACATGGATTGTGATGTAAACCCCACACGGGTATTGGGACGATAATTTTACACATCGCCCAATTATTTGTTGATGATTGAAAACCCCACATGGTCTGGGCATGATAATTAATTCACATCTCCCTTGGATTTAATTGTATGTCAACCGATAGATTCACAGACTGTTGTAAGCATTATTTAAATTATTTAATGCTTATACAATTGTAAATTGCACTCTGGATGTGAATTGAATGTTTAATAATTGTTTATCACTATTTTTGAATACATGCGTTATTTGGAAACCATACAGATAAAATTATATGGTAATTTTGAGTCTGATTCCAACTCAAAAATAATGAATATTTTAAAATAATATTCCGTGAAGAATTAAAATATGATTTTGATGTCCTATTTTGGATGGACACGAAAATATGGAAATATTCATAACTGAAATGAATATAAAGCCGAGTTAAGTAGATATACGCCATTTTAACTTGAACGGAATTTTCTGTCAATTTTATTCATTTTATAATGAATATTGAAAAGATTTGATTTCAAAATCTGATATTTTGAAAATATTATCATTTTAATATTATAATGATATGGAATATTCAATTTTGATTTAAAATTGAAAAGGAAGTTGAAATCATTTTAAAATGAATTTATAAACAATTTGTAAAATATGTTTTGAATGGAAATTGATAAATATATTATATATATTTAAATGGCCTGAATAGAACGTATCACGCAGCGACCGTTCACGAATTTCGACCATTGACTTTGAATTGATGTAACAGGAGATCCGACCGTCGGATTCTCCTAAAACTGGAACCGTTGGGTTCATATCGAAAACGGGTTTTCGAATAATGATAAGGGATTTGTAATTAAACTGTTAATTTTAAGATTTGTCCAAAATCAGTTTTGGAAAAAGTCGTTATGGAGGCTGTTCGGTGACCGATATTGGAAACCGATTGTAAGGGCCTTAATAAAATACATAAAAATATGAATAAATTATGTAAAATCATAATAAATGATTTTGGATGAAATATTCAAAGTTTGTAAAGATAAATATATCTTTATCTGAATAAGTTGTTTATCAACTTGAGTAAAGAACTAAAAGAAATTATATGCTTTTAATATAACCAATATTTTTAAAATGTACAAATTGGAAAGGATTTGAACGGAAATAATCTTCGAAATATTTCAATATTGGATTCCGTAATTATACGGATATTGTTGTGGAATTTGGAAGATATAAATATCATTATTCCCAATACAATATTTGTTGTTTTCAGAATTTGATATTGAATATAAATCGATATGATTTCTATTCAAAGCCTTGTATTTAATATCAAAATGGATTTTGGGTTTGTTGTGAATGGTGTCTTCAATAACATTGTTCTTAAACTCTGTTGAGAAGGGAATAAGTCTTTTAATTAAGATTTAATGAAGTTTTCCAATTAGTAAATATAATAGGAATTAAAAGAAAGTTGGTTTTTAGGTGGTTTTGAACGTTGTTTTAAATGACATTTGTTCTTTAACCCAATTAATAGTGAAGTTATGATTTGGAATTTATAATCTTTTAATTAATATTTATGGAATTTTCTAAAGTAAAGTTTTCCAATTTAGTACATTAAATTGGAATTGAATGGAATTAGATTTGGTAATAATCGAGATGAGCTTCTGTGAAGGAAGACCATTACTATATATGAAATTTAAAAGGCTTTGCTATTGTTCTATTTATATTACTAGTCTGATACGAAAATTTATATCAATTATATATTGATCTATTTTCTGCGAAGATTCCATATTTAATGGAAGTTGATTTGGGTTTATTGAGAATTGTGATTTTAATAACATTGGTTCTTTAACCCAGTTAAAGACAAGAATAATTTCTTAAAGTTAAATAATCATAAAGTAATGACTTTTGAGATTAAAACCAAGTTGGAGTTTTAATGAATGTTTAATTATATTGGAATGTGAATGAACTAATTAAAATTACTGAATTCAAGAAATGATCGAGAATGGAGGATCACCAGCTTTACCCCGTGCGATAGTTAAATCTTTAATTAGATTTGAAACGTGAAATGGTAATTAATTTTACCAATAACATAATAGGTGTTAGATATGGATTACTACCACATTTGCTCCATGGGATGAATAAGTTGGGATTGGGATAATAAAATAAATGATTACTTCGGTAAGGCTCGATAATCCTGAATAGTTTGATAAACCTTAATTTGGTTTAAATTGTGAAAAGAATATTTGAATAAAATTATATTTAGGATTGGAATAAGGCATATGATATGTTTTTATTGCACTTGATTATAAGATACGCGAGTTATTTGGAAAGTCCAGGTTTAACCCATTCTGAATAACTGACACGACAACTAAAAATCGAAGAAGACGGTGGTTGAAGACCAGAGATCTTCACATAGTTTGGATGATTACTAATGTCTTAGCTGGTTGTACACCCGAGACGAGGTAACAAGTGGTGATCATCTAGACGTACTTGGAGATCGATTGAATATGCAATGGCCTCTCTCCTATATGGGACATATGGGACGAGGAATAAGGTGCCTCTGATTTCGTTCAGACCCAGAACGAACTTGTAAATGGATTATGTATGACATTGTATGTCATTCTGTACTGATTGATTTCTATTAAATATGTATCAGTTTGGTGGCGGAGAATTTATTCTCTTGCTTTACACCCTTCTCTGAGACGTATGAGCTTAGAGGTTATATATTGATAGATATCAGTTGTATGGCATGGATTGACAATGTGGCATGTTAAGATGCAAATGATCTTTTTTTTTGAAAAGCAAAGTCTTGTGGTCGATGATCAAAGAACGACTTTAATTAGCTTAGCTTTGCGTATAGTGATAATTCACGAGCCTCACACCACGGTATGAGTCAAAAACGGGATAGTGACTACAGGGAGTGCATGCGTTTCTTTCTTGCTAGAAGTGGTGTCATGGTATGGAGCCTAGACATTTTTACTTATGTGGTTGGTTGATTGCGATGCGCCTAGAATATCGAGCCGACTAAAAGGCTCAAAGATAGGTCCGATAGGACCGGGAAACGTATTGTTCATGAATAACCAATCCTCAAAAGAAAGAGAGGACCTGCCCTGAAATCCAAGGGCTCACCAGCATCTGGGTGCTGGGCATCCCGCTAGAGATGGCCCGAAACCGGTGAGGAAGATCCCTTGCCTCGACTCACAGGTGGAAATCCAAATTCCAGTACGTGACTTTTCGGTTTTAGTTGTGAACCTATGTATGGGACATAATATATTATACATACGCTGCCTATGATTGATACATTTATATTTGAAGTTGTTTTGACATTATGCACTTATAGTAATATCAAAAAGATTTTTTTTTAAACGTATCAAGCAAGTTTGGCTATTATAAGGTAAAACTCTATCCTCCGGCTTAAGTTGCATTGTGTGTGGGACCTGAGTCTTATAATAGCTTCATTTTTTTCAAAAAGCATTGCGTTGTTTATAAATTGTTTATATCAGAGTATTCCTGGGAGTAAACCCGTTCCATGACATACGGCGTGATCTCATGATGTACCCTGTTTTAAAGTAAAATTTTAATAGCTGTTTTAGTTCTCACACCAGTCCCATGACTGACCTGGAGTTTATTGTTTCAACCTAAACTTTAGGTGTCCATATTTTCCACACGGGTAGCTAGTAGTTTTTGGTTTTACAGATTTCTATTTAGGGGGATCCTGGTTACAGCTGGAGCTATATTCGGAAAGCTTTGTATCCGTGTATTTCTTTCAGTTGTGGTAATTGATATTTTCCACTGCATGTTACATTTATGTATTTAAATGTAAATTATTAACCTCTTATATTGTATTTTCGCTGTGTAATATTTATTTCATACTCTGGTATCTTGTACTCTGATGTAAATTATTGTAATAGCAATGAAATGTTCTTATGTTTGTGTTCTGATGCGTCTTGATCTCAAAGCAGTCAGCCTACTTATTCAGTTTAGGCCGACCGGGAAGTTCGGGTCGTCACAGGTGGTATTAAAGCTTTGGTTTACAAAGATCGAGAACAAGACACATTAGAATGAACAAAAGAATTCATCAGAGATAGGATTAGTAGTATCCTTTAAGAATAACTCATTAGAGATAGGGTTAGCAATGCCCTATAATTAGTTAGAAGAGTGTTATTTATGAAAACGAATTTAATTTTGAAATTTATATCTTATTATACGTATTTTGGTATTTTATTTGATTTGGATTGTCGAGTATAAGAAGATTTTGCATATACGTCTCGCAAACGTATATACGAAGTCTCAAATATACTACGTAGATATAAAATCACAATCTAGTCGCCCGGAGATGATTCTGATGATAATAGCTCCATTATCGGTATTTATGTTCAAGTTTCGAAAGTGTCTATATGATTCAAATTGACTGATGGGAGAACCAAAACTTAGTTAGAGTTTATTGTTTGCGATTTGGCATTGAAAATATATTTTTGAGTATACATAAAGTTATGCATTTGGAAATATAATTGACAAATTGATTACTGGTTGTGATGGTTGATAATTAATTTAACCAACAAAAATATTGGAATGATAAAACCAATATGAGAATGAATGATAAATAAAGCCAAATTATATATAATGTAGAGCTGAATTGAAAATTTAGTTTGAATTGGATTTGTATATATGGATAGATATGTATATGTATATATATTGAACAGGTTGTTGAGCAAAGGTTAAGTAGAGAATTAAATTGTGTGCCCGACAAATAGGGGCACCTTAATGAGTTGGTTGCGCAATTTTATTTATTATAAACTACTGTGAGTGATTTGGATGCGTTGTGATGGTTATTCTGTGTGAAATCAAACATATGCCATAGGATAGCAACAATAAATTATGATCACACCGCATAACATACTACTAAAGACACCATATCATATCATATTCCATATAAGCATTTCGAGCTTATATGACGAGGCCTGGATTACTATATGAGCGAGATGCTTGTATGGCGAGGACTGAATTACAGGTTGAACCGAAGATTAATTATGGATTTTATAACCAGTAACAGTAAATGGTAGGATTTAATAACAAACCCTACACCGGTCTGGAGATAACAAAAAAAAAATACATGTCACGTCCCTCTTGTTTTAATTACCGGACGTGGGTTTGAGGGGGAGTAGGGCTTATAAATTATTATGGGTGTGGACAATTGTTCTGTATGCGATATATGATTTATTGGGTGCCTAACACGACCCAATAAATTTTACCAGACCATCCCGTACAAAGGAGGTTATGGCGAAATTTTTCATAAGTTTGAGGTGTTAGCCAAATTTTAGAGAAATTTGAAAGTTCTTAGAAACTGAAAAGTTGAAGAATTGAAGCCAGAATGAAAGTCAAGTTGGTTAGTTAAATAACTTTCAGCTCCGTTCTTTTTTGGGGACAAAAAAGTTTTAAGTGGGGGAAATTGTAACAACCCGTATTTTCAAAACCAATTTAAAATGTTGTTTTAATTGATTTTCATAGAAATTAAATATTTTAAGCGATTTATTTTGAGAATAAATGACGAAAAATTTATTTAAATCAAATTTAGAATGTATAAATTTATTTTAATTATAAAACGAGCTTGAAATGGCGCGGTAGTTTGGAAATTCGATTTCAAAATTTGAATGAATGTATAGAATTCAATATAAATCAGAATTTGACAAAACCAAAAACATTAGAATCTATTTAATTATATCTTTCTAACAAATGTGAAAAATTGAGATTTCGTTTTATAAATTGTAAGTTACGACTAAATCAATCTTCCAAATAGTCGCTATAGAATTTATATGTATTTTAATAATATATAGCCCTTAAAAATAGCCATTTTGCAAACGACCTCCATTTTCGACGAAACCACTTTTGTTGGATTCAGAATGTTGAATTATTGTTAGGTTTAAATTTTAAAGTCAATTGGAATTAATATGTTAGCATGGTAAATTTAAAAGTGTTTTGTAAATTCGGCTGGATTTTAATAAGCTGGTTAAAAGATCATTTTTCAAATGGTTCCAATGTGAACGGAATTTATTTTGTTAGGATCATATCGTCAAAACATAGCTAGATTTAGAATTTCATAATTTTTGGAGTCAGCATGTGGCCCAGGTAAATTAAAATGTGCGTTCAAATTCAATGTTGAACGTTATATTAATTTATATTTTAACTTTGACGAAAAGTGTTTAAAATAGTAGAATTGGCTTACGAAACATATCCTATTGTTTCTGGAACGGGGGTATTTGGTTAGGGACGATTGTCGTTGGGTTTGATTTGGAGTTCGAATGCAAAATCTCATTTTTCATGAATTAAATAATATTTTATATATATATACATATATTAATTAATTTCTTAAGACCTAGCTTCATTAACGTTTCTGCCACCTCCTTTAAAAATAAATGGCCGATTTTGCTCGAATTTTCTTCCCTCATTTTCTCAAAATCCACTAAATGATTCAGTGAACTTCAGAAGGCAAAATTGTAGAGTTCCCTGAGATTTACATATCCAACGGTGGTGATTGTTCCTACTGTTGTGGTTTGGCCGTATTTTCAACTCAAAGAGCTATCATTTTAGCTCAAATTCCGGCGTGGTGGGCCCACCGCGATTGCCAGGGTTGGGGATGCAGGGAGGAGTAGCGATGGTCTTCGAGGTAGCGCAAGTGGATCGTGCTCCGGTGTTTTAGATTGTTGTGCATGATAGTGAATGGGTGGCTCTATTTGGGTTCGAACGGAACCAGGAAGTGGACAATGAAGATTAGAGGGTAATTAGGGAAACTAATAAAATAATTAAGTGTTTAATTGTTTTAATTATGCAATTAAGTTTTAAACTGTCATATGTTCCTCATATGATGTCCGAATGCAGTTATTTCAGTTGTGTTGCACTTGTGCCAGCGAACACTACAACATGGAACTGACCAGAACGGAAACAGAGCAAGTTGAATTTTAAGCTAAATTAAACATTCGTTTAATTTAGTTTAAAATTAAATCATCTATTAAAGAATGATGGAGTGGAAATCAAAGTGAGAACTCTCTCACTCGAATATTTTGTACAGTTATTCATTTTTATAACTGATTATATATTGACTGCCTGTGATTGCAATATTTGTTTGGTGATTGTTTACAGTTTTAATGTCATTATAATTAAACTGTAGATAAATTCATATGGATTGTGATGTAAACCCCACACAGGTATTGGCATGATAATTTTACACGTCGCCCAATTATTTGTTGATGATTGAAAACCCCACATGGTCTGGGATTGATAATTAATTCACATCTCCCTTGGATTTAATTGTATGTCAACCAATAGATTGACAGACTGTTGTAAACGTTATTTAAATTATTTAATGCTTATACAATTATAAATTGCACTCTAGATGTGAATTGAATGTTTAATTATTATCTATCACTATTTTTGAATACATGCGATGTATGGAAACCATACAAATAAAATTATATGGTAATTGATTGAGTCTGATTCCAATTCATAAATAACAAATATTTTAAAATAATATTCAGTGAAGAATTAGAATATGATTTTGATGTCTGATTTTGGATGGACACGAAAATATGGAAATATTCATAACTGAAATGAATATGAAGTCGAGATAAGTAGATATGCGCCATTTTAATTCGAACGGAATTTTCTGTCGATTTTATTTATTTTATAATAAATATTCAAAAAAATTTGATTTCAAAATCTGATATTTTGAAAATATTATCATTTTAATATTATAATGATATGAAATATTCAATTTTGATTTGGAATTGAAAAGGAAGTTGAATTCGTTTTAAAATGAATATATAAACGATTTATAAAATATGTTTTGAATGGAAATCGACAAAATATATTAAATATATTTAAATGGCCTGAATAGAACGTATCGCGCAGCACCCGTTCACGAATTTCGACCATTGACTTTGAATCGATGTAATGGGAGATCCGACAGTCGTATTCTACTAAAACCAGAGCCGTTTGGTTCGTATCGAAAAGGGTTTTCGAATGATGATAAGGTATTTGAAATCTAACAGTTAGATTTTAAGATATGTCCAAATCAGTTTTGGAAAAGGTCGTTATGGAGGCAGTTCGGAGACCGATATTGGAAACCGACTGTAAGGGCCTTAATAAAATTCATAAAAATATGAATAAATTATGTAATCATAATAAATGATTTGAAATGATTTTGTATGAAATATTCCAAGTTTCTAAAGATAAAATATATTTTTATCTGAATAAGTTGTTTATTAACTTGAGTAAAGAACTGAAAGAAATTATATGTTTTTAATATATTCAAAATTTTCCATCGCATGAATTGAAAAGGATTTGAATGAAAATAATCTTCCGAATATTTCGATATTGGATTAATTATATGGACATTTTTGAGAATATGGAGGATATAAATATCATTATTCCTAATACGATATCTGTTGTTTTCAGAATTTGATATTGATTATGAATCGATATGATTTCTATTCAAAGCCTTGTATTTAATATCAAATTGTATTTTGGGTTTGCCATGAATGGTGTCAACAATAACATTGTTCTTAAACCTAGTTGAGAAAGGAATAAATCTTTTAATTAAGATTTAATGAATTTTTCCAATTAATAAATATAATTGGAATTAAATGAAAATTGATTTTGGGTTCGTTGTGAACGGTGTTTTAAATGTCATTTGTTCTTTAACCCAATTAATAATGAAGTTATGAGTTGGAATTTATAATTTTTTAATTAAGATTAATGGAATTTTCCAAAGTAAAGTTTTCCAATTTAGTATATTAAATTGGAATTGAATGGAATTCGATTTGGTAATAATTGAGATGAGCTTCTGTGAAGGAAGGCCTTTACTATATATGGAATTTAAAAGGCTTTGCTGTTATTCCGTTTATATTACTACTATGATATGGAAATTTATATCAATTATATATTGATCTGTTTTCCGCGAAGAATCCATATTTAATGGAAGTTGATTTGGGTTTATTGTGAACCGTGTTTTTAATAACATTGGTTCCTTAACCCAGTTAAAAGACAAGATTAATTTCTTAAAGTTGAATAATCATAAAGTAATGACTATTGAGATTAAAACCAAGTTGGAGTTTTGATGAATATTTAATTAGATTTGAATGTGAATGAGGTAATCAAATTTACCGAATTTAAGAAATGATCGAGAATGGAATACCACCAGTTTTACCCCATGCGATAGTTAAATCTTTAACTAGATTTGAAACGTGAAATGGTAATTAATTTTACCTATAACACAATGGGTGTTGGATATGGAGTACTACCAGTTTTGCCCCATGGGATGAATAAGTTGGGATTGGGATAATAAAATAAATGAATACTTTGGTAAGACTTGATAATCCCGACTAGTTTGATAAACCTTAATTTGGTTTAAATCATGAAAAGAATATTTGAATAAAATAATATTATGGATTGGAATGAGGCATATGATGTGTTTTTATAGCACTTGATTATAAGATACACGAGTTATTCGGAAAGACCGGGTTTAACCCATTCTGAATAACTGATATGACGACTAAAAGTCGAAGAAGACGGTGGTTGAAGACGGTAGTTGAAGACCAGATATCTTCACATCATTTGGATGATTACTGATGTCTTGATTGGTTTGTGTACCCAAGACAAGGTAATAAGTGGTGATTGTCCAGACGTACTTGGAGATCGACCGGATATGCGAGGGCCTCTCTCCTGTATTGGACATATGGGACGAGGAATAAGGTGCCTCAGGTTTTATTCAGACCCAAAACAAACTTGTAAATGGATTATGTCTGACATTGTATTTCGTTCTATATTGATTGATTTCTATTAAATATGTATTTGTTTGGTAGCGGGGAATTTATTCTCTGGCTTAACACCCTTCTCTTGGACGTATGAGCTTAGAGGTTATATATTGATAGATAGCAGTTGTATGGCATGGACTGACAATGTGGCATGTTAATATGCAAATGATCAAGGCTTTTGTTGAAAAGCAAAGTTTTGTAGTTGATGGTCAAAGCACGACTTTAATTAACATAGCTTTGTGTAAAGAGTTAATTCGCGAGCCTCACACCTCGGTATGAGTCAAAAACGGGATAGTGACTACAAGGAGTGCATGTGTTTCTTTCTAGCTAGAAGTGGTGCCATGGTATGGGGCCAGACATTTTTACTTATGTGGTTGATGGATTGTGAGGCGCCTCAGATATCGAGCTGACTAAAAGGCTCAGAGATAGGTCCGATAGGACCAGAAAACATATTGTTCAGGAATAACCAATCCTCAAGAGTAAGAGAGGACCGACCCAAAAGATCCAAGGGCTCACCAACGTCTGAGTCCTAGGCATCCCTCTAGAGATGGCCCGAAACCGGTGAGGAAGATCTGTTGCCTCGACTCATAGGTGGAAATCCAAATTCCAATACGCTTCCTTTCGGTTTTAGTTGTAAACCTATGTATAGCGACATAATATATGGTACCTATGCCACCTATGATCGATACATTTATATTTGAAGTTGTTTTGACACTATGCACTTATAGTAATATCAAAATGATTGGTTTTAAAGCTCATCAAGCATGTTTGATATTATAAGGTAAAACTCTATCATCCGGCTTGCGTTGCATTGTGTGATGGGACTTGAGTCTTATAATAGCTCCATTTTTCAAAAAACATTGCGTTATTTATATCAAAGTATTCATGGGAGTAACCCGTTCCGTGACATACGGCATGGTCCATGATGTACCCTGTTTTAAAGTAAAATTTTAATAGTTGTTTTAGTTCTCACACCAGTCCCATGACTGACCTGGAGTTTATTGTTTCAACCTAAACTCTAGGTGCCATATTTTTCACACGGGAAGCTAGTGGTTTTGGTTTTGCAGGTTTCTATTTAGCAAGATCCTAGTGTACAGCTGGAGCTATATTCAGAATGCTTTGTATCTGTGTATTTCTTTCAGTTGTAGTAGTTCATATTTTCCACTACGTGTTACATTTATGTATTTAAATGTAAATTATTAACCTCTGATATTGTATTTATGCTATGTAGTACTTATTTCATACCTTGATATCTTGTACTCTGATGTAAATTGTTGTAATAGCAAAGAAATGTTCTCATGTTTGTGTTTTGATGCATCGTGTTCTCAAAGCAGTCCACCTTCTTTTTCGGTTTAGGCCGGCCGCGAACTTTGGGTTGTCAAAGTGTGCTATGATAATATAAACCATAGGTCTTAGGTTTTAAAACCAAACCATTGAATACACATCATGCAAAGTCAGCAAAGAATATATCACACAAACTCGACCAAGTTCAGGTGCATGAACGTGGCCTGCTCTCGGATGGGTCGACCCACCTTCTACCTGGGTCGACACTAGTGTAGACCCATGGGTCGACACATGGGTCGACACAGGGGTCGACCCATGTAGGGTCAGTCACCCAGTAACCATTGTTTTCTTCTGAGTTAATTTATTTAAATTATTTTAATATAATTCAAACTTCTTTTGTTCATAACTTGCTCATACTTAGTCCGATTTAGGTAAACCAAAAGTCTATCTGACTCAAAATTTCGTAACGAATACGACAGTAATGTCCATTTTATTTAGTTTTGAATATTTGATTAATTAACATTTATTTTGTTAACCTCCTTTATATGATTATTGTTTATTAAATTTTGGGATGTTACATTCTCCCCTCCTTAAAGGATTTCGTCCCTGAAATCTTCATGTTAAGAAGAATGTTATTAATGTTATAAACCATTTCCTATACACATCTACTCATCCATTAACCACTGACATCCATTATCCTTAAAATTTATAATGCTTTGTATGAACATATGCAAAGGTGTTGTGTATATGTTCCTAAGCTAATGTGAAAATCAGACGGTCTTCTGATTTAGTTGACCTCCTTAATGTATTTCATGATTCAACCATTTCCATCCATTGAAAATTTAAATGCACACACATGCATATGCAATACGTAAGTGCTCTTGTTTAGGCCATCCCTAATCTAGTCTCTGTGTGTGTATGCATCCGTCAGTACAAGAAAATATGTTATTAATAACGCCATTTTATAATGTGTTATTGTTTATGGTTAAACATTTGTTTTTTTAACTCATTTTATTCTATACCGTGTTGTGTAACACTCCTCACTCCAAAATTTTCATCTTCCCTCCAAAATAACAATTAACCCGTATCTCCCTCTCCAAAATTCAATCACTTTCGTATCCCCTCCCAATTTTATCTGCATCAAAATAACCCTAATAAAAATGTCCACTCCATCTCCGATCTTCACAGTTGTTCTCAGTGGAATAGCTAGTCAACTCAATGATATCCGAAACCCTAATCTTTGATCTTTGATTTCGCCTTTTAATCTCCTTCCTCCTTCATTCCCGCTATGTATCGAAGTTGCCTCCTGCATCATTGGGAATGGTTCATTTGAGGATTTTGTGCATAGTTGGTATATCTTCTCCCTTGGTAATTAGTTGTTATTATTATTTTCTATCGACATGCGTTAGATTAGTTACGTTCCTCTACCTTTGACTTTGATTTCTCATACCAGAAACAGATTTGGGTTGCTTATATTGCTTCATTCTCTAATTTTTCACTAAGTCTTATAATAGTGTAAATCTTTTGTTATTTTTGTAGTTAGGAGATGAAAATGAAAAAGTTGGGGCCTAATTTTTTTTTGCCCTCTAGATACATCTTTCACGGGCTTTAATTTGGAATTTTTTAAATTATGTTGATTTTCCAAGGGTACATATATGTATATATATATATATATATATATAGTTTATGTATTTGCAAATCTTGCATATTGAACAATGAGGATGTTATGTTTGTTGCAGAAAAATTTGTTACTACTTCACACCAACACTGCAGACTGAATACATTATGTACTAGCTATTGGAATTGTAAATTAAAATGAGCTCTTCCCCACTACCAATGTCCAAAGCCAATGCAAGTCATAATTTGTAGTGTTTCCCACTATTAAATTTTATGCTCCTTTAAGATGACGCTCATTTTGTTTTCTAGAACGTTTAGTTAAATCTGAAGGGTTATTATCTAAAGCTATAATGGTTTTAGTGTGTTATATCATAACCGACTTTTGGCATATTCCACCTTTACGACACCTTTCTTTGAGAAAGAGAGAGTAATTCATTCTTTTAGATAGAATTATATTTTTGTTTTTACACTTTAATTCTAATTAATTTAGTAAATAGAATTTTATTTTTCCTTCAAAAGGTTCTCTTCTGAAAGATAATAAGATATATTAAATTATAGGGTTATGCTGGATTATTCAAGCAAGAATTTTCCCTTCAATTTCGTCATTCATATATATAGAAAACACAAGTTTTTAACTATGAATGTTTACTTTTATTACATTTACATATTTAATTTAATTTTATATTTGTCTAGGTGTTTCGAGTTATTCTCATATCTTGTGCCCGTATACTTCGTTTTAGGTATTAGAACTAATATCAAGGTATAATTAATGCATGCAAATTTTATTGTGTTTAAGGAACCAAATCGGTGCATTTGCAATAGTATTAATTCAAAGCTATGTTTATAATGACCATGGTTATTTATTTAATAGTTTGTGTTGTAGTTCATTGTATCATGTAAATTATGTTTGCTTGCTCATAAATTAATATAACACCCCACAATTTTCTATAGCCAAATTTCCACAAAAATCGAAACTTCAACACATCCACGCATGGAGCATGTAAATCTGGTACCTGCACATAAAAGAGCATAAGCATAATCAGAGTATGATAAAAATAACTCACAGCGGAAACAAAATAGGATAGATTATTATTAACTCAAGTAACTACCTTTTTCAAAGTATGTCACTTTGCCAATACCGTACATGAGAGAGAACGAGAACAAAAAGGCAAACTAAAACACCTGTGAGAACCCGACCTTCTCTAGAAACCTGTGAGGTTGTACTCAGGAGGGCTCAAAACAACAAGATTCTGGTGAACAGGAAATGTACAACATAGATTTTAATACATAGATGTATCCCGTTTGGTCCAACCCAAGATGTATACCTACTAAGGTTAGTGATTTTAGCCCAACCTTGTAAATATAATTACGCATGACTCTAACTACCATCCAAGGTTGACTTCCCAAAATACGATACCGAGATAGAACGGTTACGCATATATTTATGAAGCCTTTATACCAGAACATGGCTGGTTATTTAATCGAGAGTGAACCCCTAATTATAGAGTTTATATATATATATATATATATATATCTTCATTCGCTCATCCTTTATATTTTTAATGCCTTACTATTAATGATAGATAGGCTGGATTCTCCCTGATCGTTTAAGACCCTAGGTGGACCTATTGGTCACTTATTATTCCTCAATAATATATTCAATGTAACGCCCCAGATTTTTGAATGATTAATTACGAATATTTAAATCGATTTAAATATTGGTCTGGTAATATAAATGAATTTTATATCGAATTTAATTATCAAAAATTGAGTTCGAATATATATATATATATATATATTCATAATATAACTAAAACGAGCTCGAAACGTCGCGGTAGTTCGTAATTTATTATTTGAACTTTAATTGAATATAAAGGATCCGATATAAGTCGGAATTTTGTGAAACAAGAAACGTACGAATCGATTTGATTATATTTTTCTAACAGACGAAAAAATTGAGATTTCATATTATAGATTTCAAGTTATGTCCAATTCAAATTTTCAAATAATCGTTGTGGAATTCGTTAATAAACGACAACGTTTATTTAATGAAATATAAAAAATCTTATATATAATTTGTATATCTTTTAACATGAAATTATATAATATTGAGTTTAAAATTTATATTGGTTTATTCTGGAGCTGTAGAATATTTCATTCGAAGTATGTGATAATAATAATTTATTATTATTTAATATAATTTATTTTTGTTTTAATTATATTCTATCGATATTATATAGGCCTCGGAAATAGTTTTCTTTTCAAAACGACCTCCATTTTCAACGAAACGAATTTTATTGGAATACGTATAGCTAGTTATTGCTATATTTCCAGTTTGGAACAAAAGGAGTTGTTTTGTCGGTGGATGAAATTTAAAAGTGGGCCCCTAAATTAAAATAACGTCATTTTGCAAATAGAGTCCGTTTTCAACGAAATTAGTTTTATTAGGACAGGAATGCCAAGACAGCTGTGACGGACGCCCCGCACCATCAAACATTTCTCCGAAATGCGCTGTGTTAATGCCCGACTGGCACAGGACGATCGTCAAGAGTAAGGGATTTGAAACTATGAATCATCAAGAACCTGTAGTATATCTCACAGCGCATGGAATAAAATATAATAATAACATAACTTGATATAAAACAGGCGAGACATTGCATAAGCTGAAAACTAAACCATATCCATTAGAGTAGCAGAATCCAAAATACAGCTTATTATCCAAACCATTATTACAACTTACAAATACTGTCTCTAAAAGGGAAATAAAAGAGGTACACTACTAATTCCCAAAGCAGTGACCAACAACAACACATGGAGAATATATGTATATAGTGCGTAGAAGCCTCCAACTCGTCTCCGGTTAGCTAATCGTGCATAGCAACCTAACTTGTCTCTAGTTTGCTCGTTTAGGAGCACCCAAAGTAATAAGAAGAGATATAAAACTCTGGGTCAGACAAAAGTCTGGTATGAGCGATAATAGCAAAATAAAACAATAACAGGTATAAATAATCGTACCTGAATTGGACTTACAACCAAAGAGTTAGCACAACAAGATGTACAATGCTCTAAGGTAACACTAACATAGGGTGTAAAATGGAAGTGTGAGTGTCATAGTGATAGCAAAAATCAAACATAGCAATCATCCTTATATCTCTCACTCAGTGCGTAAAGCATACGATATCCACCGCTTTATTCACCAGATCCATTGGAGCCATGACGGAGTCCAACTCCGTACAACTATCGCTACGACCACTTTGCCCTTTGGGGCCTTGACGGAGTCCCAATCCATACAACCTCTGACCCTACTACACTGGTCCATAGTCAATAACCCTATCAGGTAAACCAATACACATAGCCCTGGTACGTCTACATACCCCCTCTCTCAGTGGTAAACCAAAGTTATGGATATCGGTAACCACTTTGCACACGTCCCGCAACAAAGCCCAACTCTAGAAGTTAACTCGTCGCTTCCCATCTGGATCCTGAGTAATAACTTCTCATTTGGACTTCTTTTGCATCTCGGGTTTTTGTTCGAACTGGGGTTTAAGTCCTCGGTTTGGTTCAAGTTTAGTTTCTTCAAGTCTCGGCTCGTGAAAGCAGATGGGTTGCGGTTTGGTTCATGAGTTCGGGTGGTGCTCCAGTTCGGCCATTCGCTCGGTTTGTGACTCCTCCATCTGGGTGCTTTAGTTCAAGACAAACGGGTCGGCTCGTGGCTCAGGGATGCCAGCGGTTCGGGTGCTTCACGGCTCGTGTACTCCGGTTCGTGGTGCAAGTGGCTTAGCTCGTGACAACATCTGGTTCTTGACTCGTGAGTGGTGAGCACGAGCGAGTCGGTTCGTGGAGCTCGAGCGGGTTGGTTCGTGATTCATGACCCGATCTGGTTTCCTGCACTTCTTTCCAGCAAGCCATTTATGCCACACGACTGCGTTTTCGACCATTTTAACACTCCTATGCAATCATAAAGCATCCCAAAGAACAGTAAAAACATACATGTTACATCAAAAAGATAAAAACATTAAGCATATTGGTTATTTTAGATCAAACATACCCGAAATCCATGATTTTCCCCTTAACCATGTTTAACCATATTTAACAATAAGATTAGCAAACTTAATCCAAATTAACCCAAATTTATACCAGCAACATAAAATAATATTTTAGAATTTTCACATATTTTTTAAGAATATTTAGATGTATATTTTCACTAATTACCACTAATCACCCCTAATTAGCCATAATTAGTGAATAAACATGTTAATCACCAATTTAGCCACAAATAAATTATAGATCTGAAACTCTAACTGATTTGGATCAGATTCCTATGTAGTGCAGCAGCTCTACCTCGAATTTGATTCTAATCCGCCTTAATTTGATGTTGATTTGCTTAATATGTGATTAGAAAGTGATTAGAGAGAGATTTGGAAGATGGAGGCCATTAGTAGGGTTCAAGGAATGTTTGTGGTGGCTAGAAAAATGAAAGGGAATGTTTCTCCAAACCCTTTCGACCCTCTCATAACCCTAATCCCGGAATGGGTTATTGGCCTAGCTGCTAATCACCCTGTTAAGCCCAATTAGGCGGATTTTTCATCCTCCAAACCTTATTTCATCCATATCTCCCAAACGGAAAGTCTGTTTGATTAATGTGACCACTCTATAGAATGGGAAACCATCATCTTAATCCTATGGAAGTGGTTTCAGGTAAAAAATCCTTATCAATCAAAAGTTATAGGCGAAACAAGATTCGTTAGGGGCAAAACAACATTTAAAATTTGGTAGAAGTCGTGAATGTGGGAAATGACCCCAATAGTCGTTTATCAAAGTTACATGACCATATGACTTCATATGAAAATAAAATAAATATTCTAGAATCCTCCGATACGTAGAATGCAGGTCATTACACTCTCCCCCCTTAAGAAATTTCGCCCCTGAAATTCATAACCAATAAAACATACAATGGTCCCCTACATGTCCACCAGCCATTTACAAACAATCAAACATACATAATAACCCGACAAGCCTATCCTAGCATGCGGTTTACTAACAAGGGAATATATCACGATTAAAATCTTAGCAGGTAAAGAGCTCTGGATATGACTTATTTATGCTCTCCTCGGTTTCCCAAGTACAGTCATTCTCATTATCACCCCACTGGACCTTATCCAGTTTCACCGTCTTCCTCCGAAGTTGCTTCGTATCGTATCCGACAATACGAACCTATTTGCGGTCTCCAACTGCCTCGGGCTCTATCTCGATATCATCCAACTGATTTGGTGAAATAGTCATATCAGAATCGTGGACGAGCTTCCTTAACTGAAACATGAAATAAGTTGTGCACTCCCACCCTCTTGTTAGGTAATCCAACTTTATATGCTAAATTCCCAACTTGTTCGAGAACTGGAAATGGACAAACAAACCTTGGTGCTAATTTACCCCTCCTACCAAACCGAATCACACTCTTCAACGGAGAAATCTTGACGAATACCAAGTCGCTAATGAAGAACTTCAAATCTCTTCGTCTTTTATCAGCATAACTCTTCTGCCTATCTTGGGCAGCCTTCATTCGCTGTTGAATAACTTTGATCTTATCTGAAGTTTCTCTTATTACATCTGGCCCAAGCATAAATTTCTCATTGGTTTCCAACCAACATGATGGTGAATTGCATAGTCTTCCGTATAAAGCTTCAAATGGAGCCATACCAATACTGGACTAATAACTATTCTTATATGCGAGCTCAACCAAATAAAATGATCATCCCATGAACCCCCAAAATCCAATATACAAGCTCTCAAGAGATCCACGATTCACCCTCTCTGTTTGCCCGTCGGTTTGGGAATGGTACGCAGTACTGAGTTGTAATTCTAACCCTAAAGCCTTTTGTAAACTCTTCGAAAACCGACTAGTAAATAATGGATCTTGGTCACTCACAATACTTTTAGGTACTCCATGAAATACATTACACACTTCATACACATTTTCGCTAACTTAGCTGCCATTCTATTCAACTAGACCGTGATAAACACTTTTGGTCAATCGATCCACAATCACCCAAATACTATCATGACCTAATCTAGTCCTAGGTAAACCATCAATGAAATCCATTGAGACTTGTTCCCATTTCCATTCGGGAATTTCCAAGGCTTCTTTTGCTAGGCTTTAACTAACTGGCAATTCATGCACTTGGATATAAATTTTCCAACGTCTCTCTCTTCATCCCTTCCCAGTAGTAGGTCTGCTTTATGTCTCGATACATTTTGTTGCCACGGGGATGTATAGTCTGTTTCGAGTGATGACACTCTCTAAGCACTTCATTCCTCAATCCATTAACATTGGGTACAACTAGTCTCCCATTCTTTCGAAGCCATCCTTCTTTATCAAGTCCATACTTGTTCCTTTCCTCACCGTCGATACCCATCTCTACCTTGGAGATGATTTCCAATAGATTAGGATCGTCCCTCTGACTGGAACCGATCTGCTCGATCAAAGTCAGTCTCGTCAAACTTGCTAACATCTCTGGATCCAATTCGCACTTAGGTCTGAAATCATATACTGCGATATAATCCAGTTGCTTCCATTCAAGAAACACAGCACCCAAACTGGCATGTCTTCTACTTAATGCATCATCTACCGCATTGCCCTTCCCGGGTGTTTATGCGATATTGAAATCATATGAAGCCAAGAACTCTAACCATCTTTGCTGACGGATATTTAAATCCTTTTGAGAGAAAAGATACTTTAACGACTTATGATCGGTAAACAACTCGAATCTTTCCCCCAAGAGATAATGTCTCCACATCTTTAACACGAACACGATCGCTGCCAATTCCAAATCATGGGTAGGATATCTTTTCTCATGCGGTTTCAGTTGCCGACTAGCATAAGCTACAACCCTACCTCTTGCATTAGTACAACACCTAGTCCGGTACCACAGGCATTTGTGTATACCGTCATCTCTTCGTTCCCCTTATGAATAACTAACACTAGTGCACACGTCAACTTTTCCTTTAGACTCTTAAATGCATATTCACACCTTCCGTCCCAGATGAAAGCTTGATTCTTCTTGGTCAACTGAGTTAACAGTGCCACTATCTTGGAGAAGTCTTGAATAAACTTACGATAATATCCAGCTAGTATCATTAGGAACTGCTCCCTGAGCATCCTTAAGCATCTTTCGCATGAAGGCAGTAAACATCGTCCTTATATCAAGGACATTGCCATTGTTGGCAACTGAACTTGTACTCCTCGTATTTTGGCTCATCTTTCAATCTGCAAAGAGAAAACGATTAACCATCTTCTTAGTGGTGCCCGTGCAGTACGACTTCATCCTTAGATATACTAATAGTATATATATATAGCTTTTGAAACCCAAAATATCACAAATACGCGCTCTCATATACGTATACTACCTCTCCCTGATGTCTTCACCTAGGCTAAACTACGCAAACCTCGCTCTGATACCAAGTGTGATGGCCGCCCCGCACCATCAGACATTTCTCCAAAATGTGTTGTGCCAATGCCTGACTAACACAGGACAATCGTCAAGAGTAAGGGATTTGAAACTATGAATCATATAGAACCTGCAGTATATCTTACAACGCATGAAATAAACTATTATAATAACATAACTTGATATAAAACAAGCGAGACAATGCATAAGTTGAAAACTAAACCATATCCATCAGAGTAGCGGAATCCAAAATACAGCTTATGATCCAAACCATTATCACAAATTCAAAATACTGTCTCTAAAAAGGAAATAAAAGAGGTACACTACTAATTCCCAAAGCAGTGACCAGCAACAACACAGGGAGAATATATGTATATAGTATGTGGAAGCCTCCGGCTCGTCTCCGGACACATACTCATGCATAACCACCTAACCTATCTCTAGTCTGCTCAATGTAATAAGAAGAGACATAAAACTCTGGGTCAGACAAAAGTCTGGTATGAGCGATAGCAGCAAAATAAAGCAATAACATGTATAAATAATCATACTGACCTGGACCTACAACCAAAGAGTTAGCACAAAAAGATGTACAGTACTCTAAGGTAACATAACATAGTGTGTAAAATGGAAGTGTAAGTGTCATGGTGATAGCAAACATCAAACATACCAATCATCCTCACATCTCTCACTCAGTGGGTAAAGCATACGATATCCACCGCTTTGATCACTAGATCCATTGGGGCCATGATGGAGTCCAACTCTGTACAACTATCGCTAGGACCACTTTTCCCTTTGGGGTCCTGACAGAGTCCCACTCCACACAACCTCTGACCCCACTGCACTAGTCCATAATCAATAACCCTATCGGGTCAACGAGTCCACACAGCCCTGGTCCTGGTTCATCTACATACCCTCTCTCTCAGTGGTGAACCAAAGTTATGGATATCGATAACCCCTTTGCACACGTCCCGCAACAAAGCCCAACTCTAGAAGTTAACTCTTCGGTTCCCATCTTGATCCTGAGTAATAACTTCTCATTTGGGCTTCCTTTGCATCTAAGGCTTTTGGTCGAACTGGGGTTCAAGTCCTCGATATGGTTCTAGTTCAACTTCTTCAAGTCTCAGTTCGTGAAAGTAGATGGCTCGCGGTTCGGTTCGTGAGGGGCGGTTCGAGTGGTGCTCCATTCGCTCGGTTCATGACTCCTCCATTCCAGTGCTTCGGCTCGAGACAAACAGGTCGGCTCGTGGCTCAGGGATGCTAGACGTTCGAGTGCTTCATGGCTCGTGTATTCTAGTTCGTGGTTCTCTGCTCATGGTGGTGGCTTGGCTCGTGACAACATCCGGTTCATGACTCATGAGTGGTGAGCATGAGCGGGCCGGTTCGTGGAGCTCTAGCAGGTCGGTTCGTGGAGCTCGAGCGGGTCGGTTCGGGGTTCATGACCCGATCCGATTTCCTGCACTTCTTTCCAGCATGCTGTTTATGCCACATGATGGCGTTTTCGACCATTTTAACTTTCCTATGCAATCCTTCAACATCCCAAACAACAGTAACAACATATAGGTTACATCAAAAAGATCAAAACATCAACCATATTGGTTATTTTAGATCAAACATACCAAAAATCCATGATTTTCCCTTTAATCATGTTTAACCATATTTAACAATAGGATTAGCAAACTTAATCCAAATTAACCCAAATTTATACCATAAAATAATATTTTAGAATTTTCACATATTTTCCCAGAATTTGTAGATGTATATTTTCGCTAATCACTTAATTAGGTTTACAAATAAATAATAATAGATATGGAATAAACATGCTAATCACTCACCTTAGCCACAAATAAATAATAGATATGGAATTCTAACTGATTTGGCTCGGATTCCTATGTAATGCAGCAGCTCTACCTCGAATTTGATGCTAATTCACCTTAATTTGATGTTGATTGCTTAATATGTGATTAGAGAGAAATTTGGAAGATGGAGCCATTATTAGGGTTCACAGAATGTTTGTGGCGGCTAGTAAAATGAAAGGAAATGTTTCTCAAACCCTTTCATCCCTCCCATAACCCTAATCCCGAAATGGGTTATGGGCCTAGCTGCTAATCACCCTGTTAAGCCCAATTAGGCTATTTTTCCATCCTCCAAACCTTATTTCAGCCATATCTCCCAAACGGAAAGCCCGTTTGATTAATGTGGCCACTTTATGGAATGGAAAACCATCATCTAAATCAAATGGAAGTGATTTTATGTCAAAACTCCTTACCAATCAAAAATTATAGGCGAAACAAGTTTCGTTAAGGGTAAAACGGCATTTAAAATTTGGCAGAAGTCATGAATGTGGGAAATGACCCCAATAGTCATTCCCCAAAGTTACACGACCATATGACTTCGTATGAAAATAAAATAAGTATTCTACGATTCTGCGATACGTAGAATGCAGGTCGTTACAGTAGCAGTACGTCCATTTTCGTTGAGTTTAGAGTTCGTGCATAGCGGTGAAAATATTAAACAGTGACGTTATACATTGGTAAAATTAACCATGTAAAATAACTATAATTTAAACTAAAACTCCCTACCCAATATTCTGGCTACCATACATATAAACTACTATGTTTCTACCGAAGCCACACTCACATCACGCAGCTCATTTCTTTTCCAGCTTAAGTGCTGGCATTCTAACTTTCCATCAAATTAAATAAAAATCAGGCCTACCCTAAGATGTGCAAATAGTGTATAACTAAATGTACTGCCATGAAAGTCTCTTCCTAACCAACCAGGATAAAGCTGTGCACATGCAAATCTCTTCAAACAGCATATGCATAGTTACTAAATAAGTATAGTCTTTATCAAATTGTTATATCAGCATCAGCACAGGCTTATATCAAAATCAATCCATGTCTTTCTTCTGCAAACCCATCACGCCAGCTTATACATGGAGTTGAAGACAATGCAGCTACTTTAACCTATTAAAGCTAGGTGAAGCGACGTTGTTTTTCCTATTCTTATGCCTATATATATACACAACTATCTTCCAATTTCTGGAAACCAGTGAGAAACCATTCACATGCTAGCTTCTGCCAAAATAAATGTCGAAATCAAATCCACTAGTGTGTTCGAGATAAATATATACATGCCGACACATCTCTTGTTCAACCTACTTGCCTTTTCACATGCCTATGTGGTACGAATCGAATTTGACGTTTTTCTCGTCTTCTTGTACTCCTCTATAAATAGTTGTTGTCAGTATTCATTCCTTTCCCACAAAACAATTCAAAACAAAATTGGGTTCTGAAATGTGAAACCAAAATGCTTTTCACTCATTTAAGACCCAACCCCTCTTCGCATATAGAAATACAATACCTTCATATATATATATATATATACATACATACATACATATATATATATGTATATATATATTACACTTGTATGGTGAGATGCATGAGAAGTTAACATGTTGAGTGGGTATATATGTCGGTGGGGATCAGTTGCAAAGTGGAGCAGAGCACATGGCGGGTTGAGGAAGATATATGGTGCAGCTTTGTGCATAGGGTAGGTGGCTACAGTATTAAGTGGGGAGTTTTCCAGCAATTTCACGAAAAAGAATGAAAAAATGAAGAAGGTGGTGTACAACGTGTGAACAGATGTGGCTTTGATGAACCCCGTGCATGGAAAAAAAATCAAATGGAAGGAGGAGTATTTCTTTTTCGTGGGGAGGAGAAGTATAGCAGGTTGGAACACAAAGGGAATGGAGTAAAAAAGAGTGGGGGACATAAAAACTGGAGTAGGGAGAAGGTTCTGTAGGAACACATGGGGAGTGAGGAAGAAAGAACTTGGTGAAGCGTTGCGGCATGGCTAATGAAGCCGGTTCAAAGAAAAAAAGCTGGAAGCATATACAAAGCATATATCAGTTTTGGAAAATTCAGTGAGAAAGAAGGGTAACAGTCCACTTCGGGTTTGGAGTGTGGGCTTGAAACAAATGGGCTTGGGCTTTCAGGATATAAAAAAGGCAGAGAAACTAAATGGAATGGAAACAGTAAGGCGTGATGAAAATAAGGAACCTACTGAAGTGCAGAAGGAAGAGTTGAGAATGTTTCCAACTTATGATAACAGAAGAAATCGAACGGGAAGATATTGAACGGGGATTGGGCCAGCGATTTCTTAACCGACCGTAATTGGGGTATAAACTTATTATTATCTTAATTAAGATAAAATTAGAATTAAATCTATTACATAATCGTGTTAGCTAAAAACGCATATAACTTATTGTTATTTTAACAGAATCCAATGAAATAGGTTGCCACAGAATCGTGGTAATGAACAAAACATTCTGGAGTTGATTTGGTCACAAACGAAGGCGGCTGGAATCTTTAGTCAAATTAAACGCCTGTTTAATTCGACTAAATCAAATCGTTTAAACGACGAACCAATTCAAGGTGAGTTTAACTCACTTAGTTTATCCCATTTATATTTTATATAAGTAGGGTTCTTATTTTGTGTGCAATGGTTGCTAATGATTGAATGACTGTTTGTATGTATGCTGAATATTTTTAATATTCATTTATTAAATTAAACATTTATTTAATTTAATCGAATTAAATCGTCATGTTAACGATTAAATTCCAAACGAAATAACTTACCTTGTTCGTTACGTTTATAATAATATAAACGTATTAAATAAATAATTAGGTGTTTGAATGGACATTATAAATTGCTTGTTGACTGTTATTAGTTAAACTGTTTATTTCTTTTTACCGTGATAAAAATATTGTCGTATTGAATTTGAGATAACCGATGTTGATGTAGGGAAGGACAAGTTAGAGGGATCCAATCGGGTTCCTGAAATATGATGTTTATTCATATTATATTATATGAACTATTTAACCAGTATGACTGATTGATTGATTTACTATTAATCGTTGAATTAAAATTCAACATTTGTTTGTTATCAACCAGTGGATGATATTGGTTGAGTTGTTGGCAACAGTTGGCCTAAAAATGAATCATTTAATGAATGTTGATTTACAGTCAGGTAAATCAATAGAAAGAAGGTTATAAGAGTTTATTTTATAACCAAACGGGTTTTGAAATCTATTTTACATAGATTATTTTAATAAAGGTTTATTAAAAGAAATGAATTATTATTATTATCTAGTAACTATAAACCGAGTATATAAAGCGAATTCGTATGTTAATGTGTTTTATAAGCAAAGGAAGCAAAAATTAACCAAATGGCTAAGGATAGAATTAATTGTTCGAATACCAATTAATTGCGATTATTTAATTTAATTAATTAGATTGTTAATTAGATTAAAGGAAATTATTTTGATTAAAAGAAAGGACTAATGGAATGGGTTAACTGATTAACCTTGTTTAAGTTGACTAAGTAAACTGTTTTAAACCAACATAGGTCTTTAAATAAATTATTGAACCATTAATATTTTTAAAATCGATTATTATCTTGATTATCTGAAAATGAAGATTTACTATTAATGTCGGGATAAACAAATTAATTTCTAAATTTTTTGGAGTTTATTATTATTTATTTAATAATAATCAAAGTAATAAATCTTGAAATTTAGCTTCCTTAAATGGAAGTGTATGAAGTTATAGAGCCTTATGTGAAGTAAAGTGAAATGGTAAGCGAATTTATATAAACTCCTATTAAGAATTCTATTGGTTGAATTTAAAAAAATCCAAATTGGGAAATTATAAAAGCAAATTATAAGTGGATAATTGTTATAAATGATTTTAAGAACCGAAACAAGTTCAAATGGGATTTGTAATCTAAAGAAAGTTAAAGGGAGGGTGAAAGCCTAAAGACGGAGAAATGGAAATGTTTTAAATTGAGAAAGCGTGATATTGGAATTGTAAAAGAGTTTTCAAAAGAGAATAGATGGAGTTAAAAACCATGTTTAAAATCGTATGGCAAATAGAAGTGTTGGGATATTTATTGGAATGAGATTTCATTGATAAACTTCTATCTATTCCGAAGATAAGAATGTTGTCGACTCAAGGTCTGAGAGGTAACTAAAATACCCCAACTTGAACGACGTCATAATTATCCAAGGGTGATACTAGTTTAAAAACGAGGGTAGTGAAAGGTATTAAAATTTATGTTTTCGTTATGGATATTATAAACTATAACTCGAAGAGTTATAAGTTGAATAAATTAATTTGGAAATAAGATGTGAAAGGGCGGTATCCCAAATGTTAGAAGATTTTGAAATGTAATTGAAAACTATTTAACTAAAGAGGCCAAGTGATGTACACTGAACCAATAAATTCACTTTATTTTCTTCTATGGGTGATGATTATTTATTTTGATAGTTAAATCACCAACTATCAAAATCTGGCCAAATCGTTTGTTGGTACGGAAAGGCCAGGATCGAATTTATATTCGAAAACCATTCCGACCAACAAATACGTAAACATTGAAGATGTTTAAAAGCTGATCGAGACGGAGCAATTGAAGACTGTGGATCTTCATAAGCGGAAGGATTGCTGTGGAATTTCTCTGACTTTCAACTAGAGGTTTTCTGATGTGATTCGGTCATGGTTGTGATTTTGCGGATTGCAAGGACTTATCGCTACTGATCCGTTGGATGTGGTAGGAGAGTACCTTCGGTTAATCATATTCCTAGATGACTTATATAGACAAATGTCTAACAGAGTATTTCTTAAGGATCACGTATGTTGATTTTTATAAAAGTATTTCTGTTAGTGGCGGAGGAGGGCACTTCTCTTAGCTTAATGACCATAGTATATTTGTGGACGTCAATTAGTGATTTGGCGGATCTGACGTTGTGGCATTCAAAGTAAATGGTGGCCAAATGTTCTTAAAAAAAGATTATAGACTCAAGCCTCATCAATCAGGAAATGACAAAAATCGGGCAGGCAGCATGGCTATATGGGTCGCTCCCATTAGGGTGTATAATCACATATCTAGAGAAATTCTATTTCCTTCTTTAATTTGTTTCGATGTTGTCCCTTTCGGGAAATGGTGGTTTGAGCCCAACCGTTGGTGATATACATTTGATACACTCAAGCGAAATGAGTGGTTGGTCGTGCGTGGCCGAGTTGCAACATATTCTTGTTGAACCCAGTGTATTCCACTCTAGAGATACACTATCGGAAGGTGGTTCCATAACTTATCATAGTCGGAATCCAACCTCCAATAAGCCCCCGCGTGTTTTGATGTATACTATATATGTGGAGCGTGAGATGCAAGCATTCCGCTAAATTGTTATTTATTTGTATTTAGACACTATTTTAATATTAGAATAAGATATGATTTCAAAAATATTTTGTGTTATAGTAAGGTAAAAACCATTTGTGTTTATGTGTGGACTGGTCTTACTATTATTCTTTTTCTTTCAGGAAGGATTTGTTAAGTAAAAAATCAAGTTGGATGTTGCTTATAAACCTAGCGATTTTTTCTCACTCTGGTTCACCAGACTGATCCGGCGTTTGTAATGCTCGGGTTAGCCCGGGTTTTATAGGTTCTGGTTAAGATGTTATGGATTTCAGAGACAAACTGGAGGAGATCAGACGTATGGTATTTATTATTTATTCCATTGTGTGATGTATATAAGGACAGGTTGTTATAACTATTCAGATGTATCGATGTACTCTGATGGTTGTAAGTAATTTTTTAAGTTTAAATAAATATTTGTTTCTATATTTTATTTTATTTCGCTGCGATGTGAGACTGTATGTGGTGTTAGGTTTTTCTTCTCATTCTTCTATTCTAATATTTCTTTCTTCCTTTCCTCATCCTCTAATTTCTTCCTATTTAAAGATTCGTATTTTCGTGCATTTTTGGTTGGACATGTGTGATATTAGTCAACTCAAAGTGTATGGATTTGCAGGCCTTTACATTCAATGTTAACATAAATTAGAGGGCACTAGCTATGGGCCCTACTAGTTAAGGCTTCCGTCATTCATGCATATATCCTTGCCCCGTGTAAGGTAAGAGATGGTGCTGTACCATCTAACTAACCTTATTGGATAACCTCCTTAGTCGCTTACTACTTCCTGCAGGGTACACTGCAACAAAAGACTATATTACAACTGTATTTTTACAACTGTCATAAAACGCCAGTTGTAATAAAGGGTTTTTACAACTCATTTTTTCAAATAGTTGTAATAATATTATTTTCAACTACTGTTTTATTTTATCAGTTGTAATAAACGTGTATTACAACTTTTTTATTTTTACAGTTGTAATAGATGACTATATTTAACAATTTTTATTTTTTTACCAATTGTATAAATTAAATTTTAAAATATTTATAAATTTTGAAATCTCATAAATTCAAGATTAATAAATAAATTTAAAAGTATACATTATAATCAAATTTTTAGAAAACTTGCACAACTTTTTCAAAAATTTAGCACTAAATTGTATCTACGATAAATGGACTTCATAATTGGAGTGAATATTTGCTTAACCAACGTGACTTATTATAATATAATGATCCAAATGTCGGAAGTGTTCAACCGATCACTACAATAACTAATGTTATGTACATTATTAGAAAACAATAATGAATGTGGCACTACAATTGCATTTTTTTTACAAATTGTAATAGATGCTATTAAAATCTTTTTTTCTAATTGTAAAAATTGCGTATTTTAACAACTATTTTTTCTGTTAGCAATGATAAATTCATATTATATTTAAAATAAAATTCAACTTATTAATTCTTACTTATTTTTTTATTTCTTTAAGTTTTGTGAAATTTTATTTGTGATCCACGGAAAACTGGTGGTCATGTTATTTCAAAGCAATGAAAATGAATTCAGTAAAGTTGAAAAATTGGCTCCTAAGTAATTCACATTTCGTATTTCTAGTGCCTTCTGTGGGGCCGACCTCTCCTATTCTCTTTTATATGTTAGAATCGATTCCCATTTCCTCCTTCCTTAGAAAAACTTGCGCCTCAACATGAAATAGCAGGAATACAGGAGCAAAGCCACATGGAACAAGACATAAAAGTGAGACGAACCCAAAAAAAACCCAAGTACAAACGTAAAGTCTCCTTCCTCAAAGTAGAGATCGATTTCCTCTAAATTGATCAACCAACCATCAGCAATGAAATAAATCGGTCATCTATACTACCACAAAACCAATAATCCGATCCTACAATTAACGACAGTCATTTATTGTTGAAGTTAGTAGAAACGAAATCTCTCTTACAGCATGTCCATTGGAAATGAGGCAAAACTGTTCACGCCTATGAAGAACAACAAATGAGATCTGGATTTACGTTTCTTTATCTTGTCTTCCCATCATCTATTTCAGCCTTCAAATCCACTCTCCTTCCTCTTGTATCTCCGATCCTCTACTTCCCTCACCTGTTTTCCTCGTTGTGGCAAAGATTAGCTTCCTTTGCCGTAATCCAGATCTCCCCTCTATGTTCTTCATTCATAACCTTGAACTATGATACTTCCTTACCGTACCTCATCTTTCTCTTTTACATACCGTAGATCTCCCATAGCAAATCCTATCCTAGCCTCACTTCACCTCCTTTTCACCTAGCTTGAGTTCCTCTCAAATGATTCTACTGCCTGCCTGCTGGCAGCTAACATGTGACTTATCACGACCTCCTCTTCTAATATCTCCCCTTGCTATGGTTTCCATGGTTTCTACTTCACACATACCCAAAGGCAGACCATTTCCTTCTCTCTTGAGCTCAGTTATGGTTATGGATTGAACAAGATTCGAAGTGTTGGTGGTGTACTCTATGTTCACTGTTTTATGATGCTTTCACTCTGTAAGTTTGGGATCTGTGTTTTTTATGGTCTTACCTAACCTGTTGTCGGTTAATTTGTATTTTTGGGTAACTGGTTTTCTATTGTGAGTATTTCATCGAGTGTGGAGCGGTTGTGTTTGTATTATCTATGTTTTGATTTTCTTTTGGACTGTTCTATATGTTTATTTGGATTTTTGGTTTAAAAAAAATGAGAACTAGATTTAGAATCTGCTACTCACATTCACTGCTTGGCAATGATACCTTTTAAAATGTAATATTATAATATCTAGTTTGATTAATTTTGTTCGTAGTAGCCATGGTAGTCACTTTTGATTAAAAAAGGGTATTATGTTCACCTCAGATATGGTTTGTTGTTATAGACCATCATTCGCCGTATGCAGATGTGATGATGAAAATCAGCCGCTATTTCGATCTGAGAATTTTTGTTTTGTATTTCATGTTGTATTTGGAAAAATTGCAGGCGGAAGAGATAAAATACAATCCATTTTGGATTCGGCTTATAAAACTGAAGTAACATTTAAAGATCTTATCCTAGGTTTGAAAGTGTTCTAGAGTATCAGTTTCTCTTATCCTCGATTTTCTCCTTTTCTTAAATGTTTGTTAGTTTAAAATACACTCTTCTTTGCTATGATCACCCAAATCCTTTTCTATGATCACTCTGCCCCCATGGAGTCATGATGGCTCCACTGTACTAATCCATAGCCACTAATCCTTTGCTATGTCCACTCTGCTCCATGAAGTCATGGCAACTCCACTGCACTGGCTCATAGTCATGCTACGATCACTCTTTCCAATGTAGTAATAACTACCCCCACTGCACTGATTCGTAGCCTAACATCCGTCTTGGTGGTGAATCAAAGTTATGGACGTCGATAACCCCTTAGCACACGTCCCGCAGCAAAGTCCAACTCATGAAGTTAACTCGTTGGTTCCCATCTGGATCCTGAGTTCTACTTCCTATTTGGAGTATCTTTGCTTCTCGGGTTTTGGTACCCTCTGGATTGGTCTCAATTTGGTTCGTGTTTCACGTCTCATGTCCAAGCTCCTTGGTTCGGTTCGCGGTCACCACTCCAGTTTGGATCGGACTGCTCCATACGGGTCGGTTTGTAATGGCCCCATCGGTTCGGGTCGGACTTTTCCATCTAGATCGGTCCATGTGCTCCTTCTTCTCGTGATTTGGTTCGGGGTAGTGCGCTCTCCAGATCGGTTCGGGTCGTGGTGCCCTGCTGGGTTCGTGATCAACATTTAATTCGGGTCGGAGAGCTTCAGATGCGAGCGGATCGAGGTGCTTCCAGTGGGTCGGTTCGTGATCTGTGGCTCACCACGGTTCAGTTCGAGCTCCCTAACTCGAGCAAGCGGCTCGTGATACACATACACGGTTGGGACTCAAAGGGGTTGGACTCACGATCAGGTTGGGTCGTGGAATGCTCCACGAGCGGGTCGGTTCGTCCCCCCACCGATCTGATCTGGTTCGGGTCAAAATTCTGCACTAATTCCTGCAACTGTTCTAGCAACTGTTTACGCCACATGATGGCGTTTTCGACCATTCTAACTGTTATAAACAATCATAAATCATACCAAGCAGTCATAGCAACATATAACATTAACCATAAACACCGAAATGATAAATAACCGTGTCAAAATGGATCAAACATACCCAAAACCCATATTTTCCCCTTAATCAAGTTTAATCATAACTAATGATAAGACTAGCAAAAAATATCCAAATTAACCCAAATTTTTATCAGAGCCCTAAAATAATATTTTAGAATTTTACAAATTTTTCCAGATTTTTCTGAGCCATAATTTCGCTAATTATCACTAATCACCCCTAATTAGTCGTAATTAGTGAAAAACAATGCAAATCACTCAAGTTAGCCACAAATTACTTATAGATATGAAAGTATCTATGATATGGGTCGAATCTCTATGTATTCCAGCAGCTCTATCCCAAATTCTATGCTAATCCGCCTTGGTTTGATGTAGATTAGGCTAAAACTTGATTAAACAGTGATTAGAAGGTGATTTGGGTATTGGAGACCATTGTTAGGGTTAAAGAAATGTTTTAGGTAGCTGAGAAAATGAAATAAAATTGTTTCCTAACTGATCTCAGCCTACCCATAACCCTAATCCCGAAATGGGTTATGGGCCTAGCTACTAATCACCCTAATTAGGCCCGGTTAAGCTATTTTTCACCTTCTAAACCTTGTTTCAGCCATATATCCCAAACAGTAAGTCCGTTTGATCAATGTGACCACTTTACGGAAAGGTAAACCATCATCCAAATCCAGTGGATGTGGTTTTAGGTCAAAATCTCTTACCAATCAAAAGTTATAGGCGAAACAAGATTTGCCAAGGGCAAAATGGTCATTTAAAAACCAGCAAAAATCGTGAACATGGGAAATGACCCTAATAGTCGTTCCCCAAAGTTACACGACCATACGACCTTATATGATACGTAGAATGCGGGTCGTTACAATATACTTGGCATGTATATTTAGGAAGGCAAACATTATCATTTTAGAAATCAAAGAAGTTAAGAAAGCAAAATGATTTCGTTCTTATGTTAAAAACTGGACCAGGGGGTCGGTGGCGATTCTTCTTTGGCAAAAAACTAACAAGGTAACCTGTGATATCATGTTTTTTTTTTCAATTTTGTTAATTTATGCTTGGAGACCTAAATTGGATTGTTCTTGTCCGCCTTACTTTCAGGAAGCACTGAAAAACGTACTTACCATCTTTGCAAAACTTAATCCTGGAATAAAGTATGTACAGGGAATGAACGAAGTTCTAGCACCAATGTATTATGTATTCAGAAATGATACATATGAGAATAATTTTGTGTCTTACAAAACTTTTAACTTCTAAGCATAATCTGGTATAAGCAAGGGATTGTAAGGTTCTTTGTGGCAATGTTTACATTAATTTTTGATATGTCCTATCAGTTACGAAACTTGTGTAAATTCTATTTTCACATTTTTACACTTCCTTGCACAGGAGAATTTTTCAGGGGAAGCCAAAAGTGTTGTTTGATGATAGAACGGTAAGCGGTCAAGGACCTACAAAAATGTTATCAGAAATGAGAATCTGATTAAACGAGAATACAAACTTCCGTCCTGAGGATATGGTTTTCTCAATCTAATTCAGATCTGGATAGAAGTTTTGCTTCTTTGGTCAGTAGTCCAGGTGCTACTTCTTCATCTAATTATTATACTTCTAATAATAATTATGATCTTGAGTGAACATTGTCTACAATAGTTCTTGTATATTTAGTGCTTTCTCCAGGTTAATTCGAATTGAATTACCTATTAAACATTGCTTATGTTCATTTCTCATTTGAAGACGTTGTGCACCTAAATTGTGTGTAGTGGTGTGTAACCATCTATTTCTCATCCTTATTGTCGATGACATGGCTTAGTATGGGATATTGGGATTAATATATCACACAGTTATATTTTTCATCCTAATTTGAATTAAATATATTTTTGTTCCGGTTTACCGTGAAAAATTTTGTGACTGGTATACAGGCGACTAGACATGATGTTGAAGAATATAAAAACTTGATGTGTGCAATGTGTATGTATACTTATATGAAAGTGTGTATGTCTATTTATCTTTAAGTGTATATGTAATTGAATATACTGAGTAATCAGTCTATGGTGAGGAATGAATATGTGATTGACTGTATTATGTAGTAGTGAGTTGTATAATAATGAGGTCAGAAAGTTGTACTATTTCAAATACTGAAATAAAATATTTAATTGAATAAAATAATCGTTTGAGTATCAAATTCTATGCATTAACATTTTATTCAATATAAACATTTATTTCTATATGAGATGTAATGTATAATCAAACGAAAATCATATTGTGATATTCAACAGTCACAACAGTGCATGACAGTTGTAATAGCTTTTACTACAACGGTGCAAAAAAGTTGTAATAGCTTTTATTACAACGGTGGGAAACAGTTGTAAAATATACATTTCACAATGGTGCTGCAATGGTGCAAACCAGTTGTAAAAGATTTTAGTCTATTACAACTTCTTAATAAACGACGGTTGCCCCACCGTTGCAAAAAGTCTTTTACAACTGTTTTTCACCGTTGTAATATGGTCAATTTGTTGTAGTGATAGGTAGCCATATCCGATGTTTTATGTTTCCAGGTTTGGGTAGGCCCCACACACTCATGCCATTTAAGACCCCTAAACTAAAAGACCTACTCCCATGTGAATTCTTCAACCCCGGTCTCTTAAGACCCAGGGAGTGGACTATACGTGACAGTTATTATGTTCGTAACCCATTAGTCTTTAATATCTTCCCCTATTGGGATAAAGCGGGCTACGTCATTAAGTCCTTTCTGTTTAGTTTCTCTTCGTAGAAATGCTATATGCAAATCATTCATTATCGTCACGGGTTCCTATGGTTAATAATATTTTACATCATTAACCTACTAAGTCCAACTCTAACTTTTAATTATAAGTTCTGTATTAATTAATATAAATAAGGAAAGTTATATCCTCCTCACCCTAGGATATTTATTTGATTATTTCTCTAATTGGTCTTCGTATTTAAACAATAATCAATACTCATTTATCCCCTTTTTATTTCGTTTGCTTCTGTTAATAGATTAATTTCCATTTATGATCATAACAGTCATATTTTCCTAAGGCAATCATAAAATACATAATTTCGTTTCTATTAGCACTGATTATAGTTTATGCCATTTATGTGACTAATGACCATAATTTTCCTAAGACATTAACTCACAATGGATATACTTATCTTATCAGTCCTGATTGTATCTATTTATTGTACCCCGACAGACATTTCAAATCATATTCATTTATTGCCTATTATATATACATATATTTGTGCACCAGACCTCCCACATTAATTTGAACACTTGTGGATGCTGGATTTCCTGGTCGGTTTCGGGCAGACTTCTACCACAAGTTGAACTTAACCTCTTGTCTTAGTACAATTTTATTTACGCTCTAAACCCCTCACATTAAGCTGACCACCTGTGGATGCTGGATTTGCTGGTCAGTTACGGGAAGACTTCTACCACAAGTTTAGCCAAACCTCGTGTCTAGATGCATTTTAAATTAAATTCCCTAGTTGGGGTTTACAACATTAATCTTAATATATCTTAGGAATTGTAACCATTTTACTTAATTTCCCTATTAAGTTTACTTTTCCCAAATCATCATTGCTTACAATGGTTATTTATTTATTTGTGGTCCTATTTATAGCAATAAATCTCATTAATTGCTAGAATGGTCACCACAAATATATTAACTTAATATGCGTTACGTTTACATTATGATTCCATAAATGAATACCATTCAAACATTCAATATAATGTATATTTTGTCGTTTTACGTAGATTTAGACGGGTTATATATATACATACATACGTATATATATATATATATTTGCGCGGTCAACCTAGTTATCTTTCTTTATTATTTTTATTATTTATTGTTAGATTTAAAAATTTAGTTTCATTAATAACCAAACCTTCCTTTTTGCATTCAATCTTCCCTAAAGGTTCCAAATCTTATAAAAAGACCGTTAGCTATAATTATTGTAAATTATGCCTGATAAATGGAATAGACATATTTCAAAATCACAAGAAATATATATATATATATATATATATATGTTACGTATATTTTAGAATAGTTGATGCAAACTACGCACAAATATGTACATTTATATTTATACGTACATTTGCACAACTTTTTCCTTTTTCAATCTTTTTGTATTATTCCTTGTGAATTCAAAATAATATCTTTTTGTTCAAAAAGAGGAAAACGACATATTTACAGCAATTAAACCAAAACCTCAACAACATTAAACACAAATAGACATGTTTCTTTTTTATTAAAACAAGTGCGAACCCATGCTTCGCACACGGTTCGGTGAAATAACATGCATATTTATATGAAGGCAACACTAGTTAAATGATAGTCTACGAAAAACAGCTCTTAATATAACAAGCAGCGATCATGGTTCAGCAATAATGCAACTATATAGGGAAATAATGCAATTATGTAGGGAAATAATGCAACTATGTAGGGAATTTTCAGATTAAACTTATAAAATATGGGTATTTTATTATTCATATTTTGTTGGAACACATCACAATGGCTTATATTATTTATATTGCTAAGAAGTTGAAAATCACGACAATAAGAGAAATAGTTCAAAGTGAACGTGTGTTTATAAATTATAATAGTGGAATTTCACTGCCATGAAATATTGTAATCCTTATTGAACAGTGGATGAAGCGAAAACATAATTGTTTGTTTCAACTCGTCATATTGTTAAAAATAAGATTACGATTTGGAGTAATGATGTAAACATGCATATGTTATTTGAATAATTCCACCTTATATAAAAAACAATGCAATTATTATTATTAGTTGGATTAAATTTTGTGATTCAATGTGTCCGACACCCTACAACCTTTCATGGTATTTGTGTACCAAACACAGATTGTAATATTAAAAAATGAAAAGCACTGTTTTCCACGGGTAAAGCCAATATAAAAGCAATATCATGCCAAGTGAAATAAAAGCCTGTGGGTATAAGAAGAATGCTTGGTATAAATAACTCACTTCTTGGTCAAAAATTTATAGAAATCAATGACTAAGATTGAAAATCATGAATATGCTGAACTAATCATTTTGTCTGGAATCCTGTTACGTGTTAAATCTGTTCCTTATGAACGCTCTATGCAATAACTTTGAAGAATAATGGAAATGCTTTCATGCACTAATCAGGACATGTATTTTAAAATAGCATTAAATTATCCTACGTCAGTGCAGTCTATGTAAAACAGCCGTAATTCATTATAGGGATGACAGATGTAAATCCTTATAAAACACAATGTAGTATAGTTAATAAGTAAGAGAAAAACAACACTGAGGCAACAAAAATCTACATTGCAGAGAGTAACGTTTTTAACATTGAACGAAAATCCATAGTGAAGAGAAACAATAATGTTTAAAACAACATAGAAGTAGCAATAAAAAAATAGAAATATGACTGATACTAATAATGCATAGATATATGTTCAGCAAAGATTTAAATAACATAGCAATTTAAAGTTCAATACATTAACAACAGTGGACGGACAAACATGTAATCTTTATTTGGCGAACAACAGACAGCAGCAAAGAACACAAACAGGACATGCATTACAATAGATGAGCTACGTCCAGACTTTAAAATAGGAGACAGAAGCTTGCAAATTATGACATGACAAATGCTTGCAAAATCCATGTAGCATAACAGATACATAGTCAACATAGTTGTTCCAAACTGAAGCTCCAAGAATCATGTGTCAAATATGTATCATAGCGGTAGTGCTGCTGCCCCAGAATCAAGACAACACAAATAAAAAATATAGTGATATGTAATAAGCGCAAATAATAATTAAAGGACATATACCATGGAACCATGAGCTGAATATTTTTGCAAATTCTTTCTTGTAATATTCCATGTGCTTCTCCTTTTAAAAGTAGTATCTGCCGCTTCTTTTGCTGACTACTATGTGCTAAATAAAATAAACCAACATTGCATAAAATTGGGCCCAAGAATTAAGAAACTAATACCAATTATATCTCATTTAACTAATAAGGGGCTAACACATACTGACTTAGTATGGGATGCATAGAAATCCATAAGTAATAACCCTTCACATCCTAGTTGAAATTTATTCATAATTGTTAGCTAATGGTCACTTGCAGAACCACAGAGGAGTTTAAAATAAATGTTTGGTCTTAAAACTATCGTATGGATGACATATTTCATATTACAAATTTTAAAAACATATAGACATGTATTAACAAAAGAACAATGTTTACATTAAACAACTTCAAACTTACATCTACAGACAAACAACATGGAGGTAACCATGATACATGTAATTGAACTTACATCTGCAGACAAACAACAAGGAGGTAAACATGATACATGTAATTGAATTTACACATGTAAAGCTAATAACATCTATCATATATGAGTACTTGAAATAAGGATATCAAATGACTTAAAATTATTATATATTAATGGAGCGGTTATAAAGGATAACTATTGGAAATACTAAAAGGGATTTAGTTAGCATGGGAATAGATTAAGAATATACTATAATAAAGCGACTATATTACATTGAAATCATATCAAAAGAATGTTGATAAAATTTCCATGTAAAATCCTTTTTCTTATTTGGTTAGCTTCACATTTTCCGTTGTGTAAATAAGCTAGAATATGCGTATACATGATTTAATAATATATAGTACAAAATAAGATAGTCCATATATTATAGGTTATAGGTTGCAGTCTTATGTTAGCACAACAGATAAATTAGAATTATCCCATGAAACTCACATCTGATTAATAAGAGAACTACGCGCAAAAAATATCAAATTAAAAAAAATACAAAGGCACATATGCATAAACATACACAGAACTTTTTGAACTCGACATAGAAGCAATAAAACCATAATAGTTTCAAGCCTCGTTTAAAAACAGTTGCCTTGACCTGAAATTTTTAATCCTTGAATAAAATCCATTTGGTAAATCATTGTAACAGCGTTGATGATTTAATATGCACTACATAACTAAATATTTGCTCTGTTGATCAAATTAAAAAATTCCCCAAGTTATAAAGGTAATTTATTTTTTTGCGCCCTTGAATATTATAGCAAAAACGCACAATAATAAAAAAGAACAAAAGAGTAATGCAGAACAGAACAAAAAAAAAGACCTTTGCAATTTCAAAAGCAAGGTAATAGCATGGATGTCAAGTTATTATGCCTCAAACATTATTTTAGCTTTATAAGAACACATATAACCAATTACATATGGCATCATAATGCATAACCAAAAAGTAAATCATCATTTTGCAACAAAAACATAAGTTTATGAAATCTTGAGTAAGTTCGGTTGGCTTCAACATTTTATTATAAGAAAACAATATTTATATTCAGTTGGCATAAAACAATGCACATATTGTGCGGCTCTGAATTGCTATTTTCATTGCACAGGTGGAATAACCGTACCCAAAATTTCACTTATTTAATAGGCTAATTTTTATATAAAGGGAACTGGTCATGTAAATTAAGAAACATGGTTAACCTTCTTACCGACAAATCTATTCAATCAAAGTGCTGCAGGTTTTGCAATCAAACAATTGTATGTTGGGGTTACTTCTATGTCAGTTGAAAACATCAATTTCTATCCAAAATGGAAAGAACGAAAAGAAATTATGTAGTTAGGACATCAAGTTATATGAATATTTTTATGTTACTTTGGTTACTGTTTTTTCCAAAAAATAGCACTCATGTTATATAAGAATATTCTTGCTTCTTGTTCATTTTGATTTATAAAATCATTGGGAATATGTTTATTTTCTTCGAATCAATTGTAATATGGATTCATACGTAGAAAAGAACTACCAGGTATGATCACCATTATGCTATTTTTTGTTTAAACATATCACTCAAGCCCAAGATCAATATAGCAACGTAGTGGACTATCAATATGATTATTTGTAACGACATGAATAACTTCATTAACATGTCTTAAGAATAATGCATGATTAACAAAAGATAAGAAGTAAATAAAAACAATAACTCCATTCCTAATTTTTTGGTAGAAAATTGAACTATGTGCTAATTTATTGTAAATAAAAACTGTAGTACCTGATCATTAAAACAATTAAATAGTCTTAGTTCAAATGGTACAATTAATTCCAGCACGTTCCATGACTACTCTAAGCATCAAAGCAAACTCCGTTCAAAATGGTCAAATGTTCTACCAACGCCTTTAACTCACAAATATGTATTTCTTTAACTCACTAATATGTATTTGCATGAAAATGAAATGCAATTAAAAAATTAATGCATGAAAATATTTTTATCGTCAAATTACATTTTGGGTTTTCATATAACTAAATTTACATGCTAATATAATATTTTAAGACGTGCTAAGAATAAAATTTAGAGCAAACTCCGTTCAAAATGGTCAAATGTTCACTACGCCATAGATGGCCTATCACAATGAAAATGCATGGTGTTGCTAGGTACCATGTTGCCATTGCTATGCTTTTTTTTGTCTATTGCAACGCACGCTTAAATGTGTTAATATATATATATATATATATATATATATATATATCAACATGCGTTGCGGTAGCCTCGTGAATAAAATTATCAATCGGTGTCAACATGATCCAACGGTCCAGGTTAGCGATCCACGTGAACAAATGTTTAGTCCAGATTAGCAATCCGCATGTGAAATAATGTTTACGGCGGGAAGCAAAAACAAAGGGGGGAAAACTAAAAAAATATTGAAAGTTTCAATCGAAATTTAACAAAGTACTCTGCTGCTCAACCTCTCACACACTCACTCTCAAGTTCAATTAGGGCTAAAAGTTCAAGTTTACAAGCTTAATTAGGGTTCGAGTAGGGCAGATTCGAGTTCAAGTTCAATTAGGGCTTCGGTGTTTCAATTAGGTCTTCAATCGGGGTTCGTTTGAGTTTCAGATTTCAGTTAGGGCTTCGATTTAATCTGCTGCTTCATGTATCACTAAATGTATATTTCAATTTTTTCTGACTTGATTGTTGTGTTGCGTAATGTACTGCTTTACTTGTGCCTAATTTACTGCTTTAAGGTATCACTCAATGAACGACGAGGAAAAAACAATGGGCAGAACTTCCTAAGTTCAGTGAAGGGTACATCAGTGGAGTGAAACTTTTTATTCGAAATACTATTTCTAGATTTGCGGTAGGTGATGAAATTACATACTCTTGCAAAAAGTGTCATAATCGCAAGTGGCATTGTCAAGAAGTAGTCAACAACCATCTGATTTGGAATGGTTCATTTGAATTGTACATGAAATAGATTTGTGAAGTTTCCTGTTTAGATCTTGAAAAGAGCGATAACAATATGGATTGTGAAGCAGGAATAAATTTTGGAGATAATTTCGATGAGATGTTGCAACGTACTTGTGGAAATTTGCAGAACAATGAATATGGATCTTCTGATGGGTCAAATGGAATAGATATCGATGCTATAAAATTTCATCAACGTGTTGAAGAGGGAAAACAACCATTATATCTCGGGTGTAATTAATTTTCGCGATTAAGTTTCATTGTCAGACTTTATTCTTTAAAATGCCTACATAGAATCACTGAGTCTGCATTCCGCGATTTATTAGAGTTGATGAAAGAAGCTTTTCCAGAAGCCCACATCCCTTTATCTTTCAATGCTACCAAAAATATCATTAAAGATTTAGGCCTCGAGTACCAAAGAATACATGCATGTCCAAAATGACTGCATGCTATATTGGGCAGAAAATGAAAAGGAAAATAACTGCAAAAGTTGTGGTTTTTCAAGGTGGGTTTTACCGGAAAAGAAAGTGGCTATTGGCAAAGATTCGGAGAAGAGGATTCACAAAGTACTAGCAAAAGTGATGCGTTATTTTCCACTAAAACCAAGGTTGCAAAGGATGCTCATGTCGAAGGAGTACGCAGAACTTATGCTATGGCATGCAGTGGGACGAAAAAATGATGGCAGACTTCGACATCCAGCCTTACGTAGTGTTAGTTGTAAATTCCAAGTTTCAGCACTTTCTGGGATTTCAGGCATGATTTGTACTTATGCTATGTTCTCATTCATACAGAATTGTTTTCGGTATGGTTAGTTTCATCTTTAGTAATAGATCCAGCCAAATTTGTTTCTTTCTTTTATTAACCTGGTCTTTATTCTAGGGAACATCGAGCTTTAATTGATGGTCATGCATCATCAAAAAAATATAAAAGAGAGAGAGAGAGAACATAGTGAAGAATTTTGGAAGTGGTTAAAGGAAGAGGTTGGGAAAAAGGAGGACATTTCAAAAGAAGTACAACTGCTTGCAATGGGGCCTCTTTCAACAGCTAAGCGGTTTACTGGATATGTTATCAATGGATACAGATTTTATACAAGGTTCAGAGATGCCAAATGTACAACACAAAACAGTAGTGTATTTTTGACAGCCTTGACTACTAGCTTTGCAAGTTCGAAATATCAAAATCCATTGGTTGGTGAAGATAATTACTATGGATCAATTGAAGAAATATTAGAAATAGATTATTGGGGAGAATTTAGTGTGGTTTTATTTAAGTGTTGTTGGTACCAAGAAGAGAAAGATTTATATGGGCTGACTCGTGTCGATTTTAATCGATTGTTCCATAAATTTGATCCTTATGTTATGGCTTCACAAGTAAAACAGGTGTTTTATATAGAAGATCCAATTGATAAGATGTGCCACAATGTTATCAAGAAATTGCCAAAAGACTGGTGTGAACTCGGAAGAGAATATGAAAATGAAGATTTGAATGATATCCAGCCTGCTTATGGAATGGGAAATCAAGATTTTGATGTTCATTGGTGTAGAGATGATGTCCCAATAAGACGAATCCGCCTTCCACCTAGCAAAGTGAAAAACATGGCTTCTTAATTTCTTGTTTTTGTAGTCCAAGGCCCTTACAAATTGTGCAAATCGGAGATCGTATACAGACACACACTGCTGGTATGTATTTTTGCTTATTTTATGGTGGCTGATGGTATGCTTCAGAATTCTTACAATTTCCGCTTGCTGAAGCATCAGTCTAATTCTTACAATTCTGTAGTTCAATGTTGGTATGTAACTGATCATGTACAAGACTGATGCTTCAGTAATGAACTACATAATTTTAAGAATTTTATTTTCTCTTCAATCAGTAATGATCGTGTCAGTTCGTAATTGATGCAATGGTTGAATTTGTACTTGAACGAGTCGTGGCATGTCTAAATTTTTAGTGCCTCAGGCATACTATTGCATTCCTTGATATTGTTCGTGCTTTGAACAAGCTAATTCAATGCATCAATTTGCAACTCAGCCATAGATTGTGAAATGCAACTTTGTGCTGAAAAGCAACTCTGGCCATAGTTTGTGTTGAAATGTCTTTGTGCTGAAGTGCAAGTCAGTTATACTATGGCCATAGTTTGTGCTGAAATACAACTGAGGCATGCATGTCTTCCATTTTGTGTTACAATGTAAACGAGGCATTGCATCAGTTTGTAGCCGAGACATGCATGACTATGGTTGTGCTGAAAAGCATTAGTTGTACTAAAGGCTTTTGCTGAAATGCATGACTTTTGAAACTGCTTTATTTTGCAGGTGAAGGAGGCAGCAGAGGTACTGAATGTGCTGGAGTCTCATGCTTTATTAATTTGAACTGTTTTAGTTTAATGTAAACATGAATTTAGTACCGGCTACGTTTGTAAGTACTCTATAAAACTGAATTTATTGGCTACTTTTTGTTATTCTATTGTTGACTAAATAATATTTGTGTTACTGGTTATTAATTTGAAATGAAAAGTTGTTTATTAATTTTAGTGTGTAATGTTAATTGCTGTTATGTTGCAGTATGTTATAATGATGCGATAGCTATGATGTAATGTTGCAGCATGTAATGTTAAATGTTGTCGTAGCTATGATATAGTGTTGCCATAAATTAATTCATGTGGGCCTCACAATAGGATTCCGTGAACCCGGCTACAGAATTTAGGGGCACAATAGGATTCCATGATCCCGGGATTCAGAATTTAGTGGGCCCAACATTTTATGCAAATTTAGTACCTATAGCAACACCTGTAGTGATGTTACCTTACGATAGCAAAGCCGTTGCCTTTGACTCTAAGGCAACGCGGCAAAAGGCAACCCCAAAAAAGTGTTGCCAGTGATCATTTTTGGCCTATAACAACATTATTTTGCACTTCCTGCATCATTCTTGGGGTTGCCGCATGCAACCTATGGCGTAGTGGTTCTACCATCTTTAACTGACTAATATGTATTTGCATTAAAATGAAATGCAATTAAGAAATTAATGCATGTTCTATATGCAAAATCACCCTAAAAAACAATTAAATAGGCTTAGTTCAAACGGTACAATTAATTCCAGCTAGTTCCATGACTACTCTAAGTATCAGAGCAAACTCCGTTCAAAATGGTCAAATGTTCTACCAACGTCTTTAACTTGCTAATATGTATTTGCATTAAAATGAAATGCAATTAAAAAATTTAATGCATGTTCTATATGGAAAATCACCCTAAGAAATAATAATCCATAAATTTGTTGCTGCAAAGCAAGTGTGCTATCATTGCCCCACCGACTGAAGTATCATCCACCGGAAAGCCATGAACATCACAAATTTAATGATGACATACATAAATTTGCATATGTGTCTATAATTTTAGTGAACTATATACAGTTGGAAATCAAAAGGAGTGAGGTAGAAAAGGACAACAAAGTTTAAATTCATATTTATGTAGAAAAGAGAGGAACGTGAATGGTAAATGGGGCAAGGTATCTTATTTCTATCCTGTAACAATATACTTAAGGTATAGTGAACTGTGATTTAAATCCAAAAAATATTAAATGAGTGATTGTATAATCATTGCCCTATACATTAAAGATTCTAATGTAGATTAGATTTGTAGGATTTTGTCTCAAACAAATAATTTCTACTATACAAATTCAGAATAACTAATAATACAATATTTCAATAATGTATGAAAATATTGTATAAGAAATATGTTTTAAATCAACATTATGAGTTGAAACAATATTTTTTTGTTTTATTGATTTTGATAGTAACTTTTTTCCGTAGTTACACAAGTGGTTGATTGGTTTTTACTTGATAGAAGTTTATCATGCCATCAAAAAAGAGATAAAATAAATGCAAACCAAACATATAAAATAAGAATAATGTACAAAATACCATAAATTTAGAAGATTTATTGGTCAGTATTTAAAATAAATGGAAAGACGACTTTGTTTAAGGTCGAGGAAAAAGCTTTTAGAGGACATAACTAATGGGGCACACATTCTTCTGAAGGTATTATCATGTTATGAACTTGCTTTTTTTATATAGCACTGTTGGCGTCATTAATTTGCAGCCCCATATCTCATACATTTCTAATATTCAGTTTTCAATGTTTATTACTATTTTTGTGCCTCTTTCAAGCTTAAAATTAGGAACTATATAAAAAAAACAGTAATTTTAATTTTCTTGTACACCTATATATGCATATAAGCACAAAAATTGAATCACAACCTGTAGGGCGGTCATGTTTCATTTACTATCAAAGTCAAATGCAGTAAGTATGCCAGACATCTTGCTTATATGCATATTAAGATTGAATGTATACCCCAGCTCCAATGTAAAGTCCATTTGAAGCAACTACGTGACTGATCTATTTTGAAAAATAGCTTCCTTGAACTTGTATTTAATTTAAAGACAATCAATTTCAATTAGCACAGACATCTTTGTTAATTTTATTTATAATAAGAGACATATGAAATGGACTCAACAGAAAATTACATTACCTATGTCTTTATGCACTTCAATTTTATGTCCAATTGTTTACCACTTAGGTTTGTGAGAAGTCAGGGAGCAAAATGCTAATTGCTTTTATATTTTGTGCTATCAGCCGGAAAAAAAATAAGGAAGTGTGACTTTTATATTCCTAAACACAAATTGTACCAAGCGATTTTCCCAAAAAATGTGGATTAGCAGGCACCCGTGCATCGCACACGAATGAGAAATAAAATAATGAAGTTCCATTGAGAGTTGCATTGATACTCGAAACGATGCTCTAAATCGATAATAATCACCTTGCAAGATCAAGATTGCATGAAAATATTTGTATCGTTAAATTACATTTTGGGTTTTCATACAACTAAATTTACATGCTAACATAATATTTTAAGTCGTGCTAAGAATAAAATTTAATACTAAGGGAAAATATTTGAAGTTAGCCTGAAAAACAATTCACGTAAAAGTTTCAAAATAAAAGGATAGAGTCTCTGGTTCATGCAGCTATGGTTAAACCCAGGCACATTGGAAATTAGTAACGTGATTATTACGGATGGTCTAAAGTACGGTTTCTGGAATTCCCAAGAAAAGTTATTATAAAAGCCGGCTAATCCAAAAAGTTTCAGGCTTTACACATGTGAATACATTAAACAACAGATATATTGTTCACTTTTTTGTCACCTCAATAAAATAGTTGGCCTAATCATTAAAGCTAATAACATATTCAATAACAACAAATTGGTTCATGTGTTTGTACACGTTTTGTAACACCCCGTAATTCTGTTAATATTAATATTCACAAATTAAAGAATAACTAATCCCAGACGTGAGAATTGTGGGAAACGGGTTGCGCCATTGTGTTCGTCTCTGAATTCTGGTTGAAATAGAGTCCGAATTTGCGTGAATTGGACTTCGTATGAAGAAGTTATGGCCATCGGAAGTTTCTGAAAATTCAAAACAGCTCGCAGAAAATTTAAAATTCAAACAGAAAAGTGCAGAAGCGGGCTGGGCGGGAAAATTCCCGCCCAGGCAGGTCGACTGGGGAGTCGACACTAGTGTCGACCTCCCCCCCAGGTCGACTACCATGTCGACCTCCCCCCCCCAGGTCGACTGTAGTGTCGACCTGGGTCTGGCGGCTAGGGCTTCTGACTGAACTGTTTTTAATTGAGTAATGACCCATTAGGGTTTCTGACCTAATCTGGTTGGCTGGGATTAGTTCTGAGTTGATCTGACGGTCTAAAATAAATCCTAACTCTATAAATACCTAGGTAGTCTCTCACCCTAATTCATAAGAAAAATAGAATAGTTACTGTCGTACCGTCGCCATGAAAATCAGTGGAGCCGCCGCCAACTAACAAGGAAGAAAACCATATTCTCTCAACTCTAAAGCAAAGCAAAACTCTCTCTTCTTCTCTAAATTGTGAGTATGATAATCTTAACAAGATTATTATCATTTTAATTAGGTTAAGTCATGAATGGATTATGAGTAGATGATGTGAATTGTCGTATATGTTATCATGTATGTTATTAATCCTATGCTATGTGGTGATGATATCCTATATGTTGTAAATCATGCTATGATGATGTTATGTATGTTGAAAGTTTCTAGGCTAAGTTGTGATGAATCATACATGTTAAAAAGCCATCTATGCTAGTTAGTTCATATTAATTAAATCATCATGTTTGGGCTATGTTGATCTATATGACAAGTTACATATGCAAGTTAGATTGATTAGAAAAGTTATGAACATATGCCATGACATCTATTATGATATCTAGAATTATGCTATGACATATGTGATACCCTATGCTAGATCACACCATCATTATGTTGCCTAAAAACCCCATATGCAAGTTTATGTATAGATTTGGGCTATGATCATATCATGTGAATTGTGACATTTAACAAGTTGACACCTTTTGATCCTTAACATGTGTAGTTTATGCAAGTTTCACCCCTATTATGATTAGATTTATTTTATTGTCTATATGTTAATTTGTCTTTGCGTTGTGTGTTAGACTATTCAAGTCTAACCTATATTATGCGTTGAATAAGTGAACGTATAAACGTGGGGTAGGGGTAATATTAAGGATTTAATAATAAGAAATTGGGGTGCAATTGATATGATTTTACATTCCATGAGTGGATGACCATAATTGAGTCAATTATGGACATCAATAAACGAGGTTAGACTCTTTTATGGTGTAAGACTGCCTGGACCCGCCCGGCAAATCCAGCTGCCATAAATGCCAGTCTAATGTGAGAGGTCTTTACGAGGTTATGGCCTGAATGAATTAAGAAATACTTAACCAGATAAACATGTAAGGTGGGACATATGGGTTAAGTAGGTGCCTTGGGTGGCATGAGGAATCTAGTGGGTGCCCTTAGTGGCATGTGAAATACGATTAGTAAAACTTAACCAAACACACATGTAAAAGAACATGACTAAGAGGGTTAAGTGGGATATACTAATGGTGACAAGCTTAGGTGGGTAGCTTGTGGGGGCCCATTTCAACCAGTAACCCAAACGTATCTTTGTGGGCTCGACCCAAGTCGAGGACGGGACACGCATACTGGGCTTGACTATAAGAGGCCAAAACGGGGAGCGGTGGCAACGCAAGTCCAACGGGTTTCATATGCGTGTGTGGACCCGGGCTGGTACGTAAGACGTTGTTGCATCGTGTAGGTATAAGCCGTGCATTCTCAAGTTGTATCGGGTTGCCACTTTAGGGGAGTGATACACCCCACTGTGGGGCCAGCACGGGTATCTACGAGTAGGGAGCCGATCGAAAGTGGGTAGTGGGGTACACCTAGTGGAGATAGGGGCAGACGGCACCTATGTAGTCAACTAGGGGTACGCAAGGCTATAGTTTCTGTGTGAAGCAAGTGGGATCAACCTTTAGGGTGACTGGTGCGGTGCAGTGTAGTAATGTGCAGTGCAGTGTAGTAATTATTCGTTAGTAATTAGGTGTACCTTTACCGTTATCTTAAACGCTATCTTTATCTACCTAATAGTTCATAGACATTTACTTGTCTTCCAGCTTATTCCTTAGTCTAGTTATTTTGATAATAGTATTGCTAGAATTGTCACACTCGCCAGACTTTATGTCTGACCCCCTCCATTTCTATCCTTTTTCCCCCTCCAGGTCCTCAGGTTGGCCCAGCTCTAGTGGAGTTTGATTGGATTTCTTTATCTCTCTTGGAAAGCTTGGACCGTTGAAGTAAAGTCCAGCTTGTTATCTCCTTTAATGGCTATTTGTGTAATGGGATTATGTATTTTGTTTTATGAAGATGGATATTGTACTTGACTCTGATTTATGGTTTTATGATGTAACAAACATGTTTAATTTCCGCTGCAATAAAATGAAGTTTTAGATTTCTTAGTACTACTTATTATCTGTCTTGTTGTAATTTTTCTGTTCTATATTCACTTATAACCTCCATGGAAGTTAATGCATTCCCTTTGTGAGTGACATTAATGGACGTGGGGTGTTACACGTGGTATCAGAGCTTAAGGTTACCAAAACAGATATTTTTTTTTAGAAAAACTATTTTTCTAAAGTATTTTTGGAAGAAACATGTCTTAATGAGTAATTTAAAGAGGAAAGTTTTTAAGAAAAACATAATCCCCAAATAGCCATATATCTTTATCTTTCGAATTCTCCATTTTGAATCTTTCCTTTTTCGTTTCAGCATGGCTGAAGATCTTAACCTACCTGACGGTGTGACGATACCAGGATTGTATAGGAGGTTATTGGAGGCTAGGGCCGCCGCAGGTCCAGCCAATGTTCCTCCACCACCAGTTGCACCCGTTCCTCCTCCTCCTCCTCACGCTGATACTTTTGCAAAGACATGCAAGGAATTTAAGGCTATGGGTGGAAAACCTTTTCAAGGGTCAGAAACATTTGTGGAAGCTAGAGATTGGCTTAAGGAGGTGGAAGAATTGTTAGAAATATTTGAAGTAGAAGAAGGGAGGAATGTTAAATTAGCAGCTTGGTTAATGAAGGGAGATGCCTCGTTTTGGTGGGAGGTCACTAATGGGGAGCGTCCTGTTGATTCTTGGGTGGATTTCAGGCGTAGGTTTGTGGTAAAGTTTCTCTCAAGGGCGGAAGAGAATCTATATATGGAAAGGTTCTTGACATTGAAGCAAGGAAGCTCATCGGTGAAAGAATATGTCAAAAAATTTAATCAGTTAGCAAGGTTTGGCTTGGGCTTAGTGAACACACCGGAGAAGAAGGCGCTGAGGTTCGTTAATGGATTGAATGAACCATTGCAAGGGTTGGCTATGACCCACATCCCTATGGGGGGCCACCTTTGAGAAGCTAGTAGAAATGGCGCTCATGCACGAGGAGAAAAGCGCTAATGCTAATAAGGCACCCGAGAAGAAAGGGGATCAGAAGAAACCACAACAGCAAAACAAGAAGGGTGGCAAAGACAATAATGGCAAGGGAAAGAAGAAATGCTTTAACTGTGGGACACCAGGCCATCTCAGCAAGGATTTCCGGAAGAAAAAGAAGACTAGCTGTTTTCATTGTGGCGATGTGGGACATTTAGTGATGGACTGCCCAAAGAAGGGGCAGAGGGCAGGGTCTACCTCGGGAGGACAGGTGCAGGCTCTTATGGCACCGGGGCAGGCAAGGGGACAAGTTCAGGCTCTCGCGGTCCCACCGCTGCAAGAACGAGGTAGAACCATTTCCGTTGAAAGCTTAGTTTTTCTGTTTGATCATCCTGTCCGTACCTTATTCGATTCGGGCGCATCGCATTCGTTTATCTCTACATCATTAGTTGAATCACTGCACTTAAACACCAGTTTAGTAGAGGATCCCTTAGTTGTTTCGAATCCAATTAGGGGCTCAGCTTATTTGTCCATGATGTGTTTGGATTTGAAAATTTCTATACTTAGCGTTGAGTTTAGATGTGATGCTTATGTGTTGGGCTTCACGGGCTATGGGCTAATATTAGGAATGGATTGGTTATCCAGAAATGGGGCCGTTCTTGATTGTGAAAGGAGAGTAGTTAGGCTCGTGACTCGCCTTGGCAACACTCTCGAAATCTTTTGTAATCCCATAAATTCCGTTATGCTAAGTTATTTAGAATCGCTTGACGCGTCTGAGGAAAATCTACGATCTGTTAGAGTGGTCCGAGAGTATTCGGATGTGTTTGAGGAGGTGAAGGGCTTACCTCCGAAGCGGGAGATAGATTTTCGAATATATCTTGTGGATAATGCAAAACCAGTATCTTTGCCAGTACGCCACATGGCTCCACGTGAAAGGAGGGAACTCGATAAGCAAGTGAAGGAGTTGCTTGAGAAGGGGTTCATAAGACGAAGTATATCGGAGTGGGGTGCTCCAGTAGTATTTGCCACGAAGACGGATGGGTCCCTTAGACTTTGTGTGGACTATAGAGAACTTAATAAGCTCACTAAGAAAAACAGACACCCACTGCCGAGGATTGATGATCTTTTCGATAAGTTAGTTGGCACCTCAGTGTTTTCGCAGTTGGACTTAGCCACTGGATTCCATCAGTTGAGGGTGGCTGAGGATAGCATAGACAAGACCACATTTAGGACTCCGGACGGTTTCTATGAATGGCTAGTGATGCCCTTCGGTTTAACAAACGCCCCCGCATACTTTGTTGATCTGATGAGTAGGGTGTTCAGGGAGTACCTTAACAAATTCGTGGTAGTTTTTGTAGACGACATCTTGATCTTTTCAAAGGATGAAGAAGAGCATGCCCTACATCTTAAGGAAGTGTTAGAGACCCTACGAGCGCATAGCCTTAAAGCAAAACTCTCTCTTCTTCTCTAAATTGTGAGTATGATAGTCTTAACAAGATTATTATCATTTTAATTAGGTTAAGTCATGAATGGATTATGAGTAGATGATGTGAATTGTCGTATATGTTATCATGTATGTTATTAATCCTATGCTATGTGGTGATGATATCCTATATGTTGTAAATCATGCTATGATGATGTTATGTATGTTGAAAGTTTCTAGGCTAAGTTGTGATGAATCATACATGTTAAAAAGCCATCTATGTTAGTTAGTTCATATTAATTAAATCATCATGTTTGGGCTATGTTGATCTATATGACAAGTTACATATGCAAGTTAGATTGATTAGAAAAGTTATGAACATATGCCATGACATCTATTATGACATCTAGAATTATGCTATGACATATGTGATACCCTATGCTAGTTCACACCATCATTATGTTGCCTAAAAACCCCATATGCAAGTTTATGTATAGATTTGGGCTATGATCATATCATGTGAATTGTGACATTTAACAAGTTGACACCTTTTGATCCTTAACATGTGTAGTTTATGCAAGTTTCACCCCTATTATGATTAGATTTATTTTATTGTCTATATGTTAATTTGTCTTTGCGCTGTGTGTTAGACTATTCAAGTCTAGCCTATATTATGCGTTGAATAAGTGAACATATAAACGTGGGGTAGGGGTAATATTAAGGATTTAATAATAAGAAGTTGGGGTGCAACTGATATGATTTTGCATTCCATGAGTGGATGACCATAATTGAGTCAATTATGGACATCAATAAAAGTGGACTTAATTAATAATTCGGATAGGGAATTATTAAAACTGGGGTAAAAGATTAAAAGTGTCAATCAATGCTTAGGACACGAGGTTGGACTCGTTTGTGACGTAAACCTGCCCGGAACCGCCCGGCAAATCCAGTGGTCACAAATGTCAGCCCAATGTGAGAGGTCCTAGGCCTAAACTAAAGCATAGCAGTTGTAAAGACACGAGGTTAGACTCTTTTATGGTGTAAGACTGCCCGGACCCGCCCGGCAAATCCAGCTGCCATAAATGTCAGTCTAATGTGAGAGGTCTTTACGAGGTTATGGCCTGAATGAATTAAGAAATACTTAACCAGATAAACATGTAAGGTGGGACATAGGGGTTAAGTAGGTGCCTTGGGTGGCATGAGGAATCTAGTGGGTGCCCTTAGTGGCATGTGAAATACGATTAGTAAGACTTAACCAAACACACGTGTAAAAGAACATGACTAAGAGGGTTAAGTGGGATATACTAATGGTGACAAGCTTAGGTGGGTAGCTTGTGGGGGCCCATTTCAACCAGTAACCCAAACGTATCTTTGTGGGCTCGACCCAAGTCGAGGACGGGACACGCATACTGGGCTTGACTATAAGAGGCCAAAACGGGGAGCGGTGGCAACGCAAGTCCAACGGGTTTCATATGCGTGTGTGGACCCGGGCTGGTAGGTAAGACGTTGTTGCATCGTGTAGGTATAAGCCGTGCATTCTCAAGTTGTATCGAGTTGCCACTTTAGGGGAGTGATACACCCCACTGTGGGGCCAGCACGGGTATCTACGAGTAGGGAGCCGATCGAAAGTGGGTAGTGGGGTACACCTAGTGGAGATAGGGGCAGACGACACCTATGTAGTCAGCTAGCGGTACGCAAGGCTATAGTTTCTGTGTGAAGCAAGTGGGATCAACCTTTAGGGTGACTGGTGCGGTGCAGTGTAGTAATGTGCGGTGCAGTGTAGTAATTATTCGTTAGTAATTAGGTGTGCCTTTACCGTTATCTTTAACGTTATCTTAAACGCTATCTTTATCTACCTAATAGTTCATAGACATTTACTTGTCTTCCAGCTTATGCCTTAGTCTAGTTATTTTGATAATAGTATTGTTAGAATTGTCATACTCCCCAGACTTTATGTCTGACCCCCTCCATTTCTATCCTTTTTCCCCCTCCAGGTCCTCAGGTTGGGCCCAGCTCTAGTGGAGTTTGATTGGATTTCTTTATCTCTCTTGGAAAGCTTGGACCGTTGAAGTAAAGTCCAGCTTGTTATCTCCTTTAATGGCTATTTGTGTAATGGGATTATGTATTTTGTTTTTATGAAGATGGATATTGTACTTGACTCTGATTTATGGTTTTATGATGTAACAAACATGTTTAATTTCCGCTGTAATAAAATGAAGTTTTAGATTTCCAAGTACTACTTATTATCTGTCTTGTTGTAATTTTTTGTTCTATATTCACTTATAACCTCCATGGAAGTTAATGCGTTCCCTTTGTGAGTGACATTAATGGACGTGGGGTGTTACACGTGGTATCAGAGCTGTGGATCCCGCGAAGGTTGTGGCCATCCAAAATTGGAAGGTCCCTAAAAATGCTGCCGAAGTGAGAAGTTTCTTAGGGTTGGCTGGCTACTATAGGAAGTTTATCAAAGACTTCGCAAAGATATCAGCTCCATTGACACGCCTAACGAAGAAGAACCTAGTTTTCGCATGGGACGTAGATTGTGATAATGCGTTCCAACGTTTGAAGAGAGCTTTGACTTCAGCCCCAGTCTTAGTACTTCCAGACGGGAGTAAGCCATTTACTGTTTATACCGACGCTTGTGGGACAGGACTAGGCGCAGTCTTAATGCAAGAGGGTAGGGTAATAGCCTATGGTGGAAGGCAGTTGAGAGCGCATGAGAAAAATTATCCTACACATGACCTAGAGTTGGCCGCTATTGTTTTCGCGCTTAAGTCTTGGCGTCATTATCTTCTTGGCGAGAAATTCAAATTATTTACTGACCACAAGTCTTTAAAGTACTTGTTCTCTCAGAAGGACTTGAACTTAAGGCAGCTAAGGTGGATGGAGTTGTTAGCATCCTACGACTTCGAGATAGCATATACCCCTGGCAAGGGTAACGTAGTGGCCGATGCCTTAAGTAGAGAAAGATTATCCTTAAGTCCTTTGTTTGTTGAGCGGCGAAGTTTAGAGTTCATCTCCATGTTTGATTTTAGACCTTCAGTTGACTTTGTACCCGGTTTGCTAGCATCCTTGGAGGTCAGACCTACGCTTTTGGGATGGATTGGCGAGGCACAGCGAGACGACCGACAGTTGGTTGAGTTAGTAGAAAAGCTCAAAGGAGGGGAGTCATCAAGTCATCTCCGTAGGTATACCCTGGATGATAAGGGTTGGTTACGTAGGGACAGTAGACTTTGTGTACCAAAAGACGATAACCTAAGGAAGACTATTCTTGACGAAGCACATCGTTCGAAGATGACCATTCATCCTGGCGGGGACAAGATGTACATGGACATGAGACGAGTTTACTTTTGGGCCGGCATGAAGAAAGATGTGGCCGAGTATGTCGCTAGATGCTTGGTGTGCCAACAAGTAAAAGCGGAGCAAAAGAAACCCGGTGGGTTGCTTCACCCATTGGAGGTTCCACTATGGAAATGGGAAAGTGTCTCGATGGATTTTGTGGATGGATTACCAAGATCAAGGAAGGGTAATACGGGGATTTAGGTTATAGTAGATAGACTTACTAAAAGCGCCCATTTCATTCCCGTGAAGAGTAAGAGGACTGCTCCATGGTTAACTTCTGTGTACGTCCGAGAGATAGTTCGTTTGCACGGTGTTCCTTCTAGCATAGTGAGCGACCGCGATCCTATTTTCACTAGCGAATTTTGGAGAAGCTTGCAAGAGGCGGTGGGGACTCAGTTATGTTTGAGCACCGCATACCATCATCAGACGGACGGCCAAACCGAGAGGGTGAATCGCATTCTAGAGGATCTTTTGAGGCTATGTATCCTAGACTTTGGGGGTACATGGGAAGAGCAACTTCCATTGGTTGAGTTCGCATATAATAACAGCTTTCAGTCCAGCGTTGGCATGGCACCTTTCGAAGCTCTTTATGGACGACATTGTCGTTCACCTACATGTTGGTGGGAATCTACGGACAAGATCTTACTTGGGCCCGATATGATTAGAGAGACTTCGGAGAAGATCGACTTGATTCGAAGGAGGATGAAAGCAGCGCAAGATAGGCAGAAATCTTATGCGGATAAGAGGAGGACAGATCTCGAGTTTGAAGTTGGGGACATGGTCTTTGTCAAAGTGTCTCCATTACGAAACGTAGTTCGCTTTGGGTCCGTTGGGAAGTTAGCACCAAGGTTCGTAGGGCCGTTTCCTATTAAGGAAAAGATTGGACAGATGGCGTATAGAGTGGAGTTGCCAGAGAGACTTAGTGGTGTACACGACGTATTCCATGTGTCACATTTGAGGAAGTGCTTGCACGAGACCGCGGAAGTGGTAGAGCCGAACTTGCTTAGAGAAGTGGAGATAGAGCGTGATGCGACGATTCGACGAGCTCCTACGCGCATTCTTGGGTCAGAGATTAAGAAGCTGAGAAATCGAGAGGTCAGACTAGTCAAAGTGCAATGGGGAGATGATGAGAGCAACGCTACTTGGGAGACAGAAGAGAAGATGCGTTCACGATACCCTTTTCTTTTTTAGGGTATGTCCTTTAATTTCTCCTTTATCGCTTATCTTGTACTTATCTTACCTTTAGAGTATCCTCTCACTAGTATCTTTGACCTTTAGTTAGGATAATCCTATGGTTGAAACATGTGTTTGAGACATGTTATGTATGATGGATGAAAAGTGGATGCAAGTGTTTGCTAGTGGTTGCTCGTGGACGCATATACACACACTATTAGGCACTAGATCGACTCAGTCACTTCATACTGCATATTGCATATAAATGGCTGTATTTAGTAAAATGGATGTATGATGATTGTTTAATCATATGGATGCTGCATTCAGATGATGATTATGCACGCATATAGAGATAATATGTAGCATTAAGGAACTTTTGCACACATAATGGATGCATGGCACTATCATGGTTTGCATTAAGGAGGTCAACTGAATCAGTGGACCGCCTGATTTTGCATTAGATAGGGACATATACACACACTGTGCATTTAAACATGAAAGCATTAGAAGTCTATAAGGACAATGGATGCCTGTGTTTGATGGTTGAGTAGATGGTTGTTTGGATGTTAGGATATACATTCTTCTTGACTTGAAGATTTCGGGGACGAAATCCTTTAAGGAGGGGAGAATGTAACACCCCGTAATTCTGTTAATATTAATATTCACAAATTAAAGAATAACTAATCTCAGACGTGAGAATTGTGGGAAACAGGTTGCGCCATTGTGTTCGTCTCGGAATTCTGGTTGAAATAGAGTCTGAATTTGTGTGAATTGGACTTCGTATGAAGAAGTTATGCCCATCGGAAGTTTCTGAAAATTCAAAACAGCTCGCAGAAAATTTAAAATTCAAACAGAAAAGTGCAGAAGCGGGCTGGGCGGGAAAATTCCCGCCCAGGCAGGTCGACTGGGGAGTCGACACTAGTGTCGACCTCCCCCCCAGGTCGACTACCATGTCGACCTGGGTGTCGACCTGGGTCTGGCGGCTAGGGTTTCTGACTGAACTGTTTTTAATTGAGTAATGACCCATTAGGGTTTCTGACCTAATCTAGTTGGCTGGGATTAGTTCTGAGTTGATTTGACAGTCTAAAATAAATCCTAACTCTATAAATACCTAGGTAGTCTCTCACCCTAATTCATAAGAAAAACAGAATAGTTACCGTCACACCGTCGCCATGAAAATCAGTGGAGCCGCCGCCAACTAAGAAGGAAGAAAACCTAATTCTCTCAACTCTAAAGCAAAGAAAAACTCTCTCTTCTTCTCTAAATTGTGAGTATGATAGTCTTAACAAGATTATTATCATTTTAATTAGGTTAAGTCATGAATGGATTATGAGTAGATGATGTGAATTGTCGTATATGTTATCATGTATGTTATTAAACCTATGCTATGTGGTGATGATATCCTATATGTTGTAAATCATGCTATGATGATGTTATGTATGTTGAAAGTTTCTAGGCTAAGTTGTGATGAATCATACATGTTAAAAAGCCATATATGCTAGTTAGTTCATATTAATTAAATCATCATGTTTGGGCTATGTTGATCTATATGACAAGTTACATATGCAAGTTAGATTGATTAGAAAAGTTATGAACATATACCATGACATCTATTATGACATCTAGAATTATGCTATGACATATGTGATACCCTATGCTAGTTCACACCATCATTATGTTGCCTAAAAACCCCATATGCAAGTTTATGTATAGATTTGGGCTATGATCATATCATGTGAATTGTGACATTTAACAAGTTGACACCTTTTGATCCTTAACATGTGTAGTTTATGCAAGTTTCACCCATATTATGATTAGATTTATTTTATTGTCTATATGTTAATTTGTCTTTGCGCTGTGTGTTAGACTATTCAAGTCTAGCCTATATTATGCGTTGAATAAGTGAACGTATAAACGTGGGGTAGGGGTAATATTAAGGATTTAATAATAAGAAGTTGGGGTGTTATTGATATGATTTTGCATTCCATGAGTGGATGACCATAATTGAGTCAATTATGGACATCAATAAAAGTGGACTTAATTAATAATTTGGATAGGGAATTATTAAAACTGGGGTAAAAGATTAAAAGTGTCAATCAATGCTTAGGACACGAGGTTGGACTCGTTTGTGACGTAAACCTGCCCGGAACCGCCTGGCAAATCCAGTGGTCACAGATGTCAGCCCAATGTGAGAGGTCCTAGGCCTAAACTAAAGCATAGCAGTTGTAAAGACACGAGGTTAGACTCTTTTATGGTGTAAGACTGCCCGGACCCGCCCGGCAAATCCAGCTGCCATAAATGCCAGTCTAATGTGAGAGGTCTTTACGAGATTATGGCCTGAATGAATTAAGAAATACTTAACCAGATAAACATGTAAGGTGGAACATAGGGGTTAAGTAGGTGCCTTGGGTGGCATGAGGAATCTAGTGGGTGCCCTTAGTGGCATGTGAAATACGATTAGTAAGACTTAACCAAACACACATGTAAAAGAACATGACTAAGAGGGTTAAATGGGATATACTAATGGTGACAAGCTTAGGTGGGTAGCTTGTGGGGGCCCATTTCAACCAGTAACCCAAACGTATCTTTGTGGGCTCGACCCAAGTCGAGGACGGGACACGCATACTGGGCTTGACTATAAGAGGCTAAAACGGGGAGCGGTGGCAACGCAAGTCCAACGGGTTTCATATGCGTGTGTGGACCCGGGCTGGTAGGTAAGACGTTGTTGCATCGTGTAGGTATAAGCCGTGCATTCTCAAGTTGTATCGGGTTGCCACTTTAGGGGAGTGATACACCCCACTGTGGGGCGAGCACGGGTATCTACGAGTAGGGAGCCGATCGAAAGTGTGTCGTGGGGTACACCTAGTGGAGATAGGGGCAGACGGCACCTATGTAGTCAGCTAGGGGTACGCAAGGCTATAGTTTCTATGTGAAGCAAGTGGGATCAACCTTTAGGGTGACTGGTGCGGTGCAGTGTAGTAATGTGCGGTGCAGTGTAGTAATTATTCGTTAGTAATTAGGTGTGCCTTTACCGTTATCTTTAACGTTATCTTAAACGCTATCTTTATCTACCTAATAGTTCATAGACATTTACTTGTCTTCCAGCTTATGCCTTAGTCTAGTTATTTTGATAATAGTATTGTTAGAATTGTCATACTCGCCAGACTTTATGTCTGACCCCCTCCATTTCTATCCTTTTTCCCCCTCCAGGTCCTCAGGTTGGGCCCAGCTCTAGTGGAGTTTGATTGGATTTCTTTATCTCTCTTGGAAAGCTTGGACCGTTGAAGTAAAGTCCAGCTTGTTATCTCCTTTAATGGCTATTTGTGTAATGGGATTATGTATTTTGTTTTATGAAGATGGATATTGTACTTGACTCTGATATATGGTTTTATGATGTAACAAACATGTTTAATTTCCGCTGTAATAAAATGAAGTTTTAGATTTCCAAGTACTACTTATTATCTGTCTTGTTGTAATTTTTCTGTTCTATATTCACTTATAACCTTCATGGAAGTTAATGCGTTCCCTTTGTGAGTAACATTAATGGACGTGGGGTATTACACGTTTGTTTACCGCAATAAATAAAGGTTGACGTTGATTAAATCAAAGTTTAAGATAAGAAAATTTTCAACATCTTTGACTATTACTGGATTAAGTCGCTCAATGTCATGAGTTTTCAGTGTCCATATATGGCCTAGCACTAAAAGCAAAAGGCGGTAGAGTTGGAAAAAAATAGTACCGTACATAGTATAACCAAATCAAAATAGCATTGCTAGCAAAGCTCAAAAGTTGTAGGCAGTTTGTCCAGCTGCAGTGAACATTCTTATCTAGATAAAGTAGTGTCCATCAGGGCTCTTGCCTGAAAATTTACATGATATAATAAAGATTGGAAAACACAGAAAAACCAATAATTTCTGAAGATTAAAATTCTAAGTATGTGGATGTTTATATGTGGTGTCATTTTTTTGTTTGTTAATGGTATGGGCATACTTTAATATGGAATTGGCAGATTATGATGCCAGTGTATTAAACAGGTAAAAGACTATGTTATTTTTAAATATGCAACATATTAAGAATGACAAAAGTGATAAACACTAAATGAATCATGAAGTTCCATAATAATTATGCGATATCCACAATTTTAATTCAGTAATCAGTAAAAAAAAGTGATGTCCATAATAGAGGATTAAAAAACATTATGTATTTACCTACAGTATGTGCCTAACAGGGAATTGCTTTGCGTAAATATCAACCATTATCTTTTGCACTTAAATTAATCATATTTTTCACATTTTATCTCATTACCAGCTTCTTACAATATAGATACGATAATATGGCTTACATTCATTAGTTTGTCACAGTTTAATTTAAACTCTTGGTGATCATTATGTTTCGGTTGTGAATGGGTTTATGTATATACATACATACATATATAACTTTGGGAACTGATAGGAAAAATATAATCTAAAACAACGAAATATACAATGAAATATTTCAAAAAATTGTATCATATTTCAATTATAATATTTTAGGACCTATTAACTTAAGTTACGATCTATCATTAATTATAAGAAAATAATATAATATATTACGCGTAAAATGACAGCACAATCAAATAGGGAGTTCTAAGCGGAAGAAATGTGATAAATTAACAGCATAAAAAACCCATGCTTAGCATATGATTTATAGCTATAATTTTATAATATTATTTTATTTATAAAAAATCATTTTGATATAGAGCATACTATTTAATCCATTTCTTAGAGCTTTATGTCAATTTTATGCACATGGAATCATCAAATGTTTGTACTGGTTTGTTAAGACCTAAAAATCCCTAATGGATAGTCAATAACACAATAGCCAAGTCATGAAAAGTTTGTAAAACATCGAACATTCCTTGTATAAAGGAAGTTTTTGTTGATGGTTTTAAATTAAAGCTCATGAAAGTGGAAAATACCCATTAGAAGAACATGGTAGTTCCTAAAGCATGGGAAAATTATCATGTTAGCACTAATCAATCCATTTAGTTGCAGAGCACCATAACATATATAAAATTATCTATATGCGACTCTAGTGCATATAAGAAAAAAAATTGCATGAGAAAAGATAAATAAGCAGAAACACAAAACATTCCATAATTTTATCCCATTCCAAACTGTATGCAAGGCACTGTAAAGAATTATATAATCTCTGTTTTTCTAATACCATATACTCATATAGGTAGTCACTTTACAACCATATTAATGCAACTGGCCACAAAACATGTTTTAGTCACACTACTTAAATCTCCAACCGGAATTTAAAAAGAAAATGCAACCTAACATATTTTGTATTTTCTGGCACAAATTGATTACTGGAGATTGAAAAATAATAATATGAAAACAACAACTACATTTAGATTATCTCATTATACCTGTCGATTGTAAGAAATATCATTCTAGTATTTTAAAAATATAATATAACATATACATGAGCATGTAAAGTATGTATCAAGAAAGTCGGTGGATGAGTAATTACCTTTATATGACAAATATCGCATAGGCACACTTAAAATAGCATCTCTTTCGGGCATATATCAGGAAAATAAAGAGGCAACAAATATCACTTAGATATACTAACTAAGCAATAATAGAGCATTCTAACGTTTCTCAAACTACATTGAAATTTCGTATCACTTAAATTAAATATATGAATGTTATAAAATGCTAATGATATTATAATTTCACATGTAAAATTCTCCAAACATCTCAAAAGTAAACTTAAGGATCCACAAAATAAAAACTTCACGTAGGAACAACATACAAACGATATTACGGGTTAAGCCAATTATACTGAAGTCAATAGGGAAAAAAAGAGCAAAAGCATGTAAGAGTAATATTCTTTTGAATATAAGCTAGAATCTTAACCCCACCGACTTGTTAAAACAAATGTAAGTATTTACATTTCTATTGTGCTGACATAACTGTATTTTCAAATTAAAAATATAAACAAATACTATATAGGATGACTCAAGCAAACAAAGAGTTTTCTAGTTTTTATGTGTTGATCAACAGAAATCATTTGAAGTTGGAAAAATCTCATTGCAGTTTATAAAGCAACAATCTCAGAAAACATTCGTAGGGAGAGTTTAAATAAGAAATTAGCTAACACAACTTAGTTGAGCGAAGAAAGAAATTTGGCAAAGACTGTTAGCACGAAATCAAGTACATGCTCATCTTGCTAATTCTAGTTTTCCAACATAAAAAGATCTCTAGCAAAATTCCATGAGAAAACTACGTTAAACCTACCTACATTAGTTAGAATTAATTAAAGATCATGTGAAGACTTTTTCTAAGTATAGTAAAATTGTTAACAAATTAAATGTAGCCAGAAACTAATTATAATTAAATCAGTTTAGAAGCAGATTATTTAGCAAATTTACTGGAAAAAGTTGAAAAAAAATTCCAACGGTAATGGGATATGAGAACACCTGTATATGCATATAAGCACAAAAATTGAATCACAACTATAGGGCGGTCATGTTTCAATTACTGCCATAGTCAAATGCAGTCAGTATGCCAGACATCTTGCTTATATGCAAATCAAGATTGAATGTATACCCAGCTTCAATGTAAAGTCTATTTGAAGCAACTATCTGAATGATCTATTTTGAAAATTAGCTTTCCTTGAACTTGTATTTAATTTAAAGACAATCAATTTCAATTAGCACGGACGTGATGATTCTTTGTTAATTTTATTTATAATAAGAGACATGAAATGGAGTCAACAGAAAATTACATCACCTATGTCTTTGGTATTTTTCTGTATTTCATTACAAAAACGTTACAAAATACGGAGATATCTATTACTTAAATGAAAATATGTCTACTGTTGCATGCATTTTAGTTTATTCTGTATCTGTTACAAATATAAATAACCTACAAATAACAGTTTATAACGTCAAGAAATAGTCATTTATAGAAATTCGTAAGTGTTTGTAACAGTAGTAAAAATTAGTGAGAAACATAGTTAAGTTATGCAAACATTAAGGGACATGGATTAACTATCCTAATAACTTTCCCAGAAAATGAGCGTAGAAGGATCAAATTTCCAAAAATGTCGACTTACTCCAAAAGAAGTCATGCAAGAACCTGCACAAAATGGTAATCCAAAAGAGCTATACATAATTTGAGTCAAGATGACATCTTAATCAACTATTAATAGCTCGCTAATAGCAAAATATAATGTTAACTTATTTAATGTGTAATAAGATAATGTTAATGACTTATTTAGTGTTAATATGTAAGCTATCGAGTATAACCTGACGTATAAGATATTGTTAATAGGTTGCAATTATACATCCCATTGTAGAGGGATATAGTGCTCACTCCTTTATAAAATGTAGAGTGTGAATAAATAGTATGCATGCAAATTGCAAAAATATTTTTTTAAACACAGCAACGGTACTAAACTCTTAATGTATTGCCATATATTTTTAGAAATTCTAATTATTTCACATACAGGAATTCCAAAATACATGTAGTGTTAGGATCTTGTAGAAATATTTAAGCCAAAACAAATAAGATTAAGCAGCAAACAACTAATGCATTAAATTCAATACAACTCAAGTGGAATGACTGCAAAGAGATAAATTCAACAACTTAAATGCATTTTGTGCTAAGTGAAAACTGAATCAATTAGTATGTTCACTCATTCAACTCAGTGTATTTGAAGCTATTATAAATTGGCAAATTGGCCAAATGCTTTTATATTTATAATCGGGAGACAGTAATGGAACACTAAATCCAATCTAATTAAATACATAGGTAACTGTAGGCCATAAGGGAGAGTACAATACGATTGAAAAGACTAATCATTTGGTTGTAACTGTTTGCTGTTGTAAAACAAAACTGTGTTTGTACAACTACACATTGACACTGAGTAGTAGCAGGATGGAGAGTCAAACGAATGACAAAATATTAAAAAAATGACAAAAGTAAACTATAGTAAAAATGACTAAAAACATTTAAAAATCACACAAAACTTCGTTAGTATGGCAACCGAATACTTCAATTAAAATGGCAACCCATGAAAAAAAAATATTGTTTGTAAATATTTGTTGTCTTCCTCATTTAAGTTTACAAAATAGAAAAATGCTACTTTTTGTATGATCAATTGATCATTGTATATATTGTATCAGTACTTGAAATTTGAATGAACCATACAAATAGAAAAATATGGTATAATGAACAAATCAAGTGGTCACAAAATAACATGAGAATTTATGTAGACATGTGAGAAGAACTTTTAAATATGAACCAAGAGAGATGATAATAAAGCAAGGGTGTGCTACTATTCACACCTGGTTTACACTTCCAGCCACCTTTCTAAATTTAATACAGATGAATATTTTTTATATTCTTTTGACCACCATATATATTTTTTCACTCAGTTATTCACCACCGTACTTCTCCAAAGAAAAACACGTACTTCTCTATAATTTCAAACCTTAACAAAAGCATATATTCTTTTGTGCCTAATAGAGATTGAAGATAAAGATAAAAAATGTTAGAACTGCTTGATTTTTATTGTTTTCTATTATGTTACGGAACATGTAAGAGTTTTATTAATGATTAGGATTTTCCATTGCATTTTATAATAATTTTTTCCGCTCTTTTGGAAATTTCAAGCTTGGAGGATATTAAACTTGATGACGTTGTAAAAGAGAATGACAATGTAAGTTTTAACTTGTAGGGTTTTTATCCGTATAATTTACGTATCTTCTTTTATAAATTGATACACTAACTTTTTTTTTCATTTGATAGATAAAGTATTTGAATGATGATAAATTAGACAATAAACATGATGGTTGTGATAATATGATGCAAAATGTTCGATCAAATGACTTAAAAGACATAAATGCATGATATGAGCGAGGATGAAAGCGTTCATGTAGAGGAAGGTGTTGGTGGCCTCTCCATTTTTAGGTTATTATTTAGACAGTGGCTAGTAAAAGAAATTTGAAATATTTTGGTGCTTTTAGTTTTGGTGACCAGAAGGGTAAATCGGGGTGCGAATAGTAACACCCTAAAGTAAATATAAATCAAATGAAGACGCAATCAAATGCAGACGTCTACCTATTCTCACTTTCTTTCCCTTCGACCAGACATAAAAATAGTGTGTGTTAAGCAACAAATTAAACATAGAGATGCGATTAACCAATTATCTGATCATCATATCGAGAATAATTTAATTAACCCAGTGACTGGTTTTAATTAAAACATGCAAACTTGCAAATGTTAAAAAAAATCATGACAAATTTTCAAGACAAACCTGAACATTAGATCAACTACATGGATTTGTTGCTTTTGAAACCAAGTCAGGCAACTGCAGCGAAGTTTTGACAGTCGAAAATACGATACTAAAGAGGGTAGAAGGGGTACCATAAACAGCAAGGGTTAGGGCGGAAGTAAAAATGAATTGTTAAGGAGTTCGATGGTCAGCGACTTATTTGATTTCTTAACTGATAGAAAGAATCCAAAATTTCAAATTGCACACTGAGAAAATTCCATTTAACTCTAGTTAAACCATAGAGAAAAAAGGAAAACCGGGTAGAATTTGAAACACTGTTGTTGTTGTTTTTTTTTTTTTGAAAACATTTTGTTGCATGGTAAGCATTCACCAAGGGTTGATGATGGACTCAAAGCGAAGGGAAAAGGCCAATAAATTAGACTAATTATTCTCAACCGACGAAGGAAAACAAATTGCGATTGTGATTCGGTAGCTGATGGAAAGGATGTGGATAAGGTATAAACAGTTAATTATCATAAATAGTTGGAGGAAATTTGTTCAGGTAGGGTTTGAGAGAGAGGAAGGAAAGAGGCGTGATACCTTGAGTAAAAATAAAAAGCGAACCAAAAAGGAGGATGAAGACATATGCGGCATACGATGGAAAAATAGGCAATTGTTGAGTTACAAATAAGCGGAGAGCTTGTGCTTCTCCATTTCTAACTCAGTAATTATAATATAGTATAGATCACATAATTCGACATTGCATCTTTTTAATCAAAATCACATAATTTTTCTTTTTAACATTGAAACTGGAGATTTGGAAGAAAACTTCATTTAAACAATGTTATTGGGACTAATTTCCAAATCTTTAATGTTTTACAACAACTATAATATAATTTTCAACATAATTGTAGGCAATATGTATAAACAATTTAAGTAAACCTACAATTTATATTATTCCTAACCATAATTCACAATTTCTAAGTTTTGACAATATTTATTAACAGATATGATAGGTGCCAATTCAATTCAATAATATTAGGAACATATCTGATGATAATATGCATATATTTTGAGATCTAATTCAAACGAGATAAATATGCTATTATAACTTTGTATGTAAATTTACCACTCACCTGAAAGCATCCAGATCTGAGATTTTGATAACCATCTAGGTCTACAATTCCCAATTTCTTATAAATCTATAAATAATCTGAAAAGGGGATACTTTAGATATAGATATGCAAGAAAATAGGAAAAGATGGGAGAATTTGATGTAGAATATCTAAGCCGTCAGTTCATGTTCTTTTCCATTTAGATCTGATAATCCCTTTCAATTCTATATGATTTACATTTGATTGATTGTATATGAATATAATTTTGATTAAGAAATTTGATTGGAAAAAAAGGGAAATGACAGAGCTTCGTTTCTTCCTACATATTTGTGTGGAAAAGAATGAGGCCTTACCCCTTTATTTATAAGAGTGGAATTAACCATGAACCGTTAGATTTATTTTTGAATAGACATCCGTTCGTTTATATTATATAATATAACAAAATTGCCCCTCAAAACATAGCCATCACTGGGTTGGTCAAAGAGGGAAAGATATATATTAATTATCCTATTTATTTATTTTCGTCCGTGTTTCATATTTCGTCCGTAACTTTTCATATGGACTCCGTTCGTGAAACTCCAAACATGAAAGTTGACCTGAATTCCGAGATGAATGCATTAGTTAAAGTTTCATGGTCAAATTCCAAAAATGTCTGGTTTTGAGAATCCAATTAAATAACTAATCTATTATCAAAATTCTGGATTGTTACATTCTTCCCCCTTAAAAGGAATTTCGTCCCAAAATTATGACACATATGCACAACCAATTTGTGTACATTCACTTTGCAACTATATGTACATGTGCATGGTGTACATAATGCATTTCAACCATAAAATATGTATGAAAGATGATTTTAAATCGGGTCCTCTATATGTATGCATTGAATTTTTTTAAAACCTTTTTGAAAAACTGATGCAAAACATTCTAAATATACTGGCAGTTCTACACGAACGTAAATTTTTAAAATTCTTTTTCATCCATAATTCTCACACAACTATGAATAGAAGTGTGAAGCAACCACTTTTGCATTTAAACCCTACCATCCAAAACGTCACGCAATCTAATCGTTCCCTTTTTTTGATTTCTCCTAAATCGAAAAAAGGAAGTTAAAGCGAAGTATTTCAACATTTCCTTACAAGATAACACTGATTTTGTATCAGACGAATCCGTCGCAGATCTGTCGCTAAACATGTATTAGCGACGAGTTTGTGACAGATAGCACTGGTCGGTAAATTTCACGTCGGTATTTTAGTGGTCATTTTGCAAGGAAATTAACGTCAATTCTACGACACTTTGCCGTCATTTGTCAATATATTTAAACTTAATTTTAAAATTTTTTACCGACATTTAAACGATGGATATTTTTGTAATATATATTTAAAAAAAATCCATCGGAGATCCCTTGCTATACAGCAAGGGATTAGAAACAAATATTTTCAACTTTTGCTTACCACTCATATTCCCTTTCTATTCCGTCGGTAAATGCTACTAAAATAAAATACTAATTTACAACTAACGGACGCCCCAGTTAATTAGGATACTTAGTAATATGAACTCAAAAATAACACCATTCATAATCAAATAACGACATAGAATATCAATTAACATACAAGCACAATACATAATTAAGTTGCTAAATTCAATACATAATCAATACTTTCATAACAATTATGGAATAACAAAAGATAATGTATATTTCACAATAAAATTATACAAATACCAAATTAAAAAACAAGAACAACACACAGGAGCACCAAAATTGATGTAACGTCCCAGATTTTTCTGCCATTTAAATTAAGATATTTAAATATGTTTTATATAATATATGGGAAATATAATGGATTTTGTATCAAATTTATTCTGTAAAATGGAGTTCAGACATATAAATCTATATTATAATTAAAACGAGCCTGTAATAATGAGGTAGTTCAAAATTTTGAGTTCTGAACTTTAATTAAATATTCAGGATCCGATATAAGTCGAAATTTTGTGAAACAAGAACCGTTTCAATCTATTTGATTATATTTGTCTAATGAAAGACAGAAATGGAGATTTCATATTATAGACTGTGGGTTATGTCCAATTCAAATTTTCAAATAGTCGCTATGGGATTTCGTTAATAAACGATAGCGTTTATTTAATAAATAAAAAGGAATTCCTATGTATTTGGATATTGTTTAAACCGAATTTATGAATATTGAGTTTAAAATATATATATTGGTTATTCCGTTTGGATATATATATATATGAAATAATAATTTATTTTTATTTAAATGGAGTTGTTTTGAATTTAATTTTATATTTATCGATATTATAGGCCTTAAAAATGTTTTCTTTTCAAACGACCTCCGTTTCTGACGAAACAAGTTTTATTTGAATACGAATAATTAATTATTGCTAGATTTTCGGTTTGGAGCACAATGAAGTTGTTTTGTATGTGTGGGAAATTTGAAAGACGAATCAGAGAATAAATTGAGATCTTTATATAGCGCTGTTTTTGCAAACGAAGCTCGTTTTCAACGAAATTAGTTTCATTAGGACCGTAATGTCAAATTATACCATAACGTCCATTTTCGTTATTTTTAGAATTCGTGTGTTTCGGTGCAATATTTAACAGACGACATTAAATAGCGTTAAACATTTACTTAACCATACCCTAAATTATAATTAAAAAAATAGGAAGCTTCATACCCAAGCGAAACGCAGCCTTTGTTTAAGAAATTTTCAACTCCTGCTTACCTATCTAAATATGTACTACGCCAGTTATATATGAAAATGTGAAGGCAAAGAAAATTTTAAACACTGCAATCTATCTCTTCTATATATCACAACTATCCTAGAGCTATGAAACGAGAGGACTCAACTCACCTGCTAATGAAAGAAATATCGACGCGGCTACCTACCCCTACCCTTTTTCTTTTCTTGTCTGTCTTTCAGGAGATAAAACAGCACATGCAAATCGTAATGCAGCTATGTATATATGTTGCGTTTGTCCTATTATGAGCAAAGCAGGCCCTATGTATTTAAATTGATAACACAACACCCTTCGGCTGACCCATTGAATTGTAATTTCAGCTTTCCAAAAATATCAGCTACCCTGTATGTATAATGTATTGCAGCTACCTACTGATGCATGAAATGAAATATCGCTACTGTCTTCACCTGCCATTTGAAGCAATGCTCAGCTATTCCACAGGCTTTGAAATAGATTTAGAGGTCTACGTGTATGAATGATTTAACGCTGTTGCTATCCGCTTCATATATCTCCTATAAATATGTATATCCATCGTTATTTTTCTTTCAGCAAAACGCCTCTGTTTCATTTTAATTCCAGCAAAGGAGAAGGGTAAACTTCCACTCACTAAGTGATTCAAAACATCCCAAACCGTGTATCATTATCCAATGGCCTAAGCTAGGAAATAGGGGAGGGGAGGCGAGCTTGGTGGAGATCAAGCACGTTAAGATGGGGGACTGAGTTCGAACTGGAAGGAGAGGGGAGGAGCAGCGGGATGACATGCGCATGGACTGGAGGAAGCATGCACGGTGGTGTAGTTGCGTTCGAAGGCAACAACTAATGGAGTGATGGATGGAGTGTTTGGACAGTGGGGAAGTTCCACTGTTTCATGTGGGAATGAATTATATGGAGCTTATTGGAATTTAATGATATAATATTTCCATATTTAATTAATTATGGAGATATGCATGGTGATTTCGTTACCTGTTTTATGCAAGGAATGAATGGAAAGAAATGGAAGGAATATTAATGAATAGGGGATATTGGAAATGTTTGTCATTTAATTAGTTGCCATGTTTCATGAAGAAAAGAAACAGAAGGAGACTAAAATTGCAAAAGGGATTGATTGATGGAGAAAAGGAAAATTATCAATCAATCATATGCCAATTAATTAATGGGATATTTGTTTTTCCATAAATTGATTTATTTTTCAAAAATCAATTGTCTCATCCCAAGTAATCTTTTCTCTATTTAAAGAGAGACATAGAGAATGCTATGTAGTGAGAGATCATTGTATTCTTCATTTCTTTTGCTCTACATTAAAAAACTCTGTAATCTCTTGAATATATTAATAAAATCTCTTCCCCATTGAAGTGGACGTACACTATCTCGTGATAGTGGAACCACTATAAATTTGTGTGTTCTTTGTTGCATTTTTTTCTGTGATCTGAGATTTATATTCATTTCAAGCTGTTTGTTCTATCACATCATTGCTGATCCTATTGAGGTTTTTCCGCTGAAAGGGATTGATCACCCCTTACAATTGGTATCAGAGCGAAATTCACAAAGAAAATGTTTGGTAGAATGGCAGGAGGAGATTAAAACAATAAAAATAATACGTCAGTGCCAATAGTTGCTCCATACGTCAGGGGCTCCTATGTGGCATCAGGATCATAGTTGATGATAGAGAAGTGGAATGGCGAAGGAGATTTTAAAAAGTGGCAGTGGATGATGAAAGCAGTTTTGAGAAGAAATCGCGTTCTTCGAGTAGTATTTGATACAGAGACATTGCCTGCTGATATTTCATCAGTAGAATTAGAAGAGATGGAAGAATGGGCCTTTACTACTCTTCAGCTTGCTATGGGAAAGAATGTAATTTCTGAAATCAGTCAGGAGACAACGGCTAGAGGCATTTGGAAGAAGTTGGAGGACCTCTACATGAAGAAATCCCTAACCAACCGCCTGATCCTATTGAAGACTTTCTTCACTTGTAAGATGAAGGAAGGTTCTTCAATTAAGACACACCTAAGTGTGTTTGATGACCTGTTGATGAAGATGAAGTCTGTTGAGTTGAAGATTGATGAAGAACAAAAAGCAATGGTTCTGTTGTGTTCGCTTCCAGAGCGATACACTGGTTTCGCTAACAGCCTTATCTATGGTAGAGACACATTGAAATTAGATGATGTGAAGACAGGTTTGCTCAGTGAAGAGTTGAGAGATCAGATGAAAGAGTTTGGTGTTGGTGATAGCAGTGGAGGAAGTAGTAGCTCAGGCTTATTTGCAGAGAGAGGAAGAGCAGAGAAGAAAGTGAAGGGGGTGTTCCAATTCTAGGAAGCCTAATTCGCGGAGTAAGTCTAAAGATGGAAAGTGCTATAATTGTAAGAAACCAGGCCATTGGAGAAGAGACTGTCCAGATTTGGAGAAGAAGACTGATGGTTCTTCATCTATTGCGATGGAGAAAGGCGGTAGCGACTTATTGACAGCGGTTGTATCAGATGTTGCAGACCACTGGATTCTAGATTCTGGAGCATCATTTCACATGACTCCTAATAAGGATTATTTTTCTTCCTTTGATGCCAAAGAAGGAAGTTCTATCCTTATGGGGAACGATGCTACATGCAAGTCTATGGGAGTTGGTTCAGTTCGCATTCACATGTATGATGGGATTGTTCGCACACTTTCAAATGTTCGCTATGTCCCAGGTCTTCGGAAGTCATTGATGTCATTAGGCCAATTGGCATCATTGGGATGCAAAATAACCATTGTCAAAGATGGTTTGAGAGTTTCTAGAGAGGCACTTGTATTGATGAAGGGTGTTATGGTGCAAAATGTGTATTTGCTAATGGGTACCATTGTCCATGGAGAATCATGTGTTGGAGTCGATAGTTCTAAAAGTTTGGATGCTACCAAGCTTTGGCATATGAGATTAGGTCATACTTCGGAGAACAACTTAGAGTTGCTTTGTAAGAAGAAAAAGATCAAAGGAGAAATCTTCAACAAGTTGGACTTTTGCAAGGAGTGTGTATTGGCAAAGCAAACCAGAGTTTCTTTTGGCGATGGCATGCATACTTCTAAGAGGGTACTTGATTATGTGCATTCAGATGTTTGGGGCCATACTCTACAGCTTCTATTGGTGGAGCTTATTATTTTGTTTCCTTCATTGATGACTACACGCGCAAGGTTTGGGTGTATGTAATGAAAGCTAAGTCGGAAGTATTTGAGAAGTTTAAGGTTTGGTTAGCTCTTGTTGAAAACCAAACAGGAAGGAAATTGATGATTCTTAGATCCGACAATGGTGGCGAATATGTCTCTAAAGAGTTCCTCGCCTACAGCAGACAGCGTGGTATTAGAAGACATTTTACTACACCTGGTGATCCGCAATCCAATGGGTTTGCTGAGAGAATGAATAGGACTCTACTTGAAAAGGCCCGTTGCTTGATATTGACTGCGGGTATGTCTAAGGGTTTTTGGGCTGAGGCTATTTCGACTGCAGCACATATTATTAATCGGATTCTGTGCTCAGCCATTGATGGGAAGATTCCAGAGGAGGTATGGAGAGGTAAAAACACTTTATTAAGTTATTTTCGTATATTTGGATGTCCAGTTTATGTTCACAATACAGGACATGACAAGTTGGAGCCTAGGGCCTCCAAATGTGTTTTTCTTGGTTATACAGATGGCATAAAAGATATAGAATTTGGAATCCAATCACGAAGAAAGTTATACATTCCAGACATGTGACTTTTGATGAGTCAGCAATGTTCAAACCTTTGGAAGGTTTATCAGAGGGTTCAGACTCAGTTGATGAGAAGCCTGAAAAGACCGAGATTCCCAGTTTTCAACCCCAAAGTAGAGCTATCACTATTGATAATAGTGACGGAGCAGTTGAAGATACATCACATGATAGTCCACATATTTTCTCTAGTAGTGATGGTGATGGTCATGAAGCTAGAGATGATTCAGCTCAAGGTGGATTTCAAGGTAGAGCTGAAGGAGAGTCAGGCGATATAGTCATTCGGGCTAGTCAGAGACCAAAGAGAGCACCAATTAGATATGGAGATTGACAGTATGCAAATTTGAGCCTTGATGATCAATTTGAGTACGCTTTACACGTAATTCAAGATGAACCATTGAGCCTTGAAGAAGCCAAGTAGTCGAGTGACAACTCGAAGTGGAATTGCGCTATGGAAGAGGAGATACAGTCTTTGCAAAAGAACAAGACTTGGGATTTGGTACCACTACCTCAAGGAAGCCGAGTCATAGGTTGCAAGTGGGTGTTCAAGGTAAAAGATGATGGTAGATACAAGGCAAGATTAGTAGCCAAAGGGTTTTCACAAAGAAAGGGGCTAGAGTATGATGAAATATTTGCTCCAGTTGTTAGAAATATTTCAATTCGAATCCTACTTGCAATAGTTGCCGCTTACGATTTGGAGTTAGAACAACTTGATGTGAAGACCGCTTTCTTGCATGGTGACTTGGAGCAAACCATTTACATGAAGCAGCCAGAAGGATTTATTGTAGATGGAAAGTCAGATTGGGTACGCAAGTTGAAGAAATCTCTTTATGGTCTAAAACAGTCGCCTAGACAATGGTACAAAAGGTTTGATTCTTTTATGCTTTCACATGGTTTTAATCGTAGTACTAAAGATGCATGTATTTATCTTAAGCATTTAAAGAATAATAATTTGGTGTATTTACTTTTGTATGTGGATGATATGTTGATTGCTTCCAAGGATAAAGCTGAAATTAATGCATTAAAATTGAAAGTAAAAGCGAAATTCGATATGAAAGACCTTGGAGAAGCAAAGAAAATTTTGGGGATGGAAATTCAAAGAGATAGAAAGCTTGGACTTTTGAGACTTACTCAAAAAGAATATATTCAAAAGGTGCTTGCTCGGTTTAGCATGGATGGTGCAAAGGCTATCAGTACACCCATGCCTTCGCATATACAGCTTTCTAATCAGGGCTCCCCGATCTCAGAAAAGGACAAGGCCTATATGAAGAAGGTGCCTTATGCTAGTGCAATAGGTAGCTTGATGTATGCTATGGTGTGCACTAGACCTGACATTGCTCAAGCTGTTGGATTAGATAGTAGATACACGGAAAATCCAGGAAAATCGCATTGGGAGGCAGTGAAGTACATTGTTAGATATCTTAGAGGAACATCAGATTATGGGATTGTTTTTTGCGGCAGAAATAAGTATTTCAACTTGGTTGGATTCTGTGATTCAGACTATGCCGGAGATAGAGATAGAAGGAAGTCAACCTCAGGCTATGTGTTCACACTTGGAGGAACAGCTATTAGTTAGAGAGCGAGGTTGCAGACTATAGTTGCTTTGTCTACTACAGAGGTAGAGTTGATAGTTGCAGTTGAGGCAGCTAAGGAGGCACTTTATTTGAAGAAGTTATTGTGTGATTTGGGCTTCATGCAAGATGCTTGTTTGGTGAATTGTGACAGTTAAAGTGCAATTCATTTAGCTGAAAATCTGGCTTTCAGTTCTAGAACAAAGCATATAGAGGTAAGAGAGTCTTTCCTTATCTCTATGAATGAGGAGAAGTTAGTTCGTCTTTAGAAGATTCACACAAATGAAAATGCAGCAGACATGTTTATGAAGGCATTACCTGCTACTAAGTTCGAGCATTGCTCGAACTTGATTCACTTGATGAAGTGCTAGGTGCCACATGGTGGCACAATGGGAAAGAGAGTGACTTGGTTGAAGTCAATAGAAGATGTGGTAATCTTCTTGTATGAAGAGATAGGAGTTGGTTGCACAATGTCTACCTTGTTTATTGAATGCTTCCAACACTTTGTTGGTGGGCGGTGGCCTTGCCGGAGTTCACTGACAAAGTGCAATGAGGGGTGGCTTTAGCAGGAACTCATTGAGAAGCATTCACATTGGAGTCTCTAGGTTGCATGAGATATTGTATCAAGGTGAAGATTATTGGAATTTAATGATACAATATTTCCATATCTAATTAATTATGAAGATATGCATGGTGATTTCGTTACCTGTTTTGTGCAAGGAATGAATGGAAAGAAATGGAAGGAATATTAATGAATAAGGGATATCGGAAATGTTTGTCATTTAGTTGGTTGCCATGTTTCATGAAGAAAAGAAACGGAAAGAGACTAAAATTGCAAAAGGGATTGATTGATGGAGAAAAGGGAAATTATCAATCAATCATATGCCAATTAATTAATGGGATATTTGTTTTTCCATAAATTGATTTATTTTACATAAATCAATTGTCTCATCCCCAAGTAATCTTTTCTTTATTTAAAGAGAGACATAGAGAATGCTATGTAGTGAGAGATCATTGTATTCTTCATTTCTTTTGCTCTACATTAAAAAACTTTGTAATCTCTTGAATATATTAATAAAATCTCCTCCCCATTGAAGTGGACGTACACTATCTCGTGATAGTGGAACCATTATAAATTTGTGTGTTCTCTGTTGCATTTTTTTCTATGATCTGAGATTTATATTCATTTCAAGCTGTTTGTTCTATCACATCACTGCTGATTCTATCGAGGTTTTTCAGCTGAAAGGGATTGATCACCCCTTACAGCTGACCTGGGGTAGTTTGTGCGTTGTGCATGCATGAAATGGCGTTCTAAAGCTTTGAAGGGAAGTGATGAGTGTGCATGCGGAAATTTGCAAGAGTACAACAGGCTCACAAAGACATGGGCAGTTTGGTTGCCAATGTGAACAGTAGTAGCATAGGTGGAGGAATCATGGGTTAGTCTGAAGACAAAAGATGAGGTGAGGACAACTATTTTCGAAACCATAACAGAATGAAAAAAAGGAAAAAAAGGTATAAAATGAAAAAGAAACAGTTAGAAGAGAGAGTATCTGCGTGGAGAAGAAAGCTGTAGTGGACGGGTGGCTGCGCATGGAAATTATGGGCCTTGGGCCATTTGAAAGGGATCAATTCTTCTTTACCAAACTCTGGTGTTCCCGTGTGCCCGACAAATCACCACCACACATCAATCGCACATATTATTAATAATCTAATGAATGGGTCCTACAATCCACTCAAAACCATTAGATTTTGTGCAAATCAATGGATAAGATTGATCCGACACATGGGAACACCAGAGTTGGGCACATAAGAATTCATCCCCATTTGAAACATGCAAAAGGATACACTGGCAACGTGGCGGAGAAGATTAGGATATGCCTAATCAATCTTTGCGGGCTTAATCCAAGTTATCAATGTGAGTCAGAATTTTAGCACTATATTATATATAATAATAACAACATGGCTTGAATAATTTAAGCATGCCTTATGTACAGATAACCGTGGCCTATATTACACATTAATTAAGGTTTTAAATTATGCCTAGTTACACTTAATCATGCCAATCACCATCATTATTTCAAATCTTGCAAATATCGCCCGAGATCTCCTCCGATATCTCGTTTTGGTCTCCTTCCGAAATGAAACAACAAATATCACTCTAAATCTCCTTTCGAATATATTGCCCGAGATATTGCAATATCGAATGATATATCGACCGAGATGAAATACTGGAATATCATCTGAGATCTTAGTTTTTTTGGTTAAAATTTAAATTTGTGCCTAAACTAGAACTATAATTAAAAAACTCAAATCTAGCCATATCAATCTTTTGTTATTTTATATTTTGCATGTGTAACAACTCAGATTTTTGAGGGGGTTGTAATAGCTCAGAAAGTTTTGGCGTTTAAAAATTAAATTAAATCAAGATTTAATCGTTAGAATTAAATGTCTGTATTTGGGATTTGGGCGTCGATCCATTTTTGAGTGTAGTATTTACTTTTAAGATGAAAATGATTTTGTAACCTCGATGTAAACATTTTGCCAAAAGTTAACGTTATTAACAAAAACCTAGTTTGGAACCCATGCTTCGCACACGGGTCAGTGTTGAAAGTAGTGTGAATTTAAATTCATTTGTTAGATTTTTACGGTATTAATAATGGTATATGCATTTGAAAATATTTGTTTAAAGTGGGTTTCCCACTTGCTGAACTTGGTTGTAATTTGTTGACACATGTTCAAATTGTCCTGATTGTTCTCGACGCTTCCTCTCTCCTCCCTATATTTGAAATAGTCGTGAGTTTATTAGGGGAGATCACTTTTGGGGTTCCTCCACAAAAAGAAATTCACTTTTCCCCAAATTTGATTCTTCCAAAATTAAGCTTCCCAATTTCGGAACCCTTGGCCGCCATGTATCCTCAATCGCTCCTCCTTCGTTTTGTATCCTTCCAACCATCCCTCTAGCTTCCGCCTATTCTCCTCCTTGCACCCAAAGTCGTTGGCTTTACCCCGTACAGCCCTATATGATAATTGTTATGAGTATCATATTGATTTATATATGATACTCTGGTTTGATTTTACTATCATATTGATTAATATATGATAATTCTTATGAGTATCGTATTGATTTTATATATGATACTCTGATTTGATTTATTTTATCATATTGCTTTTATATATGATAAATTCTATAAAGATTTTATTGACTTGATTCATTTTTATCATGTTGATTTACATATGATAACTGTTTAGAGCATCACATTGATTTATATGTGATACTCTAACTTGATTTATAAATATCATATTGTATATGCTATTTTGTTATGAGTATCATATTGATTTACATATGATACTCTGATTTGATCATATTGCTTTTACATATGATAAATGCCATGATGATTTTATTGGTTACCATAAGATATTTATTATAAATATCATATTGTTTTGTATATGTTATTTTGTTATGGGTATTGTATTAATTTATATATGATACTTTGTTTTGGGTTATTTTATCATATTGTTTTTATATATGATAAATGACATAAGGATTTTATTGGGTTTTGATACTTTGACTTAATTATTACTTGTATCCTATTAATTTAAAAATGAGATTAGTTGGATTATACCTGACACTCTTTGTTGATTTATTTTATCATATGTTTTTCACATATGAGGAATATTTTGAAGATTATATCGACTAATATATGATACTCTCACTAGATTGGTTATTAAATGATATTTAAGATGAATATCATATCGTCTTATATACGGTAAATGTTGTGAATATCATATTGGTTGATATATGATATCCTGTCTAATTTTATCATATTTTCTTAAGTTTTTATTAATGGAATCATATTGATTTTTGTACGTTACCTTCATATTACGGGGAGTGAGTATCCTAATATATGTATTTGGGAAAAATTGAAATTTTTGCAAAAGTCAGTAATCAAAGTTGAAAATTTCCTGTTAGACAATCTAATTAAATAAGGGAAGAAATTAAGAGGCGGCACCGGAGTTTTGGAATGTTGTAAATTGCGGGGACGCAATTTCTTTAAGTGGGTGAGTCTGTAACAAGCCGGATTTTTGAAAGGGGGTTGTAATAGCTCAGCAAGTTTTGGCGTTTAAAAAATAAATTAAATTAAGATTTAATCGTTGGAATTAAATGTTTGTATTTGGGATTTGGGCGTCGATCCATTTTTCAGTGTAGTATTTACTCTTAAGATGAAAATGATTTTGTAACCTCGATGTAAACATTTTGCCAAAAGTTAACGTTATTAACAAAAACCTAGTTTGGAACCCATGCTTCGGACACAGGTCAGTGTTGAAAGTAGTGTGAATTTAAATCCATTTGTTAGATTTTTACGGTATTAATAATGGTATATGCATTTGAAAATATTTGTTTAAAGTGGGTTTCCCACTTGCTGAACTTGGTTGTAATTTGTTGACACATGTTCAAATTGTCCTGATTGTTCTCGACGCTTCCTCTCTCCTCCCTATATTTGAAATAGTCGTGAGTTTATTAGGGGAGATCACTTTTGGGGTTCCTCCACAAAAAGAAATTCACTTTTCCCCAAATTTGATTCTTCCAAAATTAAGCTTCCCAATTTCGGAACCCTTGGCCGCCATGTATCCTCAATCGCTCCTCCTTCGTTTTGTATCCTTCCAACCATCCCTCTAGCTTCCGCCTATTCTCCTCCTTGCACCCAAAGTCGTTGGCTTTACCCCGTACAGCCCTATATGATAATTGTTATGAGTATCATATTGATTTATATATGATACTCTGGTTTGATTTTACTATCATATTGATTAATATATGATAATTCTTATGAGTATCGTATTGATTTTATATATGATACTCTGATTTGATTTATTTTATCATATTGCTTTTATATATGATAAATTCTATAAAGATTTTATTGACTTGATTCATTTTTATCATGTTGATTTACATATGATAACTGTTTAGAGCATCACATTGATTTATATGTGATACTCTAACTTGATTTATAAATATCATATTGTATATGCTATTTTGTTATGAGTATCATATTGATTTACATATGATACTCTGATTTGATCATATTGCTTTTACATATGATAAATGCCATGATGATTTTATTGGTTACCATAAGATATTTATTATAAATATCATATTGTTTTGTATATGTTATTTTGTTATGGGTATTGTATTAATTTATATATGATACTTTGTTTTGGGTTATTTTATCATATTGTTTTTATATATGATAAATGACATAAGGATTTTATTGGGTTTTGATACTTTGACTTAATTATTACTTGTATCCTATTAATTTAAAAATGAGATTAGTTGGATTATACCTGACACTCTTTGTTGATTTATTTTATCATATGTTTTTCACATATGAGGAATATTTTGAAGATTATATCGACTAATATATGATACTCTCACTAGATTGGTTATTAAATGATATTTAAGATGAATATCATATCGTCTTATATACGGTAAATGTTGTGAATATCATATTGGTTGATATATGATATCCTGTCTAATTTTATCATATTTTCTTAAGTTTTTATTAATGGAATCATATTGATTTTTGTACGTTACCTTCATATTACGGGGAGTGAGTATCCTAATATATGTATTTGGGAAAAAATTGAAATTTTTGCAAAAGTCAGTAATCAAAGTTGAAAATTTCCTGTTAGACAATCTAATTAAATAAGGGAAGAAATTAAGAGGCGGCACCGGAGTTTTGGAATGTTGTAAATTGCGGGGACGCAATTTCTTTAAGTGGGTGAGTCTGTAACAAGCCGGATTTTTGAAAGGGGGTTGTAATAGCTCAGCAAGTTTTGGCGTTTAAAAAATAAATTAAATTAAGATTTAATCGTTGGAATTAAATGTTTGTATTTGGGATTTGGGCGTCGATCCATTTTTCAGTGTAGTATTTACTCTTAAGATGAAAATGATTTTGTAACCTCGATGTAAACATTTTGCCAAAAGTTAACGTTATTAACAAAAACCTAGTTTGGAACCCATGCTTCGGACACGGGTCAGTGTTGAAAGTAGTGTGAATTTAAATCCATTTGTTAGATTTTTACGGTATTAATAATGGTATATGCATTTGAAAATATTTGTTTAAAGTGGGTTTCCCACTTGCTGAACTTGGTTGTAATTTGTTGACACATGTTCAAATTGTCCTGATTGTTCTCGACGCTTCCTCTCTCCTCCCTATATTTGAAATAGTCGTGAGTTTATTAGGGGAGATCACTTTTGGGGTTCCTCCACAAAAAGAAATTCACTTTTCCCCAAATTTGATTCTTCCAAAATTAAGCTTCCCAATTTCGGAACCCTTGGCCGCCATGTATCCTCAATCGCTCCTCCTTCGTTTTGTATCCTTCCAACCATCCCTCTAGCTTCCGCCTATTCTCCTCCTTGCACCCAAAGTCGTTGGCTTTACCCCGTACAGCCCTATATGATAATTGTTATGAGTATCATATTGATTTATATATGATACTCTGGTTTGATTTTACTATCATATTGATTAATATATGATAATTCTTATGAGTATCGTATTGATTTTATATATGATACTCTGATTTGATTTATTTTATCATATTGCTTTTATATATGATAAATTCTATAAAGATTTTATTGACTTGATTCATTTTTATCATGTTGATTTACATATGATAACTGTTTAGAGCATCACATTGATTTATATGTGATACTCTAACTTGATTTATAAATATCATATTGTATATGCTATTTTGTTATGAGTATCATATTGATTTACATATGATACTCTGATTTGATCATATTGCTTTTACATATGATAAATGCCATGATGATTTTATTGGTTACCATAAGATATTTATTATAAATATCATATTGTTTTGTATATGTTATTTTGTTATGGGTATTGTATTAATTTATATATGATACTTTGTTTTGGGTTATTTTATCATATTGTTTTTATATATGATAAATGACATAAGGATTTTATTGGGTTTTGATACTTTGACTTAATTATTACTTGTATCCTATTAATTTAAAAATGAGATTAGTTGGATTATACCTGACACTCTTTGTTGATTTATTTTATCATATGTTTTTCACATATGAGGAATATTTTGAAGATTATATCGACTAATATATGATACTCTCACTAGATTGGTTATTAAATGATATTTAAGATGAATATCATATCGTCTTATATACGGTAAATGTTGTGAATATCATATTGGTTGATATATGATATCCTGTCTAATTTTATCATATTTTCTTAAGTTTTTATTAATGGAATCATATTGATTTTTGTACGTTACCTTCATATTACGGGGAGTGAGTATCCTAATATATGTATTTGGGAAAAAATTGAAATTTTTGCAAAAGTCAGTAATCAAAGTTGAAAATTTCCTGTTAGACAATCTAATTAAATAAGGGAAGAAATTAAGAGGCGGCACCGGAGTTTTGGAATGTTGTAAATTGCGGGGACGCAATTTCTTTAAGTGGGTGAGTCTGTAACAAGTCGGATTTTTGAAAGGGAGTTGTAATAGCTCAGCAAGTTTTGGCGTTTAAAAAATAAATTAAATTAAGATTTAATCGTTGGAATTAAATGTTTGTATTTGGGATTTGGGCGTCGATCCATTTTTCAGTGTAGTATTTACTCTTAAGATGAAAATGATTTTGTAACCTCGATGTAAACATTTTGCCAAAAGTTAACGTTATTAACAAAAACCTAGTTTGGAACCCATGCTTCGGACACGGGTCAGTGTTGAAAGTAGTGTGAATTTAAATCCATTTGTTAGATTTTTACGGTATTAATAATGGTATATGCATTTGAAAATATTTCTTTAAAGTGGGTTTCCCACTTGCTGAACTTGGTTGTAATTTGTTGAACCTGTTCAAATTGTCCTGATTATTCTCGATGCTTCCTCTCTCCTCTTTATATTTGAAATAGCTATGAGTTTATTGGGGGAGATCACTTTTGGGGTTCCTCCACAAAAAGAAATTCACTTTTCCTTAAATTTGATTCTTCCAAAATTAAGCTTCCCAATTTCGGAACCCTTGGCCGCCATGTATCCTCAATCGCTCCTCCTTTGTTCTGTATCCTTCCAACCATCCCTCTAGCTTCCGCCTATTCTCCTCCTTGCACCCAAAGCCGTTGGCTTTACCCCGTACAGCACCTCGTCACAAGGGCTGTCAACGGGTACACGAAAAATCCAATATCCGTCCGCATCCATATCCGAAAATATCAAATATATCCGATATCCGAAAAGCGGATACGGATATCCGATTTTCGAAATTTTTTCCGGATACGGATACAGTAATAGCAATATCCGTATCCGAAAAATATCCGTTTGATTTCCAGTTACATACACCTTAATAAATTACAATGGAGAACATGAACAACCAGTTCCTATTTGCAATCAACCCTATCCCTATTTTACAACCCGACCCGCATTTCAAGTAAAACAAACCCTAGGGTGCTTTTCCACTTTCCAGTTTTCTTTTCATTCTAGTCGCCTTCGTTGTTTTCTTCTTCGTTCATTTTCTCAAATCAATTTCTCCATTCCAAAACCCTAATCCTTATTCTCCATTAAAAAAAATCCGTCGACGTCATCGCTTGCCTCGATTTTCTTCACCTACTTTCGCGCCGCTTATGGTTTGCAGTACAAGATCAAGTCCACGTTCGTCCATGGTTTTCTGTCTAAGTGGGAGCCTCGATTTTGCGGTCCAAGTCCGTGCCTCGATTTTACCTGCCTCAGCCTTGCCGTTCATCTTCCTTGAGTTTGTTGTCCAGTGTTGCCTCTATTTTGCCATTATCTATTAGTTGCTTACTGTTGTTGTCAATTAGGTATATTTTTAATAATTATTTTTTAGTTTACTACATGTGTTTGAATTTGTAGAATGTATTAACTTAAATCTACGCTAGTTAAAATTTTAGATCTATTTCTTATTTCATATTTTTAAATCTGTGAATTTTTGAAACTGCAATTTAAATCTATTTCATATTTTTAAAACTGCAGTTAGGTATATTGAAATTGCAATTAGGTATATTGAAACTGCAATTCAAATCTATTTCATATTTTTAAATCGGCAATTAGGTATATTACTGCAATTAGGTATATTGAGAATGCAAGCAAGCTTGTTGTTTGTTTGAGAATGCAAGCAAGCGTGCAACAACAATGTTGCTAGCTTGCTGTTAAACAACAAGCTTGCTGTTTGCTTGAGAACGAAAGCAAGCTTGCAACAGCAATGTTGCAAGCATGCTGTTAAACACCAAGCTTGCTTGAGCTTGTTGTTGCGAGCAAGCTTGCTATTGCAAGCTTCTTCCAAGCTTGCTATTGCAAGCTTCTTTCAGGTTGTTTTGTTAGTTCATTTGTTTTTTTAAATGAATATCAATATCATTATCAGTTCATCTATTATTTTTTTATAGGTTAAAGAAAAAGTTTACTAGTCAAATAAGGAGTACTTTTCAAGTTGAAACGAAGGGCAAAGCACTCTTAACTCTTTGATTTATGCCACGTGTTGAAAAAATGATGTATTTGTAATTTGGTATTGTGTAATATTTTAATTCATGTGCTATTTGTATTTTATTTTGTGGTATTGATTATAATTTAAACATGAAAGTTGTGTTTGTGTCATTGATGTTTGTACGGAATTTGTGTAATTGTTGTTTTATTTTCTAATGTTAATTAGATGTATCTAGCCATTTTAAATATCTGTTGCTAGATTTCACAGTTGGTTTTGTTGTATATAACGTTCTTGTATATAATAGTTGTATGATTTTTATTTGATGATAACAAAACAAATGTATATTATTTTAAATGTGTTTGTAATTGTACTGTTTCACTACATCACAGAAAAAATATAATATTTATATTTAAATTGAATACTACTACACATGAATTTAAATATTCAAACAGTATTTTATTTAAATATAATATTTTATTTCAACAGTACAAATCCATAACTCCACTATTCGTACATTTCACTGTCATAAAATTCAACTGTACAAATTCATATTTACAATGTTTTCTCACTACAACACTCTGAATTCACGTAGTTACATTTCACTCAGTTATATATTAACTTTCATGTACAGACACATATACACATAATTGTGTGTGCACACATACACACATACACACATACATACATATATATATATATGTGTGTGTGAGTGTGTGTGTGTGTGTGTGTGTGTTTTGTTGACATGCAAGAAATATAGAGTTGTCATGGCTGCTTAATAACGCACATCAATACAACATGGACAAAGCAGTAATACATGGATGTGCAACTGCACTTATTTTTATACGCATTGAAGGAAAGCAGGTTGAGCAATGATAGAGCACAAGGAACAACAGCTTTCTAAAGGGTCAAGCATTTCAGCACAAATGCCATGTATGCACAAGCAAAGTGATCAAACATGAGAGCAAAAATATCATGTATAGACAGTACAAGTGAAAGGCAGCTGAAATTACATATATCACAAACTATGGTGAAACAAGCACAAGAAGGAAAACACAAGTGTTCATAGCCGAATACATATATACACAATAAAGTGCAAATGGATGTAGCAAACAAGGATTCGCAATCACATTTTGGGCAATTTTTCGTGTATGCAATTTATCATGGATATTAACATCAATTTGGTAAGAGGTTTCAAAATGTTTCCAGAAAACAATTTTTATTGTTTCCTGAAATAGCAGTGTATATATTGGGCAATGATATATTGCAAATCAAGTGACTCACTGAAATCAAATCATGCAAGTATTTCAAGGGCAATTCATTCATTTACATGACATTAAATCAACCACATTCAGAGAGGGGCTCAAATATGGCAAATGCATGATACACTGAATACACACAACAGTGAACAATAAATGGGATGTTTTCTTTGGAAATCACCAAATGGCATAAACAATTTTTTGTGGAAAGCATTTAATCATGCAAGGAAACTCCAATTTGTTTTGGATATTTTTTTTGTAGAATGCATATTTGGGATGAATGCGTATTTGGCATGAATGCATCATATTTAATCTTGCAAGGAAACTCCAAAAATGGCAAGCATCATTTCAGCAATTGCTCAAAATGTTTTTCAGAAAGCATTTTTATTTTTCAGGAGTATACACATATACATATATGGCAAAGCAACGATCATTCAGAATATTTGATGGCAATAGTCTATTTGGACAACAAAGTTTTATTTCAAGAAACTAGGGGCAGAATTATTTCAAAAAAAAAAAAACATTTTTTTTGCATGAAATCATTGTTTATCGTTTCCTGAAATCATGTTGCCAAGAGATCAATTGTTTCCAGATATGAGTATTTATTTCAAGGGGGCACAAATAAGATTCATTCATGGTCTACCTTTTTGGTAAATTTTTGTTAGAGGGGAAAATATTTATTTCTAGATTTCTCAGCCAATTTAATCAAGGTAGCAATTCAAAAATCAGCAGATCCATGATGTTTTGATTGCAATTGAATGTTCACAACAAAAGGCAAGTAATAAAGTGGCATGCAAGAAATGGTGCAGGATTTATTTTAAAGCAGGACATAAATGAATGGAAAGTATTTAATTATGCATTTGTGACATAAAATATTATGGGCAACTGGATTTTTTTTTTGTTCTCAAATTCAAAGAGGGACAAAAAAAATCGACCAGAAAATCAGTGAATGTTTCCAAGTACTAGCTCAAAGAAATGGTGACAAAACTGGATTTCAACATGCATGAAATATCAGGGGAGTTTCTTTTTTAAAACATTCAATCGAATAACATTTCTGGAAATAAATAATGTCATGAATGCAAGCATATATTCTTGTGTTTAAACATTTCCAGAAATGAATATTCAATCAGTGATGACAAAGCAGTGAATGGAATCTTTAGCATGGAATGTATTTTATTTCAATAGCAAATTGGAGAAGCAAAAGCGACAAGCAATAAATCACAATGCTAATTTGGCATGAAGTTTTCTATCTTCAGAAATGGCAATCAGTTTCAGGAAATCAGAGAGCAATTATAGGATGTTATAATCCTATATAACAACACCTTTTCATCATCGGCCTTATTATTGAAAAATCATAGCAAATAATTCAAAAGCATAAACATAGAAATCATTTCGTACTCACTAATTTTTCAATCATCAAAAATCCTAAATCGGTCAAGGAGCAAGCCACGAGAATAACAGAGCCAAGAAGATTCGTTTTCCTCAATTCAATCGATCGAGTTTGTGGGATTTCAGAAAACCCTAATTCGAGTATCAGCCGCCATCCTTTTTCCAGAGGAAATGAACAATTGGGCAAATGAGAGGATAAATGGATCGGTCATTAATTCAACATAGCATATATTTTAAAGAGGGGTTTTCTTTGTTTTGTTTTTAATTGTATTATTTCTTTTGTAATCGTTGTATCGGTTTTCTAGTGTCTATAAAACTAGACAGTTTTCTAGAGTTTGTAAAAAATAGGGATGTACTAGTTTCGTCTGTAAAACTAGGGGAAAATCTGATCTAGGGGATATAGATCAGTCTAGGTTTTGAGCGTAGGATTAAAATAGGAGCGAGGGTTTCGCAAGTTTACATGGTCTTGTAAGCGGGATTTGTTCTATTACCTAGTAGAAACCTTAGGAATGCAGCAGTAGACAGGATTTTGCCGAAGCTGGGTATATCTTGTGTCATTTACCTTTCTGCATTTATTTTTTGCTGCATTCTGTGATCTAATATTTTTAATATCTCGCTTAATTTTTAATAGACCCTATTCACCCCCCTCTAGGGTTAATCTAGATCCAACAAGTGGTATCAGAGCAGGTATTCTATTAACTCTAGAGTAAATCATGGATCCTAGTTGTCAGCACTTTGAGAGTCAGTCCAGCCACATTCCAAACATTTTTTATGGTACAAATTTTTTTAATTGGAAATCAGAAATGAAATCCTATTTGAAATTTGTTGATATTAACTATTGGGATGTTGTTAACAATGGAGGTGATATAATTGATAGGAATATTAATGCTCGTGTTATGCATATTCTCTATTCTCATCTTAGTAATAATTAACTTGATCTTATCTCCCATTGTTTGACTGCGCAGGAAATCTGGAGAACTCTCAATGCAAAGTTTGGACAAAACAGCAACAGGTGCTCAAAACCTGCAAAGATCAACTCAGATTCAAAAGTATGTCTAACAAGATTTACTAAAGAAGAATCAGATGATGATAGTGTTGGAGATTCAACAGATGATGAAATAAGAAATTTTTCATATGAAGATCTGGTTTATTTTTGTGTTGATTTAACCAAATCTATTAATAAAATCCAACTGAAAAATAAATCTCTGAAATCTAAGAATTCTGAATTGACCAGCAAATTGTTGATTTGGAATCACAACTTGAATATTTTAAAAATTCTTCAAATTCAGATTGCAAAAATTGTTTGAAATTGAAAACCAATCTTCTTAATCTCAATAAAAATATTCAAATGTTTGAAAAGGAAATTTTAATCTTAAAAGAAAACAAGATTGAGTTGTCAAGTTTGAACAATTTTCTATAAAAGGAATTTGAAATTTTTAAGACTGATATACATTCCAAATTTGAAATTGCTGAAAAGGAGAATTTGTTGAAATCTGATTTGATTTTGAAAGAACTTGAAAACGAGATTGAAAAATCCAAGAAATTTGAGTCTGAAAAACAAAAACGATTTGAATTTGAGATCTCTGAGTCCCAAGCCAAAATAAAATTACTTGAATCTGAAAATTTGGTTTTGAAACAACATGATATTGAAAGGAAGTTCACTAATAATCGATGTTCTGATTTAATAAAAGAAAATAGTTATCTTAAATCCAAAATTCAACGATTAGAATCAACTTTGGATAAATTTTCTAATGGGGAAAAATCGTTGAATATGTTGTTGTAAAATCAAGTTTCTATTGGAAATAAATATGGTATTGCTTTGGGAAAAATAATGTTTTTGAAAATGTCAATTCAAATGGTTTTAAAAATCCCTCAAGTTGCTTCAAGGAGGATAGTTTTGAAAAGTTAAACTCTGAATATTTTAAAAGTTTTTTTGAATCACAAATGTGAAAAGAAGTTGTTTGATAACAGTCTATCTAATCCATTTTGGACCCCAAAAAGAAACAAAGTGAATTCATATAAATTCAAATAGATTTGGGTCCCAAAAGGAACTTTAGTAAATTCTGATGGATTGTTATACAAACAGATTTGGGTACCAACACGTAAGAAAACAATTCAGAGTGGTTTTGCAAATTTTGTTAGACCACCCAATCCTCTTAACAGTTAGGTACCGAAGGAGGCTGAGGAACTGCATAGCTAAAGAAAAACTGGATTCAAACTGCTACATATCACAGAATCATTCATAGTTCCTTAGCCACATCGTTGAGCTAGAGATTCTGATTTACATTGGATTATGGTATGATCTCTAAACTCACCTTTGTAAATATTCTTAGTTTTTTTTTCTTAGTTTATTCATCTTTCTACCCCTTATGTTTATTTTCATAATCTTTTCTATTTTGATTTATCACTGTCATATCATTGTAACTTCGTGGGCTTTTTTAACTTCTAATTGTACTTCTCATGATCTTGTGGAAATTCGTTTTATTTGAATAGAACTATGATGTTTTAATTATTTCTAGATCTTAAATTTAATCTTGTAAATATTTGCAATTGTTTTAAAGTTTATTTTTCTGATTTTTGAATTCATAACAGTGTTGATGTATTCTTTTCATATCTTGAACACTGTTAATTAGGATTCTAAATTCTTTAAGATTTGAAAATTTGATGAAGTTCCACACATCTCCGTTTTGAGTTCGTCTAATTCATTTTAGAAAAGCTTGAAATATTATACTCATTACAGCACACTGCTACTTCTCAGGTGTGAAAATTTCAATTTTTTCCAGATTGGCTTGGATATTTTGATTTGTCTTGAATCTCAGTGATACATCTTGAAATTCATCTTTACTCATGATTATTATGGTTGAAATTAGTTTTGTTTGAAATCATCTGAAATTCTTGATATCTTGAATATCACACACCACTTAAATTTGAAAAATTATCAGTCTTGTGTGAATAATTCATTATATCTCAACTTGACATTGATTCAAGTGATTTCAAATAAATTATTTTTAATTTTTTGGATTATGAATACCTCTCAAACTAGATGTAAATGATCTGAAATTTCTCTTATACTTGTCAGAGATAATTTTGAAATTTCTTCGAAAAAATGGTCTTAAATCTCTCTACTATTTCATGGTTATTTGATTTAAATATTTGTTTGTTTAAAATCATTTGAAATTATTGATTTATTGAATCACACACATATCTTAAATCTGAAATTTACATTCTGGTGTGATTGATTCACTAAATCTTGAGAGTTTCATATTTCTCAAACGATTTCAAATAAACGGTATTTTTAATCATTAGATCATGAATCATCTTATGTGTCTGTCATCTTGACAAGTATGATTTGAAAATATTTTATGTGATGCACTGATACTGATTTGAAAAATGTTTGTTTTGGAATCATCTGTTTGCTGCTCTGATACATGTGCATAATCTGTTATCTTGTCTGCTTGGGCTTTGTACTTATAATTCTTTTGTCTATGATATCCTTGCTCGTCTCCTATGTCATGTTAAAATCCTCATTAATTGAGACATCAAGTGGTATCTGTTGTTTAGAAGTAATGAATTTGCTTTTGTTGTATAATTTTTTTTAATCCCTCTTGTCTTGTATAGATCTGCATTTTCCTCTTGTAATTGATTTTCAATTTTAAAATTATTTATTGATTATTCATTCAGAAATTGAAATCAGTATCCAAATTGAACTGTATTTATAATTCATCAACATTATTATCAGAATTTGAAATTATGATGAGTTATGACTGCAATATATTTCACAACAAGAGAAGATTTTATTTAGATTTTCATGATGGTTGAACAGTTATTATAATATCTTTGAATTGGCAATTATTTCACGACCATCTTCGTTATCTATCATATTTCTGCCATCCATCGTGATTTTATATTAATGTGGAGAGTTTAATACTTTTAAAAATCATTTTGAATAAACAATGTAAATATTTGTGATAGAAATGGGACTATATTATTTTTCAGAATTAGTGACAATTGAAAATTTTCAATGATCCCAGTATAGTTGAGCATATTTCATAATATGATTAATTTAGAAATTTATTTCACAAACCATTTCTATACCTACCACATTTCTATCATCCATTTCATTTTATATACTAAGGAGTTTTTTTCTTTTGTAGCTGAAAATGATAAATATAATTAATACATAAGTGCTTCTGTAACCTCGTTTAAAAATCCAAGCTTGAGTTATGCATGGTTATGAGATTACTTATATTTAAGCTGCAACTGATCTCATTTAAAAATCCAAGATCTGGTTATGCGTGGTCACTGTGCTCTTAAATAAAAAGAAAAGAAAATAAAAATAATTTGAATGAATAAAAATTTATATGAAATTCTCCTTGGTGTATAAAAATCAGTTTACCAATCCATCTTCTAATCTGTGAAATGCGTTGAAATCTTATGAAGCATTATGATTTATTGATTGATAGCTATTGGGATTTGAGAGTATTTGATTTTTTCACTTAAAATGAATTATTAATTATAGTCCAAATCCGTCATTGTTTTTTAACGTCATTTTTATAAAATCTTTTGAAAATAATTGAAATTCATATTTTTATAACTCTCCCCATTTTTATAAAATTCATTGTAAATCCATCGTTCTACAATGTGAAATAAGCCACCTGTTCTCAGTTTATTGTGATTTTTGTTTGACTGATTAAGATTTATGATGACTTTTCTTCCTCTTAAGCTGAAATTATATTTTTTAGTCATTTTACATCTATATTTTTAATTTCTGTATCCTTTTGATGATAACAAAAGGGGGAGAACGGATTGAGATTTTGATTTATGAGTGAATATTTTATAAATAAATTAATTTTGAAAATCTCATTCAATTTTCATTCCATTTCACTCATGCACAATTATAGGGGGAGTTTCTGTTGTAGGGGGAGCATTCAAATAGGGGGAGTTCAGTGTTTCACTGTTAGACACATTTATTATATTCAAAATCTTAATATTTGTTTGTCATCATCAAAAGGGGGAGATTGTTGTATATAACGTTGTTGTATATAACAGTTGTATGATTTTTGTTTGATGATAACAAAACAAATGTATATTATTTTAAATGTGTTTGTAATTGTACTGTTTCACTACATCACAGACAAAATATAATATTTATATTTAAATTGAATACTACTACACATGAATTTAAATATTCAAACAGTATTTTATTTCAACAGTTCAACAGTACAAATCCATAACTCCACCATTTGTACATTTCACTGTCATAAAATTCAACTGTACAAATTCATATTTACAATGTTTTCTCACTACAACACTCTGAATTCACGTAGTTACATTTCACTCAGATATATATTAACTTTCATGTACAGACACATATACACTTAATTGTGTGTGCACACACACACACACATACATATACATACATACATACATATATATATATATGTGTTTATGTGTGTGTGTGTGTGTGTTTGTTGACATGCAAGAAATATAGAGTTGTCATGGCTGCTTAATAAGGCACATCAATACAATATGGACAAAGCAGTAATACATGGATGTGCAACTGCACTTATTTTTATACGCATTGAAGAAAAGCAGGTTGAGCAATGATAGAGCACAAGGAATAGCAGCTTTCTAAAGGGTCAAGCATTTCAGCACAAATGTCATGTATGCACAAGCAAAGTGATCAAACATGAGAGCAAAAATATCATGTATGGACAGTACAAGTGAAAGGCAGCTGAAATTACATATATCACAAACTATGGTGAAACAAGCACAAGAAGAAAGACATAAGTGTTCATAGCCGAATACATATATACACAATAAAGTGCAAATGGATGTAGCAAACAAGGATTCGCAATCACATTTTGGGCAATTTTTCATGTATGTAATTTATCATGGATATCAACATCAATTTGTTAAGAGGTTTCAAAATGTTTCCAGAAAACAATTTTTATTGTTTCCTGAAATAGCAGTGTATATATTGGGCAATGATATATTGCAAATCAAGTGACTCACTGAAATCAAATCATGCAAGTATTTCAAGGGCAATTCATTCATTTACATGACAATAAATCAACCACATTCAGAGAGGGGCTCAAACATGGCAAATGCATGATGCACTGAATACACACAACAGTGAACAATAAATGGGATGTTTTCTTTGGAAATCACCAAATGGCATAAACAATTTTTTGTGGAAAGCATTTAATCATGCAAGGAAACTCCAATTTGTTTTGGATATTTTTTTTTGTAGAATGCATATTTGGGATGAATGCGTATTTGGCATGAATGCATCATATTTAATCTTGCAAGGAAACTCCAAAAATGGAAAGCATCATTTCAGCAATTGCTCAAAATGTTTTTCAGAAAGCATTTTTATTTTTCAGGAGTATACACATATACATATATGGCAAAGCAACGATCGTTCAGAATATTTGATGGAAATAGTCTATTTGGACAACAAAGTTTTATTTCAAGAAACTAGGGGCAGAATTATTTCAAAAAAAAAAAACATTTTTTTGCATGAAATCAATGTTTATCGTTTCCTGAAATCATGTTGCCAAGAGATCAATTGTTTCCAGATATGAGTATTTATTTCAAGGGGCCACAAATAAGATTCATTCATTGTCTACGTTTTTGGTAATGTTTATTTTAGAGGGGAAAAAATTTACTTCTAGATTTCTCAGCCAATTTAATCAAGGTAGCAATTAAAAAATCAGTAGATGCATGATGATTTGATTGCAATTGAATGTCCACAGCAAAAGGCAAGTAATAGAAGTGGCATGCAAGAAATGGTGCAGGATTTATTTTAAAGCAGGACATAAATGAATGGAAAGTATTTAATTGTGCATTTGTGACATAAAATATTTTGGGCAAATGGAATTTTTTTTGTTCTCAAATTCAAAGAGGGACAAAAAAAATCGACCAGAAAATCAGTGAATGTTTCCAAGTACTAGCTCAAAGAAATGGTGACAAAACTGGATTTCAACATGCATGAAATATCAGGGGAGTTTTTTTTAAAAAACATTCAATCGAATAACATTTCTGGAAATAAATAATGTCATGAATGCAAGCATATATTCTTGTTTTTAAACAATTCCAGAAATGAATATTCAATCAGTGATGACAAAGCAGTGAATGGAATCTTTAGAATGAAATGTTTTTTATTTCAACAGCAAATTGGAGAAGCAAAAGTGGCAAGCAATAAATCACAATGCTAATTTGGCATGAAGTTTTCTATCTTCAGAAATGGCAATCAGTTTCAGGAAATCAGAGAGCAATTATAGGATGTTATAATCCTATATAACAACACCTTTTCATCATCGGCCTTATTATTGAAAAATCATAGCAAACAATTCAAAAGCATAAACAAAGAAATCGTTTCATACTCACTAATTTTTCAATCATCAAAAATCCTAAATCGGTCAAGGAGCAAGCCACGAGAATAACAGAGCCAAGAAGATTCTTTTTCCTCAATTCAATCGATGGAGTTTGTGGGATTTCAGAAAACCCTAATTCGAGTATCAGCCGCCATCCTTTTTCCAGAGGAAATGAACAATTAGGCAAATGAGAGGATAAATGGATCGGTCATTAATTCAACATAGCATATATTTTAAAGAGGGGTTTTCTTTGTTTTGTTTTTAATTGTATTATTTCTTTTGTAATCGTTGTATCGGTTTTCTAGTGTCTATAAAACTAGACAGTTTTCTAGAGTCTGTAAAACTAGGGGTTTACTAGTTTCGTCTGTAAAACTAGGGGAAAATCTGATCTAGGGGATATAGATCAGTCTAGGTTTTGAACGTAGGATTAGAATAGGAGCGAGGGGTTCGTAAGTTTACATGGTCTTGTAAGCGGGATTTGTTCAATTACCTAGTAGAAACCTTAGGAATGCAGCAGTAGGCAGGATTTTGCCGAAGCTAGGTATATCTTGTGTCATTTACCTTTCTGCATTTATTTTTTGCTGCATTCTGTGATCTGATATTTTTAATATCTCGCTTAATTTTTAATAAACCCTATTCACCCCCCCTCTAGGGTTAATCTAGATCAAACAGGTTTTTGAGTAAAAATGAAAAAAATGCATTTTTGTTGTTTAATTTTCGGATATTTGAAAGTATCCGTATCCGGAAGGTCGGATGCGGATATTTTCGGATATCCAAAAATATCCGTGGATACGGATACAAATATGTTTTAATTGATATCCGCGGATATCGAATATGGATGCGGATTTTTATTTTCGGATACGGTTACGGATATAGCACTATCTGTATCCGTCTGCATCCGTTTACAGCCCTACTCATCACCACTTCTTCCGGTTGTCGTTGACCTGCGCGCCCTTGTCCTAGTCTAGAGAATTCACGCCGCATCGGTTCCGCCTCGCTCCATTCCTTCGTCCACCACCTGAAGCGCTCGTCACCATCTCCTTGCCACGGACGCCCCGGTGAGTTGCAGCACCCCTTTTCAATGAAGTCGCTGCTGCTGTTTCGCGTCTGCTCCAACCAGTTGAGCCTTATGAAGAGCTCCAATACAGCATGCAAAGCTTGTGTCGTTCTTTGGAAAGTTTTCGTATTCAATATCTATTCCATCGAGGTGGTATTGCGCAGGATTGGAGCAAGGTAAATGCATTGAAGATTACAGGGGGGTTCATCTTGACAAAGCCATCGCCTTTGCTTTCAAACACCATGGTCGTTGGTAAGTTTATCTTACGGTTAATCCTATTTCAAGTTTGCTAGTTCGCCTTTTCATTGAGTGTAGTTTGTGGGTTGTCTCCATGGAATTGCCATTATATTGCATGTTGATTTCTGGCTTACATAAGTGTTTGCTCTCATGTATGCATTTGATATGCGTATGGCCATATTCATGTTTGTTGAACTGTGTTCCCGCTTCGGTTGCCCAATGGATTTGTGATACCACTGTAGAATCATGTGCATAGTGGGGTAGGTAGTTTCTGGGTTTCTAAGGCTTTCTAAATCCTTTTGTCCCCTAGTTTTTGGTATTAGTTCCTGTTTTTGTGTAAACCAGAAGGCTATTATTACATGTAGTAGGTGGTGTAGATGGGGCTTTGTCTACTGATGGTTTTTTGCGATGATTTTACACCCATTATTGTTTGGTTTCCATTCAAAGGATAGGAAATTGGGTGTCAAATGTACCTAAAATAGCCTGGTCTTTGCATGCCACTGGAAAGAGTTTGCATTTTATCTCTTGCGCGTATGTTAAATTGGGATTTGAAAACACTTAATTGTGAAATTGAGTGTAATTAGCATTTGGTGCATGATAATTATAGTTTTTTTGTTTGACACTTATGGAATATGGCTTGAATATTAATAGAGTATAGTAGCCTATATCCAGTAAATATTAAGAATTTGTTTGGTTGTAGACTACGAGTGATATATATGAATATATTATTATTTCTTGAGGTTCACCATTCCCATTATTCTTGTATTGCATGTTGCGCCTTGTTTACAACTTGTTGGAATTTTGCTACTGCTTCTTGAAGCACGCAATAACAAAACAAAGTCGGTTTACTAAACCATTCTGGGATCCCCAACTATTCATTTTGTACCCGTTTTCTCTTAGATGTATTTATTATTATTCTAATTTTATACCTGCAAGTGCAAGAGTAAATATGTGCAAGTAAAGGGTAATCGTATAGTTGTTTCTGGGAAACATGCAATACCAAGCCATTTTCTTTGAGTTGAATATCTTTCGAATGACTTAGCATTGTGGTGGATATAATTGTTTTATCTCTGATATATTAGTATGCATTTAATTTTGAGCTCCTTGGTTCTTCAAAACTAAAGATGCAATTTTCCTTACTTCCAAAAAGGAAGGAAGTGATTTACAGATCAACACCTTTATGCAAGTCTACAGTATTAACTTGAAGTGAATATACTTTGTCTTCCTTTTGAACTAAATTTTTTTCAACTTGCATTCTTTCTGTAGTACCATTGTAAAAACGCTCCACATTAACACCTATTATACATTTTTCAAATCAGAACTTTTGGAGTGTATTATACGTAAAGCATTAAGATTAAGTATAATGATAAAATATACTCAAAAATGGAATTGGTCTTGGGTTTGAACCAAGATTTCTATTTTACGTGCAATATCAGAAAGTCTACTTGTATATTATGATAAAATATAGTGATGTTAGTATAGATTGCTTTCCGTGCTTCGTCTTTGTAATTTGTGCTTCACATACATGCCATTCATATTTTCCTGAACGAAACAGATTAACAAATCCAGGTTCAGACTTGCCAACATGGTTTGATAAAAGAAATTAGGCTTAAAATGTACAGTTTCAAACCTAGCAATCTTTTGTCCGCACTATTTTTATGCTTTATACTAGCATATGGTTATTAGATGCCAAACTAAGCTCGATGGACTAATGCAATCGTACAGTCTACTAAATTGGAACTATCATACAATTAACTGTTGGAGTAAGAAGTAGGAGGTGGTGTATGGGATGATGTAGGTTCGGGTAGGCTGGACAATCAAGTGTGAGAAACAGCAAAACAAAAAAAAAGTGTAAACTTAAAAAAAAAAAATGTATATGTTCTATTTGCTTTCGTTGTTCATGTCTTCTGTAAAACTCTGATTTTTTTATGTATAAAATATCCACTGTGAGATATTGATGCTTTTCTCTATTTTTGATTTAATGCATATTTCGTTTAAACCCCATAAGCCGATGACAATCCGTCATTTTGAACGTTTCACGTTTCAAGACGGTTTATTTTCCATTTTGGGGCAGTCAAAATGGCGGGCTGTTACAGCATGTTAAATGACAATATTGTATGTTCGTATATGTTTAACAATGCTTATGATTTTCAAATTCATCTTTTTACATACATGTTACTTATGAAATTATGTATTTTATGGTCAATTTATGCTAATTTTTTTTTAATGTTTTGGAAACTTTTAATCTTTCCTGTCTAACAATATTCCTGTTTTAAGCATATTATGATTTAGAGTATGGATGATCTTTCACAAAATAAAGAATAATAAGGTTATTTTTCATTTTAATTTTAAGTTATTATGTTTTTGATAGCATTCATAAAAATCATTTTGTTAAAATATCATTTTTTAACATATCATATACCCCGAGATTTGTTCTGATATGAACTTTCAGACCCGAGATGAAAATCCGAGACGAACTCCCGAGTTAGATTCATTTCGTCCGAGATCACCCCCGATACGAGACCGAGTCTATAAAATCCCCGAGACGAAACACGACCGATATCGGAGATTTAAAACCTTGATCACCATTAAAGTGTAATGAAAGTAAGAATGGGTTAATGATACACTAAAACAATAAGTATATTTCTCTTTCAATATAAGTATACCTTATGTGACTGTTTTAAAATATAGTGGATTAGGCTTAAGTTATAATTATATAATTACCAGATTGAACCATATATAAAGTTTATTTAAATATAAAGTTGGAATTAAGGACCATATCAAAATATAAGTCGGTTAATACTATGATTCGTAAATTTATAACTGTGTCATACGTACACAGAATCAGACCAACAAGAAGCGTGAGATCGAGTGGGCAAGTACAACATTTTGAAGCTGGTGTGAGCAGAATGGGGAGAAGATGGAGATTTTAATTAAATTAAATGCCTGTTTAATTTAATTGAAAGTGAACTATTCAGCGACATATGGAATCAAGGTGAGTTCAACTCATTCAGTTTACCCCATTTATATTTTATATAAACCAGGTTTTTATTTTATATGCAATATTTTGCTAATGGCTGATGGTTGGATGACTGTTTGCCTGTATGCTGAATATTGTTAATATTCATTGATTAAATTAAGTGTTTGTTTAATTTAATAGGTTTAAATCAATATATTAATGATTAAATTCCAAACGAGGTAACTTACCTTGTTGATTATGTTTATAATAATATAAACGTATTAAATAAATAATTGAGTGTTTGAATGGACATTATAAATTCTTTGTTGATTATTATTAGTTAAAATGTTTGTTTCTGTTATCACGATGAACAAATATATTGTTGTATTAAATGTGAGGTAACCCATTTTGGTGTAGGGAAGGACAGGTTGGAGGAATCCTACCGGATTCCTCAAAAATGTTGTTTATTTGTATGAACTGTTAATCGATTTGATTGATTGTTGACTGTTGAATCCAAATTCAACACTTGTTTGATATTAACCGATGAGTGATATTGGTTGAGTAATTATCGGCGGATGGCCTGTAGATGAACTGTTTTATAGAGATTGATTTACCATCAGGTAAATCAATAGAAAGTAAGTTATAAATTTTGTTTATAACTAAAGACAGATTTTTGAAATCTATTTACTGTAGATTTTTTTGTTTTTAACGAAAATACTTAAGGAAATAAAAAATTATTTTATTTTTGGTAATTATAAATTAGTATATAAAGCAAATTCTTATGTTGGAGTTGTATAACCAAGTAAGCAGCAATTAACCAAATGGTTAAGGGCTGAATTAATTGTTTTCAATAAACAATTAAATGAGGTCAATTAGTTTAATTAAATTGTAAGTTAAATCAAAAGGAATAATTTAAATTAATTTTATTTATTAAAAAAAAACTAAGTGGAAAAGGGTTAACAAAGCAAACTTGTTTGAAACGACGAAGATTTGATTATTAAAAACTATTATTTGATTTGTTAATTATTATTGAAGTTAAGTATCATTTTAAAATAATCTATTAAGGAATTATTTTAATTATAGTTGATAACGAAGTAAACTATTTGATGTAAAGAATGTTAGACAATTAACAAGGAGTTGACATGTAAACAGAGTTATAAAAGTATAATATGAATATGAATTCATAAAGTGACTTGATAGGCAAGATTTGAATATATAATAGTGTTTTCAAAAGAAACCATGTTGTTTTGATATATCGAGTCCCGATTTCAATAGAAAGAATAATGTTAAGCTTTAAAGTGAATAATGTTTGAAAGAAACCAAATTAAAATGGAAATGGTGATAAAGGAAATTATCGAGTAAGATCATGTTTATAATTGAAAAGGATTTTAATAAGTTTTTACTCATATTTATATGAGTTAGATTTTTGATTTATCTCTGGAAGAGAATTATATATAAAAGGAAAGTTTTAAACAAGATTTGATGTGAGCTGTAATCAAATGGAAACCTTAGTGGATTGAACTGGGTTATAAAATGAGAGCCTAACGATAAAGATCTAGAGATGTATATTTTTAGTGTGAGAGGAGTTTATTTGAATAAAACCAAGATATATAGTTATTTAAAAAGGATTCTAAAATAAATAGAAGTGCTAGGATATTACTTGAATGAGATTTCGTTTATAAACTTATATATTTCGAAGAAGAGAGGGTTGTCGACTCAAGGTCTGAGAGGTAAATAAAATACTCCAACTTGAACGACATCATGATTATCCAAGGATGATATTAGTTTAGAAACGAGGGTAGTGGGGGATAAATAAAATTTCTATGAAGGATATCATAAGCTATAATTTAAAGAGTTATAAGTTGAATGAAATTGATTGGGAAATAAGAATTGAAAAGCGGGATTCCAAATGTTGGGAGATTTGGGAATTTAATTAACAAATGTTTAACTAAAGAGGCGAAGTGACGCTGTATACTGGATCAATAAATCCGTTTTATTTTTCTATGAATGATGGTTGTTTATGTTGATAGTTAAATCACCGACTATCAAAATTTGGCCAAATCGATTGTTGGTATGGAAAGACCGGGATCAAACTTATATTCGAAAACCATTCGACCAACAAATACAAAAGATATCAGATGCAGATTGAAGATGGATCATTGAAGACCGTTGATCTTCATGAACGGAAGAACTACTCGTTGAATTTTTAAGGGTAGCTCCTGAAGATATTTTGACTTGTGATTCAGTCGTGATTGAAATCTGCGGATTGCAAGGAATACTCGCTGCTGATCCTTAAGGTAATTCCTGGGATGCGGCACGAAGGTACCTTCGGTTCATCATGTTCTTGGATGACTTGTATGGACGAGTGTCTGACAGAGTATTTCCAAATGGTCACGTACATTAATCTCTTCAAACGTGCCCAGTGTATTTTTGAGGACGTTAATTAATGATTTGACGGATCTGGCGATGTGACATTCAAAGTGATGTGCTGATCTAAATAGGTAATTTAAGTTTCAAGCCTCAATAATCGGGAAATGACAGAAATCGGGCAGGCAACATGGCTATGTGGGTCGCTTCCATTAGGGTGTATAATCACCTATCTAGAGAAAATTCATTTCATTCTTTAATCTATTTCGATGATGTCCCTTTTCAGGAAACGGTGGGTCGCACCAACCCGTTGGTGATATACATTCGATACACTCAAGCGAAATGAATGGTCGGTCATGTGTGGGCCGGGTTGCAAGGCATTCTTGTTGAACCCGGTGTATTCCTCGCTAGATATACACTATTGGAAGGTGGTTCCATACCTTGTCATAGTCGGAATCCAGTCTCCAATAAGCGTCTGCGGTTTAGATTGTGTACTATATATGGAGCGTGAGATGCAAACGTTCCACTAAATTGTTATTTATTTGTATTTAGACACTATTGTAATATCAGAATAATATATAATTTCAAAAATATTATAGGTTATAGTAAGGTAAAAACCGTCCGTGTTTATGTGTGGATTGGTCTTACTATTATCATTTTCTTTCGAAAGGTGTTTTGACTTTAAACCAATATGGATGTTATATAAACTTAGTGAGTTTCTCACTCTGGTTCACCAGACTGACCCGGTGTTTTGAAATGCTCGGATTAGACCGGGTTGTATCGGTTCAGGTTATCGGATGCTATGAAGTTCAGAGATGGGCTGAAGATGTTCAGACGTATGATATCTAGTATTTATTCCGTTGTGTGATGTATATAATGACAAGTTTTTATAACTGTCCAGATGTATTGATGTACTCTAATAATTGTAAGTATTTTCCAAGTTTTCAATAAAAATTTATTCCCATATTATATTTTATTCCGTTGCGATGTGAGACTCTGTGTTTTGTTGATTCTTCCTCTTCTTCTATTCTAATATTTCTTTCTTTCTTATCTCACCCTCTAATTTCTTTCTAATAACTATCTGGTGTTTTTTAATACTGGGGTTTTGGCAAGTAATATGAGATTTATATATAATTATTGTCGAAATTTTAGCATCGAATTTCTACCGGGTCGTTACAGTTGACTCGCCAAAGAATGCAAACCGCCAATGAAGATGGTTCCTAACCTGAATTTACATGGATACAAGTAATATCTGCCATTCGTATTATGCCCTCTATAAAAATTCGCAGTAAGTCAAAATATGTCAAATTAAACATTAGTTTGAACTATGAAAAAAGAAGTGTTTGATGGTTTCTTATTTTGCTCAAACCTGTCCATTTCAACAAGCAGTCTGTGCAAAATTTTCTTGGTAAATGAAGCATTCAGCTATCATACAAAATCCAATATAGTAAAAAAAACATTCACCTATCATACAAAATCTTGACATCAACACTTGTCATTGATAAATTGTCGTGAGCAAATGATTTTAGTGAGTTCCTTCAAATTTGCTAAAACATGTCTCAGCCCCAAGCTTTCAGCACCAATGAAATTTAGAAGCTGCTCCAGAACCTAAAACAGGAGAAACTGTGCTCATCAAATTCAGTATAACATGCAAGCTTAATTGTTAATAATTTATTGAAAATTTGTTTGATATTACCTATGTATATGTTTCATATAAGATAAAATATTAGCTTGAGCTGGCATATAAAAGCAATATAGACAATATGTTAGCAGTTCATTCACAAAGTAAAATAGTAATAGTTCAACAGTACGAATCAATTTGTCCTCGTATGCAGAACTTCGATGATGCAATTTTCTTTAAGAGGGAAGCTCTGAGAATTTATGCATATGACCCATCATTTTTTTAAATATAAAAAAATCTCTCTCTCTCTCCCCCTCCCTCCCTCCCCCGCTCCCGCTCCCGCTCCCGCTCACAAATCATTCCAAACAGCCATAGCAACATGTAGAAACGACCATAAACACTAAAACAACAATTTAACATGTCAATACGGATCAAACATACCTAAAACCCCTATTTTCCCCTTAATCATGTTTAACCATACGATAGCAAAACATGTCCAAATTAACCCAAATTTCTAACAGAGGCTTAAACTAATATTTAAGAATTTCTGAATATTTTTCCAAATTTTTCTGAGTTATAATTTCGTTAATTATCACCAATCACCTCTAGTTAGTCGTAATTAGTGAAAAACAATGCAAATCACTCACCTTGGCCACAAACTAATCTTAGATCTGAACTTTGCTACCGTTATAGGTCGAATTCTATTGCTTAGCAGCAGCTTCAACTCTGATTTGGTGCTATTTCTCCTTGATTTGACGTAGATTAGCTTAATCCTTGATTAGAGAGCGATTTATGATGAAATTAGAAGGTGGAGGCCATTGTTAGGGTTTCTAAGAGGTAAATGGCGGCTAGAAAACTGAAATAGAATGAAAACAAAATTCATTTCAGCCTCTCCATAACTCTAATCCCGAAATGAGTTATGGGCTCGTTTGCTAATTACCCTAATCAGTCCACTTAAGCAGTTTTTCACCTTCTAAAGGTTGTTTCAACCATATCTTACAAACGGTGAGTCCGTTTGATTAATTTGACCACTCTATGGAAAGGTAAACTATCATCTGGATCTAATGTAAGTGGTTTCAGGTCAAAACTCCTTACCAATCGAAAGTTATGGCCGAAACAAGATCAGTTAGGAGCAAAATGGACATTTAAAAATCGGCAAAAAAACATGAACATGGGAATTGGGGGAAATGACCCCAACAGTCGTTCCCCAAAGTTACACGACCATACGACTTCGTATGAAAAAGAAATAAATATTCTACGATCCTTCGATACGTAGAATGCGGATCGTTACATGATTTCCCCTAAACCGGAAAAAGGAAGTCAAAGCGAAGAATTTCAACATTTCACTACAAGAAAACACTGATTTTGCAACCGACGAATCCGTCGCAAATCCGTCGCTAAACATGTATTAGCGACGGGTTTGTGACGGATAACACTGGTCGGTAAATTTCACATCGGTATTTTAGTGGCCATTTTAGGACGGAAATTAACGTCATTTCTTGGGCACTTTGCCGTCATTTGTCAATATATTTAAATTTAATTTTAAAAAAATTTACCGATATTTTACCGACAGATATATATTTTTTAAATATATATTTAAAAAAAAATCCGTCGGAGATCCCTTGCTAAACAGCAAGAGATTAGAAACGAATATTTTCGACTTTTGCTTACCACTCATATTGCCTTTCTATTCCATCGGTAAATGCTACTACAATAAAACAATAATTTACAACTGACGGTCGCCAAAGTTAATTAGGATACTTAGTTAATATGAACTCAAAAATAACACCATTCATAATCAAATAACGACATAAAATATCAATTAACATACAAACACAATACATACTTAAATTGCTAAATTCAATACATAATCAATACTTTCATAACAATTATGGAATAACAAAAGACAATGTATATTTCATATTAAAATTATACAAATACCGAATACAAAAATAAGAAGAGCATACAAATACATCAAAATTGACTCGCCAAAGAACGCAAACCACCAATGGAGATGGTTCCCAATCTGAATTTACATGGATACAAGTAATATCAGCCATTAGTATTATGCCCTATATAAAAGTTCGTAGTCAGTCAAAATAAGTCATATTAAATATTAGTTTGAACTATGAAAAAAGAAGAAGAGTCTTTGATGGTTTCTTATTTTGCTCAAACCTGTCCATTTCAACAAGCAGTCGGTGCAAAATTTTCTAGGCAAATGAAACATTCACCTATCATAGAAAATCCAATATAGTAAAAAATGAAAAAAAAAAAAGAAAAAAGAAAAAAAGAACACTATCATACAAAATCTTGACATCAACACTTATCATTGATAAATTGCCGTGAGCAAATGATTCTAGTGAGTTCCTTCAAATTTGCTAAAACATGTCTCGGTCCCAAGCTTTCAGCACAAATAATTTATTGAAAATTAGAAGCTGCTCCAGAACCTAAAACGGGAGAAACTGTGCTCGTCAAATTCAGGATAACATGCAAGTTTAATTGTTAATAATTTATTGAAAATTTGTTTGATATTACCTACGTATATGTTTACATATAAGATAAAATATTAGCTTGAGCTGGCATATAAAAGCAATATAGACAATATGTTAGCAGTTTATTCACGAAGTAAAATAGTTTTCTATGACATTATAAACATTGATACTTCAATAAATGGTACAAAAGTGCTTAAAGCTTTATAGTTATAATTGACTGTTGAAAGTTGCTTAATAACAATAAACACTTCCGGTAAAGCATGTTCAACTAGATTAGAACGAATAAAACACAGTTATCAACTTGTAGATTTAAAGGAAATACAGAATGAAACGAACTGAGTACCAGACCTTGTTTAGCAAAAACATAGCATAAGCTGCTCGTGTAGCATCTTCGCCCTCTACGAACAAGAGGAATTCTGTAGTAACTGAATTTACCACAAAATCAGACTCGGTTGAAGGCACATGGTCAATTATATAAGAGCATGAACCTCCCAGGCGAATAGGATAATGTAAGATGACGTCAAGATACGATGCAATAAGAAGAACTGTCCATGAAATAAACATACAACATACAAATCGGTTATCGTATACATCTTATATTGATAAAAACGCACTTCATGCAGTTAAGACACACTCCCCTTTTTAACGCTTCATAATGTGCCTACATGGTCTTACATAGGAGTATCATTATTATTTTTGGACATTTCCTTCTGTGTATGTGTGTAATGCACGAACACCTATGTATGTATTAATCACATGATGTGACTATGACCATATAACACCAACATAAAAGAAGCTAACAAAAATAGGTTGTTTTAGATGGATAAATAGTGAATGCGGTTATAAATTTCATTTAACTAGTTTTGCACTAGATCATAAAAGCATCAGCGATGTGATTTATTTGTTATATAGCTTACATGAGCAATATAACCAAGGGCAGCTGCAGACCTCTGTATCTCTGCTTTATTGCTGAAAATACTCATCTTTTAAAGGGGAAGCGCTGATAAATTGGAGACCTAGAATGGTTAAATCTGAGTTTTGCTGTGGTTTATATGCATTTAGCATGGATGAACATGCTGAATCTCCTGGAAAGATAAAATAAACACCTGAGCTTAAAATGTACGTAAGATGCAAAATCACAATGTATGCGAGGAAACAATAAGATCAAAATAAAGGAAAAAGCACACTACGTGTTATTGAGCCTACCGGTCAAGCATGCAACTTTATGTGCATGATAAGCAAACGCAAGTCTATTAAGTAAAAATAAAGAACTACAGACAAGCAAAAAGGGTCAAGCAGGTGAATTTTTATATCTGATTAAATGTTTATAGTACCGTATAGTATGCACCTCGTTGTACCAAAAAATAGCAGACTAGCAGACATATCCCTATTTGGAAACACAAATCTACTGTGTACTAGTTCAGAAGTGTTACCATGATTTATTTTCGACTTTTTACTATGTTAGGCTTGTTTCAGAACTGTATAACGCAAACGGACTTGTTTTGAAAGTAATTACAGGAATAGACCTGTTCTGTATTAACGAAGGCGCATTTTGGAAACTCGCCCAAAGACGCGTTTTGGAAACTCGTCTGTACAATTTGGTTTTAAATTCCATAGTCACTTTCTTGAAATTTGATTTGGACATAACTCGATATTTATAATATGAAATTCCCATTTTTCTGTTTCAGTACTGAAATATAGTTCTATAGATTCAATCGTTTTTTGTTTCAATGAAAACCGACGTATAATGATTCCTATATATTCGAATGTAAGTGTAAACGTTAAATTTCGAACTACCACGACATTTAAATAGTATATATAGCTTAACAAAACAACGTAAAACAAATACCAAATTCTAATATTCAAATACAAGAGAGATACATAGTCCGGTTAAGGACAGATAAGTTCGAAACATAAGAAATACAGATACACGAAATGCAACACACTGACATCGCATCAACAAACATACATCTCCATTTTAGGCTACTGAAGTACACCGCTTTCTGTTATGGCCCAGCGATCCACATTTGCTGCACCTGTTTGTTTTGGGTGTTTGATGCTCGTCCATAACATTTTTTAACCTCGTTGATTTTGGTCATCCAGCTAGTCTTCTGATAGGCGGAGCCAGTATTCGTGGACCGTTGTACGGGTCCCAGTATTTCTTATCGCGTATAGGATTAAACTCTGGGTCGTATGTAGCTCTATAACTTTCGACGGAGTACCATTCAGAAGCAAAATCGTGATGTGCTGTATTACTATCAAAACCCTGGGCTGAACAAGCTGCCATCACATGAGCACATGGTATCTTCTGCAGAAGTGGGATTCTGCATGTACAGGTGACATCAGAACCGTCGATCACAACATCATATTCATCGCCGTAACTGTTAATCACTTGCCATTTATGTCGACCAAATCGAACAAGCCTACAACGCCGTGCGTCAATAGCACGAGCTTCAATTTTAGCTTCCCATTTTGGAGTAAGTTTCGTATTCAGACCCGCCCCTTTTTCTCGTCTCTTATAGAAATACTCAACTGATCGAAAGAACGTTCTTGCAACCAACGCCTTTATAGGTAAGGATCTGACGCCTTTTAGTACGCCATTAAAAATTTCAGATGCGTTGGTTGTCATAATATGGAAGCGGTCGTTGTCATCTTTGCAAAGAGCCCAGTTTTCTTCGCAATTCCCTAGGCTTCGTTCAATCCAGTCATGCGCCTCCGGCTTAGTTGTCTTGATCTCTTCTCTAAGTTTATTGTATTCAATCACTTCTGAAGCACATGCAGCAGCGTAAAACAAGTCTACAAGTCGCTTGTCTCGATGACCTACAACTTGAAAATTTGCTTTCAAATGCCTTGCACAAAACCTATGCTTGTACGGTTGGTGCCATTTATCCTGCAAAGCGCTTAGAATCCCTTTCATTCTGTCAGATATAAATGTAATGTGTCAATTTTATACGCTATAAATGAACTCACGCATGCATGAAAAGAACCGGGCCCAACTATCATATGATTCGGACTCGACCACCTCATAAGCTAATGGGTAAAGGCAGTCGTCCGCATCTACAGCGATAGCAACAAGCAGTATTCCTTTGTACTTACCGTACAAATGTGTCCCGTCAATAGAGAGCACTGGACGGTAGTGTACATGACCTGTAATGGAAGGACCAAATGCCCAAAAAGCACGATGAAATACCCCAGACTCATCGTGTACTATATGTCCTACTGAACCTGGATTGCGTCTTTTTATTTCCTCAAAATATTGAGGCAAACACGAATACAATTCGGCCCAGTCACCGTATATTTTTTTCCAAAGCTTTATTCAACGTTCGCCAAGATTTCATGTAACTGATTTTGATGAAAAGGTGCTCGTCGACAAGCACTTGCACCGTCCCAGCTGAGATATCCAAGTTGGCCTTCACAAAAGCCATGATTTTGGATACAAGAAACGCAGAAGTGGCTTGTGTAAGAACCCGTAACTTCCCCGTGAAGGAAAGCGCGGATACTTTGAGAACAACACACAAATGAACGCAGACGGAAGAACATTTCATTGTTATTACAACAATTCCATCAGATACAAGAATATACAGAGTATAACTGAATAAATTACATTTAACAAATATTAGAGATTACAATAAATTACATAGCAGCGGAAAAATATACAAAACACAACTGAAATTGATACACGGATACAGAGCTTTCCGAGCATCGTTCCAGCTGTAAATCAGGACCCTGTGAATATAAATCTGCAAAACCAAAACTACTAGCTGCCCGTGTGGAAAATAGGGGCACCCAGAGTTTAGGTTAAAACAATAAACTCCAGGTCAGTCATGTGACTGGTGTGAGAACTAAAACAGTTATTTAAAACTCTACTTTATAGATAGTAATTCAAGGGACCACGCCGTATAACACGGAACGGGTTTCCTCCCGAGAATACTAGTGCATATAACAAAACAGCGCAATGCGTTTTGAAAAAATGAAGCTATTATAAGACCTAGGTCCCATCACACAATGCAACGCAAGCCAGAGGATAGGGTTTTCCCTTATAATAGCCAAACATGCTTGGTACGTTTAAAACAAATCATTTGATACTATTATAAGTGTATAGTGTCAAAACAATTTCAATCATAAATATCAATCATAGACGGCATGGGTACCATCTATCATGTCGCCGTACTAGTTCTACAATTAGAACCGCAATATCACGTATTGGAAATTGGATTTCCGTCATGAGTCGAGGCAAGGGGCAAGCTCCTCTCCGCGTTCGAGACACTCTAGCAAATGTCCCAGGACCCCACTTTGATCCTTGGAATCGGCTGGGCCGGTCCTCTCTTACTTTTGAGGATTGGCAATTCCTGAACACACGTTTCCCGGTCCTTACAGACCTATATCCGAGGCGCCTCGCATTCCAACAACCACACAGGTGAAAAGTATATAAATGTCAGGGCTGGTAGGTCACTGACACCACCCTAGCTAGAAAGAAACGTCATGCTCTCCCAGCGGTCCGTCTCCCGTTTTTGACTCATACCGAGGTGTAAGGCTCGCGAATTCACGTTATACACAAAGCTACGCCACACAGGCCGTGCTTTGATCATCAACCACAAGACTTTGCTTTTCAACAGAAGCCTTGATCAATTGCCACTTACGCGTGCCAAACTGGCAATTCACTCCATGCGACTGATGTCCATCGATATACAACCTCTGAGCTCGTACGACTCAGAGAAGGGCGTTAAGCAAGAGAATAAATTCTCCGCCGCCAAACAGATGTATATTTAATAGAGATCAATCAACACAGAATAAAATCCAATGTCAGACACACAATCCATTTACAAGTCCGTTCTGGGTCTGAACGAAACCGGAGGCACTTTCCTCGCATATCCATCCATCTCCAAGTACGTCTGGACGATCACCAACTGTTTCCCTCATCTTGGGTGTACAGCCCAATCGAGATCATCAGTAATCACCCAAACGATGTGAATACTTCTGGTCTTCAACCACCGTCTTCATCTTCGACATCTCGTCGAATCGGTTATTCAGAATGGGTATAAACCCGGCCTTTCTGAATAACCCACGTATATGATAAACAAATGTTACACAAACACAACAAACGCCTCTTTCCAATTCAGAATATTCTTTTATTCACAAAATCACATTTTTAGGGAAATGTTCCCATTAATTTTATCCAAGATAAATTCTTCTAAATTTATCCTATAATCTTCCTTTGGATATCATTTCAAACCATTTTATGGTTTTCCAAACTAGTCGGGATTAGCGAACCACGCCGAAGTAATTATTTATTTTATTTCCCAATCCCAACCTATATATCCCATGGAGCAAAACTGGTGATACTCCATTCCTAACACCACGGTGTTATCGGTAAAATTAATTAGCATTTCACGTTCAAATCTAATTAAAGATTTAACTATCGCTTTGGAGCAAAACTGGTGATACTCCACTCTCGATCACTTTTCAGATTTAATAATTTAAATTATCAATTCACATTTTAATCTAATTAAAGATTCATTAAAACTCCACTTAGTTTTAATCTTCTCAAAAATCAATAATCTGTCTTTAACTGGGTTAAAGAACCAATGTCTTCTAAAACACGATTCACGACAAACCCAAATCACATTTGATATTAAATACAAGGCTCTGAATAGAAAATATACCGGCTTATATACAATATCAAATTCTGAAACCAACAAATATCGTATTGGAAATAACGATATAAAATATATCTTTCTAATTCCCATAACAATATCTGTATAGTCACGAAATCCAACATCGAAATATTCCGAAGATAATTTCGATTCAACTCCAGTCCAATCCACGTATTGGGAATATTGATTATTTTTAAAATCACTTTCAAATTCAATTTATTTATTTCAAAAATAAATTGATTTTAATTCTAGTTCAAAACTAGTTCATTTCGATAAAAATCTATTTTTATCTTTTCAAATGTGGAATTCTCCAGCTCAATTCTTTCCAATCCATATATTATGATTTTACACAAATTATAGATATTTTAATAATTTTATCAAGGCCCGTACAGTCGATTTCCATCAACGGCCATCGAACTGCACTTACAGCGACCTTTTTCGAATTTGATTTGGACATAATTCCAAATCCAACCGTTAGATTTCAAATTTCTAATATTCATTGGAAAGCTCTTTTCGATACGAACCCAACGGTTCCGGTTTTAGGAGAATCCGACGGTCGGATCTCCCGCAACGTCAATTCGAAGTCAATGGTCGAAATTCACGAACTGCCGCGGCGCGGCGCGTTCTATTCAGGCCATTATATATTTAATATATATATATATATATATTTCGTCGATTTCCTTTTTAAAACGTTTTTTATAAATCGTTTTAAATTCGTTTTCAAAACCATTTCAACGCTACATTCAATCTCAAATCGATTTGATTTCAATTCAATTCGAATTCATTTCAAATTGATTTCAATTCAATTTCAGTTCGTTTTTTTATTCAATTTCAATTTAATTCAATTTCAATTTAATTCAATTTGAATTCATTTCTATTCGATTCGAATTCAAATTCACTTTCTATTCAATTCGAATCAAATTCATTTTCTATTCGATTCGAATTCTTTTCAAATTGATTCAATAAAATTTCAATTTGAATTTTAATCTAATTTAATTTGAATTTCATTTCAAAATATTATATTTTGAAATCACTTTTCAATATTCATTATAAAACGAATAAAATCGATATAAATATCGTTCACGTCAAAATAGCGCAACTCTAATCAACACGGCTTTATATATTTCAAAAACTTCTTTATTTTATTCAACAAATGAATATATATTCTATTCAACACATGAATCTATATTTCTTTCAACACATGACTGTTTTTGCTATGTAAAATATTTTATAAAATCATGGTATCTATCGTTTGATTTTAATTAGACTCCACCGTGAAGTAGTTCTAATTTTAAATATGATAAAGATGTGAATTTTATTATTAAAATATTTTACTCAACACATAAATATTTTCAACTCAGGAACATCGTCAACACATGACTATTTTTATATTCAACACATAAATATTTTCAACTCAGGAACATCGTCAACACATGACTATTTTTATATTCAACACATGAATCTTCTTTTATAATATTCATTATTTTCCCGATTGGAATGAGGCCCAATCAATCACCATATAATGTTAATTATATGGATTCCATACAACACATGTATATAATAGCATTGAAAAATAATCAACCATCAACCAAAGTGCACTACACTGTATAAGCATCAAATATAGATATCTAACGCTTATAACAGCCTGTCAATCAATCGATCGACATATTTAATCAATCAGGATGAGTGAACTTCAAATTTCATCCCAACACCCGTGTGGGGTTTCAAACAATCAAACACAGATTTTAGTTGTGCAGTTAGGCGATGTGTAAAATTTATTGACCCAATCGATATCAGTCAAATCAGTGTATATAAACAAATCGGCCGATTTGTTTATAAATATTTATTTATTCATTCACTTTCACGTTAAAAATTATATTTTATTTTAACACATGAATTTCTATTCATTTCATTTATCAAATAAAATGATATTTTTATTTTTCTAATTTATTTTTAGGAAATTTCGGCGGCATAACGGCACGATACTAGAAACGGGACGAGGCCTAGCCTTATCCCCGGTCTAGTGAAGGCCCACGCCATTCACACATCAATCAAATCCATTCCATTTCACCAAACCATTCAATTCAAACCAAATAGACTAACCAACTACACAACCAAACAATTTAACAAACAAGCCATCCATGGTCTGTGGATGACGGGTGTCGGGTGCTACTAAGCACCGTCTGCATCCTAGTATATATATATAACTATAAAAAGAAATTGAAAGGTGAGAAGTTCTCACCAATAGCTATCCAATACCACGACTCTTCATTGATAGAAATCTTCATCGTTCTCGCCTTTTTGTCACCTTCGTTGCCCGTATTCTCTACATATGTAAAAATTGAATTTTTACTTTGCTATTCAATATATAAAAATGGAATTTTTGCTTCGTTATTCAATATATAAAAATGGAATTTTTACTTCGCTATTCAATATATAAAAATCCTATTTTTACTTTGCTATTCAATATATAAAAATGCTATTTTTACTTTGCTATTCAATATATAAAAATCATATTTTTACTTTCACGCTATATGGATAAAGTTTCTATTTTCCCACCGCTACTATATAGATACAAATTCTATTTTTACATCGTTATCATCTATATAAAGATCTCGCCTTCTCAACTATAAAGATTTCTCCTTTTCAAATATAAAGACTTCATCTTTTCAAAAATATAGATTTCATCATTATAAAAATCACCACTTTATTTCAACGTTTATATAATAAAAATCAGATTTTTATTTCGCTACATATACAAAGATGATATTTTTATATTTTCTATCTCATAAAGATTACATTTTTTTATAGTTCCTACTATGTAAAAGTCATATTTTTAACCCACTACATATGTAAAAATCACACCTTTCTCCATTTAAAAATATCGTCTTTCTTCCTTTAAAAATCTAATCTTTTCTATTTTAAAAATCACGTCTTTTCTATTTTAAAAATCATGTCTTTTCTATTTTAAAAATCACGTCTTTTCTATTTTAAAAACCCTATGTTTAAAACTGAAAATAAAATCTACATTATTAACTATAGTTAACAAATTAAAACTAAGTAATTAAATTAACAAATTACCTTAGCTCGTCGCTTGTCGAAGAGGGGGGGGGGGTTGCGCAGGCAGGCGGTGGTCGTGGGTGGTGCGGGTCTGGTGGCGTCGAATTTAAGAGGAGAGGAAGAAGGGGATAGGGAGAACGAGGAGGAGGGGTGCGAGGCAACGGGAGGAGGAAGAAGATGGAGGGCGGCGGTGGTTGGGGGTCCCACCTGGCAGCGTCGGGGTCGTGGCGTGGAGGGGCTCGCGCGTCGAGCTTCGAGGAGGGGGGTGCAGCTCCGCCACCTGCGGCGGCGCAGTGGTCATCAAGGAGGGGCGGCGGCTCCTCCCCCTGCTTCGTCGTCTTTTTTTTTTCTTTCTGATCGAATTGAAAACGAGAAGGGGGGGCCAGATGTATAGGAGAGGGTGAGGAGAGAGATTTAATTATTTTATTTAATTATTTTATTTTCACCAAAAAGCAACTTTTATTTTCGACCTCAAAACGAGGCCCACCGCCTGTCGTCCATAGCTAATTACCCCCATTTCGAACACAATGGGATATGTATCGTAGGCTGATTCGATCGTTTCGATCAGTTTCCGTCAAAATCAACATATAACTCTATATATTGAATTTGAACGCGCATTTCAATTTACTGGGGTCACATACTAACTCTAAAAATTCCCGAAAAATATTTTCTAGCTTCGTATTGACGATACGGTCCTAACAAAACTAGTTTCGTCGAATTCTGAGACCGTTGGAAAAATGGCCATTTTCCAGTCGATTAAAATCAACTTAAACTGGTCAAACGCGTTTTCCTTTGCCACGCTCACGTATTGATTCGAAAAATTATGAAATTTGGAATCTAACAATAATTTGACATCCCGGACCCAACAAAAGTGGTTTCGTCGAAATCCGAGGTCATTTGCAAAATTCCCATTTTTAAGGGCCTGAATTCCATAGCGACTATTCAGAATTTTCAACTGGACATATCTTTTGATTCCCGCTATGAAATCTCGATTTTCCGGGTTCGTTGGAAAGATATCATCAATTAGATTCCATTATTTTTGGTTTCACTAAAATCCGGATTGTTTTGCACCCGGTACATTCAATTGAAGTTTGAAATCGAATTATCGAACTACCGCGCCATTTTCAATTCTATTTATAATTATATGTAATTATTTATATTCTAACGACGACGTATATAATATATACGTTCTAATTCTATTCAAAATAAATTTCTCGTCGATATTATTTAAAATAATTCATTTTAAATGTTCAAAATTCGCTAAAATTGCCAAAATAAAAATTTTAAACTGACCCAGATTTTCGGGTTGTTACAATCTCCCCCACTTAAAACTTTTCGTCCCCGAAAAGGAACAAAGTCGAAAGTGGTTTGATTAATCAACTCTATGTTCGATCTGGCTTCCATTCTCCAACTTTTCAGTTTCTGAAAATTTTCAAATTCTTCAAAAATTTGGCTAACACCCTAAATTTTCGAAAAATTTCGCCATAACCTCCCCTGCACCGGGAGCCATGGGAAAATCCCGAAATTGCCATATAGGCCTTCTGATCTCAAAAAGAAAAAGAAAAGGCCAAGCGGCTAGCCAATAGGCTCATAAAATCATCATCACCCAAACAAAACAGTAAATTATAGTAAACATGTACCTATTTGTCGGGCAAACAAATTTTATTCTTCGGCTCTAGCCTCCTTGCTATGACCTGTTCAATGTAAGTACATGTATATGCAAGCAAATGCGACCAAATTTCAATATAATTCAATATTTGGTTCAATTAGGCTAAATGGTTCAAAATTACCAAACAACTAAACAAACAACACAAACATCAATCAATTAGTGAATTAGAGTTTCAAATTCGTAATTTTGATACATATACAAAAAATCATGTTTTTGATGCCACATCACAACAATGAATTTTATCTATATTAGTTTTGGTTCTCACACCAGTCTAATGGAAATATATAGATATCACACCTTCGAAACACGAATATAAATACTGATGATGTGGCCACATCATCAGAATTTATCCCCGGGTGTCTAGGATGTGATTCTACATCTATCCAGTATATTAAAACTTCGACTATACGTTCATGACGCGTATACGCGAAATCTTTATATACTCGATTGTCCAAATTCAAAATAAATAAATAATCAAATACGTATAAAACGATTTAAATTTCAAAACAAAATTGTTTTCATTTGAAAAATATACTCCTCACACTCGTTCTAGGATACTACTGATCCTATCTCTAACGAGTCATTCTAGTTAGATATTACTGATCCAATATCTGATGAATTCTTTCGTATGGTTCTAATGTGTCTTGTTCTCGAGCTCTGTAAACCTAAGCTCTGATACCAACTGTAAGAACCCGTAACTTCCCCGTGAAGGAAAGCGTGGATACTTTGAGAACAACACACAAATGAACGCAGACGGAAGAACATTTCATTGTTATTACAACAATTCCATCAGATACAAGAATATACAAAGTATAACTGAATAAATTACATTTAACAAATATCAGAGATTACAATAAATTACATAGCAGCGGAAAAATATACAAAACACAACTGAAAGTGATACACGGATACAGAGCTTTCCGAGCATCGTTCCAGCTGTAAATCAGGACCCTGTGAATATAAATCTGCAAAACCAAAACTACTAGCTGCCCGTGTGGAAAATAGGGGCACCCAGAGTTTAGGTTAAAACAATAAACTCCAGGTCAGTCATGTGACTGGTGTGAGAACTAAAACAATTATTTAAAACTCTATTTTATAGATAGTAATTCAAGGGACCACGCCGTATAACATGGAACGGGTTTCCTCCCGAGAATACTAGTGCATATAACAAAACAACGCAATGCTTTTTGGAAAAATGAAGCTATTATAAGACCTAGGTCCCATCACAAAATGCAACGCAAGCCGGAGGATAGGGTTTTCCCTTATAATAGCCAAACATGCTTGGTACGTTTAAAACAAATCATTTGATACTATTATAAGTGTATAGTGTCAAAACAATTTCAATCATAAATATCAATCATAGACGGCATGGGTACCATCTATCATGTCGCCGTACTAGTTCTACAATTAAAACCGCAATATCACGTATTGGAAATTGGATTTCCGTCATGAGTCGAGGCAAGGGGCAAGCTCCTCTCCGCGTTCGAGACACTCTAGCAAATGTCCCAGGACCCCACTTTGATCCTTGGAATCGGCTGGGCCGGTCCTCTCTTACTTTTGAGGATTGGCAATTCCTGAACACACGTTTCCCGGTCCTTACAGACCTATATCCGAGGCGCCTTGCATTCCAACAACCACACAGGTGAAAAGTATATAAATGTCAGGGCTGGTAGGTCACTGACACCACCCTAGCTAGAAAGAAACGTCGTGCTCTCCCAGCGGTCCGTCTCCCGTTTTTGACTCATACCGAGGTGTGAGGCTCGCGAATTCACGTTATACACAAAGCTACGCCACACAGGCCGTGCTTTGATCATCAACCACAAGACTTTGCTTTTCAACAGAAGCCTTGATCAATTGCCACTTACGCGTGCCACACTGGCAATTCACTCCATGCGACTGATGTCCATCGATATACAACCTCTGAGCTCGTACGTCTCAGAGAAGGGTGTTAAGCAAGAGAATAAATTCTCCGCCGCCAAACAGATGTATATTTAATAGAGATCAATCAACACAGAATAAAATCCAATGTCAGACACACAATCCATTTACAAGTCCGTTCTGGGTCTGAACGAAACCGGAGGCACTTTCCTCGCATATCCATCCATCTCCAAGTACGTCTGAACGATCACCAACTGTTTCCCTCATCTTGGGTGTACAGCCCAATCGAGATCATCAGTAATCACCCAAACGATGTGAAGACTTCCGGTCTTCAACCACCGTCTTCATCTTCGACATCTCGTCGAATCGGTTATTCAGAATGGGTATAAACCCGACCTTTCTGAATAACCCACGTATATGATAAACAAATGTTACACAAACACAACAAACGCCTCTTTCCAATTCAGAATATTCTTTTATTCACAAAATCACATTTTTAGGGAAATGTTCCCATTAATTTTATCCAAGATAAATTCTTCTAAATTTATCCTATAATCTTCCTTTGGATATCATTTCAAACCATTTTATGGTTTTCCAAACTAGTCGGGATTAGCGAACCACACCGAAGTAATTATTTATTTTATTTCCCAATCCCAACCTATATATCCCATGGAGCAAAACTGGTGATACTCCATTCCTAACACCACGGTGTTATCGGTAAAATTAATTACCATTTCACGTTCAAATCTAATTAAAGATTTAACTATCGCTTTGGAGCAAAACTGGTGATACTCCACTCTCGATCACTTTTTAGATTTGATAATTTAAATTATCAATTCACATTTTAATCTAATTAAAGATTCATTAAAACTCCACTTAGTTTTAATCTTCTCAAAAATCAATATTCTGTCTTTAACTGGGTTAAAGAACCAATGTCTTCTAAAACACGATTCACGACAAACCCAAATCACATTTGATATTAAATACAAGGATCTGAATAGAAAATATACCGGCTTATATTCAATATCAAATTCTGAAACCAACAAATATCGTATTGGAAATAACGATATAAAACATATCTTTCAAATTCCCATAACAATATCTGTATAGTCACGAAATCCAACATCGAAATATTCCGAAGATAATTTCGATTCAACTCCAGTCCAATCCACGTATTGGGAATATTGATTATTTTTAAAATCACTTTCAAATTCAATTTATTTATTTCAAAAATAAATTGATTTTAATTCTAGTTCAAAACTAGTTCATTTCGATAAAAATCTATTTTTATCTTTTCAAATGTGGAATTCTCCAGCTCAATTCTTTCCAATCCATATATTATGATTTTACACAAATTATAGATATTTTAATAATTTTATCAAGGCCCGTACAGTCGATTTCCATCAACGGCCATCGAACTGCACTTACAGCGACCTTTTTCGAATTTGATTTGGACATAATTCCAAATCCAACCGTTAGATTTCAAATTTCTAATATTTATTGGAAAGCTCTTTTCGATACGAACCCAACGGTTCCGGTTTTAGGAGAATCCGACGGTCGGATCTCCCGCAACGTCAATTCGAAGTCAATGGTCGAAATTCACGAACTGCCGCGGCGCGGCGCGTTCTGTTCAGGCCATTATATATTTAATATATATATATATATTATATATTATATATTTCGTCGATTTCCTTTTTAAAACGTATTTTATAAATCTTTTTAAATTCGTTTTCAAAACCATTTCAACGCTACATTCAATCTCAAATCGATTTGATTTCAATTCAATTCGAATTCATTTCAAATTGATTTCAATTCAATTTCAGTTCGTTTTAAATTTCATTCGAAACGATTTCAATTCGTTTTTTTTATTCAATTTCAATTTAATTCAATCTGAATTCATTTCTATTCGATTCGAATTCAAATTCACTTTCTATTCAATTCGAATCAAATTCATTTTCTATTCGATTCGAATTCATTTCAAATTGATTCAATAAAATTTCAATTTGAATTTTAATCTAATTTAATTTGAATTTCATTTCAAAATATTATATTTTGAAATCACTTTTCAATATTCATTATAAAACGAATAAAATCGATATAAATATCGTTCACGTCAAAATAGCGCTACTCTAATCAACACGGCTTTATATATTTCAAAAACTTCTTTATTTTATTCAACAAATGAATATATATTCTATTCAACACATGAATCTATATTTCTTTCAACACATGACTGTTTCTGCTATGTAAAATATTTTATAAAATCATGGTATCTATCGTTTGATTTTAATTAGACTCCACCGTGAAGTAGTTCTAATTTTAAATATGATAAAGATGTGAATTTTATTATTAAAATATTTTACTCAACACATAAATATTTTCAACTCAGGAACATCGTCAACACATGACTATTTTTATATTTAACACATAAATATTTTCAACTCAGGAACATCGTCAACACATGACTATTTTTATATTCAACACATGAATCTTCTTTTATAATATTCATTATTTTCCCGATTGGAATGAGGCCCAATCAATCACCATATAATGTTAATTATATGGATTCCATACAACACATGTATATAATAGCATTGAAAAATAATCAACCATCAACCAAAGTGCACTACACTGTATAAGCATCAAATATAGATATCTAACGCTTATAACAGCCTGTCAATCAATCGATCGACATATTTAATCAATCAGGATGAGTGAACTTCAAATTTCATCCCAACACCCGTGTGGGGTTTCAAACAATCAAACACAGATTTTAGTTGTGCAGTTGGGCGATGTGTAAAATTTATCGACCCAATCGATATCAGTCAAATCAGTGTATATAAACAAATCGGCCGATTTGTTTATAAATATTTATTTATTCACTTTCACGTTAAAAATTATATTTTATTTTAACACATGAATTTCTATTCATTTCATTTATCAAATAAAATGATATTTTTATTTTTCTAATTTATTTTTAGGAAATTTCGGCGGCATAACGACACGATACTAGAAACGGGACGAGGCCTAGCCTTATCCCCGGTCTAGTGAAGGCCCACGCCATTCACACATCAATCAAATCCATTCCATTTCACCAAACCATTCAATTCAAACCAAATAGACTAACCAACTACACAACCAAACAATTTAACAAACAAGCCATCCATGGTCTGTGGATGACGGGTGTCGGGTGCTACTAAGCACCGTCTGCATCCTAGTATATATATATAACTAGAAAAAGAAATTGAAAGGTGAGAAGTTCTCACCAATAGCTGTCCAATACCACGACTCTTCATTGATAGAAATCTTCATCGTTCTCTCCTTTTTGTCACCTTCGTTGCCCGTATTCTCTACATATGTAAAAATTGAATTTTTACTTTGCTATTCAATATATAAAAATGGAATTTTTGCTTCGTTATTCAATATATAAAAATGGAATTTTTACTTTGCTATTCAATATATAAAAATCCTATTTTTACTTTGTTATTCAATATATAAAAATGCTATTTTTACTTTGCTATTCAATATATAAAAATCATATTTTTACTTTCACGCTATATGGATAAAGTTTCTATTTTCCCACCGCTACTATATAGATACAAATTCTATTTTTACATCGTTATCATCTATATAAAGATCTCGCCTTCTCAACTATAAAGATTTCTCCTTTTCAAATATAAAGACTTCATCTTTTCAAAAATATAGATTTCATCATTATAAAAATCACCACTTTATTTCAACGTTTATATAATAAAAATCAGATTTTTATTTCGCTACATATACAAAGATGATATTTTTATATTTTCTATCTCATAAAGATTACATTTTTTATAGTTCCTACTATGTAAAAGTATAAATTTTTAACCCACTACATATGTAAAAATCACACCTTTCTCCATTTAAAAATATCGTCTTTCTTCCTTTAATTTTTTTTTATTTTAAAAATCACGTCTTTTCTATTTTAAAAATCACGTCTTTTCTATTTTAAAAACCCTATGTTTAAAACTGAAAATAAAATCTACATTATTAACTATAGTTAACAAATTAAAACTAAGTAATTAAATTAACAAATTACCTTAGCTCGTCGCTTGTCGAAGAGGGGGGGTTTGCGCAGGCAGGCGGTGGTCGTGGGTGGTGCGGGTCTGGTGGCGTCGAATTTAAGAGGAGAGGAAGAAGGGGATAGGGAGAACGAGGAGGAGGGGTGCGAGGCAACAGGAGGAGGAAGAAGATGGAGGGCGGCGGTGGTTGGGGGTCCCACCTGGCGGCATCGGGGTCGTGGCGTGGAGGGGCTCGCGCGTCGAGCTTCGAGGAGGGGGGGTGGGGTGCAGCTCCGCTACCTGCGGCGGCGCGGTGGTCATCGGGGAGGGGCGGCGGCTCCTCCCCCTGCTTCGTCGTCTTTTTTTTTCTTTCTGATCGAATTGAAAACGAGAAGGGGGGGCAGATGTATAGGAGAGGGTGAGGAGAGAGATTTAATTATTTTATTTAATTATTTTATTTTCACCAAAAAGCAACTTTTATTTTCGACCTCAAAACGAGGCCCACCGCCTGTCGTCCATAGCTAATTACCCCCATTCCGAACACAATGGGATATGTATCGTAGGCTGATTCGATCAGTTTCCGTCAAAATCAACATATAACTCTATATATTGAATTTGAACGCGCATTTCAATTTACTGGGGTCACATACTAACTCTAAAAATTCCCGAAAAATATTTTCTAGCTTCATATTGACGATACGGTCCTAACAAAACTAGTTTCGTCGAATTCTGAGACCGTTGGAAAAATGGCCATTTTCCAGTCGATTAAAATCAACTGAAACTGATCAAACGCGTTTTCCTTTGCCACGCTCACGTATTGATTCGAAAAATTATGAAATTTGGAATCTAACAATAATTTGACATCCCGGACCCAACAAAAGTGGTTTCGTCGAAATCCGAGGTCGTTTGCAAAATTCCCATTTTTAAGGGCCTGAATTCCATAGCGACTATTCAGAATTTTCAACTGGACATATCTTTTGATTCCCGCTATGAAATCTCGATTTTCCAGGTTCGTTGGAAAGATATCATCAATTAGATTCCATTATTTTTGGTTTCACTAAAATCCGGATTGTTTTGCACCCGGTACATTCAATTGAAGTTTGAAATCGAATTATCGAACTACCGCGCCATTTTCAATTCTATTTATAATTATATATAATTATTTATATTCTAACGACGACGTATATAATATATACGTTCTAATTCTATTCAAAATAAATTTCTCGTCGATATTATTTAAAATAATTCATTTTAAATGTTCAAAATTCGCTAAAATTGCCAAAATAAAATTTTTAAACTGGCCCAGATTTTCGGATTGTTACAGCTTGCTTGTGGTTTGAATTAATCGTAGGGTTGACACAGTTATGTTCATGAGGCAACTTTCGAATTTCCCACAATCCGTTTTGTGATTTTTTCGACACTATAGCATGTATTCGCCATGGACAAGTAGCATCAACACTACATACAACGGTATATATTGTTTTATTCGACTTGATTGGCTTGTATGAAATACTGTGCAGAATAGACCATTCCGTAAGTTGGTGGAGAAATTGTTCCTTGCTTCGGAATACCATCCCAACAGCAAAACCATTTTGTACGCAGGAAGCCGAGAATTTTTCGCCAGAAAACTCTAAATTAGCCACTACGGATCTGGCCATCATTTGCGCCGTGCAGAGATCATCGTCCATGGGTACTTCCATTTGAGGCTCATCACCATCTTCTTCGGGATCTACTGTGTTTGTATCATGGTCATAGTTCAGTTGTTCATTGTTGACTCCGGTCCAGCATGTATCATCAACTGTTGTCATGGCAACCGCCATGCTGTCAATATGTTCTGCCTGTTGTGAAGGACCTGCACCCCATTCTTCTTCGGCTTCTACAGTCAATCTATTAATAAATGCATTTCAGTTATATCTTACATTTCAATGAGTAGTTATAAAACTAACTTGATGTGGAACACATACCTTTGGCTCATATCTAACAATTCTGACTGATCAGTCTGTTGTTCTTCTTCTTGTTGTTGTTGTTGCTGCTGCTCAGCCACATTTGGTGGACAATATGGATTGGTGTATAAAGGAGAACTAAAGTTGATTGATGGATCATGAGTTTGCAATATTTCTGTGAAATAACCGAAACCGCTACTCACTATAGGCGGTGTGATTATTTCTTCTACAACAGCTTCCACGATTTCTTTTGCTGTTTTTCCAACAAACAACTCAAACGATTTCTTAATAGTGGAAAACATTACTTGTACATCTTCATCGTCTGAAAGTGCTACGGCTCTCAACCCCGATTCAGTAGGCCAGTTGACCGACAACTCGATATCATATTCGAGAGGGTTAATTCTGGTTGCTTGGAAAACTGTGTCTTTCAAAGCACCAAGTGTGCAACCCCGTCGAACTCTCCCTGGTTTGCAGAATCCTCCCACATAACTTCCATTTTGTTGCCCATCCACGACTAATTCACCGTCGTAGTAGATAAGTGCAGTAATAAAAGCAGGCGCCATTGTTGATTGTGTTTATTTTTCTTGAAGTTCTTTGAAGACAGGATTGAAGTGTATGAGAAATATTGTGCTGAAGAGCTATGAAATAGGGAAACCAACTAAGCAACATCACCATTAAATCAACTTTATTCAACTCAGTGTGCGGTCGTTGTCAAGTCAGAATTGGCAGAGCTTTAATCATGTCACCCATTTAAAAATAAAGCAGAATCAGAATCAATTGTCCTATGCTCGTACTGATCACACAAAACAAGCCATGCGTCAGAATTGGAAGAGCTTTTATCATGTCATCGAATTCGAAGTAAAGTGTTGTCCTTTGTCCTTACAACGGCTTTATTACAATGGACAAATGTTAGATCATATTTGGCAGGTGTTTGTCAACACAACTATTATGAACTATTGGGCCAACTTTACCCATGTCTAGTCAAATCACCTGATTTGCGGCAGATCGTACCGTATAGAAACAGACTGACCCAACTTTACTTTTTGGCAGCGAGTTGTCAATTCTTATTTATGTCATAATGTACACTGTACAAACCAGCAAAATACAAAGCTTTAATTCAAACTTCAAAAGCATAAAATAATTCATTAGAAAAACACAAACATATAATACTTCGTGTTGATCTTCCAACTCCTACAAACACACAAATAATAATTCAAACTAAACTTCAGAAACATACAACGACAACGGATAATACAATAATTCAAACTAATCTTCAGAAACCTACAACGACGACGGATAATAGAAAAACTAGTGGTCAGGTTTAAATTGCAAGTCCTCTAGGAGTTTTTTGAGACGTCTAATTTCTTGCTCCAGCTCATTCGCATATGCTATGCCCCTGGGACAAAGCGGTTCGTCAATCCATTTTGAAAAATTGCATCTGTGAGGATAATTGGAACAAAGAAGACTTCGACGACCAATGTTTTCGCCATCATCACAGACGACAACTTCAGCCATATATCCATAGTGGCAGCAAACTGGGAACGAGTTAACCTCTTACTCAACCATTGTTTGAAAAGTCATTTTGAAAATATATGGAGCTGTGAAGATGTGGTTGAGTATGAATCAGAATTATGAGAAGACTGGTGAGTATATATAAAGTTTTGAAATTTCCCAAAATACACAGGCGCGTTTTGAAAATGCACACGAAGGCGAGTTTTCAAAACGCGCCTATATCCCTCCCCTGATGAAACAGGTCTATATTTGTTATTATTTCTGAAACATGGCTAATCATGTAATAAAATTTCAAAACAAGCCTAAATGGGTAAAAAGTCCTTTTTTTCTCTTGTTGTCTTCCTTCCTTTCTTTTCCCCCCTCTTTTGCAAAATAAAATAACAAGTAAAAACTTTATAGAAACCTCAGCAGCTAAGTAGGTAGTTCAAGAATTTGCTAAAATGGAGCGTCAAATGTCGCACTTACCCCCAAAAGACGGTACTAACTAGGTGTCTCACCCGAACTTCTAAACATAGGGTAAGTCCCACTATTTTCTAGCAGATCCAACAACATCGATCTGATAAATGAAAATAATGATACATAATGCCTAATAATAAAATTTGCATACGGTCGCAATGCCAAATGAATGAACTGTAAACATTTAAAACGATGGTAATGCTTTGCAAATTAAACTGCTGAGCTGATTATTACACTGCTGAACTGATTATTACACTGCTGAACTGATTAACATGGATAATGTTTTGATACGATAACAAATTTCATCTCAGCTAATGTTTTGATATGGCAATGACACAACTGACAATCTCAGAAACCAGGTTTCTTATTGAATGTAAATAGTTTTGAGGACATGAGAATCAAGCTATTGGTTTCTTATTGAATGTTTTCTGCAGAGTGAAAAATCAAAGCAAACCCACTTGTTGCAATAATGCAGAATACAACTTATCTTAGTTATATTCGTTGCCAGTTATTTTTCATTGTTTCCTTTTGTTTGACTTTCTACCTCTTGCTATCAAAAGCTGCATTTGTGAATATTAAACTTTACTCAACTATTTTGATTTCAGTTAAACGATTCAGCTACTGGTGTTAGCTAGTTTAGAAGCGATCAACTGCTGATAGTAATGTAATATATTGAAAAGGAAGATTACCAAAGGCATGGAAAAACATAAAAATCAATGATTATGGAAACAAATCTTTGAAACGAAATAAGAGGATCAACTGAATCGGTATATTGCACCAAATCAAGCTATTCTTCAAATGTAACATTGAACTTCCTGAATGGCTTGAATGAAATGTAATCCCTAGCCAAGACCAACTCCAAATTATAGGACTGCTTCAGTCAATCCTTATCTTTTAGAAAATTATTGAACATCAACTTACACTACTAGAAATGCTTCAATTTGCAACGAGACTGGGCGACGGCTAGCAACGGCCAAAAAGCGGCCGTTGCTAGCCGTCGCTCGATGTAAACATATCAACCAGCGTGGCTTTCTTCCTCAATTCACTTTCACGAAATCAAAAAAAAAAAAAAAAACAGAAACCCTACAGCCGTCGCCTCCCCCTAAACACTCGATTTATTCATCCAAAACTTCATCAAATCTTCCCAAATTTCTCCGGTATGTCTTCTAATCCCTATTATATGTTTAATTAGGGTTATTTAGGGTTATTGTGGATGTTTATATGGAGTTGTAAATTGATTGTTTATGGGTATGAAATTGATTGTATTGTGAGTTGCATATGATGCTGATATTGTTATACATTAATTTGGGAATAAGTGGAATTGATTAGGAGGTTGAAATCGTTGATTATCACATATGTGCTTGATTTAGGAGCATGAAAACAACGATTGTCATGTATGTAATTGGGTTTACGTTGATTGTGTTGTAGGATTATTTGAGAAAAAATGAAGTAAATGTGATTGTTTAGCGGTAGTAAATTGATTATGAATAGTGAAACGGTGTAATGATGGCCCTCTATGCATGCATGCACTGTTAATTATGTCACCATCGAATGCTATAATAGTCGGTCCAAACAAATTTGAAGAATGCATTTGCAATATTCCCGAAAAAAATTGTTGTTGTAATATTAACAGAAATTGACAAACTTGAAATCTTAGTTTGTTGCTATAATATTAACAAAATAAAATTGACAAATTTGTTGCTATAATACTAACAAAATTGAAAGCTTATTTTATCTTTCAAAAATTGAAACTAATTAACTTCATAATTTATAACTTTAAACTAAAATTAACTAAAAGTAACTAAAACTAATTTATACTTCATAATTTTCATTGGCATGTTATTTTACAAATTGAAAGTACATATAGACGCTATTTAGTTAACACGCGAGCGTAGACGGAAAAAAGCGCAAGGCGCAACTAAGGAGCTTTTTTCATTTGTATTGTTTTAAAACGACCCGAACTTCCCCGGTAAGGAAAGCACAGATTGCTTTGAGGACAAGACAGATCAAAATGCAAACAGAAGAACATTTCATTGTATATTACAACAATTCCATCAGAATACATGAATATACAGAGTATGAATAAATATTACACAGAAAATATCAGAGATTTAAATTACATTTAAATACATCACAGCAGAAAATAATATAAAACACAACTAGAAGTAATACACGGATATAGAGCTTTCCGAGTATCGTTCCAGCTGTAAATCAGGATCCTGTGAATATAAATCTGCAAAATCAAAACTACTAGCTGCCCGTGTCAAAATAAGGGCACCCAGAGTTTAGGTTAAAACAATAAACCCTAGGTCAGTCATGTGACTGGTGTGAGAACTAAAACAGTTATTAATCTTTATTTAAAGTAAGGTAAATCAAGGGACCACGCCGTATAACACGGAACGGGTTTCCTCCCAAGAATACCAGTGCATAAAACAAACAGCGTAAAGTCACGTATTGGAAGTTGGATTTCCATCTATGAACCAAGGCAAGGGATCGTCCTTACCGAATTCGAGACAATCTAGCCCATGTCTCAGGAACATAACGCATCGTCCCTTGGAGCCACAGGACCGGTCCACTCGATGTGAATTAGACGAAACCCTGAACACTACGTCTCCCCGCCCTATGGGGCGTAAATGAGCCAACGAATGACTCCATCGGTTCGAGAATGACTGATATATCCGAGGCATCTCGCAACAGCAACAACCACATAAGTCAAACTCGTCAGGGCGTGTAAAACCACTGACGCCACTTCTAGCTAGAAAGAGATGCATGCCCTCCCTGGATCCTTCTCCCGTTTCTGGTTCACAACCGGGTGTGAGGCTCGCGAATCAACGCTACACAAAGCTATGCCACACAGGCCGTGCTTTGATCATCAACCACAAGACTCTGCTTTTCAACAAAAGCCTTGATCAATTGCCACTTAGGCATGCCACACAGGCAATTCACTCCATGCGATTGATATCCATCAATATATAATCCCTGAGCTCGTACGTCTCAGAGAAGGGCGTTAAGCAAGAGAATAAATTCTCCGCCGCCAAACAGATATATATTTAATAGAAATCAATCACACAGAATAAAATCCAATGTCAGACACACAGTCCATTTACAAGTTCGTTCTGGGTCTGAACGAAACCGAAGGCACCTTGTACCTCGCATATCCATCGATCTCCAAGTACGTCTGGACGATCACTAACTGATTCCTTCCTCTTGGGTGTACGGCCCAATCAAGATCGTCAGTAATTACCCAAACGACGTGAAGACTTCCAGTCTTCGACCCCCGTCTTCATCTTCGACTAATCGTCGAATCAGTTATTCAGAATGGGAAAATCCCGGTCTTTCTGAACAACTCGCGTATATAATAAACAAGTGTTACACAAACACAGCATACGCCTCATTCCAATTCATCAGTCACTAACCGTAAATTAGCAAGAGAATAATTCCCCAAACATTAACCCCGAAGGCCGAAACCAACATCAGATCAATACCCAGGAAACCATTCTTCTTAGCTAACCTACAGTTAGTTTCTAAATTTCACATTCTTAGGGAAAAGTTCCCATTAATTTTATCAAAGATAAATTCTTTTAAATTTATTCTTTAATCTTCCTTTGAATATCACTTCAAACTAGTCGGGATTAGCGAACCACACCGAAGTAATCATTTATTCTATTTCCCAATCCCAACCTATTCATCCCATGAAGTAAAACTGGTAATACTTCATATCTAACACCACGGTGTTATCGGTAAATTCAATTACGATTTCACGTTCAAATCTAATTAAAGATTTAACTATCGCCTGGAGCAAAACTAGCGATACTCCATTCTCGATCTTTTCAATCTAATTAAAAATTCATTAAAACTCCACTTAGTTTTAATATTTAACTGGGTTAAAGAATCAATGTATTTAAAACACGGTTCACGATAAACCCAAAATCACATGACATTTCAATCAGTCCCTAACCGTAAATTACCAAGTGAGCAATTCCCTAAGTATTAACCCCGAAGGCCGAAACCAACATCAGATCAATACCCCAGAAACCATTCAACTTAACTAATCTCCAGTTAGTTTCTGATTTTCTTAACTCCTTTGGGTATAAGAACAGTATTATTGAAGATACCGTTCACGACAACCCAAAATCATATTCCATTAATTATCGGGTTAAAGAACAAGTATTATTTAAAACACTGTTCACGATAAACCCAAAATTCAATACCAATTCAATTCCAATTAAATATTATTTAATTGGTACACTTCATTAAATCTAAATAAAAAGATTTAATCTTTTTCTCAACTGGGATTAAGAGCAGTGTTAATGAAGACACCGTTCCCGACAAACCCAAATCTCTTTTGATATTAAATACAAGGCTCTAAATAGAAAATATATCGGCTTATATTCAATATCAAATTCTACACCGACAAATATTGTATTGGAAATACCGATATAAATATATCTTTCAAATTTCCATAACAATATCTATATAATCACGAAATCCAACAACGAAATATTCCAAAGACAATTTCGATTCACATCCCTTCCAATTCAATTATTGGAAATTCTGGTTACTTTTAAAACCTCTTTTTCAAATTCAATTTATTTATTTCCAAAAATAAATTGATTTTAATTCTAGTTCAAAACTAGTTCATTTCGATAAAAATCTATTTTTATCTTTTCAAATATGGAGTTTTTCATCCCAATTCTTCCCAAATCATTTCTTATGATTTTACACAAATTATTACTATTTTTAATAATTTTATCAAGGCCCGTACAGTCGATTTCCATCAACGGCCTCGAACTGCACTTATAGCGACCTTTTCCAAATTTGATTTGGACATAATTCCAAATCCCATCGTTAGATTTCAAATTTCTAATATTCGTTAGAAATCTCTTTTCGATACGAACCCAATGGTTCTGGTTTTAGGAGAATCCAACGGTCGGATCTCCCGCAATATCCATTCGAAGTTAATGGTCCAAATTGGCGAACTGCCGCGGCGCGGCGCGTTCTATTCAGGCCATTATATTATATATATAACATATATAATATATACTTCGTCGATTTCCTTTCAAAACGTATTTTATAAATCATTTTAAATTTGTTTTCAAAACAGTTTCAACTTCACATTCAATTTTAAAATAAAATTGAATTTTTCCTTATAAATTCGTTTTAAATTCCTTTCGGTTCAATTCAGATTTCAAATTCATTTCAATTCGAAATCATTTTCTATTCAATTCAATTCGAAATCATTTTCTATTCAATTTCAATTCGAATTCATTTCTATTCAATTTCAATTCGAATTCATTTCTATTCAATTTCAATTCGAATTCATTTCTATTCAATTTCAATTCAAATTAATTTCTAAATATTCAATTTTGAAATCACTTCTCGATATTCAATATAAAATCGACAAAATTCACGTTCGCGTTGAAATGGCGTTTAACTACTTAACACGGCTTCCCAATTCAATTTTCATTGAATATTATTTTAAATTATTCGATAATTTTGAACTGGAATCAGACACAGTCAATTACCATATAATTTCAGTTATATGGATTTCATCCAATTCATATATACAACAATGACGATAAACAATCAACCATCATCCAAAGTGCGTTCTACACTGTATAAGCATCAAATATAAATATTCAACGCTTATAATAGTCTGCTAATCAATCGATCGACATACAGCTAATTATTGGGATTAGTGTATGTCATATATCATCCCAATACCCGTGTGGGGTTTCAAACAATCAAACACAGATTTTATTTGTGCAGTTGGGCGATGTGTAAAATTTATCGTCCCAATCAATATCACCCAAATGTGTGTATATAAGCAAATCGTCCGATTTGTTTATATTTATTTATTTCCTTTTATATACATGTTAAAAATTCTATTTTTAACTATAAAATATTTTTAACTATATAAATATTTTATTCCATTCTACATCACACAATCAAATTTCACAACATAGCAATCAAACAAACAAGCCATCCATGGTCTGTGGACGACGGGTGTCGGGTGCTACTAAACACCGTCTGCATCCTAGTATATATTTCAAAGTAGAAATAAATTAAAGGTGAGGAGTTCTCACCGATAAGCTAAACCAAACGCCACGACTCTTCTCATGTAGAAATCTTCGCCGTGTTCGCCTTTTGCCAATTTCATTGTCAGTAGTCACTACATATATAAAAATCACATTTTTATATTGTTATTATCTATATAAAAATTACATTTTTTTACACTGCTATTTTATAGATAAAAATTCTATTTTTATACCACTACTATATAGATAAAAAATTTATTTTTATACCACTACTATATAGATAAAAATTCTAAACTCACCTTATTTAAAAATCTCAACTTTTCTCTTATAAAAATCTGAACTTTGTTAAAAAATCTCGTCTTTATCTCGCTATCTTCATGACAAAAGTCATATCCTTTTGTTGTTCATATACAAATAAAAATCAGTTCTTTATACCCTAACCCAAAATGCAAATTTTAGATTTTTATTTCGTAAACATATATGTAAATTTCTTATTTTAAACACGCTATTATATAATAGAACTGAAAACAAAATAAATTTAAAAAAAAACTCACTATATAGTTCTTGGTGGTTGAAGGGGAGGTCGGCGTGGCACTGTGGACCCATGGCTGCAGCGGTTTGGGTTTCGAGGGGGGTTTGGGTGCTGCTTTCGTTCCAGTCGGAGGGGGAGGCGAGGAAGCTAGGAGGAGGAAGAGAGGGGCGATCGGGGGGCTTCGTCGCGGTGGGGGAGGTCGCCATCTCCGGCGGCGGCCTGAGGGACAAGGCGGCGATCGAGATGGGGCGACAGGTGTTTAGATCTAGGTTTTTCTTTCTTTCTTTGAATTGAATCTGAACACGGGGGGGGGGGGGGGGGGGCTGAGCGTATAGGAGAAAATAGGGGGTTATATTTAAAAAAAATTATTAATTTAATTCACCTAAAAGTAACTTTTTATTTCGACCTCGAAATCGAACCCACCGCCTGTCGTCCATAGCTAATTACCCTCATTCCGAACACAATGGGATATGTATCGTAAGCTGATTCGATCGTTTCGATCAGTTTTTGTCAAAATCAACATATAACTCTATATATTGAATTTGAACGCGCATTTCAATTTACCGGGGCCACATACTAACTCGAAAAATTCCAAAAAAATATTTTCTAGCTTCGTATTGACGATACGGTCCTAACAAAACTTGTTTCGTCAAATTCTATGACCGTTTGAAAAATAGCCATTTTCCTGTCGATTAAAATCAACTAAAACTGGTAAAACGCGTTTTCCTTTGCCACGCTCACATATTGATTCAAAAAATTATGAATTTTGAAACCTAGCAATAACTTGACATCCCGGATCCAACAAAAGTGGTTTCGTCGAAAACCGATGTCGTTTGCAAAATGGCTATTTCAAGGGCCGAAATTCCATAGCGACTATTCTGAATTTTCAACTGGGCATATCTTTTGATTCCCGCTATGAAATTTCGATTTTTTGGATTCGTTGGGAAGATATTCTTAATTATATTCTAATATTTTCGGTTTCGCTAAAATCTGGTTTATTTTGAATCATGTACATTCAATTGAAATTTGAAATCGAATTTTCGAACTACCGCGCCATTTTCAATTCCTTTTATAATTAAATATAAATATTTATATTCAAACGACGATCTATATATAAATATATACGTTCTAATTCCATTCAAACTAAATTTTTCGTCGTTATTATTTAAAATAATTCATTTTAAATAATCAAAATTCACTAAAATTGCCAAAATAAAATTTTAAATGGGCTCAGATTTCCGGTTACAATCTCCCCCACTTAAAACTTTTCATCCCCGAAAAGGAACGAAGCCGAAAGTTGTTTCACAAACCAACTCAACTTTCATTATTTTTATTATGGCTTAAGTTCTTTAAATTTTCAGTTTCTAGGAACTTTTCAAATTTTTCAAAAATTTGGCTAACACCCTAAATTTTTGAAAAATTTCGCCATAACCTCCCCTGCACCAGGGACTTCAGGATATTTCATATAGCCTCCCATGGCCCTCTTCAATCCAAAAGAAAAAGAAAAAGCCAATCGGCTCACAAAATCATCCAAACCCAAGGAAATACAATAAACATGTACCTATTTATCGGGCAAACAATTTTATTCTTTTGCTCTAGCCTCCTTGCTATGACCTGTTCAATGTAAGTACATGTATATGCATGCAAATGCGACAGTTTTCAATACAATTTACTATTTGGTTCAAATTGGCTATATGGTTCAAATTTATGAATCAAACAATAATCAAACAACCCAACCAACAATCAATTAGTGAATTAACGTTTCAAATTCATAATTTAGTCCAAAAATCAAATTTTTGATGCCAAATCACAACAATAAGCCCTATCTAATTTTGGTTCTCACACCAGTCAATTGGAAACATACAGAAATCTCACTTTCGAAACTCGAAAATAAATACAGGCGATGGTGCCCCATCACCAGAATTATCCCCGGGCAACTAGAGTGTGATTCTATAACCATCCAGTACATTAAAACTTCAAATACGACGTATATGCAAAATCTTTATATATTAGATTGTCCCAATTAATTTAATATAAATAAATCTTCGAATACGTATAAAACTATTTAAATTTTCAAAACAAAAATTGTTTTCATTTTTATTTTTAAAAAAAACAACACTCTTCACACTCGTTCTAGGATACTACTGATCCCATCTCTAACGAGTCATCCTCGTTGGATATTACTAATCCAATTTGTGATGAATTCTTTCGTATGGTTCTAACGTGTCTTGTTCTCTGAGCTTTGTAAACCAAAGCTCTGATACCAAAATGAAATGACCCGAACTTCCCCGGTAAGGAAAGCACGGATTGCTTTGAGGACAAGACAGATCAGAACGCAAACAGAAGAACATTTCATTGTATATTACAACAATTCCATCAGAATACAAGAATATACAGAGTATGAATAAATATTACACAGAAAATGTCAGAGATTTAAATTACATTTAAATACATCGCAGCGGAAAATAATACAAAACACAACTAGAAGTAATACACGGATAGAGCTTTCCGAGTATCGTTCCAGCTGTAAATCAGGATCCTGTGAATATAAATCAGCAAAACCAAAACTACTAGCTGCCCGTGTCAAAATAAGGGCACCCAGAGTTTAGGTTAAAACAATAAACCCCAGGTCAGTCATGTGACTGTTGTGAGAACTAAAACAGTTATTAATCTTTATTTTAAAGTTAGGTAAATCAAGGGACCACGCCGTATAACACGGAACGGGTTTCCTCCCAAGAATACCAGTGCATAAAACAAACAGTGTAATGCAAAATAAAGAAAGACGAAGCTATTATAAGACCCAGGTCCCATCACACAATGCAACACAAACCGAAGGATAGGGTTTTACCTTATAATAGCCAAGGAATGCTTGATACGTGAAATTTCATCTTTTATTATTACTATAAGTGTATAGTATCAAAACAATTTCAATCATAAGTATCAATCATAGACGGCATAAGTGTCCCATCCCACTATGTCGCCATACTAGGCTCTACAATCAAAACCGTAAAGTCACGTATTGGATGTCGGATTTCCATCTATGAACCAAGGCAAGGGATCGTACTTACCGAATTTGAGACAATCTAGCCCATGTCTCAGGAACAGAACGCATCGTCCCTTGGAGCCACAGGGCCGGTCCACTCGATGTGGATTAGACGAAACCCTGAACACTATGTCTCCCCGCCCTATTGGGCGTAAATGAGCCAACGAATGACTCCATGGTTCGAGAACGACCGATATATCCGAGGCGCCTCGCAACAGCAACAACCACATAAGTCAAACTCGTCAGGGCGTGTAAAACCACTGACGCCACTTCTAGCTAGAAAGAGATGCATGCCCTCCCTGGATCCTTCTCCCGTTTCTGGTTCACAACCGGGGTGTGAGGCTCGCGAATCAACGCTACACAAAGCTATGCCACATAGGCCGTGCTTTGATTATCAACCACAAGACTCTGCTTTTCAACAAAAGCCTTGATCAATTGCCACTTAGGCATGCCACACAGGCAATTCACTCCATGTGATTGATATCCATCAATATATAACCCCTGAGCTCGTATGTCTCAGAGAAGGGCGTTAAGCAAGAGAATAAATTCTCCGTCGCCAAACAGATATATATTTAATAAAAATCAATCACACAGAATAAAATCCAATGTCAGACACACAGTCCATTTACAAGTTCTTTCTGGGTCTGAACGAAACCGGAGGCACCTTGTACCTCGCATATCCATCGATCTCCAAGTACGTCTGTACGATCACTAACTGATTCCCTCCTCTTGGGTGTACGGCCCAATCAAGATCGTCAGTAATTACCCAAACGACGTGAAGACTTCCGGTCTTCGACGACCGTCTTCATCTTCGACTAATCGTCGAATCAGTTATTCAGAATGGGATAAACCCGGTCTTTCTGAACAACTCGCGTATATAATAAACAAGTGTTACACAAACACAACATACGCCTCATTCCAATTCATCAGTCACTAACCGTAAATTAGCAAGAGAAAAATTCCCCAAACATTAACCCCGAAGGCCGAAACCAACATCAGATCAATACACAGGAAACCATTCTTCTTAGCTAACCTACAGTTAGTTTCTAAATTTCACATTCTTAGGGAAAAGTTCCCATTAATTTTATCAAAGATAAATTCTTTTAAATTTATTCTTTAATCTTCCTTTGAATATCACTTCAAACTAGTCGGGATTAGCGAACCACACCGAAGTAATCATTTATTCTATTTCCCAATCCCAACCGATTCATCCCATGAAGTAAAACTGGTAATACTTCATATCTAACACCACGGTGTTCTCGGTAAATTCAATTACCATTTCATGTTCAAATCTAATTAAAGATTTAACTATCGCTTGGAGCAAAACTAGTGATACTCCATTCTCGATCTTTTCAATCTAATTAAAGATTCATTAAAACTCCACTTAGTTTTAATATTTAACTGGGTCAAAGAATCAATGTCATTTAAAACACGGTTCACGATAAACCCAAAATCACATGACATTTCAATCAGTCCCTAACCGTAAATTAGCAAGTGAGCAATTCCCTAAGTATTAACACCGAAGGCCGAAACCAACATCAGATCAATACCCCAGAAACCATTCAACTTAACTAATCTCCAGTTAGTTTCTGATTTTCTTAACTCCTTTGGGTCTAAGAACAGTATTATTGAAGATACCGTTCACGACAACCCAAAATCATATTCCATTAATTATCGGGTTAATGAACAAGAGTTATTTAAAACACTGTTCACGATAAACCCAAAAATCAATACCAATTCAATTCCAATTAAATATTATTTAATTGGTACACTTCATTAAATCTAAATAAAAAGATTTAATCTTTTTCTCAACTGGGCTTAAGAGCAGTGTTAATGAAGACACCGTTCCCGACAAACCCAAATCTCTTTCGATATTAAATACAAGGCTCTGAATAGAAAATATATCGGCTTATATTCAATATCAAATTCTACGACCAACAAATATTGTATTGGAAATACCGATATAAATATATCTTTCAAATTTCCATAACAATATCTGTATAATCACGAAATCCAACATCGAAATATTCCAAAGACAATTTCGATTCACATCCCTTCCAATTCAATTATTGGAAATTCTGGTTACTTTTAAAACCCCTTTTTCAAATTCAATTTATTTATTTCCAAAAATAAATTGATTTTAATTCTAGTTCAAAACTAGTTCATTTCGATAAAAAACTATTTTTATCTTTTCAAATATGGAGTTTTTCATCCCAATTCTTCCCAAATCATTTCTTATAATTTTACACAAATTATTACTATTTTTAATAATTTTATCAAGGCCCGTACAGCCGATTTCCATCAACGGCCATCGAACTGCACTTACAGCGACCTTTTCCAAATTTAATTTGGACATAATTCCAAATCAAACCATTAGATTTCAAATTTCTAATATTTGTTAGAAAGCTCTTTTCGATACGAACCCAATGGTTCCGGTTTTAGGAGAATCCGATGGTCGGATCTCCCGCAATATCCCTTCGAAGTTAATGGTCGAAATTCGCGAACTGCCGCGGCGCGGCGCGTTCTATTCAGGCCAATATATTATATATATAATATATATAGTATATACTTCGTCGACTTCCTTTCAAAACGTATTTTATAAATCGTTTTAAATTTGTTTTCAAAACAGTTTCAACTTCACATTTAAATTTTAAAACAAAATTGAATTTTTCCTTATAAATTCGTTTTAAATTCCTTTCGGTTCAATTCAGATTTCAAATTCATTTCAATTCGAATTCATTTTCTATTCAATTCAATTCGAATTCATTTTCTATTCAATTTCAATTCGAATTCATTTCTATTCAATTTCAATTCGAATTCATTTCTATTCATTTCGAATTCATTTCTATTCAATTTCAATTCGAATTCATTTCTATTCATTTCGAATTCATTTCTATTCAATTTCAATTCGAATTCATTTCTATTCAATTTCAATGCGAATTCATTTCTAAATATTCAATTTTGAAATCACTTCTCGATATTCATTATAAAATCGACAAAATTCACGTTCGCGTTGAAATGGCGTTTAACTACTTAACACAGCTTCCCAACTCAATTTTCATTGAATATTATTTTAAATTATTCGATAATATTGAACTGGAATCAGACACAGTCAATTACCATATAATTTGAGTTATATGGATTTCATCCAATTCATATATACAACAATGACGATAAACAATCAACCATCATCCAAAGTGCGTTCTACACTGTATAAGCATCAAATATAAATATTCAATGCTTATAACAGTCTATCAATCAATCGATCGACATACAGCTAATTATTGGGATTAGTGTATGTCATATATCATCCCAATACCCGTGTGGGGTTTCAAACAATCAAACACAGATTTTATTTGTGCAGTTGGGCGATGTGTAAAATTTATCGTCCCAATCAATATCAGCCAAATGTGTGTATAGAAACAAATCGTCCGATTTGTTTATATTTATTTATTTCCTTTTATATACACGTAAAAATTCTATTTTTAACTATAAAATATTTTTAACTATATAAATATTTTATTCCATTCTACATCACACAATCAAATTTCACAACATAGCAATCAAACAAACAAGCCATCCATGGTCTGTGGACGACGGGTGTCGGGTGCTACTAAACACCGTCTGCATCCTAGTATATATTTCAAACTAGAAATAAATTAAAGATGAGGAGTTCTCACCCGATAAGCTAAACCAAACGCCACGACTCTTCTCATGTAGAAATCTTCGTCGTGTTCGCCTTTTGCCAATTTCATTGTCCGTAGTCACTACATATATAAAAATCACATTTTTATATTGTTATTATCTATATAAAAATCACATTTTTTTACACTGCTATTTTATAGATAAAAATTCTATTTTTATACGACTACTATATAGATAAAAATTCTATTTTTTATACCATTACTATATAGATAAAAATTCTAAACTCACCTTATATAAAAATCTCAACTTTTCTCTAATAAAAATCTGAACTTTGTTAAAAAATCTCGTCTTTATCTCGCTATCTTCATGACAAAAATCATATCCTTTTGTTGTTCATATACAAATAAAAATCAGTTCTTTATACCCTAACCCAAAATGCAAATTTTAGATTTTTATTTCGTAAACATATATGTAAATTTCTGATTTTAAACACGCTATTATATAATAGAACTGAAAAAAAATGTAAATAAATTTAAAAAAAAACTCACTATATAGTTCTTGGTGGTTGAAGGGGTGGTCGGCGTGGCACTGTGGACCCATGGCTGCAACGGTTTGGGTTTGAAGGGGGGTTCGGGTGCTGCTTTCGTTCCAGTCGGAGGGGGAGGCGAGGAAGCTAGGGGGAGGAAGAGAGGGGCGATCAGAGGGCTTCGTCGCAGTGGGGGAGGTCGCCATCTCTGGCGGCGGCCTGAGGGACAAGGCGGCGGTCGATCGAGATGGGACGACGGGTGTTTAGATCTAGGTTTTTCTTTCTTTCTTTGAATTGAATCTAAACATAGGGGGGCTGAGGGTATAGGAGAAAATAGGGGGCTATATTTAAATTTTTTTATTAATTTAATTCACCTAAAAGTAACTTTTTATTTCTTCCTCGAAATCGAACCCACCGCCTATCGTTCATAGCTAATTACCCTCATTCCGATTACAATGGGATATGTATCGTAAGCTGATTCGATCGTTTCGATCAGTTTTCGTCAAAATCAACATATAACTCTATATATTGAATTTGAACGCGCATTTCAATTTACCGGGGCAACATATTAACTCGAAAAATTCTAGAAAAATATTTTCTAGATTCATATTGACGATACGGTCCTAACAAAACTAGTTTCGTCGAATTTTGAGACCGTTTGAAAAATGGTCATTTTCCAGTCGATTAAAATCAACTGAAATTGGTAAAACGCGTTTTTCTTTGCCACGCTCACATATTGATTCGAAAAATTATGAATTTTGAAACCTAGCAATAACTTGACATCCCGGATCCAACAAAAGTGGTTTCGTCGAAAACCGAGGTCGTTTGCAAAATGGCTATTTTCAAGGGCCGAAATTCCATAGCGACTATTCTGAATTTTCAACTGGGCATATCTTTTGATTCCCGCTATGAAATTTTAATTTTTCGGATTCGTTGGGAAGATATTCTTAATTAGATTCTAATATTTTTGGTTTCTCCAAAATTCGGTTTATTTTGAATCCTGTACATTCAATTGAAATTTAAAATCGAATTTTCGAACTACCGCGCCATTTTCAATTCCTTTTATAATTAAATATAAATATTTATATTCAAACGACGATCTATATATAAATATATACGTTCTAATTCCATTCAAACTAAATTTTTTGTCGTTATTATTTAAAATAATTCATTTTAAATAATCAAAATTCACTAAAATTGCCAAAATAAAATTTTAAATAGGCTCAGATTTTCAGGTTATTACATGTTTTTTGGTTTAAACTTAGATTGAATGTTTTTTGACTACTTATGTGAACCCCTTAGATAAATTTGGCCCCGTCCGACAAGTGTTGTATATGATCGTTATATGGGTATTCGTTTTTACACAAAACGGAAATCTATATTCATCTGATACAATATTTGTCGGATTTGTCCTAGTATTGGACAAGTTACAAATATAATAATGTAAGCATATTTTATAAATCATTTCAGTTTAAATGGTTGACAAAGTTTCGATGGCACTTCCTTTTGTTCCCTGTGTACACGCATTTGTGTACGATACAAGGACCAAAGGGAAGTGCTGCCGAAATTTTGTTGAACCGTTTAACCTGAAATGATTTATAAAATATGCTTACGTTATTATATTTGTAATGGGAAGTAGGTAGACCGGCCGTCAAAGTAAAAAAGAAATAAACCAAAAAATTGAAAACATGCAATAGTTATAAATGAAATTTTAAAAGATTTAAAATAGTATAAAGTGTTACGTTCGGTCGAACTTTCTAACATATTTATTGCAAATCAGGAAAATGTTCGATTATTTTCGTGATCGCAGTTGGATGTATCAACCCCGAACCGGTAAGAAAGGGTCGACAAAGGAACATTTTTGTAATGGAGTTCAAGAATTTATTAGATTCGCTAAATCTAATAATCGGAGTAACGTAGACATTTGTTGTCCGTGTAGTAAGTGCAGACATCTGAAGCATTGGAAGCCAGATGTAGTAAGAGTACATCTGTATAAATTTGGTTTTGTGTCGAATTACCACTTATGGGATCGTCATGGAGAACTTGTTCAACCTACATCTAACCCTGTAGTGGTAGAGGACGATAGTACAATGATGAACGATAATACAATGCCGAATCCGATAGAAAATATGGTGCAAGATGCAGCACGATCAATGTTTCCTAACAGTAAGCAAGGCGATGATGAGACTGGAAATATTGAAGAACCAACGGCAGAAGCGATTTTTTTTTATGATTTATTGAATTCTGCTAAGAGGCCGTTGTGGGAAGGGTGTACAAGCGGAACCGAATTGTCTGTAACCGCCAAATTCATCACTATGAAATCAAAATTCAATCTTACAGAAGTTGCATTTACAGCAGTTGTACAAACTGCAAAACGGCATATGCCGCCCAATAATTTGATGTGCGATAGTCATCTTAAAGTGAAAAAACTTATGTTTGCGTTTGGACTACCGTATCATAAGATAGATACATGTGTTAAAGGTTGCATGTTGTATTGGAAAGAAGACGCTCACCGTAGAAAATGCAAATTTTGCAACGAAGATAGATATAAACCAAGGAAAAAGAAAGGAAAAGAAGTTCCATATAAAAGAGTGCACGTATAATGGTAAATTTGCTTATCCGTATAAATTATCATGTTTCATACTCGTTCGTATCACGGTACATAAGTAAATTTTATAACACTTTTCTTAAAATTATATTGCTATTGCAGAGGAAGTATGATGTAGAGGCTGCCAAAGCGATAGAGGCTAGTGGACAGGAGCTTACAGTTGCTGATTCTGATAGCATATGGCATTCTATCACTGATCAGCCTACTCGAGGAAGGCAATATGGTTTCGGTAATCAGGAGGTAAGACTTTTTTAGACGTAATTACTGTAATCACGATGCTTTATAAATATGTAAACCAAGAATACGAGTTAAGGGAAAAAATTCATGTTTAACACTAAGTAGTAAAAATTTGTTTAAATAACTTTAATGTGAAATTATTTATTTCACAGGCCGTTCAGCGCACTTATAAGAGGTCGATGGAGGAAGCGACTATTGCGCGGATGCAAGAGCAGATGAATGAGATGATGGACTGGCGAAAAGGCCAGATGCAACAGGAAATAGACGAGCGCATCGCGGCTTACTTTCAGGAGCATGGATTTATGCCCGGGCAGGGAGGAGAGGGAGATGATTCCACTGTATATCGAGAGGAAGCAGAAGAAGACGACAACGAGAGCGAGAACGAGGAAGATGAGGATTAGTTCGTAGTGTATGTGCTCATTTTGACTTAAACTCTAGTTTGAACATATACTTAGTTTTTTCTATGTTAAATGTACGTACGATATTATATGGTGTGTTTGGACATGTATGACGGTTTGTAGACGGTGGTATGAAGTGTTTTGACATGAATGACTTTATTTGAACGGTTTTATGTTATGATAGGGTTTTTATTTTTGTTTTCTTATGTATTTGATGATGGTATGGTTATGATGGATTGATTGTTGATGAGTATTGGTGAAATAGTGAGATAATAGTGGTGTGGTATTGGTTTTTTGATTGAATGGTTGTGGATTGGATTGTAGGAAAGGAATTGCTGTGTGCTGCAGTTTTTGGTTTCAGGAATAGCGACGGCAAATTGGTCATTATATAGCGACGGCTAGCAACGACATGTGATGGTTTCCCGGTCAAAACAACTACTTGCCACGTCAGATGACATGTGTCCACAAGCCGTCGCTAACCGTTGCTAATTAAGCGACGGGGTCGTCGTTATCCCCGTTGTTATTCCTGTTGGCAACGACAATAATAGCGACGGCTAGCGTCGGCCACCGACGGCTATATGCCGTCGCTATTTGGAGCGTTCCTTGTAGTAATTAGTTAACTTTGATAGGTCAAAATTGAAGCAAAAGTAAATATAACATTTTCAGTACTCACATGTATTCCACGTAATAACTCACATGAATTCCTACTAAGGGTTAAAGGAAAAAATACTACATATGATAATAACATATAAAATATACCTTCTTATGGAGTAAGACATGAATACTGCATTTGTAATTTCACAACATGTAACAAAAAGTACTGTAACATGGTCCTCTGGATACCCAAAACAGTATGCAGACATGATAAAGTCTGCATTTAATCAATTTCCTGGACAGACCATGCATATTGATACCAAATTTGGGGACTAACATGAGTTAGGCGGAAAAAAAATTCATTCCAGAGTTAAAAAAAAGGAATGAATAAAAAGGAAAAAGGAAATGGAAGCATTCTCCCAGATTCCAGATATGATATTAACGTCATTAACTATATCAAATGATCCAAACATCTGCAAAAAAATTGATTTCCATACTATCTTAGTTGAAAAATAAATTTATTTTAACACAAATTTTCATTTCTTCAAAAACCACTTTCTATAAAAACGGAAAAGCAGGAAAATCCAACCATTGTTTTCCTTTAAATAGATCCTTGTTTTTTAAATTTAATAACTAGCAAGAAATTATATAAGTGTGTGTATGTGTGTATCTACATTTTTTTAAATTTCTCTTATATTTTCTTTAAAAAAGTGCTTTTAAACCTTATTTATTTTGCAAATTCATATTTGAGAAAAATACTATCTAGGTTCGAGAAAGTAACCAGTTTATCCAAAAAAAAATATGCAGTATAATCAATTACACCTATAAATTAATATACTGAGCAACCAGTATACATATTTTAGGGAAGATGCTTACATAATAGCTATTGCCACCGACGCGCTAAAGAACTTTACTGAAAATAAATTGAACTTATTCACATTGATATTAAACATGATATTAACAACATTGTACATCCTAAAACCATTCAGTTGCAGAAGATCCTAATAAAATGTTGTTTTTTCATGTTTGATTTAGTAGAGAACCAAGGCAAATCATGCTTATAATTTGAGAATCATATTCAGTTCTACATGTTGTTGAGGAAAGTAATATATCTTATTTTTACATCCAAATTGTACATGGGCAGGTGGTATCAATTTTGGCGCTATAAGTCGTTATTAAACAACAAGAAGCTTGGATTTCGGAGGAAAAAACCATAACGACATGGCTAAAAGGGGTTAAATTTTAAAATAAAAACATGTAACGTGGTTGGCACTTAGCATGCAAGACAAAGATGGACATCAGTACGTATCTTATTGAACAGTCCTTTGAACAGTCCTTCAGATTGCATGAGATTTTTTTTCTTCTAAATTGCCATAAACCAAATATACAAATTCTTACATTGGATTAACCATGTTCAAGATAATCATGGACTGTCGGCACCATACAATCATATACAATGGTGGTACAGTGTTATTAAAGAACATCATGCACTTACTAAAATAGGAATATAGGAACCGATATAAATAATGGAATAAACCAAATAGGGATCAAAGACTAATACATCACGTACAATACAAAACACGAAAATGTTAAAATATATACATGTTACTATTGGATCTAGATTAACCCTAGAGGGGGGGGTGAATAGGGTTTATCACAGTTTTTAACTGAATTAAAAATCTAAGGAGATAGATAATAATACACAGATCACAGAATAAAGCAGAAACAGAAATGCAGAAAATAAATCACACACAGATATACCCAGCTTCGGCAAAACCCTGCCTACTGCTGCATTTCTAAGGTTTCTACTAGGTGATAGAACAGATCCTGCATACAAGACCATGTACACTCGCAAACCCTGCTCCTATTCTAACCCTACGCTCAAAACCCTAGACTGATTGATAGCCCTCGATCAGATTTCCCCTGATTACGACCCTGTAAACAGTAACCCAGATTTTACAGACTCTGTCAACTGTCAGTCAACACCCTGACTGATTCCTCTAGTATTTTACAGACACTAGAAAAATTGTTCGATGATTTTTATAATACAAATTAAAAGAAACTCAAATTAAAAATATGAACTAAAAACCCTTGGATTTAAAAAGGAAGGGTCATCCCCTTGTCCATTAAAACACTTGGCCGGCCCTTTGTAATATGTTGCACCCTTTTTCTTTTATCCCGATCACTTTCCTTTGTGAGAAAAAATGGCGGCGGCTTCAACCTAGGGTTTTACTCTGTTGCACCAAATCGAATTGTACAGTCTTTAAATTGATGATTCGGATGATCTCTGAAGCTCGAATTTGCTGTTGCTTTCTGATGCTTCGATTTGGATTTTGTTCGATTGAAGACAATGAAAAATTATGAGTTTTCTCTAAGTTTTTCTCTTCGATTATGCTCTGGGTTTTTTTTTTCGATTGAATTGTTTTCGGTTTCAATCCCCTGAATTGCCGATGATGAATTGGTGTGAACTTATAGGGTAATTTTGAAACCCTAGTCTCTGATTTCTTTATAAATGGCTTGGCCCGATTTTGTTGAATGATTTGTCCCTGATTTGCGAGTTTCCTCTTTTTGATTTGCGGCTTCAATGAAATGAATTCCTTGGCATTTATTTTGTTGCTTCTTGCGAGAGTATATTGATGAACCTGGGCATATAAATTTGCTCCCTTGACTTTCTAGTGTTGAAACCATGCCATATATGTATTTCTGAAATGAATTAAAAACATGAAATAAATGAATTCGATTGAAATGATTATGGACAATATATTTGAACCATTGTGAACTTGATTTCCTCGGCAATTATATAATCTTGATCTTGCATGAAATTCTTCCTTTATGTATTTGGAAAAAAAATATTTAGTTGCCCCCTTTGAAAAGAATGTTGTTGCCTTAAATTGCATTCGAAATTTCTCATTTAAACACTTGCCAAGTATGATATGAACTCTCTGATTTTCTGGAAAGAAACAATTTGTCATCACGAGTTGCAAATCTGCCTGTTCTGTAATTTTTGTAATTTTCCTTAGAAGATTTCTTGCCTTAAACCAAATACAAATTTCACTATGATTTCAGGAATGCATTAAACACTTGCCAAAAGATTTTGTCTAAAACTGGAAACAGATTGTGCCATCCCATTTTGCTGCTTACATTCTAGTGTTTACACACAAGCCATGCATCATCCATGTGTATTAATTTCTGGAATTGATTTTAGACTGCCAGTTCACCATGCTTGTTACTGCTGCGTGAACATTGATATATGTAATTTGCATACATACCAGTTTTGTGATTTGCCAAACAAAATTACCATAGATGTATGCTCCATATCATAAATGCTGACTCTCTGTTGCATCATATATCCTTGAGCTTGCTCACTTAGTTCACATGTTGTCTATATGTTGCTTGTATGATGCTGTATTGAATTTGCTGAACCCACATTTTTGTGAAATCAATTCTGTGCTGCATAGTGCATATGTGCAGTGTCCCTTTCTTGCTTGTATATGATTTTTCATTCACCTTTCTTGTATCAATCTGCACTGTAATTTCTTGGGAAAACATACCATGCAAAACATCTCTTCGATTTGCTGAGACATTCTGAAATTCATGCTTGTGTTTATACATCATCCAAAGTTCCATTTCTTGTGTCATCATGTTAGTTTGCATGTTATACTGAGTTCATGCATATTCTTTGCAAACTGAAGTTTACCCATGCTGATTTGTGTCCTCATGTTATACTTTGACTTGTCATGACTACATTGAACTGAAATGTTGATTTGTGCATATTGTTTGTATTGATGCTCCACTTGCTGATCATGTATATGAGCTGAACCATGTTTGGGCTGCACTTTCTATTGTATTGAGCTGTTTGTATTTCTATTGATGCACATTTTGAATTTCATCTCTCCTTTTGATTTTGACCTGTCTTGTGTCAAATTTGACAATTGTGTATATATGTGTAACTGTGATACACATCAGCAGACTGACTGTACTGTGTTGGGGCTGGTCAGAATCAGCTGAGTTTAATGCTGGTTCTAATCAGCAAACCAGTATGGTTATGTCGAGGCTGATCAAGTCAGAAAGATGATGAGAAAACACACCAGAAAACTGAGGCAAATAAATTTTCAAAAATAAAAATTATAACTGCTAGAATTTAGAAATTATTTCTGCTCAAGATATTGTGTGTGTGTTTCCATATATGACAGTTAAGCATGAAGATGACTGGACTGACTGTGAACAGCGAAGACTGGACTGACAGTGCTGACTGACTAGAAGGCTGGAGAAAGAAGACTAAAGAAGGAAGATAGCATGTGTCATTGTATAAGCAACAGTGTCAATAAAAAAGTGTGTATATTGAGTTGTATGTAAAAGATCAGTGATGTAGTGAAGAGCTTTGTATAAGAATGAGAGAATTGTATAGATATTTGTAATAAACAAATTTGTTTGAAATAAAATATCATTCTATTGTTGTCAAACAAACTTGTCTAATTTATTCAGATTATTTACAAGTACAAAATCATGTGAAGTGTTTAAATAGTGGAGTTATAAATAGTTGTACTGTTTGAATGTTTCAGATATAATATTATATTTAAATAAAATACTATATGAGTATATGAATGTCTATACAGTCGTATTCTATTTAAATATAAATATTATATTTCTGTCTGTGATAAATATATGAAACAGTACAGTAACAAACATATTTATAATAAAAATATATTTGGTTGTTATCAACAAACAAAAATCATATAATTGTGTATAAAACACCGTTATATACAACAATCTCCCCCTTTTGATGATGACAAACAAATATGAAGATTTTGAATATAATGAATGTGTTTGACAGTGAATATTGAACTCCCCCTATTTATTAGCTCCCCCTACAGCAGACAACTCCCCCTATAACTGTGCATGAGTGAAATGAATGAATAATAAATTTTCAAAATTAAAATTATTTATAAAATATTCACTCATAAATCAAAATCTCAACGCATTCTCCCCCTTTTGTTATCATCAAAAGGATATAGAATTTAAAATATAGATGAAGAGTGACTAACAAATACAATATCAGCTTAAGAGGAAGAACGATCATCATAAATCTCAATCAACCAAACAAAAATCATAATATTCTGAGAACAGGTGACATAATTCACATTTTAGAGAATGACGGATTTGCGATGAATTTCATACATAATGGAGAGAGTTTTAAAAACAAATCATTTCCAATTATTTTCAAAAGATTTTTTATAAAAATAAAGCACAAAAACAGTGATGGATTTGGACTATAGTTAATAATTCAATGTAAGTGACAAAATCAAATAATCTCAAATCCCAATACTCATCAATCAACAAATCATAATACATCATAAGATTTCAACACATTTCACAGATTAGAAAGATGGATTGATATGTTAGTTTTTATACACAGAGGAAAATTTCAGATTAATTTCAATTTATAGCACATTATTTCCTATTTCTTTTTATTTTATTTAAGAGAACACTGACCACGCATAACCAGAGCTTGGATTTTTAAATGAGGTCAGTCGCAGCTTAAATTATAAGTTGTCTCATAACCATGCATGACCAAAGCTTGGATTTTTAAATGAGGTTAGAGACACACTTATATATTAATTATATATTTTATCATTTTCAACTTTAAATAGAAAAACTCCTCAGTATAAACAACCAATATGAATGATAGAAATGTGGTAGGTACAGAAATGGACTGTGAAATAAATTTCTAAATTAATTATATTATGAAATATGCTCGACTGTACTGGGATCATTGAAAATTTTCAATTATCACTAATTCTGAATAATAACATAGCCACCATTCCATCACAAATATTTTCACTGTTTATTCAAGATGATTTAAAAAAAATCAAACTCTCCACATTAATATAGAATTATCATGGATGGCAGAAAGGTGATAGATAAAGGAGGTGGTCGTGAAATAATTCCCAATTCAAAGCTATTATAATAAATGTTCAACCATCATGAAAATCTAAATAAAATTCTCCTCTTGTTGTGAAATATATTGCAGTCACAATTCATCACAATTTCAAAATATAATACTAATTTTGATGAATTATAAATACAGTTCAATTTGGATATTGATTTCAATTTCTGAATGAATAATCAATAAATAATTTTAAAATTGAAAATCAATTACAAGCGAGATATTAAGAGCTATACAGGACAAGAGGGATAGGACAAATATATACATAAAAATTCAGCACTTCTGATATCAAATGGTGTCTCTATTAACAAATCTTAATCGCAAAGCCCAAATAGATAGAATTAACAAATTTGCACATTTTTCAAAGCTGCAGACAAGAACAAGCAATTATTTGAAACAGTATCAGAGCAGCACAGAAAAAATATCACAGACGACTTGTCAGAGGATGGTCACATAAGATCGTTCATAATCCAAGATTAGAAATATCGTTTATTTGAAATCATTTGAGGAATATGAAAAACTCTAGATTCAATGAATCAATCACACCAAATTATTAGTTTCACATTCAAGATATGTGTGTGATTCAGTAAATCAATAATTTCAAATGATTTTAAGCAAACAAATATTTAAATCAAATCATCATAAAGTAACAGTGATTTTCAAAGACCATTTTTCCAAAGAATTTTCAAAATTATCTCTGATAAGTATAAGAGAAATTTCAGATCATTTACATCAAGTTTGAGAGGTATTCATGATCCAGAAAATTTAGAAAATGATTTATTTGAAATCACTTGAATCAATGTCAGGTTTTGAGATATAATGAATTATTCACACAAGATTGATAATTTCAAATTTAAGTGGTGTGTGATATTCAAAATATCTAGAGTTTTAGATGATTTCAAACAAACAAATTTCAACCATAATAATCATGAATAAAGATGAGCTTCAAGATGTATCACTGTAATTCAAGACAATTCAAACTATTCAAGCCAATCTGAGAATTTCTGAAATTATCACAACTGATAAATAACAGAGTGCTATAATGAGTATAACATTTTAAGCTTTTCTAAAATGAATTAGAAGAAACCCATAACAGCAGAGGTGTGTGTAATTCCATTAAACTTTCAGATTATCAAAAATTTAGAATTCAAACTAACAGTGTTCAAGATATGACACGAATACATCAACACTGTTATGAATTCATAAATCAGAAAATAAACTTCAAAAACAATTGCAGATATTTACAAGTTTAAATACAATATCTGGAAATGATTAAAAAATATCAGATTTTCAATCAAGTAAGGAAAATTTCCAGAAATCAAGAGTTCTGCAACTGGAAGTTAAGGAAGCCCCAAGAAGAACAAACAAACAAAAATGTGGCAGTGTCAAATCAAAAAGAAAAAACAAAGATAGACGGAGATAGAAGAAGAAATAATCAAGAAAATAAATAATAGAGAATATTTACAAGGACAAGTTCAGAGATCATACCTGAAATCAATGTAAACCAGAATCTCCGACTCATCAGATCTTGGCTGAAGAAACTGTGAATGATATAAAAGTATATACAGCTTTGCTTCACATTTCTTTTTGCACAACAGTTCCTCAGCCATTCTTTGGTACCTAACAGTTGAGGGGATCGAGTGGTCTAACAAAGTTTGTAAAACCACTCACAGCTGTATTCATATGTTTTGGTACCCAGACTTGTTTATATAACAAACCATTAGAATTAACTTTCGTACCCTTAGGAACCCAAATCTATTTGAACTTGACAAAGCCCGTTTTATTTTTTGGGATCCAAGAATGTTTAAATGATTTATTATAAAACGATTTCTCATCACAATTTTGACTCAGAGGACCTTTGAAATTTTCAGTGTTCAAATTTTCTAAGCAGTTCTTTCCAAAGCAGTTTGAGGGATTTTTCAAATCATTTGAATTTTGTTTTTCAAAACCATTTATTCTCCCAAAACCAAGACCATGTTTATTTCCAACAGAAAATTGGTTTTTCAACAACATATCCAAAGATTTTTCACCATTTGAAAATTTAGACAAAATTGTTTCAAGTTATGGAATTTCAGTGTTAAGATCACTATTTTCTTTAATTAAATCTGAACAACGATTTTTAGTGATCTTACATCTTTCAAATTCAGATTTCAAAACCAAATTTTCATCATTAAGCAATTTAATTTTGGTTTGGGACTCAGCCAATTCAAAATCAAAATATTTTCGACTTTTAGATTCAAGTTTCTTCAAATTTTCAATTTCGATTTTGAGCTCTTTCAAAATCAGATCTGTTTTCCACAAACTACCATTTTCTGCAATTTCATGTTTGGAATTTTGGGTAGCCTTAAAATTTATAAATTCCTCTTGTAAACAATTGTTTGCATCTTTCAGCTCAATCTCGTTATCTTTTAAGATTAGAATTTCTTCTTCAAGCCTTTGAATGTTATTATTGAGATGAACGAGATCAGTTTTTAATTTCAAACAATTTTCACAATTAGAATTTTCAAATTTCACAACATTTTCAAGTTTTAGTTCCAAACAATGAATTTTTCTTGTCAACTCACGATTTTCAGTTTTCAAAGATCTATTTTTAGAATGGAGTTTGTCAGCAGATTTAGTTAAATCTTCGCACATATAAACTAAATCTTCATATGAGAGATTTTCTGTTTCAGCATCGTTGATTCTCCATTATCTGATCCTTTAAAATTTTCATTTGTAAATCCTGTTAAACAGAACTCTGAATTTGAGTTGACTTTCTCGGGTATTGAGCTACCGTTGTCAGATCTTCCATACTTTGTATTGAGAGTATCCCAGATTTCCTGTGCAGATAAACAATGGCAGATAAGATTAAACTGTTCAGTACTAAGATAATCAAATATAATTTTCATAGCACGGGTATTGAAAGTAATATCTACACTATCAAATCCATTGATAACAACATCCCAACATTTAATATTAACAGATTTTAAATAAAATTCCATTTTGGATTTCCAGTTTAAAAAATCTGTTCCAGTGAAAATAGTTGGAGATGGACTGGACTGACTCAAGCTAGACTGACAACTAGGGTTACCCATGACTCTAGAGTTAAAAATACCTGCTCTGATACCAACTGTTGGATCTAGATTAACCCTAGAGGGGGGTGAATAGGGTTTATCACAGTTTTTAACTGAATTAAAAATCTAACGAGATAGATAATAATACACAGATCACAGAATATAGCAGAAACAGAATTGCAGAAAATAAATCACACACAGATATACCCAGTTTGGCAAAACCCTGCCTACTGCTGCATTTCTAAGGTTTCTACTAGGTGATATAACATATCCCGCGTACAAGACCATGTACACTCGCAAACCCTGCTTCTATTCTAACCCTACGCTCAAAACCCTAGACTGATCGACATCCCCTCGATCAGATTTCCCCTGATTACGACCCTGTAAACAGTAACCCAGATTTTACAGACTCTGTCAACTGTCAGTCAACACCCTTACTGATTCCTTTAGTATTTTACAGACACTAGAAAAACTGTTCGATGATTTTTACAATACAAATTAAAAGAAACTCAAATTAAAAATATTAACTAAAAACCCTTGGATTTAAAAAGGAAGGGTCATCCCCTTGTCCATTAAAACACTTGGTCGGCCCTTTGTAATATGTTGCACCCTTTTTCTTTTATCCCGATCACTTTCCTTTATGAGAAAAAATGGCGGCGGCTTCAACCTAGGGTTTTACTCTGTTGCACCAAATCGAATCGTACAGTCTTTAAATTGATGATTCGGATGATCTCTGAAGCTCGAATTTGATGTTGCTTTCTGATGCTTTGATTTGGATTTTGTTCGATTGAAGACAATGAAAAATTGTGAGTTTTCTCTGAGTTTTTCTCTTCGATTATGCTCTGGGTTTTTTTCGATTGAATTGTTTTCGGTTTCAATCCCCTGAATTGCCGATGATGAATTGGTGTGAACTTATAGGGTAATTTTGAAACCCTAGTCTCTGATTTCTTTATAAATGGCTTGGCCCGATTTTGTTGAATGATTTGTCCCTGATTTGCGAGTTTCCTCTTTTTGATTTGCGGCTTCAATGAAATGAATTCCTTGGCATTTATTTTGTTGCTTCTTGCGAGAGTATATTGATGAACCTGGGCATATAAATTTGCTCCCTTGACTTTCTAGTGTTGAAACCATGCCATATATGTATTTCTGAAATGAATTCAAAACAGGAAATAAATGAATTCGATTGAAATGATTCTGGACAATATATTTGAACCATTGTGAACTTGATTTCCTCGGCAATTATATAATCTTGATCTTGCATGAAATTCTTCCTTTATGTATTTGGAAAAAAAATATTTAGTTGCCCCCTTTGAAAAGAATGTTGTTGCCTTAAATTGCATTCGAAATTTCTCATTTAAACACTTGCCAAGTATGATATGAACTCTCTGATTTTCTGGAAAGAAACAATTTGTCATCACGAGTTGCAAATCTGCCTGTTCTGTAATTTTTGTAATTTCCCTTAGAAGATTTCTTCCCTTAAACCAAATACAAACTTTTACTATGATTTCAGGAATGCATTAAACACTTGCCAAAAGATTTTGTCTAAAACTGGAAACAGATTGTGCCATCCCATTTTGCTGCTTACATTCTAGTGTTTACACACAAGCCATGCATCATCCATGTGTATTAATTTCTGGAATTGATTTTAGACTGCCAGTTCACCATGCTTGTTACTGCTGCGTGAACATTGATATATGTAATTTGCATACATACCAGTTTTGTGATTTGCCAAACAAAATTGCCGTAGATGTATGCTCCATATCATAAATGATGACTCTCTGTTGCATCATATATCCTTGAGCTTGCTCACTTAGTTCACATGTTGTCTATATGTTGCTTGTATGACGCTGTATTGAATTTGCTGAACCCACATTCTTGTGAAATCAATTCTGTGCTGCATACTGCATATGTGCAATGTCCCTTTCTTGCTTGTATATGATTTTTCATTCACCTTTCTTGTATCAATCTGCACTGTAATTTCTTGGGAAAACATACCATGCAAAACAGCTCTTTGATTTGCTGAGACATTCTGAAATTCATGCTTGTGTTTATACATCATCCAAAGTTCCATTTCTTGTGTCATTATCTTAGTTTGCATGTTATACCGAGTTCATGCATATTCTTTGCAAACTGAAGTTTACCCATGCTGATTTGTGTCCTCATGCTATACTTTGACTTGTCATGACTACATTGAACTGAAATGTTGATTTGTGCATATTGTTTGTATTGATGCTCCACTTGCTGATCATGTATATGAGCTAAACCATGTTTGGGCTACACTTTCTATTGTATTGAGCTGTTTGTATTTCTGTTGATGCACATTTTGATTTTCATCTCTCCTTTTGATTTTGACCTGTCTTGTGTCAAATTTGACAATTGTGTATATATGTGTAAATGTGATACACATCAGCAGACTGACTGTACTGTGTTGGGGCTGGTCAGAATCAGCTGAGTTTAATGCTGGTTCTGATCAGCAAACCAGTATGTTTATGTCGAAGCTGATCAAGTCAGAAAGATGATGAGAAAACACACCAGAAAACTGAGGCAAATAAATTTTCAAAAATAAAAATTATATCTACTAGAATTTAGAAATTATTTCTGTTCAAGATACTGTGTGTGTTTCCATATATGACAGTTAAGCATGAAGATGAATGGACTGACAGTGAACAGTGAAAACTGGACTGACAGTGCTGACTGACTAGAAGGCTGGAGAAAGAAGACTAAAGAAGGAAGACAGCATGTGTCATTGTATAAGCAACAGTGTCAACAAAAAAGTGTGTATATTGAGTTGTATGTAAAAGATCAGTGATGTAGTGAAGAGCTTTGTATAAGAATGAGAGAATTGTACAGATATTTGTAATAAACAAATTTGTTTGAAATAAAATATCATTCTATTGTTGTCAAACAAACTTGTCTAATTTATTCAGATTATTTACAAGTACAAATACCTGTGAAGTGTTTAAATAGTGGTGTTTAAATAGTGGAGTTATAAATAGTTGTACTGTTTGAATGTTTGAGATATAATATTATATTTAAATAAAATACTGTATGAGTATATAAATGTCTGTACAGTCGTATTCTATTTAAATATAAATATTATATTTCTGTCTGTGATAAATATATGAAACAGTACAGTAACAAACATATTTATAATAAAAATATATTTGGTTGTTATCATCAAACAAAAATCATATAATTGTGTATACAACAGTTACACTATTATACAACTTTGGATGAACACCTTTACAGGTTTTGCATCATTATTCATCTCCAATGAGCAGAAAATTTTGCATTCATTCTGCGTGATGCCGAGCAAAACGGGATGGTTAACTATAAGTTATCAAATATTTTAAATGTCAGCAAAACATATGATTGTATGGTAAAAAGATACATTTCGTGGTACAACATAAAAGTACATAATAACTTTTCCAAATTCAGTCTTGTAAAAAAAGAAATGGCGGCGGCTTCTCGTTTTTTCTTTAGTTCTTTTTCGAATCGTTCTTCATCTCTGATTGATTCAAGATCATCTCACAGATCGTATGCTGATGTGATAGGGAATTCTTTTCCTGATTCTAATTGGAAGTATGCATCGTATAATAAATCTTTTCAAAGTAACAAATTCAGAGATCGATTTTGCTTTAGGTGTGGAGATTCTTATCATCTTGCGCAGGATTGCAGAAATGGTATTCGTTGTTTTAATTGCAGAGGTGTTGGTCATCGAATGAATAATTGTCCAGAGATTTTTAGAGGCAAATCAGTTTTTGACCTATTGCACTTCGATTGTTCGAGGATATGCCAGAAACTGTTTGCGCGTATAGATCTATACGTTTTGGACTTTCCTAATCAGGAAAATGATGGGGCTTATCTGTTATTGCTGTTGGGTTGGCATTTGGAGGGTCTTGTTGAGGGTTTATTGTGGCGCAAAAGAAATTCTTTCGATGATGTATATTCACCGTTACCACGTCCGATGGACAGAAAGGATCATGCGTTCTATTTCAGTTTAAATCTTTTGAAATTGCGGAGGATTTATTCAGACTTGACGTCGAGGAACATGAAGAGGGATTTTTTGTTGTTGGAGGGAATTCTGTCGCATTTCGATGTGATAAATACTGCCACTAATTGTGAACGTTGTGTTGCGGATTTTCAGATGCCGTATAATTAGGATGATTCTGTTATCTTGAGGACTGACGGGCATTCGATACATTTGGGGACTGATTTTAAAGAGAAGTAGGATAGGTTGGTTAAGATGGGTATGGCTGATAAAGGCAAGGTACTTCTTGAAGAAGAGATGGTGGGTTTTGTTGGGAGGTGTTGGGCTATACAGAAGTTCAACCCAATGATCAGTGATCCTTCAGTGTTGAATTGTTCAAGTTTTTGTGGAGTTGACTGGTTTGATGTGTGCAAGAACGTAAGTAATGGAAAGGATAAGGAAGTGATGACTGGGGATGATTCGGTGGACATGAAGGGTTATGACTATAATGAGGTCTCTCCTATTAGATGGAAACATGCTCACTGTATGGAGGAGAGGATCGATTGGCATGTGGCTGAGGACGTTGGGTTTTCAAATAGTTTTGATTTGTTGAAGGATCTTGATGAAGAGGAGGTTTGCGATACCTCAGCTGATCAGAAGAAGGTTGTGTCGAAGTCTTCATCGAAGTTGAGGAAGGGTTTTAGAGTAGGTAGAATCAAATTTGTTAAGAGGGCAAAGCAGCTGTCATGGAGATATGCGAGAAATGTTGATCTAAAACGTGATGTTGTAAGCTCAAACACGAGTGTTGTAACTGACAGAGAATGGTTGGGTAGGGAGATGGCCTTCTGTCAGGTGGTTGCGGTGCTATTGATTTGGTTAGGAGTGATTTGGTGGGGAACTTGGGTTGCATGGATGGTGATGTGGTGAGTTATACTGTGTGTGGCAGGAATGTTATTGAGTATGGGGAAGGTTTAGTGCGGTTTGAGTTGATGGACTGTGGTGATATGAGTGGTTTTCTGGTTTTGTTGGACAAGGTAGGATGCTCGCCATGTTTGAGAGAGTGGAGAGTGAGAGTATTTTCCTTGATCTTGATTCCATGTTTGTGTGTGTTTCAAACGGTGTGCATTTTGCCTGGTTCAGGGATTGATTTCATAGATCAGTTCAGTGAGTCGGTTACGGATGGTGTGCTAGAGGGTTGCGGAGGACACTCACCGATTAGAGATATATCTACTTCTTCGTTCAGGAGGGGGAGACGTAAGAGAGTAGTGCACAGTTCGGATTGGTGAGACGTAGCGCGAGGATTAGATATAGCTCCGCTTCATCTCATGGTAGGTTCCCGAGCTCGAATGCTAGTAGTAGCAATTCGAGTTTGGGCTCAGGTATGGTTCCTGTTTATGGTAGCGATTATACTCCTTTTTCTTTAGGTAGTCTTTCGACTAGTCAGCTATTTTATCTTTCTAGTGATACTGCTTTTATCTTTACTAATATTGAGTTAGATGCGGATTTCATTAGAAGTAGGGAATTAGAGAGAGTTAATTCTTTGAGATGATGAGGTTTGTTAGCTGGAATATTAGGGGTAATGTGCTAAGGTTAGGACCTTTTTTTAAAAGATTTTCATATTGATATTGTTTTGCTTCAGGAAACTAAAATAGAGAACCCCGATTCTAGTTTTTTATGCGAGGTTAGGTGGGTCTCTCTTTCGGAATTGGGCTTGTCTTACGACCATAGGTAGTGCTGGGGGACTTATGATTGGTTGGAAAGATAATCAATTTAGACTCATTCAGGAGATTCCTAAGTTATATTCTCTACACATCATTTTAGCCTCTCTTGTAGATAACTCTTTACTGGGCATTTATAATGTGTACGGTCCTCATACTAAAATTGAGAGGAGGCTCTTGTGGGTTGAGTGTGCTGATTTTAGGATCTTATCCCCAATCAATGGATTGGGGGGGGGGGGTTTCAATGTCACTAGATTTTTAGGTGAGAGATCACCTCGAGAAGGTGATTTCTATGATATGGAGGAATTCAATGATTTCATTTTAGATAATAATTTGATTGATATTCCTCTCAATAATAGAGCGTTCACTTGGTATAATGTTAGAGATAGTCCTTCTTTTGCTTTATTAGATAGATTTTTTATTAGTACCGAGGTGGATGATAGATTCTCTATTTGTAGAGTTAAGGGTTTGCCTTTTTTATAGTATGATCATTGTCCTATCATCTTTTCGTGTGACTCGAATTTTTCTATTAGTAACAGTTTCAAATTTGAGAAGAAGTGGTTATTGGATTCTAGTTTTATTAATCTTGTTTCTGTTCAGTGGAATTCTTTATTTTATTTTAATAATCTGTATAGGGGCAATTCTGCCAAGATTTTTGTTGCGAAGCTTGGTAAGTTAAGATTTTTTTCTCAAGCAGTGGAATAAGTACATTTTTGGTAGTGTTAGAATTAGGAAAGATAAGATTTTGTGTGAGATGTTAGATTTAGACAAGGTTAGTGAGTCCAGGATCCTTAATCCCAATGAGAGGGATAGACTTTGCAACCTTAGAATTGATCTCAAGCTGATTTTGGAAAAAGAAGATATCATGTGGAAGCAAAGGTCCCGAGTTCAATGGATTAAGGAGGGGGATAATAATACGAAGTTCTTTCATAGTGTGGCTAATAAGAGGAGGCGTGATAATTTGATTCATTCTATTTTTATTAATGATGTGGAATTGACCACTCACAAGGATTTAAATGAAGCTTTTACTAGGTATTATCAGCAGATTTTTGGATCTAGGATTAAGAGAAGGATTAATGTTAGATGGAATGACATATATCCATCTGAGACTAAGGTTGAGTTAGTAGATTTAGATAAGCCTTTCTCTAAGCTGGAGATTTGGAAGGATATCTGTGATGTGCCTAGTGACAAAGCTCCTGGGCCTGATGGTTTTTCTGTTCTTTTTTATAAGCAGTTTGGGGAGGTCTTGAAATTTGATTTTATTAATTTATTTAATGACTTTTATAGTGGCGATTTGCGATTAGGTAGTTTTAATTTTGCTAATGTTATCCTTATTCATAAGAGGGAGGGTGCTAATACTTTTGAGGATTTTAGGCATATTTCCTTAATCAATGTTTCTGTCAATATTATTTCTAAAGTCCTAGCGAATAGGCTTAGTATTAAGATGAATGATCTTATTGATTGTTCCCAAACTGCCTTTATTAATGGCAGAAACATAGTGGACGGAGTGGCAGCTGTTCAGGAGTATATTAATGTCTGTTGTAAAAATAATTTTTCTTGTGCAATTTTGAAGCTTGATTTTGAGAAGGCGTTAGATTCAATTGATTGGGATTTTATTTGCGAGCTACGTCTGGCTAGGGGTTTTAGTGTCATATGGATTAACTGGATTATGCTCTTGCTTAGGTCTGATTGCTCTAATATTGTTGTTAATGGGGTCGTGGGCAAGAAGATTCAATCTAAAAGAGGTCTTAAACAAGGTGACCCCCTATCATCTTTTCTGTTTAATTTAGCAGCCGAAGTTTTCTCTAGAATTATTAAGAGAGCTGGGAGATTAGGTGTCTTAGGTAGTGTTGGTACTGAGGAATTTAACAATGAATTATCTATTCTCCAATTTGCAGATGATACATTATTATTTTCTTCCCACTTTCCTAAGCATATTATTGCTCTTAAGTTTATTCTTTATTGTTTTGAGATGTTATCTGGACTCAGAATCAATTTTGATAAGAGTGCTATTATGGTCCTTAACGATTTTGACAATATTGAGTCTTTGGTTGCTAGCATCTTGAACTGTTCTATCATGATTTTTTTTTTGATTATTTGGGTTTTAAGATTCGGCCTTCAAAACTTAAGGATGATTGGTTAATTATTATAGATAAGATCAATAATAGGTTATCGAGTTGGAATAACAGATTTCTGTCTAGAGCAGGTAGATTAGCACTAGTTAATTTGGTGTTATATGCTATTCCTACTTACTGGATGGCCGTTCATTAATTTCCTCAATGGGTTATTGAGAAAATTGACAGAATCAGGCATAATTATCTTTGGAGTGGTGTTCCTATTTGTAGAGGATATAAATGTTTAGTCAACTGGGAGGTGTGTTGTAAGCCCAAGAAAGATGGGGGTCTGGGGATCATTAATTTATATAATTTTAATTCTTCCTTGTTAGCCAAATGGTTATGGAGATTTAGGTGCCCTATTGTGTTGGCTACTTGGAAGATTATTATTTCCAGATTTTATTATTCTGGGGGTGAGTTTATTGTTGGTTCTAGTTTTAGTTGGACTAATAGATTATCTTATTTTTGGAAGTTTGTTTTGAATTGTTTTGATTTATTTAAGTTAGGTTGTAAGGTGACTGTTCATTCCGGAAATCTTACTTACTTTTGGCATGATGCTTGGATTTCTCGTGTGCCGCTTAAAATTGAATTTAGTGAGCGTTTTAATGATAGCGACTTTAAGAATGCTTTGATCGTAGATGTTTATAGAGGAGATTTATATCCCCCGTGGGAGTTTTCCTTTGATAATATTTTAGATGGGAGAATGTTAAGGCAATTAGCCTTACTAAAAGCTAAGTTAGCTTTGTATTATTTGGATGAGAATGGGGATTCTATTAGTTGGGGTCTAGATAAGAGTTTAGTTTACTCTGTTAATTCTATGTATAATTTTATTAATTTTTTTGGTGTTTCATTGCTACCTTTTAAGTTTCTTTGGAATTCTAATTCTCCTCCTAAAGCTAAGTTTCTTATATGGTTGATTATTCATAAGAAGCTTAATACGGTTGAGCTTTTAAAGAAGAAGAATATTATTTTTTATCATAAGTGTTGTTTTGGTAGTCTTTTGGATGAAGATGTTGATCATTTATTTTTCTCTTGCAATATTACCAATTTTATTTTTAATACGGTTTTAAGGATTTTTGTTTTTGGCTGTTTTAATTATTTTAGTAGCTGTGTTGAATATTGGGATTGTTATAGATTTCTTTATAATTCTAGGCAGAGATATGTGTTGGATTCTTTTAGTTAATATCATTAGTTGGTTCATTTGGTTGGAGAGGAATCAGAGATTTTTTCATTCTATGTCAGTTTCTGCTGATAAATTAATCATTAGGATAGTTAATTTTTGTCTGGATTAGATGCCGAACTCGCACTATAAGTTTTTTAGTGAATCGAGTTTTGAGAATTTTTTGATTAAAGTTAGATTTAATTTGAGTTTATTTATTAGAATCAATAGATATTTTAGCTATAATAGATCTCGCCTTTGTTCTTAATTTCTGTTTCTTGGTGTTGCTTGTTCATGTCGTTTTCTTTTTTCTTCTTCACATATATGTATGGATATATACCTATATATGTTCTTAGATATATATATATATATACACACACGCACATATACTCATATATATATATATATGTGATGATTACTAATAGTTTGCCTAGTTTCTTTCAGATTTCAGGTTGTTGATATAGTTGAGGAGCTTCGTGGATAGCTGTCTGGATTGGTGGTTGTTATTTACTTTGGATCTATTTTTGTGTACAGTGACGGAGAGTTTTTGGGGAGTTCTGTTTTCTTTTTGTTGTATTTAGCTTGGAGTGGCTAGTTTTTGTATTGGAGTAGATATACTTCAATATCGGGTGGTGGCTTTGCCGGAATTCGATATTGAAATACGATGGCGGTGGTTTATCCGGAGCTCATCTATCTACTTTCCTTTACATTCATATAGTCTTGTTTTGTATTTCTTTTGTCTCATTTTGGATCTGTTGTCGGATATTGTAGCCTTTTTGTTTTATATTATATACGTATGCTCTCTTCTTTTTAGAAGATCACACATTTTGTTTTCAAAAATGATAAAAGTACGTAAAAATTAGAAAATTTTTGCCAGCAACAAAGTTATCAATTTAATTTCCTACATTGTTGTTGTAGTAAGAAAACCATACGTATGCACAATCGATCACATATTATATTTCATCAATTCAACATTGAAAAGGTCAGAAATTTGAACCAAAATGATGCAAATGAGTCGTTAATGGTATACCCACATTCTAAATAATGCAGTTTGTTGACGGGATAGGTTATCAGTCCTTAGATTGTTGAAGGGATTATTTTGTAGAACCAAGGCATGTAGAAATTACAAAAGGGTATTTTGTTTATACTGAACTATCAGGATAACAGAGCTAGAAATTAAACTTTGATAGGAAAACATAGCAGTGTAGAACCAAGGCTGGAAATTAGAAAAATGAAGGGAATAAGTGGGCGTATGGTTTCTGTAGGAAAGAAGATCACACAATAAATTATTCTAACATCATGAAAAAAAGGTATTCAAAATTGAAGGGGAACATAATTTGTGTACAGAGGTGTTGGTTAAGTAGTAATAGTACGGATTGGAGCATTAGAATGGAAATATTGCAAATTTCAGATAGGAAATGTCTTCACGCAATTTAAATACGATGAAAATAAAGAGAATAACAGGAATAAAGGTAACATAATTGGGGAAAATCTGATCTTCGGTAAGGAAGAAATCGAAGAATGTGAGGTAGCACGTGTGAGTCATATCAGAGACATCTGATGTAGCATACGATTTAACCGCGACGGTGAAGGAGGTTATTAAGGCGTACACGATTGGGTTGCTAGTAGGATCGGCAGCTGTGACGCAATCGAAGAGGAGCTGGTAGGATCGGCAGCCGTGACGCAATCGAAGAGGAGAACATAGGTAAAAAGAAGTTTTAGGGTTAAGAAGAGAAAATTGAATCGAAGAAGGGGAAGTTTATTTTAGTTTTTTTGCGGGGATCGTGATTTGTTTTCGGCAGCTATTGGTATTTAAAAAAATACAGTAGGTAAGACATAAAAACTATTTTGAAATACCGTGAACTTTTGAGATGTCCATGGCATTTTCCTGTTTTACAATTTAAACTTAGAATATATTTTTTAATTAGAATATGAAGTATTATACAATTTAAATTAAACTATTAAATGAACTTTTTCAATATTTTAAAGTTTAGAAATTTTGGTTATTTCGGGTCGAACAATAATTGGTTTTATAAACTTTATGATATATTTTAAATTTATTCAAGATGATTTCAAATTTTTAAATTTTTCGAAATATAAAATATAATTATCAACTATAATTATAATATATAAGTATCAGCTATAATTATCAACCGTAATTATTAAATAAAATTATTTAAATTAATTATTGAATACTAGATATCATTTCATAAGTATTAAATTTCATTATTAATTATTAAATAATTATTATATTAAACTGATATTTTCAACTCTTGTAAATCTGTTGGAATTCTACTGCAAAATAGCTTCGATAAATATTCACCGGTATTTAGCCTGGATTTGCAGCGGAAAATAGCGGTAGAAATTTTCTGTCGGTAATTTGATGCATTTTACAACGGCTTAGTGAGGAATGACAGAAGATGACAGTAATAAATAATTGAAAAAATAGTTAAAAAAACAAAAAACTTTCCCTTGTAGATCACATGGAAATCCATCGCAAATTAACGACGGAAATTTCCGCTTCTACCAGAGAGACTGACTTACAGAGTTGAGAGGATAGGTCATTCCCCATAGTTGAGAGGATAGGTCGTATGGCTTACAGAGTTAGACTACCAGAGAGACTGGCAGGAGTTCACAATGTGTTCCATGTTTCCCATTTGAGGAAGTGTCTACATGATTTCACGAAGGTAGTAGAGCCAAGTACCCTTGAGGATGTAGAGATAGAGAAGGAGGCATCAGTTAGGAAAGTTCCTACCTGAATACTTGGATCGGAAGTTAAGTAGCTACGTAGCAAGGAAATCAAGTTGGTGAAAGTATAATGGGAAGAAGCTCGTGAAGTTGCGACATGGGAACCCGAATAGAAGGTTCACGCTTCTTACCCTTTTATCTTTGAGAGTCTTTTTTATTTCCTTTCTAAGCTTATGAATTCGAATCTGTTTATCCCTATCTTTTGAATCTTGATTTATAGGTATAAACCTATGTTTGAAAACATGTGTTTGAGACATGTTATGTTTGATGGTTGCAAGTGGATGCAGGTGTTTCCTAGTGGATGTAATCACTACAACAGAAATAGTCTTTTATAGCACCATATAGCCGCTATTAAACAATACTATAGCGACCTGAAAAGCGCTGTATATCAACATGTTATAAAAAATACTGAAATATTTATAACACCAAAATTGCTGCTATAAAAAGCATAATTTTATAACACAAAATTGCCGCTATGTTATGTAAAGACAATAACTCATCATTACTGTTATAAAACATCTCAGTCTCAGTGAAAATAACTGAATCTTTATAACAAAGTATAGCCGCTATAACATGTTTATTCAATTGCGACTATATCGCGTTATACATCAACATGTCATAATAAAGTTATAGTGGTTTTCAAGAGTTTTTCCTATACATTACATAAAAATAGTGTTAGACCAAAAAATGGTCCTAACACCCACTTGATAATGTTTTGTAGAGAATAATGAGGAATCATGAACAAAAAGCAAGAAAAATCAATCAACACACGGTATTTATAGTGGTTCGGCGTTAACAAGCCTACATCCACTTCATAGCTTCTCAATTCATTCAGAAACTACAAATACAATGAGTATTGACGCTCAAGCACTCAATTACAATGAATAATACTCTCTGAATTCATTGATTTTATTAAAGAGGATGAAGGTTCTTTGTTGGTAGCCATGGCCGAAATAGATAGAGCTTCCTTGAGGCCAAAAAGTCCCCTTAAATGATGTGTTGTATGTGTATTTATAGGTAGAAATTCGGTTAGGGTTGAGTGGCCACGTGGCAGCTTCAGAGTAAATCTCGGAAGTAGTGGAGAACATGGGGAAATGGTCTTTAACTGCCCAGAATTCGGTTAGGGGTAGAGACCCGATCCGGTTGGCCCGATCCGGATAACCCGATCCGGATGACCCGATCCGGTTTACCCGATCCGGATGACCCGATCTGGTTTACCCGATCCGGTTTGGTTGGTCAGAAATATTCGCTTTAGCTTGATCCGAAATGGTGGAATCCAACCCGAAGCTTATGTGCACAGAAATACGAGTTTTCCCATCCTTCGTTACTTCGTCCAAGCAGATGTCGATCTCTGGTAGTTCATACTCAAGCCCTGAGTGGCCTTCCTGATAGAGTTCTTCGGCTTTGGATAGCCTGGTCACAAAGCAGGCTAACATTTTGCCCCCTAAAGTACATCTTGTTGCAAATAAGATGTGCTTTGAATAAATCGAGATGAATCTTTTTGGATCTTTTTCTGTATAAATGGCTTGTCATATGCCGCATTGCTTCCGTTGATGCTTATCGGGCCAAATTTCATGGCTAGAGTGGTCAAGATGATCAAGTAATCGTTTAGACTTCGTCGAATCAAGAGGTAGAATTCCTTCATCATAGGTCATGCGGTATGTTTGGCTCCCGTGTGAGATCGTACATGTAAAAGTTGATGCCAAACGACGCCATCTTCCTAAACAAGTCAAGTGCATTACTAAGCTAAGATTTCTTTAATGTATAAGTCAATGTATACAATAGCCGTCCAAGTCATAGTATGGTGTCAGAATATTCGTATCTTGAGCTAGCATCTGGACCGTTCGGATAGAGCGCATCAGAGTCGGCATATGAATTTGTCATTTTTGCTTGGATTTGGACTATCTCGATATCAGGATATTAATCTAGGACTCCATGATTGCATCTAATCGTAATAATAGTGCATCCGAAAGCCATGATCACTTCAGATTGTTTTATAGTCCCATGATCGCATACGAGTCAGTAGGAGATGTTGTTGAAAACATGCAAGCCAATAGCTGGTAGGATTATCACAATTGTAAGGCAGCAGAGGAGTTCATCATACTCTCCATTTGATGCAGTTGCAGATCAAGTCTTTGAATTCTTGCTTGATCCGTAATTTCGCTCACTTGGATGGTCGGGATGAATCACGTCATATTTTAAAGATATAATGTATATGTTCTGAATCATGCATTGAGTCACGGTCATGTTTAAAGTCAATCTGTCGGTTGAAGTTGATGTTCCTAGCATTAGTGGAGGACGAGCGAAGTCAGTGCTTATGCCCCCAGCATTGTTGGGGGTTATGATAGGTCAATCGGACATCCAATCTTTTAGCCTTTATACTTTTTTCTGCCGCATCGGGTTAGATATGTAGGTTCAACAATCTTAGTCACCCTGTGTCGTTATGTGCACATTCCCAAGTCATTAAGGGTTGGACTCGTATATGCGAATGGTCGAATCACATTCGCGTTGGGGTCAACCCATCTGTTTAGCCAGAAAGCAGTGATCGTCTTATTGAGTATATCAGCAAACTTAGATACTCACCTCGCATCAGCTGCAGAGTTGAGTAAGCTCGTCAATCTTGCAAGTGAGCGAACGTCGTTAGTGAGTTATTCGAGCTCCTTCGTTCACGCTTTGGCATAATCCGAAATAGCCATCATAGTCTTGTTGAGTCTATCTCCCATGCTTGGTTCCATTAAGCTTGATAATCAAGACCGCGGGCCCGATTAATGACATTGGTCATTTCCAGAATTGTAAATTCCTGTTAGACTTTCCTGGGGCTTTTCTTTTTCCTTTATTATTTCAAGAGTCAGATGGTGCTCCATTCTGTCGTGAAGACATTGAGATCATCCATTTCAACATTAGCACACTCTTATTGCACGAATCTGTCTGTCTCAGGATAGGATTTTCCAACGTTTCTAGGAGAATCTCATGGTAGAGAGATACCGAGGTTTGTTTCAGAGGTGAATCCGCCAAGTCCTCTTGGTGGGTCTCGATGCAAAGAGATTTTGAAGTTTGAGATATCCAGAATACCGGGTACTACAGCAATCAACGCTATATATGGTCCAGGTCGATTTACCGATGCCACTGCGGCGTTGAATCTTTCAAGGAATGCATGCAGGGTCTCGCCTGATCTCTGTTGAAGCATCAATTAATGTTGCCAATTTGGCCCTCATCTTTGAGAAGTTGTCGCTAATTACCTAATTTAGCGCTAGTGCCCCGGTATGAAGTCTTAAATTGGGTGGAAGCCGGTTCCTGGCTTCTTGGTTGCGCATATGTAATAGCCGTCAATCAGGCTTCTGTTTTTTAATTCTGGATGGTGATCCGCTACTTGGATGTATGAAGGTTGTTCTTGAGGAGCCATTCTTATGCTTATAGTCTAGGTTATTATGAAGCTCAGATAATCGTAAATGTGCCTAAAGCTGGCGGATAGTCAGATGATGATGTTCGAAGCTCTTATCCCGTACTACCCATCCATGGGGATTTTACTAAACGGTGGTCATCAAATCCACGTATTCTCTGAATTCATACTCCCTCATCGAGCTGTGAGTTAGAGTTTGATAGAAAATGATTTATTCGTGTCCAGCTCATGTTAGTCCTTGGTCTCCCATCCAAGCTTTGAGGTTCGGAGTCGGATGGCAATGAAGTTAGACTATAGCTTTCTCGAATGCTCTCGTCTTCCTTTATATGGGGGGCCTCATGTTGAGGTTGAGCTAGATTTTAAACATTCCTCCGAATTGGAGCAAAGGTTGGTTGGGCTTCGTTTAATTTTTCGGTGGCTCTTGCATATCCATCGTTTTCATCCAAAATGTTACAGTCGGAAGTTGCATGCTACAAATGCCTGGGAGGAGGTTGGTTGCATCTTGTTTCGTTAAAGACGACTATGCCAACTTGTCCTAGGGTCCCATATGATCTGGACCATGGAGCAGGGAGTGTTTGAGCCAAGTTCGTTGTCGCTTGAATTTCCATGGTGCTCGCTCCAGCGAGTTAGCCATAGTTACTCGGCCTTCCATCTATCCAAGTAAAAAAGTTATCCATCATTTTCTGTCGTTTCCAGAGAAGTTTGTCTCACTGAGCCATCTGAGTTCTCAAATCAGCGAGGGTACCATCTATTTCATATCTAGCTTGACATGCTGAGGGATCATTACAAGAAGAAATTTGCTGACTTCCTTCGTTCCAAGCGCCTTCTGCGCCAATATCCTCAGCATGGAAGAAATTTCTATCTTCCTTCTTCTTAGCCTTTGAGTTTGAGTGTCAGGCAATTTGCCTCCTCGCAAGTTAGAGGTCAAAGTAATGGCGTCCTCCTTTATATGGGGTCTTTCAACCGGGAATTCGGTCTGGACTAGCAAATGGACGTTCATTCTGCATCCATTTCGTGGCCCTCAAGCAGCAATGTGGCCCCAGTCCAGGGATAATGGCGAAAGGTCGGTAGTTGTATCACCTCCCATTCAAATTTAGACATGGATGCATGGAAAAGAGACATTGCTTTATAAGCTTATGTGCTCGAGTTATCCAAGTGCTCGAGTTATCACGTTTTCCATTCAACGTATTTGCGAGGTAGCACTCGTCGTTGCACTTGGGCTATGGCCAGTCACACATGGGCGTGTATGTTGATTTGATATATCACTCTTAGGACCTCCTTTCGGTGATTGCATTGAGTCGTGGGGGAAGCTTAGCATTAGAAGTCGACGTCATTCCTTCAAACACGACCTCTTTGTTGTTGTACGCGAGTATCCCTTGTGTCTTTGCTTTGTATCTGTACATAATCTTGCAATTCGAAAAAGAATAGTTAGCTTAGTCTTGCAAGCTACTAAGTCAATCTTTAAGTCACAAGCAATTGTAGCTCGAAATGAAAACATGTTGAGTGCTAATCTATCTAGCATAGAATTATTAAATGTCAAAGTATCAGGTGTCGTAGTTTGGAGGTATAGTGTCTGTAGCCTCCATTTAACTTTGAAACACGGGTCGCGTCCGAAGCGTGTTTGAAGTTAATTCAGAAATCTATGTCCGTGCCCCCAGCGTTGATGGGAACCGGATTAAGTCATTCGGATGTCCGATCCGTAACTCCTTTATAATCCTGTCCTCAGTCGGAGGGCAATGAAGATTGCATGCACGTCGCAGCATTGTCCTTTATACTCTCTCCCAAGTCGTGAGAGTTAGAGTTATGGGTTTAGTGGTCTTAAGTCATGGTGCACCATTCACACTAACCCAACAGATTTATACTCTCTCTCAAGTCGTGAGAGTTAGAGTTATGGACGTCGCGGTTCGTCCTTTATACTCTCCCAAAGTCAGTTTGGGTTAGAGTTGTGGATCGAGTGGTCTTAAATCTTCGCGCGCCTGTCACACTCGTCCTAAGTTTATACTCATATCCAAGCTCTGAGGATTAGAGTTAGTCGGGCAAACAGTCGGGTCACATTTGCCTTGGCATCGTCCCTTTGCTCCCATGTCAAGGGAAAAGGTCGCCATCGGGGATGATCGGTTCTCACCCCTATTGAGTTTATACTCCTCCCTTCCGAAGCATGGGAAAGAGTTAGATACGTCGTTAGAGAGCGGTCGAGTCATACTCATCCTCGTCTTAACATATCTCTTTTGCCCCCACTTCGAAGGTAAAAGTTATCTCGTTCATGGTATTGTACCCGTCACTGTTGCACTCTTCCCATCAGATCAAGGGATAGAGTCGTCGATCTACCGAGTAATTATGTCACACTCGAATACATTTCTATGTCTTGCGTGGCGAATCAATGGATAGATGATGAGGAGGCCTCATTATTATGTCCATATATGGATAACACAGGTCGAACTCGTGTGCATTTACTCTCTTGCCCCCACGTCAAGGGCAAAAAGTCGGTGAATGAATGGTCGAACTTCTTTTGCTTTAGAATGTTATCGTTTGGCCAATAGTAAGTGGGTGAAGGGTCGAATCACGTTCGCCAAAGCTTTACATTCCTCCGATCAAACTATGGCAGGAGTTGTCGGTACCAAACCTCGGGTACCTGCAACATTCATATATGAATTTGCATGAGTTAATCATGTCAATAACTCAAGAAGTTTGTAAAGGAAAAATGCATGATTGGAAAATAAGTATGTTGATAGGCGGTGCTGCCTCCTTTATTTGGATTTATGTAATTCGATGGCATCGACTGCAGGATCTAATTGTATGGACGGTCGAACCGCGTCCATCTGGAGTCGGATCTCAACTCTGAAATGCAATGATCGATGCACAATTATCTTGAGATCTGCCACGTGTGAGCCAAGGAGTGGATGGTCACCTCGGATCCATCTTAAGGTATACAACTTCTCTCAGGCGAAGGACGTGGCTCTGTAAACGAGCAGTTCAATCGGGCTCGTTACGGCAATGCTCCATAATTCTTCCTATAGGTGCTCAAAGTTTGATCGGTACCAGATTCGGGGTACCTACATCATCCACATATAAATTCATCTGAGTTAGTTACATCAATAACTCATAAAGCATGGAAATATAAGAGTCATGGTTAAAAAGTAATCATGTTAAAGGAATGAATATCATTCTATGCGAAGATGGCATTGCACGCTCTTTGCAGGTCCATTTTTCCTCACTACATCTCTATCAAGGGATGGCTGTCAAAATCTTTAGCTGGCGATGAACGTCTTTTCAAACCGTTGTGGGGTGGCGGTCCCAAGAATGAACAGACCTTGAAAGAGGACTTGGAGTGACAAAGGCAATTAGGTAAATACTATAAGCGAATGACGAGGTCGCATCTTATTTGAATCGCCTTCTTGCCCCCATGCTAAGGGCAAGGATTGAGTATAAGGGAGTCATGGCTGCTAGGGGGATAGTCATATCTCATCCATCCGCAGATATGCCTTTAGTCCCACGTTGGGAATAAGATCTAATGCACAGATAATCAATCAGCATCCAGGCTTAAGTGCTCTAAACCTTTAACTTGCCACCTCCATCGAGTATCATCTCCTAATTAGCTAAATAGCAGGCTCTTCCAGTAACATGGTCGCCATGGACCATTCCCATTCCATCTTTCATTAGGAATTTTAGCAATAGATACCAGGGTGCAATGTAAGCTCTAATCGCCGCTAGAGCTGGTCAGTTTAGACCTTAGTCAGATAAACTTGACTACAATAGCATGGCTTCCAAGGCTTGAAGTAATGTTCACATTTTCTATCACAATTTATGTATGAAGTCGAGAGCTAACGGTCGATTCATATTTGTTTTGATCTCGAACTCTCATCTCTTGACAAAGGTCATATGGTGACTGGTGAGCAGTCAAGTTGCTATCATCCGAGCAAAGATTCATATGTCCAATCATGGCCTGCAGGGGTTCAGCTGTTACCTATCGATGGGCACCAAAGTATGTTGACCTAACCCTTATTAGATGGAAATCAGTCTTCCTCAATGCGATTGACAGCAAATAGCCATTGCAAAGGTTAGCTAAGTTCTTCGGGAGGTGAGACGCAGGACATTTTATTCATTACATCATACAATTGAAGTGTAGCTTTGGGATGTTGGGATCCTTAGCTGCTTTCTGGTATCCCACTATTGACAATCATGGTCACTAAGATCATATGAATCATCTTTGAAGTAGTGTTCGAACTGTTCTATATAACTGTCATTCGATGCTCCGCCGATTGGACAGGTTTAAGTCATATAAATGGGATGGTCACTACTCATTAGGGAACAACATCAGTTGCATTGCTGAAATCTACACTATCGGAGTTCCAGAAGATGAGGCTACTATTAGACAATCATTATCTCGTATACTGTCGTTGATAGCAAGCTGAATCTGACTGACAGCTCCTCCCATTGAATGGCATCGGCAAATAGAGGCTATGGCTTCTGGAGGAATCCTAATCGTTGCCATTTGGTTGTCATATTCTTTGACTATCCACCTTATCTTCATTAACAAACTTTGATGACTACTGTTGGTCAAAATATACATCGAGCCGAAGGCGAGCCGTGCTCCGAGCCGAAGGCGAGGCCGTCAGCGAGTCCGGGCGCAGCGCCGGCGGGGGTCCGGGTCGGATCGATTTTTTCGATTTTGGAAGATGGAGCCTTTTTTGAAATGATCTTAAAAATGTTTTTTTTTTCAAAAATAGCTGTTTCGGATCGGATCATGCCTTCAAATTTGCGGTTCGGAGATTGTCTTCATGTCGGGTCGGATCGGACTAGTTCCTCCGAGCCGGATCGGAGACGTCATTAGCTAGTCGGTTCGGTATATATGAAAGAGCCGGTTCGGATCTCCTCCTCCTATTCGGATCGGTCTTCCCTACCCTGCATCTCCACTTTCCTGCGGTTCGGGTCGTGGCACCCTCTTCGGTTCGGTTCGGAGATGCATCATTGGGTCGGTTCGGGCCTTCCCATGCAGCTCGGATCAGGGATATGCCTTCGGGTTGGTTCGGGTATGTTATCGAATCAGATCGGATCGGGTATGTCATCAGCAGGCAGCCGGTTCGGATCTCCCCCTCTGGTTCGGATCAGACGTTCTTTTTCAGGTTGGGTAAGACACGATCCGACCCCCTGTGGGAGATTGGACTGCGCCTCATCTACATCCGATCCAAGGGCTTCAACTGCATCTGATCTGGTCTCTTTGCCTGCATCTGATCCGGTCTCTTCGTCTGCATCCGAACCTGTCCCTTCGCCTGCATCCGAACCTGTCTCTTCGCCTGCATCTGATCCAAAAGCTTTGCTGGACTCTGTTTTCGATCTTCAGCGATTGCTTCTACATGGCATGGTGGCGACTTCATTTCTGTTAATCTCCACAATTGCAAAGTAAATAGAATTCATAGGATTTCCTCATCGGACTTGGCAATCCAATAAGTAGATTGGAGAATCCTTAAGCGCTGAGAATCTTCATTTCTCAGTGAAAGCACCAAAATTTTAGACCAAAAAATGGTCCTAACACCCACTTGATAATGATTTGTAGATAATAATGAGGAATCATGAACAAAAAGCAAGAAAAATCAATCAACACACGGAATTTATAGTGGTTCGGCGTTAACAAGCCTACATCCACTTCATAACTTCTCAATTCATTCAGAAACTACAAATACAATGAGTATTGACGCTCAAGCACTCAATTACAATGAATAATACTCTCCGAATTCATTGATTTTATTAAAGAGGATGAAGGTTCTTTGTTGGTAGCCATGGCCGAAATAGATAGAGCTTCCTTGAGGCCAAAAAGTCCCCTTAAATGATGTGTTGTATGTGTATTTATAGGTAGAAATTCGGTTAGGGTTGAGTGGCCACGTGGCAGCTTCAGAGTAAATCTCGGAAGTAGTGGAGAACATGGGGAAATGGTCTTTAACTGCCCAGAATTCGGTTAGGGGTAGAGACCCGATCCGGTTGGCCCGATCCGGATAACCCGATCCGGATGACCCGATCCGGTTTACCCGATCCGGATGACCCGATCTGGTTTACCCGATCCGGTTTGGTTGGTCAGAAATATTCGCTTTAGCTTGATCCGAAATGGTGGAATCCAACCCGAAGCTTATGTGCACAGAAATACGAGTTTTCCCATCCTTCGTTACTTCGTCCAAGCAGATGTCGATCTCTGGTAGTTCATACTCAAGCCCTGAGTGGCCTTCCTGATAGAGTTCTTCGGCTTTGGATAGTCTGGTCACAAAGCAGGCTAACAAATAGTAATCAAAATGAATACCATAACAATTTGAAGAGCAGTGTATGAACTAAAAATAAGTTCAATACATGAGTTTGATTTCAGGTTCTCTGCTTCTTTAGCAGTTTACAAAATTTGATATGTAAATCATATATTCATCTGTGCCTCAAAAAAAAATACTTGTTGGGTTTGTTCCATGAGCGAAGACAGGGACAATGCACACGTTCATGTGGATTTCTCCTCTTTCTTGCAAAATTCAATTAAACAAAAGCTTCTTCAAATCAGCTCTCTACGTTTTACAAAAATGGTATAACATATGAACCCGGAAAAGTTACAGGAAACATGAACTCAGACATGCATGTGAAGGCTAGAATAAGAAATGCATACAACACACAAACATGAACTCGAACAAGTTGCAGTTCAAATATATAATGAATTGGAATCGAACACGAACTCAGAAAAATTGCAGTTCAAATATATCATGAACACGCAAACAAGAACATTTTTTCGAATTTCAATACATGTTGCAGTTCAAATATATAATAAAAACAGAAGGTATATTTCTTATTTAGACTCACCATCACATATTGGAACCAAATGGTTGGTAATAACCCAAAAATGGTTTGCAGCGAAATAACATGCATAGGCCTTCCTTTGAAAGCTCCAATTTAATATGTCTGAAAAGATAAACACTAGAAAGGTTAAAGCTCCAATTAAAAAAGTTTATTGATACTTTATAACCTTTATTGTGCTCCTCTATAAAGTCCAGTTTGTGCCACCAGTTTTGATGTAGGAATATTAAAAACATTTGAGTAATCATACATGAATTCTCTACAAAAAAATCACTTATGATATAAATTGCATAGATGAATCAAAAATGAGTAGCCTATATCTTCATCATAGAATCCATCTTGATCTCTACCATTTTAGCTATAGGAATTCAGTGTTCTAGATGGATTTACCTTAACATTAATAATAATAATTATGAAAAGATTGCATAAGCATGAAATAATCGATGCAAGCTTCGACTTCATGATAATACAAAGATCAATGCATGCATGAGCTCATGTTATTCTTAAACACAAATATTGGTTTGCTGAATATTGTATGGTCATAGCATTTTGCTATATATCCACTAACACAACAAAAAAAAGCTGTATATAACGACACATTTTTAGCAGTCGAAAATTCCATCGCAAATTAGCAACGAATTTTCATGGACTTTGTAAGGGATAATATTTTGGATTTTATATGTCAACTTATTTTAAATTATTATTGTCGAATCTAATTTCTGTCGCTAAATCATTGGAAATTGCAACACTTTACCATCATAAAAAATTTAACGCTAAATTCCGTTGCAGATAGAGGCCGTTTACCGTCGTCAAAATTTTGACGCTATTTTTGCAGCAGTTTTGAAAAGGAATTTAATATTTATTATTTAAAAATGTTTTACATTTGTGCTTTTACTTAGTAATTAATAAGTAAATATAAATTTTAAATAATTAATGTTAATAATATATTAATAATAAATAATAAATAATTACTATTGAAAGTAAGTAATATTCAATAGTTAGTAGTGATTAATTATTAATTACTATAAAATATAAATAAGAGGAAATAATAATTAATAAAATAGATTAATATATAATTAGTAATCACAAAAATAAATAATACTATTAATAGTAAATAAAGTTCTATAACTAGTATTGATAAATTAATAATCACTAAAAATTAATTATTAATAATTAGTGAATTATAGTTAATATTTATTAATTACACTTAATAATAAATATATATACTTAATATTTAATAAATCTAGTTAGTAATTAATAATTAATAACTAATAATTGGTTACTTGTTAAAAGATTAATTTTAGAGAAATAATTAAACATTACGCTACAAATCTCAATACTTGTTCTGGTCTGGTTTTTGCTCGATGATTTCAAAATATTCAAAAAAAATATTAACAAAAAATGCATTCATAGGTTTTTTTAATATTTAATTGTAAGATGTTAAAAACTACTTATTATATCCACGCCCACTTATAGGCTTTCACATGTTATTATCTTCTATCATACATTTATAAAACAATTACTTATAATTAATCATTAATAAATAAGTTGTACCATTAATTATTAACTTTTAGTAATTATTTTTAAATAATTACTATTAAATAATTAAGATTAATATTTAATAATCATTAATTAATAATGAAATTTAATTATTATAAAGTTATATTTATAGTTTATATTTAAATAATTAAGTAATGGCTAATAAATAGTGTCTAATAGTTAGTATTAAAATTTAAAAACCAGGTATTTAGTTGGTTCAAGTGGTGTATTTCTTGTGTAGAGGTAGAAAAGAATTTGGTGTCCCTTGTGTCCATAACAACAAAAATGGGAAAACAAAATATTACATTGTTTAAATGTTTTCTCATAATAAAATCACCTTTTTCAATGTTTTTTCACAATACTGATAAAAAACGTTGTAAAAAATGTAATTTTACAATGTTTTTGAAAAAAATGTTTAAAAATCTTATGTTTTCAGAACATTTTGTTTAGAAACATTGTAAAATATAAACTTTTACAATGCTTTCATATAATACCGTAAAGTGGGAAGTTTTGACAATATTTGTTACTAATGATTATCAAATAACCTTTTAACAACTGTTTAAAAGGTTATAAAAACATTGGTTCCAACTACAAGGACTAGTTATTCATATTTTATAATTAATGATTACAAATAAATAATTTATAACTCATAATTATTGTTTATAATTAGTAGCTAAATTTAAATTTAATATTTTATTATGATTAATTATGAATAGTTAGTAAATCATAAATAATAATTTATATGTTAAATCTTGTTTACTTCAAAAATGAAACTTTTGGCTCTAAGTTTGAAACTTTTGGCTTCAACGACCCCTTTTTTGGCTCCAACCCCAAAAAATTTACTTCGTAAGCCTCGTTTTATTGAACCGCCTTCCTTGTGTCCTTACTACACAAAAATCTGGTCCACTTCAATAGCGGATTCATACAACTTCCCAAAAAAAAATCTTGGAAGTTCCTCACTATAATTCAACTCCATGGATTCAGGGCCAGTCTTTGGGCAAAGCGAGTAAATCCTCCGCTTTGGGCCTCCGCAAAAACTAGGGCACCACTCGCTAAAACTCCCATCCAGCAGAAAGAGAAGGAAATCGCGACTGTCAAATGGAGGTGGACATTACCAAAACCACATACGACCTCGTCAAGCGACAACAAATTGCGATTCTTCAAAATAGCGGTAATTCACTCCAATAGGTAACGACTTAATCAGATCATACGACAGCTGTTCGCGATAATTTTTCCAGTCAATCTTAGACTTCGATTGGGATATATGAGGTCGCAGGTAGCTGTTATTAGATGTCAGGATGGTGGACTACAAACATTAAATTGAAGAAGGACGTACAGCCTAATGGTGTTCTATTTTTGGTAAATCCTAATTTAAAGTTTATAATTTTTATTTCATGTAGTTTTGAAAGTACGTTTACAATGTAATAACCCGGAAATCTGAGCCAATTTAAAATTTTTATTTTTGCAATTTTAATGAATTTTGATTATTTAAAATGAATTATTTTAAATAAAAACGACGAGAAATTTATTTTGAATAGAATTAGAACGTATATATTTATATAGATCGTCGTTAGAATATAAATAATTATTTGTAATTATAAAAGGAATTGAAAATGGCGCGGTAGTTCGATAATTCGATTTCAAATTTCAAATGAATGTACCGGGTGCAAAATAAACCAGATTTTAGTGAAACCAAAAATATTTGAATCAAATGGAGAATATCATTCCAACGAATCCGAAAAATTGAAATTTCATAGCGGAATCGAAAGTTATGTCCAGTTGAAAACTCAGAATAGTCGCTATGGAATTCTGGCCCTTAAAAATGGAAAATTTTGCAAACGACCTCGGTTTTCGATGAAACCACTTTTGTTGGATCCGTGATGTCAAGTTATTGCTAGGTTTCAAAATTCATAATTTTTCGAATCAATATGTGAGCGTGGCAAAGGAAAACGCGTTTGACCAGTTTCAGTTGATTTTAATCGACAGGAAAATGGCCATTTTTCAAACGGTCTCAGAATTTGACGAAATTAGTTTTTTTAGGACCGTATCGTCAATACGAAGCTAGAAAATATTTTTCAGGAATTTTTCTAGTTAGTATGTAGCCCCGGTAAATTGAAATGTGCGTTCAAATTCAATATATATAGTTATATGTTGATTTTGACGAAAACTGATCGAAACAATCGAATCAGCCTACGATACATATCCCATTGTGTTCGGAATGGGGGTAATTAGCTATGGACGACAGGCGGTGGGTCTCGTTTCGAGGTCGAAATAAAAAGTACCTTTTCGAAATCAAATAAAATATAATAAATAAAAACCTCTCTCCTCCTTAAACCTTTTAGCCCCCCCCGTTCATTTCGATTTCAGTTGAAAAAAAAGGAGGAGATCGCGTCGCCACCTCCCTCCTCACATCTGCCGCCGCTGCCGTTTCTTCTTCCTCCTCCTCTCCCCTTCCTCCCTCTCTCCTCGCGCGACTCCAGCACCCCCCTCTTCTCCACACGCGAGCCTTTAAACACCCCCTACCCGAAACCCTAGCCCGACGCGCCACCACCCAGAGGCCAGCCCGCCGCCATCTCCAGCTCCCACACCATCTGCAGCGATGCCAAGCCTTCACCTCCTGTCGACAGTCCAAAATTAGGTTTCAGGTGAGTGTTTTATTTAATTTTAATTTCATTTTTAATGTAGATAATATTGTGTTAAATCTATATTTTTCTGAACAAAGGGATTTTATCTTATTTTTGAACAAAAAAAAGATTTGATTTTTAATTAGCAAAAGGTTTGAGTTTTATCATTAAAAAGATTCGATTTTTAATCGTGAAAAGGTGGGATTTTTAATCATATGAAGTAGCGAAGAAAAATATATTTTTTCCATGTATGTAGCAAAGTAAAAATATGATTTTTATATTAGTAGAAGAATAAAAATACGATTTTTATATTATATAGATAGTAAAAATTTGATCTTTGTATATGTAGCGAAATAAAAATCTGATTTTTATTATATATATGTTGAAATAAAAATGTGATTTTTATAGCGATGATATAAAAATTCGATCTTTATATTAGAAGTAGATATATAAAAATGTATTTTTTATAAAGAGAATAGTGTGATAAAAATATAATCTTTATTATATGAACACCGTTGTAAAAATAGAATTTTTATCTATATAGTAGTCGTATAAAAATGTGATTTTTATATACATAGCAACAATATAAAAATGTGATTTTTATATATGTAGTGGCTACGGGCAATGAAAGTGACAAAAGGCGAGCACGACGAAGATCTTTACATATGAAGAGTCGCGGTGTATGGGTTTAGCTAGTCGGTGAGAACTCCTCACCTTTAATTTATTTCTAGTTTGAAATATATACTAGGATGCAGACGGTGTTTAGTAGCACTCGACACCCGTCGTCGGTGTCGTCCACAGACCATGGATGACTTATTTGTTTGATTGCTGTGTTGTGAAATTTGATTGTGTGTTGTGGAATGAAATAAAATATTTTATAGTGGAAAGTATTTTATAGTTAAAAAATATGATTTTTAACGTGTATATAAAATAAATAGTAATAAACAAATCGGACGATTTGTTTATATACACTGATTTGACTGATATTGATTGGGACGATAAATTTTACACGTCGCCCAACTGCCCAAATAAAATATGTGTTTGTTGATTTGAAACCCCACACGGGTACTGGGATGATATTTGACGTACACTAATCGCGATTGTTTAGTTGCATGTCAATCGATGGGTTGACAGACTGTGTAAGCGTTAATTATTTATATTTAATGCTTATGCAGTTGTGTGGTGCGCTCTGGATGATGGTTGATTATTTATCGTTGCTATTATATACATGTGTTGTAGAAAATCCGTATAATTAACATTATATGGTAATTGATTGGGCCTCATTCCAATTTAGAAAATAAATTCATGTGTTGAATTGAAAATAAATTCATGTGTAGAATAGAATAAACATTCATGTGTTGAATAAAAGTCGTGTTGATTAGATTGACGCCATTTTGACGTGAACGATATTTATATCGATTTTATTCATTTTTATAATGAATATAGAAAAGAAAGTGATTTCAAAATTTAACGTTTTGAAAATATTATCATTTGTATATCGATGATGTGAAATATTCAATTTTGACTAGAAATTGAATATGAAGTTGAAAACGTTTTGAAAACGAATTTAAAACGATTTATAAAATACGTTTTAAAAGGAAATCGACGAAATATAATATATATATATATATATATATATATTATATATAATGGCCTGAATAGAACGCGCCGCGCCGCGGTAGTTCGCGAATTTCGACCATTGACTTCGAATGGATATTACGGGAGATCCGACCGTCGGATTCTCCTAAAACCGGAACCATTGGGTTCGTATCGAAAAGAGCTTTCTAATGAATATTAGAGATTTGAAATCTAACGGTTAGATTTGGAATTATGTCCAAATCAAATTTGGAAAAGGTCGCTGTAAGTGCTGTTCGATGGCCGTTGATGGAAATCGGCTGTACGGGCCTTGATAAAATTATTAAAAATAGTAATAATTTGTGTAAAATCATAAGAAATGATTTGGGAAGAATTGGGATGAAAAACTCCATATTTGAAAAGATAAAAGTAGATTTTTATCGAAATGAACTAGTTTTGAACTAGAATAATAATTTATTTTTAAAATAAATAAATTGGATTTGAAATGGTTTTGAAAATAACCAAAATTTCCAATAATTGAATTGGAATGGATTTGAATCGAAATCATCTTCGGAATAGTTCGATGTTGGATTTCGTGATTATACAGATGTTGTTATGGAAATTTGAAAGATATATTTATATCGTTATTTCCAATACGATATTTGTTGGTTTCAGAATTTGATATTGAATATAAGCCGATATATTTTCTATTCAGAGCCTTGTGTTTAATATCAAATGGGATTTTGGGTTGTCGTGAACGGTATCTTTAATAATACTGTTCTTAAACCCAAATGGAGTTAAGAAAATTAAGAACTAACTGGGGATTAGTTAAGTTTGATGGATTCTTGGATATTGATCTGATGTCGGTTTCGGCCTTCGGGGTTAATGTTTAGGGAACTGTCCTCTTACTAATTTACAGTTAGGGACTGATTGAAATGTGATGTGATTTTGGGGTTTATCGTGAACCGTGTTTTAAATGACATCGGTTCTTTAACCCAGTTAAAGATTAAAACTAAGTGGAGTTTTAATGAATCTTTAATTAGATTGAAATGATCGAGAATGGAGTATCACCGGTTTTGCTCCAAGCGATATTTAAATCTTTAACTAGATTTGAACGTGAAATGGCAATTAACTTTACCGATAACACTGTGGTGTTAGATATGAAGTATTACCAATTTTGCTCCTTGGGATGAATAGGTTGGGATTGGGAAATAAAATAAATAATTACTTCGGTGTGGTTCGTTAATCCCAACTAGTTTGAAGTGATATTCAAAGGAAGATTAAAGAATTAATTTAAAAGAGTTTTTCTTTGATAAAATTAATGGGAACCTATCCCTAAGGATGTGAAATTTAGAAACTAACTGTAGGTTAGCTAAGAAGAATGGTTTCCTGAGTATTGATCTGATGTTGGTTTCGGCCTTCGGGGTTAATGTTTGGGGAATTATTCGCTTGCTAATTTACGGTTAGTGACTGATGAATTGGAATGAGGCGTATGTTGTGTTTTTGTAACACTTGTTTATTATATACGCGAGTTATTCAGAAAGACCGGGTTTATCCCATTCTGAATAACTGATTCGACGATGAGTCGAAGATGAAGACGGTGGTTGAAGACCGGGGGTCTTCACGTCGTTTAGATAATGACTGATGATCTGGATTGGGCCGTACACCCAAGAGAAGGGAATCAGTTGGTGATCGTCCAGACGTACTTGGAGATCGATGGATATGCGAGGTACAAGGTGCCTCCGGTTTCGTTCAGACCCAGAATGGACTTGTAAATGGACTGTGTGTCTAACATTGGATATCATTCTGTGTGATTGATGGATATCGGTTGCATGGAGTGGTTTGCCTGTGTGGCATGCTAAGATGCAAATGATCAAGGCTTCTGTTGAAAAGCAGAGTTTTGTGGTTGATGATCAAAGCACGGCCTGTGTGGCATAGCTTTGTGTAGCGTGGATTCGCGAGCCTCACACCCCAGTTGTGAACTAGAAATGGGAGAAGGACCTCAGGGAGGACATGCGTTTCCTTCTAGCTAGAAGTGGCGTCAGTGGTTTTACACGCCCTGACGAGTTTGACTTATGTGGTTGTTGCAGTTGCGAGGCGCCTCGGATATATCGGTGACTATGTGGAGTCGATGGAGTCATTTGTTGGCTCATTTACGCCCCAAAGGGCGGGGAAACGTAGTGTTCAGGCATAATAATCCACATCGGTGGACCGGCCCTGACGATCCAAGGGTCGATGCGTTCTGTCCCTGAGACATAGGCTAGATTGTCTCGAATTCGGTAGAGGACGATCCCTTGCCTCGGTTCACAGATGGAAATCCAACTTCTGATACGTGACTTTGCGGTTTTATTTGTAGAGCCTAGTATGGCGACATAGTGGGATGGGGCACTTATGCCGTCTATGATTGATACTTATGATTGAAATTGTTTTATACACTATGCACTTACAATAGTATCAAATGATTTGTTTTTAGCGTACCAAGCATTCTTGGCTATTATAAGGTAAAAACCCTATCCTCCGGCTTGCGTTGCAATGTGTGATGGGACCTGGGTCTTATAATAGCTTCATTTTTCTTTATTTAGCATTGCGATGTTTGTTTTATGCACTGGTATTCTTAGGAGGAAACCCGTTCCGTGTTATACGGCGTGGTCCCTTGATTTACCTAACTGTAAAATAAAGATTAATAACTGTTTTAGTTCTCACACCAGTCCCATGACTGACCTGGAGTTTATTGTTTTAACCTAAACTCTGGGTGCCCTTATTTTGACACGGGCAGCTAGTAGTTTTGGTTTTGCAGATTTATATTCACAGGAACCTGGTTTACAGCTGGAATGATATCCGGAAATCTCTGTATCCGTATATCTCTTTCAGTTGTGTATTGTATTATTTTTCCGCTGCAGTAATGTATTTAAATCTCTGATATTTCTCTGTTGTATAATATTTATTCATACTCTGTATATTCTTGTATTCTGATGGAATTGTTGTAATAAACAATGAAATGTTCTTCTGTTTGCGTCCCGATGTGGTTTGTTCTCAACTCAATCCGTGATTTCCCGTAAAGCGGATTTCGGGTCGTTTCATACATTTTATGTTTTATTTGATGAAACATTGAATTCTTATGATTTCGAGATCAATTTTTTGTGAATGCAGATTTCTATTGAGGTTTAGGTAATAACAATAGTTTTTTTAATGGTTAACTGATATGAAATTTGTTGATATGTCCCTAAGTTTGCAAAATTGCAATTTTCTACTGTTAGTTTCTAAATGAACAATGCTTCAGTCAAACTAAATAAACATCGCTTCAGCCAGAATTAGCAAAGTTCATCTAGAGGCTGTTAGGATTGCCTCGCATGTTGTTAAGGAGGGATGAAGGTTTGGAAGCAAATGTCCCACATCACGAAATAAAATAGAGGAGGCTAGTACAAATATGAGTTGGTAGGCATGTAACATCAGGGATTCCTTTACAAGGATGTTGTGTGCCAACTCATATGCGTGCACCATGTGCAGAAGGGAATGGGCTTTGTTCCGACCGTCGTTACATAACAGTGGTATCAGAGCCAAATGTTATGGACTGGGCCATGCAGGAAAGGCAGTGCTCTCAAAAGTTACTCGTATGATGCAAGTCAAGGAGGAGACTGTTAGGATTTCCTCGCATGTTGTTAAGGAATGATGGTTTGGATGCAAATGTCCCACATCACGACAAAAAATAGAGGAGGCAAGTACAAATATGAGTTGGTAGGCATGTAACATCAGGGATTCCTTTTGTTACAAGGATGTGTGTGCCAACTCATATGCGTGCCCCATATGCGGAAGAGAGGGGGGCTTTGTTCCGACCATCGTTACATAATAGAGGCTTCTCACCTTTCCCTACAAACTAAATGAACAATGCTTCTAGTCAGGTTAGTATTCTAGCAAGCTAGCATGGACGCACGTAGTTTCTTTAATACAAGGCATGAAACTATGGTTTAAAATCTAACCTTTGAAATCCTAGTTAAGATAGAAAAAATTGACATTTTAATTTTTTTTATGTGGTATTTTCCCAACAGTCATATGGTCTGCATATACTACAAATCTCTTGTAAGGCATATTCAATTTAGCATATACAGTAATGGAATCGAATCAACCAGTGCAACATGCTAATTGATAATGATCTCTTTTCTTTGAAATTATTGTGAATTGTTTCAATGAATTAATGGATATTGGGTGAATTGTTCTGGCGGTACTGATTGTTTATTGATGAAAGTTGGAGAAGCATTGATGAACTTTTAATAAGGCCTTTAGCAGTACTGAAGTGATTTTTTCTATGAGGTTACAGTAGGAAGGTGGATGAGGCAGCAAATGGTTAAGTGTGGGTGATATGCTGCTGTTTGCAATCTGGTCGATGGCGAGGGTATTGAAGGAGGTAATTTAAATAAGATATGTTAAGCTTATAATAAGTTTATACTGCAAAAATTTTGCTTATTGCCTTTTGGTAATTTTGTGGTGTTGAGTTATTGCTTTTGGGGAGAGGTATAATGATAGTTTAGATGGGTAAAATGTAAAATTATTTAGTCTGGGACTGTATGTATAACTAGAGAATTTTTGTTTTACAAAAAGATAAACATCATTGATGCAAAAAAGCGGGAACATGCCACAACAGGTTATGGATTTTTTTTTTGAAATTTGGTTAATACATCATATAGGTTTAAGGGGAGCATCGAACTCTCGACTTTTTACTGGGTAGTTAAGTACCATACCACTATGCCACACTATTTTGGCAAAAGTTATGGATTTGAAATGCTAGAACTATATTTTGGCTTGTACTTTTTAGTATTGTTTATAAAATATTATGGATGTATTACGTATTTTTGATGTAAGAACGTTTAGTATGTCTATTATGTAATGTTGAATATTGATTATGAGATGAGTGTTTAATATAATACATTGATTATGAGATGTGTGCATTGATATTAATTGTGTTGTATTTAAATTAGTATTATGTATTGAATGGAAAATATGTGTGTGATGAGTGTGTGTGTATATATATATATATATGCAAATCAGAAGGTAACAATGGATAACCAACAAAAAAGGGCGGCGGGGGAGGGGGGGTTAAGTTTACCTCAACTTAATTTTCGTCGCCAATCCCTTGGTAATTAGCAAAGATTTACCGACGCCTTTTATAAATAATATTTTATTATAAATTAATTATCTATCGGTAAATAGTCGGTATATAAATTAAAATTATATTTTATTTTTATTATAAAGTTATTAAAATGACGAAAAAATGTCGGAAAACTCATGCTAAATTCCGACACAAAATCTGACACAGATACCGTCTTGGTTTTTACCGACCACACCGTTATGTAGGAAATCCGTTGCTATGGCTAGTTTAGCGATGGATTAGAAGCGGATTTTGTCGCTGCAATATGCGGTTTTTCTTGAGTGTAAATTACATGCCAACTTTTGTTTTCTTCCAATGATAAAAATATGTTTTTAATAGTTTGTAAAAGATGCAATGTTTATACAGTATATAAATCATATTACTATCCTTCTCTACACATATATAACAAATTGTAAACTATGCAAAAGCCAAGTATGCAATTAAGAATAGATAAGACTTGGACTATATATATTAATATTAAAGTTAATTCAACATCCTTTATTGCTTTTACGTGTTTTGTGTCTTGTTTTTTCAAAACACATGCACTATTATTACTAAAGATAATTCAACATCCATTATTGTTTCTACATGTTTTATGTCTTGTTTTTTTCAAATCATACGCATATATTGTTTCAACTTGATTTTATCTTGAACTTGTGAAACTAACCATTGTATGAGATACATTGGTTTAACTAACGAATTGACAGCTTCGAAAATGTAATATATAGGAGCTTATTTGAATTTACCATCCATTCCTCTTCTTTTTCCTTTACATCATCCTCGTCATCCATCATAATAATCTCAACACCATAACTTCTATCCTTTCGAATGACCACAATAATTATCATTTTATGTAATAATTCATATAGAATTCTAGACAAAATTAGAGAAAGTACATTTAAAATTACCTCCAAATGGTTAATTTCCAAATAAGCACCATATCTACATCTACCAAGCACAAATGAACTGTCCATAACACACTACAAGCATTGGTAGATTCTCAAACCAGCAAATTTATTGACTGATATTTAAGAATAATAGAAATTATGGACATAACACAAAACATGGAGGTTCTCAATTTGAATCGTTACTTTCAGGGGTCCCTATGCTTCCAGAAAGGTGATGATAGGACATATAATATTAAGTTAAAACATGACTATAAAGAAGATGAAAGAATACATAAGAAGAAGAATGTCTATGTTAATGTTTGATATGATTCGTTCAACAGTTTTAATCATATACCGGTTAAAACGGTGAACACTATCAAGCCATGTATATTATCATGAATTTAATCAACTTAAAAAATTTGATGTTCAAGAAGAAATCATTTGATGTTTGATATTGAATAATATAATGCCAAACATGCAGGAGTTAACGTAGAAGTTTTACAGGAAATTTTATTTCAATGCAAAAGAAACATAGCCCAAAAACTTGCTTCCTGTTACCAAATTGAAACTTAAACCTCTGGTTGTATAAATTAGCTGGGAATGCTACATTCACCTGATTGATTTTAATCATTTTGGTGGGGGATACCTAAATATTTATAAATCATTTATGAATAATCATGGTCAATAAAATGAACTTAATAGCGTGAAAGTTATTGATTTCAGCCACAGTGACTGACTGCAATAGTAGACTTGTCTCGTCCATTAAAGAGAAACAAACGCTGCAAGTAGAGGTCCAATGTTCCCATTTGATTAACATACAATGTTATACTACCATTATCGCATACTGAAATCCACAAATTCATATTTAACAATGAATATAGAGATATGCAAACTAGTATGCATAGTTAAGAGAATTTTGACTTTGCATGACGTTCATGTAAGAGAACGAGAGGACGTACCCATATGTACATGGTTTTTTGCTTGATTTCCTACACGACTTAAATGCAACTTTTTTCAAAAACATTTTAGATATATAACAGGAAATGGACACATGTATAATACCTGCTTAAACTGCAGTGGACTATTATCGACGATGTGAACAATTTTACATTAGTAATATTCATAAAAAAACTAAGCTAGTTTTATGAAAATTGTAGTTAGCTTGCAATGAAGTATGTAAAGCAACTGGACTCAAAATTGTTGAGTTAGGATTTTGCAAATACTAAAGATGTTTTATTTCCAAAAATCGGTTGATGTAAACCAAGTGTTGGAAAAAGATAAAACGTAAATACAATTTAAGCACAATATTGTTGCGTATATACTGTGGAAGTATGGCTTTGGCTGAAAAGTCAATGTGTAAAGTTCCACGGATAGAAGAAAATCCTATATTGCATAATTAAACAAAACATAGTACGAAACCGGAGGAAAAAAATCCTATACTCTAGAATACATGATTCAACCATGGAACAAAAGTGCTTAAACTAAGTAACACTTGTACAAATGTCGCCATATTAGGAATAAGACAAGTAAATCCAAGCAAATATGTATATTTAATGTCTCGAGACATCAATATTTCTAGTTGGAATGGTGCAAAAGGAGAAAGAAATTTTAATGGACCAGATTTTTAACTGTTTTGTTTAATATTTATTTTTGTTTCTTTTGAATTATATTAATGATTTTGTTTATTAAATGGCGTTTGTAATGTATAATTTATAATTTTATTATAAAACGAGCTGCAGCAGCGCGGTAGTTCGTAATATTACGTTTTTAATTTTAAATGGACGTACATGATCCAATATAAGTCAGATTTCTTTGAAACAAGAAATGTTCGATTCTATTGGGTAATATTTTTCTAATGGAATAGAAAAATCGAGTTTTCATATTGTAGACTGTTTTTATCTTCAAATCAAATTTTCAAATAGCCGTTATGGAATTCGTTAACAAAAATATAAAGTTTTATTATATAAAATAAAGAATTTTTATTTTATTGAATATCGATTTAGCTTGAAATCCAACCCGAACTATTTTATTTTGGTACTACGTGAAACTCTGCTCGAATATGTCCGATTGTTATATTTTAATATTATTATATTGAGGTATTTTTAAATTGATTTATTTTAATTTAATTTGGACCCATAAAAAGGGCTATTATTTAATTGACCTCTTCAACAGAATAAATTTTATTAAGATCACAATAGCTAATTATTGCTAGATTTCAAGTTTCGTGTCAATTGGAGTTATTCTACGAGCATAGCAAATTGAATGCAAATAAAATTACTGTTTAGACTCAAATGAGCGTCGTTTGAGCAAACGGACTCAGAATTTGACGAAACAAGTATCATTAGGATCATAACATCGAGTTATACCATGACGTCTATTTTCGTCGTGAAGGGAGTTCGTATGTGACCACAGGAACGAATAAACAGTGTTCAAAAACGTCGATAGGCAGGAATAAAAATCGTTAGTCGCTTTCAATAAAATATCTTCATTCACGTCACATTAAAATATCATTTTTTTTACCTTTATATATCACTGAACCATTTCAGCCAACCTATCAGCATTCATATTTTATACTTTAAACCCCGTTTACGTTTTAATTTATTTCTTCTAATCCATTGTGAATCAATGGAAGTTCTCAACAAAAATATTGTTGAGAATGGAGAGATCTAGCCACTGTTAAAATTTGGGGATGATGATGGGTTGTGGCGGTCGGAATTCGCCATAAACCATGAGGAATGAGTTTTAAAATTTGTTGATTTATGGGTGACTGGATTGATTTCAGGTGTTGTAGTCAAAAGAGAAGTTGTTAAAGGGAGGAAGAGCTAAAGGTTTCGTGTTGGCCGATCGGCCTGAAATTGGGTAAGGTGGTCGGAATAAGAGGATGATCGGAGACCTTCGGTTTTGGGTTAGTTTTGGAAGTCATGGTTTGATATTTTGGCGATTTCACGTGGCTGGAGTTGTCGACGGGATCGGAGTGCTAAAGCAATGTTGGAATGGAGGCTCCAAAGTCAGAACGGCGACGGTCGTGGGTAGTGCAGTGGTTCGTGGACGGAGTTTGGCGAAGTTAAACGTTGATAGTGGGTTTCGGTTTACTGGCTCGTCCAGGCGCAGTGTAGCGCTTGGGTTGCGAGACTAATCGGGGGAGATGCGCCAGAGGCTGACATAGATGATGGTGTCGATGGCGTGGCGTCCGATAAAGTGGTGAAGGCACAGTAGACGTTCAAAGTGGGTACAGATTCAAAAGGGGCTATCGGGTTTTCTTTGTGATGAACACGGAGTCGGGTTTGAGTAGGTGGAAAAAGGTGAAACCGCGTAACGAGGGAGTGACGTGGCTTAAGTGGCATGATCAACGTTATATGGTAAGATAATTAAAATGTTTATTTATTTAATTTATATTTAAACAAGTTAAACTTTAAACAATCGTAACGTTTTTATACGATGTTAGAATCGCGTAAAATTGGGCTTGTTGGAATCGCAGTGAAAAGTACTACATTGTTGAGCAGGTTCGGAAGGGATTGGAAGCTATCGGAATTTCATATAATTTTAAATGCTAGTTTAAATTTAGATGAAACAACGCGCGAATTGATCATCGAAAATAAATGTGAGTTAGCTTTCATGATTTATGTAATTCTATGATGTTTTAATTCATTAAAAAATATAATTCATCATTAGCAGTAATAACTGGATGATTGGATGCCTTGGTTTCTTATTGATTGTTAAATGTTTGTCGACATATATAATATGTCGTATTGGGCGAATTGATTTAAATATTCCTTTTGTATATTATTATCGAATGTTATCATGATTTGTGATGCAGAGAAGAATAGGTTGGAGGGAACCGAACGGATTCCTCAATATTTTATATGTTGTTTGATTTTGCATATTATTCAAATATGAATTGTTTATCCCTAACAACGCTATATTCTGGTTGGATGTTGATGATTGATTGGATATTGAACATTGAATTTCAACATTAATGTTATGTTTTCATCAATAGATGTATTAATTAAGTTATTGGTAGCAAATGATCTAAAACGTTGTTTTAAAGGCGTTAGTTCGCCATCAGACGAATTGACGAAATTGTAGTTATATAATTTATTTTTATAACTGAAGTAAAGTTTTTAAATTGTATTTCTATTTAAAATAATTTTTTTAAAATAGTCGATATTTATAGATGGTTTTAGTGCTTTTAATAAATTGAACCTATGGAGAATATTTGGAAATTACTGTTTTGAGAAAAATAGTTAAGCGATATAACTAGATTAATTATATTAATCGAATGAAAGAAGTAAGTGAAATCAGTTAGTTAATAACTGATGTTTAAATTGACGAAGTCAATTGTTTAATTGGTATTAATAATTAGATTGATCAGTCTTCAATTAATCTAATAGAAATGGTTTGATGAACCATTGGTTTAATTTAAATATTAATTATCTTCTTATTTCATGATATTTAAAAATTCTTATAAATTGATAAATCATAAGTGGGGTAACTATTATGTCGTTAAGCAATCAACCGATCTAATTTTAATAAAGTAAAGTATATTTTACTTCAGTTAGTAATGAAGTTAATTATTATTTTAATTAATAATAATTAAGGTAATATACCTTGTTAAATGGAAGTTGATTAAGTAATGAAGTTTTGATATGGGACTGAATTAAATCGTGTTAAGAATGACGTTAACTAAACTTGTAAACTAGATTGTGAAGTTAATATGTCGTTGTAATAACTGTTACTTAATAATCGAGTTAAGTAAAATTATTTTAAAAGAGAAAGAAGATTTGCAAAAGAGTAAGAGGCTTAGTTGAGATTGTGTAAAGACGAAGTAAATAGTTTTTGAACAAAATCCAAGTGTTGATAAGTTAAAAGCGGAACAGTTTGTGTTTTAGTGAGTTTTACTTAAAAAGTATAAGAGATTTAATATGAAAATAATTTTTTCCAAATGCAAGGAATGGTTATTAAAAACCATATTTTTAAGTAAATGGAATGACAGGTTTGGTATTTCAAACTTTTATCTATTCTGAGATAGGAACGTTGTCGATCAAGGTCTGAGAGGTAATTTAATACCCCAACTTGAATGATTTCACTATTATCAAAGGATGATATTAGTTGTAGCGAATGGAAATAGTTTATTATTTTATGAAAGAATATTGCAAATGTTAACTGCGAGAGTTTTGAAACTAGTGAGCTTAAAATTAAATGATATCTAAATTTAACATCGTTCGACCCAACTTTGAACTATAAATTTACGTATACCTTTGAATTAAGAATATATAGTGATTTTTCAAGATAAAGGAAATGAACGAGATTCGGTAAATAAAGATATGTTATCGTTTTCAACGTAATAGAAACAAATGAGATTTGATACAAGAGAATATAAAACATCTATTTTTAAGAATCGATGCAATAGTTTCAATGAATGATTCTAAGTAAAAGGTTCTGAGCGGCCAATACACTTATCCGTACTATGTGAATTGATAGTTGAAAACGCGACTATCACTGAATATATTATTAGACCTTTTGAGTTGTTGTTTCGAAGAGACCGGGATGGAAACTGAACCCAAAACCACTTCGAATCAACGTTGCTATCGAAATTAATTTGTAGCAAATGAAGATGGAGCAACTGAAGACTGTAGATCTTTATGAAACAGAAGAAATACTTATAATCTCTAGGTCGCTCCTGAAGATAAACTGTGGTTCTGTCGTGATTGAAATCTACGGATTTTCAAGGATTACCCATTACTGATCTATAGGAAGATTCCAAGGATGCAGTAGGAGGGTTCCCAGATGACTTAAATGGACAAGTGTCTGACGGAGTATTTCCTGAAAACTCACGCACGTTGAATTTTACAAATATACTAAGTTTGGTAGCGAAGAAATTCTCTTGTGACATTGTGACGATGTGACATTCAAAGTTATGAGATGTTCTCTAAAAAGGTAAACATAATCTCAAGCCTCATCAACCGGGAAATGATATAAATCGGGCAGACAACATGGCTAGATAGGATATTCCCAGGTAGGGTATATTGTCACCAGCTAGGGAAAATTCATCTTTTTTCTTCTTTTGTTTATGCATCTTCACGGAAGTATGGCAGATCCATAAACCGTAGGGTGACAATATATTCGATACACTCAAGCTGAATGAGTGGTTGGTCATGTGTGGCCGGGTTGCAAGATATTCTTATTGAACCCCAATGTATCCCCTCTAGAGTACACGGATCTTAAGGTGGTTCCATATCTTGTCATGTTGGAAATCCAATCTCCGATAAGAGCCTTGCAGTTTTTGATTTTATAATGAATGTGTAGAGTGTGAGATGTAAACGTTCTTCTAGATGGTTATTTATTTGTGATTTGATAGACACTATCATAATATCACTGGATTTTGATATATCAAAAATGTTTGGGGTCATCATAAGGAAAAAACCGTCCGTATTTATGTGTTGGATTGGTATTATGATTATCATTTTCTTTCAAAAAGGATTTCTAAAGTTAAGCAAGTTGTTTGTCATGTGAATTTATCATAGAGTGTATTTCAGACTGATCCGTGTGAATTTTTCTTTGCTTCAAATGTGCTCGGGTCTAACTGAGTATATTATCAGGTTAGGTTTCGCTTAGAGCTTCAGGAGAGGAGCTGGAGTCGAGACGTATAACCATATTTACTGGTATTTTAGTTATTCCGTTGTGTCTTGTATTGAAATGAATGTATACTCTAATGTTGTAATCACATATATATATATATACATATACAGTCTCTATTTGTATAGAATTATGATATATTATATTTTGTCCATTCCGCCGTGAGACTCTGATCTTCTTATTCTTTTTAGCAATTAGTACAGGATTATGTATTATTATTGAAAATTCATGCGTCGAATTTTCCGGGTCGTTACAAAAATCAATACAACAAATTTAGCCATATATTGAAGGAAGCATTTGATTTAAAATTTTGATAATTCTATACAAAACAACAAAAAATTATTAGACTGTTACTTACTACTAAAAGGTTCTATAAAATTATAGAACTAAAATTTTGCATATCTCTGAGTTACATGCAAATTTCAACCGTCGGTGCAAATTGTAACAACCCGAAATTTCGATAATAGATTAGTTATTTAATTAGATTCTCAAAAATAGAAATTTCTGCAAGCGATGAAATTTGACCAAGAAACTTTAACTGATGCGTTCATCTCGGAATTCTGGTCAACTTTCATGTTTGGAGTTTCGCAAACGGAGTCTATATGAAAAATTTATGGATGAAATACGAAAAACGGACGAAAATAAATCTTACTATATACTAAAACAAAGGCCACTAGGTCCACGTGGCAGCACCACGTTATGCCATTTCCCACCAATTCCTACACTCTCTCTTTATACTAAAGAAAAAAACTCTCAGCCATCATCAATTTATTATATTTATTATGGCTTTTAAGTTTCCAACACAAGAACAAAAATAAAATTTACCTTCTGTAATGTAATAATTACTGAGACAGATTTCCAAGGATCTAATGCATTACACGATGCGGGTTAATTAATTTATTACTTCATATTTGAGGCAAAGAAGAGTCTAGATCGTAGATTTATGGGAACTTATGGAAATCTTCACGTCTTCCTTTTTATTTTTCTATCCATTTTACCGGAACTCGCACCTAATCCATCCCTTCGGTGAAACTTCTTCTCAACAAAAAAAGGCTTACCCTTTTTGCTGCAATCCTATTTTTCTTATTTCATCTGTTTTATGGATAACAAAGCGCAATCCATCCTTTTAATTTCATTGACCCTAGATATGAGATTCCAAGCCTATTGCTTCAAGCTTCGTTTTCTCGCCATCATGCTTCATTTCAGTGCCTTCCAGTTTGACTTCATCCTTTTTGCGATAGGAACTGACGATGCTTCTCTAGCTTATTCAGGTAAACCCTAACAATAAAATATGACTATGGTAATCGATTTCGATTAACTTGCTTAGCTTATTGTCGCTATCGGATTTCTTCCCCGCTACTGCTCGCGCCTTTCCCGACTGAGGTAAATGTCCTAATTCATTCTCCTAAAATTGGTATTTCAACTGGTAATTAGAAAAAGAATTATCTCCTAAGTCGGTCTTCTTCATTGCAAAAGTGATTTCATTTGACAAATCGATCATTAACTTTCTCTTGATTTTATTTTGTTTTTCTTAACCTGTCTTAATTTGTGTCTGGTTTTAATCTGGTTTGTTAACTGTAACGACCCGGGTTTTCGCGACCTTGGTAATCTACATAAACTCAATGTCGACTATCCAAGCATCGGAAATACCGGATGGGTAATAGAAAGAAGTTAGAGGGTGAGAATAGATAAGATAGAAAATTAGAATAAAAGAAGAAGAACATAACAACAGAATCAGGGTAACACGAATCTTATAGCGGAACGAATAAAATATAGTATACAACATAACTTGTAATAAAACCAGTATCTGTATACAATATCATTATCGAAGTACAATACTTACATCACAGCGGAAATAAACACTAGCTATATAATCCTGAAGCTTCCTGCTCCAGCTCTCCAAGTATCTGTAAAATCCCGACTACTTGACTGCTCATACAAAATTGGGCACCCAAGAGTTTAGGGAAAACAAAACAAAATAAACTCTGGGTCAGTCATGTGACTGGTGTGAGTAAATTCGAACCATTTGTTTAACTTTTTAAAATTTCTTTTAAAAGAAAGGAAAATCGTAAGACCGATCCACACATAAACACGGATGGTTTTTACCTTAGATAACCCAAAACATTTTTCGAAAATCTATACTATTATGATATTATAATAGTGTCTAATACAAGTACTTAACAATCTAGCAGAACGCTTTCATCTCATGTTCTACATATATAATATACAATCAAAACCGTGGGATCTTATTGGGTAATGAATTTCCAACTATGACAAGGTACGAAACCACCTTCCGATCAGTGTACTCTAGAAGCGATACACTGGAGTTCAACAAGAACATCTTGTAACTCGGCCACACATGACCGGCCATTCATTTCGCTTGAATGTTCCAAATATATTATCACCTTACGGTTGGTATACCAACATAACCGTTCCTGGGAGATACAAAAGCAAAAGAAGTAACAAATATGAGTATTCTCTAGACGGTGACAATATACCCTAATTGGGTAGGACCCACTTAGCCATGTTGTCTGCCCGATTTCTGCCATTTCCCAGTTGATGAGGCTTGAGGTCATAACATATCTTTTAAGATATCAACCCTTTATTTACTTTAAATGCCACATCGTCATACCCATCAAATCACAAATTGATTTCCCCAAAAATACCACGGGTATAAGCTAAGAGAAACGAATTCCTCTGCCACCAACGTAAATACGTTTGAAACGATCAACTTACGCGATCTACCAGATATACTCTGTCAAACATTTGTCCATTCAAATTGTCCTGGGACTGGACAACACGAAGGCACTATTCTATAAATCCATCTTAGGAAATTTCTACCTAGTATTTACTGAACAACCCTTGCATATCTCCGTCTTCAATTATCTTCATCATATTTGATTCACAACGCTGATGCCATTCGGAGTGGTTTCCAGATAATATATGTGACGACCCGCCCCGCACCAACTGACATTTACTCCAAAAGTGCGCTGTACACATGTCCAGTTAGCACGGAACGGGTCGTCAGAAGGAAAGGGAAGAAGGAAATGAACTAACAAAGAACCTGTAGAATGTCTCACAGCGCATAGAATAAAATATAATAATAACATACTTGACATAAAATAGGTGAGACAGTGCATAAGTTGAAACAACTAACATGGCAGCGGAAAATGTAAGTACAGCTTATGATCCAAAGTTAAACATTATTACAACTTTTCAAACCGTCTCAAAGCAAAAGCAAGACAAAGGAGGTACACTACTAATGCCCAAGTAGCGACCACCAACGACACAGGGAGAATATCTATATATCATACGTGGAAGCCTCCTGCCCGCCTCCGAATCAGCTACTCGCGCATCACCAGCTAACCTGTCTCTAGTCTGCTCGTGTGAGCACCCAGAGTAATAAGAGGAGACATAAAACTCTAGGTCAGACATAAAGCCTGGTATGAGCGATAAGCATCTAAAGTGAACAATAACAGGTAGACTAAACATACCTGAACCTGGACCTGCAACCAAAGAGTTAGCACTACATACTGTACAACACTCTAAGGTGCCATATCAAATGGTGTAAAGATACGGAGGTGGGGGTGTGCATGTCATAGTGATGGCAAACAATCAAACATAGCATCCATCCTCACATCTCTCACTCAGTGCGTAAAGCATACGATATTCACCACTTCGATCACCCAACATACCTTGCTACGATCACTTTGCCCCATGAAGTCATAAATGGCTTCACTGCACTGATAACGTAGCCACAAATCCTTCGCTATGTCCACTTTGCCCCATGGAGTCACAAGGACCCCACTGCACTGGCTCATAGTCTTACTAATCCTTACTATGTCCACTCTGCCCCATGGAGTCACAATGACCCCACTGCACTGGCTCATAGTCTTACTACGCATCACTTTGCCTCTCGAGTCGTAATGACTCTACTGCACTGATAAGTAGCCCATCATCCATTCTCAGTGGTGAATCGAAGTTATGAACGTCGGCAACTCCTTAGCACACGTCCCGCAGCAAAGCCCAACCATGAAGTGAACTCATTGGTTCCCCATTGGATCTTGAGCTCTAACTTGCATTTGGACTACCTTTGCATCTCGGGTTATTGGTCATCACCGGATCGGTTCGGCCTTTATCGTCTTTCAATGGATCGTGGTACCCTCCAGTTCGTGGTTCCCTGGCGGCCTTCAGTTCGTGACTGTGCTTCCTCACCGGTTCGGATCGTTCTCCACCTTCGTCAGGTCCGATCGGGTCGAGGCACTCCCACTGGTTCGGGTCGTGCTCCATAGCTCGTGGCGCTTCCCTTCGGTCGTGATGCTACTCCCCCTTCAGATCGTGGATGCACATCGGTTCGGATCGTGAGTTTCTGAAGTGGATCGGGTCGGATCGGAGATGGCATGCGATCGGGTGCTCCAGCGCGTGACGCGGTTCGAGTTCGAGCTCCTCCCAGCATTGGATCGTGGTCTCCGGTCCGAGTCGTGGCACATAGGGCGATCCGCGATCCGGTCCCTACACAGCTTCACTGCGACTTGTTTTACGCCATTCGACGGCGTTTTCGACCAATCTAACACTTCTAAACAATCACAAAGCATACCATACAGTCATAGCAACAAATAGAAGTGACCTCAAACACCAAATCATCAATATGATAAGTCAAAATGGATCAAACATAGCCAAAACCCCATATTTTCCCTTAAGCATGTTTAGGTGAAACTAATGATAGGATTAGCAAAACTTAACCAAATTAACCCAAATTCATATCAGAGGTCTAAAACATCATTTAAGAATTTGTAAACATTTTTCCAGAATTTTATCATGTTTAAATTTGCTAATTAACACTAATTACCCTTAATTAGCCATAATTAGTGAGGAACTATGCAAATCACTCACCTTAGCCACAAACAAAACTTAGATCTGAAATAAATCTCTGATTTGATGCGAATCCCGATGCTAAACAGCATCTCCAATGTTGATTTGGTGTAGATCCCCCTTGATTTGATGTTGCTAAGCTTAATCCTTGATCAAAAGATGATTTGGAGGTGATTTAGAGGTTGGAGGCCATTTTTAGGGTTTCTTGGAGGTAAGTGGAGGCTAGAAAACTGAAATGGAATGATTCTCTATCTCATTTCAGCCTTCCCATAACCCTATTCCCGAAATGGGTTATGGGCATATTCACTAATCACCCTATTTGGCCCGGTTAAGAAGTTTTTCACCTTCCAAACCTAATTTCAGCCATATCTCCCAAACGGTAAGTCCGTTTGGCTATTATGACCACTCTACGGAAAGTTAAACCATCAAACGAATCTAATGGATGTGGTTTCAGGTCAAAATTCCTTTCCAATCAAAAGTTATGGCCAAAACAAGATCAACTAGGGGCAAAATGGTCATTTAAAAATCGACAAAAATCATAAGCATGGGAAATGACTCTAATGGATGTTTCCCAAAGTTACATGACCATACGACTTCATACGGGAAAGAAATAAATATTCTATGATCCCCTGATGTGTAGAATGTGGGTTGTTACATTCTCCCTCCCTTAAGAAATTTCGCCCCCGAAATTCCCTAACCCAACCACACAAAAGGGTCCCGCATGCCTATCAATCATAAAACAACCATCAAATATGCAAAACAAGTAAAATAAGTCTATCCTAGCATGCGGAATAACTAAATCGTAAAGTAAATCTTACCAGGCAAAGAGTTCTGGATACGCCTTCCTAATGCTCTCCTCTGTCTCCCAAGTACATTCATTCTCGTTCTCGCCCCACTGAACCTTGACTAGCTTCACCGCCTTCCTTCGAAGTTGCTTCGTATCGTGCCCCACAATACGAATCGGCTTGCGGTTCCCAACCGCCTCGGGTTCTACTTCGAAGTCCTCTAACTGATCAGGTGAAATAGTCATATCTGAGTCATGAATGAACTTCCTTAGTTGGGAAACATGAAACACATTATGAACTCCCGCCATCTTCTCTGGTAAGCCAACTCTATACGCCAAATTCCCGACTAGTTCAAGAACAGGGAATGGGCCAACAAATCTTGGTGTCAATTTGCCTCTCCTGCCAAATCGTATCACGCTCTTCAACGGAGAAATTTTGACGAACACCAAGTCACCAACGGAGAATTTCAATTCTCTTCTCCTCTTATCAGCATAACTCTTCTGCCTATCTTGGGCAGCTTTCATTCGTTGCTGAATGATCTTAATCTTATCCGAAGTTTCTCTCACCACATCTGGTCCAAGCATAAACTTCTCGCCAGTCTCTATCCAACATGATGGTGAGTTGCACGGTCTTCCGTACAAAGCTTCATATGGAGCTATACCGATACTGGATTGGTAGTTATTATTATATGCAAACTCTACTAGATGCAAATGGTCATCCCATGATCCACCAAAATCCAATATACAAGCTCTCAAGAGATCTTCCAATATATGATTCACCCTCTCCGTCTGACCGTCGGTCTGAGGATGATATGCGGTACTGAGATGTAATCCTGACCCTAGAGCCTCTTGTAAGCTCTTCCAAAACCCACTAGTGAACAACGGGTCTCGGTCATTCACAATGCTTTTGGGTACTCCATGAAATCTCACTACCCACTTCATATACAATTCTGCCAACTTGGCTGCCGTTCTGGTCGATTTGACTGGTATAAATCTTGCGCTCTTAGTCAATCGATCCACAATTACCCAAATGCTATCATATCCCGATCTAGTCCTTGGTAAACCATCGATGAAATCCATCGAGACTTGCTCCCATTTCCACTCGGGAATTTCTAATGGTTGCAACAACCCACTAGGCTTCTTTTGCTCGGCTTTAACTAGCTGGCAATTCATGCATTTGGATATAAACTTCCCAACGTCTCTTTTCATCCCTTCCCAGTAGTAAGTCTGTTTCATGTATCGATACATCTTATTACCACCGGGATGTATAGTCAGTTTTGAGTGATGACATTCTCTAAGCACTTCATCCCTCAAACCATTCACGTTGGGCACAACTAGTCTTCCATTCTTTCTAAGCCATCCCTCTCGATCAAGCCCATACACATTCATCTCCTCACCGTCGATGTCCATCTCTAACTTGGAGATGATTTCTAATAGATTAGGATCGTCCCTCTGGCTGGAACCAATCCGCTCTATCAAAGTGGGTTTGATCGCCAAACTAGCTAGCATGACTGGATCCAACTCGCACTTTGGTCTGAAATCAAACCCCGCGATATACTCCAGTTGCTTCCACTCAAGAAACATAGCCCCTAAGCTGGCATGTCTCCTACTCAAGGCATCGGCTACCGCATTACCCTTCCCTGGTGTGTATGCGATATCAAAATCGTACGAAGCCAAGAACTCTAACCATCTCTGCTGACGGAGATTCAGATCTTTCTAAGAGAAAAGATACTTTAACGATTTATGATCGGTAAACAACTCAAATCTTTCTCCCAAGAGATAATGTCTCCACATCTTCAGCGCAAACACGATCGCTGCTAATTCCAAATCATGGGTAGGATACTTCTTCTCATGCGGCTTTAGCTGTCGACTAGCGTAAGCTACAACCCTACCTCCTTGCATCAATATAGCACCCAGTCCGGTACCACAAGCATCCGTGTATACTGTCATCTCTTCATTCCCTTTAGGAATGACTAACACTGGCGCACGCGTCAACTTCTCTTTTAGACTCTTGAATGCATTCTCACACACTCCGTCCCAGACGAAGGACTGATTCTTCTTAGTCAACTGAGTCAATGGTGTTGCTATCTTGGAGAAGTCCTGGATAAACTTACGATAATATCCAGCTAATCCCAAGAAACTTCTTACATATGTTGCATTCTTGGGCGTAGGCCAATCCAGTACCGTAGGCACCTTCGCAGGGTCCACGGCAATACCACTCTCGGAAACAACATGACCCAAGAATCTCACTTCCCTTCTCCAAAAATGACACTTAGAGAATTTCGCTTTCAATTGGTGTTTCCTCAACACCTCCATCACTATCCTCAAGTGTCCCTTGTATTTCTCCTCTGTCCTTGAATAAACAAGGATATCATCTACGAACACAAGAACAAACTTATTCAACTGATCTCTGAATACTCGATTCATAAGATCCACAAAGTAAGTTGGTGCATTGGTCAACCCAAATGGCATGACCAACCACTCATAAAATCCAGACGGCGTCCTAAATGCCATTTTTGGAACACTCTCATCTGCTACTCGTAGCTGATGAAATCCTGTCGTGAGGTCCAACTGGAAGAACACTCTTGCTCCTTCCAGTTGATCAAACAAATCATCTATCCGCGGTAGAGGATACTTATTCTTCCTCGTTACCTTATTCAACTCGCGATAGTCCACACACAAACGAAGGGAACCATCTGCCTTAGTGGCAAACACAACTGGTGCTCCCCACTCGGAGACACTCCTTCTAATAAGTCCCTTCTTCAAAAGATTGCTGACTTGCACCCCGAGCTCTCGCTGCTCCCTTGGTGCCATACGACTTAGTGGCATCACTATAGGTCTGGCATCTTTCACTAAATCAATACGGAACTCAATCTCTCGGTGTGGTGGAAGCCGGGTCACCTCCTCGAAGACGTCCGGATACTGGCCAACCACGGGCACATCTGACAACTCATCCTGCGGGATGTCGAGGGAATTTACAAAACTAGCCATAACCCCATCACTAGGTAGACTACCAAACACTACCCTCCGCCCATCATCCGCCCTAACTGTCACCAAAAAGCCCTCACAGTCTACCACCACCCCGTATCTTTGGAGCCAGTCGACTCCCAATATAATGCCATACCCAGTAAAGCCCAAAACAAAGCAATCACAAACAAACAAACATACATCCATGACTCGATAAGACCAAATTCCTGCAAATCATACTAAAGCTAGTCGAACCACCAATCGGGTTCGTCACAATCAATGGTCTATCGACTATCTCGGGTTCCAGTCCCAACCTATCTACCAGGTCACTAGATATGAAGGAACGGGAAGCCCCAGTATCAAACAAAACTCGAACTGGTACATCATAAATAGAAAGCATACCTTGAATAACAACATTCTTTCCTTTCTCCGCCGCAGTTGGGGCATTCGACGAAGAAGGAACAACATCAATAGCATATGCTTTCACAATCTGCTTCTCCATAAGACGTTGCGGACACTTATCCTTATGATGGTTCCACTTGACCACAGTTGTAGCACTTCCTTTCTGCTGGCTTGGCCCGACATTCTTTAGCATAATGGCCCTTCTTACCACAGCTGAAGCACTCAACATCCTTCTTGCTCTTTTTCTGGCCACCTTTAGATTGGTCTTGCTTCCTCTTATTCTGAGAGTTATTCTTGCCTCCACCGCCTGGTTGCGGCTTTGGCCCTTCTGCAGATGCAGCCTCAGTCTTTGACTTAGGGTAAAGACTCTCTGATCTCAAAGCTTTCCCCACAATCGATTCAAAAGTCTCATCGATGTGGTTGATAAGTCTTTCCCCCAAGTATCCATCCAAACCAGTGATGAACTTCTCATTCTTCTTCTCAGGAGTATCGATAAGAGATAGTCCATACTTCGACAAGGTGTCGAACTCAGCAATATAGTCAGAAACTGCCCTACCACTCTGCTTGAGTTCCAAGAACCTCTTGAACAACACTGACTTCTGGGCAGCTGGAATGAACTTCTCGCTAAAGCGAGCCTTGAACTGATCCCACGTAACCTGATCTTCTGGAGTAGCTGTTCTAATGGCATTCCACCAATTCATTGCTCGCCCTTGCAGCTGACGAGACGCTAGCCTTCTCTTCATCGCATCTTCAAGACCCAAGTCATCGAAGATACGGTCACAGCTATCCATCCAGTCTTGAACATCTGTGGCCGACTCCGTCCCGTGGAACGGCTTCCCACCAAGGTTAGTGTAATCCTTGCACAACTTGGCGAAATCGACCCTAGGCGCCTGCACTACTGGACCAATACCAACTCCGGGATTGGGAACTGCCCCTTGCACTTCTCTGAGCATGTCTCTCATGAGGTTAGTAAATATCGCCCTCATGTCAGCGGCATTCCCCTGGTTAGTCCCTCTACCAGCACCCCTCGTGTCTCGACTCATCGTCAATCTGTAAAAGGGAAACGATTAACGACCCCATAGTGGTGCTAGTGCAGTACGACTTCATTCTTATACTACTAATAGTATATATATATAGCTTTGAAAACCAAAGTAATCACAAATACGCACTCTCATATACGTACTATCTCTTCCTAGTGTCTTTCCCTAGGTTAACTACGCAACCTAGAGCTCTGATACCAAGTGTAACGGCCCGCCCCGCACCAACCGACATTTACTCCAAAAGTGCGCTGTACACATGTCCAGTTAGCACGGAACGGGTCGTCAGAAGGAAAGGGAAGAAGGAAATGAACTAACAAAGAACCTGTAGAATGTCTCACAGCGCATAGAATAAAATATAATAATAACATACTTGACATAAAACAGGTGAGACAGTGCATAAGCTGAAACAACTAACATGGCAGCGGAAAATGTAAGTACAACTTATGATCCAAAGTTTAACATTATTACAACTTTTCAAACCGTCTCAAAGCAAAAGCAAGATAAAGGAGGTACACTACTAATGCCCAAGTAGCGACCACCAACGACACAGGGAGAATATCTATATATAATACGTGGAAGCCTCCTGCCCGCCTCCGAATCAGCTACTCGCGCATCACCAGCTAACCTGTCTCTAGTCTGCTCGTGTGAGCACCCACTGTAATAAGAGGAGACATAAAACTCTAGGTCAGACATAAAGCCTGGTATGAGCGATAAGCATCTAAAGTGAACAATAACAGGTAGACTAAACATACCTGAACCTGGACCTGCAACCAAAGAGTTAGCACTACATACTGTACAACACTCTAAGGTGCCATATCAAATGGTGTAAAGATACGGAGGTGGGGGTGTGCATGCCATAGTGATGGCAAACAATCAAACATTGCATCCATCCTCACATCTCTCACTCAGTGCGTAAAGCATACGATATTCACCACTTCGATCACCCAACATACCTTGCTACGATCACTTTGCCCCATGAAGTCATAAATGGCTTCACTGCACTGATAACGTAGCCACAAATCCTTCGCTATGTCCACTTTGCCCCATGGAGTCACAAGGACCCCACTGCACTGGCTCATAGCCTTTCTAATCCATACTATGTCCACTCTGCCCCATGGAGTCACAATGACCCCACTGCACTGGCTCATAGTCTTACTACGCATCACTTTGCCTCTCGAGTCGTAATGACTCTACTGCACTGATAAGTAGCCCATCATCCATTCTCAGTGGTGAATCGAAGTTATGAACGTCGACAACTCCTTAGCACACGTCCCGCAGCAAAGCCCAACCATGAAGTGAACTCATTGGTTCCCCATTGGATCCTGAGCTCTAACTTCCATTTGGACTACCTTTGCATCTCGGGTTATTAGTCATCACCGGATCGGTTCGGCCTTTATCGTCTTTCAATGGATCGCGGTACCCTCCAGTTCATGGTTCCCTGGCGGCCTTCCGTTCGTGACCGTGCTTCCTCACCGGTTCGGATCGTGCTCCACCTTCGTCAGGTCGGATCGGGTCGAGGCACTCCCACTGGTTCGGGTCGTGCTCCATAGCTCGTGGCGCTTCCCTTCGGTCGTGATGCTACTCCCCCTTCAGATCGTGGATGCACATCGGTTCGGATCGTGAGTTTCTGAAGTGGATCGGGTCGGATCAGAGATGGCATGCGATCGGGTGCTCCAGCGCGTGACGCGGTTCGAGTTCGAGCTCCTCCCAGCATTGGATCGTGGTCTCCGGTCTGGGTCGTGGCACATAGGGCGATCAACGATCCGGTCCCTGGACAGTTTCCCTGCGACTTGTTTTACGCCATTCGACGGCGTTTTCGACCAATCTAACACTTCTAAACAATCACAAAGCATACCATACAGTCATAGCAACAAATAGAAGTGACCTCAAACACCAAAACATCAATATGATAAGTCAAAATGGATCAAACATAGCCGAAACCCCATATTTTCCCTTAAGCATGTTTAGGTGAAACTAATGATAGGATTAGCAAAACTTAACCAAATTAACCCAAATTCATATCAGAGGTCTAAAACATCATTTAAGAATTTGTAAACATTTTTCCAGAATTTTATCATGTTTAAATTTGCTAATTAACACTAATTACCCTTAATTAGCCATAATTAGTGAGGAACTATGCAAATCACTCACCTTAGCCACAAACAAAACTTAGATCTGAAATAAATCTCTGATTTGATGCGAATCCCGATGCTAAACAGCAGCTCCAATGTTGATTTGGTGTAGATCCCCCTTGATTTGATGTTGCTAAGCTTAATCCTTGATCAGAAGATGATTTGGAGGTGATTTAGAGGTTGGAGGCCATTTTTAGGGTTTCTTGGAGGTAAGTGGAGGCTAGAAAACTGAAATGGAATGATTCTCTATCTCATTTCAGCCTTCCCATAACCCTAATCCCGAAATGGGTTATGGGCCTATTCACTAATCACCCTATTTGGCCCGATTAAGAAGTTTTTCACCTTCCAAACCTTATTTCAGCCATATCTCCCAAACGGTAAGTCCGTTTGGCTATTATGACCACTCTACGGAAAGGTAAACCATCAAACGAATCAAATGGAAGTGGTTTCAGGTCAAAATTCCTTTCCAATCAAAAGTTATGGCCAAAACAAGATCAACTAGGGGCAAAATGGTCATTTAAAAATCGACAAAAATCATAAGCATGGGAAATGACTATTGGATGTTTCCCAAAGTTACATGACCATACGACTTCATACGGGAAAGAAATAAATATTCTATGATCCCCCGATGCGTAGAATGTGGGTTGTTACAATATATCTGATCCACGTCTCTCCGTATTGACAATGGAAATGGTCAAAATCTTTGATAGTCGGTGATTTAACTATCAAAGGAAAACATGTGTACAAACAACGGTCGTATTCCCAAATAGAAATCTTACCGATCAATCATCATTTCATTTCCCAATTTCCCATTTATCGTTTCCATATATTCATAAATTCCTTATTTTCTAAAATTAGAAAATATACGTTATTAACTTTGGAAAACGTTTCCATTTCTGATTCACGCATCAATATCTTCCCACCTCTATCAGTCTCTAACTGTAAACTAGTAAGAGAAACAACTTCCCAAATATAAACCCTGAAGGCCGAAACCAACATCAGATCGATACCCAGAAAGTCATTCAATTCAACAAATTTCCAGTCAGTTTCTAATTTCTGTAATTCCATTTAAATTCCTAATTTAAACCCCAATTCGTTTATAATATTTTATTTGCAAAATATTTACTTTAATATAATTTTTCACATAGAATGTGAATGACATGTCTATATATAATCAAACAATTCGATTTCGTATTTTAAAAACCATATCCTAAATCCAATTTCTTTCCATACTTCTATTTATAGAATTTTCTTATAAAAACTTATTTTATACTTCTAGCAATAAAATGTCATTTAATTCCCTTTAAAAATGCTAAGTTCAAATTCCATTAAAAACATCGGTGTTAAAACCGATTTTTCACTCCTCTATATAAATTCAGATTTATATATCCAATTTATCCAATGATAAATATTTTATTTTATTTATAAACATCGTTTATAAACTTATCTTTCCAATTTATATATGTTATAACAGATTTTTATTTAATATCTACTTTAAATCAATTTCCCATAATTCTTTTATATCTCGCTCATTTCCTTTTATAATTCTATTTATTTTCCAAATACATATTCCTTTTATAATTCTATTTATTTTCCAAATATATATTCCTTTTATAATTCTATTTACGTTCCAAATAAATATTCCTTTTATAATTATATTTATTTTCCTATAAATATTTCATGTATAATATTCTATTTATTTCCTATAAATATTTCATTTAATATATCCTATTTATTTCCTATAAATGTTTCATTTTCAAAATACACTTTGAAAATTCCATTTTTACATTCCAGTATTTCTTATGGTATTTAAAATACCAATTAAACAAACCAGTGTCATCATAATCAATCACAGGTTTTATATCACATCATATATCACAATATATGAAAACAACCAGTATTATAAATATTGAGGAATCCAGTTGGATTCCTCCAACATGTTTCCCTGCATCCACGGATGTTAAACAATATAATAACATTGATTTCATTTCAGTATGAAATATTCTAATAAAAAGAATCAATATTTGATTAACGATTTATATATATATATCGTTATCTATAATTTCAATCAATAAATCAGCAATTCAACCAAACAATCAACACGCAGCAATCAACCATCATTTATCAATACTAGATTATATTTATAAAAATATAAACTGTACAGAGTTAGTGAGATTTACTCACATTGGACAATTATCGTTAAATAACGATAATCGATCGTCGATTAAGATCAGACAATTTATTTCGCTATAAATTGTAATGAGCTCCAATTCACTCTCAGTTCAACTTTTAAAATATAAAATATGCAACTTTGGTGATTTATTTGCAAGACATATGTGACATAGTACTATATTCACTTTGGTGATTTATTTGTATTTTTTTTTCATTCTGTTTTACTCTGAAAAGAAATATGTATAACAACTACTGTATATGATTTACTGTATATTTCATAAACTTTGTTTTGCTTTAGCATTAGTTATATTGATATATTTTTTTACCAAAGTATATAAGGAAACATATGTAATGTTAAAAGTTTTTTTTTTTTTGGGTGTAAGACTTTATACTTTCGTTATCACTTAGTACTTGGGATTATTCTTTACCCCAAAGGAGTCTCTTCTACTTCTTTCGGTTATGAACAAAAATGAAACATACTTTGTGTATTTATTATTCATGTTTATAATTTTTGGTAAGTTTTAGTTGTGAATAAGAATAATAATGGAAAACAATACTACATGTTTTTAGTGCATGATTATCTACAACTTCATGCTCATTCAACTGAAGTGATGAAATTTTATACTCAATTATGGACTACATATTCCAATGACCATATTTTCTTCAAGCAGTTTTATTTATTACATTTCGTTTGTATCTATTAAATGATAGTTGTTAATGAATTGTTAGTTTTATGATACAAAAGCTGCTAAGATGGCTAATAAAAATAAATTTTATACACCACATGGACATATCTTAATTTGTGATTATTTTTTTGACCTTCTGATAGCTTTCTTTTGTTTAATTTTTCTGGTCTTCTATTGTACGCGATTTTGTTGCTTTCATTCGATTTACAATAGACAATGATAGTTTGAAACTCAGTCAACTTATTCACTAAGTTGAAGCCAAAGCTTGGACAATGCTACATTCCCCTTTATAGTACTTAACGGGCTTGGCATGGCTTTAAGGAATACATGGTAAATTCGAGGAAAATTAACTATGCGGAATCATACAAGATTGGGTCTGTAGTGGATGGTTTCTATTATGGATATCAACTTAAAGCCAAATAAAAGCAAGATGTATAAAATTACAAGTCTTTGTGACCGATCAAATTTATAATTAGATGGTGGTTTCCTGAGTATGTGACAATTGTACTTCCTTTTTATTTCCTACGTATGTGATAATTGCATTTCCTTTTGGTTTCCGGAGCAAGTGACAATTGCATTTCCTTTTTTGTTGTTCATAAATTGTATAATGATAATAAGAATATTTTGGTTATATTGCAGCGAATAGATCTTTACCAAACCTGCAATAGATTTTTATTTGTTTTGAATTACAGATTGCATAGTTGTTTATATGGATCATTGAATCAGAAATAGGTATTTATTTCAGCTAACCTGGATGTAGGAGTAAGGGTAGTGTCAAGTTTCTATTTGGGACAAAATGGCATAATGCTGGTCCTACTGTCCTATAAATGGGGGGAAAATAGTTGTTTATGTGGATGCATTAATAATGTCAATGTGCCAGTTCTTTGGCGTGGTATTACTTGGATGTTTCATTAAAAGCAGCCGTGCAATTGCACGCGATTATACTAGTAAATAGAATATTTAATATATATCTTTCCCTCTTTGACCAGCCCAGTGACGACTAGGTTTTGAGGTGAAATATTGTTATATTATATAATATAAATGTATGGATGTTTATTTAAATAAATCTTATGGTTCATAGCCAATTCCACTCCTATAAATAAAGGGGTAAGGCCTCATTCTTTTTCACACAAATCCATAGGCAGCAGCGAAGCTCTGCTATTTTCCATTCTCTTCCAATCAAATTTCTTAATTAAAATTATTTTCATATACAATCAATCAAATGTAAATCATATAGAATTGAAAGGGATTATTAGATCAATAATCTAAATGGAAAATAACATGAACTGACGGCTAAGCTATTCTACATCAAATTCTCCCCCTCTTTTCCAATTTTCTTGCATATCTACAGATTTGAAAGTATCCCCTGTTAATATTAATTGTAGATTTAAAAGAATTTTGTAATTGTAGGTCTAAATGGTTATTCATATTTCAGATTTGGATGCTTTCAGGTGAGTGGAAAGTTACATACAAAGTTATAATAGCCTATTTATCTCGTTTGAATTAGATCTCAAAATATATGCCTATTATCATCATATTTGTTCATAATACTATTGAAATATTTGAATTGGCACCTATTAGGTCTATTAATAAATATTATCAAAACTAGGAAATTGTGAATTGTGGTTAAGAATAATATAAATTGTAGGTTTACTTAAATTGTTATACACATTGTCTGCAGTTATGTTGCAAATTATATTGTGGTTGTTGTAAAATACTAAATATTTGGAAATCAGTCCCAATAACATTGTTTAGATGTATTTTTCTTCCAAACCTCTAGTTTCGGTGTTAAAAAGATAAATTATGTGATTTTGATTAAAAAGATGCAATGTTGAATTATGTGATTTTAATAAAAAAGAAACATGTCTATTTGTGTCCAATGTTGTTGAGGTTTTGCTTTAATTGTTGTAAATATGTCGTTTTGCTCTTTTTGAACAAAAAGACATTATTTTGAATTCACAAGGAATATGACAAAGGCAAACTCTATTCAAACACCGTAAATTGCTTCACTTACACCATGAGATTTTAAATAAAATTTAAGACCAAAATGACCTTATTAAAAAAGAATCAATATTAAAGAGTACAATTCTCCCTTGCATTATGTATACTCAATATAATTTCTCTTCTAAAGTTAGTAAATTATAAATTATTTATATCACTTGTTGAATTAAATTTATATTTCTTTTGAGGATCATAATATATTCATATCGTTATAAGCAACATTTGTATACAATCAATTTTAACAGTTTTCACTTTAACTAAATATAAAAATTAAAATTTAAAACTAACTACTAAATTTAATGTTATACAGAGTTCTAAAAATTCTTTAATCTTTCATTCAAATCTAATCATGCTTAAATTTAACACCAAAATTTCACTAGTTCAACTTTCTAATATTTTAAAAAATAAGTTCAAATTTCCAAAATCTAAATTTAAAAGTGATTTAAAAATAAAATAATAAAATAATTTAAAATACTAGTGTTAAAAATTAATGTTTTTTTTATTTTAGGTTAATATATAGCAATGAATTCGTAGTTTTATGTAATTTAGTTTTAAGGTTAAAGAGAAAAGGTGATGAAAATATAAAAGGGTAATTTTGTGAAATACATGGTGTATGAAGAGAAATTTTTGGTGTATGCTATTTTATTTCATTTTATGGTGTGTGCTAAGAAATTATAGGTGTATAAATAGAATTAGCCTATGACAACAAGATTGAAAAATGGAAAAGTTGTGCAAATGTACGTATATAAGTATAAATATACATCTCTGTGCATAGTTTGCATCAATTATTCCAAAATATACATAACATATATATATATATATATATATTTCTTGTGATTTTGAAAGGGGATTGTTATTGACACTACAAATATTATTAAGGGAGGGTCAAATTTTTTTTGAACAAAATTTGTTAAGGGGAGTACCAATGCAGAGAGCACCCCCTTAACAAATAAAGTTTATTTTACTAAATTAGCCTTCTTTACAATAATCTCTTTTTTAGTTATTAACTAAAAAAATTATACGGTATATTAGTCGAACTGCATCAGATTGTTATTCCAAATTATCAATAATCTCATTTGTCAATATGCATCAAATCAGATGAAAATATATCATTCATAGGAAATCGATATACATATATCGAATAATTATTTTTTAGTACGGTATCACGTTCTTCGTTCACACTATTATTTCTCCTCAAACCATTGCTTTCTTTTTGTTTTCAAATAATCTAGGAATTTGGTTTTTTTGCATTTGAAATTGATTGGGATTTGGGGTAATAATTGATGTTATTACCGAATGTTATTACGAGGGTACAAAGGGAACATGAAAAATAAAGTACGTGATGCCCCCTAACATTATTTTTATGATTGAAGTGTTTTTAAAATTTGACCCCCCTTTAACAATATTTGGAGTGTCAATAACAATGCCCTTTTGAAATATGTCTATTCCATTAATCAGGCATAATTTACAACAATTATAACTAACGGACTTTTTGTAAGATTTGAAACCTTTAGGCAAGATTGAATGCAAAAAGGATGGTTTGGTTATTAATGAAACCAAATTTTTAAATCTAACAATAAATAATAATAATAATAATAATAATAATAATAATAATAAAGAAAGATAACTACGTTGACCGCGCAAAAATATAAATATAAATATATATATCATCCATTCGAATCTACGTAAATGGACAAAATATACATTATATTGAATGTTTGAAAGTTTGAATGGTATTCATTAATGGAATCATACCTGTAAATGTAATCCATATTAAATTAATATATTTATGGTGATCATTACAGTAATTAATGTGATTGAAAGCGACTAACGATTTTTATTCGTGCCTATCGCTGTTTCTAAACGTTGTTTATTCATTCCCGTGGTCACATAGGAACTCCGTTCAAAACGAAAATAGATGTCACGGTATAATTCGACGTTACGATCCTAATGAAACTTGTTTCGTCAAATTCTGAGTCTGTTTGCTCAAACAACGCTCGTTCGAGTTTAAACAGACATTTTATTTGCATTTAATTTTGCTACGCTCGCAGAATAACTCCAATTGACACGAAACTTGAAATCTAGAAATAATTAGCTATTGTGGTCTTAATAAAATTTATTTCGTTGAAAACAGAGGTCATTTAAATAATAGCCCTTTTAAGGGTCCAAATTAAATTAAAATAAATCAATTTTAAAGTACCTCAATATAATAATATTAAAATATAACAATCGGACATATTCGAGCAGAGTTTCATGTGTACCAAAATAAAATAGTTCGGGTTGGCTTTCAAGCTAAATCGATATTCAATAAAGTAAAAATTCTTTATTTTATATAATAAAACTTTATATTTTTGTTAACGAATTCCATAGCGGCTATTTGAAAATTTGATTTGAAGATAAAAACAATCTACAATATGAAAACTCGAATTTTCTATTCCATTAGAAAAATATTACCCAATAGAATCGAACATTTCTTGTTTCAAAGAAATCCGACTTATATTCACTACAAGAAAACACTGATTTTGCAGCGGAAATATCCGTCGCTAAAGGCCTGTTAGCGACGGATTTGCAGCAGATTATGGCTGTCGCTAAAAAACACGTCGGTATTTTAGGCACAATTTTGCGATAGAAATTACATCGATCCTCCGTCATTTCACCGTCGTTTCTTGATATATTATCATTTGATTTTAAAATATTTCACCGACTTTTTACCGACGGATATATATAACATAATAAAATCAAAATATATTTTTCCATCGCTAAATGCGCGCAATTTAGCGAGGGATTACCGACATAAATATATAGCAAACATTTTGCATTTCAGTTATCCGTCGGTAAACCGTCGCTATCTTTAAAATATCAGTTGCAGATTAGCGACGTTTTAGTGTCAATTTTGATAAAAATTCCATCGGTATTCCCTTTCTATTCTGGTTATATATTGCTTTTTTTTCAGCCATCGCTACCAATCGATAGTTTTATATATATATATATATATATAAATATATATATATGCATGCACATAAAATGAGCGCCATTAACAAAAAAGGAAATGCAATTGTTAGTTTTCTGATCACAACAGTATTACATTTTTTTTTATTAGAGCTAATATTCCATACAAAAAACACTACCGTCCACAATCATCCATCAATTCATACATACACTAACTGAATTATAACCAAATATCTCACATGTTTACATAAAGAAAAAGGATGCAGTGGCACAACTTACATCCTCACACACTCTCAGCTTGTTTTGTGCAACTTCAAAATCATAATTAACATCTCTTCTTTGTATGAGTGTTGCTCCTATTGGATAACTTTGATCGGCTCCTTAAGCATATTTCTTCCTCGCTTGCTGACAACAGCAGCAGTGGCAACATAACACAGAAGATGAGGGGCAATTATCTGGATAGCGTTCAAATAACTGCATACGAGAAATATAAATTTAACTAAAATGATTTCAAACAAACCAACTGACATTGAAATAACACAAGAGCATGTATATATACATGTGGCCTAAACATTTAGGCAACTGTCTTAGGAATATAGAGTCATGATTAAAGTTATGTTTCACATTATGGATGAACAAGCAAAATAATATGAAACTTTCAACTGAAAAATCATTACTTCATTTGTATCTGCCTTGAGAATTGATAGTTGAACTTAAACTAGAAGATGTATAGGCATGCAATAGTATATAAATTTTGCACAAAATATCGAAACATTTCCTGAAAATGCACAAGTTAAAATACATGACTTGCAACAAGGTTTAGCATGCTTCCCCTGTTGTAATTGAACAAAACTGGCAGCAGCAAATGTATACATAGGGTGTAAATAAGTCAAGTCAAACTGATTGATCGCAATATGAGGCATACATATTGGTTGCTTTGTTTGATGGAAACATATGAATAAAGTAAAATAAAATTGTAAACCTCATTTGCACTATGTCATTTTTCATCGCTAATCTCCATTGTTAATTCAAGACAACCCCCATGGATATAATTCCAGTCTTGTACACCTCCTTATGTTGGATACCTAAAAGCAATTTGAAAAAACTAAGAACAAAATTTACTCCGATGGAGAAAAAGGAAAAAAAATTGGCTCCAAAATAGAAGCATAATATAAACTGCCATTAATCTTTATATACGTGTTTGAATATAGTTACTCTGAAATACATTAAAAGAAATCTCCATTCCTACATTTTTGTTGAAAAAGTAGGTAATAAACTTAGATTCTGGTAGGATTTAGAATACCTAAATTTCGTTGCACTACAAATGATTTGATCAGTTTTCAAATATATGCATTCACCCATTTAAACTTCAACTGACCGACTGATGTTTACAGTTATTGAGATATCCTATCAAGCCTGCCAAGCTGCAACGAACAAGGTACTGTATTTACATCTTGTTTCTAGAAATAATGGTCTGAATTTCATTAGCTCATTTTGCCGAACTTCCCTAAACCGTCATATTTTTGCAATTATAATGACAAAGTTGTGTGGAAAAACAAATGGCTAAGTGTTTGAAAACTATTGTAAAATAGTTACTTATTCTACTTTTTATTTTATTCTAAAAAATATACCTTGTAGCACTTGAATAATGCAACTAGAAAAAAACCATAATAAAAGCATGGATTTTCTCAACCATTAGAAGTTTAGTGAGTTAACTTTTGCCTGCTTGAATGAATTTATTTGCAATCTCTACTTTAAAAAAGGAGGTGAAATTGCTTGAATTCCATAAATGGCATCAAAAGCTAACCTGGTCATTCTAGTGCATAAGTACCGATCATAAGCAAAAGTCAAGAGGAATCGCAATGCTTAGCTACAAGCCTGCAAAAGAATTGAAAAAAAAGGAGGTCAAATTGTTTTCAAGTCAAAGCATGTACATGTGCATATAATACAATTATCTTCTGTTACAAACAGAAGAAGCCATTGAAAGAGGAATCATGATGAATAAATAAAAAGATTAATGTAGAACTTGTATACAGAGAAGTAGAAAACTGAACTAGCGTTTAATTCCAGTTGCATAGTTGGTGTTGCGTTAACACACCAAACTGCAATTTTCCTCTTATATCTTTATAAAATTAGGAATGCTCATTATTTTCAAGCCGTTAACAGAAAAGATAGGACAACTGATTTAATGCAGTATTCTACATGTCTGCAAGCCACAGATGCGTAAATGAACTCCATTTACGTGAATGCATGATCTAACATGATGTATGAATGATTTATATCTTGATCGGCACTAGCCAGTATTGCCAAAATGACCAAATGGATGGCAGAATTAAACATATGACTGCTTGTAAATTATACTACCAAACCGCAAAGTTCAATCAAATAAGGAAAAAACTGATTTCTTCCTCATAAATCATGTTCAAACAACACATCAAAACAGCGAACAAAAGCTTCATGTTACAACTAAATGGTTCAAACCTCTTAGGCATACGCAAAAGCAAGTGTTCAGTCCTAGTATTATTTTTAATCCAACTAATCTCTGCCAAAAAAGATCAGTTTCTAGTCCATGCTTGCCATTGAGCATCCATCTAGCGATTTTCTGAGCATTGTCTTGTAGTTGTTCATATGACTAACAAACATATCAAGCATTGCCTGATAAAAGAACTGAGGGAAAAGAATATGTTTGATTTACGTATATGATTGACAGACCCCAGTAAACCGCGAGAAAGTAAAAAATTCAAATAAGAGCACGTATTAGAGACTGATGTTATGTTAAGCGTTGTGATAAACCACATAAGGAAATCTATATGAGCACATATTAGAGACTGATGATATGTTAAGCGTCATGGTGAACCACATAAGGAAATCTATATGAGCACGACATATGCGGGTGTTTGTGCAATAAACTAAAAATGCATAGGAAATTTGTTTTACCTCGGAATTTTGGTTAAACATAGATATGAAAGAGCTGAAAGTAGGATCATGCTTATCATACACCAATGTTCCATCAATTATAAAAGAGAGCCGTCAATTATACAAGAGAGTATAGGATGGACAATAACATGCCCATGCTCTGGATGATGAAGAACAAAAGTTGTTGAAAATAGTATAACAAACTTATTAGCAAATTGTTTCAAGACAAATCGAAGTTGGAATATATAAAATATCATTTAGGTTACACAATACTTCATCCAGAAGACGCTGCTGTTTAGATGGATAATGGTTTTGGATCAACTGCATGATAAATGTTATAAAAAAGTTAAGCCTCGAACAACTAATATTGGATATTTATACATTGTCATGTAGAAGGAAATACATAAAGATATGATATCAATTTTTATTACCTGAGCCACATCTTTGGGAAATTTTTATTACCTGAGCCACATAAAGATATGATAGCAATTCTCCAAGGGAGACCCGGCAAGCCCGCAAAAAAAAAGGAATGACATTAGAAACTGTAAAGTGATGTTTGTTGCAGTATCTAAGCAACTGTATGAAAATTGTATCAACCATTATACATTAGAACTTTGCATAATTTGTACCACAAGAAATACCTATGGTAATTGAAGGAAAAAAGAAAGATAGGAGAATTTACACTTTCAAATCAATAACAAAAAGTATTTCTAGACTAATTTTCCTCAGAACAATGAGTAAGTGACACCATTACAACAAATGGAGAAACATACTCAATTTCCTAAATCATTAACTAAAATCACCAGATAAACATATTTTATAAAATGATCAGATAAAACTATTATACAAATAGATTGTATATGAGCTTCATTTCAAAATGGATATGACTAGACATGTCATGTTTAAGGCTATGAAGCGGATTTCTAGCCGCTACGAGAGTGCCTCTTACGAGCTTTTAGTTTGAGTTGAAACTATATATTTGGGTGGACTTGTGGTTAAGAAGATGAACAATTATATAAATTAACAAATAATAACATGTTAAACTCAGGATAATCCCTTTTCAACACACAGGCACCCTTTCTGGAACTGCTTGTGTTGCAGAATTAGTTTGTTGCAACACCATGGATGGAAAGCTTGTGTTGGACAGAAATTCTAAGATGCAAAGTAATAAGGCCTGGATAAAATGAATGATGATCGGCATTCTCCATGGAGCAATATGCATCCACTATTTTTACTGTGCATATTTGGAGCAGAAATACGGTGTGCTTTAGGTATTATTAACATGGTGGAATTTAATATTTAAGAAATCTTACCTTGGTTTCCATTATTATAACATCGAGCATGCTGCTTTAGCTTAATTTATACTTGTGGACTTCTCATGTCAATTAAGTGAACCGTTTACTTTATAATAAGACTAGGACGCCCAATGTCAAAACTAATAAATAAATGAAATGTCTTCCATCGTGTAACACCTCTTGCTAAGCTAAATAGTCAACGCAGCTAAAGGATAATCAGGAGTATGCTGGAATCCAATAAGAGTATTATAAGTTAAAACACCATTGATTATCAAAACAATTTGTTTTAACTCAATTTACAGACGCCTTGCAGTCAGCATTTGTTTCCATGCACTGTGGTATCCAACAGTCAATAGGATCCATGGTCAAGTGTTCTTATCAGGAAATATGATCAATCATGCATTGTTCTGATTGGAAATGGAATTAGTCAGGGAAGCGAAAGCAGAAGGGAGAATAAACTATGATTCAAGTGCATGTACAACGGTAGACAATAGATGAACTACTGAAGAGAAAAAACACCAAAGCGAGAGAAAAGCTAAAACAATGAAAATAAGCTATAAACTCAATGTTATAACTAATATATGCAATTAACTACAGATTTAACCAGTGGAAGGGATTGCCAAACCAGCCTAAAGACATATGCACGAATGACTGGAAATCAGTAATCTAATCTAGGGTGAAAAAATCAAACCTTACATCTTATCAACGATAGATGCAAGAATGACCTGAAATCAATAAGCTAATATAGAGGGAAACTCATACCTTAGACTTTTTATCTTTTATTCTCATTTGCAAATGAAATATACCAACTTAATTTACTAAGATATAACTAGATTTAGACTTAATTTGCCATCAACTTATATATTCTAATCCCAACAACTGCATGATTACCCTTAACAATCATAAATCTCAGATCAAAACCTAGTTTCTTCATACTTTAACGTTATATTTTCAATGCCAGGCACAATCAGCTATCTCAGATTCATCAATTTAAGCATACAGCAAAAAAAGGTTTAAAATTTCTATTACCTGTCTTTGATGCTCATCCTGAGGTGGGGGCCACAACAATGAAGAATACTGTAATCCATCGATCCATTTCTCACAAACAATAGACATCTTCTAAAACATCTTCAATCAACTTTCGGGCGCCTGAAATCGCACAACCGCTTCCACTTCAGGGCCTACACCCAACCATCATCTCCTTGTTTCTTCCACGCTCCAGAACTGAGATGGTGAGAAGAGCTTGTAGGATTCGGAATAGGGAGAACGGATTTGGTGAGCGAATTTCATGACATTAATTAAGAGAATGAATTAGGGTAAACCAGAAGTTGTAAATTAAGGGTAGGAATTGGGGAAAATCATAAACGAAGATACTGAAACGATAAAAGAAATATGTTCAATTTGGAATCGGGTTTAAGGAACAAATTTTAGCTAAATGTTAGATTATTAATTGATGGTCCATATTTTTTTAAGAGTGAACAATGGATTGCTAACTAATCATTGTTGGATTATATTAGTTAAAAGGTGCAGATTCTGTATGTATAGATGACACGGATTACAAAGTTTGCAGGAAATCACAAAATCATATGTGAAACATTGCTTGGATAAATATTCGTCGGTATTCTACCTGGATTTGCAGCGGAAAGTAGCAGCAGAAATTTTCTGTCGGTAATTTGACGCAATTTGCGACGGTTTAGTGAGGGATGACAGTAGACGATAATAATAAGTAACAGAAAAAAGTTGAAAAGACAAAAAACTATCCCTTGCAGATCACATGGAAATCCGTCGCAAATTAGCGACGGAAATTTCCGCTTCTAAAATTTTGACGCTAAATCAGTGTTTTTTTGTAGTGATTGGATCGTGTACGTCCATTTAAAGTTAAAAACGTAATATTACGAACTATCGCGCCGCTGTAGCTCGTTTTATAATAAAATTATAAATTATACATTCAAACGTCGTTTAATAAACGAAATCATTAATATAACCCAAAAGAAACTAAAATAAATATTAAATAAAACGGTTAAAAATCTGGGCCATTACAATTTCTTTCTCCTTTTACACCATTACAGCTAGAAAATTTGATGTCTCGAGACATTAAATATACATATTTGCTTGGATTTACGTGTCTTATTCCTAATATGGCAACATTTGTACAAGTGTTACTTAGTTTAGCCACTTTTATTCCATGGTTGAATCATGTATTCCAGAGTATAGGATTTTTTTCCTCGAGATTCTTACTGTGTTTTGTTTAATTATGCAATATAGGATTTTCTTCTATCCGTGGAACTTTACACATTGACTTTTCAGCCAAAGCCATACTTCCACAGTATATACGCAATAATATTGTGCTTAAATTGTATTTACGTTTTGTCTTTTTCCAACACTTGGTTTACATCAACCGATTTTTGGAATTAAAACATCTTTAGTATTTGCAAAATCCTAACTCAACAATTTTGAGTCCAGTTGCTTTACATACTTCTTTGCAAGCTAACTACAATTTTCATAAAACTAGCTTGGTTTTTTCTGAATATTAGTAATGTATAGTTGTTCACAGCGTCGATAATGGTCTACTGTAGTTTTAGCAGGTTCTATGCATGTGTCCATTTCCTGTTATATATCTAAAATGTTTTGAAAAAAAGTTGCATTTAAATTGTATAGGAATTCAAGCAAAAAACCATGTACATATTGGTATGTCCTTCCGTACTCTTACATGAACGTCTTGCAAAGTCAAAATTCTCTTAGCTATGCATACTACTTTGCATATCTCTATATTCAATGTTAAACATGAATTTATGGATTTCAGTATGCGATAATGGTAGTATAACGTTGTATGTTAATCAAATGAAAACATTGGACCTCTACTTGCAGCGTTTGTTTCTCTTTAATGGATGGGACAAGTCTACTATTGCAGTTAGTCGCTGTGGGTGAAATCAATAACTTTCACGTTACTAAGTTCATTTTATTGACCATGATTATTCATAAATAATTTATAAATATTTAGATATCCCCCATCAATGATTAAAATCAATCAGGTGAATGTAGCATTCCCAGCTAATTTATACAAGCAGAGGTTTAAGTTTCTATTTGGTAACGGGAAGCAAGTGTTTGGGCTATGTTTCTTTGGCATTGAAATAGAATTTTCTATAAAACTTCTACATTAGCTTCTGCATGTTTGACATTATATTATTCAATATTAAACATCAAATGATTTTCTCTTGAACATCAAAATTTTTAAGTTGATTAAATTCATGACAATATACATGGCTTGATAGTGTTCACCATTTTAATCGGTATATGATTAAAAATGTTGAACGAATCATATCAAACATTAACATAGACATTCTTCATCTTATGTATTCTTTCATCTTCTTTATAGTCATGTTATAACTTAATATTATATGTCCTATCATCACCTTTCTGGAAGCATAGGGACCCCTGAAAGTAACGATTCAAAATGAGAACCTCATTGATCTTTGTTATGTCCATAATTTCTATTATTCTCAAATATCAGTCAATAAATTTGCAGGTTTGACAATCTACCACCGCTTGTAGTGTGTTATGGACGGTTTATTTATGCTTGGTAGATGTAGATATGGTGCTTATTTGAAAATTCACCATTTGGAGGTAATTTTAAATGTACTTTCTCTAATTTTGGCTGGAATTCTATACGAATTATTACATAAAATGATAATTATTGTGGTCATTCAAATGGATAGAAGTTATGGGGGTGAGATTATTATGATGGATGAAGAGGATGATGTAAAGGCAAAAGAAGAGGAATGAATGGTAAATTCAAATGTTAAGCTCCTTTATATTACATTTTCGAAGTTGTCGATTCATTAGTTATACCAATATATCTCATACATTGGTTAGTTTCACAAGTTTAAGATAAAATCAAGTTGAAACAATATATGCGTATGATTTGGAAAAAAACAAAACATAAAACATGTAGAAACAATAATGGATGTTGAATTATCCTTAACTTTAATAATGCATATGTTTTGAAAAAAAACAAGACACAAAACATGTAAAAACTATAAAGGATGTTGAATTATCTTTAATAATAATATATATAGTCCAAGTCTTATCTATTCTTAATTGCCTACTTAGCTTTTTCATAGTTTACAATTTGTTATATATGTGTAGAGAAGGACATTAATATGATTTATATACTGTATAAACATTGCATCTTTTGCAACCTATTAAAAACATATTTTATTATTGGAAGAAAACAAAAGTTGGCATGTAATTTAATGGATATGTAGCAAAATGCCATGACCCTACAGTATCCAGCCAAACAATATTTGTGTTTAAGAATAACATGAGCTCATGCATGCATAAATCTTTGTATTATCATGAAGTCAAAGCTTGCATTGATTATTTCATGCTTATGCAATCTTTTCATAATTATTATTACTAATGTTAAGGTAAATCCATTTAGAACACTGAATTCCTATAGCTAAAATGGTAGAGATCAAGATGGATTCTATGATGAAAATGCAGGGTGCTCATTTTTGATTCGTCTATGCAACTTATAGCATAAGTGATTTTTTTGTAGAGAATTCATGTATGATTACTCAAATGTTTTTAATATTCCTACATAAGAACTGGTGGCACCAACTGGACTTTATAGAGGAGCACTATAAAGGTTATAAAGTATCAATAAATGTTTTTAATTGGAGCTTTAACCTTTATAGTGTTTATCTTTTTAGACATATTAAATTGGAGATTTCAAAGGAAGGCCTATGCACGTTATTTTGCTGCAAATCATTTTTAGGTTATTACCAACCATTTGGTTCCAATATGTGATGGTGAGTCTAAATAAGAAATAAACCTTCTGTTTTTATTATATATTTGAACTACAACATGTATTGAAATCCAAAATTGTTTGCATGTTCATGTTATATTTGAACTGCAATTTGTCCGAGTTCATGTTTGGTTCCAATTCATTATATATTTGAACTGCAACTTTTCTGAGTTCATGTTTGTGTGTTGTATGCATTTTGTATTCTAGCCTTCACATGCATGTCCGAGTTCATGTTTATAACATGTCCAAGTTCATATGTTATGCCATTTTTGTAAAACGTAAAGAGCTGATTTGAAGAAGCTTTTGTTTAATTGAATTTTGCAAGAAAGAGGAGAAAGCCACAGGAACGTGTTCATTGTCCCTGTCTTCACTCATGGAACAAACCCAACAAGTATCTTTTTGAGGCATAGATGAATATATGATTGACATATCAAATGTTGTAGGCTGTTAAAGAAGCAGAGAACTTGTAATCAAGCTCATGTATTGAACTTATTTCCAGTTCATACATTGCTCTTCAAATTGTATTGAGTATTCATTTTGATTGCTATTTTAATGTAATGTATAGGAATAACTCTTAAAACCACTATAACTTTATTATAACATGTTGATGTATAGCGCGATATAGCTGCTATTGAATAAACATGTTATAGCGGCTATACTTTGTTATAAAGATTCAGTTATTTTCACTGAGATTGAGATGTTTTATAGCAGTAATGATGAGTTATTGTCTTTACATAACAGCAATTTTGTGTTATAATATTATGCTTTTTATAGCAGCAATTTTGGTGTTATAAATATTTTGGTGGTTTTTATAACATGTCGATATACGACGCTTTTCAGGTTGCTATAGTATTGTTTAGTAGCGGCTATATGGCGCTATAAAAGACTATTTATGTTGTAGTGACTGCATCCACCAGCAAACACTTGCATCCACTTGCAACCATCAAACATAACATGTCTCAAACACATGTTTTCAAACATAGGTTTATACCTATGAATCGAGATTCAAACAATAGTGATAAATAGATTCAAATCCATAAGCTTAGAAAGGAAATTAAAAAAAAGTACTCCCAAAGAGAAAAGGGTAAGAAGCGCGAACCTTGTCTTCGGGTTCCCATGTCGCAACTTCACGGGCTTCTTCCCGTTATACTTTCACCAACTTGATCTCCTTGCTACGTAGCTACTTAACTTCCGATCCAAGTATTCAGGTAGGAACTTTCCTAATGATGCCTCCTTCTTTATCTCTACATACTCAAGGGTACTTGGCTCTACTACCTCCATGGAACCATGTAGACACTTCCTCAAATGGGAAACATGGAACTCATTGCGAACTCCTGCCAATATCTCTAGTAGTTTAACTCTGTAAGCCATATGACTTATCCTCTCAACTATGGGGAACGACCCTACAAACCTTGATGCCAACTTCTCTACCGTGTCAAAGCAAACAATGTTTCTTAAAGGTAGCACCTTAATGAAGACCATATCTCCTGCCTCGAACTCTAAAGTCAGTCCTCCTCTGATCAGGGTATGAATTCTGCTTATCATGAGTTGTTCATCCATCTGTGAATTAGGTCTATCTTCCCAGAAGTTTCTCTAACCATTTTAGGCCCAAGTAGAAGTCTGTCCGTAGGCTCCCACCAATATGTAGGTGATCTGAAGGGTCATCCATAAAGTTCCTCAAAGGTAGCCATACCAATACTCGTCTGGTAACTATTATTGTAGGCAAACTCAACTAATGGGAGATGCTGCTCTATGCCCCCTTCGAAGTCTGGGATACACGGTCTCAATAAATCCTCGAGAATCCTATTAATCCTCTCAATTTGTCCATCGGTCCGAGGGTGATAGGTGGTGCTAAGTCGTAACCGTGTCCCAAGTGCCTCCTGTAAACTACCTCAAAACTAACTCGTAAAGATGGGGTCACGGTCACTAATAATACTAGAGGGTAACCCATGAAGTCGGACGATCTCTCAAAGGTATACTGATGCTAACCAAGTTGTCGTCCTCTTTCTCTTGACTAGAATAAAGTGAGCGCTCTTAGTCAATCTATCAACTATAACCCATATACTTGTGTTTCCCTTTCTCGATCTGGGCGAACTATCAATAAAATCCATAGAGACGCTTTCCCATTTCCATTGTGGGATGTCTAGAGGCTGAAACAATCCGCCAGGTTTCCTTTGTTCAATCTTTACTTACTGGAAAGTCAAACATCGGGCCATAAACTCTGCCTCATCCTTCTTCATACTAGTCCAATGAAAAATTCTCTTCATATCTCGCTCATCTTGTCACCTCTCGGATGATAACCATCCAAGAGTGATGAGCCTCCTCAAGAACTGATCTCAACAAATCACCAATTCTAGGAACACACAACCTTCCATCTAGAGGTAGCCACCCCTTATCGTCCACAGAATATCTAGCATGGTGGCTTGAGGTATCTCCTCTACTGAGTCTATCCAAGATGCCCACTAACTGCTGATCCTCGCGCCGAGTGGATCCAATGCACTCCAAAAGAGTAGGTAAAACCTCCAATGATGCCAAAAACCGAGTGTAAAATCCATATGGCCTAAAATCAAATGACGAAATCAAGTTATACCTCTCTACGAATAAAGGACTCAAGGTCATCCTCTGCCTACTCAATGCTTCTACAACCACATTCCCCTTCCCTGGGGTATATGCTATCTCAAAATCATAGGACGCAAGGAACTCCATCCAATGTTGCTGTCATAAATTGAGATCTTTCTAAGACAACAAATACTTAAGTGACTTGTGATCTGTGTAAAGCTCGAACCTCTCACCGAGTAAGTAGTGTCGCTAAGACTTGAGTGCAAACACTATTGCTGCCAACTCCAAATCGTGGGTAGGGTAGTTCTTCTCATGTGCCCTTAGTTGTCTACTCCCGTAGCAGACTACCCTACCTTTCTACATCAACACATCACCTAAAAACGTGTCGCAAGCATCTATGTAAACAGTAAACTTTTTGGAACCATTAGGAAGAATCAGAACTGGAGCTGATGTAAGAGCCTTCTTTAATCTCTTGAATGCATCCTCGCAAGCCACGTCCCAAGTAAAAACTAGATTCTTCTTTGTCAAACGAGTGAGCGGAGCTGATATCCGTACAAAGTGCTTAACGAACTTTCTATAATAACTCGCCAATCCTAAGAAACCCCTAACTCTGCTGCATTCTTAGGGGATTTCCAATCATGAACGGCGACAACTTTAGCGAGGCCTAAAGCTATTCAATCCTTGGAGAAAACATGCCCTACGAACCTTACATCCTTTTGCCAGAAACGACACTTAGAAAATGTAGCCTTTAGTTGATGCAGTCTGAGAGTGCGGAGAACCTCTCCTAAGTGTATGGCATGCTCTTCCTCGTTCCTTGAGAAAACCAGAGTATCATCCCCAAAAACCACTACAAACTTGTTTAGATACTCCCTAAACACCCTACTCATCAAATTCATAAAGTACGTGGGTGTATCGGTCAACCCGAAAGGCATGACTAGCCACTCAACAAATTCGTCTAGAGTCCTAAAAGAAGTATTGTCTATACTGTCATCTGCTACCCTCAGCTGATGAAAACCGGTGGTTAGATCCAACAGTGAGCAAACCGAAGCGCCCACTAACTGGTCAAACTAGTCATCTATCCATGGGAGTGGGTGCCTATTCTTCTTGGTGAGCTTATTCAACTCCCAATAGTCCATGCATAGACGGAGAGAGCTGTTCCTTGGTCGCAAAGACGACTGGAACCACCCACTCAGAAATGCTCCGTCTAATGAATCCCTTCTCGAATAGCTCACCCACTTGCTTATTGAGCTCCCTCCTCTCCCTAGGAGCCATATGGGCACCGGTAAAGGGACCAGCTTCGCATTCTCCACTAGGTATATCCAGAAAATCTATCTCTCGTTTAGGAGGTAATCCTTTCACCTCATCGAATACGCCCGTAAAAATCTGTAACCATGGGTACTGATATAAGATCGTCAATAGAAGTATCAAGGTGATCAAGGAAACTGTGCATAACTGACCCTCGTAGGTCATAAAAAATCTCGAGAGTTCTAGTGTGGCACATCAGAAGCCTAACAACTCTCCTCTCATAATCTAGGATAGCACCATACATCGCTAGCCAATCCATTCGTAGAATAAGCTCGTAACCCATAAAGCCTAAACATATGCATCGTACTCAAACTCGACACCCCTAATAGAAGTTCTCAAACCCCTACATATCATAGATAGGTGAGTCGTACCTCCTATGGGGTTTGAGACCATGACAGGATCAGAAACTATACAAGTATCTAGGTGCGGATTATCAACAACAGAATTGGATATAAATGAATGAGAATCCCCGGAATTGAACAAAGTCCTAATAGAAGAGTCAAAAGAGAAATCAAACCTTCTACAGTGACTTTCCTACCTTGGTCCTAACTACCAGCTTCGAGTGTGTGTACTTGAGCTCCAGATGATTCTACCTTCTGACCTTGTTTATTAGGGCACTGCTTAGTGTAATGTCCAACTTGTCAGCAACTGAAACAAGCATTCTTAACCTTCCTACAGTCTCTGACAAAGTGTCAAATACTTCTACATCCATGACACTTAACTTCTGTCTTGATTTGTGCCTTATCAGGTTTTCCTCCTTTCTTTGTTGCACCCTTCTTGGGCTACCACTTCTTCTTTTCAGTCTTGAGCTTAGCCTCTTTAGTCTTAACTTCTTGTTTGTCCTCTTTCCCGTCCTCGTGCATCAAAGCCATATCCACTAGTCTCTCAGAAGTAGATCCCATAGGGATATGTGTCAACGTCAGTCCTTGGAGAGGTTGATTCAACCCTTTCGCGAATCTTAAAGCTTTCTTGTGAGGAGTGATTACTAAATCCAAGCCAAATCTTGCTAATTGATTAAAGCTATTGACATATTCCTTCACCGTCATACTTTCTTGCTTTAGGTTTAAGAACTTCTCCATTTGCATTTCTTCCTTATTTTGTGATAACAACTTCATCTCGATCTATTCTTAAACTCATCCCAAGTGGCCACCACTTACCCTGCCTGAGTCACCTCCCACCAATATGATGCTTCGTCTTTCAATTGCCAAGCGGTCAACTGAATCTTCCTCCTATCGTCTAGATCCAACATTCCAAACACATTCTCCTTCTCCCTAAGGCAATTGCGAGCCTCCGCGTAACTCTCCATACCATGAAACGACTTGTCTCCCATCGCACAGAAATCCTTACAAAGATTAGAGAAGTTGACTACAGGATTGGGTGGAACTACTGCGGCTATAACTGGGGGTGGGACATTTCCTTCCAGTTCTGTAGGTGCCTTAGCCTCTACGTATCTACGGAACCATGTCAGAATGAGAATGCCCTCGGGGAAATTAGAAGCCCCAGACATGCTGAAAAGAGAAGAAATAAGGATTCAAAAAGAGATCGAATGATATTGTAAATGACTTGATGGGATATATTTTTCAAAAATAGGTTTTACTTGAAAACCTTTAATTTCAAAATACTTTTTCAAAAAAAAAATCACTGATTCTGTAATCTTAGGCTCTGACAAATGTGACACCCCACATCCCTTAATGTCACCTATATGAGGCTGCATTAAGTTTTGGGAAGAACAATAGGTATAAAGTAGAGGCTAAAATTTACAAGATATAATATTAAATGCAGTGGAAAACTTTCAAAACTTTTATTATTATTAAAACAACCTTACTGCATTACAATTCAAATACCATAAAGTCATAAAACATCTGTCTTGTGGAAACCAGAGTATAAGTGCAAAACCATAAAAATCATATCCCTCATGAGTCATAACAATAGTCATGGAACAAAAATTGAAACAATGCACGGAATAAGAAATAGTCCAAGTCCTAGCTGAATAAAAGAGTCACGGTCACTACTGCAATCCACTACCCTAATAACCTGAGGAGGTGGAAGGAAGGGAGAGAAGGAAAAAGAAAATAGGTCAGACATAAAGTTTGGCGATTTCCACTGATTTTTAGCATAAGCATAAGATAAAGAAATACCAAGACAGATCAATAGTACTGGATATGAAAATATAGTAAATCATAAGAGTACGAAATAAACAAGATAAGCGAGGCAAGGTAAGATCAGACAAACTTCTCATTCATATACCAGAACAGAATTTCTGCACCAACTATCAAAATATCAGGACTAATTTTTAACCTAATTACTACCCAGTGATTGGCTCCCTAAAAGACATGAATAACATGTGTCGGCTATGGTATTCGTGGATATCAGTTCTGAATCCATCAACTTAAAAGACACAACCCAATCTACCGGTGTTACAACGTCTCATTTTCCCCAATTGGATCCATGTACGCTCATTACTACGCCGGAACGTGCTCGCACCCACCTCTAGAACAATCAACCATCAGTAAAGCGTGCCCTAGCCTCTACCTTGTGTGAGACTTTTTGATAACAGAAGGGTACTGATTGATACGGGTTCCAGACAAACAACATATTGACACAAGCCACCCCTAGGCTTGGTCCCCAAACTAGGATTTTAAGAGTTCCACCCAAATATTTTAACAGCAGACATGGACCTTTTAGCTTATTAATCAGACAGGTTTAACTTAACAGGTTTAAGTTCATTAATAAGCTTAATATAACCCTACGTAATATTTCTCGGTTGTAATAATATTTATTAAATGTAATTCTATATACAACCCTTCCCCCAAATCAGACAGGCACCTGCTCAGATGTTCACAGACTACAGTAACTTGTTTTAATATACATCTGATTCATATATTTTCCCATGACATGTATAATTAATATAAAATTAAGTCCAACTTATTCAGATTTACATGTTTGCATATTCTTTCTTTTTAATTACCCCACTTATATAGTCAATGGTTTAAAATTTCAATATGCCCAAGTCTCCTTTTTATTATCACTACACATTATTCCAACTTATTCCAATTTTATGCTATTCTAACTGAAAAGGCCTAGGCTCTCGTTGGCCTAGTCTCAACGCAAAAGAAAAAGAAAAAGGACTAAATAGAACCAAACTCAGATATGACAAACTGATAAAATAGGCATAGTAAGACTGTAAATGAAACAGTGACAGAAAGGGAATTAGGAAAAAAAGGTGTAACGACCCATATTTTTGACCGTTCAAATCGACAATAAACCACACATGTCGACCCAAACAAATCACAAATACAGGCGGTTATTGGGAAAAGAAGAAAAAGAAGAAAGAAGAGGAAAAACAATCGCAGAACCTCACAATGGAAGGACAATATATAATAGATAACTAACAGTTTAAAAGCAGTTGAAATACACATCGGCTATAATATACAATGGTTATCAGAGTTACACTTGTACAAATCATACAGCAATGCAGCGGAAATAAAGTGGAGCGGAACATACATGTATTATATATATATATACACCAAATACTCGTCTTCATCCTCCAAGCTGTTGAAAATCTTCGCTAACTGCAACATCTGCTGACCCGAGCGTATTGCACAAAAAGGAAACAGAACAAACACTCGGATCAGCACTAAATCATTCTCATATTAGTCAAATCAAAATACGAAATAACATCAGTGTCATGGGTGCAGTGACTCAAGAGATGTTACGGGATTTTTCCATCTCTCAAGGATCCGTTAAACTAATACATAGATAGTATAATACGCTATTATGATAGTGTCTACTCAGTAAAGTATAAATACTGAAAATAGCGTAAGCGGGATTACATTTTTACCCTTACACCGTTTATAATACCGTATTCTATATAGTACCGTAAACCCACCGTAACCAATGGCATGAGAGGGTACTCCATAGTTACGATACAAATCAAAATCGTATGGGGCTCGATAAGGATAATATGACTAGGCACTCGAGGCAATGCCCAGGGTAGGATTCTACCAATTGCACTCCCGGACCGGTGGTAACGCATAGCAGCCACTACCGCCCACCTCGGAACACACTCCAAAAGTCATAAATGGGCCCAAATCATCATCGTCATCGTCATAGTCATAGAAATAGTATCGAAGAAGTGTGTCCGATCAAAGGTGCTACCTCAATTAGTCACGGTATAGCTCCTGTTTTAGTCATTTCAATTCTGACCCGAAGGTCAGGGCTATTTCGTCATCGTTCATCTTCTTCAATTCAATAATCACCTCCAAGTCATTATACTCATTCTGGATACGTCAAAACGTTCACCGGTACGTCAAACGTTCATAGTTGTCAAAGTGGTATCGACACTGACAACGAGTATGCCTTATGTCGACTCCGGTCTCTTTAACAACCAACGCTTACATCTTTAACATCGGTTAGTTCTTTTATATTTCAAAGGTTCGCTTCCAAATCAAAATATCATATTCTGTTTCGAACCGAATTTATATTCAATTAGAATATAATTTCATATCAAAATATCACAAATTATACCAACCAATTATACTCTAAATTTAGAATATTTTTCCATCCTTATATTATAATCATACAATATTTCAAAATCGACTATATTCAAATAGAATATGTTTCATCTCAAGAATTTCAAATTATTCCGAATCGATTTTATGTTCAAAAACCATTCATATTCAATATGATATATATGTATATATATTTCCATACTTAATTTCAATCCCTTCGGAGAAACTTATTCGAGTAACATATAATTCACCTTTCAAATTTGGAATCGGTTTAAAAAAATCGATTCATATCAAAAGAGGATATGACTTTATCTCAACTCCATTTCGAACCCATGATCTAAACCCAAACATTTCCATTCAGATCGAACGTCCAACCAAAGCCCGAATTTTCACAGTCTTCAACCGCCACCAATCCAACGCCAGAACGTCCGCAATCTCGCCACGATCCCAACGCGACAAACCGCGCTCAAATCCAAGTTAAAACGCAAAAGTTATAAGCATTTTACTGATTGAATCCTGAATTATATAAAAAAAAAATTCTCACCAATACAATGCCGCCACGTCAGCAGGCACCTTTCTTCCCGCTCCCGTTTACACGCTACAACACCGTTTAAAGAGAACCCAACAACGTCAATCTTTGAGCGCCAATACCCATTGACTCCGGCCACTTCAGGATTCGAGACCACCAGCCCCGTGACCCGCACTTCGAGGCGCACCCGCCTGCACCGGAGCTAGCCCCTCCGGTCACCCCTAACTCTGCCGGCGACGTGAAATCCGAAAGGGATTTCAAACCCTAAAATGAGAAATTATGACGATCTACTCACTTCCAGGCGATGCCATGACCATCGTCGGCCTCCACTCGACATCTGCAACCAAACCCATATTCCCAAATCCTTGATTAAGTCTAGAATCGAAAAACCCCAAATCCACTTCTAGGGTTTCGCAAATCCGACTGTTTGACTGCAAATTCCTGCAACTCCTTCCACTGCATGTCGAATCTGACCATACCCGTAGCTTCCTGACGTCACCAGCTTCGATTTGACATATAATTCGATAGGGTTTTTAGAGATTTTATTCTGAGGTGAATTTTGTTTTGAAACTAAGGTTTAGAATTTATTTTCAGCCATTAACAATGAAATTTTGATGGAGAAAATCATAGGAAATAGAGAATGGGCTGATAAGAAGGAGGTGGAAATTTATTTATATGTAAAAGGAGGCCCAAATATGATAAACACCCAATTATCTTATTTCATTGGTTCCTTTCACACTTTCTCTCGTATGATCAAACGGTAAGTCGGATCGTAACTCAAATTGGAATCCTACCATAATTCATCGTTCTGAATCCAATGGCGCCAGTTTCGTCAAATTCCGAGACAGTCGCCAAAACAGTTAAATTTCATAGTAAATTAAATAAATAAAATATTCAATTATTCGATTAACTCGTTTAATTCAAATTTAAATATTTATAAATTCAAATTTAACCAAATTATAATTTAAATAAATTCTATAAATTTATTTCACACATTTTAAATCTTAATTTGATTATTTGAATTTTAAATTTGAATTTCAGTTATTATTCCCCAACTTAGAATTCTCCATTTATCCAGTTAAATTTGAATTTCCATTATAAACTAAATAACTCAAATTTATTAAATAAATAAAATATGAAATTTCAAATTGCACCAATTCTAAGTATAAACTAAATTTAAAATCTATTTATACTCCATTCAAATAATCATCATTATTAAAATCGACAAAATTTGATTTTTATCCAATATTGTTATATTTTATTTATTTAAAATTTGAAAATTAAATACACAGAAAATATGGGATGTTACATTCTCCCCCACTTAAAATCTTTTCGTCCTCGAAAAGAGAACGAAGTAAGGTATTAAACAAATCATACTTTCAAATTCATACTTTCAAATTCATACTTATAAAATAGTATTTATAAAACAAGTTATATGATTGAAAAATCTCACAGATTTTTCTAACTCCGAAATCACGGAAAATTTCGGCAGCATCTCCTTTGTACGGAGAGGTCCGGAAAAATTACAACACATATAAAAACTCCATTATACATCTCATCACACGATGAGGCATCCCAAAAATGGGGAAAACACATACATACGCAACTACACAACTAAATAACACAAATACGTACCTCCTTTAGCGTTTATTTGCGGGTTTATTTAGCTTAGCATTTAGCGCAAGCGAGCTCCGAAGCATAGCGCGACTTCCTTACACCTGCTACATACTCACATATACATGAGAATCAAACGTATATCAATACATAGCAATTTTATATAACCTACACTACATATCAAACATTTCAACTACAAAAACAACTATGTTACCAACAGGCCAGCGAACAAAAGGTGTATTATCGGCCCTTAGATGATGGAATTTGACCCTAGCCCAATAGGCAAAAATTTGTTCTAATCGTTTCAGGCTTTCCGAATTGTCCGGATTCGTCGAATTCGGATAATCCGTTCAAAAGTTATGACTATTTTAGTGAAGGCGAACCCCTCAGCCCGTAAAATGAAAAATGCAGGTCTGAGTTGTTCAACCCAGTTTTTAACCCCTTAGACTTCAGAATTTGATTCATCATATTAAGTAAAGTTTTAGTTTACATTCAGGCCTTTCCGAATTGTATTCGCACATTAAAATCCGACGTTCCGTTAGGGAGTTATGGTCAAAACAATATGGGCATACGCTTCAGATTTTTATTTCCTGCGCGCTGAACTACAACTATCACTTGGATTTCAACCTAATAAACATGAAAATTAGACAGGACCCCATTAACAAAAGTTTTAGTTCAGTTTCTAAGGTTTCCAAAAAGTCCAGAGTCGTCGAAGTCCGATCATCTCATCAAAAGTTATGGTCGTTTTAATTTCAGCTTATCGACTATTTCATATTCTTGCATAACACCGATCTATTTTACTTGAAGTTTAAATCTTTCGATCCCAAACTTAAGCCAAGTTTAGCCATCTAAAATGGTTGTCGATCCATTATGTTCAAAATATGGGTTTCCCTTTATTTCTTAAATACATTCATATTTGTTTTCTTTACAATAACCTCAATTTCGTTTTTCTTCATTATTGTTCATATTATATTAAGCTCATATGCAACTCATCCATTTCATTTGTTCATTCATTCTACTGTTTATATTTACCTCCTTGCTCGTGAAATGGAATTATATTCGATTATTTTCCCTATTCCTATATTCTTCTTATTAAGTTTCCATTTCATGTCGAGCATTACGTCCTAGTTAAGACCTTGGTTCACTTAAATCTTCTTACTAACTTGATTATCTGAAATTATTATCCCATTAACATGGGTCAATCCATCCAAATTCTCATTATTACCCTTATTACTCCAACACACTACCTGAGTGTCGTTCAATTTAGTTGACCAAAAATCAAGGGTTAAGATCAGTTATGGCTTATACAACGCTTCTATTTCTCTCGTTTTCGAAATTCGTTGTTCTTCCCTAATCCACAAATATATAAATTCTATATCGGCATATTTAATCCTTCTAGATTGATTTCATTTCGTTAAATCCATCCAATTCAGGTTAAGTTTTATTCAAAAATCTCATTTCAATATTTCTAATTCTAAAATTAGGATTCGCTTAACTATTATTTATTCTGAATAAGCCAATTTATATTTGCATCCCATTTTCCTTATTTTGGCACTTTGATTCATCCTAAACTATTTTCCCTTATTCTCATCTCATATTATATTAAGGTTTGTTTCGATAAAATATATTTTTATCTATTCAAGTATGGATTTTCCATCCCAATTCTTTCCAAATCACTTATTATGATTTTACACAAATTATCAATATTTTTAATAAATTTATAATCGATATTTTAGTCGTTTCCAATAACGGCCACCGAACTGCGGCCATAACGACCTTTTCCAAGTTTGATTTGGACATATTTCCAAATATAACCGTTAGATTTCAAATCTCTCATATTCATTTGAAAGCTATTTTCGATACGAACCCAACGGTTCCGGTTTTAGGAGAATCCGACGGTCGGAACTCCCGCTACGTCCATTCAAAGTCAATATTCGAAATTCGTGAACGGTCGCTGCGCGGCGCGTTCTATTTAAACCATATATATATATATATTCTCGGCAAATTTTCGTTCCCTTATTATCGCATTGCTTAAGCATTTCAACGACCACTGCTCTCCTCTAAAACTTAAATCCATTTCATGATTTCTAGATCTAAAATTCCAATGAACCGAGTTTCCTTAGTACATGAATCAATATTTTTAGTTGAGATGGACTTAAATACCCTGATCCCAGGTTTATAAGCTAGGTTTTAAAATAATATATATACTTGTACTATTTTATAGAAAATCACGTCATAAAATTTTTAAATCCAAATCTTAATTAACAACCATAGAAATTTCAATTCTAGTTTAATCTAAATTCAACCTTTAAATAACATATACTATTATTTTTGTATACGTTATACTATACGGAATTTAATCCAGAATCCTTTGTCAAACCCAATTATAATGGTCATTGAGTGATCTCTCTCCCACTTAGACTCTTCATAATAAACGTCGATAATGCGTGCACTCATTACCGAAGTCATTTCTGATGTCCGAGAAGGGATTACAAACTCATCTTGTTCAAAATCCTTTGAAAACCACTTCCAGCACTATTTCTTATAATACGATATTATTTCACACTTTGGCAAACAATTTCAAAAGTACCCCAGGATCAAGTTTCATTTCTATTTAAATCTCACCCAATTATACTTAAGGTATCATTTCATTTCTAAATATTTTCTAAATTCATTACCTTTTTCCTTATTAGATTTATTGTCTAATTAACCTTAACAGGTGATAAATTAATATCACCGCCTACTAAAACAGATATATATATACTTGAACCAATAATATATTTGATATATATATATTAAAAATATAATCAAAGACCGTATTATGTCGATCATTCCGTTCGATTATTTAGAAATTCCTATCGATTCTATGGCGTCCCATATATCGACCAGAACCCATAAATATTCAAAAGAACAGATCAACACAATGAAAACCAATTTATCGAAAATACAACTACACTCTCTTATATCACTCAAACCCATTCTAGGGTGTTTCTAGCCCCATCTCTAATGAGTTAATTCCCAAACAGAGCCAAGGTTATCACTAACCATCGCTCTGATACCAAAATGTAACGACCCATATTTTTGACCGTTCAAATCGACAATAAACCACACATGTTGACCCAAACAAATCACAAATACAGGCGGTTATTGGGAAAAGAAGAAAAAGAAGAAAGAAGAGGAAAAACAATCGCAGAACCTCACAACGGAAGGACAATATATAATAGATAACTAACAGTTTAAAAGCAGTTGAAATATACATTGGCTATAACATACAATGGTTATCAGAGTTACACTTGTACAAATCATACAGTAATGCAGCGGAAATAAAGTGCAGCGGAACATACATGTACTAGATATATACATACCAAATTCTCGACTTCATCCTCCAAGCTGTTGAAAATCTTCGCTAACTGCAACATCTGCTGACCCGAGCGTATTGCATAAAAAGGAAACAGAACAAACACTCGGATCAGCACTAAATCATTCTCATATTAGTCAAATCAAAATACGAAATAACATCAGTGTCATGGGTGTAGTAACTCAAGAGATGTTACGGGATTTTTCCATCTCTCAAGGATCCGTTAAACTAATACATAGATAGTATAATACGCTATTATGATAGTGTCTACTCAGTAAAGTATAAATACTGAAAATAGCGTAAGCGGGATTACATTTTCACCCTTACACCGTTTATAATACCGTATTCTATACAGTACCATAAACCCACCGTATCCGATGGCATCAGAGGGTACTCCATAGGTACGATACAAATCAAAATCGTATGGGGCTCGATAAGGATAATATGACTAGGCACTCGAGGCAATGCCCAGGGTAGGATTCTACCAATTGCACTCCCGGACCGGTGGTAACGCATAGCAGCCACTACCGCCCACCTCGGAACACACTCCAAAAATCATAAATGGGCCCAAATCATCATCGTCATCATCATAGTCATAGAAATAGTATCGAAGAAGTGTGTCCGATCAAAGGTGCTACCTCAATTAGTCACGGTATAGCTCCTGTTTTAGTCATTTCAATTCTGACCCGAAGGTCAGGGCTATTTCGTCATCGTTCATCTTCTTCAATTCAATAATCACCTCCAAGTCATTATACTCATTTTGGATACGTCAAAACGTTCACCGGTACGTCGAACGTTCATAGTTGTCAAAGTGGTATCAACACTGATAGCGAGTATGCCTTATGTCGACTCCGGTCTCTTTAACAACCAACGCTTACATCTTTAACATCGGTTGGTTCTTTTATATTTCAAAGGTTCGCTTCCATATCAAAATATCATATTCTATTTCGAACCAAATTTATATTCAATTAGAATATAATTTCATATCAAAATATCACAAATTATACCAACCAATTATACTCTAAATTTAGAATATTTTTCCATCCTTATATTATAATCATACAATATTTCAAAATCGACTATATTCAAATAGAATATGTTTCATCTCAAGAATTTCAAATTATTCCGAATCGATTTTATGTTCGAAAACCATTCATATTCGATATGATATATATATATATATATATATATATATATATATTTCCATACTTAATTTCAATCCCTTAGGACAAACTTATTCGAGTAACATATAATTCACCTTTCAAATTTGGAATCGGTTTAAAAAAATCGATTCATATCAAAAGAGGATATGACTTTATCTCAACTCCATTTCGAACCCATGATCTAAACCCAAACATTTCCATTCAGAAGAAATTTTCACTTTATAAAGTATAATTTATTAAAAGTAGATGCTTATAGAGAAAATCTTTATATAAAATAATATATGTGTAGAATATAATAATTAAAATAGAATACAATAAGTTTAAACACTATGTATAAACATAAATTTAAAAGTCAACTAAATAATTAAAATAATAGAATATAAGGAATATTTAGTTATAATAAAAATAGTTGTAGATAAAGAGTTAAATAAATAAGTTTCGAAGAAAAGGTAGTTATTTGACATCAAACTGTGTAAATATATATATAAGAAAATTCTTTCAAAAATCGATTTTTTCTTCTGAACTTCAATACTTGGATCTAAACTCCAGTCTCAATGGAGTTGCCTAGCCCAAAGGACTTGTTTCAAAACTCATTTCAACCCATCTTTCAATTTCAAGGATTTAAAACCCATACTCGTATTAAGTTAAAAACAACTCCAGGTATTCTCAATTATCTTTATACGTATATTAAATTCAATAAGAATTTATTATATTTGAGTCTACCCAATCCTTGAAAATCCCAAATCGTATAAATTTAACTTTAAACTTCAAATTCACTTTGGGAAAATTTACTTAATCATTTCAAATAACATTCAAGATTTAGGTCTTTAAAGGAAGAATAACTTTATCGAAATTGACACATTCCTTTAAATGAAATTTCCATTAATAAAATTTCAAATATTAAAATCATTTAACCAACCGATGTCCATATGAAATTTGCTATCCTATGGCCAAGTGATTTAAATTTAATTTCTCAATATTCAGGGATGGATCTATCATTTCAATCCAAACAGGGTCACAGATATCTATCATTTCAATCTGTGTTCTTAATTGATTATAAATCGATAAATCCCGGATTTATTCGATGCCCGTAACATCAAGGGTAAAATTTGGGATTCATCGTCAGTAATGAACACACGACAGCCATATATTGAAACAAATAACTTTTAAATCAATATTCATTCAGAAATCACCCAAGCATCCATCACAACCATTCAGCCAATAAATCAGTATTGATCTGTTCTACGGGGTTTCAATCATTAGAATCCCGACTAGTTATTTAATTAAATTGAAAATTTTATTATTTGCCAACTTTGCAGATTTACATACATGCATGTCAGTTTCTAAGCAAAAAAATCCTCAATCACACACAACCATCCAACCAAACTTATTTCACACTTTAATTCAATAAATATGGGAATAATTTAGTATTTCGTAAGTGAGAAAATCACTCACCTTTGGGTCTTTATTTGATCGGACGTCCAACCAAAGCCCGAATTTTCACAGTCTTCAACCGCCACCAAACCCGCGCCAGAACGTCCGCAATCTCCCCACGATCCCAACGCGATAAACCGTGCTCAAATCCGAGTTAAAACGCAAAAGTTATAAGCATTTTACTGATTGAATCCTGAATTATATAAAAATAAATAAAATAATTCTCACCAATACGATGTCGCCACGTCAGCAGGCACCTTTCTTCCCGCTCCCGTTTACACGCTACAACACCGTTTAAAGAGAACCCAACAACGTCAATCTTTGACCGCCAATACCCATTGACTCCGGCCTCTTCAGGATTCGAGACCACCAGCCCCGTGACCCGCACTTCGAGGCGCACCCGCCTGCACCGGAGCTAGCCCCTCCGGTCACCCCTAACTCTGCCGTCGGCGTGAAATCCGAAAGGGTTTTCAAACCCTAAAATGAGAAATTCTAACGATCTACTCACTTCCAGGCGATGCCATGACCATCGTCTGCCTCCACTCGATATCCGCAACCAAACCCATATTCCCAAATCCTTGATTAAGTCTAGAATCGAAAAACCCCAAATCCACTTCTAGGGTTTCGCAAATCCGGCTATTTGACTGCAAATTCCGGCAACTCCTTCCACTGCATGTCGAATCTGACCATACCCGTAGCTTCCTGACGTCACCAGCTTCGATTTGACATATAATTCGATAGGTTTTTTTTAGAGATTTTATTCTGAGGTGAATTTTGTTTTGAATCTAAGGTTTAGAATTTATTTTCTGCCATTAACGATGAAATTTTGATGGAGAAAATCATAGGAAATAGAGAATGGGCTGATAAGAAGGAGGTGGAAATTTATTTATATGTAAAAGGAGGCCTAAATATGATAAACACCCAATTATCTTATTTCATTGGTTCCTTCCACACTTTCTCTCGTATGATCAAACGGTAAGTCGGATCGTAACGCAAATTGGAATCCTATCATAATTCATCGTTCTGAATCCAATGGCGCCAGTTTCGTCGAATTCCGAGACAGTCGCCAAAACAATTAAATTTCACAGTAAATTAAATAAATAAAATATTCAATTATTCGATTAACTGGTTTAATTCAAATTTAAATATTTATAAATTCAAATTTAACCAAATTATAATTTAAATAAATTCTATAAATTTATTTCACACATTTTAAATCTTAATTTGATTATTTGAATCTTAAATTTGAATTTCAGTTATTATTCCCCAACTTAGAATTCTCCATTTATCCAGTTAAATTTGAATTTCCATTATAAACTAAATAACTCAAATTTATTAAATTAATAAAATATGAAATTTCAAATTGCACCAATTCTAAGTATAAACTAAATTTAAAATCTATTTATACTCCATTCAAATAATCATCATTATTAAAATCAACAAAATTTGATTTTTATCCAATATTATTATATTTTATTTATTTAAAATTTGAAAATTAAATACACAGAAAATATGGGATGTTACAAAAGGTGTAAAGATAAACAGATAATGACTGAATAGGTAATTGACAGTAATTAAAATAACAACATATAAAATAAACTTTTAAACGCCGGTACTTTTTAGATCTTATATATGATTGTAGATCTAAAAATAACGTGAAACTCACAGTGATGTGTAATAGATCCAGAAAAGGCCTTTGAAATAGTTGTAGAAGAAGAATTATCCTTTCAATCTATATTTTTATAGCACCTTAACCCTTTTCTTATTTTATTTCAGGACATAGCTTTATGGAGGAAGAAGCTGAAGAAATGTTTGTGTAGGAAAAATATGAGGGTTGCTAGTATATATATATATATATATATATATATATATGCGTGATAGGATAATGTAAACCATAGGATCTTAGGTTTTAAAATCAAACCGTTGAATACACATCACGCCGAGTCAGCAAAGAATATAGCACACAAACTCGACCAGGTTCAGGTGTAGGAAAGTGGCCTTCTCTCAGATGGATCGACCCACCTTCTACTTGGGTCAATAATAGTGTTAACCCATGTAGGTTTGGGTCACCCAGTGACCATTGTTTTCTTCTAAATTAATTTAATTTTATTATTTTAATTTAATTCAAACTTCTTCTGGTCATAACTTTTTCATACTTAGTCCGGTTTAAGTAAATCAAAAGTCTATCTGACTCAGAATTTCGTAACAAACGCAAAGGTAAAGTCCATTTTATTCAGTTTTGAATATTTTACTAATTAACATTTAATTTATTAACCTTCTTTATATGATTATTGTTTATTAAATTTTGGGATGTTACATTTCCTCATCTACATCAGAGGGCTTCTTCTCATCCCCATCAATTAGATCATTGAGATATAGAACATCCTCCATCTTAGGCTTCCAAATCCCTAAGTTTCTTCCGTTAAAAATAGACATATTCGAAAATGTAATAATATTTAAAATTAAAAGCAATGTTTTTCAAACCAAAATTACTTTTGCTTTGCGATGATCTGCTGTAATACCAACTATTATGCCCAAAATGGGTATGCGGTGCTTTGCGGAAGCATATACTAGGATCTTATTCACCCAAATCGCAAAGAGATGACTTTGATTGAAAACAAGACAGACTAAAAATCATAACACAAACACAAGATATTCCACCTAACCATCCTCTTTATTGATTCACCAATTTTTTTTTACACTTAATGGAAAGCTAAAACAAACAAACCACAAATTGAATCAATAACTAAATTAAGGAAGGGAAAGAAAACCTAGATGACTAATATTATTGGAGAGAAAGAACCATGAAAAACGACAACAAACCCTTGAATTAGAGATTATCTTAAGATAAAGATAATCTAATTTTAGTTACTCGATACCATATAACTTCAAACCTGGAAGCAACTTATAAAGGAGACCTAGGAAAATATCTAAATTAACCCTTTAAAATATCACAAATATATATCTGGAGAAACATCCGATTAAACAGATATATCAAGCTTAGACATCTGTTAGGAAGGACCAAATGTCTAAGCTGAGTCTTTAGACTTTCCAAACACTACACTCAGACGTATGGTCTTATCCCCTCCAATGTCTAAGTTAAAACAACTCAAAAATCGTGACTCCATATCTTCCTCTTACGAGCTCCAAATTTATGAACCATCTCCTCCATTATGATACTACTTCCACAACTGTAACGACCCGGTGGGTTTGACGCCTGAATTCCAACAATAATGCATCAAACGGTATTACTTGTCAGAACTCAAGTATTGGAAACAACAGATAGTTATTAGAAAGAAATTAGAGGGTGAGATAAGAAAGAAAGAAACAATAAAATAGAAGAAGAAGAAGAACATATCATCATCAAAGTCTCACATCGCAGCGGAAAAAAATATAATATAGAAATAAAACTTTATTGAGAGCTTTGAAATAAATACTTACATTACATCAGAGTACAACAATCTCAACTGGACAGTTATAAATATTTGTCCTCATATACAATACACAGCGGAATAAATATATATACGTTTGAACTCCTCTAGCACGTCTTCTGAACTTTGTAGTATCCAATAACCTGGACTTGAAAACCCGGGCTAACCCGAGCATTACAAACGCCGAATCAGTCTGGTGAACCAAAGTGAGAAAACTCGCTAAGTTTATATAACATCCATATTGATTTTAAAGTCAAAAATCCTTTTGAAAGAAATGGATTTTTACCTTACTATAACCTAAAACATTTTTGAAATCATATATTTCTCTGATATGATAATAGTGTTTAAATACAAGTAAATAGCAATCTAGCGGAACGCTTGCATCTCACGCTCCACATACATAGTATATAATCAAAACCGCGGGCGCTTATTGGAGATTGGATTTCCAACTATGATAAGGTATGGAACCACCTTCTGATAATGTATCTCTAGAGGGGAATACAATGGGTTCAACAAGAACGTCTTGCAATCCAGCCCACACATGACCGACCACTCATTTTTCTTGAGTGTATCGAATGTATATCACCAACGGTTAGGATCAGCAACCGTTTCCCAAAAAGGGACAGCATCGATATATTAAAGAAGGAAAAAGAATTTATCTAGATAGGTGATTATACACCCTAATGGGAGCGACCCACATAGCCATGCTGCCTGCCCGATTTTGGTTATTTCCCAACATTACCTTTTTAAGAACATCACAATCACTTTGAATGCCACATCTTCAGATCTACCAAATCACTAATTGACGATCACAAAAGTACTCTGGGTGTTTATGCTAAGAGAAGGTGTCTTCTCTGCCACCTACAAAGATACGTTTGTAAAAATCAACGTACGTGATTCTTAAGAAATACTCTGTCAGACATTCATCCATACAAGTCATCCAGGAACAGGATTAACCGAAGGTACTCTCCTACCACATCGTAGGAATCGCCCTATAAATCAGTAGCGAGTAGTCCTTGCAAATCTGTAGATTTCAACCACGATAGAACCACAGTATATCTCTGGTTATAAATTATAAATTTAGTTCATATATAGTAGACTTTGAAAACTATAGTAGTAAACCAGAGATATAAATAATCCTTCGCATTTATGAAGATCTATGGTCTTCACTGGCTCCGTCTTGATCAACATCTAATATCATCTTAATTTCGTATTTGTTGGTCGGAATGGTTTTCGAATATAATATTCGATCCCGGTCTTTCCGAACCAACAATCGTATGGGTCAGATTTGATAGTCGGTTATTTAACTATCAAATAAAACAACCATTCAGCCATAAAAATAAAATGAATTTACCGGTTCAGTACTCAGCATCACTTAGCCTTTATAATTTTAAAACAAATTATAACTTCTTAAATTTCCAATATTATCAAACACGTTATTACTTCTTATCTTATTATAAGAATATTCGCAAAACCATTTTTAAACAATTTAGAATTTATTCATATATATATATATATACACACACACCAAATATTTGAGTTAAATCAAATTCCATATAAAAACATCATTATGAAATCACTTTGATATTCATTGCTGGGAAACAAAACAAACACTTATTTCTTTTTAAATAAACCCATTCGAACTCATCCCATTAATTTCTTTATTTCATAATATCGTTATATATTTGACCAAATCTCCTTTTATTTTCTTTATATTGGAAATATCTTTTATATGTATTCTCAACTCTTTTTTTTATTTCCTTAACTTAACTTCTTATCGCTCCATACTATTCCCCTCAACCATCTCCTGCTTTGTAAATCTCATTTCAATCTCAGTCGTTTCACTTAACCTCATTATTAAGTATCGTCAACTTAAAATCCTCGTTTTTAACCTCTTGCCCTTTTATAAACCTTAATTATAAAACTCGGTTTAATATAAAACCTTTTCTATCTCAATTTCCTTTATTAATTCAAATATTAAATAAACCATTTACTTAAGCCCTCACATTAGTTCAAATCCCTTTCATAACTTTGTTATAAAAATTCGAGCTTCACCATGAAATCCGGTCATCACTCTTTTCTAATTCAATTAGATTCATTCCAAACTCGATCATTGACGTAAATGTATTTCCTTTAAGTAATAATCAGTTAGATCCTTATTAATTAAGATAATAACTTATTTCATTATTAACTACTGTATAAGTAGTTAAATTATTTATTACTAAAATAAATAAAAACATTCGCTTATTCAAAAATCTTATTAACATTTACAAATATTCGTTAAACACTTTCCTTAGATTTTATTTAACAATAAACTAATTTGATTAAATAACCAATACCAGTTAAAATGGTCGACTTATTCTATTCAAAACATGGTTATCTTTTTAAGTAGATCCAATTAGTTCTTCCTTTAGATTAATAAATAATATAATTAATTTAAATAATTTGTTAATTCAACTCTTAACCATTTGGTTAATTTCTGCATATTTACATATAAATCTTAATAGTATAAGTGATCACTTTATAAAATCATTTAATAATAACTAATAAACTTTAAATAATAAATATTTATTACCTTTTTTAATAACTTTAATTCCAGTTAATAGATTAAAAATCTATTTTTAGTTACAAAATAAATTTTATAACTTCATTACCGTCGATTCACTTGACGGTAAATCAACATTTAAAATGATTGATTTATAGGCCATATGCTGCCAATTACCCAACCAATGTCGTCCATTGGTTAATAACAAAGCAAACGTTGAATTTAGATTCAACGATCAATAAACAAATCAATCATCTACTCAGGTTGGTCAAACAATTCATATAATGTGATATGAAAATAAACAATAATTTTGAGGAATCCCACTGGATCCCTCCAACCTGTTCTTCTCTGCATCAAAATACGTTATCCCATTGCATCAAAAAAAATACGTTATCCCAAATTCAATTCAACAAACTGATATAATATTCAACCATAAATTAATAACAGTAATCCAATCATCCATATTTAATTTAATACGTTTATATTATTATAAACGTAACCAACAAGGTAAGTTATCTCGTTTAGAAATAATCGTTAACATAACGATTAGATTTTATTTAATTTAACTAGCATGTAAATCAACCAATTCAATCAATAAATAATCAGCACACCACAAACAATTATCAACCATAGCACACAAATAAAACCCGACTTATATAAAATATATAAGTGGGTAAAAACTGAGTGAGTTATACTCATTTGGATTTCCATTCGTTCGTTGTAGCAGTTCAGTTATAGTTAAATTAAATAGTGTTTAATTTAACCGTAATTAGCAGCTGTCTCCATTCCCGTCCAAAACAGTTTTGCAATGTGATGCTCATCAATATGATTCCGGAAAATCTTGTTTTGTTCAAATACGATAACCTAATAAAAGTTATTTGCATTATTAGTTAATGATTTAATTAAAATAAATTAATTCTTAATTAACCGAAACAATTCCTAATAACTATATTTTATACTAAATGTTAGCCGTATAATTTCAAGGACTTTGCTAGAGGGCCCGAATTTTTGTTAGTCAAAATATGCGGATTTCAAAACTAATGGCCAGCATTTCAGGAGGCATTCACGCAATTCAAGGGACGTGGATAATCCAAAGGCCAGATTTTTTTTCGCACAAAATGACAAAGTCTTTTTCGGGCTTAATAGCATTCTCGTAATTTCAATACCTTGCTTTTATCGCGTTTTGTTTCCATCTGTCAACGCATCAATACCCTATTTCACCACCGTTATCATACACGCTGTCTTCTGACTCTTCTCAAACAAAAGCAACCCAACTATTCTTCTCTTTCCCGTTCCCATGCTGTACGTTCAAAGTAGTACTGTTGGTACAAAATATACATATTATTATCTGAAATAATCCTTGCGTGAGTTTAACCCAATTAGGTATATTAAATGGATAATTAGGCAAGTACTGCACTTACTGTGCATCTTTCTCTTCTCTGTTTCGAACTGACTTCACCTCTCTTTAAACTTCCTTCACCACGCTAGAACTGAACCCAGATGCCATTACTTCTCCATCCATGCTACTGTTACGAGGCCTCTTCCCCACTTAATTCGCTAGTCTTCATTCAAACCGTTCACGCAACACCGCAATCCTTTGCAGTCCTATCCTTCCAATACTTACGTTCTTCGTACCGTGCTTCAACATTTCTCTTTCTTTCTTTTGCTCATGCATCCATTTAGACCATAACCAACCATCCGTTCTGTTCAGTTATTCTCTCTCATGTTCTGAAACTGGTCCAACGAGCCGAGCACCCAGGAGGGGAGAACCAGCCACAGGTTGGTTGAGGAGTGGGGGTACAACGGCAAAGATATTGCCGTTATAATATTACAACGGCAAAGTCTTTGCCGTTGTAATATTATAACGGCAAACACTTTGCCGTTATAACATTATAACGGCAAAGTGTTTGCCGTTATAATGTTACCACCCAAAACCCTCGCCGCCGCCTCCCCTCCTCAGATCCATTTCCCTTTCCTCCTTCTTCAAACCCGAAAACCCATATTCCTCCCCCATTTTTCACCCAATTTTCTCCACCAATTCACCAATCCGTCAGTTTTTAACCAAATTAACTAGCTTGTGTGAGATATTAGTTCGAAAATATGGCTAGATTACTAAAAAAATTCGCCAAAAAATTCATGCACGGCGACGATCGTGGCGCCGGCGGGAGTGGTGAAGGTGGTAGTGGCCAACAGCCAGTGCTCGGAATAGAAGACTTACTTGTAGCCGCCGAAAACATGGAGAACGAAGAAGCAGAGGTGCAACAGGGAGGCGGTCATCGGGGACGTGGCGGGCGTAGAGGCGGACGAGCAGGCAGGGCACGTAGGGGTGTTGGATCAGTTGCCGCTAGAGAGGGCCAACTCGATGGCTATGTGGATATGAACCTCAGCGCCGCGAAGCTTCCTGCGCTATCCAACTTTCGCATTCTTCCAGATGACGAAGTACACGTTAGCACGCAGTCGAGTTTGGCTGTAAGTATTTTTAATATTATTTACATAGTATTCTTTGAGTGTTATATACTGGGTAGATGGTATAACATTTTGTTGAACCGTTAACAGTCGCGGAATATACGTCCACGTGGTTCGTTAGCGACCACACTTAGATATTATCATGCACACTTGGCGGGTAAGGAGGGGGTCGCAGGACTGTTACATGCTCTTGGATTTCAATTTTTTCTAGGTAATATTATAGACCTTTTAATGAAATAAGTGGATAATTTAGTAGTCATATTTTATCTTATTGTGCGATTTGCTATTTTAGGAATAAACCATGTTATAAATGCCGATGTCCAATTGTGTGCGGCCATTGCTCTACGGTGGTACAAAACCACCCACACATTTCACTTTCCTTGTGGTGAGTTAGGACTTACACCGCTTGATTTCTCCATGCTTACTGGTATTAGCATTGGAGTAAGTGCTTATCCCCAACTGCCTTATGACGATGGTCGATGGCGTGATCGTGCACTTGTTCATGATCTACTGCCTCATTTGGATGTTTCTGCTACGTCGTATCAGGCAGAAGGCGCTATTAGAGTGAGCGCGATCCGTGCGGCTATGGACAGGATACTCGAGCACTACTCTGTTGATGACGACTTGGAGCTTGCTCGATTATTTGTGTTATACCTTATGGGTAACCTTTTCTTTAGTTCTTCGAGCAGTAGCATTCCTGTGGGGTTTTTTGCGGTTGCGGCTGAGATAGATGCCGATGGGGCGATTTTATATGATTGGGGCACACCTATCCTTGCATACCTATACAGATGTCTCGACATGCAGTGCACCATCACTGATTCTCAGGTTTCTTTATTTGGATTCTGGGAGTTGTTACAGTATTGGTACTTTGAGTACTCTAGGAACTTTCATTTTATCACCCGTATTGCTGACCCATCGACCTTTTTCCCCCGTATATGCTTTTGGACTGCGGACAACCGGGGGCCCAGAGATAATGAGTCACGCCATGTGTTTCCCGTTGCCCATAACCAGATTGAGCTGAGGATGTATAGGGATCAGATTCTATGGCATCCATTTGAGCAGAGTACATCCATCGATCTTGAGATCATACAGATTGCTAGGATGCTTGCCGGACGGAGATTTCCACTTATATCTTGTCCCGTGGCGCTAGGTGCTTATTGGTATCTTGGTGAGAGGTGCTGGAGACAGTTGTATGACTTCGATGCTATTCCGGATGATCCACACCCACATACTTATCGGTGTATGATTTACCCGACGGAGCAGCTAGATATAGCCAGGACAGCAGGCTGGTGGACGGCTGAGAGCTTTGTTATTATCGGGGAGTGTTACCTTACCTTCTGGCGTAGATTTTTCACCGGGTCCTCAGATACGATTACGCATGCAGCATCGATTGATTTAGTAGGGCCATCTGCTATACGACACGGCATACGTCCACCTGTTGTCGAGGATGTTACCCAGTCCAGTCAGAGTTTTCGTGCAGCTGATCATGTGGCGGCCGCCAGTCATTTTGGATGGACCATGGCAGTGCCTACCATTGGACCGGATCGTTACGTTGACGTGTTTCATCCTCCGGCCCATCACGATTACCCGGATCCTACATAGGTATCATATCATGATCTGTATGATATGCAGATGGGGATTAGGCATACGGGCTATATAGAGCATAGGCGTAGCCTAGATTACTATGATGGTGAGCTACGTCGTGTTGCAGAGGAGGCACGACAACAGCAGGCGCATTTAGAGGCCCAGCTTGAGGCAGAGCGCAAGAGACTTCAGGACTTGCAGATGTATTACCACCATAGGTCTAGTGCTGGGTCCAGTCAGCCTCCAGATGTTGGTGATCATGAGAGACGTCATCGGCGCCGCACACGTCCACGTACACATTCAGATGACTCGGACGAGTGAGTTACTATCACTTTTATGTACTTTCACAGTTGTCAGGTGTGTGGTCCTACTGTTGGAGTAGACATTCTGCATTTTTTCAGTACCAGTGTTATGTACCAGTGTTATGTACTTTTGTTGTATTACCACTGTTATGCATTTTTTGGTCCTACTGTTATGTACTTTTGTTGTTCTACGTATTCCTAGTTGATAGTTGTCTGTTCTTGTTGTTTGAGTAGAAGTTCTTGTATTTGTTCACTACCATGATTATGTACTTTCGATGTTTTACGTTTTCGCAGTTGTCAGTTGTATGTTCCTATTGTTTGAGTATGCGTTCTGTATTTGTTGACTACCGCTATTATGTGCTTTCGATGTATTTTGTGTACGTTTTGATTATGTTTCTGTGTAGAGACTACATTTGGTTATGTGTAGACACTGTATTTTTGTGTAGAGAATGTTTTTGTGTAGAGCCGGTATCTTCTGTTGTTCTAGTTCCTGTAAGAGTTATTTGGAATGTAATAACGTTTGAATTTGATGTTGAACAAGGTTTCCCTCTTCTCGCGTAGAAATGCAAAATTCTTAAACAGCACGCCAACATAACAAGGTTTACATATAACTCCATATTCTACGCACAAACAGCAAAGTAAATAGACAGTAAAACAACAATAAAATCACAATACCATAAGCCTACTCAGTTCCATAGCGGGTCAACCAACTGTAGCGTAGTTTATACGCTTCGTAACCAACGAACTCCTCACCATACTCGAAAAGGTAACGAGAATCATATGTTGCTTGATTTGTTTTAAATATGTTCTCGTCTTCAACAGTTTCGATAATCTTTGTGTACCGATCACAAGCGTCTGCAAAATGACGATTAGCCATTTGGATTTCAACCGATGTTCGTGTAGTGGGCCGGGAACGATGGTTGTTGTATAGCCTCGTGATCATTGCCCATCTTTCTTCATATGTTAAACCCCCTCCACTTTGCATTAGCAACTCATCTCTCTTTTCAACCTCAATATAGGATTTTACGAGGGCCAGCAAATCCTTAGACGAAAAATCTGGAGTAGGAGAATTATTACAAGCACTATTACTAGGTCGTTGATTTACTGGAGAAGGACGCGGAGCTGTAACCGCTCGATGCTGAATCGCGACGGGCACCTCTTCAACTTGTGTATCATGAACTAAACCCTTTTCGTTATCGTTCACTAAGTTTCGTTCGTACTCATCAAAAATCCTTCCCATTTCTTCATCACTTATTTTTGAATTGTCCATGTAACCTGTGCATCAGTAGAATTAGTAGAGTAACTAGAAGTACGAATTTTGTTGATAATAAACGTTACCTTTAAGAAAACAAGAAAATAAATTTTCTCCCTTTACTCTACAACGGTGCTGCTTGAAGCTGTAGAAGGTATGAGATGGATTATCAGATATGGAGTACTTATAAGGGCAATGTACGACCAACATTTACAATTCAACATACTTGAATACGGTTTACAGGGTTCTCGTGTTATTATGGTTGATTCTGTACAATGTCCGGTCACATCATTGCAATTAAGCTCTCAGTCTGTAGCCACAGGGGGTCGTCCTCGATACACTTTATCACTAAAAAGCAGATTCCCTACAGTGTTCCCTACAGTCGTACCAGTGACCGGTTACATTAGTATTTTGTTTGTTTACCTACACAAGCTTTGAAAATCGCAAAGTGTAGCTAGTGACCATTCACACCATAACTAATATTGCAGCTATATATACATTTGTTACTTAGTCACAACTTACCGCACTCAAACACCTTCGTTCTCATTCTTAGAGCACATCCTTCTATTAGAACTCACTGAAGATGTCTTCGTGGTCATCTTCTATAGACTCCGAGGAACAGGCGTACAACGAAATGAGGCTACAGGAGCTTTAAGACGAATTTCAGTTCCTAAACCAAATTAGACCGCAAACTGAACCGTCGTACGAACAGCTGAACGTTCAACCTCCATATGAAACTCAAGTCCCACCTGTTCAAGTATCATCTGAACAAGTTGTCACTCAGTCAACTCAGGAAGCAGAGTTCTTTCGTGTACCACTGCAGGAACAAATAGTTGATTCCTATCCAGTTCATTGCTACTGCGGGTACGCGGTTGAAGTTGTGGTTCAAGCAGAGGGAAACAATATAGGTCGGCGCATTCAGCGATGCCCGGCCTTTCCAAATGGTTGCAATTACACGGAATGGATAGACCAACCTTTGTGTCCTCGGGGAATAGCATATTGTAACGAACTCGAACGGGAAAATAGACGTGTTCGAAGTGATAATGAGCAATTGCGATTGAACATCAGGCGACGCCCGTAAGACTAAACGTAAAATGCATTTTAATGAAGTTACTAATTCCTACTCCATGCTTTGATTGAGCTAGTTCGCATGTACTATCGTCAGTTGTTGTGTCTGTATGAACTATTTCAATGGTGCCATCACATGAAATGTTGGCATTTACTATTAATCTCATGATATTACGTTAGATTCCCTACAGTGTCCGGTCACATCATTGCAGCACGATAAATGGTGCCATCACAAGAAATGTTGGCATGTACTATTAACCTCGTGATATTATGTTAGATTCTCTACATTGTCCAGTCACATCATTGCAGAACGAAAAATGGGTCGTCCACCAGTGCTTTAACCATTTCAATTCACGAAATGGTTACGAAAAATGGGCCGTTCCCAGGTGCCTTATTTCTGCTTGCGACATAATGAAAACAACTATAATATCATGACAACTAGTAGAACTATTGACAAACCATAATCATACAAACTTCAACAACTAGTACAACTATTGAGCAATTGAAACAACTGGAACAATGACAACTAGTAGAACAGAAGGAAATGCCAAACCATAATCATACAAACTACAACAACTGAGCACACCAGCATCAAATTCAAACACGTACACCTACCATGGTTTAGGGAAAGGACCATCTCTTGTCTTACCGGCATTAATCTTGCTCAAGCGTCTTATTTCTGCTTGTGCTTCGAGTGCATACTGACGTCCACGTTCGCAAATGGGAGGGTCAATCCACTCCTTAAAGCAACAACAATCAATGGCATCAGGATAATTCATGTGGTCGTTGAAGGCTTCACAACCGAAAAATCGACGACCGGCATTTGTTTCGGTCTCGTCAACAACAACGACCGACACTTGTCCACAATAGCAAACAGGGTTGGATCCAATCGTCCCTAGTGGCTCGGAAACCTTCCCTTCGCGTACAATTTCTTTTCCAGCTCTTTGATAAACAGAATGAGCATCGTCATTTGAATACTGTTGGTGTTGGGATAGGGGTTTCTTGCTTACACCTTTTTTTCCGCTTCGCTTGGGTGCAGAAGAAGACATTTTTTGGGTTGTACAACTTGAAGTTGAAAAGGTAGTGTGTTAGTGTGGAAGAAGGAGGAGGTAGGTTGATATATAATGGGAGGGATTGCGACCGTTTAAGTAGCCGTTGGGGCGCAACGGCTATAAAATAAAAAAGCAAATAGTTTGCCGTTATATTTTTATAACGGCAAACAATTTTCCGTTATATTTTTATAACGGCAAACTCCTTTATGCATTGGTAACTGCATCTCCTCCTACATATATCGAATGTCGTTTCACTAAAACCCTATCCATCTACTTAGAGCGTAGTCATGCCAATTTCTTATCCATCTTCTTACAATTACACGGACCTTATTTCTGGACCATCAAATCCTAATCCGTCCGCATCTAGAGAACCAACCGAGTGGTATATTGAAATAGAAGAGCGACACAATGACGAGGTGCGACAATTAGAGCTCGAAGCAGGAATGCACGAAATGGAAATAAGCAATCAGCAAGACAATCCAGCACGACAACATGACCGTAGGGCTAACCTTGTAATTCCTCGTGTAAGAGCCACGGTTGAAGAAGGCGAGGTGCAATCCGCAAATATTGTATGCTTTTGTGGTTTTGAAGCACCGCAATTAGTCGTCCGTCATGGAAAAGACGTTGGACGACGATATTATACTTGTCCAGTACGAAACAACGGATGCGAGTTCGGACAGTGGATAGATGATCGCTTTCCCCGTCGAGCAATTACGTATGCTTTGGAACTAGAGGAAGAAATAAGAAAGCTGCGAAATCAAGTTAACGACCTAAGTAATTCAAATTATCGACTCCAACGTGGATTAAATTAGGATTTAAATATTTTATGTTATGCTAATATGTACTGTATCGTTACGCATCCTATCACTTGTATCGTATCGCTTGTATCGTATCACTTGTATCGTTATTTGATGTTACTATGTTCTGCTGTTCTAGTTCCTGTATGTGTTGTTTGAAATGTATTAACGTTTCGTAACCAGCTGTAGTTGGTCGACGGACTGTAGCACATTGACTGGTCACGTCTTGCACAGTTCGCATAGTGCAGTCATCTTTTATGTGACAGTGGCGTCATGTCACTCTTTGTCGAGAGTTATTGGAATATAGTCCAGCTCTCAGTCTGTAGCCACAGGGGGTCGTCCTCGATACACTTTATCACTAAAAAGCAGATTCCCTACAGTGTTCCCTACAGTCGTACCAGTGACCGGTTACATCAGTATTTTGTTTGTTTACCTACACAAGCTTTGAAAATCACAAAGTGTAGCTAGTGACCATTCACACCATAACTAATATTGCAGCTATATATACATATGTTACTTAGTCACAACATACCGCACTCAAACACCTGCGAAAATTTATGAAATTTGCCACACTCACATATTGATTCGAAAAATTATGAAATTTGAAATCTAGCAATAACTTGACATCACGGATCCAACAAAAGTGGTTTCGTCGAAATCCGAGGTCATTTGCAAAATTTTCATTTTTAAGGGCCTGAATTCCATAGCGACTGTTAAGAATTTTCAATTGGACATATCTTTTGATTCCCGCTATGAAATCTTGATTTTTCGGATTCGTTGGAAAGATATTCTCGATTAGATCCTAATGTTTTTGGTTTCACTAAAATCCAGATTGTTTTGCACCCGGTACATTCAATTGAAGTTTGAAATCGAATTATCGAACTACCGCGCCATTTTCAATTCTATTTATAATTATATATAATTATTTATATTCTAACGACGACGTATATAATATATACGTTCGAATTATATTCAAAATAAATTTCTCGTCGATATTATTTAAAATATTCTATTTTAAATGTCCAAAATTCACATCACAACAACTGGCCGAATTGACTACTCAATGGCAGAGCCATTATTGGCAACCAATTAGTGCCAACCTTTCACATCACAACAACAGTCCGAATTGAGTACTCAATGACAGAACCATTATTGCCAACCATTTAGTGCCAACCTTTCACATCACAACAACTATCCGAATTGACTACTCAATGACAGAACCATCATGTTGGAACCATTATTGCCACCCATTATTGCCTACATGTACTCTATGTCAGAGATATTTAGTTTACCATCCCTGCTTATATATATCTCTCGTTCGGATACGCTTAGAGATAACAACGAAACTCAACTTATAAAAAAGCAAGCAATGGATCCAAATCTATACTACCATTACTACAAAAACAAGAAGAATCAAACTGATAATTCCGAACTAGAAGTGGAGCAAGAGACGGAGGAGGAGCTGGAACAGCACGCAATGGTTGCGTATTCCAATTATTTCGCTGAAGGCTCAACTAGCAACCATCGGGGTAGCATGCATGGCCGGATTGACCGACGGTATAAGAGAGACTACAAGGATGGACATGAAAGACTAATGAGGGATTACTTCATCGACAATCCAACCTTTGATATAACTTTGTTCCGCCGTCGTTACCGTATGAGTCCGGCTATTTTCTCAAAAATATATCTTAAACTTCACCAGTCAAATCCATATTTCACTTATAGACTGAACGGAGCACAAGAAATCGGCCATTCACCACACATCAAAATCACCTCGGCGTTGAGGATGTTAAGCTATGGAACATCTGGCGATCAAATGGATGAATATTTCAGAATCGCAGCATCAACAGCAATAGAGTGTCTGAAAGAATTCTGTAAAACAGTTGTTGCAGAGTTTGGGAAGGAGTATCTACGGACGCCTGGACCTAACGATATAACCAGGATACTACGCAGGGCAGAAGCCAGAGGATTTCCAGGTATGATTGGAAGTTTAGATTGCATGCATTGGGCTTGGAAAAACTGCCCAACGGGATGGAAAGGAATGTTCACCGGACATAAGAAAGTGCCATCAATGATCCTTGAAGCAGTAGCAACAGACGATTTATGGGTTTGGCATGCTTTTTTTGGAGTCCCAGGTTCATTGAATGATATAAATGTTTTAAAACAATCATATCTTTTCACAGAACTTGCTAACGGATTGTCAACAGATGTTTCATATAAACTTGGTAATATCGAACACAAAACTGGGTACTACCTAGTCGATGGAATATACCCAAAGTGGAGAACTTTGATGCAAGGGTACAAAGTTCCATCAAATGATAAAGAAAGGTATTTCACTGAAAAAGTAGCTAGCTATAGAAAGGACATCGAACGTACGTTTGGTGTTTTACAAGCCCAATTTCATATTTTACGAAATCCTACTCGTTTTCATGATGCAAGAGTGCTTTCAGAAATCATGTATGCTTGTATAATAATACATAACATGATTGTGGAGTCTGAAAGAGGCGGATATAAGAATCAAAAGTCTAATTATCCTGACATGTTTACGGGCTCAAATGCAAAACCCCATAAAGATGTAAACTCAATGGAAGAATATGTTGATATGGTTCAACACATTGAAGATCAAGCTGCACACTTCCAATTGCGTGACCAGTTGGTGGAACATTTGTGGGCGCATAAAGGAAGGAATAGTCGGAATCAGTAGTTGGTACTAGAACTATGTATCAGTGTGTAGTCGTGTACTATGTATCATTTGAACTATCTATCAGTGCGTACTTGAGTCAATAAATGTGGTTTCCAATCATATTGTAGATTGTATCATTATTTCAACTCAACCCAACATATACAGCTCGTACATAAACAACAACTACTACATTAATACTAGAAACAGGTCACAATCATATTACAACTCACCCCAACATATATAGCTAGTACATAAACACCCACCAGCACATAAATACTACAAACAGTTCACAATCATATTACAACTTAACCCAACATACATAGCTAGTCCATATACGAGCCACTAACGCTTCCGCTTCTGCTTCCTTTGTTTTTTCTATACTCTCCAATCTGCTCGGCTACTAGTTCTTGCTGTAGAGGGGTAAGCTTACTAAAATCACATGTAATCATTTTAACATAATTATTCTCTCGCGCCAAAGCTTTCTGCTCCTCCAGCTTCTTTTCTTCCATGGCTTGTTTCTCCGCATGTTCTTGTCTGCGGAGCTCTCGATCATCCCTAACTGCCTTTTGGAAATCTTCGTCGCTACGGTTTCTTTCCACCGAAAATCGAGCTCTATGCTCTTTTGTTGCCTTAGATGAACTCTCCATTGTTTCCATAAATCTAGCAAACTCTACACCTCGTTGCTCCAGCTGAATTGCCTTGGATCTGCCGACAGGTCGTCCATCACTACTTCCAAATAAAGGGTTTCTTTCTTGCGAACTCGGGCCACTTCCTGGACTAGAATCAGAGTAGTTCATCCTTCTAGCTTTGTTCTGCTGCTCAAACATGAAGTTGCTGGGGTTCTTCCACTTTGGCAACCTAGATAGAAGCTCATAACAGTCTTGGAATTTAAATGGATGACCATACTTTTGCTGGTAGGCCTTTCGTGACTCTTCAATCTGTAACACAAAGTGGATATTGTATGAGCGTATGTCATTTCTAACTAATCGATCATAGTATAGTAAGTTATTTTTCAAAGTAATCTACGCTACTTACAACGTCATAAGGTGCAGCACCGCTTTGCTGTCTGTTCTCCAAGGCTGTCAGTATTGCAAGATAGTTCTGACACGCGGCATTCATAACTCTATAACCGCCTCTAAGTGATGCCCATGTTCTATTCCTCGCTTCCAACGAATTGTAGAACTCTGCTACTCTTTCCCAAAATTTCTCACCTTTCATATTATTTCCAACAATGCTGTCTTGTGAAATGCGTATCCACGATTTAGCAAGTGAAACGTACTGCTCGGAAGTAAACTTACATTGTTTTCTTCTTCCATCCGCTGGTATATCTTCCCCTTCAGCATTATCATCCTCAATATCTTCTATTCCGTGATTCGGCTCCGATTCAACTTCGGTTTGGTGTCGTTTACTGAAAATGCTCCTTAAAGACTTCACCTTCTTCTTCTTCTTTTGGTTATATTCGGGACTGATAGGTGCAACGTATTCTTCATTCAATTCTTCAGAATTTGTAACATTTACTTCCTCATTTGCATCTTCCTCCTCCTCCTCCGTAGAAGTCCCAACATTTTCTTCGGTAGTAGGAGATACATACCCATACGAAAACTGTCTTTGCAGATTTTGCATCGCTTCGCGGTCACGAACCTCGGTCTGTTGCGGAGTTAGGTGAGGTTGTTGACTTTGCTCGGTCTGCATCATCATTGACATATACGACGAATGATCGTCGTACACGCCTACCCCGGGCCGTCGTTGGTAAAACTGTGGCGGGACGGACGATTGGATGGGAGAAAAATTAGGATGATCGAGCGGTTGGTACGGTGGACGGTATGGATAATTTGAATACGGCGAGTAGCCATATTCGTGAGATGGCTGCAACGATTGCTGTTGTTGGATTGACCGTTGCATCGCATACGATGACGAGTGCGGTTGGGACATGAGTTTCTTGTTTATGGTTTTTTTTCCGCTTCGCTTGGGTGCAGACGAAGACATTTTGTTGATGAAGAAGTTGGGAAGGTGGAGTGGTTGTGTGGAGGAGGAAGAAGAAGGAGGTAGGGTGGTTTATAGGGAGGAAGTGAACTAGCCGTTTGGTTGCAACGGCTAGTTCTTATAACGGCAAATTGTTTGCCGTTATAAGATTATAACGGCAAACACTTTGCCGTTATAATCTTATAACGGCAAAGTGTTTGCCGTTATAATCTTATAACGGCAAACAGTTTGCCGTTATAAGAACCAGCCTCTGTTGGGTGAACCAGCCACGGAGGAGCTCAAAACTAGCCACAGACCAGCCACGGGTGAGTGAACAAGCCACACCTGGTTGCTCCGTGGCTTGTTTAGTAAGTGAACAAGCCATTGTTGGTTGTGCTCTTACCCCGCTATGTTCAACCCATACTCCGCATAAAACAAAACTCCACGCAAGCTAATCTCCACTCCATACTTTGTTTACTTCTTCACGCAGGCTTCAGACAAAGCATACCCTTCACGCAAGGCATTTACCCCTAGTTTTCATGACCGGACCCAACCCTCGGTCCGACCATAAAAACCTCGAGCCATCACCTTCGACGGCCCGGAAAGTGGAATAACCGTGTTTAGTCGCGAACCACGGCTAGCCGCGGTTCGACCTTGAGAATCGCGGTTCTTAGGGTTGGAAAATTGCGGTTCTTAGGTTTGTAATCCTACAAAGATTAGTTCCATTTGGGCGAGGGAGAAGATGCGAAAGAAAAAGAGATAGAAGAAAGTCTGGGAAGGCGGAATATTGCTTTGGAGAAGGAAGAAAGAGAGACAACTGTAAATTGTAATAATTGCAAATTAAATAAAAGAGCATATGCCTGTTTTGTTATGATTAAATGCGCCACTGAGACACTGTTTTATATGAGTAGCAGTATATTTTTGTTTTTCGTGCCAAATTCCTAATATCATGTATTAATATACTAGTTTTAGTTAAAATTCATGTCCGCACGGTTCTTACGGTTTGACCGATCCGACCTTCAAAACCTCCGACCTTGAGCTATCACGGTTCGAGACACGGCACGGTCATGAAAACTGTGCATTTACCACTCCTTCCTTTTCTTTAGACATGTCTTGTTTCCTTCTCACATGCAAATCCTTCTTCCATGACTTTCTGATCCTTTTCTTTTTAGTGCCAAACTTCGAAAGCTGCCTTCTGCCATGTACTATATTCATGCCTGTTCCCCATTCTACTGTATGCTCGACATCACCCATGCAAACCACTGACTTGGCCCTTGCTTCCCTCCCTTTCGCCCATCAGCGTGCCATCAGGAGCCACCACACTCGCGCTCTGTCCTCACCACTTCAGCTGATACACCGAGCCACTTTCATTTCAGCTGTTACCTCATGCTGAACTGTCCATCTCTCCTCTGCCAGAAAACGTCAGTTAACTACCCAAAACCGCCGCTTGCTTCACATAGAATTCTGGTCATCGTGGTGAAAGAAATTCAACCACCGCGTTTGCAATACAGTGTTCGTTGAGCTCGAGGTATCCACTGTTAAATTATTTAGATTTTGGTGAAGGGATGTCGTGAAAACTGGGGAAGAAGATGAGAATGTTGCGGATTGTTCATTACAGTAGGTGGAGGAGATATCTTTGTTACTGGGAAGAGATGGAAACATATATATATATATATATATATATATATATATATATATATATATATATATATATATATATATATATATATATATATATATATATATATATATATATATGTTGATTAAAACAACGTCCCCTCCTTAGGCTTTTAGGTAGCTGAGATTGTAGGCTATACGAAATAGCAACGAAGTAATGTAATTCTCTTTTATTGAATTCTCAGTAATGAAACCGTTTGTACATATGATCTATTTATATATGTAATGTTGTAAGCTGACAATAGGCTTTAGACCAAAAAGAAGAAAATGGGTAAAGGCCCATTTATATTGTACATACGGGATATGAAGATAAACATATTCTCCATACAAACCCCCCCCCCCCCCTCACAAACCCTATTATCGTAACTAGGGTTTGAAAGCCAAAAAATGGTTGCTGCTCTAAATTGCCATGTCTTTGCTTCCGCCTTTGTCTTCTTCCATTTTCACATCATTTTTACTCTCTTTACATCTTGGTCTCCACGCCATAGTCTGCTTTCCATCTTTTGTGTTGGTGGTTGATGACTTAAAATTTCTGAAGTTGGATCTGCTCATGTCAATGAGATTTGAGGCGATTCTGATGGATCTGTGCAAAGGTTGAGATTTTAGTGTTGATTCATGACTAAAAGTTGGAGATTTGTTGGAGTTTGCTTCTAGGGTTTGAGCTTTGCATCCGCCACTTTGAAGTTGAGGGCTTTTGATTTTAGCAACGCATAGCTTGTCTCTCAGACCTTCAAATCTGGTTCTGGACAGCGGCTTGGTCAGGATATCTGCTATTTGGTAAATTGAAGGTACGTGATTCACCTGAAGCTTGTTCCTTTGTACAAGTTCTCTTACAAAATATATGTCGATTTCAAGATGCTTTGTTCTAGAATGTAACACAGGATTTGCTGTTAGGGCTATAACACTCATATTGTCACACCACACTGTTGCCTTGGTACTTGACTTGATTTTTAACTCACTTAATGGTGATTGTATCCACATTATCCCTGCTGACTTGCAACACTGCAGTATTCTGCTTCTATGCTAGATCTAGACATAGTACTTTGCTTCTTAGCACACCATGATATTGGATTCTTACCTAAATATATGCAGTAACCACTTGTGGATTTTCAGTCGTCATGATCATTTGCCCAGTCTGCATCTGAATAGGCATTAATGTCTAAATTACTGCTAGTTTTTCAGTATCAATCCGTGACAGATAGTACCTTTTAAGTACCATAAAATCCTTTTAACAACTTTCCAATGATCATTGGCTTTTGCATAAATTGACTTGCCTTGTTCACACTATAAGCTATGTCTGGTCTAGTTATAGTGACATATTGTAGGGCTCCTATTATGCTTCTGTATAATTTTTCATTGCAAGTGGGTTCACCTTTTTCCTTGCTCAAGTGTAGATTCGTTATCATAGGTGTAGGCAGGGAGTTAGTTTTTTCATGTCTGACCTTGCAAGAATTTCTGAGATGTATTTTCTTTGACTTAGCTGAAGTTCATTGTCTTTGTTTCTGCTGACTTCAATCCCTAGAAAGTATGATAGTTCACCCAAGTCTTATCAGAAAATTCACTGTTCAATTGGTTAGTGATGTTTCTGATTTCATTATTGCAATTGCCTGTGATTATGAAGTCATCTACATAAATTAGGACATAGGTCACTGTATTGGCTGAGAATTTTGTGAACAGTGAGTTATCTGATTTTGTTGAATTGTATCCAAACTTTGATAGAGTTGCCTTTAGCTGTTTGAACCAGACCCTAGGTGCCTGTTTTAGCCCATTGATAGCCTAGCTTGTCAAACTTGCACACCATGTTGTTACCTGAATTTTCTTTTAGTCTTGGTGGCAATTCCATATATACCTCTTCCTGTAAATCACCATTTAAAAAGGCATTATTAACATCAAGCTGCTTAATGGTCCAATTTTTATACAAGGCTATTGTTAAGATGATTCTAATTGTTGTTGGCTCCACAACAGGGGAGAATGTTTCACTAAAGTCAATTCCCCACTATTGTGAGTAACCTTTTGCTACAAGTCTAGCCCTGTATTTAGAAATTGTACCATCAGCATTTCTTTTTATTCTATATATCCATCTGCACCCAACGATATTTTTATTTTGGGTGTTTGAACAAGGTGCCAAGTTTGTTTCTTAGATAAAGCATCTAGTTCCTCCTGCATAGCTAGCCTCCACTTATCATTCAACTTGGCATGTTAAGTGGATGGTTCAGTGTCATCAAATTCAGTATAAAAGGTTTTTGGTTTGAATATACTACTTTTAGCTCTTTTCATCATGTGATGTTGATTTTGAGATTGAGGAACTTCCCTGTTTTCTTCAGCTTGAGTGCTTTAAGTACTGTCATTTTCTTCATTGCTCTCATCATTATGTTGTAAGTTGTTGTTACTACTGTCATTGTCTGCACTTTCATGATCTAATGCACTTCTAGAAGTAGAGTGCTGTGTAATTCTTGTAGTTTGTGTGCTTTGTGTTTGCTTAGTGTTATTATCAGTTAGTGGCACATGCATAACTTTGTCTGTTTGTTTAGGAAATTGTGGAATAGAAATTCTTGGATTGTAAATTTTTTTGTGGTTTTGCATGTGTCACTTCTGATTAGAAACACTTCCTCATTGAAAATAACATGTCTTGATATATAAATTTTTCCATTGTTGTCCAAACACTTGTAGCCTTTACAATTGCTGGCATAACCCAAAAATGTACAGGCAGTAGATCTATAGTCATGTTTATGTTTATTAAATGATCTAATGTGAGGAAAACATAGACATCCAAAAACTTTTAACTCATTATAATTTGGCTTGATTTGATTCAAAACTTCTATAGGACATTTCATGTCAAGTACCTTAGTAGGTAACCTGTTTATTAGATGAACAGCTGTAGCAAATGCATCTGACCAGAATTTCAAAGGTAACGATGCATGTGCTAATAGTGTTAACCCTGTTTCAACAATATGTCTATATTTTCTCTCAGTCACTCCATTTTGTTCAGAGGTGTGAGGACATGTTAATATGTGTGTGATACTCTTTTTGCAGAAATAGTCTTTCAAGTGTAAAAATTCCTTGCCACCATCACTTTGAATAGTTTTGACCTTATGACTTAACTGATTTTCAACATTAGCAATGAACTGCATAACTACATTATATGTATCAGATTTTGATTTCAAGAAATATATCCACACATATCTTGAATGAGCATCAATGAATGAAATGTAATACTTGTATCCATAGTCAGTGCTAATTGGTGTTGGACCCCAGAGGTCAACAACAATTAATTCTAATGGGTTCAGGTATTCAGTTTCAGAATTAGGAAATGGCAATTTGTGAATCTTTCCCATTTGACAATACGTGCACACATAATGATTTGGAATAGCAACAGAAGTGTCAATACTAGCTAGAATTTCTTTCATAATTTTTGTGCTTGGGTGGCCAAGCTTACAGTGCCACGATTCATATGTCATACGGTCATTCTCAGAATTTAGTTCAGTCCCATTACAGTAATTATTTTTGAATCATTTTTTGTGGGATTTCCAGAATCAAACTTGTATAAGCCAATTTGTTCCCTACCCTGCAATAAAATATTTCTAGTCAGCATGTCCCTAACTACACAGTGATTTGAGTAAAATTCAAATAAAACTTTGTTATCTTTAGCACACTATGACACGCTGAGTAAGTTCTTTCTTATATGTGGTGCACATAGTAAATTATTCAAATAAATTTGTTTAGCACCATTAATACTAGCATATCCAGTGTAAGAGATGACTATAGAACTGCAATTACCCATAATTAGAGACTGCTTACCTTTGTACTCATGATCGCCAAGATTCAGATTATTTAAATTGTTTGTGACATGATGAGTGGCTCCTGAATCTGGATACCATGATTCATCTTGAATGTCCTCTGCGGTAGCAAGAGTTGAGGAAGTTTCTTGATTGTTTTTAGCATTTGATTGAGTGTTGATCATAATGGCATTAGGATTGTTATTTCTGTTGTTGCTATTCCCTTGCTGATTTGTATTGTAGTTGTTATCAAACCTGAAGTAACATTTATTGGTTGTGTGACCCATTTTTTCACAAATCTGGCACTTTGGCCTGTTGTTGGAGTTCCATCTTCCATCTCCTCCTCTTCCACGGTTTGTCTGACCTCCTCTCTGGTAAGTGTTTGGATTTCTTGAATTACTTTGTTGATTTTTGTTCTTCCCTGTAGTAGTGTAGTTGATTGAGGGATCAGTCACTTGATCTTTCTTTTGCAAGAATCTACCTTCGTGTGATAAAAGCATAGAATGTACACTCTGTAATGAGGATGTAGGTTATATTGATGTTATAAATGCCACTACAGCTTCATATTCATCCTTCAGTCCTCGAACTATGTATAAAACTTGTTCTTTTTCTTTGATCCCGTTTCCAGTACATGCTAGTTGATCACATAGGTTTTTAACTTTCATCAAGTAGTCATTCATACTTAGGTTTTCCTTCTTTATATTTTGAAGTTGTTTCTTGTAGTTCAACACCCTTGGTGATGACTGACTATTGAAAGATCTTTCAAGTGTTGTCCAAATATCATGTGATGATTTAATACCAATTAGCTGTGGCATTAGTGATGCACTAACAGTAGACATTATCCATGCACTGACAAGATTGTCTTGTCTTTGATATGATGCATGTTCTTGATTAGGAATTAGGTTATTATCAGCACCTCTAGTGTACTTAGCTGGAACAGTTTGTGATCCATGAAGATAATCTTCTAATCCATAACCTTTTGCTGCTGTTTCAACTTGCAGTTTCCATAAAAGATAGTTGGGTTCATCTAGTTGGATTGAGATGATATTGCTTTACGGCATTATGATGGATTTGATAAGCTCTTCAGTGCTTTCAACGCTGGTCTGATTTGATCTTGCTGATGATCTTGGAGAATTTGGATTTGGTGGATTTGTTTCAACCATGATTCACAGAATGTGATGAGAAAAAATAGCAGTTTCAGAAATGACTGCACTAAAACAGGTAAATGTCTCTGAACTCTTTATTCTTGAATTGAAATCTTCTGCAAGATTTCTTCAGACTGGATTTAAAATGCAACCAGAATTGCTAAAATGAAGAGTTGAGAAGATTTTGATAAACGATATGTCTGATTAGCAATTTTTGGATGGTTTTTTACTTCTAATGATTGATTTCTTCAGATTGTTTTGATCGAAATTGAGTTCTTGAGACACTTTGCCGCCAAACTGTGTTGTTTGAAAACTGATGCAGCTACTAAATGTATGCGAGGCACAATTTTTGGGCTCACAGCCTCAACTCTCAAATGATGAGATGCAAATCTCAGATGAGAGGCATCCAGATGATGAGAATTTTCTGATGAATTATCTATCTTTTGATAGATTTGTAGAGAATCAATTGTTGGATCTAATCTTTATGCTGTTAGCATGCTTTTGGCTCTAATATCATATACGAAATAGCAATGAAGTAATGTATTGTAATTCTCTTTTATTGAATTATCAGCAATGAAACAGTTTGTACATATGGTCTATTTATATATGTAACGTTGTAAGCTGACAATGGGCTTTAGATCAAATATAAGGAAATGGGTAAAGGCCCATTTATATTGTACATACGGTGTATGAAGATAAACGTATTCTCCACATAGGCTTGCGATTTTCCACTTGATAAGCTGTTTAGATTTGAAAACACAGGTCGGAGAAGAGAGCAGGTTAGCATTTGTAAATTTCAAAATGTAGCATGGGAGGAAAGTAGTGTAGCATAGCATATATTTCCTTATAGGGTAGCTCGTACCCCTTTTTAGCTCAGGTGGCACTAATTTTTTTTCTTGCACAGGAAAACATTGGTCTGCGCTATATATATTATTAAGAACATAGGTTGTAGGCTAATTTTTATATTAATTCCTTAGAAGTTAAGATTTCTTTTTGTTGGCTGTTGGTACATTGATGATGCGTGATTTAAATGGATGGCAGTGTGCTTCACTTGCTATAGAAAGAAAAGGGGACTATGCCCACTTACCAGTCAAGGATTATCAAAATATATATAAACAATCACTATTAACATACAGGTTGGTTTGCGCATTCCATTTGTATTAATATGGTTAATTAATATTAATGCAACGTCATTGACCGCTTCAAAATTCGTATTGTTGTACACGAACTTCAAGCACGATAAAAATGGACATACCGCTATGTGTAACAACCCGAATTTTAATAACGTGTTAAGACAAGAATCGAGGCAGAATTAAATTTTAAAATAAGAATCAAGAGAAACGGGTTGCGCCATTGTGTTCGTCTCGGAATTCTGGTTGGAAACGAGTCCAAAATTTCGTAAATCGGAGTCCGTATGACCGAGATATGGCCTCTAGAAGTTTCACGAAAAATCAGAAAATGAAAACAGATTTTCAAATTTCGAATTTAGCCCCAAACAGACTGGGCGGGAAAATTTCCCGCCCAGCCCCAGGTCGACTGAGGAGTCGACTGGGGAGTGACCCCCCAGGACCAGGTCGACTGGGGAGTCGACCTGGGTGTCGACCTGGGGGTCGACCTCCTTGGTCGGGCCAGGTTGGCCTGGTGCACCTGCTTGCTCCTTTGGGTCTGTTCTGTTGGCCTGTGACGAGATTGGATGGTTCAGATCTAAACTAGGGTTAATCTAAGTGCATAAACTAGTCCTAACTTCTATAAAAACACCCTAAGACCTAGCCTAATTCACTACAAACCATCCTAACAACGAAGTGCTGCCCAGATGTCTCTTGATCATGGCCTCCATCTTCAACTTCAAAGGCTTAAGCATGCAAACTAGATTCAAGTCAAAGGAGCAAGCTTTCTACATCAAATCAAGGAAGTAGAGAATCATCTCAACACCGTTCTACGACAAATGCTTGCTCATAAATCTCTAGCCACACTTTGTAAGTTCTAGCTACTTTTAGATCTAAACGGTAGTTCTAATGTTGACATGGAATAAAATGAGATGAAACCTAAGTATGTTAGTCTATATGAATCTAGTCTTGCCCTTCTCTTGAACCTATGACTTTTGGGCTATTTCCTAGTGATTAAATCATGCCACTCATGTTGTGTTTGACCTAGTTTATCATGCAAGATTGAATCTTGACTTGTGGAATGTTGGCATGAACCCTTAGAACAATTTGACTTGTGGAACATTCATATGAACTTGACTTGGGGCTTATGCATGTAAAAGAACCTAAACCCCTCATGACCATTTACATGCCTAGGATGATGAACCTAGTGTTATGCTATCATACATGTTTGAGGCCAATCCCTTTATGCTATCATACATGTTTGAGGCCAATCCCTTTATGCTATCATACATGTTTGAGGCCAATATGTTGTCATATTATTCCTACTATCTTGACTCGCTTTCACTTGCGTTGGGAATACGCCTTGGGTAGTTTAGGCAAACTTGAGATGGGCTATGAAACTTAACATGAATTAAGTAATGGGACAATGGGCATAAGTGGAAAACATGGTCTTTGTCGTGGCCTAAATTTGACATGAACATGACAAGTAGGAAAACATGAAAGTGGCCAACTTGAGGTTGGGTTGAGTTTGTAGCATAAATCTACCCGGAACCGCCCAGCAAATCCAGTAGCTACAGACAATAAGACCCAATGTGAGCAGTTGGTCATATCCCGCTTAAAACCCGAGGTTAGACTAGGTTGTGGTGTAAAGCTGCCCGGACCCGCCCGGCGTAACCAGTAACCACAACAAAGTCTAATGTGGGAGGTTGGGGTGCATTAATTTACTTAATGCCACATGATAAGGTTAAGTTAGTTTGACTAATGGCACTTAACCGAAATGACATGAATGGGTAGGTTAAGTAAGACCAGACTTGATTACTTAAAGACACTTAACCATATAACACGATTAGCGGATGTGTTAGTTTAACCTAAATGGGTTGATAACACCCGACTGGGATAACGCGATGCGTGGTAGGGTTAAATAAACCCACAACAATGATACTTAACCATTATAAATACGACTAGTGGATGGGGTTAAGTTAACCTACACTTAACCAATCCGACTCGATAATTTAATGGGGTTAAGTTAACCTATACTTAACCAATCCGACTCGATAATTTAATGGGGTTAAGTTAACCTACACTTAACCAATCCGACTCGATAATTTAATGGGGTTAAGTTAACCTATACTTATCCAATCTGACTCGATAATTTAATGGGGTTAAGTTAACCTACACTTAACCAATTTTACTCGATGATTTGATGAGGTTAAGACAACCTATACTTAACCAATCTGACGTGGTAGCTTGATGAGGTTAAGATAACCTATACTTAACCAATCTGACACGGTAATTTGATAGGGTTAAGTTAACCTACACTTAACCAATCTGACACGATAATCTAGGGTTAAGTCATGAACTTCTTGATATACTTAACCAACTTGATACATGGTTTGTAGGGCTAAGTCTTGAACTTGAATACTTAGCCAATTTTGACATGATTCGTAGGCGGGGTAAGTCATGAACTCGAATGACAACACTTAACCCATTAGACAAAACCCTAGTTCAGGGGACTAAGTGGAAAATCGTAGTTAATAAGGATAACGGGAAGGGAAACTAAGTGATAAACCTTAGTTAAGGATAACTAAGTAATAATTCTTAGTCAAGAGAATTGGACCAGTTCACAAATAGATGCGTAACCTGATACGGTAGGTCATCATTTAAACAAACACACGAGGAGGAGCGAATGTTTATCTGACTTAGATAAAGGCTCCAGCGAACTGGGTGACGAAGCGGTAACTTCGGGAGACGTGAGGGTGCTCTTGGTATCCCTCTGTGAGGTTGCAGATGATCCGCCTGGGCTCACAGAGGTTAAGGTCTGCGGTAGAAGAACCAAGGGTATGCCTTGGTTGCTGTACGAGCAACCTAAAGACTGGGGTGGATTAGCGTGGAGTCGGCGATACTTAGTTTAGCCCTGTGATAGCACGTCGTCGACTATCTACCATCTTTAGTCAATCGTGTATGTATGCGGAAAGGCAGAGAACTCCCAACAGACCATATACTTGCTATCTAGTGATGGGTGAGGTTGGCCAATAGGAAAGTGGGGCATGGATGGCCGGAGTATAGTTCTCGTGCATGATTTTCTTGGATTGCTTTTCAGTAGTTGAGGGAGGGGTCACGTGGGACCATAACCACCGGTAGAAAAACATACCTTGATATCTGCATCGACAGATAACCTAAAGCTCCCGACCGAGTCCTGTATTTCTTGATTAGCCCTATCACGGGACTCAGATGGCACATTGAGATACATGTGCATCTAGACATGGAAAAACGATTCACGATACATACGTGGGAAAAAGGGCGTGGTTGACGGGTAGCGTAATCCCTAGCGGTCCTAGGTGGCTTAAACCCAAACCGAGTTACGAAAACGTTTAGTAGGTAGCGTAATCCCTAGTGGTCCTAGGTGGCATAAATCCTAGCCGAACATTCGAGAATTCATGGTAAGAAAATACAGCTAGAGCAAGGGTGACAGTCCAAACGATTTCAAGGATAATGGAACTACGTTGAAGTAGTATAGAACTACGTGAGGAAGCCCGTAGGATTTACAGCAAAGGACTAAACATATACATGGAAAGAAACATACGAGTTGGGTAAACCTACATTAGGTTGACATGGACCATTTCATGACATTGGGCAAGGGACATTTTGTAGCTAACACATGACACGGGTTGGGAAACTAGTACGGAAGGTGCAGGGCAAATATACTTGATAGAACCTTGGGGTGTTATACTCGATAGAACTGTGGGATGTTATACTCGACAGAACCTTGGGATGTTATACTCGATAGAACCTTGGGATGTTATACTTGATTCATAGTGACCGTAGTTTATCTTGATACAGTAGTTCATCCTGTTACCTTGGTTTAGCTTGTCTATCTTGTCATCATCCTTATGTTTACTTTCAGTTTATGCATGTCATGTTACCTTTACCTGTTTTTATGCTGGAAGTAGATAGGACTTACCAGTCTTTATGACTGCCCCCATTTTCTTTCGCCTCTTTGTCTTCCGTTCCCCCCCCCCAGGTTTTCAGGGAGGAAATACTGTTATTTAGCTCAGACTTCTTCTGCTTCAAGGTCATCATGTATGGCTTGGATTTTTCTTGGCTATGGCTGCTTTACCGTTTTACTTGGGGAATATTTTATGACTGTGGTTTTATGCTTCTTTAACTATTGCAAGACAGGTTTTCAATGTAATGGCTTTTAAAGACATTTTGATGTAAAATGCTTTAGACCTTATAATTTTATGAGGTAATGAAATTTGGTTTTTCTTCCGCTGTTTTATATGTTCTGTCTTGTAATATCTCTGTGCATGTTTACCTAGACAACGCCCCTCCAAAGCTAGTGCATTCTCTTGTGAGTGACCCTGGCGGAGGTGGCGTGTTACATTTGGTATCAGAGCAGAAGGTTACCAGACTGGGAAAAAGTTTTAAAACCTTCTGAAAACTATTTGAAACCCGTTTACAATGAAGCATTTTTCAAGGAAAGTTTTATTTTTAAAGGCTATTCCCCAAAGGCCACTAGCATTATCCTTTGTTTCTTTGATTGAATCTCTTTTCCTTTCTTTCCTCCACCTGTAGTCACAATGGTTTGAACTGCGACTAATCCTTTTCTAACTACGTCAGTGTTTTCGGTACGATGGAGGCAGTTCTCGAGAGACCTGTTACCGCGTTATAAGAAAGGATAGTAAGAACAAGGATAAAGGATACAAGCTTAAGGACAAGCAACTTGTTGGTATGGCTTAATCCACAAAGGAGGAAAAGGGTGAATGATAAAACCCATGACAAGAGAGAGTATCTCTAGTAGGGTAAAAAGGGAAAGATAGTCAAGTATTATGAGACGAGGACAAGATCATCGAGAGGGCAATTGTATGCTCTCACTGTTAGCGTACCTAAGAAGGATGGTAACGTTTCTGTGAAAGGTTTAGCTTTTCTTCTCTATCATCCCGTCAGGACTTTGCTTTGATCACCGCATCATTTAAGTCTGCTTCGATAGTTGAGTCTCTGCACCTTCATACTAGCATAGTAGTGGATCCCATTTTTGTCTCAAATCTTGTTGAGGAATCGGTCCATTTATTCATGACTTGTTTGGATTTGAGGACGCCTATGACTTTTGGGAATAATGCTTATGCTTTTAAGCTATGGGTTGAATTCTAGGAATGGAGTGGTTATCCAGTAAGGGTGCCATTCTCGGTTCTGAAAGGAGGGTAGTTAGGCTCTTGACTTGCCTCGGTAATACCCTCGAAGTCTCGTGTAACCTTTAGGGTTCTGTCATGATTGGTTACCTAGAATCTCTTGATGCATTTGTTGGTAATCCGTTCGAGTAGAGTTCACCACTAAGGCGGATGGTTCATTTCGCTTGTGCATGAGTTATGGAAATCACTCTAGTAAGTACACTCGGTAACATGGTTGGCATCTGTTTGTTTTCAAGAGATAAGTCCTTCTGCGTGGAATGCCGTAGAGCGAGTAAACGAGATCCATGATTCACTAGTGAATTTTGGAGAGTTTACATGAAACCATGAGTGCACGGATATGGTTGAGCCAAGTATACTAGAGGGAGAATAAGTAAAAGTGGAACGAGAGGCGACAATGAAGTGAGTTCCAGCTCATATTTGGAAATAGGAGTTAAGAGGCCACGAAATCATGAAGTTAAAGATGGTCAAAGCACAACGGAATTAAGCTCAAGGAAATGCGACTTAGAAGATTGAAGACAAGATACGCGCATCATATCTCTTTTTAAGAGTATATCCTTGATCCCTGTTTTCCTGTAGAGCTTACCCACATGCTATCTTTTATGCATATCCTCTCGGTCCTATTCTCGATCTTATTTCCGTTGCAAACTCCATAGGGGGTATGACTCATCGGTTAATAATACACGTCATGGTTTGAAGGTGTCCGTTAGGTTGACTAAACCTTTTGGGCTTTATAGGATATGGGTTGGGTATAGAAAGGGATTTCTTGTAATCCAAAAGGAGTTTATCTTGCTTATCTTCTCGGTCCTATCTTGAGGACCTTAGGTAGAACCCTGTGGATGTAAACATGTGTTTGAAAACATGTTATGATTGATATGGTTGCAAGTGGTTGCAAGTGGTTGCTCGTGGATGCGCGAATACACACTAGGCACTAGATCGGCTCAGTTACATTTCATATTTCATATGTATACGTGTTTATACTTGTTTATGGATAAATTTGAATGTGTTATCATGTGAATATTGCATATGGATGAATGGTTGTGCACACATATAGTGTTTATGTGACTAGGACTATTTGCATACATGTGGATTCATGGCACTAAACATATTTTGCATTTAGAAGATCAATCATGCCTGATCATTTGCATTAGATAAGGAACATATACACACATTTTCTACATATGTTCATATGGTATTAGAAATCTTTTAAGGACAATGGTTGCTTGTGGATGATGTCTTGAGTAGATGGACGATGGAGGGTAGGATACGTTCTTCATAACTTAGAGATTTCGGGGACGAAATCCTTAAAGGAGGGGAGAATGTAACAACCCGAATTTTAATAACGTGTTAAGACAAGAATCGAGGCAGAATTAAATTTTAAAATAAGAATCAAGAGAAATGGGTTGCGCCGTTGCGTTCGTCTCAGAATTCTGGTTGGAAACGAGTCCGAAATTTCGTAAATTGGAGTCCGTATGACCGAGATATGGCCTCTAGAAGTTTCACGAAAAATCAGAAAACGAAAACAGATTTTCAAATTTTGAATTTAGCCCCAAACAGACTGGGCGGGAAAATTTCCTGCCCAGCCCCAGGTCGACTGGGGAGTCGACCCCCCAGGACCAGGTCGACTGGGAAGTCGACCTGGGTGTCGACCTCCTTGGTCGGGCCAGGTTGGCCTGGTGTACCTGCTTGCTCCTTTGGGTCTGTTCTGTTGGCCTATGACGAGATTGGATGGTTCAGATCTAAACTAGGGTTAATCTAAGGGCCTAAACTAGTCCAAACTTCTATAAAAACACCCTAAGACCTAGCCTAATTCACTACAAACCATCCTAACAACGAAGTGCTGCCCAAATGTCTCTTGATCATGGCCTCCATCTTCAACTTCAAAGGCTTAAGCATGCAAACTAGATTCAAGTCAAAGGAGCAAGCTTTCTACATCAAATCAAGTAAGTAGAGCATCATCTCAACACCGTTCTACGACAAATGCTTGCTCATAAATCTCTAGCCACGCTTTGTAAGTTCTAGCTACTTTTAGATCTAAACGGTAGTTCTAATGTTGACATGGAATAAAATGAGATGAAACCTAAGTATGTTAGTCTATGTGAATCTAGTCTTGCCCCTCTCTTGAACCTATGACTTTTGGGCTATTTCTTAGTGATTAAATCATGCCACTCATGTTGTGTTTGACCTAGTTTATCATGCAAGATTGAATCTTGACTTGTGGAATGTTGGCATGAACCCTTAGAACAATTTGACTTGTGGAACATTCATATGAACTTGACTTGGGGCTTATGCATGTAAAAGAACTTAAACCCCTCATGACCATTTACATGCCTAGGATGATGAACCTAGTGTTATGCTATCATACATGTTTGAGGTCAATCCCTTTATGTTATCATACATGTTTGAGGCCAATCCCTTTATGCTATCATACATGTTTGAGGACAATATGTTGTCATATTATTCCTACTATGTTGACTCGCTTTCACTTGCGTTGGGAATATGCCTTGGGTAGTTTAGGCAAACTTGAGATGGGCTATGAAACTTAACATGAATTAAGTAATGGGACAATGGGAATAAGTGGAAAATGTGGACTTTGTCGTGGCCTAAATTTGACATGAACATGACAAGTAGGAAAACATGAAAGTGGCCAACTCGAGGTAGGGTTGAGTTTGTAGCATAAATCTGCCCGGAACCGCCCGGCAAATCCAGTAGCTACAGACAATAAGACCCAATGTGAGTAGTTGGTCATATCGCGCTTAAAACCCGAGGTTAGACTAGGTTGTGGTGTAAAGCTGCCCGGACCCGCCCGGCGTAACCAGTAACCACAACAAAGTCTAATGTGTGAGGTTGGGGTGCATTAATTTGCTTAATGCCACATGATAAGGTTAAGTTAGTTTGACTAATGGCACTTAACCGATATGACATGAATGGGTAGGTTAAGTAAGACCGGACTTGATTACTTAAAGACACTTAACCATATAACACGATTAGCAGATGGGTTAGTTTAACCTAAATGGGTTGATAACACCCGACTGGGATAACGCGATGCGTGGTAGGGTTAAGTAAACCCACAACAATGATACTTAACCATTATAAATACGACTAGTGGATGGGGCTAAGTTAACCTACACTTTACCAATCCGACTCGATAATTTAATGGGGTTAAGTTAACCTATACTTAACCAATCCGACTCGATAATTTAATGGGGTTAAGTTAACCTACACTTAACCAATCCGACTCGATAATTTAATGGGGTTAAGTTAACCTATACTTAACTAATCCGACTCGATAATTTAATGGGGTTAAGTTAACCTATACTTAACCAATCCGACTCGATAATTTAATGGGGTTAAGTTAACCTACACTTAACCAATTTTACTCGATGATTTGTTGAGGTTAAGACAACCCATACTTAACCAATCTGACGCGGTAGCTTGATGAGGTTAAGATAACCTATACTTAACCAATCTGACACGGTAATTTGATAGGGTTAAGTTAACCTACACTTAACCAATCTGACACGATAATCTAGGGTTAAGTCATGAACTACTTGATATACTTAACCAACTTGATACATGGTTTATAGGGCTAAGTCTTGAACTTGAATACTTAGCCAATTTTGACATGATTCGTAGGCGGGTAAGTCATGAACTCGAATGACAACACTTAACCCATTAGACAAAACCCTAGTTCAGGGGACTAAGTGGAAAATCGTAGTTAATAAGGATATCGGGAAGGGAAACTAAGTGATAAACCTTAGTTAAGGTAACTAAGTAATAATTCTTAGTCAAGAGAATTGGACCAGTTCACAAATAGATGAGTAACCTGATACGGTAGATCATCGTTTAAACAAACACACGAGGAGGAGCGAATGTTTATCTGACTTAGATAAAGGCTCCAGCGAACTGGGTGACGAAGCGGTAGCTTCGGGGGACATGAGGGTACTCTTGGTATCCCTCTGTGAGGTTGCAGATGATCCGCCTGGGCTCACAGAGGTTAAGGTATGCGGTAGAAGAACCAAGGGTATGCCTTGGTTGTTGTGCGAGCAACCTAAAGACTGGGGTGGATTAGCGTGGAGTCGGCGATACTTAGTTTAGCCCTGTGATAGCACGTCATCGACTACCTACCATCTTTAGTCAATCGTGTACGTATGCGGAAAGGAAGAGAACTCCCAACAGACCATATACTTGCTATCTAGTGATGGGTGAGGTTGGCCAATAGGAAAGTGGGGCATGGATGGCCGGAGTATAGTTCTCATGCATGATTTTCTTGGATTGTCTTTCAGTAGTTGAGGGAGGGGTCACACGGGACCATAACCACCGGTAGAAAAACAGACCTTGATATCTGCATCGGCAGATAACCTAAAGCTCCCGACCGAGTCCTGTATTTCTTGATTTGCCCTGTCACGGGACTCGGATGGCACATTGAGATACATGTGCATCTAGACATGGAAAAACGATTCACGATACATACGTGGGAAAAAGGGCGTGGTTGACGGGTAGCGTAATCCCTAGCGGTCCTAGGTGGCTTAAACCTAAACCGAGTTACGAAAACGTTTAGTAGGAAGCGTAATCCTTAGTGGTCCTAGGTGGCATAAATCCTAGCCGAACATTCGAGAATTCATGGTAAGAAAATACAACTAGATCAAGGGTGACAGTCCAAACGATTTCAAGGATAATGGAACTACGTTGAAGTAGTATAGAACTACGTGAGGAAGCCCGTAGGATTTACGGCAAAGGACTAAACATATAAATGGAAAGAAACATACGAGTTGGGTAAACCTACATTAGGTTGACATGGACCATTTCATGACATTGGGCAAGGGACATTTTGTAGCTAACACATGACACGGGTTGGGAAACTAGTACGGAAGGTGCAGGGCAAATATACTTGATAGAACCTTGGGGTGTTATACTCGATAGAACCTTGGGATGTTATACTCGATAGAACCTTGGGATGTTATACTCGATAGAACCTTGGGATGTTATACTTGATTCATAGTGACCGTAGTTTATCTTGATACAGTAGTTCATCCTGTTACCTTGGTTTAGCTTGTCTATCTTGTCATCATCCTTATGTTTACTTTCAGTTTATGCATGTCATGTTACCTTTACCTGTTTTTATGCTGGAAGTAGATAGGACTTACCAGTCTTTATGACTGACCCCGTTTTCTTTCGCCTCTTTGTCTTCCGTTTCCCCCCCCCCCCAGGTTTTCAGGGAGGAAATACTGTTATTTAGCTCAGACTTCTTCTGCTTCAAGGTCATCATGTATGGCTTGGATTTTTCTTGGCTATGGCTGCTTTACCGTTTTACTTGGGGAATATTTTATGACTGTGATTTTATGCTTCTTTAACTATTGCAAGATAGGTTTTCAATGTAATGGCTTTTAAAGACATTTTGATGTAAAATGCTTTAGACCTTATAATTTTATGAGGTAATGAAATTTGGTTTTTCTTCCGCTGTTTTATACGTTCTGTCTTGTAATATCTCTGTGCATGTTTACCTAGACAACGCCCCTCCAAAGCTAGTGCATTCTCTTGTGAGTGACCCTGGCGGAGGTGGGGTGTTACACTATGTTTCAACGTTCCGATCCTAATACAATTAATTTTGCTGAAAACCGATTCCGTTTGCACAACATTGTTATTTTAATTTATCGGTCCACCTTTATATTATATGCACTTATAAAACAACTCCGATAGGCTCCAAACTAGAAATCTAACAATAATTAGCCATACGCATTCCAATAAAATCCATTTCATTGAAAACGGAGGTCGTTATAAAAATAAACATTTTTAAGGCCCGTATAATATAAATAAAATCTAAAACAATTCAATTTAAAAGAATAAATAAATTGTTATTACCATATCTCTCTAAATAAAATATTATACAACTTCAGGATAATCCAGTATATCTTTTAAACTCAATATTTACAAATCCCGGACCAAACGATATTCAAATATATATAAAATCCTTTATATATTATTAAATAAACATTATCATTTGTTAACGAATTTCATAGCGACTATTTAAAAATTTAAATTGGACGTAACTAACAATCTATAATATGAATCTCTATTTTTCTTTTACATTAGAAAATTATAATCAAATCGATTCAAATGATTCTTGTTTCAGAGAATTCCGACTTAAAATGGATTATGTATATTCAATTAAATTTCAAATCGTAAATTACGAGCTACCACGTCGTTTCGAGTTCGTTTTATATTTATATATAATTAAACGTTTAAACTTCGTTATATAAACGAAATATATATTATAATTCTAATTAAAATTCCAAATCGATATTTAAAATAATAAAATATATTAAATATCGGACTATCGAAAATACATGACGTTTAAACAACTATCACACGTATAGTCGGCTTCAACGCACATATGATTTAACATCACAAATAACAACAACAAATTTTTCCTATAAATATTCAGAATAGGTCCTTGTAAAATATCAAACGTTTGGCTTAATTATCCAAACATTTGAGGAAAAAAGTAGTTTTTAAAATCGTTCATGCGTCTGATTGATTTGATCAAACATTTGACCAAGGCATTGAAAATTAGATCAAACCAACTATATGTCTGATCAAGGCCAAATTAAACTAATTCTTTTTCAGAACTAGATATTTGAGGTATGTATATCTGATGGCTGATCTACTTTCAGGCTTCTTTTTATGTAAATGGCTAAACGTTTGACTAAGCAGGCCAAATAATCAAGCCAAAAATGAACATTTCTTTCAAGGAACATGTTTATATGTGTAATGCTATTTAATCAGACATCTAACAATTTTTTAAATTACCTTTTATATATAAGTTAGATGATTGTGGAAAATCTAAATGGTTATATTTTAAAAGGGTATTTATTTATTGGAAGGTAATAATTTTGTTAAAGGATACTATTCTTTAGATAGCTATAACCTTTCAGAATGTTTTTTTCTAGCACGATAAATATAGATTATATTTACTTTTTATTCTTAGCACTATCTCTTTATTCTCTAGATTTTAGCACTCTTTGTGAAATCAAAAGTGTTCAAAACCGATTCCCACTTTCAAAATTTTGCAAGTTCAATTTATAATTATCAAAGGACATTATAACAATTATGTACTGAAATTTACCTTATCCATGTCGTGGAAAGCACTTTAAAATCAATAAAAATATCTTTTGAGTTAGAGTTGTGTGAAGTCTTGTTCGGCTACTCATTCAAATTGTAAACATGCTCCACTGGATGAGATAATGATTATTTGATGGTTGAATTCTTAAGGAGAGCTCAGAGGTTGGACATAAGACATGAGGTATAAACCAGTAAAAAAAACCTAATATGTCTATATTTTTATTTCACTTATTTATCTCCATATTTATCATGAATAAGAATTATTCATATCACTTAGCATCTTATAGAATTTCATTTGGTATAGGCTCTCACTAAACAATGATATTTATTAAATAACATGGATAACATCATTGTCAGGTCTGTTAAAGGTTAATTTCTCCCCATGACTACCATTATTCACTAGCTCTAATTCAGCTTACTAGTCAACCAGGATAAGGATATGTATATATAGACAAATGGGTATGAAATATAGAATGGCACGAGCTAAATATGCCACGCCTACAACTGTTCCACAAGGTTTAACACATACAAAATTTGGTGCAATTAATAAATAAAAAAGGAATATATTGCTTGTTGCTTAGACAAAAATGAATTTAATGGAGTCGTGTTTCCAGACTATGATATATACACATGCGCGCACACACATCTTGTATTATAAAGCAAAGCTTGTGGTCGACAAGTCAACCTAAACCCTATTGGTATTCAAAAAATGACCACTTTTAAAAGAAAAACTATACCGAAACCGAGGATACATCTACACTTTTCGTATCCACTTTTGCCACTTAAATCTACCCTTTTGTTCGGTTGAGAATGATAACTACTAAAAAGGGCTAATTAATCTTTCAATATGCACACGTTTCAACTAACTTCCATACTTACCACTTATACTTTCCACCCAGTTAACAATCTTCCCTAACCAATTTCTTCTTCCTTCCTTGTTCTAGTTTCACAAAAAATCTGTTACTTAACTATAAAGGTAGGAACTCATCTGTGCATAGAGCATCTCCAATGGTTAGCAATTACGGTTGAATATTAAGGGGGAGGGGGCCAGTGGTACCAGTTACGCGTAATATTACGTGTAACGTTCAGGATTCAATTCAGGATCCTGAACTGGACCCTGGCGCCCATAAAATAGGCGCTAGGCTCCTCCCCCAGATTGTCAATGTGGTCACGCTATATGCACATATTTGTATGGGAATACATTATTTTAATTTTTAATTACTTTCTGGTGGTACTTTTGGTAATAATTATGCCTAAATTTCAATTTTATATGAATGTTCTCCTTACTTCTAATAGCTAATTATCTTGTTTTATTTAGTTTTTGTTGACGTAATGTTGCATGCACTTTGGTAGACATTGTGAGTCATCAATATTTAGAAATAACATCCCACCCAACTTCTAGTAAATTTGAAAATATTGTAGCATTGTTAGTCATCAATATTTTGTATCACTACATATTACACGTGTTGTTTAAAAACTTAATTGAAACAATGATAAATTATTTACTGACAAAACTGGTTATTATGAGACATGGAATATACTCTTATTTATTCATAAACATGGAATATTACACGTGCTGCAAGGACTAGCGCCTATTTTATAGCGCTAGGTGTCTGGCGCCTATAAAATAAGCTCCAGACCACTAACATTTTCTTGTCCGTTAAGGGCATAATATTCAGCACGCTGAATATTACGCCATTAACCCACTGCAGACGCCCTTACATGGCATGTTGGTTGTTCTCCGTTCAGAAATACTTTTATTATTCAACACCTAACCGTTTTAAAATATAAAAAATTCAAAACCTTTTTCCCATATTAAGTTTTTTTTGTTGTTGCTATCTAAGTATCAGCTTGAAAACTGCATGTTGAAAATTTACAAGTAAGTGTTTGTTGATGGATCTTTTAAGGCTATTCAATTGTATAGGTTATTCTGTTAATTTTCTTGTAGGTGATATTATTTTTATTTAATTTTTTAGTACATGTTTTATAGTGATTATATTTGATATACTTTTGTAGAGAATTAAGTAAATAGAATTGGATGAAAAGGTTGTTGTAGCCTTTGAGCCCCATGATTTTAGTAATAAGATTAGTAATTATTCTTTTTAATTAAATTCTTTCTAATTTATTTTACGTATTTTGGATAATAAACACAAGACGTTGATTATTTCCATTACTTTTGAGGTTGCTTAGACAAAGTTGCAATGCTTTTAAAATAGGGTTTGGCAATTCGCACTGCATGATTTACACTTCACCCCCCGATTAAAATTTCATAATTTTATTTTCAGATTTACCCTTTAACAATTGATTATATAATTTTCCTAATCTTGACATGTTGTATAATGATTAAAAAAATATCAGTCATATACGTATATGAATGTTTGAGGCTAAATTACAAACAATAATTTAAAATTTTAAAATCAGCATTGTACATGATCATTAAAAAAAGAAAAATTAAACATAGAAGTTATAAACAATGATTAAAAAATTAAAACGATGATTAAAAATTTAAATACAGTGCAATTGGCGATGCGTATCATTATGTGTTTTGAGACCAAGACGTTAACAGTATATTAGAATTGCAAAGACCTAAATAGTAAGTAGATAAATCATCACTATAAATGGCGGTGTTCAAATAAGTCAATGCTCGGATGGAGCGTTGATCAGCCTAACGAACATTAGGGATGCACGTCGGTTTATTTTAACCAACGATGCCGTCTACAAATTTGAATTAATTCAATCAAAATTTTAAAGAGGCGAGTAGTAGAAAAAATTGCAACCTGAAAACTAGAAAAACAAAGTATTGAGAATGAAAATGCAATAAGGGCATTTTTGGATTAAATGGGGGTGGGAAGAGAAAATTAAGAGGTGCATATTTTATTTTCTAATTAACGGTGGGTGAAGATCAAATAATGGGGTGTTAATAGATTCACCCTTTAAAATATTTTGTATCATTCATACAATTCTTTCTCAACCCTTCTTCACACAAAAGCGAGTTGAGTCTGAATATTAATTGCAAAACAAATATGTATACAACATTTGCATTTTCTTGAACGCATGCATTGTTTTATATACACATGCACACATACACATATATATATGTATAATTTTCAAATATGTGTTTATATATATATATATATATTGAAAATTGGTATATTTTTGTTAACTTATGAAATAATAGTATATGCATGGAACAATAAAACAAAATACAATATACAAATAGAAACAATAGCAAAATATAGACACAAAGGCTAAAGCAAATGCTAACTAAACTAAAGTTGATACTGGGACAACTTCAATGCATGCGACCCATCCCTAGTTATAATACTCCACATCTTTGCCTCCAACGTTCTCCTGAAATATGGTTTTGCACCACAATAATAAAGTGGACGTAGGCTCGTTAACGCTGAACCACCATAAACATATGTTTTCTTGCATTTTCCACGTTTTCATTTATATTTCTTTGTTTATTTCTCTTTATAATTTTTATTCAAGCGTTTTTGCCACTTTTTGGTGTTAACACTTTGGTGCTTTCACTAAGAATTGAAGATTTCTCAATATCAAAGAATTTTTTGATCTATTTTCTGAATTTTGAAGTTCGGAGAGAAAGTGCTTCCCTTTCTACACTTCCTACAATTTAAGTGTTTTCATCAATTCCAGCGAATGTGGTGTCAACAAGTGTCGAAAAAGTTATAACTTCCTCCAGGCCTTTAACTTGCAACACGCAGCAGGAAGCAATTCAATCTACACAACTCCCTACCACAATTTCTAGTTTGGTAGTTTGGTATCGAATCAACAACAGAACCAGGTCGCCACCACCTTCGATGCTCCTAACGATCAAACCCCTACTATAGCATTCACCACCAGAGACGACTTCGTGCTGCTTCTGAACAAATTGGACAAGGAACCTTAGCATTGAATGCCCAAATACATGAGAATGCGATAGTGAGGCAAGATGTGGACAGAAGAGACTGGGCAGCTCGACCTTGTCGAACCGAGAAACACAAAAAGGGACATATCGAGCCCACTTTATTACCGAACTGAAGCACTTCTCCTTCAAGAAATCATGACACTTCCAAAGCCACTCACGCTCCCATGCTTCCACCCTCTCGTTCTGTGATTGACATGGGTAACAGAGGACAAGGAAGTACCGTCCGAACGACAGCTCAGGCAAAGGGGACTCGATGAGCTAAGAGTTTAGAAACCTAAGCATATATTGACTAATTCTGAGGCAACACGATAGCAAGGGGTATACCAATGACGATTTGGGACTAGAGCGAGTCATACACCTTTAATTGATGATATCTTGTAGCTGAGTTCATAGATGGTTTGGTTTTTCACAAATGATTCATTATTATGGTAGGAGCGACCCACGTCAGCATTTGGTAAGATATACCTGGTACATGGATGCACCCGTAGCCTCGGACGCCATTAAATGTAAGACCTTCCCTATCTACCTCGATGGGTTGCGCTTATGTGGTTTACTTGACTGCCTCCAACGGTACCTAACTTTGAGGACTTGGGAAGAAAGTTCCTGAACCAGTTCCATCTGCAAGCTGCTAATTCTAAGAATGTGATGTCCCTCTCCCAAATAACTCAAGCTCGGGGTGGGTCACTCGGAAGTTACCTCGACATTCAATACGACTGTTACAAAAGTTTTCTCGTACCACTAACTGATGGACGGTGTTGACTCAGAGACTGAGTTCAGAAAATATTTGACCGGGAAGCCTCACTAAAGCCTTGACGTGTTTATAAAAAGGCTAACATACACTTGTGCATCAAAGAATCATGGAATGATTGAAAAAGGAGAGCGGATGACACGATCAATGAGGGGGTCCAGAGCAAAATGGTGGTAAAGAAATCCGAAGATAATTCAAGGAAAGTAGAGGCGAACATTGAAAACCATAATAAACAGAATGGTAACCAACGTAGAAACGATAGCGGGGGAGGATGTAGTAAAAAGGGAGATGTGAAGAAGTAGTTTTGGTTCCAGATATTTGACAACTACACACTGCTTAGTGATACGTTGGAGAACATTCATCTTGGTACTTGTAGTACGGTGCAATATAAGATGCCACCTCCACGAGATTCGATTGAGAAGGAGATGGAGGCTGGTAAATTTTGTTCGTTTCATGAGATCTTCATCCACATGACAAATGTGTGCCGTCATCTCAAAGATATCGTTGAGAAATTTCTTAAAGAAGGAGAACTTGATGAGTACAAGATTGTTCCAAAGGACAAGGGGCCAGGGGCTTCGTCTAGCAGACAAGGTCGAGCAGCTTCTAGAGCCGTCGGCCATCCCGAAAATAAAGATAAAGGCAAGGGTGTTGTTATCAATACGATTGTCGGAGGACCACATCTGGTGGGTTTCAGTGCAAGAACCATGAAGCAGTATGTGAATGCTGCAAAACATTTGGATGTTGGCGAGTCCAACACTCCCGAAGAAGTTATTTCGTTGAAAAAAGGAGGATAATGGATGATGATATCGTCTTCCGTGACAGGGAAGCTGAGGGGGAGGAGACCCCGAGTATTGATCCCTTGGTAAATTCAACCGTTATTAGCCCTGTCACCATACGGAAAGTCCTTTTTGACTGCAGGAGTTCCATAAATGTCTTATTTAGGAGAACCCACAACCAGGTGAGGTTGGAGGCAAGAGACTTAAAGCCATTTAAAGTTGGATACGTGGCTTCAATGACACAACTAGTGAATTGGTAGGGATGGTTGAGTCACCTATAGAGTTGGGCGAGGGAGATCGTAAGAGAGTGTGGATCCTCCCATTTCTTGTGATGGATATAAACTCTCCATATAATGCCTTTTTAGGCCGATCAACTTTTGTTGTGTTTGGAGCATGCATAGCTCCTTGGTGCTTGCTCTTGAAGTTTCCAAAAGAAGGAGGAGTTGGAGTCGTATGAGGAGACCAAGTACCAGAATGAGCGTGCTACTTAGCAGAATGGAAAGAAGCCTGCATCAAAGAAAGTGAGGATCCTGAAGATGTCCCTCCTCTAGTCAAGGAGGCAGGCGCATAACAAGTAAAGAATACATCCAAGCCGGGATCGTCTAGCTGCCGGCTCGAATACATTGATCTAAGAGAAGACTAAGAGCCAGGGTATAGAAGGGTGACTCCTAATGAGACTACGGTGGAGATCTCGATCGACAACGATGACCCGACTAAGGTCTTGAAGATCGGATCCCATATATATCCCCTACAGATAAGGAAGTTGACTGATTTTCTCCATGCAACCTTGATGTGTTCGCATGGACCCATGCTGTCATGTATGGGGTATCTCCGTTGTTCATAAATTATTCACTCAATATCTACCTAAACTACGTCCCCATGAAGCAAAAGAGATGTATGATCGGTCCAGAAAGGTTGGCAACACTGATTGAAGAGGTTGAAAGGCTAAAGAACAATGGGTTTACTCGGGGTTCGATATAACACAACTGGATATCCAACCAAATTCCTGTGAAAAAGACCGATGGGAATTGGCGAACATGTATCGACTTTTCAAACTTAAAAAAGGCATAGCCTAAAGACAGCTTCCTGCTTCTTCGGATTGAGCAGCTCGTCGACTCAACGATTGAACCTGAACTTCTTTCTTTCATGGATGCTTACTTCAGATATAACCAACCATGTTCCGTACTAGGAACATACCAATTTCATAATAGATCTCGGGTTGTATTACTATGTGGTCAAGCCATTTAGACTGAAGAATGTGATATTAGCGGTTAGTCAACAATATGTTCCAAACCCAAATTAAGAGATTAATGGAGGTGTATGTGGATGACATGCTTCTGAAATCAAATCAATTGGACGACCATGTCAAAGACTTAGTAGAGATATTTGGCATTCTTCGACAATACAGGATGAAGCTAAACCCTTTGAAATGCTCTTCCGGCGTTGTGTTAGTGAAATTTTTGGGTTTCATCATCATCTCACATGGAATTGAAATTAATCCTGAGTGGACTGAAGCTATATGAGGTATCCGGGAACCTCGAAAAATCAAGGATGTGCAAATTCTAGTTGGGAAGTTGGCAGATTTGGGAACATTCGTATTCAAAGCAACCGACAAATGCATCCCCTTTTTTGACTTGATTAAACGGGGGAAGCACAATTTTGCTTGGATGCTAGATTGTGTTAAAGCATTTCAGAATTTAATGGATCATATGGAGAAGCTCCCATTCTGTTAAAGCCAGTGGATCACGAAGATTTATTTATATAATTAGCATTCTTTTTGCATGCCATCGACTCACCGCTTGTCCGAGAAGATGATTGGGTTTAGCGATCAGTATATTATGTAAGAAAGAAGTTAACGGGAGCAGAACGTAGTTGCCCAAAGATTGAGAAACTTGCTTATAGTTTACTGATAACCTCGAGGAAGCTCCATCATTACTTTCAGGGCCATCCTATCAAAATATACAACGGCCAACCGCTACGATAGGTCCTTCAGTGACCTGAGGCGTCTGGAAGGTTACTCAAGTGGAATATCGAACTCAGTCAGTTTGATATTGCATACATACCTCAACGAGCAATTCGAGGACAAGCATTGGCAGATTTCATAGCTGAATTCACTGCTCCGGAGAAAGAGGGAGATGTAGGAGTTGTCCCACCGACTACTACATGGAAAGTATTCACCGATAGAGCCCGAAATGAATGACGTTCTGGCGCCGGAGTTGTTTTACTAACTCCTAAGGCATGTTCGATCTATTATGCACTAAGGACGGAATTTCCAGCCATGAACAATGAAGCTGAGTATATAGCCTTGTTTGCCGGGTTGAAACTCACAAAGGAACAGGGAGTAAAAGCAGTTGACATTTTCTATGACTCACAAGTTGTTGTGTTTCAGGTCAGGAGGAAGTTCCAGACCAAGAGGCACTTACCTCTTTTCTTCGTTAGGTGAAGCAATTGTTAGTATGGTTCGACTGTTACAACATCTCTTATATCCCAATGGAGAAGAACCAAAAGATAGACTTGTTAGCCAAACTGACCAGTTCAGATAATCCAGAGCAAACGAAGATGGTCCCGATAGAGGTGTTGGATACTCCATGCATAGATTAGATGGAAATCGATCAAGTCCTGGATACTGAAGCCGAGAAGGATTCATGGATGACTTCTGTTAAAGACTTTCTCTTACAGGGAAACCTTTCAGAGTGTAACAACCTGAATTTCGACGGGTTGAGATTTTTTCAAAAATCCGAATCTATCGAAGCACGAGTTGGTTTGTCTGGTATCCTGCAAAAATTCAAAGATAAATATATCAGAGCTCATAATAGAAATCTCATAGCAGATGGGAATAAAATATAATAGCAGGTAAACATTTACTAATATAATGGCACCGTCTAACAGGTGTCTCTAAGCTGTAGAATCTCAACCATCTGTCTAGCTTGTAGGTTTGTTATGAGGAGGGGGTCAGAACAAAAGTTCTGGTGAGTGGACAAATTATACTTTTTGCCAATAACACTACATATATCGTCCTATCATTGGTTCATATTTATTAAGTTATTCAGGCTAGCTCACAATATACTTTCGATTTTTCTACATAAATCATACCCATCGACTCCCCAATAGACTAACCTAATAAATAATATATGTAGCTATATGCCCAATACATCGAGGAACTTCCCATAGTACCTTCCTCAAGTTGTCCCCGCTCATACTATGAAAACGTACTAGACCATTAACGCTACGCCATGGAAGCATACTAGGCTACGCTGCGAAAGAGAATAAGCCTCTATCGCTACGCCATAAGGGCGCCTTACTCCCTGAGTTTCCCCATAGAACTCAGTCGAGTGTTCTACATATTTATAAAGGACATCCTCATTAGGCCTACAATATAGATATCCAAAATATACATGACTCTTCTGGTGGCGCTCCAAGGCCCCACCTAGCCTACCCTTACTAATGAAAGACAATTCAAAGAGCTAAATGGCCGCCCTATCATCCAATCTAAACAAATAAGTGGTCCCTCATCCATTGATCCGATAGTAAAAGGTCATTGCCCGCTTGGATTAGCTCTAGTATTTCTTGCACACGCTCCAACTGACGATGACAGGTATCCGATGACCTACTATACTTTATTGGGTCACGACCCGAAGCCTCCCCTCTAGAAGCAGCTGCCGAATCATCCTAAGATCATCTCCATCAGTCTTAGGCTATCCACCAACAAAGATGCAGCCAAGGCGTACATTAGATGGAACCATACAGACCATGCCTCTATGGATACAACTTCATTAGGCCTACCAAAGAGAGATACCAAGGAGTATCCTCACGTCCCGTAGAAGTCCTACACTTCCTTCTAGTCCTATCAAATAATAAGCTGGATGTGCCCCTCTCGTGTCTCTAGAATCCCTCGATGATCATCCCTGTTGAGCACTTCATCTCAAATATGTACGGACTTATCCAAGCACATCTGATCATTATGTTATTAGACTCTATGTTTAATCTTTGGCTATGTGCTTGCTCTACTTATCGCATTGCTAATTAACTTAAACATTTAATTATTTATTTTGCATTCATTATTTGTTTATTAGCTTTAGTTGGCCACTTATTTTCCCCAATCACCCTTTATTGCCAGAGTGGACCACCTCTCATTTGTTTTTCCCTAATTAACTTTAGCTGTCGGATCGGACCGCTACTTATAATTATATTCATTACTGTTTTGGAAAAGATAATGAAAAAATAGAACATGGTCTTGAACTTGAAGATGGTTCACCAAGAAAGAAGCAACCATGTAAGCTGTCGTATATGAATAAAATGCATCTTTGTATGAACCCTAAATGAGAGATTCAGGCTTGCCCACAAAGAATAATATGGCAACCATCTCCTTCTTTTAGCCACTTTTCAAATCAATCATTTCAAATAGATAAGTTAAAAATCATAAAGAAAACATCTTTTTATTAATACCCATACAGAGATCCAATTACCGAAAGTTATACTTTGTAATTTAACATGGACTTAAAAGTGAATAAGAGCAGCTAAGGCCAGATTTCTTTATACTCTTGGATTAATTGCAAGAAAAGACCATATCGGTAGCTCCCTAAGTGTGTAAAGCAAGCTAATTAACATAAATGTAAACTAACTTAAGCCATCAATATATCCCATAATATAACCATTAATCAAACATCCATAATGGTCATGTATTTGTTTTCTTGATTAGTGGTACAGATGTCTCATGATAACCCCATGTATAAACTTAAGTCATCAATATGTCTCATAACACAGTCAATAATCATGCTCGTTAATCGTTCATATATATCTGTGGACTGAATTCTTGAATAATTAAGTAGAATAACCTATTAAAAATAAGATTCATTCTAAGTTCAAGCATGTTATGGTATATATACTATGATTATTTTGAATTATTCAAGCTGCACATGACATAAAATTTATTAAATCATAAAACATGTAATTCATTAATCCATAGCAGTGAAACCAAATAGTATTGTCTGCTAATACTAAAGTTAAATAAGTATGAGCACCTCAATGAAATTCTAGTTGTAGTATACTATTGTATCACAACAGTAATAATTATAACACTGATGACTTTAAAAATAGCAGACTGTTTTTCCAACTTGATATTTGGTGTCCAATGTATTGCAGAAAGAATGAAACTTCTGAACAGTTGTTTTTCCATTATAACTACAAAAATACACCATCTCCTTTTTGCCGACCGAAAATGAGAATTGTTCATCTAGTTACTATAGATCTTTTAGATCAAAATCAAGAGCTTAAATCAACTTTAGACTGAAAACGCCATGCTAGGTATTGCTTATGTCGCACTAAGAACTTTGATTTGTCATATTTGTGCAGAGAGAAACATGAGAATATTTGATAACAAAAAAAACATGAGATGATGCAGCGCACCATGGAAGATGCTTGTATGCGAGCTATCAGTAGTACAGTGACCAAGAATGGAACGGGAGGAAGAGCAGATCGTCTAAAAAATTGAAGCTTGAAAAAGTGGAAAATCGGTTGTACAACGATCCAACGGGGTCGTTCTCCGTGCCAATTAATTATGGGAAGAAGCCCAATGATCCAACAAGCTCATTCCCCAGCTTGAAGAGAAAAAGCAGGATTAAGGAAGCATTGTTGGATCGTGCGAGAAATGAATCGTTTTTTTTTTGGATCTCTCACTCAAGAGTTGATCAATACTGGATCGTTCGCTAATGGGTTGCTCGTTTCTTTATTGTCCACCTCTAAGTCATTCATTTTGGAAACGTTTGCTATCGAGTCGAACACTCTTGGGCCGCTACTGGCCGAAGACAATAAGAGATGTTAAAAAGACAAGATCATACAGTGGTCGCTTGTTCTAGTGTTGTGTAATGTCATAGTTAAGTCATTCGATCTATTATTTGCACCGTGTTAAAGATCGCTTATCGTAAAAGGTTGGCCGCTTCTATTGGGTCGTTCTCTTGTGTTCGGAACGTCCGTTTGGACATGGCATGTTTCAAACCCTATAAATAGGGGTGTGGCATGAGTTGTAAAGGTTGTTGAATTTTGGTTGTTAGCCTACTTTGTGACCAGGCTACCCAAAGCAAAGGATTTGAGTTTGAGCATGCCTTGATCATCAATCGCTCGGATGAAGTGGCAGAATATGGAAAAACCTGGATTTTGGCATTTTTGAAGACCGGCTATGACCGCTCCTACTTTCCCAGATTAGGTGCCACTTGTCCTACCACGACCCGACCACCATATGGGCTCTCCTACAGCTATAAATACACCTCCATAGGGCATTATCAAGGGACTTTTTGCATCTCCTTGTCCATGGCTGTCATGGCCAACACTTCTCTATGAATAACCACTATCTTCCTTAATAAAATCAATGAATTCAGAGAGAATTATTCATTAGATTCAAGTGATTGAGAGAAAATATATATTGCAATTTTAATTTATGATTGAAATGAGAAAATATGAAGTGGATGTAGGCTCGTTAACGCTGAACCACTATAAAAATCCTGTTGTCTCGCCTTTTCCTGTATTTTTCATTTTTTCTTCATATCCTATGCTCTAAATACGACAATTTGGGTGTTAGAGCCATAATTTGGTATAACATTTTGGTGCTTTCACTGAGAAATGTCTCAGCATATAAGGATTCTCCATTCTACTATTGGATCTCCTAGTCCGATCGGGAAATCCTACAAATTCACTGCTTTCCAATGACTTGCGAAGATTAGAAACAGCAGCTCCAACATGTTGCAATATTCAGTTCGGATGAAGGTTGGCAGTGGAACATTGATCTATCTTGGAAAGTGAATGGTCCATTGTATGAATTACTTGATGCACTATTTTCTTGGACCATGTTATAATGTGTTACACGTGTGGAACATGCTACATATGTTTAGATTGTGCAGGGTACATCCGTGAACCAGTTCACATTCAATAATTGTGACAGCTTATAAATGATGGATTTACAATATTAAATAAAGTATATGAGGCAGTGACCATATATTTTATTACCACGTGACATTTCTAACTGGGCATATTTCAATGAACTTAAAGCAATTGTGAATCGCATGGGTCAGTTCTTCTCTATGCAGAGTGGCATGGCATTACGGATCATTCATAAGTGTAGATAATCCATGGATTGTGCATTTCAGAAGTAAGACGTTGGCCACACTAGCCCAGTTTTGGATCGTTGAAGCTCCAAATGTCAGGTCGTGCTCAGCATGGCAGGTGACAGCATAGCCTCTTGTCGGATCGTGGAGTGGGAGCAATCAATCCCTAACCTACTCGGTTCATGAAGAAACTGCTTACGGGCTCGGCTCGTGGTTCAATCCCTGACCTGCTCGGTTCTCGGTATGCGGATCGTGAAGTGAATCACGTGACCTGATGGATCAATGTTTTGCATGGATCGTGGCATGTTAGTACATGAATAATATGGAGCGTTCAACAAAGAGGATGGACCATAAATGAGCTTCAGGATGGGTCAGTGGTATATAAACATCAACTTGACATCATGGATTGTGTATAACTTTGAATGAGGGAGCATTCTGTATGGCCCATACAAAAGAATATAACGCTACCTTCTAAGAAGTGAAAAAGGGCTACGTCGAACAAGACATGAAACATGATAGTTGCTGACTTGGCTTCTAGGGATTATACACATGTTGTACTATACATGTATATGCTATGTCATAGATCGTCTCATTCTGTGCATAAAACATAAATCAACATACAAACCGTTTGTGAATAATAGCATGGAAGGCGTGGTAGACTACAAGGATCATGGATCGTTAGCTGTATTCGTTGATCATGCTAGCTTATGTTCAGTACAATATGTACACGTCAAATGCTTAGGATGAGCACTAATTCAAACTGCTCGTTAAAGGTTTATTTGGATCGTGAGTGTGTGTTTATCAGAAATCAGGGCACACCCTAGCATGAGATATAGGGGTGGCAATTAGACCCGACCCGATGGATCCAGACACGACTCGGCGGGTCTTGGTTCCAGGCGGGTCAGGTTTTGTTGGTTCTAAACTATACATTTCAAAAATCTGGACCCGACCCGACCTGAGCTTCGGTTCGGGTCGGGTCGGGTTTAAGCTCGGGTCGGGTCGGGTTGGGTCGGGTCGGTTCGGGTCCTATTGAATAATAACACTAAAAATACATATATTTGAATGTTTTTTGGTCGGGTCTTTCGGGTCGGGTCTAAGCGGGTTGGGTTTGATCGGGTCTTAATGGTACTTTTCATCATCTAAACCCGACCCGAGAACCATCGGGTTTGGTTTAGGTTCGGTTCTTTTCGGGTCGGGTCGGTTCGGGTTTTCGGTTTTCGGTTCTAATTGTCAGCCCTAATGAGATACAACATCTAGGTCATTTTGCAACAGACAAGGACGTTCGTACCGGAACAGATCACCTACATATTGGCAAGGCCAAAAGATGGATCGTGAGCTGTAAATGGTGACATGCAGCAAAGTTTTCGGCAAGATAGGTTGGTTAGTTCACATGCATGGGTCGCCCGTGTTAAAGCATAATGCATGCGAATTTACGAGTGGACTGAGACAATGTGTATTCACGAGTGGACTGTGGCTTTTAACTATGAACCAATGCATGATTCACGAGCCAATCTAGTTGTGAATATTATACCTTATTCATGAGCGAATTTACAAACTTGAACCAATGCATGATTGCGAGCCCATTATTAAATTGGGACGATCTCGGCATTATCAGATGGATCGATGAGCTTTTGTAAAATGGCGCAAGTCACAGTACTAATGGATAGATCGCTGAAGCCATGATTGCTCAGCTCGTAAAGACATATCCCACAGGTTCGTGGAGACATACCCAACCCGATTCCAAAGAGTGATAAAATTGCAGTGCAGACTCGACCTGGAACAAATGCTGTGGCTCGATCCAAGAACCCTGATTTAACCAAGAACTGGAGGATAACGGAGAACCACGAACCAGAAAAATGGTGGCGAACAAGGGTCACGACCCGACCCGAAAAATTGATAGTTTTTAGAAAAAATACAATTTTCATATCATTTCAGAAAAGGCTTCATCTTCCAGAATCGAAAAAATCGTGCGGGACTATGGGGCCCAGGACCCCCATCGGCGCTGCGTTCGGACCCGCTGACGGCTCGCCTTCGGCTCGAAGTACGTTTCTGAAATTGACAACACTTATCAACCGAGATTAAGTAAATAGTCTGAGGATATCGATAGCAAATCGGCAACGACTGAAATCCTTCCTAGAGCCATGACATCTATTTACCGATGTTATTCAATATGAGGAGCTACTGAAAAGATTCGACATGCTGGCTATGAAAGTATACAAGACAATTAGTATCTCTTGGCAACCTCCTCTTCTACGAATCCGATGGTGTACATATATCACCAATGCAACCGTTGTTGTTCCCAAACGAGTAGTGATTGCCTGGTCTATGTGACTCAAACATGTCCAATCAGCGGAATACCGAGTGACGGTATATGAAGTAGTCTGGGCGCTATTTCGAAGGTAGTTCATATGATCCTAGCGATCATGATTCTCAATGATGGGATATCAGAAAGCAACCAAGGATCCTAGCACTATGAAATTATACCTCACTTGAATGACATGGTGAAAGACATATGTCTTGTGGTTCGCTCCCTGAATAGCATAGCTAACTTTGTAATGCCTATCTGCTATCAACCGTATTGATAACGATTGATTTCTATTGGGTAAATGTTACATCAACACACTTTGGTACCCAGAGTCAGGTATAAGTTGAGCCACCACAGGCCACGATTGGACCTATGGATCCTTGCCCGGATGATAACAACTTAATTGTGCATCAGCCACCATATGACTTTGGTTAAGAGATGATAGCTCAAAATCAAAGAAAATATGAATCAATCATTAGCTCTCTACATCATACTTCAGTTGTGATAGAATGTATGAACATTACTTGAAGCCTTACAAGTAATGCCATCGCATTTAAGCTTATCTGATCAAGATCTTGACCGACCCGCTCTAGCAGAATCCAAAGGACGGTCAATTCACTATGTCCTATGATTGAAATTTTCCACTACTAACGACGATCCCGAATACAAGGCCCTGATTATTAGGTTGAAACTCGCTAAGGAGTTGGAAGTAGTGGCGTTGAACACCTTTTATGACTCTTAGATTTTTGTTCGCTTGATCTTAAGTGAATCCCAAATGAAGGAACCACGACTCGCTACTTCCCTAGAACGGGTAGAGGAGCTGTTGGATGGATGAGAACATTACAACATGTCTCGTATTCTGCATACTGAGAATCAGAAGGCAGATAATCTGGCCAAGTTAGAAAGTTCTGACAATCTAAGAGAGATGGAGATGATCCCCATCAAGATACCACAAAGTCTGACAATTGATTGCATGGAACTTGATCCGGTGTTGAAGACCGAACCCGAAAAAGAATCATGGACAACCCCATGAAGTTCTTCATGCAGCACGGAATGCATCCAGCAAGGAGAAGTGAAAGGCATTCCATCGTTCGTTATGCATCAAGAATTCATCGCCCTGAATGATTTGTCGAAATCAAGAATCGATTTCCGGCTAGATGGGAATGGAACTTCTGATGAACGACATTTTGGTGTTAGAAAGTAAAAATTCACACTTCCACTCCCTTCATCGATTATATGCCAAGCAAACTCATGCCCTAGACGGTGGGGGCAACTGAAGATTTGAGCATGGATTGCTCGAGATTACATCATCTAATTCAAAGCCGATACATCATAGGTTTTCATGACCAACTGCACCAGCTTTGCTCGAAGGTTGACGAGTTATGTAACAACCCGTATTTTCAATAACCTGTAATAACATAAATCGAGGCAGAATTTAATTCTAAAATGGGAATCAAGGGAAACGGGCTATGCCATTGCGTTCGTCTCGGAAAAATACGCGAAATAGAGTCCGAGTTTTCGAAAATCGGAGTCCGTATGACCAAGATATGGCCTCGCGAAGTTTCACGAAAAATTCCCAAATTAAAGTATACTTAATTAAGTGAAATGGGTTGTGTAGATATATATATATATATATATATATTGATATATATATATATATATAATTGAAAATTTAATAAATAAATATGCAAAAATGCTCAAAACAGCGAATTGGGAGAGGGGAATAACCGAACCGGCCGATTTTTGAAGTCGACCCGAGCCCGCTGGGTCGACTAGGGGTTAATCCAGGGTGTTTGGCTGTCAACCCGTGGGCCGATTCGCTCAAGTGCAGATTTTGCATTTGAATGGTTCTCATGGTCCATCTTTAATCTAAAGGCCCTAGATGGTTCCTACACTTGACTTCTTCCCCAAGACATGCTTTGATGGCTTGGATTGAATCTAGGGTTAATCCTATGGCCTAAAACACTTGCCTAATCTATAAATAAGACCCTAACCTACCCTAATTCATTCATAATTAAACCTAGTAACTAAACTATGGCAAAATACTAGCTCTCATGGCCTCCACTAATTTTATGAAGAGGGTTGCATACTAATCACTCTCTAATCAACTTCTAATCCCTTCTTAGCATCTTAATCTTCTTCATTTGGTGTTCAAAGTTGCTAGTTGTGAGTTTCTATCACTTTGATGATCTTTTGGTAAACTAATTAGATGAGATGTGATGAGATTTATGGTTTTGTATGTGGGTTAATGAGCTTTGAATCATATGATATGATGTTAGCATTAATCTTATGTTTATGCATGTTGAGTATGTAAGCTTATGCAAGTTTAATATGATGTATGTTATGTTTGCATGATGCTAAATATGCAAGTTGTGGGCTATGTAATCATATGCATGTTATGCAAGTTCATGGTAATATGCTATGCAAGTTACATGTATGTAAATATGCAAGTTACATGTTTGTTAATATGCAAGTTACATGTATGTAAATATGCAAGTTACATGTTTGTTAATATGCAAGTTACATGTTTGTTAATATGCAAGTTACATGTATGTAAATATGCAAGTTACATGTTTCTTTATATGCAAGTTACATGTTTGTTAATATGCAAGTTACATGTATGTAAATATGCAAGTTACATGTTTATTAATATGCAAGTTCATGATGACACATTATGCAAGTCTATAAGCTAATATGCAAGTTTGTTATGCAAAATGAATATGTAAGTTATGTGACATATTATATGCAAGTTATGTGACATGTTATGCAAGTTCATATGCAAGTTATGTGTTTGTTAATATGCAAGATGGCACCTTTGAAACATGTTCATTCATATGCAAGTTGACACCTTTTATATGTGTTATATCATGAACGAAATTACGTGGGAACGATGGGGTAATTAAATGCATAAGTTAATAAGATTGTGTGAAATTAATATAATTATGCATAACACAAAATAAATAAACATAGTATGGGAATTTGCCTATTTGGTTAGGTGTACCCATACTATGTGTTGGGAATTTACCTATTGAGTTAGGTCTACCCCATGGGAATTTACCTATTAAGTTAGGTCTACCCATGTTAAGAAAACTTGATTAATTAGGGATAATTAATATAAAATTATGAGGGTGATTAATTAGGTGTAATTAATTGACTAAGACACGAGGTTGGACTCAGTTGTAGCGTAAAACTGCCCGGACCCAACCGGCTTAACCAGTTGCTACAAATGTTAGCCCAATGTGAGAGGTCTTAGGCACAAACTAAATACGTAATTAATGTAAAGACACGAGGTTAGACTCTGTTATGACATAAGGCTGCCCGGACCCAACCGGCTTAACCAGCGGTCATAAAAGACAGTCTAATGTGAGAGGTCTTTACAAAGGTTACGTTCTTAATTAATTAATTAAGAAACACTTAACCACATTAGCATGTAGAGGGACATGAGGGGTTAAGTGGGTGCCTCGGGTGGCATGAGAAAATCTAGTGGTTGCCTTGGGTGGCAATAGAAAATACGATTAGAATACTTAACCAAAATGGAACATGTAATTAAAACATGATTAAAGGGTTAAGTGGGATATACTAGAAAAAGGGACAAGCTTAGGTGGGTAGCTTGTGGAGGCCCATTTCAACCAGTAACCCATACGTATCTTTGTGGGCTCGACCCATGTCGAGGACGGGACACGCATACTGGGCTTGACTGTAAGAGGCAAACGGGTTAGCGGTGGCAACGCAAGTCCAACGGGCTTCATATGCGTGAGTGGGCCCGGGCTGGTAGGTAAGCCGTTGTTGCATCGAGTAGATATAAGCCGTGCACCTTTAGTTTCATCAGGTTGCCACATTGGGGAATGATACATCCCACGGTGGGGCCAGCACGGGTATCTACGTTAGGGAGCCGATCGAATGGGAAGTAGTGTGTACACCTAGTGGATTGTAGGGCCCCGTGGCGCCTACTTGGTCACCTAGGGGTACGCAAGTACTAATTAGTAAATTTTATAAGTCCTTGGGTGGGATCAACCTTTAAGTTAGGAACGACTGGTGTGGTGCAGTTTAGTAATTTACCTTAGGGAGGGTAGATGCGTCTTTATCCTTTATCTTCGTTTAGTTGACTGCTTAGGGTAGCCATTCATCCCTATATGTTACCGTATATCAGTTTATGTCTTCTCTGGTTACTTTAACGATTGTATTGTTAAAGTTATAGGACTCGCTCAGACTTATGTCTGACCCCGTTGTTTTTATCTTTTTCCCAACCCTCAGGTCCTACGGTGGATCCTAGCAGTAGTGGAGCTTGATCGGATTGCTGTTCCAGTCTTTAGGAGCTTGGATAGATGTAAAGCTCCAGTTATCCAGTTATCTTTTCTTTTGTTTGGCTATTGTATGAGAGTGGGATTATGTACTTCTTTATTTTGATGGATATTGTACTTGACCTTTATTGTGGTTTTATGATGTAACCAGACATGTTTTACTTCCGCTGTTATGAGATGATGTTTTAAAATTTCAAGTACTATTTATATCTGTCTTGTTGTAATTTTTCTGTTCTATATTCACTAAAATACTCCACCGATGCTATGGCATTCCCTTAGTGAGTGATCATAGCGGGAGTGGGGTGTTACACGTGGTATCAGAGCTTAAGGTTACCAGAACAGATAAAATTTTTGAGAAAAACTATTTTCTAAGAGTATTTTCGAAGAAAGTATTTTCAAAAGCATGTCTTCTAAGAGAAAAAGTTTTTGAAAAAGAAAAGCATAATCCCCAATAGCCATATCTTTATCTTTCGGAATCTCCTTTTTGAATCCTTCCTCTTTCGTTTCAGCATGGCTGAAGATCTTAACATCCCGGAGGGTTTAGTTATACCACTATGGTATAGGAGGTTGCAAGAGGCTAGGGCCGCGGCTGCGGGTCCGGCCAATGCTACTACACCAGAGACAACCGCTCCTCCTCCTCAGCCTAGAGTGGATAATTTTGCTAAGGTTTGCAAGGAGTTCAAGGCTATAGGAGGAAAACCTTTTCTTGGTTCAGAGACTTTCGTAGAGGCTAGAGATTGGCTTAAGGAAGTGGAAGAGTTGCTAGATATCTTTGAAGTGGAAGAGGGAAAGAAAGTCAAGTTGGCGGCTTGGTTAATGAAGGGAGAGGCCTCATTCTGGTGGGAGGTCACTAATGGAGAACGCCCTGTTGACTCTTGGGCAGATTTTAAGCAAAGGTTTGGGGCTAAGTTTCTCTCAAGGGCGGAAGAGAATCTGTTTATGGAGAAGTTCTTGAATTTGAAGCAAGGGAATCTCACGGTGAAAGAATATGTCAACAAATTCAATCAATTAGCAAGGTTTGGCATAGAGTTGGTGAATACACCGGAGAAGAAGGCTTTGAGGTTCGTTAGAGGCTTGAACGAACCATTGCAAGGAATAGCTATGACTCACATTCCTATGGGGGCCACTTTTGAGAAGCTTGTCTACATGGCACTTATGCATGAGGATGATAAGAATTCTAAGGCACCAGAGAAAAAGGGGGATCAGAAGAAACCGCAACAACAACAACAAGGCAAGGGCGGAAAAGGCAATGGTGACAAAAAGAAGACGAAGAAGAAGTGCTTCAATTGTGGAACACCAGGACACCTCAGTAAGGATTGTCGCAAAAAGAAGAAGACCGGTTGCTTTCATTGTGGTGAAGCAGGGCATCTTGTGAAAAACTGCCCAAAGAAGGGGCAGAAGACGGGGTCTACCTCAGGAGGGCAGGTGCAAGCTCTTATAGCACCACCTCAGTCAGGGGGGCAAGTTCAGGTTCTCTCAGTTCCACCGATTCAGCAGAGAGGTAGAACTATTTCCGTTGAAAGTCTGGTTTTTCTGTTTGATCATCCAGTTCGTACTTTGTTTGACTCTGGCGCATCGCATTCTTTTATCTCATCATCGTTAGTTGAGTCACTGCACTTAGACACCAGTCTAGTTGATGATCCCTTGGTTGTCTCAAACCCAATTGGGGGCTCCATATATCTGTCTATGATATGTTTGGGTTTGAAGATTTCTATACTTAGCGTTGAGTTTAGATGTGATGCTTTTGTATTGGGCTTCACGGGCTATGGGTTGATCTTGGGCATGGACTGGTTATCCAGTAATGGTGCCGTTCTTGATTGCGAAAGGAGAGTTGTCAGGCTCATGACCCGCTTGGGTAACACTCTCGAGATCTCTTGCAATCCCATGGAATCTGTTTTGCTAAGTTATCTTGAATCGCTCGATGCTTCGGTCGAGAGTTTGCATTCTGTCAGAGTAGTCCGGGAATATCCGGATGTGTTTGAAGAAGTAAAGGGTTTGCCTCCGAAGCGGGAGATAGATTTCCGAATTTATTTGGTGGATAATGCCAAACCAGTGTCTTTGCCAGTGCGCCACATGGCTCCTCGGGAGAGAAGGGAACTTCATAAGCAAGTAGGGGAGTTGCTTGAGAAGGGGTTTATAAGGCGAAGTATATCGGAGTGGGGAGCTCCAGTAGTGTTTGCCACGAAGGCGGATGGGTCCCTCAGACTTTGTGTGGATTATAGGGAACTTAATAAGCTCACAAAGAAGAATAGACACCCATTACCGAGGATAGATGATCTCTTTGATCAGTTGGTTGGCGCCTCAGTGTTTTCGCAAATGGATTTAGCTACAGGGTTTCATCAGTTGAGAGTGGCGGAGGACAGTATAGAGAAGACTGCTTTCCGGACTCCGGATGGTTTTTATGAGTGGCTAGTGATGCCATTTGGGTTGACAAACGCCCCTGCATACTTTGTGGATCTCATGAGTAGAGTGTTCAGAGAGTATCTGAATAAGTTTGTAGTAGTTTTTGTGGATGACATCTTGGTCTTTTCCAAGAGTGAAGAAGAGCATGCCTTACATCTCAGAGAAGTGTTGGAGACTCTTCGAGCGCATAGTCTTAAAGCTAAATTCTCTAAATGCCATTTTTGGAGAAGAGAAGTGCGATTCTTAGGGCATGTGGTCTCTAAGGAAGGGATAGCTGTGGATCCCGCAAAGATAGTATCTATCCAGGATTGGAAAGTTCCTAGAAATGCTACCGAGGTAAGAAGTTTCTTGGGGTTGGCAGGATATTATAGGAAGTTCATCAAAGACTTCGCGAAGATATCAGCCCCATTAACCCGCTTGACGAAAAAGAATCTGGTTTTCTCGTGGGATGTAGATTGTGATGATGCTTTCCGACGGTTAAAGAGAGCTTTGACCACCGCTCCAGTTTTAGTGCTCCCGGATGGGAGTAAGCCGTTTGTTGTTTATACCGATGCTTGTGGAACAGGATTAGGCGCAGTCTTGATGCAGGAGGGAAGGGTAATAGCCTATGGAGGGAGACAATTGAGAGTGCATGAGAAGAATTACCCTACCCATGATCTAGAGTTGGCCGCGATTGTTTTCGCACTTAAGTCTTGGCGCCATTATCTTCTTGGTGAGAGATTCGAGTTGTTCACTGACCATAAATCATTGAAGTACTTATTCTCTCAGAAAGATTTAAACTTAAGACAGCAAAGGTGGATGGAGTTCTTAGCATCCTATGATTTCGAGATAGCATATACCCCTGGCAAGGGTAACGTGGTGGCTGACGCCTTGAGTAGAAAAAGGCTATCTTTAAGTCCATTGTTCGTAGAACGGCGAAGCTTGGAGTTTCTTTCTTTGTTCGACTTCAGACCTTCTGTTGATTTTGTACCTGGTTTGTTGGCATCCTTGGAGGTTAGACCTACTCTTTTGAGACGGATTGGCGAGGCTCAGCGAGACGACCCACAGTTGGTTGTGTTGGTAGAGAAGCTTATAAGAGGGGAGTCGTCCAGCCATTTGGGTAGATACACCATAGATGATAAGGGATGGTTGCATAGAGACGGTAGACTTTGTGTACCGCAAGATGAGGGTTTGAAGAAGGCTATTTTGGATGATGCACATCGTTCAAGAATGACTATTCATCCCGGTGGAGACAAAATGTACCAAGACATGAAGAGAGTTTTCTTCTGGGCCGGTATGAAGAAAGATGTAGCCGAGTATGTGGCTAGATGTTTAGTGTGCCAACAAGTTAAAGCGGAGCAAAGGAAACCCGGTGGGTTGCTACACCCATTGGAAGTTCCACAGTGGAAGTGGGATAGTGTCTCGATGGATTTCATCGACGGGTTACCGAGATCGAGGAAGGGCAATACGGGAATTTGGGTTGTGGTAGACAGACTTACCAAGAGTGCCCATTTTATACCCGTAAAGAGTAAGAGGACCGCTCCATGGCTTGCTTCAGTCTATGTTAGAGAGATTGTTAGATTGCATGGCGTACCATCCAGCATTGTGAGTGATCGAGATCCTATTTTCACTAGTGAGTTTTGGAGAAGTTTGCAAGAGGCGGTAGGGACTCAGTTGTGTTTGAGCACCGCATATCATCCTCAGACGGACGGTCAGACTGAGAGGGTGAACCGTATCTTAGAAGATCTTTTGAGGCTTTGTATCTTGGATTTTGGAGGTACATGGGAAGAACATCTTCCTTTGGTGGAGTTCGCATATAATAACAGCTTTCAGTCCAGTATTGGTATGGCTCCTTTCGAAGCTCTTTATGGAAGGCCTTGTCGATCTCCTACATGTTGGTGGGAATCTACGAATAAGATCTTGCTTGGGCCGGATATGGTTAGAGAGACTTCAGAGAAGATTGATTTAATTCGAAGAAGGATGAAAGCAGCGCAAGATAGACAGAAATCTTATGCGGATCGGAGAAGGACGGAACTTGAGTTTGAGGTTGGGGATATGGTTTTTGTCAAAGTATCTCCATTGAGAAATGTGGTTCGCTTTGGGTCCGTTGGGAAGTTAGCACCGAGATTTGTTGGGCCATTTCCTATTAAGGAAAGGATTGGACGGATGGCATATAGGGTGGAGTTGCCCGACAGACTTAGTGGTGTTCATGATGTATTCCATGTATCACATTTGAGGAAGTGCTTACATGAGACCGCAGAGGTGGTAGAGCCGAGTTTGCTTAGAGATGTAGAGGTAGAGCGTGACGCGACGATTCGACGAGCTCCTACTCGCATCCTTGGGTCAGAAACTAGGAAGTTGAGGAACAGAGAAGTCCAGCTAGTTAAAGTGCAATGGGGAGATGACGAAAGCAATGCTACTTGGGAGACGGAAGCGAAGATGCGTTCTTTGTATCCATTTCTTTTTGAGAGTATGTCTTTTAACTTCTCCTTTATTGCTTGTCTAGTACTTATCTTATCTTTAGTATATCCTCTCGCTAATACCTATGACCTTTAGATAGGGTAAAACCTATGGTTGAAACATGTGTTTGAAACATGTTATGGTTGATGGATGCATATGGATGCAATTGTTTGCTAGTGGTTGCTCGTGGATGCATATACACACACATTAGGCACTAGATCGGCTCAGTCACTTCATGTTGCATATTGCATAAATGGATGTGGTAGTTAGATTGATGGATGTATCATGGCTGTGTTATCATATGGATGATGCATTTTTGTGTATGGTTGTGCACGCATGTAGAAATTTGTATGTGTCAATAGGGTTTCGCATACATATTGGATGCATGGCACTATCATGGTTTGCATTAAGGAGGTTTACTGTATCAGTAACCGCCTGATTTTCGCATTAGGTAAGTACATATACACACACTTTTGCATATATCCATCCAGCATTTAGAATCTTGTAAGGACAATGATTGCTCGTGGATGATGCTTTGAGTAGATGGATGATTGGATGGTAGGATACGTTCTTCCTAACTTGAAGATTTCGGGGACGAAATCCTTTAAGGAGGGGAGAATGTAACAACCCGTATTTTCAATAACCTGTAATAACATAAATCGAGGTAGAATTTAATTCTAAAATGGGAATCAAGGGAAACGGGCTATGCCATTGCGTTCGTCTCGGAAAAATACGCGAAATAGAGTCCGAGTTTTCGAAAATCGGAGTCCGTATGACCAAGATATGGCCTCGCGAAGTTTCACGAAAAATTCCCAAATTAAAGTATACTTAATTAAGTGAAATGGGTTGTGTAGATATATATATATATATATATATATTGATATATATATATATATAATTGAAAATTTAATAAATAAATATGCAAAAATGCTCAAAACAGCGAATTGGGAGAGGGGAATAACCGAACCGGCCGATTTTTGAAGTCGACCCGAGCCCGCTGGGTCGACTAGGGGTTAATCCAGGGTGTTTGGCTGTCAACCCGTGGGCCGATTCGCTCAAGTGCAGATTTTGCATTTGAATGGTTCTCATGGTCCATCTTTAATCTAAAGGCCCTAGATGGTTCCTACACTTGACTTCTTCCCCAAGACATGCTTTGATGGCTTGGATTGAATCTAGGGTTAATCCTATGGCCTAAAACACTTGCCTAATCTATAAATAAGACCCTAACCTACCCTAATTCATTCATAATTAAACCTAGTAACTAAACTATGGCAAAATACTAGCTCTCATGGCCTCCACTAATTTTATGAAGAGGGTTGCATACTAATCACTCTCTAATCAACTTCTAATCCCTTCTTAGCATCTTAATCTTCTTCATTTGGTGTTCAAAGTTGCTAGTTGTGAGTTTCTATCACTTTGATGATCTTTTGGTAAACTAATTAGATGAGATGTGATGAGATTTATGGTTTTGTATGTGGGTTAATGAGCTTTGAATCATATGATATGATGTTAGCATTAATCTTATGTTTATGCATGTTGAGTATGTAAGCTTATGCAAGTTTAATATGATGTATGTTATGTTTGCATGATGCTAAATATGCAAGTTGTGGGCTATGTAATCATATGCATGTTATGCAAGTTCATGGTAATATGCTATGCAAGTTACATGTATGTAAATATGCAAGTTACATGTTTGTTAATATGCAAGTTACATGTATGTAAATATGCAAGTTACATGTTTGTTAATATGCAAGTTACATGTTTGTTAATATGCAAGTTACATGTATGTAAATATGCAAGTTACATGTTTCTTTATATGCAAGTTACATGTTTGTTAATATGCAAGTTACATGTATGTAAATATGCAAGTTACATGTTTATTAATATGCAAGTTCATGATGACACATTATGCAAGTCTATAAGCTAATATGCAAGTTTGTTATGCAAAATGAATATGTAAGTTATGTGACATATTATATGCAAGTTATGTGACATGTTATGCAAGTTCATATGCAAGTTATGTGTTTGTTAATATGCAAGATGGCACCTTTGAAACATGTTCATTCATATGCAAGTTGACACCTTTTATATGTGTTATATCATGAACGAAATTACGTGGGAACGATGGGGTAATTAAATGCATAAGTTAATAAGATTGTGTGAAATTAATATAATTATGCATAACACAAAATAAATAAACATAGTATGGGAATTTGCCTATTTGGTTAGGTGTACCCATACTATGTGTTGGGAATTTACCTATTGAGTTAGGTCTACCCCATGGGAATTTACCTATTAAGTTAGGTCTACCCATGTTAAGAAAACTTGATTAATTAGGGATAATTAATATAAAATTATGAGGGTGATTAATTAGGTGTAATTAATTGACTAAGACACGAGGTTGGACTCAGTTGTAGCGTAAAACTGCCCGGACCCAACCGGCTTAACCAGTTGCTACAAATGTTAGCCCAATGTGAGAGGTCTTAGGCACAAACTAAATACGTAATTAATGTAAAGACACGAGGTTAGACTCTGTTATGACATAAGGCTGCCCGGACCCAACCGGCTTAACCAGCGGTCATAAAAGACAGTCTAATGTGAGAGGTCTTTACAAAGGTTACGTTCTTAATTAATTAATTAAGAAACACTTAACCACATTAGCATGTAGAGGGACATGAGGGGTTAAGTGGGTGCCTCGGGTGGCATGAGAAAATCTAGTGGTTGCCTTGGGTGGCAATAGAAAATACGATTAGAATACTTAACCAAAATGGAACATGTAATTAAAACATGATTAAAGGGTTAAGTGGGATATACTAGAAAAAGGGACAAGCTTAGGTGGGTAGCTTGTGGAGGCCCATTTCAACCAGTAACCCATACGTATCTTTGTGGGCTCGACCCATGTCGAGGACGGGACACGCATACTGGGCTTGACTGTAAGAGGCAAACGGGTTAGCGGTGGCAACGCAAGTCCAACGGGCTTCATATGCGTGAGTGGGCCCGGGCTGGTAGGTAAGCCGTTGTTGCATCGAGTAGATATAAGCCGTGCACCTTTAGTTTCATCAGGTTGCCACATTGGGGAATGATACATCCCACGGTGGGGCCAGCACGGGTATCTACGTTAGGGAGCCGATCGAATGGGAAGTAGTGTGTACACCTAGTGGATTGTAGGGCCCCGTGGCGCCTACTTGGTCACCTAGGGGTACGCAAGTACTAATTAGTAAATTTTATAAGTCCTTGGGTGGGATCAACCTTTAAGTTAGGAACGACTGGTGTGGTGCAGTTTAGTAATTTACCTTAGGGAGGGTAGATGCGTCTTTATCCTTTATCTTCGTTTAGTTGACTGCTTAGGGTAGCCATTCATCCCTATATGTTACCGTATATCAGTTTATGTCTTCTCTGGTTACTTTAACGATTGTATTGTTAAAGTTATAGGACTCGCTCAGACTTATGTCTGACCCCGTTGTTTTTATCTTTTTCCCAACCCTCAGGTCCTACGGTGGATCCTAGCAGTAGTGGAGCTTGATCGGATTGCTGTTCCAGTCTTTAGGAGCTTGGATAGATGTAAAGCTCCAGTTATCCAGTTATCTTTTCTTTTGTTTGGCTATTGTATGAGAGTGGGATTATGTACTTCTTTATTTTGATGGATATTGTACTTGACCTTTATTGTGGTTTTATGATGTAACCAGACATGTTTTACTTCCGCTGTTATGAGATGATGTTTTAAAATTTCAAGTACTATTTATATCTGTCTTGTTGTAATTTTTCTGTTCTATATTCACTAAAATACTCCACCGATGCTATGGCATTCCCTTAGTGAGTGATCATAGCGGGAGTGGGGTGTTACAAGTTAAAGGCTTGGAACACTTAAACATGGATGCTGATTGATTATCTGTATATAAGCCCTTGTCCCCGACGTGGGATCGAAGGCATATCAATAAATTTATGAGATATGACTATCTCCCCCGCAACCATATCTTGTTTCCTACCATGGAAAGTACGAAAGTTTATATAAGCATGGATCTGTAGTTCTCCTTCCAATTATCACCGTAGCACTATTGTGGTGATGTGCTACCATTAATGGTGTAGATATGACAACCTAACACTCAATCCTTGCCCTTGTCATAGGGCCAAGAAGGAGATTCAAAGGAGATGCGACTTATCACTCCAAGACCCCGATCAAGGTCTATTTATTCTTGGGATCGCCATCCCATAATGATCTGAAAAGAAATTCATCATCAGCTAAATTTTTTGGCAACCATCCCCGGCAGTGGCAGTATAAGGCAGAATGAACCGGCAAAGAGCATGCAACTCCATTTCTACTCAGAATGATATCCATTCCTTTAACAGGACTATTCTTTAACCATGACTCTTATATTTGCATGCTTTGTGAGTTATTGATATAATTAACTCAGATGAATTAATATGTGGATTGTGTAGGTACCCAGGATTTGATACCGATTAGATTCCTAACACCCACATACAGAGTTATGGAGCAATACTACAATGAGCTCGATTGAATTGCTCATTTACAAAGCCTCCGTTTGAGGAAAGATGTAACACCCCGAATTTTTTTGTTAATAGTAAATTAACAAATTAAAGTATACTTAATTCTAAATTAAAGAATTAAGGGAAACGGGTTACGCCATTGCGCTCGTCTCGAAATTCTGCCTAAGTCAAAGTCCGAGTTTGCGTGAATCAGACTCCGTATGAAGGAGTTATGACCTCCAGAAGTTTCAGAATTCAATTTAATATTCAAACAATTCAAATTCAGTTCGAAATTCGGAAAACAGACCCAAACTGGGCTGGGCGAGAAAATTCCCGCCCAAGCACCAGGTCGACCTGGGGGTCGACCTGGGTAACCAGGCCGACCATAGGGTCGACCTGCCCAGTCGACCTGGTTTGGCCCTGGCTGGCCTGGTCGGTTTCTGATCGAATTTCTGAGCTTGGCTGTGTCACTAGGGCTGATTTGTCACTTTCTGATTAGCTTCTCTTGGCGTGTATGGTCTGGATTCACTCTATGATCATCTGATGGCTCAAATCAATTTGAAATTCTATAACTACAACTCAACACTCAACCTAAATTCACACAAATAATATAGAACTAGAGCCGTCATGCTGCGGGGAGGAAACTAAGAGTAGCTGTCAATTAGAGAAAGCTTAGAGACGAGCAGAACTAAAGTAAAACAAGAATCAAACAACGTTTGCCTACCCAAAGGAAAACATTGCAAATTTAGAACTCAGAAATCAGAAAACATGACCATCATTTGTTGTAAGTATAATGATTTTTCCAATGCGAATAAAATTAAGACTTGATTCGATGTAAAATGGAAATGGAATTGTGCTATTGTATAGCGACGATGTTAATTCATATCTATGTATTGAAGTGATTGAGTTGTGAATGGTATTGGGATGTTTATGGTATAGTTGAGTTGATATTGATCCTATTGTACATTTAGAATGAAAACAACATCACACGCAAGTTGTATAGTTCATGTTGTAATCTACACCTATATGTTTATGTGATTATACAGGCTGTATGTGTTATGACTAAGCTAAGATCTCATGTATATACTTTATGCTAAAACTTCTATGCCTAAATGATTAAGTTCATAAACATGCTCATATGTTTATACAAAAGTTGCAAGTTTATAATTGGATCCATGCCAAGATCCATTTCAATACAAGTTTTATGTTATGGTAGTAAACATGATTTGATCTAGTTCACACACATGTGTTAAAATTATACATACTTTATGGACATGTCATATTCTTGTCATATGCTAGTGATGTTCGATGTTATGCCTAGATCTAAACATGTTTAGGCTTATGTTGTCTAAATCATATGCTAATTCATGTGACACATGTTTAGTTAGATTCCCCTTTTCAATGCAAGTTCACATGACAAGTTGAAACCCATGATTTAGTCTATGTTGCAAATTCACATATATGTATGTTGATTTAGTCTACATTGCAAGTTCACACCCGTGATGTTCATGTTGACTACTTTGCAAGTTCACACCTATGATGTTCATATTGACTATGCCGATAATGCCAAGTTTACACCTATGTCATGTTTATGTTAATGAATTGCTTTATGCCAATTTTGTGTACACTAAATTAGGCTAAGTTTTTAGCCTAATATTATATGTTAAGAATCATGCGGACGAAAAATTAGGCTAAGATTGTTAGCCTAATAATTAGATGGGGTAACGTTGGGATAAATTGGTAATTATAGGAAACTTGACATAAATTAGTGAAAAATATATGTATTGGCATGTTTGGCACATGCCAGTAATTGGTGGCATTTAAATGATGTAAAATTCTTATACCAAAAATGATGAACTTGGAAAGTAGGCCATAACATTTAATTGTTAACAAATTTACATATAATAAGTAATAGAGACAAATATGTAAATTTAGAAAATACGAGTATGCTTAACACGAGGTTGGATTGAGTTGTGATGTAAACCTGCCCGGACCCGCCCGGCTATCCAGTAGTCACAACAATACCTATCCAATGTGGGTGGTTAAGCATTAAGCCCAATAAGGACCCGAGGTTAGACTGAGTTACGGTGTAAACCTGCCCGGAACCGACCGGCACATCCAGTAACCATAATAATACATGTCTAATGTGAGTGGTCGGTGCTTTAAAAATCTAAGGACAGACAAGTCAGGATGGTTGGGTTAAGTTAACAAAAACACTTAACCAATTCAACATGTTAATTAAACTGATGGGTGGGGTTAGGTAAATACAGACACTTAACCACTTAACATGTTTGACTAGAAAACCCTAGTAACGGGGACCCATTTCAGCAGTAACCCAATTAGGTATCATGGTACCCTGAAACGAGGCAGGGCGGGGCACAATTACTGGGCTGGTTGTAAGCGGTCAAAAGCAACGGTGGTGGGTGCAACAGTGTGGGTTCTAACGGAGTGCGGGCATGCACACACTTCGGAGCAGACAAACAGGGCACTGGGGGCACCAGTAGTATAACCTATGCATGCTGGTATTGTGTCGAGTCGCCACCATGGGACTTGATACACCCCATGGTGGGACCAACATAGGTATCTACAATCTTTGGGGGCCGTATGACACATATGATTTTGCGAGTAAGGAGCCGATCTTTAGAAAGGGGATCACTTCACCCCGATCATGGGATGCCAGTTGAGACAATGCAAGTAGGTGCAGAGATTTAGTGTGGGGTGTGATAGTATATTCGATTCAAACTGCTTTATCTCAGTTTATGATACTTTCCTATTTCTAGTTTATACCTATCATGCCCTTTTTCTTATTCTCATACTAAAGAGTCACTAGACTTACCAGGCTTTATGTCTGACCCTATTTTCTTTCGTCTTCTTTTCTTCCGTTTCCCCCTCCCCCCAGGTCCACAGGGAGGAAACAACCTAGCTTAGTCAGACTCTTTGCAAGCTTCAAGATAGTAGATGTACGGTTTGTACTCTCTTTCCTTGGCTATGGCTGTTGGACACATTCTATGGGGATTATGTAGTTATAATTATGTTTTATGCTTCTTTATTTAATAACCAAGACAGAAATGATGATGTAAGGTTTTGGAAGTTATTATGTGACAGTTATGGAAATGTTTTGTATGAACACGTATTTATGAAATAAAAAAAGTCTGTTTGCTTTCCGCTGCTTATATATATGTGTTTATATCTGTCTTGTGTTTTATCTGTGACTTTTACTTACAAACCTCCGCCAAAGTTAAGGCATTCCCTTTGTGAGTGACCTTTATGGAGGTGGGGTGTTCCACTTGGTATCAGAGCGCAGATTTACCAGATTAGATAAAGGTTTTTGAAACTATTTTCAAAAGAGAAGTTTAAAGAAGCATATTTTTTCAAAGAAAAGTTTCGTTTTAAAGGCATGTTCCCCAAAGCCATATGCACTATCTTTTGATCCTCTGTTTTGAATCCTTGTTTCCTTCTTTCCTGAGTCTCTGGGGCTCCTGGCTTTGTAGGAGGTAACCTCATCGCGACATGGTTCTGTAGGCTTGACGAGACTACGACACCTGTCAATGGACAAAGAAGTGTCCGACTTCCATCTATAGCCGCAGTAGTTTCACCTGCGGTTAATTTTCTTTCGAGGTTTGTAGGATTTTCCGTGCGATGGAGGCAGCTTTCGAGAGACTTGTCAACATGATTACACAAGGAAGGTAAAGATGAGAATGAGGGAGTTTGGCTAAGGGGCACAACCCAAGGATGAGAAATTCATGGATATGAACTTGGCCCACGAAGGAGGAAAGAATAGTAAAACACTCAGACAAGAGGATGTATCTTTATGGTATAACGACAAGGGCAAGTGCATTCTCTCACCGCCAGTGTAACGGAGAAAGGGGTAGTAAAGTTTCTGTTGAGAGTTTAGCTTTTCTTTTTGATCAGCCTGTTAGCACCTTTTTTATTTTAGTACTTCATATTCGTTATACCCACTACCACAGTTGAGTTTCTGTACCTTAGTACTTGTATAGTAGAATCTCTGCACCTAGACACTAGTATGATAGAAGATCCCTTGGTTGTTTCAAATCCAAATGGGGGCTCGGCTTATTTGTCGATGGTTTGCTTGGATTTGAAAATCTCTATTCTAAGCGTTGAATTTAGATGTAGTGCCTTTGTTTTGGGCTTCTCGGGATATGGATTGATCTTAGGCATGGACTGGTTATCCAGTAATGGTGCCATTCTTGATTATGAGAAAAGAGTGGTTAGACTCTTGACTCGGCTCAGTAATACTCTAGAAATTTCTTGTAATCCCATGAATGTTGTTATGCTTAGTTATCTAGAGTCGCTCGATGCTTCTGTTGAGAATTTGCAGTCGGTTAGAGCAGTCCTGAATATCCGGATGTCTTTGAAGAGGTAAAGGGCTTACCTCCGAGGCGGGAAATAGACTTCCGCATATATCTTGTTGATAATGCAAAGCCCGTAGATTTACCTGTCAGACACATGGCTCCAAAGGAGAGAAAGGAGCTCAGTAAGCAGGTTAAAGAGCTTCTCGAAAAGAGGTTTATAAGACGGAGTATCTCAGAATGGGGTGCTCTAGTGGTGTTCGCCACCAAAGCAGATGGTTCACTACGTCTTTGTGTAGACTATAGGGAGCTGAACAAGCTGACTAAAAAGAATAGACACCCGCTTCCCCGAATAGACGATTTGTTTGATCAGCTTGTAGGTGCGTCGGTCTTCTCCGAACTTGATCTGGCTACTGGGTTCCATCAGCTAAGGGTAGCTGAAGATAGCATTGATAAAACGGCGTTCAGAACCCCAGACGGTTTCTTCGAGTGGCTTGTCATGCCTTTCGGCTTGACAAACGCACCCGCTTATTTCGTGGACCTAATGAGCAGGGTGTTCAGAGAATTCCTCAACAAGTTTGTGATTGTCTTCGTAGATGATATTTTGATCTTCTCAAAGAATGAGGAAGAACAAGCTCAGCATCTGAAGGAGATCATGGAAACCCTTCGAATTCATCAGCTAAAAGTCAAATTCTCCAAGTGCCATTTTTGGAGAGAAGAGGTGAGGTTTCTTGGGCATATAGTGTCCAAAGAGGGGTTAGCTGTGGACCCCGCGAAAGTGGTGGCAGTGCAGGATTGGAAGACACCAAGAAATGCAACCGTGGTCCGAAGCTTTCTTGGGCTAGCCGGTTTTTACCGAAAGTTTATTAGAGATTTCGCAAAAATCTCAGCTCCAATCACAAGGCTAACAAAGAAAAATATAGCATTTGCTTGGGATTTGGACTGTAACACCCCACACCCGCTATGGTCACTCTCTAAGGGAATGCCATAACATCGGTGGAGTATTTTAAGTGAATATAGAACAGAAAAATTACAACAAGACAGATATAAGTAATACTTGAAAATGTAAAACATCATTTCATTGTAGTGGAAAGTAAAACATGTTTGGTTACATCACAAAAACCATAACAAAATATCCATCCTGATAAATAAAAATACATAATCCCAATACATGAACTGATAGCCATAAAAGAAAAGGATAAGCTGAGCTTTACTCCTACGGTCCAAGCTCCAAAAGAGAATAAAGCAGCCTGATCAAAGCCGACTCGTACTGGGCCCACTCTGAGAATCTGAGGGTTGGGAAAAAGATAAAAACAACGGGGTCAGACATAAGTCTGAGCGAGTCCTATAACTTTAACAATACAATCATTAAAGTAACCAGAGAAGACATAAGCTTGATATACGGTAACGTCTGGGGATGAATGGCTACACTGAGCAGCTTGGTAGACTTAGGATAAACTAAGATAACCGTAAAGACGCATCTACCCACCCAAGGATAATTACTACACTGCACCACACCAGTCATTCCTAATTTTAAAGGTTGATCCCACTAAGTGTACTTAGTAAATCTTAATGGTAGTTTCGTGTACCCCTAGCTGACTATATAGGTGCCGCCTGCCCCTATCTCCGCTAGGTGTACCCACTACCCCCCATTCGATCGGCTCCCTAACGTAGATATCCGTGCAGGCCCCACAGTGGGATGTATCATTCCCCAAAGTGGCAACCTGATACCAATACTAATGCACGGGTTATACCTACACGATGCAACAACGTCTTACTTACCAGCCCGGGCCCACACACGCATATGAAACCCGATGGACTTGCGTTGCCACCGCTAATCCGTTTTGGCCTCTTATAGTCAAGCCCAATATGCGTGTCCCGTCCTCGACTTGAGTCGAGCTCACTAAGATACGTTTGGGATATTGGTTGAAATGGGCCCCCACAAGCTACCCACCTAAGCTTGTCATTTCTAGTGAATCCCACTTAACCCTTTAACCATGTCCACTTACATGTTATAAATTTTGGTTAAGTCATTAATCATATTTTAATTGCCATTCAAGGCACCCACTAGATTTCCATATGCCACCCGAGGTACTTACATAATTCCCTCATGCCACCCACGGCACTTACTTAACCCTTTAATCATGTTTAATTACATGTTCTACTTTGGTTAAGTGTTCTAATCGTATTTTCTATTGCCACACAAGGCACCCACTAGATTTCCTCATGCCACCCAAGGCACCCACTTAACCCCTCATGTCCCTCTACATGCTAATATGGTTAAGTGTTTCTTAATTAATTAAGACCGTGATCCTCATAAAGACCTCTCACATTAGACTATCTTTTATGACCGCTGTTTAAGCCGGTTGGGTCCGGGCAGCCTTATGTCATAACCGAGTCTAACCTCGTGTCTTTACATTAATCACGTATTTAGTTTGTGCCTAAGACCTCTCACATTGGGCTAACATTTGTAGCAACTGGTTAAGCCGGTTGGGTCCGGGCAGTTTTACGCTACAACTGAGTCCAACCTCGTGTCTTAGTCGATTAATTACACCTAATTAATCACCCTCATAATTTATATTAATTATCCCTAATTAATATTCAAGTTTTCAAGAATATGGGTAGACCTAACTCAATAGGTAAATTCCCAATTCCATAGCATGGGTAGACCTAACTCAATAGGTAAATTCCCAATTCCATAATATGGGTAGACCTAACTTAATAGGTAAATTCCCAATTATGTTAATCCACTTAATGGTATTTTTACACAATTTTATTAAGTGTATATTAACCCCATCGTTCCCCACGTACTATGCTAACATGACATATTTTATAAGGGAAGATTCATCACAAATATCATGGGTTTCACTTAGCATACTTTAGCGTTAACATGGGTTTAAGGGGTGTCAACTTGCATCATGATATTAAACCCAACTAGCATCATTAAATAACCCAACTTGCATGAATACACATATGTCATATAAAGGTAACTTGCATAAGAGTTCATAGGTTATACAAAGGGTGAACTTGCATATGTGACTTGCATCATAAATAGGGTAAACATGCATATGTATGCATAGCATACAAAGGTGTCATCTTGCATATGTATGCATCTTATTTAAAAAGGGTAAACTTGCATGTCATAATGTATGCATAAAACCAAACACTTAGCATGCATAAAATCAAATACTTAGCATGCATAAAACCAAACACTTAGCATGCATAAAATCAAATACTTAGCATGCATAAAACCAAACACTTAGCATGCATAAAATCAAATACTTAGCATGCATAAAACCAAACACTTAGCATGCATAAAATCAAATACTTAGCATGCATAAAACCAAACACATAGCATGCATAAAATCAAATACTTTAGCATGCATAAAATCAAATACTTAGCATGCATAAAATCAAATACTTTAGCATGCATAAAACCCACCACTTAACTTGCATAAACCCACATACTTAACTTGCATAAACCCATATACTTAACTTGCATAAACCCATATACTTAACTTGCATAAACCCATATACTTAACTTGCATAAACCCACATACTTAACTTGCATAAACATAGGGTTAACATTAAACATAGATTAGCAAACTAACATCATAACATATGACTTTAAAACCCACTAATCCGCATACAAAACCGCATGATCTCATCATATCTTATCTACTTAATTTAGCAATTGGTTATTAAAGTGATAGAAACTCACAAACTCCAAGATTAGCTCCTTAGGTAGTTGCTAGAGTTGAAGTAGAGGTGGATTAGTAGTTGATTAGCTTGCAACCCTCTTCTCTAATTAGTGGAGGCTCCTTCTAAGTTGCATTTTGGCGGCATGACGACATATGATCTATTTTTAGTATGGATTAGGGTAGTCTTAGGGTGTATTTATAGGATTAGGTTGTGTTTTAGACCCTTAGATTAACCCTAGGTTAGTTTAGGTCCGTCAGATTTAGGAAGCTTCTAGAGAATAGCCTAAAACTCAGCCAAACCCTAAAATGGTGCACCAGGTTAAACTGGCCGAGCACCCCCTGTCGACACCCAAGTCGACAGGGCTGTCGACTTGGGTAGCTAGGCGGGAATCCCCCCCCCCCCCACGCCCAATGGCCCTAATTTCGAAATTTAAACTTGAATTTTAAATTTGTTTTGAACTTTGCATTTTCTGCAAACTTTATTGGGCCATAACTGGGCCATACGGACTCCGATTTACAAAATTTCGGACTCTATTTTGCGTATTTTTCCGAGAGGAACGCAATGACGCAGCCCGTTTCCCCCAATTCTCACATCTGAGATTATTTATTCTGCTTTTAGTGAATATTAGTATTAACTGAAATTCGGGGTGTTACATTCTCCCCTCCTTAAAGGATTTCGTCCCCGAAATCTCTAAGCTAAGGAGAATACATATCCTACCATCCAAACAACCATCTACTCAATCCATCAAACACGGGCATCCATTGTCCTTAAAACAATTTCTAATGATGTATGAGCATATGCAAAAAGTGTGTGTATATGTTCCCTATCTAATGTATGAACATACGCAAACCATGATAGTGCCATGCATCCAATATGTATGCGAGATAACCCTATCGACACATACTGTATCTATATGAGTGCACAATCATTCACCAAAATGCATCATCCATATGATAATTCAACCATTATACATCCATAAATATAGCTATCTACACACAATTATATGCAATATGCAATATGAAGTGACTGAGCCGATCTAGTGTCTAAAGTGTGTGTATATGCATCCACGAGCAACCACTAGCAAACACTTGCATCCACTTGCATCCATCAATCATAACATGTCTCAAACACATGTTTCAACCATAGGTTTACCCTATCTAAAGGTCAAAGGTACTAACGAGAGGACATACTAAAGATAAGATAAGTACTAGACAAACGATAGAGGAGAAATTGAAAGACATACCCTCAAAAAGAAATGGGTACAATGAACGCATCTTCGCTTCCGTCTCCCAAGTTGCGTTGCTCTCATCTTCTCCCCATTGCACTTTGACTAGTTGAACCTCTCTGTTTCTCAACTTCCTAGTCTCTGACCCAAGGATGCGAGTAGGAGCTCGTCGAATCGTTGCATCACGCTCTACCTCCACTTCTCTAAGCAAGCTCGGCTCTACCACCTCTGCAGTCTCATGTAGGCACTTCCTCAAATGTGACACATGGAATACATCATGTACACCACTAAGTCTCTCGGGCAATTCCACTCTATATGCCATCTGTCCAATCCTTTCCTTAACAGGAAACGGTCCTACAAACCTCGGTGCTAACTTCCCCACGGATCCAAAGCGAACAACATTCCGTAACGGAGATACTTTGACAAAGACCATGTCCCCAATACCAAACTCAAGATCCGTTCTCCTCTTATCCGCGTAAGATTTCTGTCTATCTTGCGCCGCTTTCATCCTTCTTCGAATCAAATCAACCTTTTCCGAAGTCTCTCTAACCATATTGGGCCCAAGTAAGATCTTATCCGTAGATTCCCACCAACATGTAGGTGATCGACAAGGCCTTCCATAAAGAGCTTCGAAAGGAGCCATACCAATACTAGACTGAAAGCTGTTATTACACGCGAACTCCACCAATGGAAGATGCTCTTCCCACGTACCTCCAAAATCCAAGATACATAGCCTCAAAAGGTCCTCTAAAGTGCGATTCACCCTCTCGGTCTGGTCGTCCATCTGAGGATGATATGCGGTATTCAAACACAACTGAGTCCCTACCGCCTCTTGCAAACTCTTCCAAAACTCACTAGTGAAGATAGGATCTCGATCGCTCACAACTATCCATCTCTCACGCAGACCATCCTAGTCGAACTCGACATCCCCCAAGTGCAAGCCCCAAAGGCCTAAACCAATATCAGACAAACACCCAAGGGATACCTCCTTCGAATTCAGACGACCTACGTGAGATGATACTAATAAAAACGGTCTAAAAAAAATTAAGCCCTTGTTCAACTCTGGATGTCCTCGCCAGTCTTGCTCCAAAACCACCGTTTATCCCATAACTGGCTTTGCTCAACTTATTAAGCACATACGAAAACTTATTTTGCTCCTAGAAAAGACCAAGATGTCATCCACAAGGACCACCACGAACTTATTTAGGTACTCCCTGAACACCCTACTCATCAAATCAACAAGGTATGCGGGGGCGTTCGTCAAACCAAAGGGCATCACCAGCCACTCATAGAAACCATCCGGAGCCCTAAAGGCAGTCTTCTCTATGCTATCCTCAGCCACTCTCAACTGATGAAAACCCGTGGCTAAGTCCAATTGTGAAAACACTAAGGCGCCAACCAACTGATCAAAGATATCATCAATCCTCGGCAAAGGGTGTTTATTCCTCTTTGTAAGCTTGTTGAGTTCTCTATAGTCTACACAAAGTCTGAGAGACCCATCTGCCTTTGTAGCAAAAACTACCGGAGCACCCCACTCCGATATACTTCGTCTTATGAACCCCTTCTCAAGCAACTCCCCTACTTGCTTATTGAGTTCCCTCCTCTCACGAGGAGCCATGTGGCGCACTGGCAAAGATACTGGTTTAGCATTGTCTACCAGATATATTCGGAAGTCGATCTCCCGCTTCGAGGTAAGCCCTTCACCTCCTCAACACATCCGAGTATTCCCGGACCATTCTAACAGATTGCAAACTCTCGACCGACGTGTCAAGCGATTCTAGATAACTTAGCATAACAGATTCCATGGGATTACAAGAGATCTCGAGAGTGTTACCCAAGCGGTCATAAGCCTAACTACTCTCCTTTCACAAACAAGAACGGCACCATTACTGGTTAACCAGTCCATGCCCAAAACTAACCCATAGCCCGTGAAGCCCAAAAAGCATCACATCTAAACTCAACGCTAAGTATAGAAACTTTCAAACCCAAACACATCATGGAGCCCCCAGTTGGGTTTGAAACAGCTAAGGGATCATCTACTAAACTGGTGTCTAAGTGCAGTGACTCAACTAACAACGACGAGATAAACGAACTCGATGCGTCAGAATCAAATAAAGTACGGATAGGATGATCGAACAGAAAAAAAACTAGACTTTCAATGGAAATAGTTCTACCTCTTTCCCGAATCGGTGGAACTGCGAGAGCCTGAACTTGCCCCCTTGCCTGAGCTGGTGCCACAAGAGCTTGCACCTGTCCTCCTGAGGTAGACCCCGTCCTTTGCTCCTTCTTTGGACAGTCTTTCATCAGATGCCCTGCTTCGCCACAGTGGAAGCAGCCAGTCTTCCTCTTCTTGCGACAATCCTTGTTTAGGTGGCCTAGTGTCCCACAATTGAAGCACTTCTTCTTTCCCTTGCCACCCTTACCTTTCCCACCCTTATTTTGTTGTTGGGTTTCTTCTGATCTCCTTTCTTCTCGGTTGCCTTAATAGCATTGGGGCCCTTCTCTTCCTCATGCATGAATTCCATGTCTACTAACTTCTCGAAGGTGGCCCCCATAGAGATGTGGGTCATAGCCAACCCATGCCTCGGTTCGTTCAAGCCTTTTACGAACCTCAAAGCCTTCTCTTCCGGTGTGTTTACCAAGTCTATGTTGAACCTCGCTAACTGATTAAACTTGTTAACATATTCTTTCACCGACAAGTTCCCTTGCTTTAAGTTCAAGAACCTTTCCACGTACAGATTTTCTTCCGCTTTTGAGAGAAACTTTGCCTCAAACCTTTGCCTGAAATCCATCCAAGAGTCAACAGGGCGTTCTTCATTAGTGACCTCCCACCAGAACGAGGCCTCTCCTTCCATTAACCAAGCGGCTAACTTGACTTTCTTTCCCTCTTCTACTTCCAAGATTTCCATCAATTCTTCCGTCTCTTTAAGCCAATCCCTAGCTCCCACAAAAGGTTTCCCTCCCATAGCCTTAAACTCCTTACAAGTCATAGCAAAAGTATCCGTGCGAGGAGGAACGGGTGCAACGGGTGGAGGAGGAACATTTGCTGGACCTGCAGCGGCGGCCCTAGCCTCTAACAACCTCCTATACCATACTGGTACCGCTACACCGTCCGGAAGATAAAGATCTTCAGCCATGCTGAGACAAAAAAGGAAAGATTCAAACGGAGAATTCAAAAGATAAAGATATGGCAATCGGGGATTATGCTTTTCTTTCAAAAACTTTTCTCTTAAAAGACATGTTTTTGAAAATATTTCTTTCAAAAATTTTCTTAGAAAAATTGTTTTTTCTAAAAAAATTATCTGTTCTGGTAACCTTAAGCTCTGATACCACGTGTAACACCCCACACCCGCTATGGTCACTCTCTAAGGGAATGCCATAACATCGGTGGAGTATTTTAAGTGAATATAGAACAGAAAAATTACAACAAGACAGATATAAGTAATACTTGAAAATGTAAAACATCATTTCATTGCAGTGGAAAGTAAAACATGTTTGGTTACATCACAAAAACCATAACAAAATATCCATCCTGATAAATAAAAATACATAATCCCAATACATGAACTGATAGCCATAAAAGAAAAGGATAAGCTGAGCTTTACTCCTACGGTCCAAGCTCCAAAAGAGAATAAAGCAGCCTGATCAAAGCCCACTCGTACTGGGCCCACTCTGAGAATCTGAGGGTTGGGAAAAAGATAAAAACAACGGGGTCAGACATAAGTCTGAGCGAGTCCTATAACTTTAACAATACAATCATTAAAGTAACCAGAGAAGACATAAGCTTGATATACGGTAACGTCTGGGGATGAATGGCTACACTGAGCAGCTTGGTAAACTTAGGATAAACTAAGATAACCGTAAAGACGCATCTACCCACCCAAGGATAATTACTACACTGCACCACACCAGTCATTCCTAATTTTAAAGGTTGATCCCACTAAGTGTACTTAGTAAATCTTAATGGTAGTTTCGTGTACCCCTAGCTGACTATATAGGTGCCGCCTGCCCCTATCTCCGCTAGGTGTACCCACTACCCCCCATTCGATCGGCTCCCTAACGTAGATATCCGTGCAGGCCCCACAGTGGGATGTATCATTCCCCAAAGTGGCAACCTGATACCAATACTAATGCACGGGTTATACCTACACGATGCAACAACGTCTTACTTACCAGCCCGGGCCCACACACGCATATGAAACCCGATGGACTTGCGTTGCCACCGCTAATCCGTTTTGGCCTCTTATAGTCAAGCCCAATATGCGTGTCCCATCCTCGACTTGAGTCGAGCTCACTAAGATACGTTTGGGATATTGGTTGAAATGGGCCCCCACAAGCTACCCACCTAAGCTTGTCATTTCTAGTGAATCCCACTTAACCCTTTAACCATGTCCACTTACATGTTATAAATTTTGGTTAAGTCATTAATCATATTTTAATTGCCATTAAAGGCACCCACTAGATTTCCACATGCCACCCGAGGTACTTACATAATTCCCTCATGCCACCCACGGCACTTACTTAACCCTTTAATCATGTTTAATTACATGTTCTACTTTGGTTAAGTGTTCTAATCGTATTTTCTATTGCCACACAAGGCACCCACTAGATTTCCTCATGCCACCCAAGGCACCCACTTAACCCCTCATGTCCCTCTACATGCTAATATGGTTAAGTGTTTCTTAATTAATTAAGACAGTGATCCTCATAAAGACCTCTCACATTAGACTATCTTTTATGACCGCTGGTTAAGCCGGTTGGGTCCGGGCAGCCTTATGTCATAACCGAGTCTAACCTCGTGTCTTTACATTAATCACGTATTTAGTTTGTGCCTAAGACCTCTCACATTGGGCTAACATTTGTAGCAACTGGTTAAGCCGGTTGGGTCCGGGCAGTTTTACGCTACAACTGAGTCCAACCTCGTGTCTTAGTCGATTAATTACACCTAATTAATCACCCTCATAATTTATATTAATTATCCCTAATTAATATTCAAGTTTTCAAGAATATGGGTAGACCTAACTCAATAGGTAAATTCCCAATTCCATAGCATGGGTAGACCTAACTCAATAGGTAAATTCCCAATTCCATAATATGGGTAGACCTAACTTAATAGGTAAATTCCCAATTATGTTAATCCACTTAATGGTATTTTTACACAATTTTATTAAGTGTATATTAACCCCATCGTTCCCCACGTACTATGCTAACATGACATATTTTATAAGGGAAGATTCATCACAAATATCATGGGTTTCACTTAGCATACTTTAGCGTTAACATGGGTTTAAGGGGTGTCAACTTGCATCATGATATTAAACCGACTAGCATCATTAAATAACCCAACTTGCATGAATACACATATGTCATATAAAGGTAACTTGCATAAGAGTTCATAGGTTATACAAAGGGTGAACTTGCATATGTGACTTGCATCATAAATAGGGTAAACATGCATATGTATGCATAGCATACAAAGGTGTCATCTTGCATATGTATGCATCTTATTTAAAAAGGGTAAACTTGCATGTCATAATGTATGAATAAAACCAAACACTTAGCATGCATAAAATCAAATACTTAGCATGCATAAAACCAAACACTTAGCATGCATAAAATCAAATACTTAGCATGCATAAAACCAAACACTTAGCATGCATAAAATCAAATACTTAGCATGCATAAAACCAAACACATAGCATGCATAAAATCAAATACTTTAGCATGCATAAAATCAAATACTTAGCATGCATAAAATCAAATACTTTAGCATGCATAAAATCAAATACTTAGCATGCATAAAACCCAACACTTAGCATGCATAAAACCCACCACTTAACTTGCATAAACCCACATACTTAACTTGCATAAACCCATATACTTAACTTGCATAAACCCATATACTTAACTTGCATAAACCCATATACTTAACTTGCATAAACCCACATACTTAACTTGCATAAACATAGGGTTAACATTAAACATAGATTAGCAAACTAACATCATATCATATGACTTTAAAACCCACTAATCCGCATACAAAACCGCATGATCTCATCATATCTTATCTACTTAATTTAGCAATTGGTTATTAAAGTGATAGAAAATCACAAACTCCAAGATTAGCTCCTTAGATAGTTGCTAGAGTTGAAGTAGAGGTGGATTAGTAGTTGATTAGCTTGCAACCCTCTTCTCTAATTAGTGGAGGCTCCTTCTAAGTTGCATTTTGGCGGCATGACGACATATGATCTATTTTTAGTATGGATTAGGGTAGTCTTAGGGTGTATTTATAGGATTAGGTTGTGTTTTAGACCCTTAGATTAACCCTAGGTTAGTTTAGGTCCGTCAGATTTAGGAAGCTTCTAGAGAATAGCCTAAAACTCAGCCAAACCCTAAAATGGTGCACCAGGTTAAACTGGCCGAGCACCCCCTGTCGACACCCAAGTCGACAGGGCTGTCGACTTGGTCCTAGCCAAGTCGACTGCCCAGTCGACAGGGCTGTCGACTTGGGTAGCTAGGCGGGAATTCCCCCCCCCCCCCCCGCCCAATGGCCCCAATTTCGAAATTTAAACCTGAATTTTAAATCTGTTTTGAACTTTGCATTTTCTACAAACTTTATTGGGCCATAACTGGGCCATACGGACTCCGATTTACAAAATTTCGGACTCTATTTTGCGTATTTTTCCGAGACGAACGCAATGACGCAGCCCGTTTCCCCCAATTCTCACATCTGAGATTATTTATTCTGCTTTTAGTGAATATTAGTATTAACTGAAATTCGGGGTGTTACATGGACTGTGATATTGCTTTCCACTGCTTAAAAAGGGCTCTTACAATGGCCCCAGTTCTGACTTTGCCCAATGGAAGCAAGATGTTCACGGTATATATGGATGTTTGTGGTATGGGGCTAGACGCTGTTCTGATGCAAGAAGGGAAGGTAGTAGCTTATGGTGGAAGACAAATGAAAGTTCATGAAAGGAACTACCCAACCCACGATCTTGAGTTGGCCGCCATCGTCTTTGCGCTTAAGTCTTGGCGCCATTATCTCCTATGTGAGAAGTTCGAATTATATACTAACCATAAATCGTTGAAGTATCTTTTCTCATAGAAAGATCTTAACTTGAGGCAGCAAAGGTGGATGGAGTTCCTTGCCTCGTATGATTTTGAGATTTCCTATACTCCTGGAAAAGGCAACGTAGTAGCAGATGCATTGAGCAGAAAGAAGCTGACCCTAAGCCCTCTCTTTGTAGAAAGGCAAAGCTTGGAGTATATAGCCAGTTTTGACTTTAGGCCCTCCTCTGATTTTATACCTGGTTTATTGGCATCCCTAGAAGTACGGCCCACTCTTTTAGACTCAATAGGGGCCACACAACGCGAAGACCCTCAGCTTGTTGATGTGATTGATAAACTAATTAGGGGTGAAACTTCCGGTCACCTCAATAGGTACTCCATCAATGATAAGGGTTGGCTGAGACGAGATGGAAGACTATGCGTCCCACAAGCAAGGGATTTAGTAAAGATGGTTCTCGAGGAAGCACATCATTCCAAGATGATAACACACCCAGGTGGGGACAAGATGTACAACGACGTAAAGAGAGTTTTCTATTGGAGCGGCATGAAGAAGGACGTGGAAGATTTCGTTTCTAAGTGCGTGACATGACAACAGGTCAAGGTGGAACAAAAGAAGCCTGGAGGACCGCTTCATCCTCTAGAAGTCCTGCAATGGAAGTGGGATAGCATTTCAATGGACTTCATTGACGGGTTGCCTAGGTCGACAGGCTCACAAAAAGCGCTCACTTTATACCTATCAAGAGTAGAAGGACAGCCTCATCTCTAGCTTCTCTTTATCTCAAGGAAATAGTTCGACTCCATGGAATACCCTCCAGCATAGCGAGTGACCGAGATCCCATCTTTACGAGCGAGTTTTGGCAGAGTCTGCAAGAAGCTGTAGGCACACAGTTATGCTTGAGCACGGTCTATCATCCCCAAACTGATGGTCAGACGGAAAGGGTGAACAGAGTACTAGAAGATCTTCTAAGACTATGCGTTTTTGACTTCAAAGGGACATGGGAGGATCATCTTCCTCTAGTGGAATTCGCCTACAATAACAGCTACCAAGCCACCATCGGCATGGCGCCCTTCGAAGCTTTATATGGAAGACTGTGCTGATCACCAACTTGTTGGTGGGAGTCTACAGACAAGCTTATACTTAGGCCATACATGATTAGAGAGACTTCAGAAAAAGTGGACCTGATACGAAGGAGAATGAAGACTGCCCAAGATAGACAGAAATCCTACGCAGACAAAAGAAGGACCGACCTTGAGTTTGAGGTTGGGGACAGGGTTTTCCTTAAGGTATCTCCTTTAAGGAACGTCATTCGCTTTGGATTCGCAGGAAAGCTAGCACCAAGATTTGTAGGACCATTACCTATCATCGAGAAGATTGGGAAAATGGCTTATAGAGTAGAGCTGCCCGAAAGGTTGGCTGGAATTCACAATGTCTTTCACGTTTCTCATCTCCGGAAATGCCTACATGAATCTACGGAAGTGGTGGAGCCAAGCATTCTAGAAGAAGCCGAAGTGGAACGCGAAGCAACTATGAGGAGAGTTCCAACTCGAATCATAGGAACCGAAATCAAGAAGCTACGCAACTGCGAAGTCAAGCTTGTCAAAGTTCAGTGGAGCGACGCCGAGGAAGACGCGACTTGGGAAACTGAGCACAGAATACGCGCAGCTTACCCTTTTCTTTTTGAGGGTACATCTTTGATCTCTCTTTTTCCTTAAGTTGTGCTTGTATCTATCTTTTTTAGGTATATCTCCTCGATATTTTCCTTTATCCTTAGGAAGAAACGACTATGGACGTAAACATGTAATTGAAACATGTTATGGTTGATGGCTGCAAGTGGTTGCAAGTGGTTGCTCGTGGATGCTTATACACACACAACCTAGGTTTTAGATCGGCTCGGTCACTTCATATTGCATATGCATATATGTATTCATATTTGTATGTGGTTGAAACTTTATATGTTGTCATATGGATGTCGCATTTGTATGGATAGTTGCGCATTCATGTAGAATTATGAGTAGGGAAAAATTTGCATACATAATGGATTCGTGACACTCACATGATTCGCATTAAGGAGGTCAACTGAATCAGTAGACCGCCTAATTTTTGCATTAGATAAGAACATATACACACACTATGCATATGATCATAAAGCATTAGAAGTCTTTTAAGGACAATGGACGCCTATATTTGTTGGTTGAGTAGATGGACGATTGGATGTTAGGATATACGTTCTTCCAGACTTGAAGATTTTGGGGACGAAATCCTTTAAGGAGGGGAGAATGTAACACCCCGAATTTTCTGTTAACAGTAAATTAACAAATTAAAGTATAATTAATTCTAAATGAAAGAATTAAGGGAAACGCGTTATGGCATTACGCTCGTCTCGGAATTCTACCTAAGATAGAGTCCGAGTTTGCGTGAATCGGACTCCGTATGAAGGAGTTATGACCTCCTGAAGTTTCAGAATTCAATTTAATATTCAAACAGTTCAAATTCAGTTCGAAATTCGAAAAACAGACCAAAACTGGGCTAGGCGGGAAAATTCCCGCCAAGGCACCAGGTCGTCCTAGGGGTCGAACTGGGTAACCAGGTCGACCATAGGGTCGACCTGCCCAGTCGACCTAGTTTGGCCCTGGCTGGCCTGGTCGGTTTCTGGTCGAATTTCTGAGCTTAGCTATGTCACTAGGGCTGATTTGTCACTTTCTGATTGGCTTCTCTTAGTGTGTATGGTCTGGATTCACTCTATGATCATCTGACGGCTCAAATCAATCTGAAATTCTATAAATACAACTCAACACTCAACCTAAATTCACACAAGTAATATAGAACTAGAGCCGTCATGCTGCTGGGAGGAAACTAAGAGTAGCCGTCAGTTCGAGAAAGCTTAGAGACGAGCAGAACTAAAATAAAACAAGAATCAAACAACGTTTGTCTACCCAAAAGAAAGCATTGCAAATTCAGAACTCAGAAATCAGAAAACAAGACCATCGTTTGTTGTAAGTATAGTGATTTTTCCGATGCGAATAAAATTAAGACTTAATTCAATGTAAAATGGAAATGGAATTGTGCTATTGTATAGCGACGATGTTAATTCATATCTATGTATTGAAGTGATTGTGTTGTGAATGGTATTGGGATGTTTGTGGTATAGTTGAGTTAATATTGATCCTATTGTACATTTAGAATGAAAACAACATCACATGCAAGTTGTATAGTTCATGTTGTAATCTACACCTATATGTTTATGTGATTATATAGGTTGTATGTGTTATGACTAAGCTAAAATCTCATGTATATACTTTATGCTAAAACCCCTATGCCTAAAAGATTAAGTTCATATACATGCTCATATGTTTATACAAAAGTTGCAAGTTTATAATTGGATCCATGCCAAGATCCATTTCAATACAAGTTTCATGTTATGGTAGTAAACATGATTTGATCTAGTTCACACACATGTGATAAAATTATACATACTTTATGGACATGTCATATTCTTGTCATATGCTAGTGATGTTCGATGTTATGCCTAGATCTAAACATGTTTAGGCTTATGTTGTCTAAATCATATGCTAATTCATGTGACACATATTTAGTTAGATTCCCCTTTTCAATGCAAGTTCACATGACAGGTTGAAACCCATGATTTAGTCTATGTTGCAAATTCACATATATGTATGTTGATTTAGTCTACATTGCAAGTTCACACCTATGATGTTCATGTTGACTACTTTGCAAGTTCACACCTATGATGTTCATATTGACTATTTCGATAATGCCAAGTTTACACTTATGTCATGTTTATGTTAATGAATTGCTTAATGCCAATTTTATGTACGCTAAATTAGGCTAAGTTTTTAGCCTAATATTATATGTTAAAAATCATGCGGACGAAAAATTAGGCTAAGATTGTTAGCCTAATAATTAGACGGGGTAATGTTGGGATAAATTGGTAATTATAGGAAACTTGACACAAATTGGTGAAAAATATATGTGTTGGCATGTTTGGAACATGCCAGTAATTGGTGGCATTTAAATGATGTAAAATTCTTATACCAAAAATGATGAACTTGGAAAGTGGGCCATAACATTTAATTGTTAAAAAATTTACATATAATAAGTAATAGAGATAAATATGTAAATTTAGAAAATACGAGTATGCTTAACACGAGGTTGGATTGAGTTGTGATGTAAACCTGCCCGGACCCGCCCGGTTGTCCAGTAGTCACAACAATACCTATCCAATGTAGGTGGTTAAGCATTGAGCCCAATAAGGACCCGAGGTTAGACTGAGTTACGGTGTAAACCTTCCCGGAACCGACCAACACATCCAGTAACCGTAATAATACCTGTCTAATGTGAGTGGTCGGTGCTTTAAAAAGCTAAGGACAGACAAGTCAGGATGGAAGGGTTAAGTTAACTAAAACACTTAACCAATTCAACATGTTAATTAAATTGATGGGTGGGGTTAGGTAAATACAGATACTTAACCACTTAACATGTTTGACTAGAAAACCCCAGTAACGGGGACCCATTTCAACAGTAACCCAATTAGGTATCATGGTACCCTGAAACTAGGCAGGGTGGGGCACGATTACTGGGCTGATTGTAAGCGGTCAAAAGCGACGGCGGTGGGTGCAACAGTGTGGGTTCTAACGGAGTGTGGGCGTGCACACACTTCGGAGCAGACAAACAGGGCACTGGGGACACCAGTAGTATAACTTATGCATGCTAGTATTGTGTCGGGTTGCCACCATAGGACTTGATACACACCATGGTGGGACCAGCATAGGTATCTACAATCTTTGAGGGTCGTATGACACATATGATTTTGCGAGTAAGGAGCCGATCTTTAGAAAGGGGATCACTTCACCCCGATCATGGGGTGCCAGTTGAGCTAATGCAAGTAGGTGCAGAGATTTAGTGTGGGGTGCGATAGTATATTCGATTCAAACTGCTTTATCTTAGTTTATGATACTTTCCTATTTCCTGTTTATACGTATCATGCCCTTTTTCTTATTCTCATACTGAAGAGTCACTAGACTTACCAGGCTTTATGTCTGACCCTATTTTCTTTCGTCTTCTTTTCTTCCGTTTCCCCCTCAGGTCCACAGGGAGGAAACAACCCAGCTTAGTCAGACTCTTTGCAAGCTTCAAGATAGTAGATGTACGGTTTGGACTCTCTTTCCTTTGTTGTGGCTGTTGGACACATTCTATGGGGATTTATGCAATTTTAATTATGTTTTATGCTTCTTTATTTAATAACCAAGACAGAAATGATGATGTAAGGTTTTGGAAGTTATTATGTGACAGTTATGGAAATGTTTTGTATGAACACGTATTTATGAAATAAAAAAAGTCTGTTTGCTTTTCGCTGCTTATATATGTGTTTATATCTGTTTTGTGTTTTATTTGTGACTTTTACTTACAAACCTCCGCCAAAGTTAAGGCATTCCCTTTGTGAGTGACCTTTATGGAAGTGGGGTGTTTCAAAAGATGTATAGCTCAAGGTGGATCCGAGATGACCATCCAATCCTTGGCTCACACATGACAGATCTCGAGATAATTGTGCATTGATCTTCGCATTTCAGAGTCAGAATCCAATCCCAGATGGACATAGTTCGACCATCTGCATGGCTCGATCCTATGCTCGACTTGATATGCTTACTTTCTAATTATGCAATTTACTTTTCACATACTTCCTAAGTTATTGACATGACTAACTCATAAGATATGAATAGTGCAGGTACCCGAAGTTCGGTGCCAATTACTCCTCCCTAGATTGATCGGAGGAACGCAAAGCCTTGGCAAATGCTTTCCAGCTATTTATGTAACTGATTCTAATCCTCAGAGCTTGGATAGAAGTACAAACATAGGATGAACGAGATGGGCATGTCATAATTAAAGACAACTCGATCCGTGACTCTAACTCTCATGATTTGAGAGATGGTATTAAGGATGATATCACGACGTCCGACCAAACTCCATCCCACAAGTCGACGAGACGAGAGAGACTTGATTATTACAAACGACCACCTTTACCCATGAATTGGAGATTGTGAGGTAGCGCCTCGGCAAGTGTGACCCGACCACTTGCCCGAAAAGCTCCATTCGCCAGAGTGAAGCATGGAGTATGGACTAGAACCGAGTTCAAGAGCGACCCTCGAAATGGCAGAATCCCACTCTTTGAACTAGAGTGTAGAAGGAACATTGGGGTGAATGATATGACCGTTCGCCTGAACCACTCTAACTCTCATGATCCGAGAGAGAGTATAAAAGACGAGAAGATAGCGTCCGCAAGTCATGATGGTGCACTACGACTAAAAACCGCCTTGATTCCACTCTACCCTTGACATTCGACGGGAGAGTATAAAGGCACCAAGGAATGGCACCACAAGAACTCCTACCCTACCGAAGGATCGGGGAGCAACTGAAAGCCGAGTTCGAACTCTATCCTGGGCATACGACAGGAGAGTATAAAGGCATGTTGATTAAATGCCATAAAAGGGCTCCTACCTTGCTGTAGTATCAGGGGCAAGAATAAAAGCTGATTCCGAACCCTTCATGTCCGGACATAGGGGGAGGGGGAATGCACTGTTGATCCTAATCAATACCAAACAAGCACTGGCTAGGCATTTTATTCGCTATTGATTGTGGGAAACACACACATCATACCCCTACAATATCCACAATATGATATGCTATTCATATGCAGTAAGTTTGATTTGCAGGGATATTGAACTGATTTGTGACGTGATTTATTACTTACTACTTAATATATAAACACTCTAACTACAATTATATTCGACTGAAATATATAACAAACTTGCAAATATATGATATTGCCGGAATACCACTTTGTTTACCAGATGCAGATTTACAAAAGATAACTGGTCAAGAACGCGAGGGCCTCACTAGCAACAACAACAATAGCATGATGGTGAAAAACAAATAGTGGGCCGCGTCCAGAAGGATGACGTGGGTGCATAATTCTAAACTGCATGTGCGACTCAAGGTGACGACAGAAAAGAGGCCTGGATAGTGAATTGTTCAATGACGTATCATGCGACTTAATACTCGCAGCTGGGAAGGACCCGACGAGGCACTACGATTCTTGGATTTCTACTCGGCCGTAATACAATCTGACACGATCATGGCATTTAGGGTCTCCGTGGATTGAAGATTTCCCTGACTATCCAGAACATGCCTTCCTTCGTCTAAATTTGAGAAGGACGTGAACCTGCCACTTAAAGACCATGAAAAGGATGCAAAGATAACATCCATTCGCTGATCCCAACCTACTTCCAGAGTGGAAAGATCCAATAAGGTTGGACATATCCCATACGAAAATTAGGTGTGACGCAACAAACTTGTCTCTGACCTTTCCCTGGATGTGGGGGCGAGCTGGAACACTCGACACGATCTAACCTTTCACCGTCGAATGCCGACCCTTAAAGCCTGGATAAGAGACAAGAGATTAGTATAGGCTGGGCACCAACAAGTCGATTCACATCCAAATTAGATTCATGGTGCAACCAGGGAATATGAATCTAGAGAAGATATGGATTCGAAGTCTGCTACTCAGCAAAACCCCTATGGATAGGGGAAACGGGATACAAGTCTCAAGCAGTATAGTTTAACTACCCTACGCCTCCATTCAGGTTTGAGTGACAGAAGCCTGATTGGTGGCTATTGCATGTGCGGAACCAAAAAACCCGAGGCCGACCTTCACCTATTTCAAGACTTCACGCTGGGGGCACCAGTGCTAAATCTCAAGGCTGAGAAACAATCTCCAACCTGTTGGAAATAATAGAATTGAATGACAAACAGTGTCGAACTTGGCTCGATCAAACAGCAGCAATAGCTCGAGTTGAGCACGAACCAATCAGCAAGCACGCAGCATGCGACTTCAATTCAGAATATTGTGGATGGAAGAGGGGGCAACGGAACAACTACCTGCAACTTCCTAGATGAGAATACGAGAATTGCAACAAACTAAGGTCATTCCTGACCAACGTCTGCTCCAGCCCAAATAGATTTGATCACTAGAGCACACTCAATTCCAAACTATAATGCAACAATTCAAAGAACGTGAACCTATTCGGGTCGAACGACTCGAACTGTAACCCGGAGGCAAGTTCAGCTCGGCACCGAGAAATCAGCAACGACCCCCTCATAACCTTCGATTTGATGCTGGGGGAACAAGCCCTGATCTTGACAATATGCGGCAGCTTCTTGGTAGCAATCTGTAACAATATACTCGCTAACTTAATTCGGCGCCTCTCGAGAGGTGGCACTTCTCAAGACAATGTGGATAACGATAACCACAGCCTCTTTCGTATGGGATATCAAGATCACCTAATTTTCCCTCGGATTTCAAGATTTCTCTACAACAACATTTGCTCAGAAGCTTTGATGAATTCAACAATGAGGTGGACATACTTATATGACAAGAAGGTGTTAATGTCGAGGTGGGCGATCATGATGCTTTTCCGACTAAAGAATGGAGCACCTTCCAATTCTTGAAACGATAAGGACAAAAGAAAATCCCTGAAAAAGAATGATAAGAATGTGCAGTTCCAAAGAGAATCTATACCACTTATCGAGCCCATGATCTTGTTTGTCAAGCTCAACTGAACCGAGGATGAGAAAAGAGACACAACAAGACTGTGATGACCATTTCGAACTATGCTGAAGCATAAACAGAGGGTCTCAACTAACTTCATAACAACATTTATTCCCTCGCATTTAATGAGCTTACTTAACTCCGCAACTGATCTGATGAGAGTAACCAAATTCGCTAACGCCCGATAAGGCAATCTTCACTATCCGACTAAAGAGAAGAGACGATATCAAAGCAAACGTGGTTCGACCATTTGCATACACAATTTCAACTTTTGCTAAATTGACAAATAGTACAGAATGATCTGGGTCGACTAAGATATCTGAACCTGCAACTCTTACCAGACGCAGCGACGGGAAGTATAAAATCCTCAAGATTATATACCTAATTGATCCAACTCAACCCCCACCGATGCTGGGGGCATAAGCCATGACTTCGGTTGCCCTTTGATGGAACTGAATACACGAGAGTCAATTCATAAACTAACTTTGAAGACAATCCTCGCTTAGAGTGAGATTCAAAACATGTATGCTATGCCTCTGGAATATGACCTGGTTCATCTTTCCCGACCAAGCAAGCCAGCTTGTGGGTCAAATGTGAAATTCGAGACACAAATCACTACTACACCGAATGGAAGGTGTGACTAACTTCTCTACTGCTTTATGAGTGTGACGATCATACGGACATTGGTTCACATAATTTCCACTATGTCCCTTACTGACTTGTAAGCAATCATTGGAATACGAAAATAATCCATAGCAATTGTGGATTCCTTTGACCACGATACCGAGTGATCATGGCTTTTTGATTCCTTACTGTTGCGATTCAACACGATTTTAAGATCCTAGATCAATATCAAGATAGTCCAAACTTGAGTACAAATGACAAATTCATATGTTGATTTTTCTTGTCCCAACCATCCAGATACCAAGTCAAAGCTCAAAGATTCTTGAATCGCCCAATGATTTGAATGGCTACTTCATGAATTGACTCATACGTAAAAGAAAGTCTGATCTGACAATGCGCTTGACTTGCGTAGAATGATGACGTTGTTTGGCAACGACCTGTGCGTATAGGATCACGCTCAGGAGCCAACGATCAAGTCGGATTTTTGATGAATGAATTAGACCTATTGATTCGACGAGGTTTAAAAAATTACTTGATCATCTCGAATAATCTTCCATAGAACTTGGCCTGACTAGCTCCTAGGGAAGCAATGCAGCAACTGGATAAAGCCTTCTCAAGGATAAATGACGTTCGAGAGAGATTTAGCTTAACATATTCAAAGCACTTCTCATCTGCGATAAGTTGTACTTTGGGGGGCAAAATGTTAGCCTGCTTTGTGACCAGGCTACCCAAAGCAAAGGATTTGAGTATGAGCATGCATTGATCATCAATAGCTCGGATGAAGCTGCAGAATATGGAAAATCCTAAGCATTTTTTAAGATCAGTTTGTGACACCCTCTGGCGTCGGTTCGTGACCACCCTTTGGGTTCGGTTCGTGACCACCCTCTGGGGTCGGTTCGTGACCACCCCTGGGGTCGGTTCATGACCACCCCCTGGGGTCGGTTCGTGACCTCCTCTTGAAGGCGGTTCGTGACCCTGGAACCATGACCCGACCTGACCATCACTACCAGATTCTCAACCCATCTCACTATCCTGGCTCATGAACAATAACCACAAACCACGACCAGGACCTACTACTACACATGTAGATCTTGACCTATTCTTGAGGCTATGACTGCTCCTACTTTCCCAGATCGGGTGCCACTTGTCCTACCAAGACCTGACCACCATATAGGCTCTCCTACAGCTATAAATAGACCACCATAGGGCATTATCAAGGGACTTTTTGCACCTCCTTGTCCATGGCTGCCATGGCCAACACTTCTCCATAAATAACCACTATCTTCGTCAATAAAATCAATGAATTCAGAGAGAATTATTCATTAGATTCAAGTGATTGAGAGACAATATATATTGTAATTGTAATTTACGATCGAAATGAGAAAATACGAAGTGGACGTAGACTCGTTAACGCCGAACCACTATAAAAATCCTGTTGTCTCGCTTTTTCCTGTTATTTTCAATTATTTCTTAATATCCTTTGCTCTAAATACGACAATTTGGGTGTTAGAGCCTTAATTTGGTCTAACATTGACTAAAATCCCTTGTATGAGCTTTGTGCCACCATTAAAATTGGAAGTTGAGTTTAATCTCCTTTCTCCATTTTCGGATATGCGAGTGTGCTCGAATCAGCGAATTTGAAGCCGATTCATGGTATCACTTGCTAGTGATCAACTTTCAAAGAATCATGATCGACAACGTGGTGTCTTGCGAGATCAACGTGTTGAAGACAGCGAGATTCCGACATCGAAAGATCAACGGAGTTGAGCACCTATCCCATCCTTGATCGATTTTCCATGGATCCATCAATTCATGAGGAGTTTGATCCTGGCACTGTGCCAGTTTGGTATCAGAGCGAGAATTCCATCACTTGGTCGGATCGCCAGAAACCATTCATGTAACCACCATCGCCGCTGACATCGTCCATTCTATTTCTATTGCCACTTTAAACTGCCACCATTCACTTGAACGTTATTCAGTCCTGACCACCACCGCTTAAGATTGCTAGAGCTGTTCAGATCGTCAGATCTCATTCAGTTGCATCTATTAATCAGTCACCGTCACTTATCCACAATCGCTGGAACTAGTTAGATCATCAGATCTAATTCAGTCGCGATTACCATTCCGTAGACCACCGAATCTATACCATTTCCATTTAAACACCATATCAGCTAAACCGTCATTGTCCAATTTTGGATCGTTTCAGCAATTTGGACAGTTCGAGTGTTTTAAAGTTTGTTCAGATTTGAAGTTCTTTCCATTTTTTGAGAATTGATTACACCGCCAAGACGTGTTAATCATCATCAAAATTTGTAAGAAATGTATCGGAGAGACGAAGTCGAACAAATGGAGAAAAGAATCAATGATAAGTTTGATGAAGGAATTGGAAGATTAGAAAAGCTGATGATAGATATGAATCAAACTAGAAGAAGAGTATCACCCGATTCAAACCATGGTGGACACCGGATTTCGCCATCAAATTCGGAAAGACATAGAAGATCACCACCGTTGGACCAAGAAAGAAGGAATCGCAATGATTATTCTCATGAACCGTCCCGTAGAAGTGAAAGACCTAAAGATATTCATGATCGATATAGTCATCATTCAGTTTGTGAAGATGAAAGAAGTAGCATTCGTTTTCATTCTCTAGGACGAGACCGAGATCCTTTCCGTCAATCGGAAGGTAATTATAATTGGGAATTAGGGTTGAAGACAGAAATTCCAGAATTCAAGGGAGGAATGTCTGTAGAAAAGTTCCTAGATTGGCTGTCGAATGTCGAAGAAATTATGGAATTCAAGAATGTACCAGAAAATAGAAGAGTGAAATTAGTAGCTACTCGTTTGAGGGGAAGAGCTATTGCTTGGTGGCAAAAAACTAAGCTAACCCGTGAAAGAATGGGAAAGCCGAAGGTTGTCACATGGGAAAAGATGAAAAGGATGATGAGAGCTACCTTCTTACCTCACAATTATCAATCCATTATGTATCAACGTTTGCAGAACTTGAGACAAGGAACAAAATCCATGAGTGATTATACCGATGAGTTCTATCAGTTGATCGCTCATAACGACATCATGAAAACAGAGGAACAATTAATTGCTAGATATGTTGGGGGATTGAGGAATCAGATTCAGGATATGGTGAATATGTCTATCCAATGACTGTTGCGGAAGCTCATCAGAAAGCTCTCGCTTGAGAGAAGCAATGGAGGCGAGCAGGAGGAGTGTTCACAACTGCTAACAGTCAAACCAAAGGAATTGGTAGCAATACTAATGTTACTAAGCTGATTACAAAGCCTGTTGTCAATGACGTTGCAAAGCCAAAGATCACCCCGATTGTTAAGTGCTTTAATTGTCAAGAAGTTGGACATAAAAACAGTGAATGTCCAAAATTGAGGAAGAGAACAATGATAACTGAAGATGTAGAAGCTGACGTAGATTATTCTCTACCACCAAAATTTGACAATGATGTTGAAAATAATATGGAAGAAGTAGAGTCAAGACACGAGGGAAATAGTTTACTTATGAGAAGATCGTCTATAACTCCAAAGCACGTAAATGATTCTAGTTGGTTGCGAAACAATATTTTCCAATCTACTTGCACTATTCTGGGAAAGATTTGTTGAATTTTTATTGATGCTGGGAGTTGTGACAACATGATTTCTGAAGAAGCTATTAAGAAGCTAGGATTGAAGACGGAGAAAAATCTTAGACCTTACAAGCTTGCTTGGCTAAAGAAAGGAAGAGAAGTCACAGTTGGAAAAAGAGCCTTTGTATCATTTTCCATTGGGTTAAAATACAAAGATGATGTTTGGTGCGACATAGTTCATATGGACGTATGTTATTTGCTCTTGGGAAGACCATGGCAGTATGATCGATCAGTTCATCACGATGGTCGAACCAATAACTATAGTTTCATGTTTGAAGGCACTAAAATCACATTAGTTCCTAAGAAGTGTGAGCAAAATGAAGTCAAAGTAGAGAAGAAGATGAAATCGACTAGTCTTTTATCTTTGAAGGAATTTGTTGAAGAAATGGAAGAGAGTCATGAAGTGTTTAGGCTGATTGGATTTGAATCTCATGAAGAGTCTGATATTCCTGCTAAAGCTGAGCATGTGCTGAAAGAGCTTGAAGATGTGTTTCCTATAGAGTAGCCAAAGGAATTACCACCACTCAGGGACATACAACATTAAATTGATTCGGCACCAAGTATAGTGTTGCCACATAGACCGCATTATCGAATGAGTCCGAAGGAACATGAAGAATTAAGGAGACAAATCGAAGAGCTGCTTGAACAAGGGCGAATACTAGAGAGCCTTAGTCTTTGTGTCGTGTCTGCCTTATTAGTTCCGAAGAAATATGGTTCATGGAGAATGTGTACGGATAGTAGAGCTCTCAATAACATCAGTGTTCGATACTGATTTCCTATGCCGAGAAAGAGGATCTATTGGATTAAATCAGTGGATCTGTTATCTTCTCAAAGATTGGTTTGAAGAGTGGTTATCATCATATTCGAATTAGACCAGGGGATGAATGGAAGACCGCATTCAAAACTCGTGAATGGTTATATAAATGGTTGGTTATGCCATTTGGTCTATTGAATGCACCAAGTACTTTTATGAGAGTCATGAACCATATTTTCAGACCATACATTGGAAAATTTGTGGTAGTATGTATGTTTTGATGATATTCTGATCTATAGTGCTAGTATGGAAGAACATATATAACAACTGAAAGCAGTGTTGATGATTCTTCGTCAAGAACAATTTTATGCTACAATAAAGAAGTGCGTGTTCATGACGCAAAGAGTTTTGTTCTTAGGATACATTGTATCCAAGGAAGGGATACAAGTGGATCAGAAGAAAGTCACTGCAATCAGAGATTGGCCTCGACCAAAACCATAATGGAAGTCAGAAGCTTTCATGGATTGGCATCATTCTATCGAATGTTTATTCCACACTTTAGTAGTGTGATGGCTCCTGTTACTGATTGCATGAAAGGAAAAAATTTACGTGGATGGAGGAAGCTCAATTTTCTTTTGAGAAGATTAAGGAACTTTTGACGACCGCACTAGTCCTTGCATTGCCAGATTTCCAGCTATTATTTTAATTGCACATGGATGCATCAAAAGTTGGAATGAGAGGGGTGTTGAGTCAAAAGGGTCGTCCTATTGCCTATTTCAGTGAGAAGCTATCTGGAGCAAAGATGAGATACAGTACGTATGACGTGGAGTTTTATGCAATTGTACAAGAAGTCAAGCATTGGAGACACTATTTGTTTCATAAGGAGTTTGTCCTATATACTGACCATGAGGCTTTGAAGCATTTGCAAATTCAAGATAAGACTGTTGTTAGACACGCGTCGTGGATTGCTTATTTGCAACAATTTACATTTGTTGTAAAACACAAGTCTGGAGTAACTAATCACGTAGCTAAAGCTTTGAGTCGAAGGTATCATTTGCTTATGACTATGCATGTCGAAGTAATCGGTTTTGATGTACTTCCAGAACTGCTAACAACCGATTCATATTTCTCGCAGGTCATAGCCAAGGTCAAGGAAGGAAATATAAAAGGTTATGCGTTAATCAATGGTTTCCTATTCAAAGGAAATCAATTGTGTATTCCAGATTGCAGTTTAAGCATGAAAATTGTCAAAGAATCACATGAGGAGGGACACGTGGGCCGTGATCATACTTTAAGACTGATCACTTATTCTTACTTTTGGCCATATATGAGGAAAGAAGTCGAGAAGTTAGTGCAAAGATGCTATGTTTGCCAAGTATTTAAGGGAATTGCCACTAATGCTGGATTATACATGACGTTACCTGTAACTACTAAGCCATGGATAGACATTAGTATGGATTTTGTCTTGGGATTGCCGAGGACGCAATGAGGCAATGATTCAATCTACATAGTAGTAGATCGTTTTTCGAAAATGGTTCATTTTATTGCTTGCAAAAAGATGACAGACGCTGTGAATGTTGCTCAGTTATTCTTCAAAGAGATCTATCGACTTCATTGATTACCTGAATCCATTGTCTCAGATAAAGATACACGTTTTCTAAGTCATTTCTAGAACAGTCTGTGGAAAATAATTGGAACGAAGCTGAAATTTATCAGTGCTTATCATCCGCGAATAGATGGACAAACAGAAGTGGTGAACAGATCTTTGGGAAATTTGTTGAGATGCCTTGTGATAGATAATTTGAAAGGTTGGGATGCGAAATTGTGTCAAGCTGAGTTTGCGCACAATCATGCTGTCAATCGAAGTACGGGGTTCGGTCCATTTCAGATTGTCTATTCAATCTTACCAAGAGGACCCTTAGATTTGTCAACAGTTCCACCGCAGAAAGGAATTGTTAAACGAGACAGTGATTTTGTTAATTAATTGCAGGGATGTCACAAATTTGTGAAGGAGAGATTGCTCAAGTCAAATATGAAATATAAACAATTTGCAGATTTGAATCGATGAAATGTTAAATTCGAAGAGGGAGATTTCGTTTATGCAGTATTGACGAAAGATCGTTTTTCTGTTGGAACTTACAACAAATTGAAGGCTCGAAAAATTGGTCCCATAAATATTGTGAAGAAAATCAATGATAATGCTTGTCAATTGAAGCTGCTAGAAGGTGTGTATACTTCGGATGTGTTCAATGTCAGATACCTAATTCCATACTATGAAGATGAGCTTATCAACAAAGAAGAATGTGTGAATTCGAGGACGAATTCTTGTCAACCAGGGGAGGATGATGCAACGCACGATGGAAGATGCTTGTATGCGAGCTATTGGTCGTACAGTGACCTAGAACGGAACGAGAGGAAGAGCAGATCGTCTGAAAAATTGAAGCTTGAAAAAGTGGAGAATCGGTTGTCCAACGATCCAATAGGGTTGTTCTCCGAGCCAATGAATCATGGGAAGAAGCCCAATGATCCAACAAGCTCATTCCCCAGCTTGAAGAGAAAAAGCAGGATTAAGGAAGCATCGTTGGATCATGCGAGAATTGAATCATTTGCTTTTGGATCACTCACTCCAGAGTCGATCAATACTGGATCGTTCTCTAATGGGTTGCTCGCTTCTTTATTGTCCGCCTCTAAGTCGTTGATTTTGGAAACATTTGCTATCAAGTTGAACACTCTTGGGCCGCTATTGGTTGAAGACAATAAGAGCTGTTAAAAAGATAAGATCATACAGGGGTCGCTTGTTCCAGTGTTGTGTAATATCATAGTTGAGTCGTTCGATCTATTATTTGCACTGTGTTAAAGATCCCATATCGTAAAAGGTTGGTCGCTTCTATTGGGTCGTTCTCTTATGTTCGGATCGTCCATTTGGACAGAGTGTGTTGTAAACCCTATAAATAGGGGTGTGGCGTGAGTTGTAAAGGTTGTTGAATTTTGATTAAAATCCCTTGTGTGAGCTTTGTGCCCCCATTAAAATTGGAAGTTGAGTTTAATCTCCTTTCTCCATTTTCAGATATTCGAGTGCGCTCGAATCAACGAATTTGAAGCCGATTCACGGTATCACTTGTGAGTGATCAATGTTCAAAGAATCGTAGATCGACAATGCGATGTCTTGCGAGATCAATGTGTTGAAGATAGCGAGATTCCGGCATTGAAAGATCAACGGAGTTGAGGACCAATCTCATCCTTGAACGATTTTCCACGGATCCATCAATTCGTGAGGAGTTTGATCCTGTACGCCGCGCCATGAGACTATGGTTTTACAATTATTAATTATTAGAATTAATTTGTTATTTTCTAAGTATAAATGTTAATCACCTTGGAGAGCTATTGTTTTCGTTCTAAGACGAAATACCCGCGTGTTCCATATTGTTCGTAATTTAGTTGAGAGAGAAAGCGACTTTATATGTAGGAAAAGTTTAAATATGCGAATACAACCTGTTATTTTTTAAGTACAACTGTTATTCACCTTGGAGACCTACAATGTTCGTTCACAGGACGAAATACTCGAGTATTCCATATAGTCCATAATTTAGGTGAGAGTCTACTAGTTGAAGTCTCATCCGGTTCTGAGGCATTATGAAGAAATTACTGCAGTTTTTACAAAAAAAATAGGGACTTTGTATGTAGGCAGAGTTCAAATATAGGAATGTATGCTGTTATTTTCTAAATACAATTGGTAGTCACCTAGAAAACTACAGTTTTCGGTCACTGGGAAAAATGTCCGAGTATTTCACACTGTCCATAATTTAGGTGGGATTTTATCGGTCAAAGTCATCCGGTTACGAGGCAGTATGAAGAAATTACAACAATTTTTACAAAAAAAATAGCGACTGCGTATGTAGGAATATTTCAAATATGGGAATATGAAGACGGCGAAAGCGGGATGGTCTTTTGTGGAAAATGGAGACAACATAAGGTAAAACAAAGTTTTTGGGCGACAGGCGAATTAGTTATTATTTTCTAAGTATAAACATTTATCACCTTGGAGAGTTGTAATGTTCGTTCATAGGAAGAAATACCCGAATGTTTCATATTGTCAGTAGTTTAGTTGAGAGTCTATCGGTCGAAGTCCAATTCGGTTCCAACGTAATATAAAGAAATTACTGCAGTTTCCCCCCAAAAATAGCGACTTTATATGTAGGCAGAGTTCAAATATGGGAATATAGCCTATTATTTTATAAGTACAACCGTTAGTCACCTTTGAAACCTGCAGCGGTCATTCATAGGATGAAACATTCAAGTATTCTGTACTGTCCGTAATTTAGGTGAGAGTCTACCAGTTGAAGCCTCGTCTAGTTCCAAGGCAGTATGAAGAAATTACTGCAATTTTACAAAAAAATAGCGATTTCGTACGTAGGTTGATTTCAAATATGGAATATAGCCGTTATTTTCTAAGTACAACTGGTAGTCATCTTGGAGAACTACAGTGTTCGATCATAGGGAAAAACCTCCAAGTATTTCACACTGTTCGTAATTCAGGTGGTAATCCATCGGTCGAAGACTCATCCGGTTCCGATGCAGTATGAAGAAATTACAGCGATTTTTACAAAGAAATAACGACTTCGTATGTAGAAAGATTTAAAATATGGGAATATGGAGATGGCAGTAGCGGGATGGTATTTTGCGGAAAATGGATATAGTAGAAGGTAGATCAAAATTTTTGGGTGACTGGTGAATTACTTGAAGGGTTAAGGGAATTTTGGAAAGTTGAAAAAGAAGCACAGTAATTTAGTGGAAAGAGTTTTTATTATTAGCAATAAAGATTATTATTATTCTGTAGTTGGGATAATGAATATTGATGTACCTTTACCTTTGAGATATTTTGTATTTCTAGATATGTGGTTTTTAATAAATGGTACATCTATTTTGTGCTATTATATTTTATCCCTTTCATTGTGTTGAGATTCTGATTATCGTTTATATTGCTCTATAATATTTGTTTAGTATATCCTTTTAGGAACCAACGATCCATTTGCAGTGGCTCTAATTTCTGATGGGCCTATTCTGTGTCAGAATTTAAGCCCATCCCGAGCGGGTTTTTACACAAGTGTTGATCAGTTAAAGAAGAAGGTTTCACAGGACTTGATGCTGGAAATGCGGACTAAGCAAATTTAGTTCATTCCACGGAGAAAAGACAGTTTTCATAATCATATGCGTAGATGAAATCATGTGCAGTTTACCACTAAAATGTGACGTCTGCAGCTATGTGAGAATCAAACGTGACAAGTGCAATTACTATAGCCACCTAATGGAGGATATGGTTTCTACAAATTGGTCGCTTAATTGGGTTATTAGGATCAAGATATTTGGTTTTGACTCACATATTTTTGATTTTTTAATTTGGATTCACTTATTCCTAAGACCACATCAACTTGTATCTCTGTTGCCAGACAAATAACTCGACTACAGCTTCATATCTGCAACGTCCTATAATTATCAATAATAGCGTTAGCGGGGAAGAATGGTCGGATCATTGGATCGTTCTTGCAGATATTTGATGTGGATCACCTTGGTTGATGGAATTCTTGGTACATTTTCCAACAAAGTATGGGGCTATTGTGCATAAGCATTTTGTATGCACTGGTATGTAGTGTTTTAATATTTTGGACTTGATTGGGTAGATGGTCGGTTATAGGAGTTTGTGTGATGTAAACGAGGTGTCTTCGTATTTGCTACATTGTATCAATCCGTGTATAATTTTTCTTTGTTATTAATAAAGGAACCCATTTTCAAAAGTAAAATTTATTTTTTTTCAAACCATTTCTTTTCATTTAATGCACATTGTCATTAGCCTTCATTTTACTTTGTTTATTTCAATTTAAGTTATATTTTGATGTACTCGATTCGTTTGTTCTAGTTTCATATTTTTTCATTCCATTGAATTTTTTCCAAGTAAATTTTCACTAGCTTACTATCGGTGCAATCTTGTTAATATTCACAGAATTCATACTCGATTCGTTTATTTATAAAATCTCAAATTGGGGAAATTTAGTTGTCTCCCCGACTTGAAACTTAATTAAATTTTAATTGCAAATGCTCATTAATATATACAGACTTAAGATCAAAATGGAAAATCACGTAGGGAGATATTCTCAAGTAAGTATTATATGCTTCCTTAACAGCCAATTAGCTTTTAACTTAATCTATCGTTTAAAATTCTCAACTCATTTATTAAACCCACGTCAAATTCTTATGCTAAAATTTCTTTAAGCAAGTTCTCATATTCTTCTACCATTTGAAATATATTTTCCAAGTTCTTGACAAATAATTTAACTTACATTAATAAACTAACACCTAAGTTAAGGATATATTATTCAATCACAATTGATTAGTTTCATTATAATATAATTCTATATTCTTTTATTAACGTCGCATAAGTTCAATTTTATCTTTGTTACTTGTTTCAAAATTTTCTTAAGTATAAAGCTTATTTCAAAACAATTAGAATTTAATTCAAAATAAATGAATTTTCAAATTACTTTTCAATTATGCTCTTAAAAGCTTATATTTTACATGGACTACACTTTGTAAGGATCTATTCAAGTTTGATTTATTATTCACAAATCATTATTCTCTTTTGCATTTTCATAAAGTAATTTTCTTCTTTATAATAATAAGTGCTGCAATAATATTAAATTAACACTCCCGTTCTTATTTATCTTGAAATATTTTGATTACTAAAGAATTCTTATTTCATATTAAATCTATGTATCCAATGAATTCGTTTATATAAATCTCACTTGTTTAGCTTTCCTTTTACATAACAATTAAAGTTTTAGACACATTCTCTTTTAATAGCCCTAAGACTAGAGTTTCGTTTACATTACACTTGAGAAATCCACTTAGTTTCATAAGTTAAAATACACAAATTTTTAGACAACCTCTATTTTAATTCTATATTCATATAAGGAAATTTTATATGGTTTCCTACATGTATTACATTAGTAATTTAATACATTACTCAAAATCAAATTACATTTCATATTCTTAGAATAATATTTAAAATTTTAAACTATTATACTTATGACCTTATAAATTACATTTATCTTAAAAAGTATTTTATTTTCCATATTCATTATGAATTCACTAAGATTTTATTTTTTGAGCTATCATTTACAAGTCTATTTGCATAAATTTTCTTAATATATTTTTTATAAGTTCACTAATGTTTAATCATTGAATTTTTCTTAATATGATGCTTATAAATTCACAGCCCATAACTCATTACTATAGGATTTTTCGATTTACTTAGCTTAATAAATACAAGTAAGTGTTTAATATATTAGTTATTTATTCACTCAAATATTATTTTAAATTATCGTGCATTATTTATTTAGTTAGATTCAAGTTAAGTTAGGAATAAAAGCTAAAAGGTTGACTAACGGTCGATTATCAATAGGAATTTTCAAAGGATAAAGTCTCAGGTTAAAATAAAGTAGAGAATATTCAGGATTACGAATGCGATAAAATTAAAATTTAGAAGGCGTGATAAAATAAGATCGGGACTCAAAATCAGAAAATCATAACCTAAAATGAATCTACCTAAAGAGATGCATTCAAAGGAATAGAATTTAAAGAAGGCTAAAAGATTTTTTGAAACAAATTTTATACAATAAATTCCTTTTTAAAAACCTTAAAATCGATTAAACTATTTTTAGATTTTAGAATAGGCTCTCCGAAAATGATTCTAGTGATGATTTCACTCATTTTAGGGTATTTATCATGGGTTTTTCAACCCCATAAGCTAAGATTTGTATAAACCAAAGCTCTGGTACCAAGTTGCAACGACCTTCTTTTTCGGCCGTTTCAAGCCGATAATTGAATCAACTCAAACTGTTTGAAAACAACATATTATTGTTTGCCACGGGTTAAAAATATAGATTATCACGGAATCACAGACCCAAAACACAAAATATCTCATAGCGGAAGTAAATTTTATACAATAATACAAAATCTTTTAATTTATACATTATATCATAGTACATAAGTAAGTACAAATACATTGGAAGACTAAGTACAAAATTTAACTAATATATGAATAAATGACTGAAACAGAATAGATGAAATACACGAAGATAGATGACTACCCCACAAATCTCAAGCTCCAACAGAATAAACTCCACAACCGAAATACTAAGGCTGACCGGAGCATTATGAAAAAAAAAGCTCGAGTCAGGACCAATATTCTCATATAAGTGAATCAACTCAAGTAAAATGATTACATAGAATGGGCCAGTAACTTAAAGGATGTTTGGAATTTCATCCTTTATGTATCTATAAAACTAACACATATAATAATACGCCATTATAATAGTGTCTACGGTAGATATACTATTAAGAATATGTAAACAAGATTACCGTATTACCCCTACACTGTTTATAAGCCTTGTAGCCTATACAACACTGTAAATTCACCATAATAGTGTAATCAAAGGTCACTCCATAGAAAATAGTGCCAAATCAAAGTCATAAGGGGATCGATCAGAATAATATGACAATGCGCCAAGGTTATACCTAATGGTACGATTCTTGTAACACCCCGTATTTTCTATGAACGTATAAGTAACAAATCAGAGAATAATTAATTACAAAAATAAGAATCAAGGGAAACGGGTTACGCCATTACGTTTGTCTCGGAATTCTGCTTGAAATAGAGTCCGAGTTTGGATAAAACGGATACTGTATGAAGAAGATATGGACGAACGAAGTTTGGTGGCTAAATAGAAAAAAAAAAAAAAAAAGATTGCACTGGCGCACTTGGGAAGTGCGCCAGTACAAATTTACATTGGCGCACTTCCCAAGTGCGCCCAGGCCGAGAGAAAACCTGCACCGCTTTCTGGTTTGACCCTGGCTGGCCTGGTCGGGTTCTGGTCGAATTTCTGAGCTCTGGTGTGTCACTAGGGCTAACTTGTCACTTTCTAATTGGCTTCTCTTGAGATGGATGGCCTTGATTAACCCTAGCTTCATCGACGGCTCTAATTAGTTTGAAACCCTATATAAACAGCCCCCTAGCCCCATTCTCTTTACACCATTCTTCTCTAACCTTATGCTGCATAATTTCATTCTGCCTCCGTTCTTATTAAATAAAATAATGGCATCGTTACTCTGCTAGAATCAAAACTTGGACTGATGCATCTTCTTCCAACCTGAATAGAATTAAAAGCTAAACCAAATCTCAAATCAAAGTTTAGAGCTACAACAACAATTAAAGAGGAGTAATTCAACATTTCTGCATCAACAACAGTTTATTATCCTTTCTTAAAACCACGAAAGGCAAGTACAGTTATTTTCCGATATAAACTTTAATTATAATTGTGACATGATTGTATCTGAATTTGAGGTTGTGTACGTTTTGTTCTGATATATTTTATTTTGTATCTCTTTCTTCTTTCTGTTCTATAGCCAGGCTACCACGAGCCTGCGCCACATCTCATAAGAGATTAACGCACAAACGCTAAACATTGGGACAAATAATGAATGATGGCATAATTGGACATGGCTAATCTGTGACTGATGTTGTAAACTAGATTTAGATCTATGCATATTCTATGAATTGGAAGAAGAGGAACAATTGTATGTTAACATGTGACTTGAGACTTTGGACATAACGCATATTTTGAATTAAGATCTGTTATAATTTAAAGTTCTAGATTGTTGGGCATATTTTTATATAACGATTCATGACTTGAGATAAAAAGAGAATATGATTTAGGTGTGAAAATCTATATTAAGATTTGATAACTGTTAAATGTGAATAACACCTAAGTGGGAGATTTTTGAATATATGACATGCATTGAAATCGATGGCTACATTTGGTATAATTCATGTGTGAATCTTTTGTACTAGGCAAGTTTAACTAAAATTGGGACATGAGTTATATGGTAAATTATTACCATAATCTGTGCCATGTAAATTCAATGCAAACCGGGGGGAGGGGGTATATGATCATATTGTGAATCATGACAATTATTTAGGCATGCAAACTTAGGCCAAATTTATAATTAGGCAAGATATGTCAAGGAAACTTTAAGGAATGATTAATTCTGTTATATTGCCTAATCTGCTAGTTCTGTTATATTGCCTAATCTGCTAGTTCTGTTATATTGCCTAAACTGCTAATTAGATTGAATTGCCTAATCTGCTAATTATGTTAAATTGCCTTATCTGCTAGATCTGCTAAATCGCCTAATCTGCAAGATCTGTTATCTGTTTAATCTGTTGAATGGCGTAATCTGTTGGAACTGAAATGCTGAAATTCGAAGTAGGTAAATCTGTAGGCTCGATTTAAAATTGAGAAAAACTTGTTAATAGAACCTCGAATAATCTACTGTAAATTGTACAGAAGTTAATTTGTTAAATTAGCATGATTAGTCTGATATTAGCATAGTCTGTGAATGAATGATTTGGCTAAAACATGAAACATGACTAACTCGAGGTTAGAATGAGTTTGCGGCGTAATCCTGCCCGGAACCACCCTGCACATCCAGTGGCCGCAAACAATAGGTTCTAATGTGAGAAGTTAGTCATAACGTGCTTGAAACCCGAGGTTAGACTCAGTTTGCAGCAGAAACCTGCCTGGAACCAACCGGCCTAACCAGTGGCCGCAAACTGTCAGTCTAATGTGAGAGGTTTGCGCATTTATTTTTAATTGATACAAATCTAAGATAAATATGATGTCTAAAACGTGTTGGGTGGATAGGGTTAAACCAATTGGACTAATGAATTTAACAAACCCATTTCATGAATCTGTAGGCCCAAATACAAAGTTAGAAAAGTCTGTAAATCTGTTAAATTCGTATATCTGATCCGTTAGTCTGAAAACTTGTCTGATCTGTGAACTAGTTGATCTAAACTCTGTATGGCTGAACTTGTAAACAAGTTAATCTGAAATCTGTTAGTCTGGGGACACAAGGTTAGGAGGGAAATTACTTGTGTCATCTGTTGTTTCGGACCCATATTAGTCCGTAACCCTTTCTGGTATCAAAACATTGACCTAACCATAGGTACGGTCCGGGCACGCTTACTGAACTAATTATAAGCCGTTCATTCTGATAATGGCGAGGGGTGTTGATGGTGCATTCCAACCGGATCATGTGCGTGCATGGATCCCGGTATGCCTCTGAGGATGTACGACGCCGTGACATCTGTAAATAGGTCTGTGCCAATTGGTTGTCACTTTAGGGAGTGATACACCCTACTATGGGGCCGACACGGGGTATTTATGTATTAGGGAGCCGATCGCTTGGGGTAGGGTTTTAGGGTACACTTAGTTCAGTCTGTTCTGTTGGTACCGTCTGTTTCTGTTGGGTGGTAACACCTGTCTGTTTCTGCGTGGTACCGTCTGTTCGGGTGGTAAAGGCCCATTTACTAGTGTACACCTAATTCTACATTCTGTTTCTGTAGGGATTAATCTGTTTCTGTTTCTGTACCTTCTGTTCGGGTGGTAAAGGCCCATTATTAGCATTCTGTTTCTGTCCGTTTCTGTTCGGGTGGTAAAGGCCCATTATTAGCATTCTGTTTCTGTTTGTTTCTGTTGGGGTGGTAAAGGCCCATTACTAGCATTCTCTTCTGTGGAAATTATTTTGTTCCCGTTTCTGTTTCAGTTTAGACATTGGGGTGACACCTAATCCTGTTATACTAGTATTAGTGCAGAGAAATGAAAAAGTAATATTATTCTGTTTCTTCTGTTTAACCTAAGTACATCTGCTGCTCCTGTTACTGTTATCTCTTATCTAGCTTATTTTCATGTCATAATCATTATTATCTGTTCATATGCTGAAAGTCACTGGACTTGCCAGACTTTATGTCTAACCTAGCTTGTTTTTGCCCCTTTTTCTTCCGTTTCCCCCTCCCCCCAGGTTTTCCAAGGAGGGAATACTTTAGCTTGATCCGGATTTCTTCTGCTTGAAGTACTTAGAGTGCTTAAAGTATGGCTTGACTCCTTATAGCATCTTCTGTGGGGATTATGATTTTAAAGTTTTATACTCTGATGATTTACTGAACAAGACTGATATTTATGTACTTGAGTTTTTGGTAAAGATGTAACCAAATTGATTCCTGTTTTCCGCTGTAATAAAGTTATAATTTCTAAAGTATTGTTTATCTGTCTTGTATGTTTATGTTCTGTCTACTAAAACGCTCCATCAAAGTTAAGGCATTCCCTTTGTGAGTGACCTTAACGGAGGTAGGGTGTTACACTTGGTATCAGAGCTGAAGGTTACCAGATTGGGTAAAGTTTTTGAAAACTATTTTCAAAAAGGTTTTAAAAGGAAGTATTTTCAGAAGTAAAGCTTATTTTTGAAAAACATAATCCCCAAAAGCCATATATCTATCTTTTGATCCTCTGTTTGAATCTTTGTTTCCTTCTTTCTCCGGGGCTCCCGGCTTTCTGGGAGGTAACCTCATCACGGCATGGTTCTGTAGGCTTGATAAGACTACGACACCGGTCAAAGGGCAAATAAGCGCCCGACTTCCATCTGTAGCCGCAGTAGTCTCACGTACGACTAATTTTCTTTTGAGCTTTGTAGGATTTTCCGTGCGATGGAGGCCACTTTCGAGGGACTTGTCAACGTGTTACTCACGGATAGTAAAGATGAGAATGAGGGAGTTTGGCTAAGGAGCACAACCCAAGGATGAGAAACTCATGGATATGGACTTGGTTCACAAAGGAGGCAAAAAGGAAACACAAAAGAAGGAAGAAAAGTCTGAAGATAAAGGAGGAGAAAAGTGCTTTACTTATGGAAGCTTGACTCAAATGAACAAGGATTGCAGAAAAAGAAAGGGCACTTGCTTCAACTGTGGTGAGATGGGACACTTCACTAGGGACTGCCCGAATAAACGGGGGCAAGGACAGAGGACATGACCTACTTCGGGAAGGCAGGCGAATGCTCTCATAGTTGGTGGATAGGATAGAAGTAGGAAAATTTCTGTAGAGAGTTTAGTTTCCTTATCTGATTATTGAGTTAGAACTCTTTCCGATTATGGCATTCTGATTCTGTAGTCGAGTCTCTGCACTTTAATACTAGTCTTGTTTCTGATCTGGTTATAGTCTCAAACCCCATAGGGGTTACGACTCATCTATTGGTGATAGGTTGGGGTTTGAGGGTATCTGTGTTAGGCGTCAAGTCGATTGTAATGCATACATTCTGGGTTTTTGAGGGATATGGTGGGATTTTCCCATGCTTAGTTTTCTAAGAATCATTCGATAATCTGATATGTACTAGTAGTCTGTAAGCATCTGGATAATTCTGAAAAGGTTAAGATTTCCAGTTTTGACATTGTCTAAGGAGGGTAATCCTCTGGGTGTCAATCTGATGTTGATTTCGGTCTTCGGGGTTGATACTTAGGGGAGTTTGTCTCTCAACCAAGGTCTAATGGAAACCAAGTTTTTGTTTATCTGCACTCGCTCCCATCACTCGATTGTATCCTATCGATCGAGTCTTCGACCTATAGATAGGAATCCTATGGATGTAAACATGTGTTTGAGACATGTTATGTTTGATGGTTGCAAGTGGATGCAAGTGGTTTCTAGTGGTTGCTCGTGGATGCATATACACACATTAGGCACTAGATCGGCTCAAAAACACTCTCATACTGCATATGGATGTGTATGCATTTTTCAATTTTTGTGGATGCAGAATGATTGACTCCTCACATGGATGTTGCATTTGGATGAATGGTGATGCACTCATATAGAAATGATGTGTATCAAATAGAATTTCTTGCAAACATATTTGGACTCATGGCACTAACATGATTCGCATTAAGGAGGTCAACTGGATCAGTAGACCGCCTGATTTTGCACTAGATAAGAAACATATACACACACTTTGCATATGTTCATACGGCATTAGAAACCTTTTAAGGACAATGGATGCCTGTGATTGAATGGTTGAGTAGATGGATGTTGGATGTTAGGATACATTCTTCTTAACTTGAAGATTTCTGGGACGAAATCCTTTAAGGAGGGGAGAATGTAACACCCCGTATTTTCTATGAACGTATAAGTAACAAATCAGAGAATAATTAATTACAAAAATAAGAATCAAGGGAAACGGTTTATGCTATTGCGTTCGTCTCGGAATTCTGCTTGAAATAGAGTCCGAGTTTGCGTAAAACGGATATCGTATGAAGAAGATATGGACGAACGAAGTTTGGTGGCTAAATAGAAAAGGAAAAAAAGAAGAAGAAGAAAGATTGCACTGGCGCACTTGGGAAGTGCGCCAGTACAAATTTACATTGGCGCACTTCCCAAGTGCGCCCAGGCCGAGAGAAAACCTGCACAGCTTTCTGGTTTGACCCTGGCTAGCCTGGTCGGGTTCTGGTCGAATTACTGAGCTCTGGTGTGTCACTAGGGCTAACTTGTCACTTTCTAATTGGCTTCTCTTGAGATGGATGGCCTTGATTAACCCTAGATTCATTGACGGCTCTAATTAGTTTGAAACCCTATATAAACAGCCCCCTAGCCCCATTCTCTTTATACCGTTCTTCTCTAACCTTATGCTGCATAATTTCATTCTGCCTCCGTTCTTATTAAATAAAATAATGGCGTCGTTACTCTGCTGGAATCAAAACTTGGACTGATGCATCTTCTTCCAACCTGAATAGAATTAAAAGATAAACCAAATCTCAAATCAAAGTTTAGAGCTACAACAACAATTAAAGAGGAGTAATTCAACATTTCTGCATCAACAACAGTTTATTATCCTTTCTTAAAACCACGGAAGGCAAGTACAGTTATTTTCCGATATAAACTTTAATTATAATTGTGACATGATTGTAAATCTGAATTTGAGGTTGTGTACGTTCTGTTCTGATATATTTTATTCTGTATCTCTTTCTTCTTTCTGTTCTATGGCCAGGCTACCACGAGCCTGCGCCACATCTCATAAGAGATTAACGCACAAACGCTAAACTTTGGGACAAATAATGAATGATGGCATAATTGGACATGGCTAATCTGTGACTGATGTTGTAAATTAGATTTAGATCTATACATATTCTGTGAATTGGAAGAAGAGGAACCATTATATGTTAACATGTGACTTGAGACTTTGGGCATAACGCATATTTTGAGTTAAGATCTGTTATAATTTAAAGCTCTAGATTGTTGGGCATATTTTTATATAAAGATTCATGACTTGAGATAAAAAGAGAATATGACTTAGGTGTGAAAATCTATATTAAGATTTGATAACTGTTAAATGTGAAAATCTATATTAAGATTTGATAACTGTTAAATGTGAATAACACCTAAGTGGGAGATTTTTGAATATATGACATGCATTGAAATCGATGGCTATATTTGGTATAATTCATGTGTGAATCTTTTGTACTAGGCAAGTTTAACTAAAATTAGTACATGAGTTATATGGTAAATTATGACCATAATCTGTGCCATGTAAATTCAATGCAAACGGGGGGGGGGGGGTATATGATCATATTGTGAATCATGACAATTATTTAGGCATGCAAACTTAGGCCAAATTAATAATTAGGCATGATATGTCAAGGAAACTTTAAGGAATGATTAAATCTGTTATATTGCCTAATCTGCTAGTTCTGTTATATTTCCTAATCTGCTAGTTCTGTTATATTGCCTAAACTGCTAATTAAATTGAATTGCCTAATCTGCTAATTATATTAAATTGCCTTATCTGCTAGATCTGCTAAATCGCCTAATCTGAAAGATCTATTATCTGTTTAATCTGTTGAATGGCGTAATCTGTTGGAACTGAAATGCTGAAATTTGAAGTATGTAAATCTGTAGGCTCGATTTAAAATTGAGCAAAACTTGTTAATAGAACCTCGAATAATCTGTTGTAACTTGTACAGAAGTTAATTTGTTAAATTAGCATGATTAGTCTGATATTAGCATAGTCTGTGAATGAATGCATTGGCTAAAACATGAAACATGGCTAACTCGAGGTTAGAATGAGTTTGGGGCGTAATCCTGCCCGGAACCGCCCGGCACATCCAGTGGCCGCAAACAATAGGTTCTAATGTGAGAAATTAGTCATAACGTGCTTGAAACCTGAGGTTAGACTCAGTTTGCGGCAGAAACCTGCCCGGAACCAACCAGCCTAACCAGTGGCCGCAAACTGTCAGTCTAATGTGAGAGGTTTGCGCATTAATTTTTAATTGATACAAATCTAAGATAAATATGATGTCTAAAACGTGTTGGGTGGATAGGGTTAAACCAATTGGACTAATGAATTTAACAAACCCGTTTCATGAATCTGTTGGCCCAATTACAAAGTTAGACAAATCTGTAAATCTGTTAAATCCGTATATCTGATCCGTTAGTCTGAAAACTTGTCTGATCTGTGAACTAGTTGATTTGAACTCTGTATGGATGAACTTGTAAACAAGTTAATCTGAAATCTGTTAGTCTAGGGACATAAGGTTAGGAGGGAAATTACTTATGTCATCTGTTGTTTGGGACCTATATTAGTTAGTAACCCTTTCTGGTATCTAAACTTTGACCCAACAGTAGGTAGGGTCCGGGCACGCTTACTGAACTAATTATAAGCGGTTCATTCTGATAATGGCAAGGGGTGTTGATGGTGTGTTCCAACCGGGTCATGTGCATGCATGGATCCCGGTCTGCCTCTGAGGATGTAAGACGCCGTGACATCTGTAAATAGGTCTGTGCCAATTGGTTGTCACTTTAGGGAGTGATACACACTACTGTGGGGCCGACACAGGGTATTTATGTATTAGGGAGTCGATCGCTTGGGTAGGGTTTTAGGGTACACTTAGTTCAGTCTGTTTCTGTTGGTACCGTCTATTTCTGTTGGGTGGTAACACCTGTCTGTTTCTGCGTGGTACCGTCTGTTCGGGTGGTAAAGGCCCATTTACTAGTGTACACCTAATTCTACATTCTTTTTCCGTAGGGATTAATCTGTTTCTGTTTCTGTACCTTCTGTTCGGGTGGTAAAGGCCCATTATTAGCATTCTGTTTCTGTCTGTTTCTGTTCGGGTGGTAAAGGCCCATATTAGCATTCTGTTTCTGTCTGTTTCTGTTGGGGTGGTAAAGGCCCATTACTAGCATTCTCTTCTGTGGAAATTATTCTGTTCCCGATTCTGTTTCAGTTTAGACATTGGGGTGACACCTAATCCTGTTATACTAGTATTAGTGCAGAGAAATGAAAAGTAATATTATTCTGTTTCTTCTGTTTAACCTAAATACATCTGCTGCTCCTGTTACTGTTATCTCTTATCTAGCTTATTTTCATGTCATAATTATTATTATCTATTCATATGCTGAAAGTCACTGGACTTGCCAGACTTTATGTCTGACCTTGCTTATTTTCGCCCCTTTTTCTTCCGTTCCTCCCCCCCCCCCCCCCCCAAGGGGTTTTCCAAGGAGGGAATACTTTAGCTTGATCCAGATTTCTTCTGCTTGAAGTACTTAGAGTGCTTAAAGTATGACTTGACTCCTTATGGCAGCTTCTGTGGGGATTATGATTTTAAAGTTTTATACTCTGATGATTTTCTGAACAATACTGATATTTAAGTACTTGAGTTTTTGGTAAAGATGTAACCAAACTGATTCCTGTTTTCCGCTATAATAAAGTTATAATTTCTAAAGTATTGTTTATTTGTCTTGTATGTTTCTGTTCTGTCTACTAAAACGCTCCATCAAAGTTAAGGCATTCCCTTTGTGAGTGACCTTAACGGAGGTGGGGTGTTACAATTCTACCGGATTGTGGACAGGGATGGTGGTAACGCATAGCCGCAACTACCGCTCACCTCGGAAAGCGCTCCCAAAATCAAAGGATGCATCTAAATCAATCACAAAGTAATAAAGATGGTATTGAAGAAGCTTGTCTGATAGGAGCAGCGACCTCACTTGTCCAGGGTATGGCTCATATTTTAGTCATTTTAATTATGACCCGAATGTCAAGGCTATCAATCATCGTTCTCTTTTTTCAAATCCAATAATCGCCTCCAAACCATCCTACTTTGTTTTGGATTCTCCACCACATTTGCAGTTGTTAAAGTGGTATCTCCATTGGTGGAGAGTATGACAATACTAACTCCAATCACTTTAACAACTAAACTTTTACATTTTGCACACCGTGGTCATTAAATTTGAAATTATATTCCCTTATCGTAAATCAATTAACTTCAGTATCAATTTAAAAGCAATTTACTCAAAGTAATTCATTATTGGGTTCAAGTTCAGATTTCAAATCTTATATTTCAGACGATCCCTTTTCAATTCAAATTCAGGTTTAGATTTCAATTTTCAATTGAAGTTATTACTTGAAATCTTCTTAAAATCATTTCGGGCTAATTAGTTCAGATCGGACATAGATTTAAATTTAATAGTAAAAATATGCATAAACAATTAAATTTAAATAGTAAATACATATATAATTTTAAGTTTAATATAGAATTGTTCGGTTGAAACAGTTTTTGAAAATAGTTACACAATTCAATAAAGAAAGTAGTTATGTTATATAGTTATAAAATAATTAAGACAACAATTGTAAGAGAAGATTTATTTTGAGTAACATAGTTTGATATAAATAATAGTAATCCAAAATAGTTTTTAATATATAGATACGAATCCAATCCGAGCCAAATATGAGTATTTCATAATACTATTCATTTTTCATTTCAAATTTTTTTTTCGAATCACCTAACATTTAGCTGATACACCTTCCCATTATTAATTTACATATAGGATCTCATTTTTAAACCATTACTTTAAAATCTGTATATAAATTGAGTTCTAAGTTCATTTTATTACATTACATTCCAAACCATTATTCATTGTGTCTTTGTTGAGAAAATCTCTCAAATCACATTTCTACATTTCAAAACTTATTACACCTTTATTTTATTTTATTTTATTTTACTCTGAATAAAATCTTATATTAGTTAAAGCTTTTATAAAATCAAATCCTTTCATTTCCGTAGTTTTAATCAAGATAGCTTAATATTTAACTCTTCTTTAAGTAAAATTTTTTGAAGTTGTTATTTGAAAGCCTTTACCTCATAATAATTTAAGTTAAACTTTTAAACAAATCCTAAACTAGAAATTCTTTATATTAACTTAAAACCACTTTAAATTAACTTATTATATAAGTTTCAGTTATATTACACTAAATCGTTTACAATATAAAACTCAGTTAAAACAAATCTTAACTTCACAAATAACCTTTATAAATATTTCAATACCATTTGTTAAATCAAGTTTTATAAATTCAAGTAAAATTTGTTTCAAGTATTATTTTAAACTTAATATTTAAATTACATCCCAAAAAATCAATTTAATAAAATCGATACATATTTATAACATTTTAAAATAGTTTTTGTTAACCATGACATTCATATATAATTTTCTACCCTATGGTCAAGTGAATTAGGAATATATCATTTCAACCCATCTAATTAAATTTTCGGGTATATATAATGTCAACCTGAATCCCAAATCAATTCAGTTTTGTTTTCCAAATCTATAGAGTCGTTCAGGTATGTATCATTTCAATCCATAGTGATTTTCCTAAATTTACAGGGAACTTGCAACGTGAGAAAAACATAAAACATCACATAACATACATCGAATTCTTATCATATTATATATATGTCGATAATGTATGTGTCACACGTGCACAAATCACATCACAAACAATTATATTTTTCTAGAGCTATCCTATCGTTTCATTCAACATTTCAACTCACTTAATAATAAATTAGTTGTGAGTGAGGGGAAACTCGTTTTCCTTGGTTATTCGAATAATGGACTTGACAAGAGAAATTGACATGGATTATATAAGCGAGATACACCAAGCACGATAATACATGTCACCAATTATATGCACATATATACACATCTGTGTGCATATATGTACATACCCAACAATTATAACCATAGTTTGAATCGACACTACCCAGTGACTCAAGTATCTCTCGAACAACTCTTGCACCACCCCAAACCCCATGATTTCTAAAACATCAACGGGAAAATCCAAAAGTCGGCACCAATTGGATCACTTATATAGTATTATTTATAATTTTTATAAGTGAATCAAGAGGAGTTATACCTCGGTTTTAGGCAAAACAATAATGTAGCTTGGTGTGGAAGATCTAGGCTTCGGCCTAGAGCTCAACTTGGTGGCTCGGCTAGCAATGAGTGCCATGGAAAAGGCAGGTGTTGCAGGTAAGGTAGGAGGGTACCTCGGGTTTTGGCCATGGATTACCATGCGATGAAGGAAGTAGGTACACGTCCATCAAGGTGCATTGAAAGAGGGAATGTCGGAGTTTGGAAAGCGTGCATGATTTCGAGCCAAAGGGAAAAGAATGAGTGATGCAAGGCTGTTAGCCTCCGACCTTGGTTTGCGCGTAGATCTAGGAGGAGGTGGAAGGCATGGATGATGTGGATGTTGGCGTTGGTGTCTTGGTGAACTGAAATAGTAATGGTGTCAGCGTCGAAGAGGACGACAAAGGTGGAGGACACGGAAAGAGGGAGAGGCGGTTTGAACAAGACTTTGTTCGCTCTTTTTTTCCATTGATTCGGCGAAGATGCTCAAATGAAATAAAAAGGTGAATAAATGGAAAAAAGAGAAGGTTGGGATCGGGTAAAGCGCATACTAAAAACTGAATACGTGTACTTCTTTCTCATTTAATATATTTTCTTTATTTTATTCTTTTCCATTCTTCTTGAATGAAGAATGACTTAAATATAAGTTAACAGAAATACATGTTCATGAATTATGGATAGAGAACCACAATTAATTGTCGATTTTTTTTACGCGTTTTTGTGTCGAAATTAACAATTCGAGACAGAAACATTCGGATTTCACGAAACGAAAAATAGCGTTATTCTTGGAATATCGTTTAATATTTTTAGTCCAGTTATGCCTGAATTCCAACAATGTTTATTTTTTAACAGTTTTATAAATGTTTAATTAAAATGACATGAACAAAACAAATTTGCGTATTATATCACGAAATTTATTCCTTCGTTATGTCGAATTTGACGTACCTCAAATATTCGATTTCGTATTTTAATTTAATATTTAGATATTAATGCTAATTTTGATATACTGATTGTTGTTACCGCAAATTGATCACATAAATTGATTTAAATCGAAAGAGTGAACTTAGACTTTTTGTTACATAATTATTTGGATTACTTCAATATAAAATATTCAAATTTTCAAGAATTAGCGCTATATAATTTATTGATTTTGCATTTGCTTAAGTTAAACAAGTTCTAAATTAACTTATCATTTAAATTTTGTATTCAAAGCAAACATAGAGGTTTAATTTTATACTTAGAAATCAAATTCATACTTTCAACCAAATTAAAATTTTAGCTTCTAACTTACATTACAGTTATAAACATTCATTCAAGCGCAAAGTTTTAAATAATTTCGTTTAATTAAGCATTGAAATTATCGATTCGTTACAAAGTGAGTACTGACATACAAAAACAACAAAGAATGTGTCACAGGCTCTCAAATAGAGATCCAAAAAAATGAAATATTATGTCTAATCCCGCATGTTTTTATAACTCGATTTACTATAAGCTAGCCAATTCGCACCTGAAAACATCAAATAGCCTCGATCGTCGAGTCGGGTATTAATCGATATAATTAATCTACGTATCCCATACCACGCGATTAATTAAACCATTTAACTCAAACCCTAGATTTCTTGAAGGGTGTAAAAACGTGTGATTTTATATATAGAAAAAAAATTAATTTTGAGAAAACGGGTTTAGAAATCGGTTTAGAAATCAATTGGATTATTTCTTCGAAAATCTCTATACTCCAAAAATATTGTTTATATTATTACCTTGAGACGAGTTTATTTAAAAACCAAAACATAAAAAATATTTTTCTCAAAGCTAATAATATATATATATAATCCCTTTGAAAACTATTTTGCAAGACATGTGTACATGTTCACGAAAATACGCATAATAATCGCATAAGAAAACAACAACGAAAACCCCACAAAACTTCACTAATTCGATATACGAATCAGTGTTAATGTTGGCTTTTCCTTTTAGGCTTAAGCCTGAGAATACTTCAGGAAAAATTACCTTAGAACACACCAAAATCAGCTTGGAAACACTTATTAAAAATCACACGAACAAGACTTAGATGCAACACAAGAGTTTGATTAAAGTCCTACCTGTGTCAACACACCCTAAGAGTATGTCAACACACCAAGCAAAACAAATTTGCCTTTAACGCTAAAAATTAAAGCCTGTGTCAACACACATTGGGTGCATCAACACAACTCCATAATGTGTCAACACAGGTTAAGCAATTCTCCAGATAACGTAAACATGCTCGTGTCTAACTTCAAACACCAATTTCTCTGACCTGTACTACTTAGTTTCAACTCAAACTTGATATGCACAAAGAAGAACTTCCATACTATAAATTAAAGCAAGATTTTATGCAAAACCAACATGATCTGAGATAGATACAGAGTCACAAAATCAGACCAAATAAGGGATTTTACACTATAACTTGACCGAGGCAGGTTACATTTGCAGTATTTCAGATTTTCACCTCAAATATACACAAATTCAACCAAAAGACAGGAATAAGCTAGAAGAGTAAGTTTTTGCAAACTCATCTTGATTGGTTTGTGGGAATTGCCTTGATTTGATGCAAGATGAGAGCTTGAGCACCTGAAACTTGTCCCGAAGAAGAAACATTGACATGCACCATCAAAAGAGTTACTGTAATATTGATTTTCCAATTCCAACAAATAGATTGAGAAGATGGTTAGCCTATATTTTTTTTTGATGCATTAGCTTCCACTCTTCCCTTTTTTAACCATGATTTGGGGAGGGGGTTTGTTTTCGATTTCATAGAGAGGTCATGGTTTACTGTCCCATGAAAAAAAAGGAAGGCGAAGACATGAAAAATAGAAGTGTCATGATTTTTGTCTTGTATTCTATCTCAATACGATTCCTAATGGGTTTGAGCTTGCATTTTGCCCTCCCAATAACCAATTTGTTCAAGTGTTCCAAAATCAAGGTGTAACAAATTTTTACTTATCAAATCTACACAACACATGATAACACTAGTTTTCTCCCTTCTAACATCAAAACACATTGTTTAAACTTACCAAAAATTATATGCAACATTTCTAAACATTCTTAACTCTTTTTAAACAAAAATTAAGGCCTTTAACACAAGATTTTTACTTTACCAATAAAAAAGTACAAATCTGAACTTTTATGTTCAAAACGTACATTTTAGGTCTATAATTATATAAACACGAAGTTCAAACATAATATCGTATACCAACATATCAAAATTTATTTTCACATTTCAATATTGACTTCCATCAATATTTACATTCTTCCCCAATTTATTTACAATTTAATGATATTTAAAAAACACAACTTTACCCTAAAATTAACTACACAAAATATATATACATTCACAATACTTTACTACAATACACTCAATAAAGCTCATTAAAATTTATTCGATTACTCCAAGTTTTATACTGCTAATCAACAAAATTACCAAACTCTTTGTTCTCTCATATTAACTAATCTAAAACCCCATAAAAATATGCATATTTGAATATTGATTTTCAAAATCATTATTACGTACTTTTAATATTTACCATAATAACCAAAAAGGTTGTTAAGGAATGATTCCCTAATTATTATATTTGATAAAATGAACTCTTTAAACACGGTTTAAACATTTTTCTCAGACACGCTTATTTAGTAAGCACAAATTGAAATAAATGTCCTTATTATGTTATAGAATTTAATTTATTCCAATACAACAATTTCTTATAAATCTCAAATTCTTTATTTTTTCAGTTTATATTGTTATACAAGTTAGGCTCCTGTATTTGTTTTCTCATTTCCACAAGTTTCAAATTTACAAAATTTGTCCTGGGCACCAAAAACCATAGTAAGGAAATAGGAAATCGCAGGACCGCGACCGGGCAAGCCCGCCAATAAAAGACCACAGCTGGTGGGAACAAAGTGATGTTGCACAACCCACAAAAACAAAGCCAAAAAACAGAAAAAACCAACCCAACCACAAATCCCAAATGCAATATATCACCATCCATCTATAAATTAACTAGAAGTGAGTGATGCACAACCCACGATCAAAGGGACACAACCACGCCAACAAGAAGGACCATAGGAAGGAAAATAAGTCCCTTACCCGCCTAAGGTAAATTAAACGAAAACCCAGATGACCAAGGATAATCAACGAATACCCAGTAGCCAACAGATACCACAAGGCAATCCCAAAGGCACCAATGATATCAATCAACCTCAAACCAGGGGAAGACAAAAGTGAACCCAATAAAAGGCCAAAACAAGAGAAACCCCATAGGACAACAAAAGGAGTAGTAACAACTAGAAAAAGGAGGGAGTTAAAAGACAATACCATAGCAGTAGTCATTGATAAACCATCACCGATAAAAATCAAGGAACTGCCAAAAAAGACACATCAATCCAATGACACATCAAATGCCTTGCCAAGAACTGGCTGCATTCGATTGTCAAAACAGATGCCACCAGATATTGGAGACATCCATATGGAGGCAATCCAACTAACAAATACATAATCCCAACGCCGCAACCAAAAAATCCTTTCCTGCAAATGAGAATCATGGGAAGATGACCCTAAATCCAGGACCCGAACATTAACCACATCATCAGCCTCTTCCAATGATCCAAGGGATGCTACGCCATACTCGAAAGGAGCAGGCTGCACCCCCTTTATAGCGAGGTGCACTTCACTAGTGACCACTCTTCGCGATTCCGCTAACTTAAGCCTATATTCTCGACCTCTAAGCCACACTCGACCATGTTCGGAGAAGCGAGTATGAGCAACAATATCCACGAAATCAGTGGTGTCCAGCCCTATCCATTCTATGACATGAAACAATGACAGTGCACGAAAACGTACACCATTTATCAACATAGAGCAACAATTGCTAGCTATGAACAAAGGGTGTACCGACCAAGAGAATTTACTTATCGAACGCGAGAGAGGCCAACTCCTACCACCAAAGTTAATGGGTGACATCGACTTCGAAGTACTACAAAGTCGAGGCCATAAAGTAGCATCTGGAAAGTAACATGAGGTAGCTCGTGGGAGGAAGCGAATAGAAGGTGGGCGTAGAACCGGGGGTGCTTTGCTATGCCAAAGGCCTGCCAAGAACGTGGAGATTCCAAGACCGTTGAAGGCAATGCTCTTTGAAAAACGGCTTCTTCAAGGAAATGATTTCCAACCCCAAACGGATTCCATTGATATCTAAAAAACCATGGTACTTGGACCGGCAGCGGAGATAGCGATGATAACCCTAGTAGAGAACACCACCGCCTCACTTATCAAAGCAAGAGCTGGACATCGACCATAAAATTTCCCAAACAACAAAACCCTAACTCAGAAGGCCGCACAACTATACGAGATGAGGCGGCGAACAGACAGAGGACAAAAGAGAAAGAAAATAGCCACCAATTGAACTTACAAAATGCAGTCGATCAAGGAAGAGAAAGTAAAACAAGCAAGGGCAGAGAAATCGCTAGAAAGTGAAGCGCTCGCCATTTTTTCTTTTATGAACGTGACCCTTTGATCAAAATCTGTTAAACGATCAGGCCACGAAAGTTTTGATCAGATTGCTCCAACATGAGGTTTTGGGTCGGTACTGATCTGATTTGGTTCACATTGGGTTGAAACGATCCTGTTCGGGGTGCCCTCATTCCTTTATTCCATTTTGTCTTGACTAACCAAAAGCAATCCAATTCATACATATTCGATCCAAAGCAACCTAAATGTGTCGATCTGAAGTGTTACGCCATATTGATCCAAGTTGTATGTTTTCTAATTTACTTCCCCTTTAACTCATGCCGATCTAGGGGGATTTCGAGTATACATCACCCAAAATCACTTGATGCGAAATCATCCGATTTGGAACCCCTTCATTGTATTTCCAAATTTTAGCCAATTGTAGTATTCTGTCCAAACTAATCTAGTCATCCGCAGTTCCAAATCCTTGTCCATGCTCGAGTCTGAGTCATTTGATCATCTTTCCGAACAATTTTTATGATGATTCAGCAACCTAAGCGTCTATATTCGACGTGTAATGGCCTTGTAAAAAGACGGGTTAACAATAATTATGTTGAATTTTGGATGCAAAGTAATGACCATCTAGATTACTACTTTTTCTTCTAGCTCTTTAACGCGTCCATTGCAATAGTTTTAACTTATGTTAATATATAAAAGAGGAAAGTAATGTTATATTCCTGCCACAATTAAAAGAAAGCACTAAAAGATACACAAGTTTTTTTTCTTTTCAAACCAGACCAATACATAACAAAAGGGGAGAAATAAGCCAGTCTCTAACGGTTTACAAAAACAGAATTGCAAATAAGTTCTACAAATACCGTGACACACTAAAACCTAGACTACTAACACGTAAAAGAACAGACAGAACAAAAAAAACAGAACAGACAAAACAAGATAAACAGACTGACACTAAACTTAAATCACCACACTAAGATCTATATGCCACAAAACACCAACATAGCACAACATGAACATGCCAAAAGCCAAGCAAAGCAACAAGTGACAAGCAACTCGGCACCAACAAACCTCCATGAGCAGAATCAAACACCATAGTGAAGATTAGTCAGCAAGGACTGAATCCCAAGTTAACCACAGATGAAACAGAGAATCCAACTTCAAAAATAGACAATCCACGAAACAACACAACACCACAAGCTCCAATATCATAGGACATACCTCATTTGCAAAGAACAAGAAGATGTCTTAGCGTACATTGAATTCCTCCACACCACAAGAGTACCAACTCAGTCATCCCAACGGCTGTTGAAACCGAGACACAAGTAATAGCCCATCGATCAGATGATGAACACAATACTCATAGAGAGATAATCATCTTACCAGTCATGGGATGACGAGTCCCGATACAAAATATGGTAGCAGGCATAACTGCACCCCGATGAAGCATGAATTGAAGGTTATGGCATTGCGGAGTGGGTTCAAGAAAAACTGGAGGTTGGAACAAGAAATTGGTAAAACAGGGAACAAGCAGCCCATGCACTGGACCCAAGAGATAACTTAGAAATGCAACGACCCATAAGCCAACAACAGCAGAGAAAAACCACATAACATCACAAGGTCAGAGCACCAACGCTTGAAAAAGACGACCTAGCACCAGTTCATGTTAGGGGTGAGCAATATTTGGATAAACCAAATAAACCAATCGAACCAATTTATTTTGGTCGGTTTGGTTTGGTTTTAAAATTAAATCGGTTCGTAATCGGTTCGGGAAAATATTTAGTTTGGTTATCGGTTTAACCAAATTAACCGAACTTTTATTATATTTTTGAAAATTATCAATATAATTATAAATATTTTAAGTTAGATTAGTTCTCCAAGTAAATTTTATTCATCATGCATGTGTCCAAATTACTTTTAGAAAACATAAGAATCATAAATAGTAATACTCTAATCATATACTTATGATTTATTTCAAATTATAGTTAACATTACAATCATAAGATATAAAATATTTTTAGTTTGGTTAAATCGGATAACCAACCGAACCAACCAAACTTAATTTGGTTGGTTTGGTTTGGTTTTCATTTTTATCGGTTTTAGTTTGGTTTGACAATTTTTATCATCGGATAAACCGAACCAACCAAACGCTCACCCCTAGTTCATGTACCATCAGCAACCAAAAAAAACACCGCCTCAAAGATAAACAACAAGGAGAGTACTAAAATAGAACCTTGAATAGGAGGAAGAGGAGGCAGAAGCGTTCAAAGAGACGAGCGCACAGATCTAGTAAGGATAAAGAACTTAAGGCTGTTGGCGATCAGATCCAATACGAAAAAATGCTCAGATCTAGATGTTATGTAAAGGAAAATGAGCGGTAACCGACAAATAAAAACCTGGCAAGGGTAAAAAAGCAGCGAGCAGATTGGACTAGGCATAAATAAGCTTGGTGTGGTATCGATGACAGCTAGAAATCAAGTGAAAACACAGAAGAACGAAGAAGGAATAAAGGGTAAATGAGGCAACATGATGGAAGAAAAACTACAGTGATGTGGAAGAGGGGAAATCGACGGAAGAAGTAGGTCAAAGTGGGAGAATAAGAGGGAGAGGAATATTGAAGAGAACAGTGGGGAGAAATGGGGCAGAAGACCAGTCGCCATAGCCAGATCTACATTTTTTGGAGTTTATTTTTAAAAAATACATAGGTATTCAGCACAACATGCGTAAATATAAGTGTATTTCTCATGTTTTTTATTCTGTCTCTGTTAGGGTGCATTCTTAACGAACGTGAGCGTGACATTTGAGCGTGGCATTTGAGCGTGCCATTTGAGCGTGGTACTGTAGCGAAGGGGAAATGTGTTTTTAGCTACGAACGGGGTACTTGAGCGTGGTATTTTAATTGTTAGTTTGTTTGTTTTGAGTGAATTAAATACTAATTTCGGTTGAACAAAATGACTACATTTCATTACACAAAAGAAAATACAAACATAAATACGACAGAAATACAATAACACGATGACATGAACTTCCTACTTGTTGCTATTTATCAGATAAGTTTGGTATTCTTGGTCGTGGCGTTTGTCTGCAAGCCCTCTAATCAACCAGCTTTTCGCTATCTCATCCGGAAGAGCAGTGGACATATCATTTATTTTGGGGTCCAACACAAATAATAGTGCGTCTGCAACATCAAACTCACCCGTTGCTCCAAGACATTGCATACGAGCTACCGTATTTGCATAAGTTGTAGAACTTCCCGTTGATTCCACGCTAGTACCCGTATTAGGACTATCAGAGTGCGTCCGAGATTTTTTCATCTGTCTCTCGTGCATTAGGTCAATGAGCATAGCCAACCTGACGCCTTTAGTTAACACTTTTTGCAATATTCAATATTCAATGAGAAACGATACGTCCCCTGATAACCTGGCTTATTGTATTGATTAACCTGGCTTATTGATTAACCTTGTGAAGGGTACATTTTTCTCCGTTCGTATGGGAAATGATAATAGCAAAGTAAATTCATTCACAGACAAAGAGGAGGGCTGCTGGATGGTTAATTAATACATGACAGCTTACTCTCCGTTTACTTTACAAATAAATTGACTGGCGTCCGACGCGTCGGACGCCAACACCTTGATTTTCAACATTCAGAAATCGTTCCATTTGGACGGGGTAAAATGTGTTGGCGTCCGACGCGTCGGACGCGTCAGACGCCACCAAAATCCCAAACGTGCCAAATTCTTACTGCGAACGCACCCTTAGTGATTCTTACTCTAGACTAGGAATCGCAATGTGATTTATTTACGGCTTAAATCCGGTAGATCCGCTACTGTTGTGACTCATAGAGACTCATCTCATCTTGTTGGATAATCGAACAGATAAATTCATGATTCTTTTTTGAAAGCTCTAGATCTAGGACTAAGACTTGGCTGACCCATCTTAACTCGACTCACACTACAAGAATTTCATAAATCGTCTTTATTGTTATGATAATGATTTCTTATATTTTATAGTCTTAAGTGACTATAACATGTACATTACAATTTTCATTTAATTACTTATAAGATGCTAATAGCAGCATATAACATTACTAAAAATTGTATATAATTATATGACAACATAAGCATATATTTCTTAGTCTATTATTATACAACTCATTTTTATCATCTTAGACATATTATTATTTATATTCAATTTAACATTTTGATGAAAATTTCTCTTATAAATAATGAAAAAAAAAATACATGTACACTAACACACGATTTTGAATCAATATACAAAATCCCATAGGATCTCGAAATGGGACAGGTTTACCTTGATCTGTGCTGGTTTTGCATTTGGGATGAAAGTCGATGTCTAAAAAACTTAGGACACACTTAGGATGAAAAATACTCGCCCCAACCCCGCATTGCCAGACCACCAACACAAAATTTGAACATACATATTACTTTAGTGTATAGATCAACAAACTTCGCTCCTGACTTAATTATCCATCATTGAATTTCAGTTTACATTTGTTCTTAAAAAGTATATACAAGTCATGTTTGTAAATAGTTGAATAACATGCAAGATAACCTTGTCATTGTTAAAATAAACACTAATTGAAATACATTTTTATTTCCTTGAAAATGGAAAAAAATCTTTTAAGTCCATATCCTAGAGTCGAAGCATATTTGGTGCACCGACTTTGCGAACTCCACTCGAAGCGGCGGGTATTATAATATATCAATGTTAATATTAAGTATATAAGTTTATTCAATAAAATAGGACGGTTATGCTCGAAATCTTGCTATGTCCATAAATTACATACAAAAGGTAGCCAGTAAAGTCATCTTCAGCGTGTCACTGATAAAGCTACAAAGGCTGGTTATGACTTTACTTACTCACTACTAATACATAGGACATCTAGAAACAAATGCTACAAGGGCTGATTATGAATTTGCATACTCCCCAAAGTAGCAATTTATGATTCTTCTTGTGACGACCTAGACTGCCCCAATCCCCGAAGATACGGAGAAGCCTAGATTGTTTTGAGAACATGATGCATCAAACACAAAAAATAGAACATTTCATTGCCATTACAACAATATATCATAGTACAAGAATATATCAGAGTATGAATAAATAATATACAGTGGAAAAATAAATATCAGAGATTTACAAATTACAAAACAACGGAAATATATATACGTAAATATAATGCACAGCGAAAAACATCAGCTACTACAACTGAATGAAATACACGGATACAAAGCTTTCCGAATATAGCTCCAGCTGTAATCCAGGATCCTGTTAAAATAAATATTTGTGAAAACTAAAACTACTAGTTGCCCATGTGGAAACTATGGACACCCAGAGTTTAGGCAAAAACAATAAACTCCGAGTCAGTCATCGGACTGATGTGAAAACTAAAAAAGTTATCAAACTTTACTTTAAAATAGGGTAAATCACGGGACCACGCCGTATGTCACGGAACATGTTTACTCCCATCAATACTCTGAAATAAAACAGTTCGTAAACAACGCAATGCTTTTTGAAAAATGAAGCTATTATAAGACTTAGGTCCCATCACACAATGCGACGCAAGCCGGAGGATAGAGTTTTCCCTTATAATAGCCAAACATGCCTGATACGCTTTAAAACTAATAATTTTGATATTACAATAAGTGCATAGTGTCAAAATAACTTCAAATATAAATGTATTAATCATGGACGGCATAGATACCATATATTATACCGCCATACATAGGTTTACAACTAAAACCGAACGATGTCATAATGGAAATTGGATTTCCATCATGAGCCAAGGCAAGGGATGGTCTCCTTACCGACTCAGATCACCTCTAGCAAGATGACCCAGGATCACACCTACGGGCAACCCTTAGATCCTACAATGCCAGTCCACACTTACCATAATAGATTGGTTATTCTTGAACAATACATTTTCCGGTCCTTTCGGACCTCCAAAATGGTCAGTATGTCAACCAATCATATCCGAGGCGCCTCACATCCATCATCCACATAAGTAAAAATGTCTGGGCTCCATACCATGACACCACTTCTAGCTAAAAAGAAACGTATGCACTCACTGTGTCCATTATCCCGTTTTTGACTCATACCGAGGTGTGAGGCTCACGAATTAACGCTATACATAAAGTTATGCTAATTAAAGTCGTTCTTTGATCATCATTCACAAGACTTTGCTTTTCAACAAAAGCCTTGATCATTTGCATCTTAGCATGCCACACTGATAATTCATGCCATACAACTGATGTCTATCAATATATAACCACTAAGCTCATACGTCTCAGAGAAGGGTGTTAAGCAAGAGAATAAATTATCTGCCACCAAACAGATATATTTAATAGAAATCAATCGACACGGAATGAAATACAATGTCAGACACACATCAATTTACAAGTTCGTTCTGGGTCTGAATGAACCGGAGGCACCTTATTACTCGTCCCATATGTCCAATATAGGAGAGAGGCCCTCGCATATCTGGTCGATTTCGAAGTACGTCTGGATGAGCACCAGTTATTACCTTGTCCTGGGTGTACATCCTAATCAAGACATCAGTAATCATCCAAATGATGTGAAGATTTCCGGTCTTCAACCACCGCCTTCATCGTCGATTTTTAGTCGCCGTATCAGTTATTCAGAATGAGACAAACCCGGTCTTTCCGAATAACTCGCATATTTTGTAATCAATAATAAAATGCTATAAAAACACATCATACGCCTCATTCCAGTTTACATAATTCTTTGATTCAAATATTTACATCTTAGGGGAAAGGTTCCCATTAATTTTATCAAAGATAAATTCTTGTAAACTTATTCTTTAATCTTCCTTTGGATGTCAATTTCAACAGATTTTATTTTATCCTTTAACAATTCTAAATCAAATTAAGGCTTATAAAACTAGTCGAGATTATCGAGACTTACCGAAATAATCATTTATTATTTCATTATTTCCAATCCCAATCTATTCATCCCATGGAGCAAAACTGGTAGTACTTCATTTCTAACGCCCATTGTTTTATCAGTAACTTTAATTATCATTTCACGTTTCAAATCTAATTAAAGATTTAACTATCGCATGGAGTAAAACTGGTAGTACTCCATTCTCGATCCTGCCTTGAATTCGGTAAATTTAATTACCTCATTCACATTTCAACTTAATTAAAGATTTATTAAAACTCCAACTTGGTTTTAATATAAAAAATCCTTACTATATGATTATTCAGTTTTAAGAAATTAATCTTCTCTTTAGCTGGGTTAAAGAACCAATGTTATTAAAAACACAGTTCACAATAAACCCAAATCAACTTCCATTAAATATGGAATCTTCGGAGAAAACAGATCAATATACAATAGATATAAATTTCTTATCAGACTAATAATATAAATGGTATAACTGCAAAGCCTTTTAAATTCCATATATAGTAACGGTCTTCCTTTACAGAAGCTCATCTCGATTATTACCAAATCAAGTTCCATGAAATTCCAATTTAATATATTAAATTGGAAAACTTTACTTTGGAAAATTTCCATTAAATCTTAATTAAAGGATTTATAAATTCCAAATCATATCTTTGCTATTAATTAGGTTTTTAAGAACAAATTTTATTTTAAACATCGTTCACAATGAACCTAAAATCGACTACCATTTAATTCCAATTTATATTTATAAATTGGAAAACTTCATTAATCTTAATTAAAAGTTCTATTCCTTTCTCAATGGGGTTTAAAAATAGTGTTATTGAAGACACCATTCACGACAAACCCAAAATTCAATTTGATATCAAATACAAGGCTCTAAATAAAAATAATATCATCTTATATTCAATATCAAATTCTGAAACCAATGGATATCGTATTGGGAATAACGATATTTGTATCTTCCAAATTCCTCAACAATATCTGTATAATCATGGAATCCAATATCAAAATATTCCGAAGATTATTTCCATTCAAACCCATTCCAATTCATACATTGGAAGAATCTGGTTATGTAAAAACCCATTTGAAATCCAGTTTATTATTTCTAAAAAACATTGGATTTTTATTCTAGCTATTAACTAGTTCATTTAGATAAAAAATATCTTTAGTCCTTTCAAACTTGGAATTTTTCATCCAAAATCTTTCCAAAGCATTAGTTATAATTTTACAAATTTTTTCCATATTTTTAATAATTTTATTAAGGCCCTTATAGTCGGTTTCTAATAACGACCACCGAACTGCATCCATGGCGACCTTTTCTGAAATGGATTTGGACATAATTTGAAATCCAACCACTCAAATTTAAATCTCCTAAATTCATTTGAAAGATCTTTTCGATACGAACCCAACGGTTCCAGTTTTAGGAGAATCCTCTTCGATACGAACCCAACGGTTCCGGTTTTAGGAGAATCCGAATGTCAGATTTACCGTTATGCTAATTCGAATTAATGGTTGAAATTTGCGAACGGTCGCTGAGCGATACGTTCTATTCAAACCATTTAAATATATATATATATATACACATGTTATATTTCATCGATTTCCGTTCAAAACGTATTTTATAAATCGTTTATATATCCATTTTAAAACAATTTCAACTTCGTTTTCAATTTTAAATCAAAGTTGAATATTCTATATCATTATACTATTAAAATGATAATATTTTTAAAATATCATATTTTTGAAATCTCATCGTTTCGATATTCATTATAAAGTAAATAAAATCGACAGAATATTCCATTCGAGTAAAAATGGCATATATATACATAATTCGGCTTCATATACTTCTACATTTTCGTGTCCATCCAAATCGGACATCAAAATCATATTTTGATCCTTTACTAAATATTATTTTAAAATATTCATTTATATTCTGAATTGGAACCAAACTCAATCAGTTACCATATAATTTTATTTATATGGAATCCATACATCGCATGTATTCAAAAATAGTTATAAACAACTATTTAAATAACGAACTCACATCCAGAGTGCAATTTCAACTTTATGAGCATTAACTAATTAAATAACGCTTATCACATTCTGTCAATCAATCGGTTGACATAGAATTAATTCCAAGGGAGACGTGAATAAATTATCATCCCCAGACCCGTGTAGGGTTTCCAACCAACAACAATGAGTTCAAAGTAATCTCTGGTTAATAAATTTTACCAATTCTAATTTGATTCGAATTATTTTTCTAATTTTCCAATTTTCACTGCTTAAATAATAAATGGATAAATATAATTTAATTTCAACAACCATAAATTTATTAACATTTTTTAATATGTTCAGAGTCAAATTCAACACACAATACAGTCAATCAAATCATCCATGGTTTTCAAACAATAGTGAAGTGAGCTAATAGGCGCCGTATAATAGTTTATGATAATTAAAACAGATAAAAATCAACACTGGCAACCTTTGTAATCAGTTATAAAATAAATAACTGTAAAAATATTTGAGTGAGAAGTGATCACTTTCGTTTCCACTCTGCCAGTCTTTATTTAAAGATTTTATTTTTAAACTAAATTAAACAAGCATTTAATTTAGCTAAAAATCCAACTTGCTCCCCTTCCGTTCTGGTCAGTTCCATGTTGTAGTGCTCGCTGATACGAGCACAATGCAACTGAAATCGTCGAATTTAGATCTCGTATGAAAAAGATATGGCCTTTAATACATTAATTACAAAAATTAAAATAATTAATTAAATATTTAAGGGAATTAACCCTTTCTCATTCTTCATCGTCATCGGCCGACCCTTGCTCCCTCCCTCTATCTCCTCACCGCGCCCACCACATCAGATCGGAGCTAGATCAGAGCAGATCACGGTGACTGCCTTGGAGGCGCCTCCCTCTTCCCGTATCAGCGTCGAACTCGTGGGTCCCACCTGGACTGGAAGCGGATGCGAACGAAAGAACTTTGAGTGCCAAAATCGAGCAATTTGCACCTTCAATTCAGATCACAACCATACAGATTGAAGGAGTTTGAAGAGCTCTACCATTTTTGTGTTGAGATTGGATTGAAATTCGAAGAGGGTTAGGAGAGATTAACGATTAAAAAAGGGAGGATACCGGCCTTCGAATTCGCAGAGAGCGGCGGACGATTTTTTGGAAAACGAATTAGGTTTACGAATTTTATGATTGGCCCATTATATATTTTATATTATTTAATTCCCAAAAGTAAGATTTTACATTCAAACTCCAAATCGAACCCGACGGCTGTCAATCCTAACAAAATACTCTTATTTCGAACACAACGGGATATGTTTTGTAAGCTAGTTTGATTGTTTCAACCAATTTTATCAAAATTAAAATATAAATTAATATAATAGTCAATATTGAATTTCAACGCACATTTTAATTTACGAGGGCTATATACAGACTCCAAAAATTATGAATATTGAAATCTCGCTATTTTTGACGATACAGTCCTAACAAAATTAGTTTCGCCGAATTTGGAGACCGTTTGAAAAATGGTCTTTTTACTAGTCGATTAAATTCAAACTGAAATTGGAAACACGTTTAAATTTACTACGCTCACATACTAATTCCAAAAATTATGAAATTTTAAACCTGACAAAAATTTGACATTTCAAATCCAACAAAAGTGGTTTCGTCAAAAACGGAGGTCGTTTGCAAAATGGCTATTTTTAACGGCTGTATATATATATATATTAAAATATAAATAAATTCTGTAGCAACTTTTCTAAATTTTAAACTGATCATAACTTATAATTTATAAAGTGAAATCTCAGTTTCTTACATTCTTAGAAAATTACAGTTTAAAATATTCCAATGTTTCTTGTTTTACTGAAATCCTATTTATATTGAATTTTATACATTCATTTGAAATTAAAAATCAAAATTTCAAACTACCACGCCATTTCGAGTTCGTTTTAATTAAATTATAAATTTGTATGTTATAGCTTCGATTTAAATAAATTTTTTGTCGTTGTTTCTCAAAATAAATCATTTCAAATCCTTAAAATCCATTAAACCTATTAAAAATAAAATTTTAAATTGGTTCTAAAATTCAGGGTTGTTACAATCTCCTCCACTTAAAATCTTTTCGTCACTGAAAAAGAAGATAGAATCGAAGGTTGTTTACTTAACCAACTCCACCTTCTCTTGACTCAAGTTCTTCAACTTTTCAGTTTCTAAGAAATTTCTAATTTCCCAAAAATTTGGCTAACACCCTAAATTTTCGAAAAATTTCACCATAACCTCCTTTGTACGGGCTGATCGGTAAAACCACAATTTGCCTCACAGGTCCCTCATTAATCAATAAGAAAAAGAAAAAGCGAAGGGGCTTGCCGGTCGGCTCATAAAATCATCAAACCCAATAAATATAGTAAACATGTACCTATTTGTCGGGCATATTATTTTATTCCTCTTCTTAGCTCCCATGCTATGACTTGTTCACACATATATATGTACACGTATGCAATTCAAATTAATTTTCAGTTTAGTTCAATATTTGATTCGATTTGGCTTAATTTTACATTTCACTCTTTTATTGGTTTCATCATTCCAGTATTTTAATCAGTTGAACTAATAATCACACATCACAACCAGCAATCAATTAGTTGATTAGTTGTTTCAAATATATAACTTTTCTATACTTAAAATCATATTTCAAATCCAAATCAAAAACAATAAACTCTAACTAAGTTTTGGATCTCACAACAGTTAATTGGAATCATATAGATACCCCACTTTCGAAACTCGAACATAAATACTGATGATGTAGCTATCATCATCAGAATTATCCGTAGGCGACTAGAGTGCATTCTATATCTATCCTGTATATTTGAGACTTCGTATACACGTTTGCAAGGTGTACATGCAAAATCTTTTTATACTCGATAGTCCAAAATCAATATAAAATAAAATACTCAAATACGCATAATAAGATTTAATTTCAAAACCAAATTCGTTTTTATAAATAATACTCCTCAAACTCATTCTAGGGCATTACTAACCCTATCTGTAACGAGTCATTCTTATAGGAATTACTAATCCTACCTCTGATGAATTCTTTTGTTTGGTTCTAATATGTCTTGTTCTCGAGTTTTGCAAACCAAAGCTCTGATACCAAACTGAAATGACCTAGACTTCCCGATCGCCGAAGAGACAGAGGAGTCCAGATTGTTTTGAGAACACGATGCATCAGATGAACATTTCATTGCTATTACAACAATTACATCAAAGTACAAGAATATATCAGAGTATGAATAAATAATATACAACAGAAAAATTAAAATCAGAGATTTACAAATTACAAAACAACAGAAATATATATATATAAATATAATGCACAACGGAAAATATCAACTACCACAACTGAATGAAATACATGGACATAAAGCGTTCCGAATATAGCTCCAGCTGTTAACCCGGATCCTGTTAAAATAAATATCTGCGAAAACCGAAACTACTAGTTGCTCGTGTGGAAAATATAGACACCCAAAGTTTAGGCAGAAACAATAAACTCCGAGTCAGTCATGGGACTAGTGTAAGAAATAAAACAGTTATCAAACTTTACTTTAAAATGGGTTAAATCACGGGACCACGCCGTATGTTATGGAACGGGTTTACTCCCATGAATACTCTGAAATAAAACAATTTGTAAACAACTCAATGCTTTTTGAAAAATGAAGCTATTATAAGACTCAGGTCGCATCACATAATGCAACGCAAGATGGAGGAAAGAGTTTTCCCTTATGATAGCCAAACATGTTTGATACGCTTTAAAACAAATCATTTTGATATTACTATAAGTGCATGGTGTCAAAACAACTTCAAATATAAATGTATCAATCATAGACGACATAGGTATCATATATTATGTCTCCATACATAGGTTTACAACTAAAACCGAATGATGTCGTATTGGAAATTGGATTTCCATCATGAGTCAAGGCAAGGGATGGTCTCCTTAACGATTCAGATCACCTCTAGCAAGATGACCTAGGATCACACCTATGGGCAACCCTTGGATCATGCAGTGCCAGTCCAACTTACTTTCGTGGATTGGTTATTCCTAAACAATATGTTTCCCGGTCCTATCGGACCTCCAAAATGGTCAGTATGTCCCCCAATCATATCCGAGGCGCCTCGCATCCATGATCCACATAAGTAAAATTGTATGGGCTCCATAACATGACACGCTTCTAGCTAGAAAAAAACATATGCACTCACTGTGTCCCTTATACCGTTTTTGACTCATACCGAGGTGTGAGGCTCACGAATTAATGCAATATACAAAACTATGCCAATTAAATTTGTGCTTTGATCATCATCCACAAAACTTTGCTTTTCAACAAAAGCCTTGATCATTTGCATCTTATCATGCCACAATGACAATTCATGCCATACAATTGATGTCTATCAATATATAACCTGTAAGCTTGTACATCTCAAAGAAGGCTGTTAAGCAAGAAAATAAATTCTCTGCTACCAAACAGATATATATTGTAACAACCCGGAAAATACAAGCCAATTTAAAAATTTTAAATTGGTCATTTCAAAGGAATTTGAACAATTGAAATAGAATATTTCAATAAAATAGTGAATTAGAAATAGTGAGTCAGTTTGAAAATTTGAATTCAAACTTTGACTGACTGTGCAGGGTGGAAAATATAACGGATTTTAGCGAAACCAAAAATATTTAAATCTGTTAGTGAATACCTTTCTAATGAATCTGAAAAATCGAAATTTCATAACGGGAATCAAAAGTTATGGCCGAATGAATTTTCAGAAAGGTCGCTATATAGAATATATAGCCCTGGAAAATTGATATTTTGCAAACGACCTCGAAATTCGACGAAACCACTTTTGTTGGGTCCGGGATGTCAAATTATTGCTAGATTTCAAATTTCATAATTTTTGAAGCTAGTATGCGAGCGTGGCAAAAGAAAATGTGTTTGGTCAATTTCTGTTAAATTAGATCGACCAGAAAATGGCCATTTTTCAAACGATCTTAGAATTCGACGAAACTAGTTTTGTTGGGACCGTAGCGTCAAAACATAGCTAGAATTATTTTTCTGGAATTTTTCTAACCAGTTTGTGGCCCTGGCAAATTGAAATGTACTTTCAAAGTTAAAATTAAATGTTTTATACTTTAATTTGAAAAATAACTGACTGTAACAGTCGAATTGGCCAACGAAACATATCCCATTGTGTCCGGGATGGGGGTATTTAGCTAGGGGCGACAGTCGTTGGGTTTAAATTGGTGTCCGTGTGGAGAAACAGTATTTTAAAATATAATAAAACCATGGGCCAATCAAAATTAGCCATTCATTATTTAAAAAAAAAACTTTTCTTTCTTCCCCGATCGACGGCGACGCGAGCTCCAACCTTCCCCTTCAAATCGCCGCCGCCTCAGCCCCCTATCGCCGCCGCCACCACCACCAGTCGACGCCGCCGCCTCCCCTCTTCCAATCCGACCTACCCTCGTCACCTCCCTCCTCCCCATCGACGAGAACGAGGCCCAGGAAGTCCGACACTTCCCAGCGCTGCCACGTGCGCCACCGACCACCGAACCACCCCAAACCGCCCTGCGCCGACTCCCCTCTCCTCCTTCTTCCACGTCATCACCTCTGATCATCCCCTCGTGCCTCGGTTTTCGCGAAAACCGCAACCTTAGTTTTGAACCATCGTGAAAGGTGAGTTCTTTTTTATGTTTGCACTTTGAAAAATCATATCTTTATGGTATGTTGACGAAATTCGATGAAACAGGAAACATCGGGACCGCAAGGAAGCTCTCTACCACATAGAAGAGACCGCGGATTTTTCTGAGTCATCTACGATTTTTAGCACTCCGAAAACCAAGGTGAGAAATCTAAATTAAATGAATTTGAATGGAAAATGTCGTGTATAAATTATATAAGCGAAATATAAATTACACACGTGTTGTATACCTCATGTACATGGGTTGTGTAAGTTATATAAGCGAAGTATGAATTATACATGCATAGAATAATTAGTATATGTGTTGAAGTGCAAGTGAAATATAGCAATAATATATATATATACTCCCCTCGTCCACAAACCATGGACGATATTTATTGTTGTGAATTGGTGTGGAATATTGGATGAAAAATGCGAATGGTTGAATAATTGTTTGTGGTTGATATTGATTGGTTGTGGTTGAAAAATACCCATTGGTGATTGGAATGAATTGGAAAAATTGTGGAAATAAAAATAAAACATGCCGCCTGCGTGCGAATTAGATGCATGAATCCCCATTGTCAAAAACCGCGAGGTTTTAAGGTAGAGCGAGGAGCCGTACTAAGGACGGTGCCGGTTTTAACTACCCTGCCGTTATGCTGCCGAAATTTTGAATAATATTCATGTGTTAGAATTATTTTCATTTGTTGAAATTATCTTCATGCGTTGAAATTAAAGTCATGTGTTGAAACTATGTCCATGTGTGGAAATGTTCATGTGTTGAAAAGTCATGTGTGAAAATTAAATTCATGTGTGAATGAATGAAGTGTTTAAACAATAAAAATCACATTTTTATAGTATATATGAAGTATGAAAAATATTCGCCTTATATATAAATAGTTTCAACAATAAAAATCACATTGTTATAGTATATATGAAGTATGAAAAATATTCGCCCTATATATAAATAGTTTCAACAATAAAAATTTCATCTTTCTTATATGAACAACATATATAAAATATCCATGTGTGGAGGTGCTCATGTGTTGAGAAGTGTGTGTATTGGAAAAGTTCATGTGTTGAATAAAAAGATTGAACAATAAAAATTACATTTTTATTGAAACTATGAAGTGTTAAAAACATTCATTGGTTGAATAAATATTTTAAATGATAAAAATATCATTTTTATCATATATGTGATATGCTAAAGATATGCGAGCGTTGAAATTAATATTTGTGAAAGAATTATTATTTTTAACATGCATAGGAACTAAATAAAATAGTCATGTATTGAAATATATTTTAGTTTGCCAAAATTATCAATTTTGAAATGTGAAGTGTTAAAAATAGCCACTAGTTCAAAGAAATATGCATGAGTTGAAATATTCATTAATTAGCTAATGATATGATTTTTGCCTATGCATGCAACATTAGAATGAATGGTGTTTTTAAACCAAATTGAATCAAATATGAAGTTGAATGGAAAATGATAAGTGATAAAAATTGCATATATGTACATGCATATTTATTGAACAGGTTATAGCAAAGGGGCTAGAGAAGGGGAATAAAATTTTGTGCCCAACAAATAGGTACACATTTACTGTTTTATTTGGGTGATGATTTTATGAGCCTGTTGGCTAGCCGCTTGGCTAGCCGCTTGGCTTTTTCTTTTTCTTTTTGACATGAGACGCCCGTGTGGCTATTTGGTAATTTTCCCAGCCCCTCCCGTACAAAGGAGGTTATGGCGAAATTTTCCAAAATTTAAAGGCGTTAGTGAAATATTTGAAGTGAAAACGATATAGGAATTTTTGAATGAACTATATTTATATAAATATATAAATATAAATAAAATTAAAACGAAACGTGGCCGTGCAGTTCGTGTTTTGAAACCGTGATTTCAAACGACTAGTGCGGGAAATCCGACCATTGAATTTTCCCGAAACCGCAACCGTTGGGTTCGCCTTGGAAATATCTTTCCAACGGCACCAACCTTGTAGTGATCCGACGGTTGGATTGTCTGGAATGTTTAATTCAAATCTGAAGAAAAACAGCGCCAGAAATGATTATATTTATTTATATATATATATAATTAAATTAAATCGAATAACGACGCTGTAGTTCGTAAATTGAAATCGTAACTTCAAATGGCTAGTGTGGAAGATCCGACCGTCGGATTTTCCCGAAACTGAAACTGTTGGATTCGTTTTGAAATGATCTTCCTAATGACATAAAATTTGTGAAGATCCAACGGTTAGATTTTCATATATGTGTAAAACAAATTTAGTGAAAACAGCGCCAGTGCATCGGCACGACTTGAAACGTCGTTTAATTAAATATGGTTGTTTTAAATAAATAAAAATGGCGATATATCGTTATAAAATACTATAGACGATATAGAGTGGAAATAAACCAATTTTGTTGTGTTTGCTTGATATGTGATGGTTGAAGGTATTTAACATGAAAATTATAACTAAAGAACTAAAATGTGAATGTTGAATAGTCCATGTGATAAATTGATTTGAAAATCAAAATATACGTGGGTTATTTGAAAAGGCCGAGTTCATCTCATTTCAAATGATTGATCGACGTTGAGAAGTCGAAGACGGTTGAAGACCGATGATCTTCACATTGGATGGATGGGCGCTACTGATGCTCGTGATTGGAGTAGCTACCGTGAAGGAGCTGAAGTAGTAGCCGTCCAAACATATTATTGATTGTACGGATATGCGAGGAATTTGGTGCCTCCGGCTTCGTTCAAACCCAGAACGGACTTGTAAATGGACTGTGTGTCTGACATTGGATTTTGTTCTGTGCTGATTGATCTCTGTTAAATATATATCTGCTTGGCGGCGGAGAATTTATTCTCTTGCTTAACGCCCTTCTCTGAGACGTACGAGCTCAGAGGTTATGTATTGATAGAAATCGGTCGCATGGAGTGGATTGCCTATGTGGCACGCCTAAGTGGCATATGATCAAGGCTTCTGTTGCAAAGCAAAGTCTTGTGGTTGATGATCAAAGCATGGTCTATGTGACGTAGCTTTGTGTATAACGTGAATTCGCGAGCCTCACACCCCGGTATGAGTCAAAAACGGGAGACGGACCGCTGGGAGAGCACGACATTTCTTTCTAGCTAAGGTGGTGTCAGTGACCTACCAGCCCTGACATTATATATACTTTTCACCTGTGTGGTTGTTGGAATACGAGGCGCCTCGATTATAGGTCTGTAAGGACCGGGAAACGTGTGTTCAGGAATTGCCAATCCTCAAAAGTAAGAGAGGACCGGCCCAGCCAATTCCAAGGATCATAGTGGGGTCCTGGGGCATTTGCTCGAGTGTCTCGAACGGAGAGGAGCTTGCCCCTTGCCTCGACTCATGAAGGAATCCAATTTCCAATACGAAATATGTGGATGTGATTGTATTACTAGTATGGCGACCCAGTAGATGGTAGCTATGCCGCCTAGGATTGATATTTATGATTGAATTTGCTTTTGAAACATATATGCACTATAATAATATCAAACACTTTTGTTTTATACGTATGAATCAGTTTTGGTCATTATAAGGTAAAACTCTATCCTCCGGCTTGCGTTGCATTGTGTGATGGGACCTGAGTCTTATAATGGCTTCATTTTATAAAAAGCATTGCGATGATTTAATCATTTACTTTATTTCATGCACTAGCACTCATTGGAGTAAACTCGTTCCGCGAAAGTGGCGTGGTCCTTTGATTTGCCTTATTATTGTTGTTAATAAGTTAAGTAGATTTCTCATACCAGTCCCATGACTGACTCGTAGTTTGTTTCACCTTGCAAACTTGGGTGCCCTCATTTTCACATGGGCAGCCTAGTTACAGGTACCTTGCGCACTTTTGGCTCATGGCGAGGCTTAACTACACTGTGCTGACTTTGACTCTTTCCGCCATTTTAGTATATGTATTATGTTTCCGCCATTGGAGATGTAGACTGATATTTATGTTGTGTACTCTTTATGTATTATCCCGCCTCTGGCGATGGTGACTGATTATGTATTATTATGCACTAAGTTGTATCCTGCACTGCGCTCTCTGATGTGGTGATATCTATATGATTCCGCTGTCATATGTGTGTAAATTATTCTATTTTATGTTTATGCTATTATCTGTGATCTGCTAATGATGATTGATGTGTTATATTCCAATGATTATCCTTAACACCGTGTCACGGGGTTTTGGGATCGTCACATATATTCAATAGAAATCAATCAACATGGAATGAAATACAATGTCAGACACACATCCATTTACAAGTCCGTTCTAGGTCTGAACGAAACAACAGGCACCTTATTCCTCGTCCCATATGTCCAATATAAGAGAGAAGCCCTCGCATATCCGGTCGATCTCCAAGTATGTCTGGACGATCACCACTTACTAGCTTGTCTTGGGTGTACAACCCAATCAAGACATCAGTAATCATCCAAACGATGTGAAGATCTCTGGTCTTCAACCACCGTCTTCATCGTCGATTTTTAGTCGTAATATAAGTTATTCAGAATGGGATAAATCTGGTCTTTCCGAATAACTCACGTATTTTGTAATCAATAATAAAGTGATACAAAAACACATCATACGCCTCATTCAATTTCAGAATATTCTTTTATTCAAATATTTGCATCTTAGAGGAAAGGTTCCCACTAATTTTATCAAAGATAAATCCTTTTAAACTTATTCTTTAATCTTCCTTTGGACGTCAATTTCAATAGATTTTATTTTATCCAATAACAATTCGAAATCAAATTAAGGCTTATAAAACTAATCGGGATTATCGAGCCTTACCGAAGTAATCATTTATTATTTTATTATTTCCAATCCCAATTTATTCATCCCATGGAGCACAACTGATAGTACTCCATTTCTAACGCCCAACATTTTATCAGTAAATTTAATTACCATTTCACATTTCAAATCAAATTAAAGATTTAACTATCGCATGGAGTAAAACTGGTGGTACTCTCGATCCTTTCTTGAATTAGGTAAATTTAATTACCTCATTCACATTTCAATTTAATTAAAGATTTATCAAAACTCCAACTTGTCTTTAATATCAAAAATCCTTACTTTATGATTATTCAGTTTTAAGGAATTAATCTTGTCTTTAACTGGGTTAAAGAACCAATGTTATTAAAAGCACAGTTCACAGTAAACCCAAATCAACTTCCATTAAATATGTAATCTTCGGGGAAAACATATCAATATATAATTGATATAAATTTCCTTATCAGATTAATAATATAAATGGAATAACTGCAAAGCCTTTTAAAGTCCATATATGGTAACGGTCTTCCTTTATAGAAACTTATCTCGATTATTGCCAAATCGAATTCCATTCATTTCCAATTTAATATATTAAATTGCAAAACTTTACTTTGGAAAATTTCCATTTAATCTTAATTAAAGGATTTATAAATTCCAAATCATATCTTCGCTGTTAATTGGATTTTTAAGAACAAATATTATTTTAAACATCGTTTACAATGAAGCCAAAATCAACCACCATTTAATTCTAATTTATATTTACAAATTGGAAGACTTCATTAATCTTAATTAAAAGATTTATTCCTTTCTTAATGGGGTTTAAGAACAGAGTTATTGAAGACACCATTCACGACATACCCAAAATCCAATTTGATATTAAATACAAGGCTCTAAATAAAAATAATAACAGCTTATATTCAATATCAAATTTTGAAACCAACGGATATCGTTTTGGGAATAACGATATCTGTATCTTCCAAATTCCTCAGCAATATCTGTACAATCACGGAATCCAATATCAAAATATTCCGAAGATTATTTCCATTCAAATCCATTCCAATTCATATATTGGAAAATTCTGGTTATGTAAAAACCCATTCGAAATCCAATTTATTATTTCTAAAAAACATTGGATTTTTATTCTAGTTATTAACTAGTTCATTTAGATAAAAATATCTTTTATCCTTTTAAACATGGAATTTTTCATGCAAAATCTTTCCAAAGCATTAGTTATAATTTTACATAATTTTTCCATATTTTTAATAATTTTATTAAGGCCCTTATAGTCGGTTTCTAATAACGACCACCGAACTGCATCCATAGCGACCTTTTCTGAAATGGATTTGGACATAATTTGAAATCCAACCATTCAAATTTAAATCTCCTAAATTCATTTGAAAGATCTTTTCGATACGAACCTAACGGTTCCGGTTTTAGGAGAATCCGAAGGTCGGATCTCCCATTATGCTAATTCGAAGTTAATGGTTGAAATTCGCGAACGGTAGCTGAGCGATACGTTCCATTCAAACCATTTAAATATATATATATTATATTTCATCGATTTCCGTTCAAAACGTATTTATAAATCGTTTATAAATTCATTTTAAAAAGATTTCAACTTCGTTTTCAATTTTAAATCAAAATTGAATATTCTATATCATTATACTATTAAAATGATAATATTTTCAAAATATCATGTTTTTGAAATCCCATCTTTTCGATATTCATTATAAAGTAAATAAAATCGACAGAATATTCCATTCGAGTAAAAAGGGCATGTATATACTTAATTCGGCTTCATATACTTTTATATTTTTGTGTCCATCCAAAATCGGACATCAAAATCATATTTTGATCATTTAGTAAATATTATCTTAAAATATTCATTTATATTCTAAATTGGAACCAGACTCAATCAATTACCACATAATTTTATTTATATGGAATCCATACATCGCATGTATTCAAAAATAGTGATAAACAACTATTTAAATAACGAATTCACATCCAGAGTGCAACTTTAACTTTATAAGCATTAAATAATTAAATAACTCTTATCACATTCTGTCAATCAATCGGTTGACATAGAATTAATTCCAAGGGAGACGTGAATAAATTATCATCCCAAGACCCGTGTAGGATTTCCAACCAACAACAATGAATTCAAATTAATCACTGGTTAATAAATTTTACGAACTCTAATTTGATTCAAATTATTTTTCTAATTAGCCAATTTTCACTGTTTAAATTATAAATGGATAAATATATTTTAATTTCTAGAACCATAAATTTATTAACATTATTTTTAATATGTTCAGAATCACAGTCAACACACAATACAGTCAATCAAATCATCCATGGTTTTCAAACAACAGTGAAGTGAGCTAATAGGCACCGTATAATAGTTTATGATAATTAAAACAGATAAAAATCAACACTGGCAATCTTTGTAATCAGTTATAAAATAAATAACTGTACAAATATTTGAGTGAGAAGTTCTCACTTTCGTTTCCACTCCACCAGACTTTATTTAAGGATTTATTTTTTAAACTAAATTAAACGAGAATTTAATTTAGCTAAAAATCCAACTTGCTCATTTTCCGTTCTGGTCAGTTCCATGTTGTAGTGCTCGCTGATACGAGCGCATCGCAACTGAAATCGTCGAATTCAGATCTCGTATGAAAAAGATATGGCCTTTAATACATTAATTAAAAAATTAAAAAAAATTAATTAAATATTTAAGGGAATTAACCCTTTCTCATTCTTCATCGTTATTGACCGACCCATGCTCCCTCCCTCTCTCTCTCTTCACCGCGCCCACCACATCAGATCAGAGCAGAACACGGTTACTGCCTTGGAGGCGCCTCCCTCTTCCCTTATCAGCATTAAACTCGCGGGTCCTACCTGGACTGGAAGCGGATGCGAATGGAAGAACTTTGACTGCCGAAATCGAGCAATTTGCACCTTCAGTTCATATCACAACCATACGGATTGAAGGAGTTTGAAGAGCTCTACCACTTTTGTGTTGAGGTTGGATTGAAATTCGAAGAGGGTTAGGAGAGATTAACGATTAAAAAGGGAGGATACCGGCCTTCGAAATCGCTGAGAGCGACGTATGATCTTTTTTTCGAAAACGAATTTGGTTTACGAATTTTATGATTGGCACATTATATATATTTTACATTATTTAATTCCCAAAAGTTAGATTTTACATTTAAACTCCAAATCGAACCCAACGGCTGTCATTCCTAAGCTAGTTCGACTGTTTCGACCAGTTTTTATCAAAATTAAGATATAAATTAATATAACAGTCAATATTGAATTTCAACGCACATTTTAATTTACGGGGGCCACATACAGACTCCAAAAATTACGAATATTGAAATCTCACTATGTTTTTGAAGATACGGTCTTAACAAAATTAGTTTCGCCGAATTTGGAGACCGTTTGAAAAATGGTCTTTTTACTAGTCGATTAAATTCAAACTGAAATTGGAAACACGTTTAAATTTACTACGCTCACATACTAATTCCAAAAATTATGAAATTTTAAACCTGACAATAATTTGACATTCCAGATCCAACAAAACTGGTTTCATCAAAAATGGAGGTCATTTGCAAAATGGCTATTTTTATGGGCTTTATATATATATATATATATATATATATATATATATTAAAATATAAATAAATTCTACGGCGACTTTTCTAAATTTTAAACGGATCATAACTTATAATTTATAAAGTGAAATCTCAGTTTCTTACATTCGTTAGAAAGTCGGTTTAAAATATTCCAATGTTTCTTGTTTTACTGAAATCCTATTTATATTGAATTTTGTACATTCATTTGAAATTAAAAATCAAAGTTTTAAACTACCACGCCATTTTGAGTTCGTTTTAATTAAATTATAAATTTGTACATTCTAACTTCGATTTAAATAAATTTTTGATTGTTATTTCTCAAAATAAACCATTTCAAATCCTTAAAATCCATTAAACCTATTAAAAACAAAATTTTACATTGGTTCTAAAATTCAGGGTTGTTACAATCTCCTCCACTTAAAATCTTTTCGTCTCTAAAAAGGAAGACAGAATCGAAGGTTGTTTACTTAACCAACTCCATCTTCGCATGACTCAAGTTCTTCAACTTTTCAGTTTCTAAGAACTTTCTAATTTCCCAAAAAATTTGGCTAACACCCTAAATTTACGAAAAATTTCACTATAACCTCCTTTGTACGGGCTGATCGGTAAAACCACAATTTGCCTCACAGGTCCCTCATCAATCAATAAGAAAAAGAAAACGCGAAGGGGCTTGCCAGTCGGCTCATAAAATCATCAAACCCAATAAATATAGTAAACATGTACCTATTTGTCGGGCATATTATTTTATTCCTCTTCTTAGCTCCCATGTTATGACTTGTTCACACATATATATAGTACACGTATGCAATTCCAATTAATTTTCAGTTTAGTTCAATATTTGATTCGATTTGGCTTAATTTTACATTTCATCCTTTTATTGATTTCATCATTCCAGTATTTTAATCAGTTGAACTAATAATCACACATCACAACCAGCAATCAGTTAGTTGATTAGTTGTTTCAAATATATAACTTTTCTATACTTAAAATCATATTTCAAATCCAAATCAAAAATAATAAACTCTAACTAAGTTTTGGATCTCACAACGGTCAATTGGAATCATATAGATACCCCACTTTCGAAACTCGAACATAAATACAGATGATGTAGCTATCATCATCAGAATTATCCGCAGGCGACTAGAGTGCATTCTATATCTATCCTGTATATTTGAGACTTCGTATACACGTTTGCAAGGCGTACATGCAAAATCTATTTATACTCGATAGTCCAAAATCAATATAAAATAAAATACTCAAATACGTATAATAAGATTTAATTTCAAAACCAAATTCGTTTTTATAAATAATACTCCTCAAACTCATTCTAGGGCATTACTAACCCTATCTCTAACGAGTCATTCATATAGGATTTTACTAATCCTACCTCTGATGAATTCTTTCGTTTGGCTGTAATATGTCTTGTTCTCGAGCTTTGCAAACCAAAGCTCTGATACCAAACTGAAACGACCTAGACTTCCCCGATCCCCGAAGAGACGGAGGAGTCCAGATTGTTTTGAGAACACGATGCATCAGATGAACATTTCACTGCTATTACAACAATTAAATCAGAGTACAAGAATATATCAGAGTATGAATAAATAATATACAGCAGAAAAATTAAAATCAGAGATTTACAAATTACAAAACAACGAAAATATATATACATAAATATAATGCACAAAGGAAAATATCAACTACCACAACTGAATGAAATACATGGATACAAAGCTTTCCGAATATAGCTCCAGCTGTTAACCCGGATCCTGTTAAAATAAATATCTGTGAAAACCAAAACTACTAGCTGCTCGTGTGGAAAATATAGACACCCAGAGTTTAGGAAGAAATAATAAACTCTGAGTCTGTCATGGAACTGGTGTAAGAACTAAAACAGTTATCAAAATTTACTTCAAAACAGGGTAAATCACGGGACCATGTCGTATGTCATGGAACGGGTTTACCCCATGAATACTCTGAAATAAAACAATTTGTAAACAACTCAATGCTTTTTGAAAAATGAAGCTATTATAAGACTCAGGTCGCATCACATAATGCAACGCAAGCTGGAGGAAAGAGTTTTCCCTTATGATAGTCAAACATGCTTGATATGCTTTAAAACAAATCATTTTGATATTACTATAAGTGCATGGTGTCAAAACAACTTCAAATATAAATGTATCAATCATAGATGACGTAGATACCATATATTATGTCGCCATACATAGGTTTACAACTAAAACCGAACGATGTCGTATTGGAAATTGGATTTCTATCACGAGTCAAGGCAAGAGATGGTCTCCTTACCTATTCGGATCACCTCTAGCAAGACGACCTAGGATCACACCCACGAGAAACCCTTGGATCCTGCAGTGTCGGTCCAACTTACTTTAGCGGATTGGTTATTCCTAAACAATACGTTTCCCGGTCCTATCGGACCTCCAAAATGGTCAGTATGTCCCCCAATCATATCTGAGGCGCCTCGCATCCATCATCCACATAAGTAAAATTGTATGGGCTCCATACCATGACACCACTTCTAGCTAGTAAGAAACATCTGCACTCACTGCGTCCCTTATACCGTTTTTGACCCATACCGAGGTGTGAGGCTCACGAATTAATGTTATATACAAAACTATGCTAATTAAAGCTGTGCTTTGATCATCATCCACAAGAATTTTCTTTTCAACAAAAGCCTTGATCATTTACATCTTAGAATGCCACACTGACAATTCATGCCATACAACTGATATCTCTCAATATATAATCTCTAAGCGCGTACGTCTCAGAGAAGGCTGTTAAGCAAGAGAATAAATTCTCCGCTATCAAATAGATATATATTTAATAGAAATCAATCAACATGGAATGAAATACAATGTCAGACACACATCCATTTACAAGTCCATTCTAGGTCTGAATGAAACAACAGGCACATTATTCCTCGTCCCATATGTCCAATATAAGAGAGAGGCCCTCGCATATCCGGTCGATCTCCAAGCACGTCTGGACGATCACCACTTATTACCATGTCTTGGGTGTACAGCCCAATCAAGACATCAGTAATCATCCAAACGATGTGAAGATATCTGTTCTTCAACCACCGTCTTCATCGTCGATATTTAGTCGTTGTATCAGTTATTCAGAATGGGATAAATCCGGTCTTTCCGAGTAACTCACGTATTTTGTAATCAATAATAAAGTGCTATAAAACATATCATACGCCTCATTCAATTTCAGAATATTCTTTTATTCAAATATTCACATCTTAGGGGAAAGGTTCCCACTAATTTTATAAAAGATAAATCCTTTTAAACTTATTCTTTAATCTTCCTTTGGATGTCAATTTCAATAGATTTTATTTTATCCTTTAACAATTCGAAATCAAATTAAGGCTTATAAAACTAATCAGGATTATCGAGCCTTATCGAAGTAATCATTTATTATTTTATTATTTCGAATCCCAATCTATTCATCCCATGGAGCAAAACTGATAGTACTCCATTTCTAACATCCATCGTTTTATCAGTAAATTTAATCACCATTATCACGTTTCAAATCAAATTAAAGATTTAACCATCGCATGGAGTAAAACTGGTGGTACTCTCGATCCTTTCTTGAATTAGGCAAATTTAATTACCTCATTCACATTTCAATTTAATTAAAGATTTATTAAAACTCCAACTTGGTTTTAATATCAAAAATCCTTACTTTATGATTTTTCAGTTTTAAGAAATTAATCTTGTCTTTAACTGGGTTAAAGAACCAAAGCTATTAAAAACACAGTTCACAATAAACCCAAATCAACTTCCATTAAATATGGAATCTTCGGGGAAAACAGATCAATATATAATCGATATAAATTTCCTTATCAGACTAATAATATAAATGGAATGACTGCAAAACCTTTTAAATTCCATATATGGTAACGGTCTTCCTTTATAGATGCTTATCTCGATTATTACCAAATCGAATTCCATTCAATTCCAATTTAATATATTAAATTGGAAAACTTTACTTTAGAAAATTTCCATTAAATCTTAATTAAATGATTTATAAATTCCAAATCATATCTTCGCTGTTAATTGGGTTTTTAAGAACAAATATTATTTTAAACATTGTTCACAATGAACCCAAAATCAACTACCATTTTATTCCAATTTATATTTATAAATTGGAAAACTTCATTAATCTTAATTAAAAGATTTATTCCTTTCTCAACGGGGTTTAAGAACAGTGTTATTGAAAACACCATTCACAACAAACCTAAAATCCATTTTGATATCAAATACAAGGCTCTAAATAAAAATAATACTGGCTTATTTTCAATATCAAATTCTGAAACCAACGGATACCGTAGGAATAACGATATCTGTATCTTCCAAATTCCTCAACAATATCGGTATAATTACGAAATCCAATATTGAAATATTTCGAAGATTATTTCCATTCAAATTATTCCAATTCATATATTGGAAAATTCTGGTTCTGTAGAACCCATTCGAAGTCCAGTTTATTATTTCTAAAAATCATTGGATTTTTATTGTAGTTATTAACTAGTTCATTTAGAAAAATATATTTTAACCTTTCAAACTCGGAATTTTCCATTCAAAATCTTTCCAAAGCATTAGTCATAGTTTTACATAATTTTTCCACATTTTTAATAATTTTATTAAGGGCCTTACAGTCGGTTTCCAATAACGACCAACGAACTACATCAATAGCGACCTTTTCTGAAATTGGTTTGGACATAATTTGAAATCCAACCATTCAAATTCAAATCTCCTAAATTTATTCAAAAGATCTTTTCAATACTAACCCTACGGTTCTAGTTTTAGGAGAATCCGATAATCGGATCTCTCGTTATGCTAATTCGAAGTTAATGGTTGAAATTCGCGAACGGTCGTTGACCGATACATTCTATTCAAACCATTTAAATAAATAAATATATATATATTATATTATATTTCGTCGATTTCCATTCAAAACGTATTTTATATATCATTTATAAATTCATTTTAAAACGATTTCAACTTTGTTTTCAATTTTAAATCAAAATTGAATATTCTATATTATTATATATTAAAATGATAATATTTTCAAAATATCAGATTTTTGAAAGCTCTTCTTTTCGATATTCATTATAAAATAAATAAAATAGGCAGAATATTCCGTTCGAGTAAAAATGGCATATATCTACTTAATTCGGCTTCATATACTTCAATATTTTCGTGTTCATCCAAAATAGGACATCAAAATCATATTTTGATCCTTTAATGTATATTATTTTAAAATATTCGTTTATATTCTGAATTAGAACCAGACTCAATCAATTACCATATAATTTTATTTATATGGATTCCATACATTGCATATATTCAAAAACAATGATAAACAACTATTTTAACAATGAATTCACATCCACGGTGCAATTTCAACTGTATAAGCATTAAATAATTAAATATTGCTTATCATGGTCTGTCAATCCATCGATTGACATACAATTAATTCCAAGGGAGAAGTGAATAAATTATCATCCCCAGACCCGTGTGGGGTTTCCAACCAAGAACAATGAATTCAAATTAATCACTGGTTAATAAATTTAACCAATTTTAATTTGATTCAAATTATTTTTCTAATTAGCCAATTTTCACTATTTGAATTATAAACGGATATATATAATTTAATTTCAACAACCATAAATTTATTAACATTATTTTTAATATGTTCAGAATCACATTCAACACACAATACAGTCAATCAACTCATCCATGGTTTTCAAACAACAGTGAAGTGAGCTAATAGGAACCGTATAACAGTTTATGATAACTAAAACAGATAAAAACCAACACTGGCAATCTTTGTAATCAGTTATAAAATAAATAACTGTACAAATATTTGAGTGAGAAGTTCTCACTTTGGTTTCCACTCCGCCAAAATTTACTTGAAGATTCTATTTTTAAACTAAATTAAACGAGCGTTTAATTTAGCTAAAAATCCCACTTGCTCCTTTTCTATTCTGGTCAATTTCATGTTGTAGTGCTCGCTGATACGAGTGCAATGCAACTGAAATCGTCGGATTTCGATCTCGTATGAAAAAGATATGGCCTATAATACATTAGTTACAAAAATTAAAATAATTAATTAAATATTTAAGGGAATTAACCCTTTCTCCTTCTTCATCGTTATCGATCGACCCTTGCTCCCTTGCTCTCTCTCCAAACCGCGCCCACCACATCAGGCTGGAGCTAGATCGGGGCAACTCACGGTGACCGCCTTGGAAGCGCCTCTCTCTTCCCTTATCAGCGTCGAACTCGCGGGTCCCACCTGGACTGGAAGCGGTTGTGAACGGAAGAACTTTGAGTGCCGAAATCGAGCAATTTACACCTCCAGTTCAGATCACAACCATACGAATTGAAGGAGTTTGAAGAGCTCTACCATTTTTGTATTGAATTTGGATTGAAATTCGAAGAGGGTTATGAGAGATTAACGATTAAAAAAGGGAGGATATCGGCCATCGAAATCGCTGAGAGCGGCGGACGATTTTTTTTTGAAAATGAATAAGGTTTACGAATTTTATGATTGGCCCATTATATATATTTTATATTATTTAATTCCCAAAAGTTAGATTTTACGTCCGAACTTCAAATCAAACCCAACGACTGTCGTTCCTAACTAAATACACTCATTTCGAACACAATGGGAAATGTTTTGCATGCTAGTTCGACAGTTTCGATCAGTTTTTATCAAAATTAAAATATAAATTAATATAACAGTCAATACTGAATTTCAACGCACATTTTAATTTACCGGGACCACATGCTGACTCCAAAAATTACGAATATTGAAATCTCGCTATGTTTTGATGATACAGTCCTAACAAAATTAGTTTCGCCGAATTTGGAGATCGTTTGAAAAATGGCCTTTTTACTAGTCGATTAAATTCAAACTGAAATTGGAAACACGTTTAAATTTACTACGTTTACATAATAATTTCAAAAATTATGAAATTTTAAATTTGACAATAATTTGACATTCCAAATCCAAGAAAAGTGGTTTCGTTGAAAACGGAGGTCGTTTGCAAAATGGCTATTTTTAAGGGCTTTACATATATTAAAATATAAGTAAATTCAATAGCGACTATTCTAAATTTTAAACTGATCATAACTTATAATTTATAAAGTGAAATCTCAGTTTCTTACATTTGTTAGAAAATTACAGTTCAAAATATTCCAACGTTTCTTGTTTTACTGAAATCCGATTTATATTGAATTTTGTACATTCATTTGAAATTAAAAATCGAATTTTTAAACTATCGCACCATTTTGAGTTCGTTTTAATTAAATTATAAATTTGTATGTTCTAGCTTCGATTTAAATAAATTTTTAGTCGTTGTTTCTCAAAATAAATCACTTTAAATCGTTAAAATCCATTAAATCTATTAAAAATAAAATTTTAAATTGGTTCTAAAATTCAGGGTTGTTACAATCTCCTCCACTTAAAATCTTTTCATCTCCGAAAAGGAAGATAGAATCGAAGGTTGTTTACTTAACCAACTCCACCCTCGCTTGACACAAGTTCTTCAATTTTTCAGTTTCTAAGAACGTTCTAATTTCCCAAAAATATAGAAAATTTGGCTAACACCCTAAATTTTCGAAAAATTTCGTCATAACCTCCTACGTACGGGCTGATCGGTAGAACCACAACTTTCCTCACAGGGCCCTCATCAATCAAAAAGAAAAAGAAAAAGCGACGCGGCTTGCTAATCGGCTCATAAGATCATTAAACCCAATAAATATAGTAAACATGTACCTGTTTGTCGGGTATACTATTTTATTCCTCTTCTTAGCTCTCATGCTATGACCTGTTCACACATATATATGTACACGTATGCAATTCCAATCAATTTTCAGTTCAGTTCAATATTTGATTCGATTTGGCTTAATTTTACCTTTCATTCTCTTATTGGTTTCATCATTCCAATATTTTAATTAGTTGAACTAATAATCACACATTACAACCAGCAATCAATTAGTTGATTAACTTCTTCAAATATATAACTTTTATATACTTAAAATCATATTTCAAATCTAGATAACAAACAATAAACTCTAAGTTTTGGTTCTCACACCAGTCAATTGGAATCATATAGATATGTCACTTCCAAAACTCGAACATAAATACTGATGATGCAGCTATCATCATCAGAAATATCCTCGGGCGACTGGAGTGTGATTCTATATCTATCCAGTATATTTGAGACTTCGTATACACGTTTGCAAGGCGTATATGCAAAATCGTTCTATACTCGATAGTCCAAAATCAATACAAAATAAAATACTCAAATATGTATAATTAGATTTAATTTCAAAACCAAATTCGTTTTTATAAATAATACTCCTCAAACTCATTCTAGGGAATTATTAACCATATCACTAACGAATCATTCTTATAGGATGTTACTAATCCTACCTCTAATGAATTCTTTCGTTTGGTTCTAATATGTCTTGTTCTCGAGCTTTGCAAACCAAAGCTCTGATACCAAACTGAAATGAAATAGACTTCCCCGATCCCCGAAGAGACAGAGGAGCCCGAATTGTTTTGAGAACACGACGCATATACACAAACAATAGAACATTTCATTGCTATTACAACAATTACATCAGAGTACAAGAATATATCAGGGTACGAATAAATAATATACAGCGGAAAAATAAATATCAAAGATTTACAAATTTCAAAACAGCGGAAATATATATATATATATATATACATAAATATAATGCATAGCGGGAAACATCAACTACCACAACTGAATGAAATACATGGATACAAAGCTTTCTGAATATAGCTCCAGCTGTAAACCAGGTTCCTGTTAAAATAAATATCTTGGAAAGCCAAAACTACTAGCTACTTGTATGGAAAATATGGGCACCCAGTGTTTAGGTAGAAACAATAAACTCTGAGTCAACCATGAGACTGGTGTGAGAACTAAAACAGTTATCAAACTTTACTTCAAAATAGGGTAAATCACGGGACCACGCCGTATGTCATGGAAAGGGTTTACTTCCATGAATACTCTGAAATAAAGCAATTTGAAAACAACGCAATGCTTTTTGAAAATGAAGCTATTATATGACTCAGGTCTCATCACACAATGCAACGCAAACCGGAGGATAGAGTTTTCTCATATAATAGCCAAACATGCTTGATACGCTTTAAAACAAATCATTTTGATATTACTATAAGTGCATAGTGTCAAAACAACTTCAAATATAAATGTATCAATCATAAATGGTATAAGTACCATATATTATGTCGCAATACATAGGTTTACAACTAAAACAGAACGATGTCGTATTGGAAATTGGATTTCCATCATGAGTCAAATGGTCTCGTTACCGATTCGGATCACCTCTAGCAAGATGACCCAGGATCACACCTACGGACAACCCTTGGATCCTGCAGTGCCGGTCCACACTTACTTTAGTGGACTGGTTATTCATGAACAATACGTTTCCCGGTCTTATCGGACCTCCAAAATGGTCTGTATTTCCCCCAATCATATTTGAGGCGCCTCGCATCCATCATCCACATAAGTAAAAATGTATGGGCTCCATACTATGACATCACTTCTAGCTAGAAAAAAATGTATGCACTCACTGCGTCTCTTATCCCATTTTTGACTCATAACGAAGTGTGAGGCTCACGAATTAATGCTATACACAAAGCTATGCTAATTAAAGCCGTGCTTTGATCATCTTTCACAAGACTTTTCTTTTCAACAAAAGCCTTGATCATTTGCATCTTAGCATGTCACATTGACAATTCATGTCATACAACTGATGTCTATCAATATATAACCTCTAAGCTCGTACGTCTTAGAGAAGGGTGTTAAGCAAGAGAATAAATTCTCCGCCACCAAACAGATATATATTTAATAGAAATCAATCAACACAGAATGAAATACAATGTCAGACACACGTCCATTTACAAGTCCGTTCTGGGTCTGAACGAAACCTAAGGCACCTAATTCCTCGTCCTATATGTCATATAGGAGAGAGGCCCACGCATATCCGATCGATCTCCAAGTACGTCTGGACTATCACCACTTATTACCTTATCTTGGGTGTACAACCCAATCAAGACACCAGTAATCATCCAAACAATGTGAAGATCTCTGGTCTTCAACCACCATCTTCATCGTCGATTTTTAGTCGCCGTATAAGTTATTCAGAATGGGATAAACCTGGTCTTTTCGAATAACTCATGTATTTTATAATCAATAATAAAGTGCTATAAAAACACGTCATACGCCTTATTCCAATTCAGAATATTCTTTTATTCAAATATTTTACATCTTAGGGAAAATGTTCCCATTAACTTTATCAAAGATAAATTCTTTTAAACTTATTCTTTAGTCTTCCTCTGGATGTCAATTTCAACAGATTTTATTTTATCCTTTAATAATTCTAAATCAAATTAAGGCTTATAAAACTAGTCGGGATTATCGAGCCGTACCGAAGTAATCATTTATTATTTCCAATCCCAATCTATTCATCCCATGTAGCAAAAATGGTAGTACTCCATTTCTAACGCCCTTCGTTTTATCGGTAAATTTAATTACCATTTCACGTTTCAAATCTCATTAAAGATTTAACTGTTACATGGAGTAAAACTGGTGGTACTCCAATCTCGATCCCTTCTTGAATTCGGTAAATTTAATTACCTCATTCACATTTCAATTTAATTAAAGATTTATTAAAACTCCAACTTGGTTTTAATATCAAAAATCCTTACTTTATGATTATTCAGTTTTAAAAAATTAATCTTGTCTTTAACTGGGTTAAAGAACCAATGTTATTAAAAACACAGTTCACAATAAACCCAAATCAACTTCCATTAAATATGGAATCTTCGGGTAAAACGGGTCAATATATGATTGATACAAATTTTCGTATCAGACTAATAATATAAATGGAATAACGGCAAAGCCTTTTAAATTTCATATATAGTAACGATCTTCCTTTACAGAAGCTCATCTCGATTATTACCAAATCGAATTCCATTCAATTCCAATTTAATATATTAAATTGGAAAACTTTACTTTGGAAATTTTCCATTAAATCTTAATTAAAGGATTTATATATTCCAAATCATATCTTCGCTGCTAATTGGGTTTTTAAGAATAAATGTTATTTTAAACATCGTTCAGAATGAACCCAAAATCAACTACCATTTAATTCCAATTTATGTTCATAAACCGGAAAACTTCAATAATCTTAATTAAAAGATTTATTCCTTACTCAACGAGGTTTAAGAACAATGTTATTGAAGACACCATTCACGACAAATCCGAAATCCAATTTGATATTAAATACAAGGATCTGAATAAAAATAATATCGGCTTATATTCAATATCAAATTCTGAAACTAACGGATATCGTATTGGGAATAACGATATCTTTATCTTCCAAATTCCTCAACAATATCCGTATAATCACGGAATCCAATAACGAAATATTTCAAAGATTATTTCCATTCAAATCCATTCCAATTGATATATTAGAAAATTCTAGTTATGTAAAAACCCATCGAAATCCAATTTATTATTTCTAAAAATCATTAGATTTTTATTCTAGTTATTGACTAGTTCATTTAGATAAAAATATCTTTTATCCTTTCAAACTCGGAATTTTTCATCCAAAATATTTCCAAAGCATTAGTTATAGTTTTACATAATTTTTCCATATTTTTAATAATTTTATTAAGGCCCTTAAAATCAGTTTCCAATAACGGCCACCGAACTGCATCCATAGCGGCCTTTTCTGAAATTGATTTGGACATAATTTGAAATCCAACCATTCAAATTTAAATCTTCTATATTCATTTGAAAGATCTTTTCGTTACGAACCCAACGGTTCCGGTTTTAAGAGATTCCGACAGTCAGATCTCCTGTTATGCCAATTCGAAGTTAATGGTTGAAATTCGCGAACGATCGTTGCACGATACGTTCTATTCGAACCATTTAAATAAATATATATATATATATATTATATTTCGTCAATTCACGTTCAAAACGTATTTTATAAATTCATTTTAAAAAGATATCAACTTTGTTTTCAATTTTAAATCAAAATTGAATATTCTATATCATTATACTATTAAAATGATAATATTTTCAAAATATTAGATGTTCGAAATCTAATCTTTTCGATATTCATTATAAAATCAACAGAAAATTCCGTAAGAGTAAAAATGGCGTATGTCTACTTAATTCAGCTTCATATATTTCAATATTTTCGTGTCCATCCAAAATCGGACATCAAAAACATATTTTGATCCTTTACTGAATAATATTTTAAAATATTCATTTATATTCAGAATTGGAACCAGACTCAATCAATTAACATATAATTTTATTTATATGGATTCCATACATTGCATGTATTCAAAAATAGTGAAAAACAACTATTTAAACAATCAACTATATAAGCATTAAATAATTAAATAACGCTTAGCATAGTATGTCAATCAATCGGTTGACAAACAATTAATTCTAAGGGAGATGTGAATAAATTATCATCCCCAGACCCTTATGGGGTTTCCAACCAACAACAATGAATTCAAATAGATCACTGGTTAATAAATTTAACCAATTCTAATTTGATTCGAATTATTTTTCTAATTAGCCAATTTTCACTGTAAATTATAAATGGATATATATATATATATATATATATATATATATAATTTAATTTCAACAACCACAAATTTATTAACATTATTTTTAATATGTTCAGAATCAGTCAACACATAATACAGTCAATCAACTCATCCATGGTTTTCAAACAACAGTGAAGTGAGCTAACAGTCACCGTATAACAGTTTATGATAATTAAAACAGATAAAAATCAACACTAGCAATCTGTGTAATTAGTTATAAAATAAATAACTGTACAAATATTTGAATGAGAAGTTCTCACTTTGGTTTCCACTACGCCAGTCTTTATTTGAAGATTTTATTTTTAAACTAAATTAAACGAGCGTTTAATTTAAATAAAAATTCAACTTGCTCCTTTTTCATTCTGGTCAGTTTCATGTTGTAGTGCTCGCTGATACGAGCGCGATGCAACTGAAATCGTCGGATTTCGATCTCGTATGAAAAAGATATGGCCTTTAATACATTAATTGCAAAAGTTAAAATAATTAATTAAATAATTAAGGGAATTAACCCTTTCACCTTCTTCATCGTTATCGGCCGACCCTTGCTCCCTCCCCCTCTCTCCTCACCGCGCCCACCACGTCGGACCGGAGCTAGATTGGAGCAGCTCACGGTGGCCGCCTTGGAGGCGCCTCCCTCCTCATTAGCTTCGAACTTGCGAGTCCCACCTGGACTAGAAGCGGCCGCGAACGGAAGAACTTTGAGTGCCAAAATCGAGCAATTTACACCTCCAGTTCAGATCACAATCATACGGATTGAAGGAGTTTAAGAGCTCTACCATTTTTGTGTTGAGGTTGGTTTGAAATTCGAAGAGGGTCGGGAGAGATTAACGATTAAAAGAGGGAGGATATCGGCCTTCGAAATCGCTAAGAGCGGCGGACGATCTTTTTTTGGAAAATGAATTAGGTTTACGAATTTTATGATCGACCCATTATATATATTTTATATTATTTAATTCCCAAAAGTTAGATTTTACATTCGAACTCCAAATCAAACCCAACAACTGTCGTGCCTAACTGAATAACCCAATTTCGAATACAATGTGATATGTTTCGTAAGCTAATTCGACTGTTTCGATCAGTTTTTGTCAAAATTAAAATATAAATTAATATAACAGTCAATATTGAATTTCAACACACATTTTAATTTACCGAGGCCACATACTGACTCCAAAATTACGAATATTGATATCTCGCTATGTTTTGACGATACGATCCTAAAAAAATTAGTTTCGCCGAATTTGAAGATATCTTTTTACAAGTCGAATAAATTCAAACTGAAATTGAAAACACGTTTAAAATTACTACGCTCACATACTAACTCCAAAAATTATGAAATTTTAAACCTGACAATAATTTAACATTCAGGATCCAACAAAAGTGGTTTCATCAAAAACGAAGGTCGTTTGCAAAATAACTATTTTTAAGGCTTTATATATATTAAGATATAAATAAATTCTATAGCGACTACTTCAAATTTTAAACTGATCATAACTTATAATTTATAAAGTGAAATCTCAATTTTTTACATTCGTTACAAAATTACAGTTTAAAATATTCCAATGTTTCTTGTTTTACTAAAATCCGATTTATATTGAATTCTGTACATTCATTTGAAATTAAAAATCGAATTTTCAAACTATCACGCCATTTCGAATTCGTTTTAGTTAAATTTTAAATTTATACGTTCTAACTTCGATTTAAATAAATTTTTAGTCGTTATTCTCAAAATAAATCATTTTAAATCCTTAAAATCTATTAAAAATAAAATTTTAAATTAGGTTTAAAATTCAGGGTTGTTACACTTCTTCAATAAACAAAACAAATGGCATAAATATAACCATCCAAGTATCACCACTTGATTCTTTACATCACGTTGCACATGATCTGTTATCTTCCTCAAACATAATAAATAGCTGGAAACTCAACTTATTGTCAAAGATCTTTCCTTACCCATTGCTTTCTATTTGGCTGAGAATTCATCGGCCTTTTGGAATTATAATGCCCAGGCTTACTTCTCGGGTTTCTTTGCCTGTTTATATTAGCTTCTTTTGATGAATTTTCTGAACCTTTTTTGGGCTCAGCATGAACATCATCGCCACGTTGTTCATTACTGGTTTCACTCGAGGTGCTCTGTTTTGTAATATTTGCTGAGAGATACATTCCAGGGAGAACTGCTAGATTTTTCTTGGGATCATTTAGACCACTGTTTTCTTGCTGTTTTTTTAATACGGACTCAAAATTTTCTCTCTTGTCGGAGATGGATTGAACTAAATCCTTTGCTTCTTCTGTTTCTGTTCCTGAAGAATTCTGCTGAACAAAAAAACAATGTTGGTATCAGCACCTCAATGAATATAACATTACAGGATAATATAATGGCTTATCTCTTGAAAGCACTATGATGTTTAGCGAGGACATTTGAAATTCAGGCATGCGGTATTTTATTGCGTTTGAAACAATAATCGATGAAAAACTCCACTGTACATAACAGGCCACCTTTAAATACCTATACTTCAAATTATGTTTGTAGAAAAAATAAATGCAGATGATACATTGGACTCACATAGCTTTATCAGTTTACTGAACTCCAAAACCAGTACTTAAATTTTGTTTTATTTTTTCACACATTCTAGATTCTTTTCTATTCACCTCTTTGGATGAGCCCAAAACAGAAGCTGGTATGAAATTAGAATTCATCGGCCTTTTGGAATTATATTGCCGAGGCTTACTTCTCGGGTTTCTTTGCTTGTTTATATTAGCTTCTTTTGATGAATTTTCTGAACTTTTTATGGGCTCAGCATGAACATCATCGTCGCGTTGTTCGTTACTGGTTTCACTTGAGGTGCTCTGTTTTGTAATATTTGCTGGCAGAAACATTCCAGGGAGAATTGCTAGATTTTTCTTGGGCTCATTTAGACCGCTGTTTTCTTGCTGTTTTCTTAATATGGACTCAAAATTTTCTCTCCTCTTGTTCTCTGAGACGGATTGAAGTAAATCCTTCGCTTCTTCTTCCGTTTCTGTTCCTGAAGAACTCTGCTGAACAAATGCAAAACAATGATGGTATCACCGCCTCAATGAATATAAGATTACATGATAATATAATGGTTTAGAGAACACACCTGAAATCCAGGCATGCGGTATTTTATTACGTTTGGAACAATAATTCATGAAAAACTCCACTGTACATAACAGAGCAGCTTTAAATACCTATACTTCAAATTGTGTTTGTACAAAAATAAATGCAGAGGATCTGAGGATAAATACCTAAAAATAAAATTTTAATGATTAACTTATGTATTGCTGTTAGTTGAATGTATTAATTATAACATATAATTTTAACCGCATGCTAGATACGATTTAACTTTTATGCATTATCCTGTAACAACCTGTTTTTACGATTTTAAATAAGGTGGCTAACTGAAATATAACTTTTAATTTTAAATTATAATTTATTTTGAATTTTGAATTTTGAATTTATTTTAAATTAAAATTATAATTTTAAAGAATGATACAAAACGTTAAATATGAAGTATGAACGCAGTGCTGCATGGTATCAGTTAAAAACATAACCGCATTGGTATGTACGTTTTTGAACAGCCAATGACATCACGACCACAAATTATAATCTAATTACTGCAAACAAAATCAAGGTGCACTACGGAGAAAACATAACAATAAACTTTGACCTTTGGGTGCACCCTTAATATTGGAAGATTTGGTGTAGAATGAACTGTTTCAAACTATAATTTTTAATAGGATTAATTGACAAGAATAATCCGAAGTTTAACCTGTCCGCCCATATTAATCCCAAGTTTGCGTTATTCAAGAATAATCCCAAGTTTAGGGGGTGTCTTCCCAAATTGATCCCGATGACTTTTGATGACTTTTTCACGTGTTATTTTGGAATCAATATGGGAAGACACCCTCAAACTTCGGATTAATATGGGAAGATACAAGTAAATGGGATTAATTTGGGAAGAGACCCCCTAAACTTGGGATTATTCTTGAATAACGCAAACTTGGGATTAATATGGGCGGACAGGTTAAACTTCGGATTATTGTTGTCAATTAATCCTTTTTAATATAGTGCCATCAAATTATATTATAATTTAGTGACGTAAAGCAATGTTTTTCTAACAAATTTCAACGCAATAAGATTTGTGCATGAGTGGTTTGCTATTTAAGTTATAATGTGCAGGTTCGATTTCCATACTGAATGGAACTACGTTGTTCAATAGAGCATGTGATTTTGTAGCGTTCAGATATCTGATGCATGGTTTTGCATTTTAATTCCAAATTTACTGTCTAAAATTGATGGTCATTTCCAAGGAGTAGAGATTACTACTTTGTAGAAGAACTATATGGATGTCAAATTCCAGTTTACATTCTTCATTCTAAGCATAAATAGGTGACACAAAGCAATGTTTTTTTTAAAATAAAAAAAATCAGTGTTATCAATTTATCTTACTCTTTCTACTGCTCCTATCTTTGTTTATTTTTATCTACTCACATATTTAGCAAGGCATCTTTCCTTATGTTATCAGTTAAACCAAACAGTGCTAATTTGATACACTGGAATCACATAGCTTTATCAGTTTATTCAACTCCAAGTCTCCAATACCAATACTTAACTTTTGCTTTATTTTTTCACACATTCAAGATTCTTTACTATTCACCTCTTTGGATGAGCCCAAAGGAGAAGCTGGTATGTAACTGGAAAAAAGGAAAGCAAAACAGGCCGAAAAGTTCTTTTGACAAGGAAATAGAAACATGACCTTCATATATAGAGCGGACAGACCATTACACTCAAATAATTGTGGTTAGAACAAAGCAACCACAAGGTCAAAAGTTACTACATGGAAAGAAACACGGGAAGAATATCAGGAATTCAACATTATTTAATCCTAACCTTCGAAAATATAAGCATTTGACTTCAAATTTTGAGTGCAAATATCCTCACACACACATCCACCCCCTTCGACAGGTTGAAGCATATGAAGTATAAAAAAATGCACACTCAAACGGTTGATACATGCAACTCGAAAAAAAAAAATACCCTCAGTTGGAAGTATCAACACCAACAGAAGTTATTATAACTTAAATTATTTAATGGAAAGCAAAAAAAAAAAAAAAAAGAACAAAATTTAATTAAATAAAAAATGAAAGTTAGTGTTTTACTTTTTTTACATTTCAATTTTAATATCGATATGACTAAGAATGATTATTTTTTAAACGACAATTGAGAACTACATAATGGATTTCTCAATTGCTATTCAAAGAAAGTATGTGAATTGTCATCACTAAAGCTCTGAATATATTTTTTGGCTTGATTTAAATTGGTAAAAGGGAAAATATATAAAACTGTAACTTACATGATTTCATACTGCTTGCAATATAGATTGATTTAATCAAATGATCATTTTGTAGAAATCCCCAAAAAAAAAAAAAAAAAAAAAAAAAATCAAGACAAACAGAGGAAGGGAGATAAAAAATAAAATTACACTGCTGAGTCGAAAATTAAATATGAGTTCTTTGAAATATTGAATCATATGCAAACATAATCTTTTGGTTTGTCTGCGATTTTCCAAAATAAATTATTATATGCAAACAAGAGGGGAGGAGTTCGAAACAAATATTAACATCTATTTTCAAATAGTAATTTTGGAATGTAGATAAAGTTATAAGTTTGAAACTTCAGTCCAACAAAAATATTACAAAAGTTTTCCATATTTTTCAACTTATTTTCATCCAAACTATGTAGGAATTTTGAATTGGATTATTGTGTAAGAATATTTTTTTAGATGCACGCACGTTATATGTGCCATAAAACCTCGTATAAGTTTGAAACTTCAGTCCAATAAAAATATTACAAACGTTTTCCATATTTTTCAACTTATTTTCATCCAAACTATGTAGGAATTTTGAATTGGATTATTGTGTAAGAATATATTTTTAGATGCACGCACGTTACATGTGCCACATAAAACCTCGTATACACCACATATATATACATATACACACGCATGTGTATGCATGTATATGTGTGTATTTATGCATACTCTTAGCAGTTTTTTAACCTTAATGTTAAAGCTAAATGATCTTATGATATCCAGCTCCAATACTATGCCAATAACCTACCATACATGTTCATGCAAATAAAAGACGTATCAAAATATAACTTTACGAGAAAAAGGTATCCAAGATTGGCATATAATTTTCTTTCAAAATTTTGTTCTCCTTTGACAATGGGATATGTTCTTGGAAGTGTTTTCTCCACCAGAAAAACCACGGACTCATCTAAAAATTCTTGTAAATTTTAGTTTTCTAATTTTTCTGATAAAAATAGATTAAAAAATTTAATTAATTTTTTTTTTTTTTTGTTGGAACAAAGTTTGGAACTTGTAATCTTCTAACAATCCAAAATTTCGGTTTGTAAATATATGTGGGTCTCGATCTTCTAATCTCTTGTTTACAGGAACTTCATGATCAGACCAAAAATTTGTGTTTTTATTCCAACTAGCAATAACGAGATTTTAAAGCACGTGCAATGCACGTGCATATAAAAACCCCTTACGAAATTATTAATTATAATTTTAATTAAAAAAATTGAAAATATACATAAATAAGTGTATTTTTTGTTGAAATAGGGTTTTCAAGCTGTAATCTTATTTATGTTAAGAAATTTGAACTTGAAAATAGATGTTAGTTTTGTTCTTTGTGGGATCCAAAACTTCCGACCTTTTGTTAGAATATAAAGGTATTTTAGACCTTTGAGGTCAGACGAAAAGATTGCGCTTCTACTCTAATTATTGACACACACACACACACAGAGTGTGTGGGCATGTGGATACATCTACATATGTAGCACATGTGCGCACACACATACATACATGTATGTGTGTGATAAATAGCCAGGAGTAACATATGGAGATTGGTGTATTAAGGATGAATACATTACTTTCAAAACCAATTTTATGAAAATTATAGAAGCTAAATTTATCTACACATACTGAGAAACCCCTGAAGCTTTCAAAATTACAAAAACACCTGTGCTAAATGAGCGCTCTAGACTAAATTCTAGAGGTCTTGGGTTAGAACCCCAAGGACATTAAAATCACGTTGCTATTCATTTCACCATTTTTTTTTAATATCAAAAGCTTTTCTTTCTTTTTGTAAAAGAAAAAGAGCTTTTTTTTTTTGCTTACTTCTTTGTACACGTGCATGTGTACTGGTGTCAATAAGACAATTATTATGGAGAAGAAAATGTAAGTTTAGAAAAGTTGGATTTGAAGCAAAATTCTACATAAGAATGTACGTTTCAGTAAATATAACCAAGGCAGGGGTCTCTTGGATATTAAACAATAGAGCTGCCTCTGGTCAATGATAATGTATAGGAGTTATCCAAAACATAATCTCATAAAACATGGCAAAGCCATAGGAAGAGCGGGCACCCACTATCTCAGTCTGATTACATAAGCAGATGCGAAATTCAATATTATAAGTTTGAAGTTGGAGAATAATGATTGTTTGCATTGCATCCATCGCTACATGATTCTTGATTCTATTATGAACCCATACTATATTTTGGATCTGCCACAGCCCTTATCAAAAGATTCAAACTTCTACCGGCCATCGGCAGCAAACCAATTTATTAAATTTGGACTAATGTTAGTTATAGCAATAAATGTCTTCAATACGCGGTAACGTATGTAATAAGCAAGAATTTTAGAATAAAATATTTATTTTAGCCTTAAAAACGAATCATCCCCCCCCCCTCCTTCCTTGTTTAAAACGCATGTGGAGTTCTATTAAAACTTGTATTCAACATCATCATCCTTCCCTTCCTCAAATGATGAGGGTCAGCCACATAAATGCTCATCCTTTAAATGTCCCTATCTAGAGTCATATCTTCAATTAAATTAAGAAACCTTTTCAAGTATTAGAGATGATAAATTAAGGACAATTATTACTAGCTGCTGAGGATCAAGTACAAATCAGATGATAAATGAAACAAACAACATGATATGAGCATTGAACAAGCATAAATTTGATACTTGTTAGAAGCCTGGTGCTGGCACAAAAAATTATGATTTACTTCGTAAGTAAGACTTTAAATTTTTTAAAGACAACGTTCTTGAAAAAGTACATCTATTTCAATATGTTTTCACTAAAATAGATCTTAATAAATAATCCTGTAATTACTGGGTACGGATAAGGTTTACAAAAGATACATAAAACCTGAAGTATGCTTAAAGAAATAAATATACATACCAACTGAAATGAACTCGTACCCAAATAATTAAGAACATGCTCCATATCCTTTATATCGAACTCCTTTCGACAAGCAGGACAATTTGCCTTGGGACAGTTCACATTTATTTGTGTACCTGAGCTGGACATCAACAATTTCTCTTACTGAAAAGATTAATACAAGAAGCATGCACACAAAATGATTGACAAAATTTTAGAATTTAAGATTCGTGATACCAACACATCATATTTTAATTATCGTCAAATGTTATCTTAATAGGAATAAACACAAGTAATAAATCAGAGGGTACAATGAAGAATCTTTTGCAGTAAAACAAGAAGATCACATGGGGGCATTGCAGAGAAGTCTAGCTTGGGCTGTTGAACATAGAATTTTGAAAAGAATGCATTGCCCAGTAACCAAAAATTGAGATGTTACTAGCATATGCACAATAGGAGTATTGGATGTGGAGAATTATGGAAGTGATTATTTTATAGACAAAAGAAACAAGTATGACACTGTTTATAGTTATGTCAGTTAACATGTCTTGAGTTATGTTGTTTAATGTTCCTGCTCTCGTAGCTACTTGGAGTGAACGCTAGGAATCCCCAGAGAAGCGGTTGAGTTTCGTGATATGACAACACATCCCGAGGTACCTGGTTGGCCAGGCAGGCATCTCTACGGGGATCTCTTCATGGCCGATCAATGACAGGCCGCTCTTTCATTGTTTTTTTTATGCAACTTAAATTAACACCAGCGAACTTATACATATACATATATATATATATATATATATATGTGTGTGTGTGTGTGTGTGTGTGTGTGTGTGTGTGTGTGTGTTCTTTCACAATAACTAAAATAGTTCCTTCATATGTCAAATCGAGTGTAAAAGGTATATCCATGACCAAGCAATTCAGTGCAACTTGAAAATAGTAATTGGTTTAAAATATCTATGAAGTACATTATTATAATTCAAAATCAAATAAAAATAGTCATTGCCTTCAAACTTGGACATACCTCTATCTGCCTGGTTTTCCCCGATAATTACATTTTGTTCTTGAAGCCATTTCCAGAACCTAATGATGCACTCACTAAAAGAAAAATAGAAGTTATAAACGGTTTTACTATATAACAATCACTCTATGATAGTAAATCAGAAAAAAGGAAAAAAAAAAACCATCAGGTTTACCTATGAAAGCAGTGATAGCATGACATCAGCTTCATGAATGGCAAGGCAAGGCCGGACATATCTTCAGCCACCAAAGGATATAGGCATAATGGACAATCTCCATCAGGATGGTTCATAGCAGATAGAGACTCCACTGCTTCCTATAATATTTCAATTAAACCTTTTTTAGGCCACAAAAATTTAACAGCTAGAAAATATAATACATTTCCAGTTATCATTGTGCTAATTCAACAGGTTAAAGTCATTAACCATTAGAATAAGACGTTGTACTCATAATTACCTCACATAAAGCTACAAGCATCAGGCAAGAAGAAAGTTCTTGGGCTTTGTTGTTCAGTTTAGTAATCATTATCTCTTGTCGGTCCTCATCAAGACCCTTCATTTCTAAAATATATATGTAAGGCGGTTTCTTCGGATACTGTAAGAATAACACAAAATGTCAGAGGTGGATGTGTCTAAGTGCTTTAGGAAGGTAAACATTTTCATTGCGTTAACATCTTGATGACATTTTTTTCTGCGACCATCAGGAACATAAATGAAAACGTAGCCACATTATCATATTACTGTTCCAAAACACGTTAATCTGACCCGAGATCTCGCTCAATGTCTCATTTTCAAACTTCAGTGAGATGACCAAGGTTATTACGACGCCAAGTCGAGCCACTACCGTCTAGAAGACTAGTCGACAAGTCGTCTGACTAGTCGTGACTAGTCGACAAGTCTTTTATATACATATATTTATTAGACTTAAATATATAATATAATTAGATATAAAGATAACATAATAATAGGTTCAAATTCAACAAAGATAACATAATAATAGGTTCAAATTCAACAAATATCCATAATAGATCATAGTCACAACATAATAATACCCATAACATCCATAATAGATCATAAAATGAGTATGAACTCAAGCAAAATCATCTATCTCAATATCATCCATGATTTTCATTCCCGCAAAGAATGCATTTAACCACATCTTTATTGCTCAAATTTGGCCAAAATGCCACTTCCAAACGGGATCATTTGATTTAGCTTTCCTTTTAGGATCTTTAGCCATCTCATGCCAAGTATTTTCTGTGTTACTCTCTATTTCAACCGCTGTGTATATAATTAAAATTTAAAAACAAATCAGTTAATTATTTAATTAGGTTATAAACAATTCAGTCAATTAAAAACAAATCAGTTAAGCCTGGGGCTAATTAAAAACTGATTAGTTAATTAAAAACTGCTTCTGAAATATTTTTTACGATGGAAAAAAAACAAACAAATCATGTAACATACTAGGGCTGGCGGTGGACGAGCAGGGCGGAGGAGCAGCGGCGAGGTCACGAGATGCAATTAGGTTTTTTTTAATCGATGCTCGATTTGGTATCGATGAATTAAACGAGTAGGAATATGGATGTCGACTCGGCTCAATTAGGGTTTCTAGGGCTCAAATTAGGGTTCTGGGCTCGAATTAGGGCTCGATTTGGCCTACCATCGTCCAAAGGCAAAAGTCGAGAGTCGTCGAATTTCTTAGAGCGACTTCTCGACTAGTCGTCGACGTGATAACACTGGAGATGACATTCTACGAAACAAGACACTAAATTATTTTGTCATATTATTTGTTACTTATCTCATCCAACATAGTGATACTTGAGGTGAGATCTCAACAGAACTCAGTTGAAGTTATGTTTTTTCATTTACGTCTTACATGAGCACTGTTTCAAATCTCGCAAACATCGCCCAAGATCTCCTCCAAGATCTTGTTTTGGGCTTCTTCCGAAACGAAACAACAAATATCACACTAAATCTCCTTTCGAATATATCGCTCAAGATATTGCAATATCGAACGATATATCGACTGAGACAAAATACTGGAATATCATCCGAGATCTTAGTTTTTTTGGTTAAAATTTAAATTTGTGTCTGAACTAGAACTATAATTAATAAACTCAAATCTATCCATATCAATCTTTTGTTATTTTACATTTTGCATGTTAAATGACTATATTGTATGTTCGTATATGTTTTACAATGCTTATGATTTTCATATTCATCTTTTTACATACATGTTACTTACGAAATTATGTATTTTATGGTCTATTTATGCTGAATTTTTTAATGTTTTGGATCCTTTTAATGTTTCTTGTCTAACAATATTCTTGTTTTAAGCATATTACGATTTAGAGTATAAACGATCTTTCGCAAAATAAAGTATAATAAAATTATTTTGCATTTTAAGTTTAAGTTACTATGTTTTTGATAACATTCATAAAAATCATTTTGTTAAAATATCATTTTCAACATATCATGTACCCCGAGATTGTTCCGATATGAACTTTCAGACCCGAGATGAAAATTCGAGACGAACTCCCGAGTTAGACTCATCTCGTCCGAGATCTCCCCCGATACGAGACCGAGTCTATAAAATCCCCGGGACGAAACGCGACCGATATCCGAGATTTAAAACCTTGTACATGAGTTCAAAAGAAATTACACTCTAATGATTTTTTATTGGCCCTCTAATTTTTCTTTTTATCTGTTAACCAGTGAGAAAAAGTAAAAGACTTTTTTTTATTTTAATATTTTGATGAGTATAATTCATTCAATCAAATATGAAATCAACTGTGTATCACTCGAATCTAAAATGTGAAATTAATATAATCGGTTTTACATAAATTATGTATCTTAAAAAAGCTTCTAATTATACAACAGTTATTAGAAAAATCCATGAAATATCAACTTTAGATGCTTAAGTTACTTCGAGATAGTCCTGAGATGGACTTTAAATTCCGTGATGTTACACAAGAGATCTCTGCAAATACAAGATACCATGTGCAAAATTCCCGAGACGAACGACACAGAAATCCAAAATTTAAACATTGCAAATAATTACACAAAAGCTAAGTGCCATTTTGGCATGATAGAAGAATGGGCAAGTGTTGTAAATGTGTCCAAATATGCCTTTGTACTTCAGCAGATAATAAAAATAAAACACACAGCTTTATTATGATATAATTGATGGTATATTAGTTTGACTTTCTGCATTATGGAGATGCTTGTAGATAATTCAAAAATAAAGATGTACTTACTGATACAGTTTATGAACAAACTAACTTAAAACTGGAATTCATGTTGGAATCAAACTTGAAAGATATGAATAATAAATTAACTGAAGTTGATTGCATTTACTATCCGTTAGTTTTGAACTTAAATTTAAAAATAGTAAATATATTTATCATAATTTACTCATGCTGCATTTAATAAATGTGTGTTTGTTCTCACATGGTACCCTATTTAACGTTATTAAGTAATGAACTGGTTTATAAGTTCCAGTAATTATTTACAAATCGAAGATAATAATGTACCTGATTCCACATTTTCAATTATGGTAAACATGCCACTTTAAATTTTAGTTAAAATGAAATACAATTAATACAGTTATTTATCAATTTCAACTCACTAATTCAATTCCAATTTTAACTATAGTCATACCAAATAATACTGCCAGTAATTGAGCAAAAAGGAATCAATCGTTATCAACGCAATTTAGAAATTGAAATTGTTTAAATTATGATATGCTTACATGTTGGGAACGACTCATAGATGATACTAGTGTTCATTGTTATCAAAAATCTTAAAATTCTACGATTTGAATTCCGTTTTAAATCGAATCTCTCCTTTTACGATTCGATTTATATTCCGATTCAAAACAAGCTAATACTATATATTAGAAATACCATTCAATTCAAATTAATATATTCAATATACTTGTTTAGGTCTACAATCTCAATTTTAATCACTTAAAAATAAATTAAAATTGGAACAAAAGAGAAAATGATGTTTTAGGTTTAGATGTAGAAGTATAAACATCAAAACTAAGTTCAAGTGTGTGCAAATGTTAGAATGTATGTTTTTTGAATCCACGATTTACGATTTAAATCCCAAAACGATTCATACTTCGAATTTTATAATTTATGATTTGAATCTCATTTTGAAAACCTTGCTGGTGTTCATTGTACAACCATAAAATATTGGCATTGTCCAAATTGTGGTATGATTCAAAGGCCTGTTAGTTGTTTTCCCAAAAAAACAATTCAAAAAAAATATAGTCCAAAAGTTTACATTCCACTTTTCGTAACTAAATTTTTTCCATACATGTCCATTTAAAAATTATGTGAACCCGTGTGAATAGCACGGGTTCGCACTTGTATAAATTTATATCACAAAGTTCCAATAATTGGAAAAAAGGATTGAATGGGTTACTAACATATAACTAAATCGCTTGCACATAGAAAATGGACTATAATCGGATTTGGTAAGCATATAGGCCATAAATTGTGGTTTTGGCATGCAAAATACAAAAAAATATCAGTCTAAGTGTCGTATGCTACAATTTAAAATAATATTTATGTAGTCAGTGTACTTTATTTAGGGGTTATTAGCAGTGCAGTCTATAGCGCATAGCGCAAAATAGCGCAAGGCTTGCTCTATGAGCTATTTTGCACTATGCGCTATAGCGCGCACTATTGCGTTCATTTAGAAAAAAGAAGTGATCAAGTATAGTTTACCTAACTTTTTTTTTTTTTTTGTAATTTTGTGCGTATTTTGTGTCATATCCAAACCGTTCAAGACTCCAAATACAAGCACTATCATACTTTATGCATGTATTAAATATTTTTTATGCAAAAGGTAATTATATTACAGAAAATCTGATAAGTTCATATTGTACATTCAAAATATTTGATGAATATAATATATTTGTATCTTACAAATTTAAATTTTATTCTTATAATTGTGAGTTACAACGAGATTTATTTCTATTTATCAATTATGGTGATATAAAACTCCCAAAAATAAATACACTTTTGTACAAAATGTTCTTTTAAAAAAAATACATCTGCTAATAAGTACTGAGGAAAAAATTATAAATAAGAAAAGTTGTAAAGTGAAAATAATATATAGTGTATAATAACAAGATTCAAATAAACAAAAGTTAAACGTGATTTAAGTGTATACTAACAAAACATAGAAATTATATTCTGCTTCTAAATTTTTAAAACCTATTCACTAGTTTCATCTAAATCATAACCATTAATCATTATTTAAACGATCATCAATCTCTTCTTCGTTCGAGCCAAACTCTATGGCATTTTCCTCTGAGTCATTATAAATACAATAGCGTGCTATTTTGGGTTTAATTTATTGTTTAAACATTTAAAAATGAGACAAAAACAAAATAGCGCGCTATTTAGAGCTATGCGCTATTTTGTGCTATGACAAAATAGTGCGCTGTTTTTGCGCTATTATAAGTGTAATAGCGCAAGCACTGCGCTATTTGTAGCTATAGCGCACGCTTTGATAACACATGTTATTAGGCATAAAGACAAAATTAGAGAAAATTTTAGACTGCGCTATGCGTTATTTGTAGCTATAGCGCACGCTTTGATAACACAGGTTATTAGGCATAAAGACAAAATTAGAGAAAATTTTAGACATAAGGACACTTTTTAGTGTAAATCAAGGAATTCAAGGGCCCACTATCATTTTCTATTTTACACTAAGTGTCTTTATGCCTAAATTTTTGGCCTTTTGTCCTTGTGCCTAAATTTTTCTCTAATTTTGTCATTGACATTATTTTCTTGTTTTATATCTATTACAATCATTTGATCGTAGTTTCTGTAATATTCAAAAATAATCAAAGATGGTTGCTTGCGCAGTTGAACAACGACATTCAACCTAATAAAGAAGCATCGCTAAGATGCGGATGATATAGTATGAATGCATTTGGAGTTATTATTGGAGGATAAAGCCATAATCCCCTGGAGAATGATATCCTTAGGAGCTGACAATGTCATAGTTTCTTGATAATTTTTCCAGACTTTCTCCAAAATTGCATTAATCTTTCAAGTTTTGAGTCTTCATGGGCAATAATTGTACATTTGATGGATCACTATCGATTTGTCCACCATCTTCAACACTTGTCTTTTTTTCAAAATAACATGCAAATCCATTGTACAAGCCAGTTTGGGGCAACCCTGATCACTTGACAGCCAAATTTCCTACCCATTTCTTTGAACCCTTCCTAGTTAGTTGATCTCCTTCAAGTCCGGGATCCATCTTTTTTGTCACTTTGTAGTCTGATTCTATCGAAACGTCGTTTAGGTCAAATACATGATAACATTTATTCCCCAAAGTGTGCATCCGTGAATACAAAACATGATTTGAATAGAGAAAAGAGACCAATTTCATGTCTAAGTAAATGTTTTTGCTAAACGATATTTTTCCACAGGAAGTTGCCTCATGAGAATATCGACACTTTTAATCCAAACATTGGTTGGGTCACGTCTCCTCGAATAATATAAATCTATTAAATAATAGTTAAATAGAAGATTTTACAGCTTTCCTATTAATTCTATCGTCTTTTCTTCATTCTCCTTAATTCTCTCAAATCTGAATATTTATTTTCAAAATTTTATAGTTTATTGTTTGACAATTTTATTCCACATTCAAATGCCTACTTCTAAAAAATAACATGTACAAATCTTTTCTCAATTCTTTCGCAGTATATTTTCATAATACAAACTTTAAACTAACTGCTAAACTCAATCAACTAATGTTTACTTATACATCAAATAAATTCTAAAAGATATCATCTCAATATGTATAGCATAGCCGCATCAACATATTGGTAAATTTATATTTCTTTTTCTTTAGACACAAATATATGTAAATCACATAAAGTAAAATATACACATTAAGGATTTATTTTGTAATTTATTTACCTATACCATTTTCCATATAGTACACTAAAATTCAATTAATTTCAAACACTCACATTTTAATCTTTCTACGGTTACGTACAAATCATTCTTAATTCTCAATTAATATTTTACATTCAAATACCTATATTTAAATAATTGTGCAATCTTCAATTTAAGCAATTTTAATAAATTCAATTAACTGATACTCTCTCCAGTCCTTATTATAGGACGTTTTGTGAAGTTTTTTGTTTTTCAAAATATAAGACGTTTTCACCCATGATAAATTGTACCTACTTTATTGGCTTGCGACGAAGTACTTCTACTGGCTCATGTGAGCAGGCGGTTTTTTAGGAAACCCCAACAACCACTTTTTTGTACTTAAAAATAGAGAAAGTAACTTAACTTTGCATGGAAAAAAGGAGCCAACCCACCAAAAAGAAGCATTTGAATTTTATCTTAATTCCCGTGCATATCCTTAAAACATCCTATAAGAAGAACTGGAAGGAGTATTCATTAGTTCTTCTAATAATTCATAAAAATATGTTAATTTCAGCATATATAAAATATACATGTGAAAAAGGTATTTAAATCATATAACATACAACTTATATGCAAATAATAATAATTCTTTTAATATCTAATTTATTAATTTCAAAAAATTATCGCACATAACATAATTTCATTTTTAACAATTTTTAAATAGTAAGTTCATATGTTTTACAACATTACAATGTGAACGCACATATTGCACTAATAAGAATTAGATTATATGAAAATTCTCATATCAACAGGATATTAAACCTTATCTAACTCATAACTCAATTAAATGCTACAAAACCTTGGTTTGCAATTATCAAAGTTGTAGACATAACTCCCCTGTAGCGACATGAAATATATATTTGATTGCAAAGATAAAATTATTTAAATTCAAAACCTAAATAATTGATCAATGTTCACATGTAGATAAACAAATTATAAGATATTTTCTCAATTACAAATATTTACAAAGCTCTTCTTAGTTTTCTCCAACCTTTTTACATTCAACTTCTTTTGAAAAATGATGATTCAATATGTATATGACATTCACATTAGCAAAATAGTAAAGTTATCTATTTACTCATACATATAAAAAAATTGTCGTGTAACATAAATTATTTACGTATAAAACATTAACAATCTTAATTTATACGAGCGTTATAGCACGAGCTTCGCACACGATGGTAACACACACTTCATGCATTGATTTTTTTGTGTATGTATTGTATATGTTTAGCACATTCAACAGAAAATGATTTTTCAAAATATTTAACCATGTTTTGCCATTGAAATTGTTTGCTAGTAATTTAAATTTTATTTTTAAGTTGCAACGTCTTTTTCCTAATTTGAATTTTTATTCCTATTTTCAACCAATATTTTATTTGTTATATCCAATTTTTAAATGATATTAAGATTTAACTGTATCTTTAGATGGATGTTTTGAATTTGTTAAAAAACAATCTATTAGATCCTAATTTAAATGATATTAAATTTAATAATACTTGTAAACAGATGTTCTGAATTTATAAAAAAAACATAATTGTTAGATCTTATTTTCAAGTAATATTAATATTTAGTACCATGGACATTTTTGGTAATCCACGTTGAAACCGAAAAATATAACATCGTATTATTACAATTATTAATAAATATCTTTGTTTGAGTTAGGATATTAATTCCCACAAAGATATATGTAGATAGCAAGACTGAACCTTCAATCTTACATCAAAGCACAATATATTAATTTAATGTATAATTTATTTATCATACGTTGCATAGTAAAAAAAAAAAAAAAATTTAGAGCAATAATTAAAATGTTAATGCTTATTTTAACATTACCGCGTAGTATCCAGAGTTACGCACCATTGTTGAAGTTTAACTGAAAGGCCTCTAAAAGTTGTTTCATTCCACTATTTAATAGAAATTCCATCTTTTTTGTTCACCTTATTTTAATATAAAAATCGCTCCATTTGATGTACCAATCTGTACGGATATGAATTATGAAGTTGTATAACTTTGTTTTGTAGTTAGAACATTTTAATCACTTTTTCAGTACGGGCTTTTGACGTCCCTTTGACTAAGCCGTTTTAAGAGGAAAACGCCTTATCTTTTCCAACTTCAATTCTCAAATACAACTTCATTACTGATTCCAAATTCAGCCCAAACTTCCCTCGGTTGATCTTTCAAAAGAACTCGATCCTAATTCATCTCCATTTTTATCATCGATCAACTCTTGACATCAATTAGGTAGGATTTGGACCATTGTCGTCCTTCGCGTTGCTTTGTCGCCGTCATTGATCAATCACCATTGACTTCTCACACCGTTCCACGGCATTGTCGGCCCATCATTTTACCACCACCACCCGATGTCTCCGGCTCAGGAACAAGGTTGTTGCAGAATATGTGATGATTTTGGGTTGGCTAATGATAATGGTGGTGGAAGATAGGCTACAGAACAATGATAGCTATGGATAAAGCAGATTATTCCTTGGGATGATTCACTGCATTGATTCAATAAATACATTCCAATGGACGAAGTGATATTGCTAGAAACTCGTCACCGTGTTCATAATCCTCCAATCGATTACATGGCATGTAACCGTGACATACTTCTTTCTGAGGTGATACCTCCTTTTAACCCCTTTATCTGATACCATTCTTCAATCCATGAGGCTTTCTCCCTCTCAACTGCATCCAAACGCCTACTCGGTCTTTAAATGAACTTTGCGAGGAATCTAAAGGGAGCTCTCATTTGTAGAAATGTGAAACCTAAAAACAACTTCAAACACCGATGTGACACTCCATCTCAACGAACATCTCGTTCAAGTTTACAAATTCCATAATAATCAAAAAGAACGGTGTATTGTAATGCTAAATCATTGGTCTAGTGATGTAACAATATATGTAGGGATTAAAATCAAATTATACATTAAAATATATGTTAGAGTATACACTACGAAAATCAAAATGATATGAACTAAATGCTTCGTCTCTCGATCACCATCCACTTATGTTGATCACTTGTACAAATACTTATTAGTTACTTCCAATGTATATGATTTATATATCCACAGTAATACACATACATTAAATTTTCATTTTTTGCTACCCCAGCCTAGGTGGGCTCAAAGGTTTTAAATCTCGGATATCAATCACGTTTCATCTCAAAGATTTTAATGATTCGTTATCCTTTCGGAGAGATCTTGGGCGAGATGAGTGCATCTCAAACGCCAATATCGAATTTACATCTCAGAGCTTAAAGTTCATCTCGGAGTATATTTTATGATAAAAATTAACTTGATCACACGATAATATTTACATTCACTATGATATATAGAAAATTAAGCTTACTTGATTTGTAAATGAAATAATAACACATCAACATAATTTATAATAAAAAAATAAGGCCAATTTATTCAATATTTACTGAATTACTAAGTAAAGTGAGAAAAAAAGCATGGTGTCCAATCCATTGGCGTAAACAAGTCCGCCATAAAAACGTTAAAAACAGACAATGAAAATTTTATATTATTAGCAAGAAATTACTTAAGAAGACAAAAGGTAAGAAGCTACAGATGCTTACAGCAAAAATAATTTCGGGACCATACAAAAAATTTAAGCGTACCAAGGAAGGTTATGTGTTGGACGTTGAAAAAGAACAGGGTTTCAACAAAATACATCACCCTTATCAAGGATATGTATGATGAGGTTGTGACGAGTGTCAGAGCATGCGATGATGAAATCAGTGACTTTCCCATTAACATAGAATTATATCAAGGGTCGGCTTTAAACCATTATATTTTTTCCTTAGTGATAGATGAAGTCAGGAAGTGTATACAACGCGAGACTCCTTGATGCATGCTTTTTATTGATGATGTGCTGCTGACCGACGGAAGTATGATAGGAGTTAGCAAACAGTTGTAGTTGTGGAGGAAAACTCTGAAACCAAAAGGTTTCAGGCATAGCAGAATGAAAACATAGTATATGAAGTGCGACCTCAGGGTGTCAGGTCAGATGATGGAGATGTCATCATTGTCGATCAGCTAGTATCCAGCAAGCAATCCTTTCGATAACTAGGATCTATGTTGCAGTTTGATGGTGAGATTGATAAAGATGTAAGTTATAGAATTCGAGTAGGATAAATGAAATTGCGACTAGCAACTGACATTCTCTGTGATAGGAAAATCTCACAGAAGCATAAAAAAAAAGTTCTATAGAACAGTAATCAGGCATGTTATGTTTATATGATGTAGAGTGTTGGTCTACTAAAAGACAACACGTTCATAAGATAAGTATAACAAGGATGTATATGCTACGATAGAGCTGTAGGCATACCAAATGGAATCAGATTATAATCAATGATATCCGAGACAAGCTTGAAGTTGCACCAATTGAAGAGAAGTTAGTCCAACACCGTTTAAGATGGTTTGATCATCTTCAATGGAGACCTCACGATGCACTTGCGTGCATTGAAATTATAGACTGCACCAAATGCCCAAAGAGAGGTAGAAGTCGATCACAAATGATATGGGAGGAGATAGTTAAAAGAGACTTGAGAAATTGAAGTATATCTGAAAAGTTGGTTTCGAACAGGAGCGCATGAAAGTTAGCAATCAATGTTCCAGAACCTTAAGCTTTTGATCAGTTTAAGGAGAGTGTCTAGTTTTAGATGATAGGACTTCTGCATATGGGCATAAGACATAGTAATAGTATTGGTCTTCAGTGTGTATTACTTCTAGAATTATTATCATCATCATATTCTTCATCATCAGCAGCACCATGGTTTAATTACTCATTACTATTACATTATTATTTGTTAAATTATTTTAAATTTTATTTTACATTTCATATTTTATTTTCTTTATTGATGCCTTCACCTTTAGATCTACTATTGTTATAGTTACTTTTGAACTGACATTGTCTTTCGGTTTTGGGTTACATCTTTAGCCAACCTCAACTTGTTTAGGATTAATGGCTTAGTTGTTATTACAAAGGGTTTAATAAAGTTCACCTATAGGAAAAATCTATATACTTTGAAAATAATAACAAATCAAATTTTACTGCAAAGTAAAACATATGACAAATAAAATTTCATTAGAATATAAAGAACCCTAATTAACATAACTACAGAGTAGAGAATAAAACTATGTTATTGGAAGCAAAAGCGAGCTGTCGAGAATCGGAATTGAGTGTGGGAAATGAAGTTTTTTTTTTTTAAACATGGAGTTCCCTCTTTTTTAGAGGAGAGAATCTGATTATTTGATGAGAGATGTCGATCTTTTGGGAAGAGAAAATGGATAACAATGCAAAGCCCGTGTTAATTGATGATTAGAGAATCATATATGCTTTATTTTAAAAAAACAATAAATCAGCTAGTATCTTGGAATATAGTTTCGCTCTAAATATCGACCGATATTTGTAAATATTGGCCAATATATTCTAAACGAGGCATCAATTGATATCTTCCATTTCGTCTTGTTTCAGCCACCAATGGAGATTTATTAAATATTTTGCAAAAAAACCATCATCAAATATAATATCGTAAATATAGAATTTTAAGTGTCATAGTTTCCTAAAACTAAAATCTAATATAATTAAAAATAAACTTAAAATTTAAATATGATTTAGCAATTATATTTCCAAATCAATGTTTGCATCATCAGTCTCTCGTCTATCTCATTTAGATTTGTTTCTTCTTTGTGAAGATGCAAAGAAGCCGAACATGTGCTAAAAAACTCGATGTACATTGTATATGTTCTACTTTGATATCTAACGTTGTCCACATTTGCTGCTCTAACAGCAACATCTGAAGTCAAGTCATCATTATCGTCATCAAATACAAGTTCAACTTTAGCATCAAATACATCATCCATATTTCTCGTTATTCGTTTATTTTAATCATCATATACTTCAAAATATTGGATCAACGATGTTAAACATGTTGTACCCTTCTTTTAATGGTCCATTATATGATAAATTCTAATTTTTATGTAGTTCTCGAATTCTAAAAATTGAAAAATAAATTACAAAAAAAGAAATACAATAATATAATGAACAGGCACATCATTTTGCGCCCTACGCCATTTGTTGTGACTTTTCACGTGTGTCGAGCCACGAGGAAGAAAGACGCAGAAGCTGCGTCATGCCATGTGTAATGGTGTCTACCTTTCATAACTATGGTAGGAGTATAATATAATCACCGATTTATATCCTTGGAGGTATTACTACACAAATATATACATAAAATGAACGGATTTTACACTTGAAATTCTTTCCCAAATTCAGTCCAAAGATTAAGAACAAATAATAATTCTGCCCACTCCCTCATTCCGTCATTCACGCTATATTTTTTCTTTGTACAATAATTTTGATCACATGTTCACGTGTAAACAAAACAATTATTAGATTCCGCCTAAATTTGACTGTAAATATCATCCCCCCTACAGACACACATATAGATATATGTATGCATAAATGTGTGTGTGCATGCATGCATGTGTGTACTTGTGTGTACATGTATGAGGGGATCATATATATATATATGTGTGTGTGTGTGTGTGTGTGTGTGTGTGTGTGTGTGTGTGACAAATTCCAACTAACATAGAAAAAGCATGGCACAGATTCATTTTTTTGCTCTTATTTTAAAGGGAAATTAGACGACTACTTTTAAATAACTTAATATAGTTTTGATAAATTGTAAATGATCGAAAGCTGAGAAGATTTCTTTCACATGAATTGGAAGTTCATTCCAACCACTTCTAGGAGGCATAAAGTTTACATCATAAAAGAACTGCAATGCTTTTGTTAGAACCCAGTGGACCAAACAGAAAACACATTAGGGTATACACAAATTCCATCAAGATAGTAAACAAAGCATACACTCAATCTTCAGCATTAGCTAAAAAGGTGTAGCTTTGCCAACAATCAGTTGTTATTTATCATTAGACGTATAAGCATATTAAAACATACCTCTACATCTGCTTTTAGCCCCAAGGTTACTTCAACAAACTGCAGTAAAATAATAAATAAAATACAATAACGAATCAGTACGCAAAACAAGGATATTTAATAAGTTAAATGGTTGGAACAATGTTTAAGATTGCAAGCCATGGTATAAGTGGATTAAGCGTACACATTTAAGTACTTCAAAGGTATCAGTGTGTATTATGAAGGCGAACACTAAAACTGTTTGATCATACAAAATAATACCATGCAGAATTTAAATGTCATTATCATTGGAGACGAACCACAATCAACCTAAAAACCACATACCATCAAAACCTAAACCAATATCTAGCAAAGCCCAGCAATGAAGCGGTACTTCGCACCTAGCAGGCTTTAAGTCACACATTAACAAAATGCAATATAGGACATGCAATGCTTCATAACTGTACTACTTATTAGCATCAAATTAGACAAACTAACCCTCGTTTGTAAATATTTATTAAACCATTAGCGCTCTATTCCAACTATCAAAGAAAAAGGCTTTGTTGATGGATGCATCATCAGCTGACAGAAAAGCAGATAGCGCAAATTATGTCCGACTTATCTCTAATGAATACATCAATGGATTTATTATCTACGTTTCAACTCTAAAAAAAAGCAATGCTTCGTTGGAGTGTATTAATTATGTTTGACTTATTTGAAATAAGTAGAATATTATTCTTGTTTCTTGAAATTTTGGTTCTTTTTTTTTTTTTTTTTTTTTGAAATCGTTGTAAATAGTTAATAACACTTCATACCAGTACTATACATTAGTTAATAATTAATTAATTAGTTAATATTGCAAATAGAATATAAACGGCATATATTACGCATTACTTTCTACTCAATCACTAACCAAACTCTATCCAAAATTTTGTCCACAAACGTCTCAACCTGCACCTTCTAACCTTTATTATCTAATCAAAATTGTCCATAAACGCACTTAGGTTATTGTTAAGTGGATGATAATATGATTGGATGTGTTGTTTCCTTGATATGAACACCTAGTCTTCTTCATCATTAGTGTTGTTACAGTATTATTAATAGCAATTGAATTAGTATTTGATCGTTATGGGTATAAATTACTTTGTGTTTCTCCTTTGTTAACCGAATTTCAAGACCTCCCGTCATTCTTCTTCATCTTCCTCTTTGAAATCATAGTGTACGACCATCAAAAGAAGCTATGGATATCTGAACCTGATTTTTGGGGGAAAAGCCAAAATTTTGATGGAAGAATAGGGGACCTTTTGAACATCTATTCAGATAGGCAAGTCATCCCAGATCTTCGTTGGGAGAGGGAACGTTTTATTTTTTTAACAAACATTCATCATTTACAGAGCCCTTAAACTATATGCAATCATCATATAATAAAAGGAAAAGTTTTGCTTTCCCCTCTTTTGGCCAAAAATAATTATATACTAGAAATCATTTTGGACAATCGTTGTGTATAATCGGATATCTTGTTTCGCCTAAGGAAAACATTTATAGTATTTCAAACAGTACCAAATCAGTTTTGTTCTCTGGTACCTTAGGACGATCACATAAAAATAATTTATACAGGTTCTAGCCAAACTCGCTAGCTGCTCACGAATCCATCATAGATTTACGGTAAAAGAAGACATATTATAAAGCTTGAAAAAGGTGCGTGAGGGGAAAAAAGAATTACTTGCTGGGAGGAATCTTCAGCGGTGCGTGGCGAAACATGGACCGTCAGATGAGGCGGATAATCAGATATGACGTGGCAGTATTCGCCGTAAACCGCCTGTACAGCTTCGACTTCGGATCGTACTTCTTCTTCCTCCGCCATTGTCTTTCTTACGTTGTAAATTAAAAACAAGGGTATTCGCCAAAATCGTGCACCGTGTTGAGTGCGTCTATCAAAGTCGGATTATTGGAAAAAGAACTCGGATAGGGCGTGGGGAAAGGCTGGGTGGATGTGCGCTGCTAGAGAGCCCGAATAAATTTTTGTCAGAACGCGCGGTTTTTAGATCCAACGGTTGAATTCATTGGGTAAAAATCTATCATCCTGTGTCCCACGCCCAGGATCTCTCTAGCCTTATTTTGTACCTTGTTTTCCGGGCTCATCAGCAATTTCGATTTTTATAATACACGAAGCTCTAAAGCCCGAAACTGGGGTCAGAGCCCGAAAGATTAAGCCACCATCCGCAATCAGAATTTAGGATTAGTGCTGCAAGGATCGAATCTTCACCAGAAGTGAGGGATGGGGATGTACAGTGGAGATTACAAGATGGCAGCTGAAATTTAGAAGCAAAATAAGGAGGGCTCCAGTTTTTGTTTCTGCATTGCAGTTTTTCACCGGGATTACCGCCGGTTGAATTAGCATTGCCGTAGAACTTATTCGGACTTTTTATAACATCGTCCTCTTATAATAGAATAGTCAGAGCATAGTTTATTATCGGACCATCGATTGAACAAGATCAGAAGGTTTGATGATGGAATCGGATTAATTATTGAAATCGTGAGAAGTGCAGTTTTTATTTTTAGTAGTACTAGTGAATGGCATGTGCTTTGCACACGGGAAAAGTGTAGTATCGTTTGGGATAATTGTTGTTTTCTAAAGGTAAAATGATATGGCTGTGTCGGTAAAGTTTGATGTAAAATTAGAGGGAGAGATGAAGGGGAACTTATACATAACTCCCTTTGTTATTTACCGTTTGCATGCACTGACTTCTGTGTATTTTGCATGGCAGAATGATAATTAAGGTACAATAGGCTGACCACAGTCAAAAAAAAAAATGTTGAATATGATGTCGAACAAAATACAAAGTAGTAAAAAAAAATCTAACAAAAAATTTGTATGTTCCTTTTTGTGTTTTTTATCATGTTAGATTATTTGTGCTGAGTTGAATATCATGGCTACAACATCTATAATCTTGCACAAACGTATTCTTATAAGATGTAGTAAAATCAAATTGAAATACTTCTTACTCAACAATGTCACTATTGAAGTTAAGATTAGAATTAACTTTCATGTCACCACAGTCATAACATGGGTCAGATAAACATGAAGCACTATGAAAGTTCAACACACATCATCGTGAAAGGGAGGTTAAAGTACTAATTTTGAAAAAAAAAATAGAACACAAATATCAGAAAATGTAATGCAAGTGTGGCTAATGCTTCAGTGGCGTCCTTCTTGCATCAGTTACCTACATCCTGGAAACAAAAATAATAATAGTGCATATGAGATATGGTGGTTGAACAAATTTTGATTGGTGGTATAAAGTATAGGTAGAATTAGTACTTATTAATTTCAAACAGTGTGTGATAGGAGGAAGATGAAAATATAGATAAAGTAAAATATTAATTAACCATTTTTTTCAACAAAAAAAGGGCTCAAACACCAATGGTACGAGAACCGTATTTCACTAGTATGGTTAGAAAGTAAATGGAGCCGCACTTAACAGAAATTAAAAGTAAAAAACGTGAGGAAAGTAAAATGGAGACGAGGTTTTAGAGTAGTTGGGCCTTAAGCTAGGCCTACGGCCACTATGAAGGTAGTCTGCTTTATCGTGATGATGATTACAAGGCATAAACTCTCTCTTTATACATACATTCTCTCTCCCTTTTATAACAGATACTCTCTTTTACATGCGAGTCACACTTAAATTTGTGGAATTCGATGGAGAGATGATATAGTCCTCGGAGGAGGATAGGCTGGCGCTGGAGAACGAGAATGTCATTATTGGAGAGGAGGATGAAAGATGATCTTTAGTCTCTCAGCCACTTAGGCGACCTCAATGGGTACCATAGCCAAATGGATGAAAGATCTTCTAAATGAAGATGATGATGGTAGTAGAAGTGCTAATGAATGGTGGAGGAAAAGATTCAGCAGCACTTCGTGGTTGCAAAAGAGTTTCCCACTCTTGGTGGAAGCCATGGCCTATTTATAAGTGAGCTCCCCTGAAGGAATGAGCCGAAATCCGTATATATAGACTGCGGGCCGCCCGTTTCATTAATTACTAAAATGTCACAGCCTAGTTGTAGCCAACTGTTGATTACTGTTTTCAGCTGTCAGTATAAGCGAATTTATAGGAGCGATCGACTTTTTATGAGTGAACGTTTGTATGGATCTGAGCAGATTGGACGGGCAATCAACATCATAGTTTACAGGCGAGCGATCAAGGCTTATAGATCAAAATGTAAGCGCGACCCTTAAGGAGTTGGTATCTGATCGAAGTGTTAGCAACTGGCTGAGGAATGAGCGGGCGATTTTGGTTGCAATCTATGAGCGAACACGGGATATATGTGCGACCTCTGGCTTCTTCGTGCTTCTTGTTATGCACGATCGACGGGGGTAGCATGAACAAACGACTGCATAATGGATCATATGACCAGAATCAATTCTTCTCTTTGTCTTGTACGACTGGTTTCCTTGGTACAAGGATGAACGGCTTTCTTAATGCGGGCGATCTTTGCAGGATGTACGGGCATCACCGTCCTTGGGCAGTACCATCCTTAAGCTGGCTTGGCGCGTGCGGTCCCTCTGTATGATTGTACTATGCTGTATGACCGATCCTGATTGTGTTGAGTGGACAATCCGATTTGTTCTGATGTATGCGACCTTCCTTGTCGCGTTAAACCTTAAGTTGGCGCTTGATCTTTGTTTTGTGTGGTCGTTCCTTGCTCTTCACAAACTGCTTGGGTGAACTGAATTGGAGTGGACTATGCGCGACCGATCTAAATGGCGCTTGACCCGTAGACCAGCATATGTATAGGGGATAAACATTTGCCCCTCGAAGTTTGTAATTTTGATTTTGCAAAAAATTACAGGCTTCGAAATAACTGATCATGACATAGTTTGGTATATTAAATCAGGTTTACTAAGGAACGATCGCGCAGAGCTCGGGATCGTTAAGGTAAAGATATCTAGGATTGTTCTTTATCATGAGCGAGAGGCCTAAGTCACTCACACTATTTCCTTTGAGTCGAAATATCATCATGATCGATCAAATCACGGGGATGCGGGCAAGCCAACTGGACTTGATGGGTCACTTATACTTGCGCAATCGAGTATTTGAGCTAGCGTGGCGACAATGATCTGGATGTGTGTCTTTTAATCTTCCCTATCGTTTTCTTACTCCTTTCTTTAATTCACTTTTATTTCCTTGATAAAGCACATTGGTAACAGCTACTTCATTTTCTAAAAATCCTAATTTCTATTCCCACTTCCTTTCAATTAGATTTTCTCAGCCAAAAAACCTTGTACTCCTTCCTATCATCAATCTGTGAAGCGTGGTTTGTTATTCTTGTTATGCTTGTTCCTCTTGTGAATTGATAACATATGCTTTAATAGGAAATAAGTTCTTTTTACGCTTTCCGAAACCCTTATGATCGTTTGATGCGATTTGGGTTGTTGTTGATCTTTTATGATGACAGTAGTTGGAATTTTTGGACTGGATCTAGGTTGTTTTGTGTATGCATTAGTCTAAGAACACTTAACTCCGATATTCCTTTTTTCCTTCTAATTTTGAATTTCTTACATATGATATGTTTACTGAAATGCTTAAGATAAGCTCACATCTTGCACAACTCCTAACCTTGTGACCATGTGCCAATAATTTGTCCCCAATTATTTGTTTTACACATATGATGTTCGGCGAAATGCTTAAACCATACGACCTTGATTTTGCCATTATGATCCATACTTCTAATTTGGCTCCTATGGTTGCCCAAGTGCATTTGACAGAAGGTCGTTCCCCTCCCTATCTTTGAAATTAATCCTGAATGGTCCTGACTTGGTTAAATATGAGCAACCTTTTTGAGTGAAGTGTGCGAGGATAACATGAACTTGTTTTGCGCGACCAGGATCGGAGGGATCGGTCGTTTGCGGTTCTGTTTTTGATTGCATTGCTCATTTGATCTTGATTGACCCTTTAAATCCCTGAATTGCACAGTCATTTACTAGTTCGCTTATATAGGACAGATTCACCTCCGAAGCGACGTCGGCTAGAAAGGTTCTTTGACTTGGATGTTCAGATAATCGACATTCAATCGACCAGTCAACCATCTGTGAACTCTCCCCTCAATCCCTCTTGCACAGAACTTCAAACGATCATCAACAAGCCACGCTATGCCCCTAGGCCATGCAATCCCAAACTTGCTAAATGATTCAAAGGTTGGAGTTTGTAAGGAGTATCTTCTAATGTGGATATATCTCTGTCTGATCATCAAACTTTTTCTTGTGATATGATTACTGCGAAGGGTCATATGCTTGCCCGTTTTGAGACTGCTATGTACCATTTTGGGAAGCAGATGGATCTGCTCAAGGATCACTCTGCAAAGCAAATGAGTGGTTGGCAGACGTTAGCTTGCGACCTCCAAAAGATTCACAGGGACAATCTCGAGCATATCTCTGCCTTAGAGGATGACAAGGTGAAGTTGATTCAAGCTCTTAGATCCAAGGATAGTGTGGTTGCTTCTTTTGCTCCGGGAGATGTCGAGCTTGCAGCTTCAAAGTGCAAGGAGTCCTTGGTTGATGAACCTCCATCCTGCTCCACTCAGGTTAAGAAGAAGGTTGGCAAGCCCAGGAAGAACAAGGATTTGTAGCTCTTTTATCTTGCCTTTAGCCATTTCTTTAGCAAACTATGCTTTTAGATCGGTTGTATAAGCTGGTGCCGATCCTCGCACTTAACTTTTTGTTGGTCTGCATTACGACTTGTGCTCATTTTGGTGGCTCCGTGACTGGTTTGGGATGCTGTGATGATTTTATGCCCTACTTTGTTAGTACAATACGGTGTTCTTGTTTGTTATGTTGTGGTCTTTCATCCTGCTTGGCATTATTTTCTATTTGTACCTTGCGTTACAATTTTCTTTGACGACCGTGCGTTAGTATCGCGTTTACGGTGTGTAACTTTAATGCTACCGACTCGCTTTTCGATGTTATAGTTGTTTGTTATAGCTTGCTTAGATTGGACGCGATCAGCTTCTTAGAATTTAGTTGACTGATTATACACTGCTTTTCTTTCTTTTTGGTGATCGTTCATTTATTTGTACGTTCACCAATCTGGTGACCCAAATCCTTTAGAGATTTAGTTTAAATGTATGTTTTTGGTTTTTGATGTATTTAACCATATTTCTCGCCAACTCAGTGACCCGAGTCCTTCGAAGAATTGGTTAAATACATATTCGAATATATATACATTTTGTTGTTGTTTATTAGAATGTATTCAGCTCCATATCTCACTAACTCGGTGACCCAAGCCCTTCGGAGACTTATTTTGAATACGTGTCCCCAGGAGAGGACTTTGGTTTCAAGTTTTGATCCATTATAGGTCCTGTTTGATCTGATTATTTCGGAATCACACAAGACCTAAATTAGATACCCCTTTCGGCTAGGATTTATGTTACCCCCTTTCGGCTAGGATTTCTGTTACCTCCTTTCGGCTAGGATTTCTGTTTGCACTGGTCCTTCCAGCATGTTTTGCTGGTCCTTCCGGCATTAGGACTGGTGCTTCCAGCCTAGGTATTGTTGGTCCTTCTGACTTTATGCTTCATCCTGGGAGGTGGACACTAGTTCATCTTATCGAGTTTTAGTTCGATTTGAAAATTTTGTGTCCTGCACCTGACAAAGTGCCTCTTTTGGGATTGGCAATCTTTTATCCATAGGACAAATTTGATTGTTTCCACCTTTGCATTATTTTCGCAGTTTGACACCAATTCTTTTGCTATACGCTTACTGAGGATCTAGTGTTTTTGCGACGAAAGATGTAACTTTCTGATTTGTCATCCACTCATTGCCTAGTTTGCATGATGCTCCGGCACTCAATGTTTTTTAATTGTTTCGGCCGGGATATGCTTGAGAAGTTTCCAACTACGGTTGGATTTTGAGAGAATTATCGTTCCTGTTTGCCTACATAAAAGAAGTCAATTTTTAGCAGAAGTTTGCAAATATATGATTCATGTAAGCAAATGGAGTTTCTCACTCATGTTTCTTTATATGTACATAGTTCGAATGCAAAGTTTCTTGCAAATATTCACAGTTTTTACAATAGATTTGAACAATGCATTATAGAAAGTAACGGCGGATGCGTTCGCTATTCCAAGCTCGAGGAATTTGGACTCCATCTGTAGTGGCCAGTTTGAAAGTACCACCCCGCAGTTTTTGGTTTATAATATAGGGCCCTTCCCAATTCGGTCCAAAAACCCAGGTTCCGGTCATTACTTTCTTCAATACAAGGTCTCTGGTCTCGAAAGTCCTGTGTCTGACTTTTGAATTGAAATGCCTAGCCACCCTTCTCTGATGTGCAGCCACCCTGAATTCTGCTTCTTTTCTTTTTTCCTTGAGTTGGTCGAGGGCCTCAAGTTGTAGCCTCTCATTTTCCTCTTGGTTGAAGTGAATCCTCCTATGGGTAGGAACGTCCAGTTCCACCGGGATCATGGCTTCAAAGCCGAAAGCTAAGGAAAAAGGAGTGTGCCCATTTGTAGTTTTATGAGTGGTACGGTATGCCCATAGTGGTAGTGGAAGCTCATCTGCCCAACCACCTTTGGATTTCTCTAATCACGTCTTGATGGTCGATTTAATGATTTTGTTTACTACTTCCACTTGCTCGTTTACTTGCGGATGAGCAACTACGGAAAAACTTTTCTGAATTTATACTTGGCACAGAAATTTTGGAATTTTTCGCTCTCAAATTGGGTTCCGTTGTCCGTTATTATTTTTTGTGGCACTCCAAACCTACAAATGATATTTTTCAAGACAAAGTTAATAATTTTCTTTGAGGTTATTGTTGCTAATGGTTCTGCTTCAGCCCATTTTGTAAAATAATCAACAACGACAATGGCGTATTTAAATCTAGATATTTCGGTGGGGAGTGCTCCTATAAGGTCAATGCCCCAGATGGCGAACGGCTATGGGCTGACCATTTGGGTTATCACTGTTGATGGCATCCTTGGAATTTTTGCAAACCTCTGACATCTATCACTTCTTTTAGTATATGCTACGGAGTCCTTATTTATGTTTGGCCAGAAATATCCATATCGCAGAATTTTCTTGGCCAATGTCTGGCCACCAGTATGACCTCCGTATTCACCCTCATGTAATTCTGTCATGATTGCTTTTTACTCCTTTTTTGTGACACAACATATGACACCCCATCTCCATTAAGGTCACTCACAAAGGGAATGCCTTAATTTTGGTGGAGCGTTTATTGTATATAGAAATGAAAAGTAAACAAGACAGATAAATATATTGGTACTTGGAAAATAAAAACCACTTTATTGCAGCGGAGAAATAGTTTGGTTACATCACATCAAAAACCAACTACAAAACCAAATATACTTATTATCCATCTTGACAAATAAGTTCTGAGTACATAAAATAAAAGACATAATCCCAACATAAAATAGCCATAAATAAGATAGGCTGAACTTTACTTCAGCAATCCAAGCAACCTCCAAAAGAAAGAGATAAAGCTGTCCAAATCAAGCTCCACTAGTACTAGTCCCACCCTGAGCACCTGAAGGGGGGGGAAAGGAAGAAAAGGGGTGGAAACAAATGGGGTCAGACATAAAGTTTGGCGAGTGCAATAACTTTAACAATATAATCATTAAAGTAACTAGGATAAGGCATAAGCTGGAAAATAAGGAAATGACTGTGAACAAATGGGCATGATAGAGCAAACAAAGGAAATAAGATGAACAAAGATAACGTTAAAGGCACACCTAATCATTATAAGATAATTACTACATTGCACCAGACCAAACACCCTAAAAGTTGATCCCGCCTACAAAACTTAATAATGATAATGGTAGTTTCGTGTACCCCTAGCTACCTTCATGGGTGTCGTCTGCCCCTATCTCCACTAAGTGTACCCACTACCCCCATTCGATCGACTCCCTAACTCGTAGATACCCGTGCTGGCCCCACAGTGGGGTGTATCACTCCCCAAAGTGGCAACCCGATACCACCAAAAATGCACGGCTTAAATCTACACGATGCAACAACGTCTTACTTACCAGCCCGAGGCCACACACGCACATAACCCCGTTGGACTTGCGTTGCCACCGCTAACCCGTTTTGACCTCTTACAATCAAACCCAGTACTCGTGTCCCGTCCTCGACTTGGGTCGAGCCCACAAAGATACTTAATGGGTTACTGGTTTGAAAAGGGCCCCCATGTATGACACAAGCTTTCTACCTATGCTTGGTCCCCTCTAAGGTTTTCCCCACTTAACCCCATTCTTATTCATGTCTTCTTACATGTTTCAATCTTGGTTAAGTGCATCTAATCGTATTTCACATGTCACCCAAGGCACCCTCTTAATTTCACATGCCACCCAAGGCACCCACTTAACCCCTCATGTCCCACCACATGTTTATCTGGTTAAGTGTTTCTTAATTCATTAAAATCGTAACCTTGTAAAGACCTCCCACATTAGACTGACATTTGTGGCTGCTGGATTTGCCGGGCGGGTCCGGGCAATCTTACACCACAAACGAGCCTAACCTCGTGTCTTTACAACTGTTACGCATTTAATTCATGCCTTTGACCTCTCACATTAGACTAGCATTTGTGGCTGCTGGATTTGACGGGCGGGTCCGGGCAGTCTTACACCACAAAAGAGTCTAACCTCTTGTCTTAGGCGGTTTATTATTACACATCTTTATTTAACCCCAAATTGGATTAATATACCTATTCAAATTTGTAAAATAAATTCCCAATTTATTTATGTCCATATTTGTCTCTTAAAATTATGTCCATAAATACCAATTTTTCCAATTAATGTCTTAAATTAATTATATGCCTTTTTAAGGCCATTTATGCCAATTCTCAATATGTGTATATTCAATATTACCCCCATCGTCCCCACGTTGTTCGTTCGCTTATCATGGTATATATATATATATGTATGTATATATATATATATATTAGACTAGCAATTAGTCTAATGACATAAAAGGGAAGAAACATCGCAAATTTGCATAACACACAAAATGGATCTAACTTACGAATAAGGATTACAACATATCTTGCATAAACTTTGTATTGTCATGAATCTAAACATAGACCTTAAGGTGTGAACTTGCAGGTATGAACATAGTTTTCACTCATACTTACATAGGCCATAGTCACAAACTTGCAAAAAACTATGTATGTCATATATCTAAATCTAAAGGTGTAAACTTGCATATATGTGAATCCAATTTCTACCTAAACTTGCATACAGTCACTTTATTTGGTTCACATGTAAACTTATGTACAATTCACATAGGAACTAGCATATAATATGCACCCAAACTTGCGTATAAAATGATGTCAAACATGAATCATGTTGAACATAGGTGATTGGACATATACAAAGGGATCCACAACAAAAACTATCATTATGAACAACTAGCATATATTCACAAAATATCACATTTTTTCCAATGTTCCACAAACATAGCCATATAACCCAAATTATAACTCAACCTAATTAACTTGTTAATTATCTTATTAAAGAAATCGAACTCACAACTCAAAGAAGGTCTTAAGTTCTAGGATCTGTGTTCTGAAATTGATTTAGCTTGCCTTTGAAGTAGACAAATTCGTTGTTGTTGTTGTTGTTGTTATAGACTTGAGTTGAATTGAGTTGATTAGCTTTACTTTTCCTCTAGTTGGTGGCGGCTACTCCAGGTTGCGGGGTGATAGCATGACAACCATGGTTATAATTTTTATTAGGTTTTAGGGTTTGAGTCTACATGTGTTTATATAGAGATTAGGATTAATCAAGGCCATCCGATCAACCTAGAAGCAACCTGGACCATCCAAAAAGACAACTCAGCCCTATTGACTCAGCAGCAGCTCAGAATTGGGCTTAATTCAAATCTGCCCGAGGGGGGTAGGTCGACCCCCAGGTCGACCTATAGCGTAGGTCGACACTAAGGTGACCCCCTGGTCGACCTGGCCTGGGGCGGGAAATTTCCCGCCCTTCCTGGTTCTGATTCTGAATTCATTTCTGAATTTAAATTTAAATTTCTGGAAACTTCTGACAGCCATAACTTCTTCATACGAAGTCCAATTTACGCAAACTCGGACTCTATCTCAACCAGAATTCCGAGACGAACACAATGGCGTAACCCATTTCCCTTGATTCTCACATTTAAAATTAATTATTCCTAAATTCGTTGGTTTAATGTTAACAGAAAACATGGGGTGTTACATTCTCCCCTCCTTAAAGGATTTCGACCCCGAAATCTTGAAGTTACGAAGAATACATATCCTATTATCTAATAGTCCATCTACTCAACCATCAAACACATGCATCCATTGTCCTTAAAAGATTTCTGATGCTTTCATGTTTATATGCACAGTGTGTGTACATATCCATATCTAATGCAAAATCAGGCAGTCTACTGATTCAGTTGACCTCCTTAATGCAAATTATGATAGTGTCATGCATCCATTATGCATGCAAAAGATCCCTAATGATACATATTATTTCTACATGCGTGCGCAACCATTCATCCGAATGCAGCATCCATATGATAACACAACCATTATACATCCATTAATCTAAATAGGCACACATTTATATGCAGTATGAAAGTGATTGAGCCGATCTAGTGCCTAATGTGTGTGTATATGTATCCACGAGCAACCACTAGCAAACACTTGCATCAACTAGCACCCATCAATCATAACATGTTTCAAATACATGTTTACATCCATTGGTCTCTACCTAAGGATAAAGAATATGACCGAGGAGATACACTAAAAGGTAGATACAACCTTGAATAAACTTAAGGAAAAAGAGATCAAAGATGTACCCTCAAAAAGAAAAGGGTAGGCTGCACGTATTTTGGCCTCAATCTCCCAAGTCGCGTCTTTCTCGGCGTCGCTCCATTGAACTTTGACAAGCTTAACTTCACAGTTGCATAGCTTTTTGACTTCCATCCCCAAGATACGAGTTGGAACTCTCCTCACAGTTGATTCTCGTTCCACTTCGATTTCCTCTAGTATGCTTGGGTCCACAACTTCTGCTGACTCACGTAAGCACTTTCGTAGCTGAGAGACATGAAAAACATTATGAACTCTAGCCAGTTTTTCAGGCAGCTCTACCCTGTAGGCCATCGTCCCAATCCTTTCGATGATAGGAAATGGTCCTACGAATCGTGGTGCGAACTTTCCTACAGACCCAAAGCGGATGACATTCCTCAAAGGAGATACTTTAAGGAACGCCTTATCCCGAACTTCAAACTCAAGGTCGGTCCTTCTCTTGTCTGCGTAGGATTTCTGTCTATCTTAGGCAGTCTTCATTCTCCTTCGTATCAAGTCCACTTTCTCTGAAGTCTCTCTAATCATGTCCGGCTCAAGTATAAGTTTATCTGTGGACTCCCACCAATAAGTTGGTGATCGACATGGCCTTCCATATAAAGCTTTAAAGGGTGCCATGCCTATAGTGGCTTGGTAGTTATTGTTATAAGCGAATTCCACCAAAGGGAGATGATCCTCCCAAGATCCTCCAAAGTCAAGAATGCATAGTCTCAAAAGATCTTCCAGTACTCTGTTCACCCTTTCCGTCTGACCATCGGTTTGAGGGTGATAGGCTGTGCTTAAACATAGTTGTGTGCCTACAGCCTCTTGCAAACTCCTCCAGAACTCGCTTGTAAAGATAGGGTCTCGATCACTCACTATGCTGGAGGGTATCCCGTGGAGTCGAACTATCTCCTTAAGATAAATGGAGGCTAAAGACGAGGTGGTCCTCCTACTTTTAACAGGTATAAAATGAGCGCTTTTCGTGAGCCTGTCCACTATTACCCAAATACCGGTATTGCCCCTTCTTGACCTAGGCAACCCATCAACAAAGTCCATCGAGATGCTTTCCCATTTCCATTGCGGAACTTCTAGAGGATGAAGCAAACCACCAGGCTTCTTTTGCTCCGCCTTGACTTGCTAGCATATCATGCATTTTGAAAGAAATTCAGCTACATCCCTCTTCATGCCATTCCAAAGGAAAACTCTTTTGACATCTTTATACATCTTGTCTCCTCCGGGGTTATGGTTATCTTGGAATGGTGTGCTTCTTCCAGAACCATTTTCACCAAATCTCTTACTTGTGGGACGCATAGTCTTCCATCCCGTCTCAACCAACCCTTATCATCGATGGAGTATCTATTGAGGTGACTAGAAGTCTCTCCCCTAATCATCTTATCTATCACATCAACTAGCTGAGGGTCTTCACGTTGCGCGGTACCTATTAAGTCCAACAAAGTAGGTCGCACCTCTAGCATTGCCATCAAGCTAGTCACACAATCAACAGAGGGTCTAAAATCAAAATTGGCTATGTACTCCAAACTTTGCCTTTCCACAAAGAGAGGACTTAAGGTCAGCTTCTTTCTACTTAAGGCGTTTGTTACTACATTGCCATTGCCATGAGTATAGGAGATCCCAAAGTCGTATGAGGCGAGAAACTCCATCCATCTTTGCTGCCTTAGATTGAGGTCTTTCTACGAGAAAAGGTACTTTAACGATTTATGGTCAATATACAATTCAAATTTCTCACCTAAGAGATAGTGGCGCCAAGACTTAAGCGCAAAAACGATGGCTGCTAACTCTAGATCGTGGGGTGGGTAGTTTTTCTCATGCACTTTTAACTGCTTTCCACCATGAGTTACTACCTTCCCCTCTTGCATCAAAACAGCGCCTAGTCCCGTACCGTATGCATCTGTGTATACCGTAAACATCTTGCTCCCATCTGATAATGTCAAAACTGGGGCTGTTGTCAGAGCCCTCTTCAATCGTTGGAAAGCGACTTCGCAATCCAAATCCCAAGTGAAAGTCAGGTTCTTCTTCGTTAACCTTATAGTAGAGCTGAGATTTTTGCAAAGTCTTTAACGAACTTGCGATAAAAGCCTGCTAGTTCAAGAAAACTTCGGACTTTGGTTGCATTCTTTGGAACCTTCCAATTCTGGACCGCAACTACTTTTGCGGGGTCCACAGCTAACCCTTCTTTGGACACTACATGCCCAAGAAATCTTACTTCTTCTCTCCAGAAGTGGCACTTGGAGAATTTTGCTTTTAACTGATGTGCACGGAGAGTATCCATGACTTCCCTTAAATGCAAAGCATGCTCTTCCTCATTCTTCGAGAAAATCAGAATATCATATACGAAGACCACCACAAATTTATTGAGAAATTCCCGAAACACTCTATTCATCAAATCGACGAAATAAGCAGGTGCGTTTTTCAAGCCAAAAGGCATGACGAGCCATTCGAAGAAACCATCCGGGGTTCTGAATGCAGTCTTATCAATGCTATCTTCAGCCACTCTTAGCTGATAAAATCCGGTAGCCAGATCTAATTTGGAGAAAAATGTTGCACCTACAAGCTGATCGAACAAATCGTCTATTCTTGGCAGTGGGTGCCTATTCTTCTTGGTAAGCTTATTTAGCTCCCTATAATCAACGCATATGTGAAGTGAACCGTCCGCTTTGGTTGCTAACACCACTGGAGCACCCCATTCAGAAATAATCCGCCTTATAAACCCTTTTTCTAGCAGCTACTTTATTTGCTTGCTAAGCTCCTTTCTCTCCCTTGGAGCCATGTGTCTAACGGGTAAAGCAACGAGTTTTGCGTTATCAACTAGGTATACACGAAAGTCTATCTCCCGCTTCGGAGGCAAGCCCTCTACTTCCTCAAAGACATCTGAGTATTCACGGACCACTCTAACAGACTACAAATTCTCAATAAACGCGTCAAACGATTCTAGATAACTTAGCATAATAGAACTCATGGGATTACAAGAGATTTCGAGAGTGTTGCCCAAGCGAGTCATAAGCCTAACCTCTCTCTTTTCACAATCTAGGACGGCTCCATTACTGGATAACCAATCCATGCCCAGAATTAAGCCATAGCCCATGAAGCCCAAAACATAAGCATCACATCTAAACCCAATGCTAAGTATAGAAATTTCCAAATCCAAACAAATCATCGACAAATAGGCTGAGCCCCCAATTAGATTTGAAACAACTAAGGGATCCTTTACTATATTGGTGTTTAGGTGTAGTGACTCAACTAAAGCAGTAGATATAAAAGAGTGCGATGCACCAGAATCAAAGAGTGTGCGAACAGGATGATCAAAAAGATAAACTAAACTTTCAATGGAAATCGTTCTACCTCGTTCTTGCAGCGGTGGGGCCACGAGAGCCTGGACCTGCCCCCTTGCCTGCCCTGGTGCTATGAGAGCCTGAATCTGCCCTCCAAAGGTAGGCCCTGCCCTCTGCCCTTTCTTTGGGCAGTCCTTAATCAGATGTCCTACCTCGCCATAGTGTAAACAACCAGTCTTCTTCTTCTTCCTACATTCTTTGCTTAGATGGCCTGGTGTCCCACAGTTAAAGCATCTTTTCTTTCCCTTGCCATTGTTGTCTTTACCACCCTTCTAGTTCTGTTGTTGCTGTTGTGGCTTCTTTTGATCCCCTTTCTTCTCAGGTGCCTTATTAGCATTGGCGCCTTTCTCCTCTTCATGCATAAGCGCCATGTCAACTAGTCTCTCAAAGGTGGCCCCCATAGGGATGTGGGTTATAGCTAACCCACATAGCGGCTCGTTCAAACCCTTAACAAATCTCAGGGCCTTGTTTTTGGGTGTATTCACTAAGTCCAAGCCAAATCTCACCAACTGATTGAACTTGTTGACGTATTCTTTCACTGATAGATTTCCCTGCCTAAATGCCAAAAACCTTTCCATGTATAGATTCTCTTCAGTCCATGAGACCTACACCTGAAATCCGGCCATGTATCAACTGGACGCTCTCCATTAGTGACCTCCCACCAAAACGAGACCTCATCCTTCATTAGCCAGGCAGCTAATTGGACCTTTTTTCCATCTTCTACCTCAAAGATTCCAAACAATTCTTCCACCTCCTTTAGCCAATTTCGAGCTTCAACAAACGTCTCCAACCCGTGAAAAGGTTTTCCGCCCATTGCCCGAAAGTCCTTGCATATCTTTGCGAAAGTATCAACACGGGGAGGAGGAGGAGCATTTGCTGGGCCTGCGACATTAGCCCTAGCTTCCAAATACCTTCTAAACCATCCTGGTATCGGTATCCCCTCGGGTATCTTGGGAATTCCAGACATGCTGAAAAGAAAATGAAGAGATTTAAACGGAGAATTCAAAAGAAAGATATATGGCTCTTGGGGGTTATGTTTTTAAAATATACTTTTCTCTTAAGAATACTCTCCTTAAAACGTATTTTTGAAGGTATCCTTTATGAAAAAGCTTTTTGGAAAAATTGTTTTTCAAAATATCTTATCTGTTCTGGTAACCATCAGCTCTGATACCACGTGTGACACCCCATCTACATTAAGGTCACTCACAAAGGGAATGCATTAATTTTGGTGGAGCGTTTATTGTGTATAGAACAGAAAATTAACAAGACAGATAAATATATTGGTACTTGGAAAATAAAAACCACTTTTATTGCAGCGGAGAAATAGTTTGATTACATCACACAAAATACCAACTACAAAACCAAATATACTTATTATCCATCTTGACAAATAAGTTCTGAGTACATAAAATAAAAGACATAACCCCAACATAAAATAGCCATAAATAAGATAGCCTGAACTTTACTTCAGCATTCCAAGCAACCTCCAAAAGAAAGAGATAAAGCTGTCCAAATCAAGCTCCACTAGTACTAGTCCCACCCTGAGCACCTGAAGGGGAAAAGGAAGAAAAGAGGTGGAAACAAAGGGGGTCAGACATAAAGTCTGGCGAGTGCAATAACTTTAACAATATAATCATTAAAGTAACTAGGATAAGGCATAAGCTGGAAAATAAGGAAATGACTGTGAACAAATGGGCATGACAGAGCAAACAAAGGAAATAAGATGAACAAAGATAACGTTAAAGGCGCACATAATCACTATAAGATAATTACTACATTGCACCACACCAAACACCCTAAAAGTTAATCCCGCCTACAAAACTTAATAATGATAATGGTAGTTTCGTGTACCCCTAGCTGCCTTCATAGGTGTCGTCTGCCCCTATCTCCACTCGGTGTACCTACTGCCCCCATTCGATAGGCTCCCTAACTCGTAGATACCCGTGTTGGCCCCACAGCGGGGTGTATCACTCCCCAAAGTGACAACCCGATACCACCAAAAATGCATGGCTTATATCTACACGATGCACAACGTCTTACCTACCAGCCCGGGGCCACACACGCACATGACCCCGTTGGACTTGCATTGCCACCGCTAACCCGTTTTGACCTCCTACAATCAAACCCAGTACGCGTGTCCTGTCCTCGACTTGGGTCGAGCCCACAAAGATACTTAATGGGTTACTGGTTTGAAAAGGGCCCTCATGTATGACACAAGCTTTCCACCTATGCTTGGTCCCCTATAAGGTTTTCCCCACTTAACCCCATTCTTATTCATGTCTTCTTACATGTTTCAATCTTGGTTAAGTGCATCTAATCGTATTTCACATGCCACCCAAGGCACCCTCTTAATTTCACATACCACCCAAGGCACCCACTTAACCCTCCATGTCCCACCACAAGTGTATCTGGTTAAGTGTTTCTTAATTCATTAAAACCGTAACCTTGTAAAGAACTTCCACATTAGACTGGCATTTGTGGCTGCTGGATTTGCCGAGCGGGTCCGGGCATTCTTACAACACAAACGAGCCTAACCTCGTGTCTTTACAACTGTTACGCATTTAATCCATGCCTTTGACCTCTCACATTAGACTAGCATTTGTGGCTGCTGGATTTTTCGGGCGGGTCCGGGCAGTCTTACACCACAAAAGAGTCTAACCTCGTGTCTTAGGCGGTTTATTATTACACATCTTTATTTAACCCCAAATTGGATTAATATCCCTATTCAAATTTGTAAAATAAATTCCCAATTTATTTATGTCCATAATTGTCTCTTAAAATTATGTCCATAAATACCAATTTTTCCAATTAATGTCTTAAATTAATTATATGCCTTTTCAAGGCCATTTATGCCAATTCTCAATATGTGTATATTCAGTATTACCCCCATCGTCCCTACGTTGTTCGTTCTCTTATCATGATATATATATATATATATATATATATTAGACTAGCAATTAGTCTAATGACATAAAAGGGAAGAAACATCGCAAATTTGCATAACACACAAAATGGATCTAACTTACGAATAAGGATTACAACATATCTTGCATAAACTTTGTATTGTCATGAATCTAAACATAGACCTTAAGGTGTGAACTTGCAGGTATGAACATAGTTTTCACCCAAACTTGCATAGGCCATAGTCACAAACTTGCATAAAACTACGTATGTCATATATCTAAATCTAAAGGTGTAAACTTGCATATATGTGAATCCAATTTCTACCTAAACTTGCATATAGCCACTTTACTTGGTTCACATGTAAACTTGTGTACAATTCACATAGGAACTAGCATATAATCTGCACCCAAACTTGCATATAAAATGATGTCAAACATGAATCGAGTTGAACATAAGTGATTGGGCATATACAAAGGGATCCACAACAAAAACTATCATTATGAATAACTAGCATATATTCACAAAATATCACATTTTTTCCAATGTTCCACAAACATAGCCATGTAACCCAAATTATAACTTAACCTAATTAACTTGTTAATTATCTTATTAAAGAAATCGAACTCACAACTCAAAGAAGGTCTTGATCTCTGGGATCTGTGTTCTGAAATTGATTTAGCTCGCCTTTGAAGTAGACAAATTCGTTGTTGTTGTTGTTGTAGTTATAGACTTGAGTTGAATTGAGTTGATTAGCTTTACTTTTCCTCTAGTTGGTGGCGGCTACTCCAGGCTGCGAGGTGATAGCATGACGGCCATAGTTCTAATTTTTATTAGGTTTTAGGGTTTGAGTCTACATGTGTTTATATAGAGATTAGGATTAATCTAGGCCATCCGATCAACCAAGAAGCAACGTGAACCATCCAAAATGACAACTCAGCCATATTGACTCAGCAATAGCTCAGAATTGGGCTTAATTAAAATATGCCCGAGGGGAGTAGGTCGACCTATAGGGTAGGTCGACACTAAGGTCGTCCCCCTGGTCGACCTGGCCTGGGGCTGGAAATTTCCCGCCCTGCCCAGTTCTGAGTCTGAATTCGTTTTTGAATTTAAATTTGATTTTCTGGAAACTTCCGACAACCATAACTTCTTCATACGACGTCCAATTTACGCAAACTCGGACTCTATCTTAACCAGAATTCCAAGACGAACACAATGGTGTAACCCGCTTCCCTTGATTCTCACATTTAAAATTAACTATTCCTAAATTTGTTAGTTTAATGTTAACAGAAAACATGGGGTGTTACACAACGAAGTAAGGGCTTAGAAAATCCTCGTATGTATAGTCGTCCATCCTAAGTGAGATACATAGGGGCTTTTCGTAAGATTTTCCTTCGTCTTAACTTCTGTCGGGAGTGCACCAGTTATGAGATATTTTTTGATTGGTGTCATCCACTAGTCTTGCTCATCATCCACCTCCATGACCCGATCCATCTCAATTTTTTCTGTGTTGGGGTTGGAAAGGACCGCTACTGGGACTAACCCTATAAGTTGTGCATCTCCTGTGCTTGCATACTTTTCCAGTGAATCCGCTTTGGTATTTTCTTCTCTTGGAATATAAGATATGGTATAACGCTCGAAGCTTTCTAGCAGTTTCAGGGCCTTAGATAGATAAGTTGGTATGTTACACATTTTGGCTTGGAATTCTTTTAGATCAGACACACCACTAGTTGGGAGTCACTGAAGATTTGTATGGTTTTTAGCTGTAATTCTCTTGCTAGCTTTATTCCTGTGATGAGGGCTTCATATTCAGCTTCGTTATTTGTTAATGGAAATTCTAGTCTTAAAATATAGCATATTGATCTTCCTTCAGGGGTTTTTAAGACTACTCCTGCCACAGAGCAGTAATCGTTCGATGCTCCATCAACGAATAATTTCCATTGGATGTTGGTTTCAGTATCATTCTCCTCTGACATGTCTCCTCGGTTAGGTGAATTCTACGATGAAATCTGTAAGTGCTTGTCTGTTAGTTTCCTTTCAGGGGTAGTAGGTAATGTCGTATTGACTAAGCTCAATATTCCACTTTAACAACCTCTCGGAAGTCTCTGGTCGAAACAAAACTTGCCTCAGAGGTTGATCCATGAGGACCTTGATGGGGTGAGCCTGAAAGTAGGGTCGAAGCTTCTTTGATGCGATAAGTAAACAATAAGCGAGATTCTCGAGTTTTTGGTAATTCAGTTCTGCCCCGGATAATCTCTTACTGATGCAATAAACCGGTCTCTGAACCTTTGAATCCTCCCTTACTAACGTCGTGCTTAGAGCATGGGCGGATACTGCCAGGTATACAAACAAATCTCTCCATCATTAGGCTTCGACAACATTGGGGGCGTCGCCATGTGCTAGATTAGCTCTTTGAAAGCTTTCTGGCATTCAGGAGTCCATTGTATATCTTCCTTACCATTCCTAAGGGCATCGAAGAAGGGAAGACACCTGTCCGTTGCCCTGGATATGAAACAATTCAAAGCTGCAATTTTCCCATTCAAACACTAAAGCTCTTTCTTGGTTCCTAGGGCGCGCATTTCCCTTAAGGCTGATATTTTTGCTGGATTGGCTTCTATGCCCCCTAGCGTTGACCATAAACCCTAGAAACTTGCCCAAACCGACACCGAAGAACATTTTAAAGGATTCAGTTTCATACCATATTGTCGTAGAATTTCGAACATCTGGGCTAAATCTTCCAAATGATCAGCTGCCTTTTTGGGCTTTACCAGCATATCATCGACATAGACTTGCATTGTCTTGCCGATTTGTTTCTTGAACAGAGCATTTACTAATCGCTGGTAAGTTGCCTCTGCATTCTTTAGGCCAAATGGCATCACTCTATAGCAATGTAGGCCAAGATCAGTGATAAAACTTGTGTCCTTTTGATCCGGTCCATACATCATGATTTGATTGTAGCCAGAATACGCATCCATAAAAGACAGCAACTCATGCCCAGCCGTGGAATCCACCAGTTGACCTATTTTGGGAAGAGGGAAACTATCTTTTGGGCGAGCCTTATTAAGATTCGAATAGTCTACGCATACTCGCCATTTGCCGTTTGCTTTCTTTACAAGTACAGTATTGGAAACCCAGTTTGGGTAGGTAGATTCCCTGATGAAGTTGTTCTCCATTTGCCTATCAATTTCCTCCTCCAAGGCTTTCGATCTTTCCGGCCCTGGATCCTTCTTTTCTGTTTGATAGGTGGAGCATGTGGATTAATATTAAGATTATGAATTGAAACCTCTGGAGATATGCCGCTCATGTCAGAATGGTTCTATGCAAACACGTCGAAATTAGTTTTTAAAAATATAATTAGTTGACTCATCAAGGCTCAATTGAGATCCTATATTCAACACACGGTTTGGGTCCTTCGGATTGACAGCTACAGGAATTGTAATCTCAGTCGGGACCGCTCTTTCGTCTTCTACACTCACTTTTCTTGGATCGATTTCCTTTTGCTCTCCACTATGTTCGCTAGTGCAGAGAACGTTCCTTAATTTCTATAAGGGAAGTTCGTAAATGCGGGGTGGAGCCTCCTCATTCTTCCCCAAGTCTTTCTTCTTTGCCTCCCGTAGCTCTGTCACATAGCTGTCCCTTGCAGTGGCCTGATCGCCCTTGATTACACCAATTCCATTCTCAGTTGGAAACTTCATAGTTAAACACCATGGAGCAAGCACAATTTTAAAGCCTACGAGGGTGACGCGTTGTTGGCGGAGATTTCGTCCACCAAGATGAAGGTTTGCATCATAGAAACCTTACGTTCCCCATCTGCTAGTTCGACGAGCAAGTCAATTATGCCAATGGGTTGCGTGGGTTGTCCAGTAAATCCATGGATTTTGTTTGGATAGGCTCGGACTTCTGTCATAGAAATGTTCATTTTTTGGAACGTATTTATGAAGAACACATTAACGGATGCCCCTATGTCAACTAGGACTCTTTTCACAACTGCAGGGTCAAGACCAATTGTGAATACCATGGCATCAATGGTTGGTGCAAGTAATCCGTCAGCATCTCTATCTTTGAATACCACATCATCGATCGAAGTTCTGCGTATCTCCATTGGAAGCCCATTACTCAGGATCATGCACCTTTCCTCTTTCGAGACACCCTTCAGCTCGTTAGCGTACCTTTCCATATCTGCCCAGCTACTTCTGGCTGGGTGGGGCCCGCCAAAGATCATGTTGATCACTGGCGCTGAATCAACGAGTGCCTGAGCTTTCTCTCCTGAACCTGATTAATTGGTGGTATTATTCTATCCTTGGGTAGTTGGAGCGTTTTGAGCATTCTTTACATATTGTTGTAGTTGGTTCTTTCTGATGAGTTCTTCGATCAAACTTTTCAGGTGCCGACATTCATTAGTGTTATGCCCTGGTTGGTTATGAAACCGACAGAATTTACCGGAGTTGGTCTGTTGCTTAGTAATCTTTTGAGCCTTCATTTGAGGAAAGATGCTTGAATTCTTTGTGGTGAAGTATATCTTCTCCGGGGTTTCATTTAAGAGAGTCAATTCTGGATGCTTGTAAAGCCGCGTTTTCTTATAAGCTTTGCTATCCTTCTCATCACTTCCCCTCTTCTGCCCAGAATCATTCTTCTGCATGGTTTGGAACTCGTTTCCTTTCCCTTCTTTGACAGTACTACTTTCTATGACCTTCTGAAAATTCGGAGCATCATCTTCCATGCTCGTATATTCTTTGGCTTTCTTATAGAACTTCTTTAGAGTTTTGGGTTTCTTCATCCTGAGCCACTTCCCGAATTTCGATTTCTTATCAATAGCACCCTTCAGAGCTGCCAATAAGTACCAAAGTTCCGGTTCTATGACTTTCGCTGCCGTAGCATGGAATTGTGTAAGAAAAGCTTTGATGGTCTCTCCAGGCATCTGTTCCATCTCGCTGAGCAACATCCCATCTCTTGCTTTGGTTGTTTGAAGATGGAACTGGTCTTGAAATCTTCTTGCCAAATCGGCAAATTGATCAATGCATTTAGGTGGAAGTCTAGTGAATCACAGTGAGGCCACACCCTCTAGGCATACGGGAAAGTACAAGCATTTTATCTCATCAGTTGCCCTGGCTCTGTTTATATGTTGATCATACTTGAATAGGAAGATGTTTGGGTCTCCAGTTCCACCATAAGGTGCTATTGTAAGGGTGTGAATTTCTTAGGAAACTTTTCTTGATGGATTCTTTCTATAAACGGGTTTTTACTGGGTGAAAATTCCCATTCTTTCTCTTTATTTTCTTGGATCTTTTTTTCTTTCATTATTCGCTAGATCATATCTGCAATGCGCTTCTCATCGCTCGCTTGTTCCATAGGATTGGCATCGATGCTTTTATTGGTGTGATTGCGATTCGAGCTTTGATGCCTTGCACCTCTTTTAGGAGGTGTCCTTTTGGTGGGACTCGCGACGCTCTGAGTTGCGTGTTTCTCCTCGTGCTGTGGGGATTTGACCTTAGAGTCCTCAACGCCAGCCCCTCCCTTGTCTTCCACTAAGAAGTTGGATTGATTAGGGTCTAAGGCTGAAGAGTCCACTTTTTCGTCAACATTGTTTATGGTATTTGGTGGCTAAAGATTGGCTTGAGCATTAATCAGGGCATCAAACCTTTCCATCATTATTTTTGTTGTAGCATCAATTCTTTTGTTCAAGTCGGTTACTGCCACATTTAATTCATCTCTCATCACATATGGCCTAGAGGTCTCCTCTACTTCTCAATTCAAAGTCTACAGTCTGCGGTGTAGCTTCATCACCATGAATATCTTCAACAATCGGAATAGCTCTAACGGACTTGTTATTTTTCTTCAAACCGGCCATGGCTTAGTGGAAGGAGGCGGTTTAGGATTTCAAGGGTAGGCTGTCGGAAATGGAAGAAAGTGTGAAGGAAGGAAATATGAACACGGCCCTACGGTGGGGGCCAAATGTTTTCACCAAAAAATGGCTCAAACACCAATGGTACGAGAACCGTACTTCACCAATATGGTTAGAAAGTAAATAGAGCCGCACTCAACAGAAATTAAAAGTATAAATGTGAGGAAAGTAAAATGGAGACGAGGTTTTAAAGTGGTCCGGCCCTAAGCTAAGCCTATGTCCACTACGAAGGTAGTTTGCATTATCGTGATGATGATTACAAGGCATAAAATCTCTCTTTATACATACATTCTCTCTCCCTTTTATAACAGATACTCTCTTTTACATGCGAGTCACACTTAAATTCATGGAATTCGATGGAGATATGATACAGTCCGTGAAGGAGGAGGATAGGCTGGCGTTGGAGAAGGAGAATGTCCTTGTTGGAAAGGAGGATGAAAGATGATCTTCAGTCTCTCAACTACTTAGGCGGCCTTAATGGGTACCATGGACAAATGGATGAAAGATCTTCCAAATGGAGATGATGACGGTAGTTGAAATGCTAAGAAATGGCAAAGGAAAAGATTCAGTAGCACTTCGTGGTTGCAAAAGAGTTCCCCCCTCTTGTGGAAGCCATGGCCTATTTATAAGTGAGCTCCCCTGAAGGAATGAACCGAAATCCGTATATGCAGACTGCGGGTCGCCCGTTTCATTAATTGCTAAAATGTCACCACCTAGGTGTAGCCAACTATTGATTAATGTTTCCAGCTATCAGTATAAGTGACTTTATAGGAGCGAGCGACTTTGTATGAGTGAACGTTTGCATGGATCTGAACAGATTAAATGGCCGATTAGCACCATAGTTTACAGGTGAGCGATCAAGGCTTGTAGATCAAAATGTAAGCGCGACCCTTAAGCAGCCGGTATCTGATCGAAGTGTTAGCGACTGACATAGGAATGAGCAGACGATTGTGGTTGCAATCTATGAGCGAACACAGGATATATGTGTGACCTTTGGCTTCTTCGTGCTTCTTGTTGTGCACGATCGATCGGGGTAGCATGAACGAATGACTACAGAATGGATCATATGGCCGGAATTAATTCTTCTCTTTGTCTTGTACGACCGGTTTCCTTGGTACAAGGATGAATGACTTCCTTAATGCAGGCGATCTTTGCAGGATGTACAGGCCTCACCGTCCTTGGGCAGTACCATCCTTGAGCTGGCCTGCCGCGTGCGGTCCCTCTGTATGATTGTATTATGCTGTAAGACCGATCCTGATTGTGTCGATTGGACGACCCGACTTGTTCTGATGTATGCGACCTTCCTTGTCGCGTTAAACCTTAAGTTGGCGCTTGATCTTTGTTTTGTGTGGTCATTCCTTGCTCTTCACAAACTGCCTAGGTGAACTGAATTGGAGTGGGCTATGCACGACCAATCTCAATGACGCTTGACCCGTAGACCAACATATGTATAGGGGATAAACAACCATATCAAAGTGACTCTGTGCAAATAATTGAAGGAATACGTGGTAGTGGTAAACTTTAAATCACCTCCACCTAGGGATGAGCATTTGGTTGGTTTGGTTTATCTGATAATGAAAATTGTCAAACCAAGCTAAAACCGGTAAAAATGAAAACCAAACCAACAAAATTAAGTTTGGTTGGTTCGGTTGGTTATCTGATTTAACCAAACTAAGAATATATTAAACCTTACATTTGTAATATAAACTATAATTTTAAATAAATCATAAATATATGTTAGACTATTATCAATTATGATTCTTATGCTTTTAATAGTAATTTTGACACATACATGATGATTAAAATTTACTTGGATAACAAATCTAGCCTAAAATATCTATCTATCTTCTATCTATATATTAATTCCCACTAATCTTTATTTGGTTCGACCGTAAAATTCCCAAATTGCCCTCTGCATATTCATTTCTTTTTTTCTAGGTCTTTCTTTTCTACGTGATTTCTGTTTGTTTAAACTTTACCTTTAACATCAAATTTGTTAACCATTTTGATTTCTTTTCAAATATTATTTTCCTATCTTGACGCGCACTCCTATTCAAATTCAAATGCGTAATCACCATGCACATTAATAATTCTTTTCATGATATTTTTAACATTTATTTTACCATTTTAACAAAACATTACATTTAACATCAAATTTGTTAACCATTTTGATTTATTTTCAGATATTATTTTCCTGTTTTGACACGCGCTCATTTTAGAATTTATTTCATTTTATGCCTAGATATATCCATATTAAATATGTTTATGTGTGTTCCCATTCTAGAATTAGTTTGCTATTTCCATTATTTAACGTTATTTTCGATGTTTCTCTTTAAATGTCATTTATGTCCTGCATTGTGCAATAAAGGGAGTGTTTCTATTTCAATATTAATTTCTTTCCTTACTTAATTTAATTATTTCACACTCATTTGTTTTCATATTTAGTAAATGGTTTAGTTTGTTAATATTGTTTATTAGCACTATTCAAACATCCTTTTATTTGATTGTTTTATACCATTTATGATGCGTGTTTATTTTGAGCACTATTATTATAATTTTATAATTTTATTTTATGCCTAAATATATCCCATATTAAATATTTTTGTGTGTGTTCTCATTCTATAATTAGTTTGCTAGTTCCATTATTTAACATTATTTTCAATGTTTCTCTTTAAATGTCATTTATGTCTTGCATTGTCAATTAAAGGAAGTGCTTCTATTTCAATATTAATTTCTTTTCCTTACTTAATTCAATTCGTTCACACTCATTTGTTTTCATATTTACTAAATGGTTTAGTTTGTTAATATCTCATCTCAGGTATGGTCATGTTTACATTTATTTTTTACTCTTGTGAAAATACAGTTTACTGATTTTCAAGCATAATTGAGTTTGAGTCATTTGGCTGAAACAATGTCAAAAGGGGAATTTATTGCTTCTACTGAGGTTAGTCAATCGTAAATTTACGTACTACCAATTTTTAATTGCTGCTATTGACACCCCAGTTTCCTCTCCTGGCCACCAAAACTAAAAGCACCCCGTTTAATAACATTCTACCCTTCTGGCCCCCACAATATTAAAAAACTTAAAATGAGGACACCACTGCAGTCTTCAAAAAAAAAAAAACTTTCCCCTTCTCTCCTGTCACGTTGTTGATACTAATTTGAATGCAATATTTTATTAATCGTTAAAGCTGATTTTGTTTGTTGATCGTTGGCATAAAGTACGTGGTTTGACACAAAATTTTGGTTGTTTTCAACTGCGAAGACCAATGTAGAATGACATTGAAATGAAAATCCCCTGTTCAGTTGCAAATAGTCAAAATCACCTTCGTCATACGGTTGGTTGACCACTGATGAAACATCTTGCATATATGCATATTTTATTTTATTTTCCACAGTGCATAACCACGGTTTACTAACTCCATTTTTGGTGAATAACCACCGAAGCCTTTTTTTTGGGTCTCTTACAAACAAATTGGTGAAACATTCAAATATAAAAGTTAATAGTTCCTTTCGTCTATTTACAACCGTTATTTCAATTTATATTTGGTAGTTGGTAACCGAATAGTGGGCTTGCACTTTTAAGTGATTTGGTCGGTTGTGTACCACCGTGAATGTGATTGGTTTTTGGTTGCTTACCACCGAATGCTGATGAAATAGGTTGAGCAATTTGTAGATTTCTGTTCGGCTATGTGTATCCGAAATTTTGAATTACTCTCGGTGATTGACGGCTGAGTGAATGAATAGACTGTGGTGGCCAGAAGTGTGTAAAAAATAATCATGTCTATTAAATTTTTTAAGGTGGCCAGGAGATGAAACTAGGGTGTGAATAGCAGCACCCTTTTTAACTTTGTCACGTTTTAGTCCATTTGTTTGATTTCCACCAAATTTTTATCTGATTTTGTTTACAAATCCGTACGTTCCTTTTTAGTTTCTTCCTCTTTTCCAGAAAGCAATTTTATAGCGAATCTTCCAACTTTGTTTTTTTATTGCATGTATTTTCTTATTCCAAGCGAATCTTCCATGGTTTTTTATGTTTCTGTTCTGCTAACATTCTCAAGATTGGCTCGAATAATGCAAAAAGGTTGTTAAAAAAAAATTAAATCTTTGGTTTATATCTTTTTGCGTTTCAGTTTTTTTATCAAATAATTTATTTACCTTAAAATTCATTCAGAACTGCTCTTTCATATTCTATACAGAAGATGTACTTCTATTTTTTTCCATGTGTTAAAAGATGCAAAAACATTATTAAAGATATCAATTTTCTTTCGTTTATATCTTTTTACATTTCGGTTTATTTCAGATAATTTTACAATATCAATTCGAGGCAAACGCAGGGAGGATGACATCTTGATTGTAGGTTTTTGTTAACCAGTCAATGATTCAACTTATAATGGTAAAATGTATAAAATAATACAAGGAAAGCCTAACATGACTTATCTTCAATCTTTAGGATGGTTGTTGCATAACTGGATTATGTTACTTTCTTTTGGTGGGAGCAAAGGAAGAAAATGACCTAAATTCTTGATTGACATTTTATTATTTCGAGGGTGTCCACTTTTTGAATTATATATAAAGATAGGTTTTATTACTTTTTTAAATTACCTATAACAAATAACCTAATTTGAGATATAGTTTCACAGGATAACAACAAAAATCTATGCAATCGAAGCCACCCACTAGCATAAGTCAGTAAGTCCTAATTTCACCTGCACATCTTTTCTCTTTTTTTTTTTTGTCTTATCCATTAACTTTGGTCAAAATACTTTTTAACTGATATAGATCAAAAGTACCTGGATCTTTGTGACTATAGTACATCTTATTATTCTTTTGGTAAGGAATGACTAATTAATATTGTGCATCTATTCAAATGTTTATTGCACTGCAGGAATGAACAATATTCAAAAAAGTGGAAGTCATGAAGTTATGTTGGGAACAAGATTGGACTTGAACATAGTTTTCATGTTTATTTTGTTTGGAATGGAAACTACTCATGATCTTATATTTATTTTGCTCTGATTTTTGTATTTATTTCGTTCAAAATGAAAACTACTCATGAAGTTATATTTATTTTGCTCTGAAAACTACGATTGATTAATGTATTCTTTTTGTTATGGATGTTTATTTTTATGTTGTAATTTGAAATTTTAATTAGAATGCCTCTTATAGATATAAAATGCATTTAAAACTTAATTACAAAGCATACATTGCATCATATTATATATATATACACAGACACACACATATGATGACATCATATACACTTTTTGCTTCATCAAAAAAGTTAACATATGTAGTCTGTACATAATTTATATAATATTACTTGAATTGCATTACTTTATAATTTTAATGATTATTTGTTCAATTTTTCACATTTAAAGATCACAAAATAAGTTTAAATTGTAATGAATTAAGAATATATTTTCAAAATAAAATCACAAATAATCGTTTTTTATATCTATGCCAAAAAATAACTATTCATAACAAAAAATTTTGATGGATAACAGAATAATTAATCCAATAATCATCCACTGTAAAATTATTGTTGGGTGAACAACATGACAATTAATTATTTTTACTACATAAATTATTAGATGAATAACAGAATAATTAATTAAAATAATTATCCATGACAAAATTATTTTTGGATGAACAACAGAACAATTTGTTATTGTTGCCGCATAAATTATACTATTTAAATATATATATATATATATAATTATTTAGTATTAATTACAATAGTTTATTTTTTTATTTTTAATATTTAATCATTACAATTTTTTATAATACCATAAATTTTAATGCCCAGCAAAACGAGCAAAAAAACTAGTTTATTATAATATGGGTAATTTTGCAAGTATAATAAAAGTTCGGTTAATTTTGTTAAATCGATAACCGAACTAAATTTTTTTGTGAACCAATTACAAACCGATCTAATTTCAAACCAAATCAAACCGACCAAAATAAATTGGTTTGGTTGATTTATTTGGTTTAACCAAATAATGCTCACCCCTACCTCCACCTAAGTCCCTCTGTTCTTAGTGGAAGAATTAGCAAAGAATAAAAGGTATGATCATCCTGAATTAACTTACACCGATTAACACACCGACTGCATACTATTTTTACCTGCAAGCTAACATGGCCCATCCTTGGGTAAAGCAGCTAAAGCTGTTGCTGCTTAGGGCCCAACAAAAGTTAGGGTACCATTTACCCAATCATCACATGTAAGAAAAACCAAAAAGAAAAAATTCAAAATAAAGAAAAGTGTGGACAGCGGAGCACATCCATCGAGACGACGACACCTAACCACTGGCGGGTAGGTGTAGGTAGGCGGCGATGACTTCTCTGCCTCATCTTCAATTCAATCGACAGTCACCCACCAGTTCATTTGTAACGACCGGCCTTTTTGCCCAGTTTTCGCTGGTAATTAAACCAACTAAAATCGTTCACAAAGAAGAATTTTTATGGGTACATACATATATTGAACAAACAACAGAAGTTCTCATTGCATAATAAAATTTTACATCAGAGTTGCATGGAATATCAGAGTTACAACATATACAGCGGAAGAAAAGTAAATATACTCTCAGTAGAATAACTGTATGATATAACGGAAGCTCCGAACTCTAGTGCGAACTCCAACTCTAAAAGCGTTCTGAATCCTACACGAACGATCTATAACTTCAAAACTAAACTATTAGCTGCCCGTGTAAAATTAGTGGGCACCCAGAGTTTAGGAAGGAACAATAAACTCTAGGTCAGTCATGGGACTGGTGTGAGAACATAAAACAGTTGTTTTTAGGATTTATTTTAAAGTTGGGAAATTCAGCGGACCACGCTGCTAATGTGGAACGGGTTTATTCCATATGAATACCCATGCAAATAAATTCGCAATGACCTTTTAGAAAAATGAAGCTATCATAAGCTCGTCCCACATCACACAATGCAAGCGCACACCAAATGGGCGAGTTTTACCTTATGATAACCAAACGTGCTTTCATACGAAAAGATCCTCTTTCAATACTATAATATAGTGTGGAAAACAATTTTGCAAATAAATGTATTAATCCTTGACGGCATAATACCCATAATATTATGTCGCTATATATATACAATCAAAATCGTATGGCTCGTACTAGAGATTGAGTTTCCAACTTGATGATTCCTGGCACGAAAGATCAATCAGGGATACAAAGCGAAGTGCCTCACGGCTTTTTCGTCCATCACGGACATCAACTACAAATCGTAGGGCAGTTCAATGATTTTCAACCAGACACGGCCCCCCGAACTTTCCCAAGTTCATAAGTGGTTTCCCACTGCTGCAGCTTCATCATCAATTCATATATAAGTATAAAACCTAACCGCCAGTTTCTCATCAATCGGGGGTGTGAGGTTTGTCGATATCACATCATACACAAAGCTATGCTTCGATAAGCCATGCTTTGATCATCACTAGCTCGTTTCATTACCGGGTATGCCACATTGACAATTCACGACATATCACTGATTTCAATCAATGCATACCCTTTAAGTTCATATGAGTTAGAGATGAGGATAATATATTGCCACAAATCCGATATATATTAACTGAAATCAGTGCTATGCGTTCAATTTCAATGTCGACACACCATCCATACAAGTCCGTTCTGGGTCTGAACGGAACAATAACCCGAAAATATTCAAATATGTTCAAATCTCATGCCACTCATAACCTCGTATCGGGTGGCTTACCCAACAAGACATCAGCAATCAATCTAAACAATTCAAATATTCCCGGTCTTCATTCGTCGTTTACCAAGTGTTGAATTGCTTCATAATGTCGTATTATTACTTGGAGTGGTTTTCGGACATATACTCGATCCCGGTCTTTCCAAGTAATAAGCGTACTTTAAAACAGTAGCTATGGTTCACACAGGCTTTTTAATTCAAATCTCCTTCCAAATAGTTATCAATTCATTTATGACTCACGATTTTAATTACTTTAATTTCATACGTCTCGTTATCATCTTAAAATCTTCTCTGAAATCACAGATTATACCTTCACTTTAATTTCTTACATTTAATTTCCTCGAATCAAAGATTTGATTTAATCCCCAATTATGATATGAATTTCCACAACTTAATCTCATTGGGTTTCAAGAATGATATTATTGAAGATACGATTCACGACAAAAACCAAGTCAATCAATTTGATTCATAAGTAACACAGAAATTTTATCCACTTATATTCGATATAAATTCTCATAATCAACGAATACTATAAGTGGAATAATGATATAATAATATCTTCCGAATTCCTCAGATAGTATACATTTACATCATGAAATTTTATCTCAAATATCGAAGATTATTTCTATCTAACTTATTTCAATCAGGTTGAGAAACTCGTATCTTAATTAAAAGATTTATTCAACTCTTTGGCATTGGATCTGGATAGAAATACCATCAACTTATCTTCAATATTAATTTTCGTATCCAACTCATATTATAAGCGGAATAACGGTGAGTTACCTTTTCAATTCCTCAAATAATAAGAGTTATCATCTACTGAATTAATATCAAACATCCGAAGATTTCTCTCCAAGCATATCCAATTATTTAAAGTTGGAAAACCCATTTTAGTTCCATATACAATATTTCCGATACCTTAATAACCTTCGAAACTATTTTATAAATCATTCTTATAGGCAAATAATAGTTCACGCTTATAATTTCAAAACAAATAACAACATTTAGAAATGTTACCAAAAGTACTACTATTAAAAATAGCCATTTGAAAATTTAAATCGACATTCATAGACTATCGTATCGTAGCGTATTCTATTCACTCCATATAACGATCTAAATATAAGTCGTTCAAATCTTTCACAAATGGATTTATATTTTCATTTCAAAAACATCGCTATCTCAAAAACCACTATTCAAATCTTCATATCTAATTAAATTGAATACTTAATAAACATATTTCCCAAAACTTATTACATATAACTGTTAAAATCATGTTAAATACATGATTCAAATCTTATTCCAAAACCGTCTCATGTTATATGAATATCGTTTATTCAATTTAACAGTTCAAACTAAATTCCAATTATGATTAAATACATTTCTCCCAATTTGTTCAACCATTTCAAAATTTAAAGGATAATCGTTATAAATAATAAGATCAACTTCCTATATAAAATAAATGTTTTGAATATATAACTCAAATCAATTTTCAAAATAAATTACAATTCAAAGGTTAATAACTTATAAATAGTTGAAAATATTTTATAAACAGTCTTCATTTTTACGAATATCAATTGTAATTATCTAGATTTCCAAACAGTTTTGATATCGAAATTCAAAACTTAAATTATAAATATATTTAATAATTAAAAATCATACATAGGAAGGAGATTTTAACATGATTTTGTAATATCATCCAATCATAATCATCGAAATAAATCAATCATATGACCAAATGGACATGAATTTTGAAACACCCTACCTCCGTACTCACAAAGGGAATGCATTAACTTTGGTGAAGCATTTTAGGTAAAAGGCATAGATAATTTACAAGACAGACATATATAACAGTAGAAAACTGAAAACATTTCATAAATAGCATGGTTCAGTCAAAACATTACAAGCATTGTCTCAAAACCCAACTTCTAAATTATTACAATAAAACATCTGTCTTGATTTAAGACTCCAAGCACATAAAGAAGCATAAAATAGTAGTAAAGCAACATAAATCCCCAATAAAAGTGTAACCACAGCCATAGCCCAAGAAAAAAGAGTCCAAGCAATACATCTACTCTCTTCAAGCTGGAAAAGATCTACACCAAGCTGAAGTATTCCCTCCCTGCGGACCTAGGGGAAACGTAAGAAAAGAAGGCAAAAAAAAATCGGGTCAGACATAAGTCTGGTAAGTCCAATGATTATTCAGCATGTAAACAGGTAAAAGAATCATGACATGAATAAATTAAATATAGGACGATACCATAGAAATAAGATAACATAAGATAAGGCAAGATAAACTGAATATTCTATCGCACTCGTTTACCTTTTCTCTACACCAACTAACTAATGTTTCAACTACCATCATGTGTTCATAACAAAGTGATCCCTTTTTCCGATCGGCTTTTACTCGCACGCATTTCTTACTTGTGTTATTCGGCCTCGCTTGATTGTAGATACCTATGCTGGTCCCACCATAGGGTGTGTCAATTCCTATGGTAGCAACCCGACACAAATTCTAGATGCATAGTGTATACTACTGATGCCCAGTGCCTTCTTTATCCACTCCGGAGTACGTGCATGCCCATACTCCGCCGGAACCTACACTGGTGCACCACCCGCCGCTATTTTGACCGCTTATAATCAGCCCAGTAATCGTGCCCCACTCTGCCTAGTTCAGGGTACCGTGATACATCTATGTGGGTTACTGCTGAAATGGGTCCCCATTACTAGGGTTTTCTAATCAACATTTTATAAGTGTTCTCAAATTAACCTAACCCCACCCATCTGTTATTAACATGTTGTATTGGTTAAATGTCGCCTTAATTAACTTAACCCTACCATTCTTAGCCTGTCTGTTCCTTAGCTTTAATTCATTCATTAAAGCACCAACCTCTCGCATTAGATCTATATTGTTGTGGTCGCTGGATGTGCCGGGCGGTTTCGGGCAGCCTTACATCGCAACTCGATCTAACCTCGGGTTTTTGGGGCTTAATGCGTTAACCTCTCACATTAGATCTATATTGTTGCAGTTGATGGATGTGCCGGGAGGTTCTGGGCAGTCTTACACCGCAACTCAATCTAACCTCGGGTTAGGCATGTTCATATTTATCCGATTTACATATTTGTCATATGTGTCCAAGTTTATGTTTTTTATGCCAATATTCCCCCAAGTATTGTTAGTACAAGTTTTATGCCACATTCACATGCTATGCCCAGAATTTACTAAATAAAATTATACCCGATTTTCCCCGCGTTATAATCGCATGTACAAGGAGATTCAATCTAAGTTCCGAATGAACTTAGTATTCACAAAAGCAAGTAAAAAGGGAAAAATAGAGAAGGAGCATAAGAACCGACATAAGGAAAAATAGGCATGTAAAGATGTACCCAATTCAAGAATCATGTTTCAATGTTGTACATTAACAATATGTATAGACAAGATAAGCAATTTACACATTAGGTATAAAGATTAGATAGAATTGGACTTAAGAGAATCACTAATTTTTATGTACAACATGATAAGTCCCATTATATAAATCACAGTAGTCTCATAGGCATAGGATGTACAACATGATAAGTTCCATCATATAAATTACAACAGTCTCATAGGCATGATAGGTTCCATTATGTCAATCCAACAGTCTCATAGGCATGATAGGTTATATTATGTCAGTCACAATAGTCTCATAGGCATGATAGGTTCTATTATGTTAGTCCAACAGTCTCATAGGCATGATAGGTGTCATTTCATCAACCACAATAGTCTCATAGGCATAAGCAATTTAGATTTGACAAAAGGATAGGCATGAATCAGAATTAGGCTTCGTTATAGATCCGATTATTACAATCATGATTTCTATTAGATGTTTAAATCTAAATAATAACTGAACTTACAGAAAAAGGACGGATCTTGTATTCTGGGATCTGACTTCTGATTTTGTTTAACTATCCTTTGATGTAGACTTTTGATTTGAAGTTCTTTTAATCGATTACTAGTTTGGATTTGATTTTCTAGTTTGGAGAAGATGAAGGAGGCTAGGATAGCTTATAGACGAACAACATGACGACACCATAGTTTTAGGGTTATGAGGTTAGGTTTAGGTTTAGCTATGTATATAGATGTCTAGGATTAATTCTAGCCTTTACATTAGTCTAGGAGAAATCAGAGCCACCAAACCAAAGAGATGTGTCATCCAGCCAACCATAACATGACACATAAGCCCTAATACCTCAGAAATTAGTCACCGGCCAATCAGAGAACGCCACATCAGCTCAGGGTTAATAAAATTGTCACAAGAAATGGATCTCAAAGGGGTCGACTCCCTACAGGGGGGTCGACACCTATGTCGACTCCACTTGAGGGGGTCGACACCCCTGGGCGGGAAATTTCCCGCCCAGCTGTTCTGACCGAATTTCGAATTCTAAACTGAATTTATTATTTATTTATTATTTTCTGATTAAACTTGAAATGTTCCGAACTCCATAACTTCTTCATACGGAGCCCGATTCACGCAAACTCGGACTCTATCTCAAGCAAAATTCCAAGACGAACGCAATGGTGTAATCCGTTTCTCTTAATTCCTCTTCTAAAAATTAAGTATTCTTTAGTTCATTAATTTAATATTCATAGAAAATACGGGGTGTTACATTCTCCCTTCCTTAAAGGATTTCGTCCCCGAAATCTCTAAGTTAAGAAGAATGTATCCTAACATTCGACATCCATCTACTCAACCATCAATCACAGACATGCATTGTCCTTAAAAAGATTTCTAATGCTTTCATGATCATATGCATAGTGTGTGTATATGTCCTTATCTAATGCAAAATTAGGCGGTCTACTGATTCAGTTGACCTCCTTGATGCGAATCATATCGGTGCTATGAGTCCATCAAGTATGCAATTATTCCTAATCGTATTTTATAACTTCTACATGAGTGCACAATCATTCATACAAATGCAATGTCCACATGATAACACACCAAGTTTAAATCCATATATAAATAAATATATGCATATGCAATATGAAAGTGACTGAGCCGATCTAGTACCTAGTGTGTGTGTATGCATCCACGAGCAACCACTAGCAACCACTTGTAGCCATCAATCATAACATGTTTTCAAATACATGTTTACATCCATTGGTTTCTACCTAAGGATTAAGAGTAGGACCGAGGAGATATACTTAAGAGATAGATACAAGCATGCATAAACTTATGGAAAAAGAGATCAAGGATGTACCCTCAAAAAGATAAGGGTAGGCTACGCGTATCTTGTCCTCAGTCTCCCAAATCGCGTCTTCCTCAGGATCACTCCACTGTACTTTAACTAGCTTGACCTCACGATTGCGTAGCTTTTTAACTTCTGTACCCAAGATACGAGTTGGAACTCTCCTCACAGTTGCTTCTCATTCCACCTATATTTCCTCTAGTATGCTTGGCTCCACAACTTCCGCAGACTCATGTAAGCACTTTCGTAAATGAGAGACATGAAAGACATTATGTACTCCAGCAAATCTTTCGGGCATCTCTACTTTATAAGCCATCTTCCCAATCCTCTCAATGATTGGAAATGGCCCTACAAATCTTGGTGCCAATTTTCCTACGGACCCTAAGCGAATGACATTCTTCAAAGCAGATACTTTAAGAAAAACTCTGTCTCCAACCTCAAACTCAAGGTCGGTCCTTCTTTTATCAGCGTAGGACTTCTATTTATCTTGTGTGGTGTTCATTCGTCTTCGTATCAAGTCCACCTTCTCTGAAGTTTCTCTGATCATGTCAGGCCCAAGTACGAGCATGTCTGTAGACTCCCACCAACAAGTTGGTGATCATCACGATCTTCCTTATAAAGCCTCAAAGGGTGCCATGCCTATGGTGGCTTAGTAGCTATTGTTGTAGGCGAACTCCACCAAAGGAAGATGATCCTCCCATGTTCCTCCAAAGTCAAGAATGCATAATCTCAAAAGATCCTCTAATACTATGTTCACCCTTTCCGTCTGACCATCGGTTTGAGGGTGATAGGCAGTGCTTAAGCATAGCTGTGTGCCTACAGCATCTTGCAAACTCTTCCAAAACTCACTCGTAAAGATAGGATCTTGATCACTTACTATGCTAGAGGGTATTCCATGTAGTCGAACCACCTCCTTGAGATAAATGGATGTTAACGATGATGCAGTCCTTCTACTCTTAACAGGTATAAAGTGAGCGCTTTTAGTGAGCCTGTCCACTATTACCTAAATATTGGTATTGCCTCTTCTTGACCTAGGCAACCCATCCACAATGTCCATCGAAATGCTATCCCATTTCCACTGTGGGACCTTTAGAGGATGAAGCAGACCACCAGGATTCTTCTGCTCTGCCTTGACTTGTTGGCATATCAAGCATTTAGAGACAAACTCAGCTACATCCTTCTTTATGTCATTCCAAAAGAAAACCCTTTTTATGTCTTTATACATCTTGTCCCCACCTGGGTGTATGATCAACTTAGAATGGTGCGCTTCTTTGAGAACGGTTTTCACCAAATCCCTTGCTTGTGGGACACATAGTCTTCCATCCCGTCCCAACCAACCTTTGTTATCGATGGAGTATCTATTGAGGTGACTAGAAGTCTCACCTCTAATTAGCTTATCCATCACATTAACTAGTTGAGGGTCTTCACATTGCGTGGTTCCTATTAAGTCCAAAAGAGTAGGCCGCACCTCTAACGACGCTAACAAACCAAGTACAAATTCAAAGGAGGGTCTAAAGTCAAAGTTTGCTATGTACTCCATGCTTTTTCTTTCTACAAAGAGAAGACTTAAGGTCAGATTTTTCCTACTTATGGTGTCTGCTACCGCATTGCCCTTGCCAGGGGTATAAGAAATCTCAAAATCATATGAGGCAAGAAATTCCATCCACCTTTGTTGTCTTAAGTTAAGATCTTTCTATGAGAAAAGATATTTAACGATTTATGGTCAGTAAACAGTTCAAACCTTTCTCCTAGCAGGTAATAACGCCATGACTTAAGAGCGAAAACAATGGCAGCTAGTTCTAAATCATGAGTTGGGTAGTTTTTCTCATGTACCTTCAACTGCCTTCCTCCATAACAAACTACTCTGCCCTCTTGCATCAAGACAACGCCCAATCCTGTACTGCATGCATCTGTGTATACTGTAAACTTCTTACTCCCATCAGGCAATGTCAGAACTGGGGCCGTTGTCAAAGCCCACTTCAATCGTTGGAAAGAAATATCGCAATACAAATCCCAAGAAAAAGTTAGGTTCTTATTTGTCAACCTAGTAAGTGGGGCTGAGATCTTCGCAAAGTCCTTAATGAACTTTCTGTAAAAGCCCGCTAGCCCAAGAAAACTTTGTACTTTGGTTGCATTTCGTGGAATCTTCCAATCTTGCACCGTAACTACTTTTGCGGGATCCACAGCTATCCCCTCTTTGGACACCACATGTCCAAGAAACCTTACTTCATCTCTCCAAAAATGGCATTTGGAGAATTTTGCTTTCAGCTGATGTGCACGAGGAGTATCCACGACTTCCCTTAAATGCAAAGCATGTTATTCCTCACTTTTTGAGAAAATCAAATGTTGTCCACGAAGACCACAACAAATTTATTAAGGAACTCTCTGAACACCCTACTCATCAAGTCCACGAAGTAGGCAGGTGTGCTTGTCAAGCCGAAAGGCATGACAAGCCATTCGAAGAAACCATCCGGGGTCCTGAACGCGGTCTTATCTATGCTGTCCTCAGCCACTCTTAGCTGATGGAATCCAGTGGCCAGATCTAGTTGGGAGAAAACTGAGGCACCTACGAGCTGGTCGAACAAGTCGTCTATTCTAGGAAGTGGGTGCTAATTCTTCTTGGTCAGCTTTTTTAGCTCCCTATAGTCCACACACATGCGAAGTGAACCATCTGCTTTGGTTGCAAACACCACTGGAGAACCCCATTCAGAAATACTCCGCCTTATGAACCCCTTTTCAAGTTACTCTTTAACTTGCTTGCTGAGCTCTTTTCTTTCCCTTGGAGCCATGTGTCTAACGGGTAAAACAACGGGTTTTGCATTATCAACACGGTATATGCGGAAGTCTATCTCTCGCTTCAGAGGTAAACCCTTCACATCTTCAAAGACATCCGAGTACTCACGGACTACTCTAACAGATTGCAAGTTTTCAACAGACGCATCAAGAGATTCTAGATAGCTAAGCATAACAGAATTCATGGGATTACAAGAGATTTCGGGAGTATTACCGAGGTGAGTCATAACTCTAACCACTCTCTTTTCACAATCGAGGATGGCACCATTACTGGATAACCAATCCATGCCTAGAATAAACCCATAGCCCGTGAAGCCCAAAACATAAGCATTACATCTAAACCCAACGCTTAGTATAGAAATTTCCAAATACAAACAAATCATGGACAAATAAGCCGAGCCCCCAATTGGATTTGAAACAACCATGGGATCCTCTACTATACCGGTATCTAGGTGTAGAGATTCAACTAAAGCAGTAGATATAAAAGAGTGCGATGCGCCAGAATCAAAAAGTGTACGAACTGGATGATCAGAAAGATAAACTAAACTCTCAACAGAAATATTTCTAGCTCTTTCTTGCGGAGGTGCTATGAGAACGTGAATTTGCCCTCCAGAAGTAGATTCAGTCCTCTGCCCTTGCCCTTGCCTTTTTGGGCGATCCTTAGGCATATGTCATGTCTCACCGCATTGAAAGCAACCACCCATTTTCCTCTTATTCTTCCTACAGTCTTTAATTAGATGTCCAGGTATGCCACAAAATTTACACTTCCTCTTGTCACGGGGTTTGTTATTCTTCCCGCCTTTCTTGGAATCCATCTTCTTATTCTGCGATCCCTCCACTTTCTTGTCTAGAGGTTCTTCCACCTTTTCCCTTTTCTTGCCATCCTTGTCTTCCTCCTGTAGCAGTGCCATGTCCACTAGTCTCTCAAATGTCGCACCCATAGGTATATGGGACATAGCTAGGCTGTGCAGTGGCTCATTTAACCCTTTAACGAATCGGAGAGCCTTTTTATGTGGAGTGTTTACTAACTCCAGTCCGAATCTAGCTAGCTGGTTGAATTGGTTGACGTATTCCTTAACCAATAGGCTTCCCTGTTTGAGTGCTAATAACTTCTCCATCTATAGGCTTCGTTCAGCTTGCGAGAGGAACTTCATTTCAAATCTCATCTTGAAATCCTCCCAAGTTTCAACTGGTCTTTCAGCATTAGTAACTTCCCACCAGTAAGAGGCTTCGTCCTTAAGTAACCATACAATCAATTGTATCTTCTGCCTATCGTCCACTTCGAAGATAACAAACAAATCTTCTGTTTCCTTGAGCCAGTTTCTTGCTTCCACAAATGACTCAGTCCCATTAAAGTTCTTTTCGTTCATAGCTCGAAAGTCTCTACATATCTTCGAGAAAGCATTGACACGTGGAGGAGGAGGAGGAACGGCTACAACTGGGGGAGTAGGAACGTTGGCTGGGCTTGCATCATTAGCCCTAGCTTCTAGATACCTTCTGAACCAACCAGTTATCGGTACGGCCTTGGGAAGATTAAGATCCCCAGACATGTTGAAACGAAAAGGTTCAAAACAAAGGATAGAAAGATAGTGCATATGGCTTTGGGGAATATGCCTTTAAAATAAAACAACACTTTTCTTGAAAATGCTTCTATGAACTTTTTTTTTTGAAAAATTGTTTTCAAAATTTTTAATCTGATCTGGTTAACCAATGCTCTGATACCAAGTGAAACACCCCACCTCCGTTAAGGTCACTCACAAAGGAAATGCATTAACTTTGGTGAAGCATTTTAGGTAAAAGGCATAGAAAATTTACAAGACAGACATATATATCAGCGGAAAACTGAAAACATTTCATAAATAGCGTGGTTCAGTCAAAACATTACAAGCATTGTCTCAAAACCCAACTTCTAAATTATTACAATAAAACATCTGTCTTGATTTAAGACTCCAAGTACATAAAGAAGCATAAAATAGTAGTAAAGCAGCATAAATCCCCAATAAAAGTGTAACCACAGCCATAGCCTAAGAAAAGAGAGTCCAAGCAATACATCTACTCTCTTCAAGCTGGAAAAGATCTGCACTAAGCTGAAGTATTCCCTCCCTGCAGACCTGAGGGGGGAACGAAAGAAAAGAAGGCGAAAGAAATCGGGTCACACATAAGTCTGGTAAGTACAGCGATTATTCAGCATGTAAATAGGTAAAAGAATCATGACATGAATAAATTAAATATAGGACGATACCATAGAAATAAGATAACATAAGATAAGGCAAGATAAAGTGAATATTCTATCGCACTCGTTTCCCTTTTCTCTACACCTACTAACTAATGTATCAACTACCATCATGTGTTCATAACAAAGTGATCCCTTTTTCCGATCGGCTTTTACTCGCACGCATTTCTTACTTGTGTCATTCGGCCCCGCTTGATTGTAGATACCTGTGCTGGTCCCACCATAGGGTGTGTCAATTCCTATGGTAGCAACCCGACACAAATTCTAGATGCATAGTGTATGCTACTAATGCCCAGTGCCTGCTTTATCCACTCCGGAGCACATGCACACCCATACTCCACTGGAACCTACACTGCTGCACCACCTACCGCTATTTTGACCGCTTATAATCATCCCAGTAATCGTGCCCCACCCTGCCTAGTTCAGGGTACCGTGATACATCTATGTGGGTTACTGCACAAATGGGTCCCCGTTACTAGGTTTTCTAATCAACATGTTATAACGGTTAAGTGTTCTCAAATTAACCTAACCCCACCCATCTGTTTAATTAACATGTTGTATTGGTTAAGTGTTGCCTTAATTAACTTTACCCTACCATTCTTAGCCTGTCTATTCCTTAGCTTTAATTCATTCATTAAAGCACCAATCTCTCACATTAGATCCATATTGTTGCGATTGCTGGATGTGACGGGCGGTTCCGGGCAGCCTTACATCGCATCTCAATCTAACCTCGGGTTTTTGGGGTTTAATGCGCAAACCTCTCACATTAGATCTATATTGTTGCTGTTGCTGGATGTGCCGAGCGGTTCCGGGCAGTTTTACACCACAACTCAATCTAACCTCAGGTTAGGCATGTTCATATTTAGCCGATTTACATATTTGTCATATGTGTCCAAGTTTATGTCTTTTTATGCCAATATTCCCCCAAGTGTAGTCAGTACAAGTTTTATGCCACATTCACATACTATGCCCAAAATTTACTAAATAAAATTATACTCAATTTTCCCCGCGTTATAATCGCACGTACAACAAGATTCAATCTAAGTTTCGAATGAACTTAGTATTCACAAAAGCAAGTAAAAAGGGAAAAACAGAGAAGGAGTGTAAGAACTGACATAAGGAAAAATAGGCATGTAAAGATGTACCCAACTCAAGAATCATGTTTCAATGTTGTACATTAACAATATGTGTAGACAAGCTAAGCAATTTACACCATAGGTATAAAGATTAGATAGAATTGGACTTAAGAGAATCACTAATTTTTATGTACAACATGATAAGTCCCATTATATAAATTACAATGGTCTCATAGGCATAGGATGTACAACATGATAGGTTCTATCATATAAATCACAACAGTCTCATAGGCATGATAGGTTCCATTATGTCAATCCAACAGTCTCATAGGCATGATAGGTTTTATTATGTCAGTCACAACAGTCTCATAGGCATAATATATTCTATTATGTCAGTCCAACTGTCTCATAGGCATGATTGGTGTCATTTCATCAACCACAATAGTCTCATAGGCATAAGCAATTTAGATTTGACAAAAGCATAGGCATGAATCAGAATTAGGCATCATTCTGGATCCGATTATTACTGTCATGATTTCTATTAAATGTTTAAATCTAAATAACAACTGAACTTACAGAAAAGGATGGATCTTGTATTCTGGGATCTGATTTCTGAATTTTTTTAGCTATCCTTTGAGGTAGACGTTTGATTTGAAGTTCTTTTAATCGATTACTAGTTTGGATTTGATTTTCTAGTTTGGAGAAGATGAAGAAGGCTAGGCTAGCTTGTAGATGAACAACATGACGACACATAGTTTTAGGGTTATGAGGGTTGGGTTTAGGTTTAGCTACATATATATATATGTCTAGGATTAATTCTAGCCTTTAGATTAGTCTAGGAGAAATCAGAGCCATCAAACCAAAGAGATGTGTCATCCAACCAACCATAAATTCTAGCCTTTAGATTAATCTAGGAGAAATCAGAGCCATCAAACCAAAGAGATGTGTCATCCAGCCAACCATAGCACGACACATAAGCCCTAACACCTCAGAAATTAGTCATTGGCAAATCAGAGAAGGCCACATCAGCTCAGGGTTAAAAAAATCGTCACAGAAACTGGATCTCAAAGGGGTCGACTCCTACAGGGGGTTCGACACCTATGTCGACACCCCTACAGGGGGGTCGACACCTATGTCGACTCCCCTTGGGGGGGTCGACGCCCCTTAGCGGGAAATTTCCCGCCCAGCTGTTCTGGCCGAATTTCGAATTTAAAACTGAATTTATTATTTAATTATTATTTTTTGATTAAACTTGAAATCTTCCTAACTCCATATCTTCTTCATACGGAGCCCGATTCACGCAAACTCAGACTCTATCTCAAGCAGAATTCCGAGACGAACGCAATAGAGTAACCCGTTCCCCTGAATTCCTCTTCTAAAAATTAAGTATTCTTTAATTCGTTAATTTAATATTCATAGAAAATACGGGGTGTTACAAATTTGTAATCACAACCAATACACAAACATTTCTATTGTGCACAAGCGTTACGGTTAATAACGCTTATCGTGTTCAGTGTGTTATCTAATTACATGAACAACCATTCAAACATCAACATTCATCACACAATTATCATCAACTAATTATAATTAATCTCAGCTAATCATAATTAACTAATTTAAACAAATATTTAAATTAGAAGTTCTCACCATACTAGCTCCAACATCTCCATTACCAGGACGAACAAGCCAACAAGCACTACCACCGCTCCTCGTACTGCTTTCAATCCACTCTTATCAGCAGCTGGTAATTTTTCCATTAACAAGGCCCTAGCCCAATTGCTCCATACGCATATGACTCGGCCCGCACCCTCTCCTTCTTCTCCTCTTCTCTCGTTCTTTTTTTTTCACGCACTGGAACCCAACATAACCGTGCATTGTGTGCACGTGTACACACAAACCACTTCACCAAAAATAAATCTGAGACCATTGACCAATTTCTCTTCTCTCTCTCATCTCATCGCACCCCTTCACTTCAACTTAGGTCTCCAAACTAAAAATCCGACCCATCGCCGAGACCAAAACCTGCTACAGACAATGCGTGAATCCCCATATTGCACCATCCAATATTGCACCGATCTTCACCAAATTCTACCGTATCAAAGCCTTCTCCATCCTTATCATTGTGCCACACTCCGCTTCTTCTATCTCCACTTGGTTCTCCGACGAACTCTAAACCTAGTTTTGAACAATTCCGATCATCGACGTGGAATCGAACCAAATTTATACCAAAAATACTACGTTCCTCGCTGATCACAACGGTCCTGACGGGGTCGATCAATTCGAAGCGGATTAAGAGATATGATTTTATGAAGTTTTGAACCCATTTATTCGATTCTCTGTAAATCTGCGATCTCTCTTTCGTTTGTCAATGAAATTTCAGTCCGACAATTTCTAAAAATCGAAATCGATGATCTAAACAATATTCGCACAGATCATTTCAGCTGAATTTGAATGGATTGAGAGGAATGGATTTTTGATTGAGTGGAAACATATATTTTAATTTACTAGAAATCAAACAGAGAAAGCAGAAGCAGGTTAAATTGTGAGATGCAGATTTGAGCGATGGTCATATGTGTTTATATAGGCGTTTGAAATGTCATTTTAATAATTAGTTTAAGGGACACTTGGATTCTTCATGAAGCATATGATATACATGCATTACACATATACAGCTACTTGGCTTTACAGCATGAATTGTTACATGCGTTTAAACACCTAAGGAGACACATCACCTTATCTTAAGCTTGATTTATTTATTTATTTATATTAGCAACATAAGTTATACCACTTATGAATGGAGCCACTTTCCAAAGCTCACAAGTGTAGTTAATATATTACCTTTAGGTTTATAAAAATATTTATCTATATTATTTATCAAATATATTTACACATATAATTTACCAAAATTATACTAACAAATGGTTAAAATAAATACTTAACAATCCTTATACAATTTTGTAATCATCATTATAAATTATCTTATTTATTGATATTCAAAAATAAAAATATTTCTTGTGAAATCTTAAAATAACTCATCCTTTACCAAATTCATATTTTAAAAATCAATATTATCAAAATCGGAAAATATCATTACCAAAACATGAAATCTTAAATATAACTTCTAAAATAAGTTTTTTTTCTTATACAAAATCATATTTATAATATAAAACAAGATACTTATTCAAAAATAAAAATTCATATTCAAACCTTATAAAAATCAATTTTTATTCAGAAAATCCAAATTTATATAATGAAAATCCAAATCAAACTTAGTTGGAATTATGGGATGTTACATTTACCCCCCTCCCCTCCAAAAAAAAAACTTTTGGTCCTCGAAAAGGAAGTCGAGTAAATTTAAACTCCTTTACAAATCTTAAATTCAAATTTCTCTATCAACATATCATAAATGTAATGGTCAGAATCACGACTCATATCATATCAGGGCACTCTGTCTGATTCTCACTAAAGGTAGAGTCTAAGGAAACTTCTATGATCTTGTGATTACTGGGGTCATCACAGGTCTTCTCTATAATCGAATTCTCTGAGTTAGACTCATAGCTGCTACCACTACCACTAAGGAGAAACTAGAATAGATATTGTCTATTACTTAGAGGTCTATGACCCTAAGAAAATTTTAAAGTTTGGAATTTATCTTCCTAACTTACTCTTACGGAACCCATGATTTTATTATCAATTATAAGACTAAGTGCTTAATTAGAAATGTAAATCCAAGTTCTCAAATAATTTTTTCGCTAATCATTCAATTATCTTGCAAAATAACATCTTGGCTAAATTCAAAATTAGAAATTCTATTGCTCTTAATACATATTAAGTTCAGTTTAAGAGATAATTCAAAATACTGGTTTCAAACCTAAATTAATTCACTTATCCATGGCTTTATTAGAGCAGGACAAAAGGAAGAATTCATAAATAAAGTTAGACAGTTAAAATTTCAAGCATGACAATTCGGGGTGATATTCAAAAGATGACAATGGGTCGAGCAAAACCCAGCGACAAGGGAAGAGATAGAATTATATTTCAGAAATACTCATTCTATTTCAAATTTTTATTCCAATCGTTTCCAATGTAATATTAACCTTTTTATGAGTTAAACTTATACTCATTTAATATTCATATTTTAGTTGTCATATTCACCTAATTGAATAACACTTTTCTAAATCCACTTAAAAATTCAAAATATATATAACTCTTTTTCATTCTTGTTTAAATATCAAATCTTGTTTAGAAAATTTTTCTTACTCAACTAGTCGGAAAATCTCTTAAAACAGTTTTATTTAAAATACCATCACGCTTCCTCTACGCACTCTGATTATGCTTGTACATGTTCAAGCTAGGGTTGTTTCAAATATTAATCTTAACATTTTCAGAACTCATTTCTTTAAATTAATATTTCAAAGATCTAATTTTCTTCTACTTCGATGTTTGTTATGATTTAAATTAACTTTTTAAACTCATTCCTAACTTAAGTCAAAATCATCTCTTTAAACAAATTCTTAACTTAAGTCTAAATCATCTTCAGATTCCTAAGGGGTGGTATTGATATAATTTCTTAATGGATTTTCACACTTATGTGTTCTTTCTAATTCTTAAGTATAGTTTACTTCTACAATATCCCTTTTTATTATTATCAAAATAGTTGGTTTTGCATCTATAACATATTGTCCATACATTATATTCCTTTTAATATTTCTAACATATCGAAATGGTTCAAGTATTTCTCGACATCTTAATTGAAACCATATAGTCATCCCACTTTCAAAACTCGAAAATAAATATTGATGGTGCCATGGTCATTAGTAAAATCATCCTCGAGTGACTAGAGTGTGACCCTACATCTACCTAGTGTATATTGGGCTTCACATATACGCTGATCAGACGTATATTCAAAACCCTTACATACTCGATAGTCCAATCATGAAGTCGAATAAAATATTCAAAAAATTTATTACTAAAACTATCTTTCAAAATGATTTCGTTCTTTAAAACACTTTACTTTGTTTCAAAATAATCTATTTTCAGAGTACGCTCTCTCGATCATCATATTCCGGAGCCCCATTCTAGGGTATTTCTAACCCTATCTCTAACGAGATAATATAACTCTAATGAGACCTATCTTTTGTTCAAATATGTCGTACCCTATAGCTTTGTATAACCAAAGCTCTGATACCAAAATGTAACGACCGGCCTTTTTGCCCAGTTTTCGCCGGTAATTAAACCAACTAAAACCGTTCACAAAGACGAATTGTTATAGGTAATACATTTTTTGAACAAATAGCAGAACTTTTCACTGCATAAATTTTTTTTACATCAGAGTTACATGGAATATCAGAGTTACAGCATATACAACAGAAGAAAAGTAAATATACTCTCAGCAGAATAACCGTATGATATAGCGGAAGCTCCGAACTCTAGTGCGAACTCCAACTCTAAAAGCATTCTGAATCCTGCTCCAACGATCTATAACTGCAAAACTAAACTACTAGCTGCCCTATAAAATTAGTGGGCACCCAGAGTTTAGGAAGGAACAATAAACTCCAGGTCAGTCATGGGACTAGTGTGAGAACCTAAAATAGTTGTTTTTAGGATTTATTTTAAAGTTAGGAAATTCACTGGACCACGCTGCTAATGCGGAACGGGTTTATTCCATATGAATACCCATGCAAATAAATTCGCAATGACCTTTTAGAAAAATGAAGCTATCATAAGCTCGTCCCACATCACACAATGCAAGCGCACACCAAATGGGCGATTTTTACCTTATGATAACCAAACTTGCTTTCGTACAACAAGATCCTCTTCCAATACTATAACATAGAATGGAAAACAATTTCGCAAATAAATGTATTACTCCTAGACGGCATAATACCCATAATATTATGTCGCCATATATATATATATATATATACACACATATACACACAATCAAAATCGTATGGCTCGTATTGGAGATTGGGTTTCCAACTTGATGATTCCTGGCATGAAAGATCAATCAGGGATACAAAGCAAAGTGCCTCACTGCTTTTTCGTCCATCACGGACACCAACTACAAATCGCAGGGTAGATCAATGGTTTTCAACTAGACACAGCCCCCCGAACATACCCAACTTCCCCAAGTTCGTAAGTGGTTTCCCATTGCTGCAGCTTCATCATTAATTCATTTATAAGTATAAAACCTAACCGCTAGTTTCTCATCAATTCGGGGTGTGAGGTTTGTCGATGTCATGTCATACACAAAGCTATACTTCGAAAAGTATTCTTTGATCATTACTAGCTCGTTTCATTACTCGGGTATGCCACATTGACAATTCACGACATATCACTGATTTCAATCAATGCATACCCTCTAAGTTCATATGACTTAGAGATGAGGATAATATATTGCCACAAATCCGATATATATTAACAAACATCAGTGCTATGTGATCAATTTCAATGTCAGACACACCATCCATACAAGTCCGTTCTAGGTTTGAACAGAACAATAACCCGAAAACATTCAAACACTTCAGGTCTCATGCCACTCATAACCTCGTATCAGGTGGTCTACCCAACCGAGACATCAATAATCAATCTAAAAAATTCAAATATTCCCGGTCTTCATTCGTCATTTACCAAGTCTTGAATTGCTTCATAACGTCGTATTATTACTTGGAGTGGTTTTCAAACATATACTCGATCCCGGTCTTTCCAAGTAATAAGCGCACTTTAAAACAGTAGTTATGGTTCACACAGGCTTTTCAATTCAAATCTCCTTCCAAATAGTTATCAATTCATTTATGACTCACAATTTGAATTACTCTAATTTCATACATCTCGTTATCATCTTAAACTCTTCTCTTAAATCGAAGATTATACCTTCGCTTTAATTTCTTACTTTTAATTTCCTCGAATCAAAGATTTGATTTAATCCCCAATTATGATATGAATTTCCACAACTCAATTTCATTGTGTTTAAAGAATGATATTATTGAAGATACGATTCACGACAAAACCCAAATCAATCGATTTGAATCTTAAGTTACACATAAATTTTATCCACTTTTATTCGATATAAATTCTCATAATCAACAAATACTATAAGTGGAATAACAATATAGTAATATCTACCAAATTCCTCAGATAGTATTCATTTACATCATGAAATTTTATCTCAAATATCGAAGATTATTTCTATCTAACTTATTTCAATCAGGTTGAGAAACCCGTATCTTAATTAAAAGATTTATTCAACTCTTTGACATTAGATCTGAAGAGAAATACCATCAACTTATCTTCAATGTTAATTTCCATATCCAACTCATATTGTAAGCGGAATAACGGTGAGTTACCTTTTAAATTCCTCAAATAATAAGAGTTATCATCTACCGAATTAATATCAAACATCCGAAGATTTTTCTCCAACCATATCCAATTATTTAAAATTGGAAAACACATTTCAGTTCCATATACAATATTTCCAATACCTTAATAACCTTCGAAACTATTTTATAAATCATTCTTATAGTCAAATAATAGTTCGCGCTTATAATTTCAAAACCAATGACAATAGTTAGAAATGTTACCAAAAGTACAGCTATTAAAAATAGCCATTTGAAAATTTAAATCGATATTCATAAACTGTCGTATCGTAGCACATTCTATTCACTCCATATAACGATCTAAATATAAATTGTTCAAATCTTTCACAAATGGATTTATATTTTCATTTCAAAAACATCGCTATCTCAAAAACAACTATTCAAATCTTCATATCTAATTAAATTGAATACTTAATAAATATATTTCCCAAAACTCATTACATATAACTGTTAAAATCATTTTTAATACATGATTCAAATTTTATTCCAAAACCATCTCATGTTATACGAATATCATTTATTCAATTTAACAGTTCGAACTAAATTTCCAATTATGATTAAATACATTTCTCCCTATTTGTTCAACCATTTCAAAATTTAAAGGATAATCGTTATAAATTATAAGAACAACTGCTTATATAAAATAAATGTTTTGAACATATAACTCAAATCAATTTTCGAAATAAGTTTCAATTCAAAAGTTAATAACTTATAAATAGTTGAAAATATTTTCTAAACAGTCTTCATTTTTATGAATATCAATTGTAATTATCTAAATTTCCAAACAGTTTTGATATCGAAATTCAAAACTTAAATTAATTTATAATTAAATAATAAAATCATACATAGGAAGGTGATTTTAAATCGATCACCCATATTTTCCACAACCACGGTGTTTTTTGTAATATCATGCAATCATAATCATCAAAATAAATCAATCATATGATCAAATGGACATGAATTTGTAATCACAACCAATAAACAAACATTTCTATTGTGCACAAGCGTTACAGTCAATAACGCTTACCAATGTTCAGTGTATTATCTAATTAAATGAACAACCATTCAAACATCAACATTCATCACACAAATCAACTAATAATAATTAATCTCAGCTAATCATAATTAACTAATTTAAACAAATATTTAAATTAGTTCTCACCATACTAGCTCCAACATCACCATTACCAGGACGAACAAGCCAACGAACACTGCCACTGCTCCTCGTACTGCTTTCAATCCACTCTTATCAGCAGCTGGTAATTTGTCCATTAACAAGGCCCAAGCCCAATTGCTCCATACGCACATGACTCGGCCCGCACCCTCTCCTTCTTCTCCTCTCCTCTCGTTCTTTTTTTTTCACGCACTGGAACCCAACATAACCGTGCATTGTGTGCAGGTGTACACACAAACCACTTCACCAAAAATCAATCCGAGACCATCGACCAATTTCTCTTCTCTCCCTCGTCTCATCGCACCCCTTTACTTCAACTTCGGTCCCCAAACTAAAAATCCGACCCATCGCCGAGACCAAAACCTGCTACAGACAATGCGTGAATCCCCATATTGCACCATCCAATATTGCACCGATCTTCACCAAATTCTGCAGTATCAAAGCCTCTCCATCCTTATCATCATGCCACACTCCGCTTCTCCTATCTCCACTTGATTCTCCGACGAATTCTAAACCTAGTTTTGAATAATTCCGATCATCGACGCGAAATCGAACCAAATTTATACCAAAAATACTACGTTCCTCGCTGATCGCAATGGTGATGACGGGGTCGATCAATTCGAAGCGGATTAAGAGATATGATTTTCTGAAGTTTTGAACCCATTTATTCGATTCTCTGTAAATCTGCGATCTCTCTTTCGTTTGTCAATGAAATTTCAGTCCGACAATTTCTAAAAATCGAAATCGATGATCTAAACAATATTCGCACAGATCATTTCAGCTGAATTTGAATGGATTGAGAGGAATGGATTTTTGATTGAGTGGAAACATATATTTTAATTTACTGGAAATCAAACAGAGAAAGAAGAAGCAGATTAAATTGTGAGATGCAGATTTGAGCGATGGTCATATGTGTTTATATAGGCGTTTGAAAGGTCATTTTAATAATTAGTTTAAGGGACACTTGGATTCTTCATGAAGCATATGATATACATGCATTACACATATACAGCTACTTGGCTTTACAGCATGAATTGTTACATGCGTTTAAACACCTAAGGAGACACATCACCTTATTTTAAGCTTGATTTATTTATTTATATTAGCAACATAAGTTATAACACTTATGAATGGAGCCACTTTCCAAAGCTCGCAAGTGTAGTTAATATATTACCTTAAGGTTTATAAAAATATTTATCTATATTATTTATCAAATATATTTACACATATAATTTACCAAAATTATACTAACAAATGGTTAAAATAAATACTTAACAATCCTTATACAATTTTGTAATCATCATTATAAATTATCTTATTTATTGATATTCAAAAATAAAAATATTTCTTGTGAAATCTTAAAATAACTCATCCTTTACCAAATTCATATTTTAAAAATCAATATTATCAAAATCGGAAAATATCATTACCAAAACATGAAATCTTAAATATAACTTCTAAAATAAGTTTTTTTTTCTTATACAAAATCATATTTATAATATAAAACAAGATACTTATTCAAAAATAAAAATTCATATTCAAACCTAATAAAAATCAATTTTTATTCAGAAAATCCAAATTTATATAATGAAAATCCAAATCAAACTTAGTTGGAATTATGGGATGTTACATTTACCCCCCTCCCCTCCCAAAAAAAAACTTTTCGTCCTCGAAAAGGAAGTCGAGTAAATTTAAACTCCTTTACAAATCTTAAATTCAAATTTCTCTCTCAACATATCATAAATGTAATGGTCAGAATCATGACTCATATCATATCAGGGCACTCTGTCTGATTCTCACTAAAGGTAGAGTCTAAGGAAACTTCTATGATCTCGTGATTACTGGGGTCATCACAGGTCTTCTTTATAATCGAATTCTCTGAGTTAGACTCAGAGCTGCTACTACTACCACTAAGGAGAAACTAGAATAGATATTGTCTATTACTTAGAGGTCTATGACCCTAAGAAAATTTTAAAGTTTGGAATTTATCTTCCTAACTTACTCTTACGGAACCCATGATTTTCTTATCAATTATAAGACTAAGTGCTTAATTAGAAATGTAAATCCAAGTTCTCAAATAAATTTTTCGCTAATCATTCAATTATCTTGCAAAATAACATCTTGGCTAAATTCAAAATTAGAAATTCTATTGCTCTTAATACATATTAAGTTCAGTTTAAGAGATAATTCAAAATACTAGTTTCAAACCTAAATTAATTCACTTATCCATGGCTTTATTAGAGCAGGACAAAAGGAAGAATTAAGAAATAAAGTTAGTCAGTTAAAATTTCAAGCATGACAATTCGGGGTGATATTCAAAAGATGACAATGGGTCGAGCAAAACCCAGCGACAAGGGAAGAGATAGAATTATATTTCAGAAATACTCATTCTATTTCAAATTTTTATTCCAATCGTTTCCAATGTAATATTAACCTTTTTATGAGTTAAACTTATACTCATTTAATATTCATATTTTAGTTGTCATATTCACCTAATTGAATAACACTTTTCTAAATCCACTTAAAAATTCAAAATATATATAACTCTTTTTCATTCTTGTTTAAATATCAAATCTTGTTTAGAAAATTTTTCTTACTCAACTTGCCGGAAAATCTCTTAAAACAGTTTTATTTAAAATACCATCACGCTTCCTCTGCGCACTCTGATTATGCTTGTACATGTTCAAGCTAGGGTTGTTTCAAATATTAATCTTAACATTTTCAGAACTCATTTCTTTAATTCAATATTTCAAAGATCTAATTTTCTTCTACTTCGATGTTTGTTATGATTTAAATTAACTTTTTAAACTCATTCCTAACTTAAGTCAAAATCATCTCTTTAAACAAATTCTTAACTTAAGTCTAAATCATCTTCAGATTCCTAAGGGGTGGTATTGATATAATTTCTTAATGGATTTTCACACTTATGTGTTCTTTCTAATTCTTAAGTATAGTTTACTTCTACAATATCCCTTTTTATTATTATCAAAATAGTTGGTTTTGCATCTATAACATATTGTCCATACATTATATTCCTTTTAATATTTCTAACATATCGAAATGGTTCAAGTATTTCTCGACGTCTTAATTGAAACCATATAGTCATCCCACTTTCGAAACTCGAAAATAAATATTGATGGTGCCATGGTCATTAGTAAAATCATCCTCGAGCGATTAGAGTGTGACCCTACATCTACCTAGTGTATATTGGGCTTCACATATACGCTGATCAGACGTATATTCAAAACCCTTACATACTCGATAGTCCCATCATGAAGTCGAATAAAATATTCAAAAAATTTATTACTAAAACTATCTTTCAAAATGATTTCGTTCTTTAAAACACTTTACTTTGTTTCAAAATAATCTATTTTCAGAGTACGCTCTCTCGATCATCATATTCCGGAGCCCCATTCTAGGGTATTTCTAACCCTATCTCTAACGAGATAATATAACTCTAATGAGACCTATATTTTGTTCAAATATGTCGTACCCTATAGCTTTGTATAACCAAAGCTCTGATACCAAAATGTAACGACCGACCTTTTTGCCCAGTTTTCGCTGGTAATTAAACCAACTAAAACCGTTCACAAAGACGAATTGTTATAGGTAATACATTTTTTGAACAAATAGCAGAACTTTTCATTGCATAATTTTTTTTACATCAGAGTTACATGGAATATCAGAGTTACAACATATACAACAGAAGAAAAGTAAATATACTCTCAGCAGAATAACCGTATGATATAGCGGAAGCTCCGAACTCTAGTGCGAACTCCAACTCTAAAAGCATTCTGAATCCTGCTCCAATGATCTATAACTGCAAAACTAAACTACTAGCTGCCCTATAAAATTAGTGGGCACCCAGAGTTTAGGAAGGAACAATAAACTCCAGGTCAGTCATGGGACTAGTGTGAGAACCTAAAATAGTTGTTTTTAGGATTTATTTTAAAGTTAGGAAATTCACTGGACCACACTGCTAATGCGGAACGGGTTTATTCCATACGAATACCCATGCAAATAAATTCGCAATGACCTTTTAGAAAAATGAAGCTATCATAAGCTCGTCCCACATCACACAATGCAAGCGCACACCAAATGGGCGAGTTTTACCTTATGATAACCAAACTTGCTTTCGTACAACAAGATCCTCTTCCAATACTATAACATAGAATGGAAAACAATTTCGCAAATAAATGTATTACTCCTAGACGGCATAATACCCATAATATTATGTCGCCATATATATATATATATATATACATACATATACACACAATCAAAATCGTATGGCTCGTATTGGAGATTGGGTTTCCAACTTGATGATTCTTGGCATGAAAGATCAATCAGGGATACAAAGCAAAGTGCCTCACTGCTTTTTCGTCCATCACGGACACCAACTACAAATCGCAGGGTAGATCAATGGTTTTCAACTAGACACAGCCCCACGAACATACCCAACTTCCCCAAGTTCGTAAGTGGTTTCCCATTGCTGCAGCTTAATCATTAATTCATTTATAAGTATAAAACCTAACCGCCAGTTTCTCATCAATCCGGGGTGTGAGGTTTGTCGATGTCATGTCATACACAAAGCTATACTTCGAAAAGTATTCTTTGATCATTACTAGCTCGTTTCATTACTCGGGTATGCCACATTGACAATTCACGACATATCACCGATTTCAATCAATGCATACCCTCTAAGTTCATATGACTTAGAGATGAGGATAATATATTGCCACAAATCCGATATATATTAACAAAAATCAGTGCTATGTGATCAATTTCAATGTCAGACACACCATCCATACAAGTCCGTTCTAGGTCTGAACAGAACAATAACTTGAAAACATTCAAACACGTTCAGGTCTCATGCCACTCATAACCTCGTATCAGGTGGTCTACCCAACCGAGACATCAACAATCAATCTAAAAAATTCAAATATTCCCGGTCTTCATTCGTCATTTACCAAGTCTTGAATTGCTTCATAACGTCGTATTATTACTTGGAGTGGTTTTCAAACATATACTCGATCCCGGTCTTTCCAAGTAATAAGCGCACTTTAAAACAGTAGTTATGGTTCACACAGGCTTTTCAACTCAAATCTCCTTCCAAATAGTTATCAATTCATTTATGACTCACAATTTGAATTACTCTAATTTCATACATCTCGTTATCATCTTAAACTCTTCTCTTAAATCGAAGATTATACCTTCGCTTTAATTTCTTACTTTTAATTTCCTCGAATCAAAGATTTGATTTAATCCCCAATTATGATATGAATTTCCACAACTCAATTTCATTGTGTTTAAAGAATGATATTATTGAAGATACGATTCACGACAAAACCCAAATCAATCGATTTGAATCTTAAGTTACACATAAATTTTATCCACTTATATTCGATATAAATTCTCATAATTAACAAATACTATAAGTGGAATAATAATATAGTAATATCTACCAAATTCCTCAGATAGTATTCATTTACATCATGAAATTTTATCTCAAATATCGAAGATTATTTCTATCTAACTTATTTCAATCAGGTTGAGAAACCCGTATCTTAATTAAAAGATTTATCCAACTCTTTTTGTAAGCGGAATAACGGTGAGTTACCTTTTAAATTCCTCAAATAATAAGGGTTATCATCTACCGAATTAATATCAAACATCCGAAGATTTTTCTCCAACCATATCCAATTATTTAAAATTGGAAAACCCATTTCAGTTCCATATACAATATTTCCAATACCTTAACCTTCGAAACTATTTTATAAATCATTCTTATAGTCAAATAATAGTTCGCGCTTATAATTTCAAAACCAATGACAATAGTTAGAAATGTTACCAAAAGTACAGCTATTAAAAATAGCCATTTGAAAACTTAAATCGATATTCATAAACTGTCGTATCGTAGCACATTCTATTCACTCCATATAACGATCTAAATATAAATTGTTCAAATCTTTCACAAATGGATTTATATTTTCATTTCAAAAACATCGCTACCTCAAAAACAACTATTCAAATCTTCATATCTAATTGAATTGAATACTTAATAAATATATTTCCCAAAACTCATTACATATAACTGTTAAAATCATTTTTAATACATGATTCAAATCTTATTCCAAAACCATCTCATGTTATACGAATATCATTTATTCAATTTAACAGTTCGAACTAAATTTCCAATTATGATTAAATACATTTCTCCCAATTTGTTCAACCATTTCAAAATTTAAAGGATAATCGTTATAAATAATAAGAACAACTGCTTATATAAAATAAATGTTTTGAACATATAACTCAAATCAATTTTCGAAATAAGTTTCAATTCAAAAGTTAATAACTTATAAATAGTTGAAAATATTTTCTAAACAGTCTTCATTTTTATGAATATCAATTGTAATTATCTAAATTTCCAAACAGTTTTGATATCGAAATTCAAAACTTAAATTAATTTATAATTAAATAATAAAATCATACATAGGAAGGTGATTTTAAATCGATCACCCATATTTTCCACAACCACGGTGTTTTTTGTAATATCATGCAATCATAGTCATCAAAATAAATCAATCATATGATCAAATGGACATGAATTTGTAATCACAACCAATAAACAAACATTTCTATTGTGCACAAGCGTTACAGTCAATAACGCTTACCAATGTTCAGTGTATTATCTAATTAAATGAACAACCATTCAAACATCAACATTCATCACACAAATCAACTAATAATAATTAATCTCAGCTAATCATAATTAACTAATTTAAACAAATATTTAAATTAGTTCTCACCATACTAGCTCCAACATCTCCATTACCAGGACGAACAAGCCAACGAACACTACCACTGCTCCTCGTACTGCTTTCAATCCACTCTTATCAGCAGCTGGTAATTTGTCCATTAACAAGGCCCAAGCCCAATTGCTCCATACGCACATGACTCAGCCCGCACCCTCTCCTTCTTCTCCTCTCCTCTCGTTCTTTTTTTTTCACGCACTGGAACCCAACATAACCGTGCATTGTGTGCACGTGTACACACAAACCACTTCACCAAAAATCAATCCGAGACCATCGACCAATTTTTCTTCTCTCCCTCATCTCATCGCACCCCTTTACTTCAACTCCGGTCCCCAAACTAAAAATCCGACCCATCGCCGAGACCAAAACCTGCTACAGACAATGCGTGAATCCCCATATTGCACCATCCAATATTGCACCGATCTTCACCAAATTCTGCAGTATCAAAGCCTCTCCATCTTTATCATCATGCCACACTCCGCTTCTCCTATCTCCACTTGATTCTCCGACGAACTCTAAACCTAGTTTTGAATAATTCCGATCATCGACGCGAAATCGAACCAAATTTATACCAAAAATACTACGTTCCTCGCTGATCGCAATGGTGTTGACGGGGTCGATCAATTCGAAGCGGATTAAGAGATATGATTTTCTGAAGTTTTGAACCCATTTATTCGATTCTCTATAAATCTGCGATCTCTCTTTCGTTTGTCAATGAAATTTCAGTCCGACAATTTCTAAAAATCGAAATCGATGATCTAAACAATATTCACACAGATCATTTCAGCTGAATTTGAATGGATTGAGAGGAATGGATTTTTGATTGAGTGGAAACATATATTTTCATTTACTGGAAATCAAACAGAGAAAGAAGAAGCAGGTTAAATTATGAGATGCAGATTTGAGCGATGGTCATATGTGTTTATATAGGCGTTTGAAAGGTCATTTTAATAATTAGTTTAAGGGACACTTGGATTCTTCATGAAGTATATGATATACATGCATTACACATATACAGCTACTTGGCTTTACAGCATGAATTGTTACATGCGTTTAAACACCTAAGGAGACACATCACCTTATCTTAAGCTTGATTTATTTATTTATATTAGCAACATAAGTTATAACACTTATGAATGGAGCCACTTTCCAAAGCTCACAAGTGTAGTTAATATATTACCTTAAGGTTTATAAAAATATTTATCTATATTATTTATCAAATATATTTACACATATAATTTACCAAAATTATACTAACAAATGGTTAAAATAAATACTTAACAATCCTTATACAATTTTGTAATCATCATTATAAATTATATTATTTATTGATATTCAAATAAAAATATTTCTTGTGAAATCTTAAAATAACTCATCCTTTACCAAATTCATATTTTAAAAATCAATATTATCAAAATCGGAAAATATCATTACCAAAACATGAAATCTTAAATATAACTTCTAAAATAAGTTTTTTTTTCTTATACATAATCATATTTATAATATAAAACAAGATACTTATTCAAAAATAAAAATTCATATTCAAACCTTATAAAAATCAATTTTTATTCAGAAAATCCAAATTTATATAATGAAAATCCAAATCAAACTTAGTTGGAATTATGGGATGTTACATTTACCCCACTCCCCTCCCAAAAAAAAACTTTTCGTCCTCGAAAAGGAAGTCGAGTAAATTTAAACTCCTTTACAAATCTTAAATTCAAATTTCTCTCTCAACATATCATAAATGTAATGGTCAGAATCACGACTCATATCATATCTGGGCACTCTATCTGATTCTCACTAAAGGTAGAGTCTAAGGAAACTTCTATGATCTCGTGATTACTGGGGTCATCACAGGTCTTCTTTATAATCGAATTCTCTGAGTTAGACTCAGAGCTGCTACCACTACCACTAAGGAGAAACTAGAATAGATATTGTCTATTACTTAGAGGTCTATGACCCTAAGAAAATTTTAAAGTTTGGAATTTATCTTCCTAACTTACTCTTACGGAACCCATGATTTTCTTATCAATTATAAGACTAAGTGCTTAACTAGAAATGTAAATCCAAGTTCTCAAATAATTTTCTCGCTAATCATTCAATTATCTTGCAAAATAACATCTTGGCTAAATTCAAAATTAGAAATTCTATTGCTCTTAATACATATTAAGTTCAGTTTAAGAGATAATTCAAAATACTGGTTTCAAACCTAAATTAATTCACTTATCCATGGCTTTATTAGAGCAGGACAAAAGGAAGAATTCAGAAATAAAGTTAGACAGTTAAAATTTCAAGCATGACAATTCGGGGTGATATTCAAAAGATGACAATGGGTCGAGCAAAACCCAGCGACAAGGGAAGAGATAGAATTATATTTCAGAAATACTTATTCTATTTCAAATTTTTATTCCAATCGTTTCCAATGTAATATTAACCTTTTTATGAGTTAAACTTATACTCATTTAATATTCATATTTTAGTTGTCATATTCACCTAATTGAATAACACTTTTCTAAATCCACTTAAAAATTCAAAATATATATAACTCTTTTTCATTCTTGTTTAAATATCAAATCTTGTTTAGAAAATTTTTCTTACTCAACTAGCCGGAAAATCTCTTAAAACAGTTTTATTTAAAATACCATCACGCTTCCTCTGCGCACTCTGATTATGCTTGTACATGTTCAAGCTAGGGTTGTTTCAAATATTAATCTTAACATTTTCAGAACTCATTTCTTTAAATTAATATTTCAAAGATCTAATTTTCTTCTACTTCGATGTTTGTTATGATTTAAATTAACTTTTTAAACTCATTCCTAACTTAAGTCAAAATCATCTCTTTAAACAAATTCTTAACTTAAGTCTAAATCATCTTCAGATTCCTAAGGGGTGGTATTGATATAATTTCTTAATGGATTTTCACACTTATGTGTTCTTTCTAATTCTTAAGTATAGTTTACTTCTACAATATCCCTTTTTATTATTACCAAAATAGTTGGTTTTGCATCTATAACATATTGTCCATACATTATATTCCTTTTAATATTTCTAACATATCGAAATGGTTCAAGTATTTCTCGACGTCTTAATTGAAACCATATAGTCATCCCACTTTCGAAACTCGAAAATAAATATTGATGGTGCCATGGTCATTAGTAAAATCATCCTCGAGCGACTAGAGTGTGACCCTACATCTACCTAGTGTATATTGGGCTTCACATATACGCTGATCAGACGTATATTCAAAACCCTTACATACTCGATAGTCCAATCATGAAGTCGAATAAAATATTCAAAAAATTTATTACTAAAACTATCTTTCAAAATGATTTTGTTCTTTAAAACACTTTACTTTGTTTCAAAATAATCTATTTTCAGAGTACGCTCTCTCGATCATCATATTCCGGAGCCCCATTCTAGGGTATTTCTAACCCTATCTCTAACGAGATAATATAACTCTAATGAGACCTATCTTTTGTTCAAATATGTCGTACCCTATAGCTTTGTATAACCAAAGCTCTGATACCAAAATGTAACGACCGGCCTTTTTGCCCAGTTTTCGCCGGTAATTAAACCAACTAAAACCGTTCACAAAGACGAATTGTTATAGGTAATACATTTTTTGAACAAATAGCAGAACTTTTCATTGCATAATTTTTTTTTACATCAGAGTTACATGGAATATCAGAGTTACAGCATATACAACAGAAGAAAAGTAAATATACTCTCAGCAGAATAACCGTATGATATAGCGGAAGCTCCGAACTCTAGTGCGAACTCCAACTCTAAAAGCATTCTGAATCCTGCTCCAATGATCTATAACTGCAAAACTAAACTACTAGCTGCCCTATAAAATTAGTGGGCACCCAGAGTTTAGGAAGGAACAATAAACTCTAGGTCAGTCATGGGACTAGTGTGAGAACCTAAAATAGTTGTTTTTAGGATTTATTTTAAAGTTAGGAAATTCACTGGACCACGCTGCTAATGCGGAACGGGTTTATTCCATATGAATACCCATGCAAATAAATTCGCAATGACCTTTTAGAAAAATGAAGCTATCATAAGCTCGTCCCACATCACACAACGCAAGCGCACACCAAATGGGCGAGTTTTACCTTATGATAACCAAACTTGCTTTCGTACAACAAGATCCTCTTCCAATACTATAACATAGAATGGAAAACAATTTCGCAAATAAATGTATTACTCCTAGACGGCATAATACCCATAATATTATGTCGCCATATATATATATACACACACACATATACACACAATCAAAATCGTATGGCTCGTATTGGAGATTGGGTTTCCAACTTGATGATTCCTGGCATGAAAGATCAATCAGGGATACAAAGCAAAGTGCCTCACTGCTTTTTCGGCCATCACGGACACCAACTACAAATCGCAGGGTAGATCAATGGTTTTCAACTAGACACAGCCCCCCGAACATACCCAACTTCCCCAAGTTCGTAAGTGGTTTCCCATTGCTGCAGCTTCATCATTAATTCATTTATAAGTATAAAACCTAACCGCCAGTTTCTCATCAATCCGGGGTGTGAGGTTTGTCGATGTCATGTCATACACAAAGCTATACTTCGAAAAGTATTCTTTGATCATTACTAGCTCGTTTCATTACTCGGGTATGCCACATTGACAATTCACGACATATCACCGATTCCAATCAATGCATACCCTCTAAGTTCATATGACTTAGAGATGAGGATAATATATTGCCACAAATCCGATATATATTAACAAAAATCAGTGCTATGTGATCAATTTCAATGTCAGACACACCATCCATACAAGTCCGTTCTAGGTTGAACAGAACAATAACCCGAAAACATTCAAACACGTTCAGGTCTCATGCCACTCATAACCTCGTATCAGGTGGTCTACCCAACCGAGACATCAACAATCAATCTAAAAAATTCAAATATTCCCGGTCTTCATTCGTCATTTACCAAGTCTTGAATTGCTTCATAACGTCGTATTATTACTTGGAGTGGTTTTCAAACATATACTCGATCCCGGTCTTTCCAAGTAATAAGCGCACTTTAAAACAGTAGTTATGGTTCACACAGGCTTTTCAATTCAAATCTCCTTCCAAATAGTTATCAATTCATTTATGACTCACAATTTGAATTACTCTAATTTCATACATCTCGTTATCATCTTAAACTCTTCTCTTAAATCGAAGATTATACCTTCGCTTTAATTTCTTACTTTTAATTTCCTCGAATCAAAGATTTGATTTAATCCCCAATTATGATATGAATTTCCGCAACTCAATTTCATTGTGTTTAAAGAATGATATTATTGAAGATACGATTCACGACAAAACCCAAATCAATCGATTTGAATCTTAAGTTACACATAAATTTTATCCACTTATATTCGATATAAATTCTCATAATTAACAAATACTATAAGTGGAATAACAATATAGTAATATCTACCAAATTCCTCAGATAGTATTCATTTACATCATGAAATTTTATCTCAAATATCGAAGATTATTTCTATCTAACTTATTTCAATCAGGTTGAGAAACCCGTATCTTAATTAAAAGATTTATTCAACTCTTTGACATTAGATCTGGAGAGAAATACCATCAACTTATCTTCAATATTAATTTCCATATCCAACTCATATTGTAAGCGGAATAACAGTGAGTTACCTTTTAAATTCCTCAAATAATAAGAGTTATCATCTACCGAATTAATATCAAACATCCGAAGATTTTTCTCCAACCATATCCAATTATTTAAAATTGGAAAACCCATTTCAGTTCCATATACAATATTTCCAATACCTTAATAACCTTCGAAACTATTTTATAAATCATTCTTATAGTCAAATAATAGTTCACGCTTATAATTTCAAAACCAATGACAATAGTTAGAAATGTTACCAAAAGTACAGCTATTAAAAATAGCCATTTGAAAATTTAAATCGATATTCATAAACTGTCGTATCGTAGCACATTCTATTCACTCCATATAACGATCTAAATATAAATTGTTCAAATCTTTCACAAATGGATTTATATTTTCATTTCAAAAACATCGCTATCTCAAAAACAACTATTCAAATCTTCATATCTAATTAAATTGAATACTTAATAAATATATTTCCCAAAACTCATTACATATAACTGTTAAAATCATTTTTAATACATGATTCAAATCTTATTCCAAAACCATCTCATGTTATACGAATATCATTTATTCAATTTAACAGTTCGAACTAAATTTCCAATTATGATTAAATACATTTCTCCCAATTTGTTCAACCATTTCAAAATTTAAAGGATAATCGTTATAAATAATAAGAACAACTGCTTATATAAAATAAATGTTTTGAACATATAACTCAAATCAATTTTCGAAATAAGTTTCAATTCAAAAGTTAATAACTTATAAATAGTTGAAAATATTTTCTAAACAGTCTTCATTTTTATGAATATCAATTGTAATTATCTAAATTTCCAAACAGTTTTGATATCGAAATTCAAAACTTAAATTAATTTATAATTAAATAATAAAATCATACATAGGAAGGTGATTTTAAATCGATCACCCATATTTTCCACAACCACGGTGTTTTTTGTAAAATCATGCAATCATAATCATCAAAATAAATCAATCATATGATCAAATGGACATGAATTTGTAATCACAACCAATAAACAAACATTTCTATTGTGCACAAGCGTTACGGTCAATAATGCTTACCAATGTTCAGTGTATTATCTAATTAAATGAACAACCATTCAAACATCAACATTCATCACACAAATCAACTAATAATAATTAATCTCAGCTAATCATAATTAACTAATTTAAACAAATATTTAAATTAGTTCTCACCATACTAGCTCCAACATCTCCATTACCAGGACGAACAAGCCAATGAACACTACCACTGCTCCTCGTACTGCTTTCAATCCACTCTTATCAACAGCTGGTAATTTGTCCATTAACAAGGCCCAAGCCCAATTGCTCCATACGCACATGACTCGGCCAGCACCCTCTCCTTCTTCTCCTCTCCTCTCGTTCTTTTTTTTTTCACGCACTGGAACCCAACATAACCGTGCATTGTGTGCACGTGTACACACAAACCACTTCACCAAAAATCAATCCGAGACCATCGACCAATTTCTCTTCTCTCCCTCGTCTCATCGCACCCCTTTACTTCAACTCCGGTCCCCAAACTAAAAATCCGACCCATCGCCGAGACCAAAACCTGCTACAGACAATGCGTGAATCCCCATATTGCACCATCCAATATTGCACCGATCTTCACCAAATTCTGCAGTATCAAAGCCTCTCCATCCTTATCATCATGCCACACTCCGCTTCTCCTATCTCCACTTGATTCTTCGACGAACTCTAAACCTAGTTTTGAATAATTCCGATCATCGACGCGAAATCGAACCAAATTTATACCAAAAATACTACGTTCCTCGCTGATCGCAATGGTGCTGACGGGGTCGATCAATTCGAAGCGGATTAAGAGATATGATTTTCTGAAGTTTTGAACCTATTTATTCGATTCTCTGTAAATCTGCGATCTCTCTTTTGTTTGTCAACGAAATTTCAATCCGACAATTTCTAAAAATCGAAAACGATGATCTGAACAATACTCGCACATATCATTTCGGCTGAATTTGAATGGATTGAGAGGAATGGATTTTTGATTGAGTGGAAATATATATTTTCATTTACTGGAAATCAAACAGAGAAAGAAGAAGCAGATTAAATTGTGAGATGCAGATTTGAATGATGGTCATATGTGTTTATATAGGCATCTGAAAGGTCATTTTAGTAATTAGCTTATGGAAAACTTGGATTCTTCATGAAGCATATGATATACATGCATTACACATATACACCTACTTGGCTTTACAACATGAATTGTTCCATGCGTTTAAACACCTAAGGGGACACATCACCTTATCTTAAGCTTAATTTATTTATTTATATTAACAACATAAGTTATAACACTTATGAATGGAGCCACTTTCCAAAGCTTACAAGTGTAGCTAATATATTACCTTAAGGTTTATAAAAATATGTATAACTTAAAAATATTTATCTATATTATTTATCAAATATATTTACATATATAATTTACCAAAATTTATACTAACAAATGGTTAAAATAAATACTTAACAATCCTTATACAATTTTATAATCATCATTATAAATTATCTTATTTATTGATATTCAAAAATAAAAATCTTTCTTGTGAAATCTTAAAATAACTCATCCTTTACCAAATTCATATTTTACAAATCAGTATTATCAAAATCAGAAAATATCATTACCAAAACATGAAATCTTAAATATAACTTCTAAAATAAGTTTTTATCTTATACAAAATCATATTTATAATATAAAACAAGATACTTATTCAAAAATAAAAATTCATATTCAAACCTTATAAAAATCAATTTATATTCAGAAAATCCAAATTTATATAATGAAAATCCAAATCAAACTTAGTTAAAATTCTAGGATGTTACATCATTCTTCTGAAAAGTGAAAAGAAAAGGTACTGTTATGTAATGACAGTCGGAACAAAGCCACCATTTCATCCACATATGGCGCACCTATGTAAGTTGGCACACACATCCTTATAACAAAAGGAATCCCTGATGTTACGTGCCTACCTGCTCATATTTGTACACAATTCCTTCAATATATTCCGTAATGTGGGACTGTTGTATCCAAACCATCATTCCTTCTTAAGAACATGCAAGACAATCCTAGTAGGTACTACTTTCAACTCTTAGTATTTGTTTAGTTCATCCATCTTAAAAGAAAAATAAGATTCAATTCATTATTAATACTAAATGATTGGAAAAAAATGTAATAACTGATATGTGTACAACTTGAGATGTACAAGATATAATATAATTTGTAATAAGTTATGATGTACAAACTCATATCAAGGATGCATGTATGGTTTGTGACAAGATCCAATTCATGAAAAAGTTTCGAACAAGATTCGGCTTATCTGATTCAATCAAATCATTATGGCATACAAACTGTAATAAGTTTTATGTTAAGAAATTTTACTTTAAATTATTTTAATAATAATGGTAATAATAGTATTAGTTATATATTACGGCCTTTGTTTCGCAATTCGCTTTAGGTACCGAAATCCCTAATATAGGCCCTACAAGATATAATGATGTAGTCATAGGAATCCCTCCTAGTCTTTAAAAAAAAGCTTGCTTCATGCTTTCCTGACTCATAGAATGACATTTAAAGAAAAATCAACAACGCAGGTTAGTTATGTGCAACCAATTTCTTTGCTTGATCAGGACAGCAAGAGTCAAATTATGTAAAACATGTCAAATGCCAATTTTGATGATTTGTCATATAAGGTTGAATAGTTGTACACATAATAGACCGAGTGCTTCAAACTATAATTAGAATATAATGAAAAATTAATGTGGGTAGTATCAAATTCATAGCAACACATTGTTCTATCATATAATCTTGATTCTTTCAAGTAAAATGATGTTTAAACTTGTTGGATATTTTAAGTTATGTGCGAATCTTTTATATGTGGAAAAAGGATAAATGAATATCAGTGTATATATAGGTTAATAGGAATAAAATAATGAAACAAATGGAGCTAAATATAGTTCTATAGGTAGCAAGAGAATGCATAAGGAAGGTTGAGAGGTTGACAGTATCAATAGTTAGGCAATACCGAAGTAGTAGCTTGAACGGAGCTTGAGATTGATAGCTCTGTACTGTATTGAAAACAATAGATTTTTTATGAAACCTATTAATGCAAATTAAATATGTTATGGTTAATCAAACAAAGATAGTACAGAAGGATTACATTAACAGTATACAATATGCTAGTGTAAATTTACTTCTAATATTTCTCATCAAATGTTTGTGAAAATTAAATTTTTGTTTACGTTTTTTTAATGAAAATGTCAGTATCAACTTTGCATGTGTGGAAAACCGTTATATTATAGTTTAGTATAGAGAAACTTAAAGCGATTAAAAAAAACAAATAAAATTCAATGCATAAATAATAATGTGGGGTGGTTTAAACGAAAACAACTATCCTTCCCGACATTTTCTCATGCTAATGGAGCTTTAAATTTTGATCTGCTTAAGCATGATTGACGTAATTATAGTTCACATTGTAACTAAATGATTTTATTTATGAAAATTATTAATATGGGAGCTTATTACAATTTGTTGATGATAGCTTGATGCATAATGGTTCGAGGTATAATTTAGGTTTGTATTGCGGTTTATCAACTCACCCGCGTGCAAGTTATTATAGTCAGCGATGAAAACTTATCTGAAGAATATTGCAAATGCTTTTTAATTTAATTCTCATATCAGTTGCAAGAAAATAAACCTTTAATATTATAGATCAAAAATATGACTCACTAAAAGAGCTAAGTATGTCTAGTGAAAGAACCCGTAACTTCCCCGTGAAGGAAAGAGCGGATACTTTGAGAACAACACACAAATGAACGCAGACGGAAGAACATTTCATTGCTATTACAACAATTCCATCAGAATACAAGAATATACAGAGTATAAATGAATAAATTACATTCGATAAATATCAGAGATTACAATAAATTACATAGCAGCGGAAATAATACAAAGCACAACTGAAGGTGATATACGGATACAGAGCTTTCCGGATATCATTCCAGCTGTAAACCAGGATCCTGTGAATATAAATCTGCAAAACCAAAACTACTAGTTGCCCGTGCGGAAAATAGGGGCACCCAGAGTTTAGGTTAAAACAATAAACTCCAGGTCAGTCATGTGACTGGTGTGAGAACTAAAACAGTTATTTAAAACTTTTACTTTAAAAGAAAGTAATTCAAGGGACCACGCCGTATAATACGGAACGGGTTTTCTCCTAAGAATACCAGTGCATAGAATAAACAACGCAATGCTTTTTCTAAAAATGAAGCTATTATAAGACCCAGGTCCCATCACACAATGCAACGCAAGCCGGAGGATAGGGTTTTCCCTTATAATAGCCAAACATGCTTGGTACGTTTAAAACAAATCATTTGATACTATAATAAGTGTATAGTGTCAAAAAAAAATTCAATCATAAATATAAATCATAGACGGCATAAGTGCCCCATACCACTATGTCGCCATACTAGGTTCTATAATTAAAACCGAAATACGCATATTGGAAATTGGATTTCCGTCATGAGTCGAGGCAAGGGGCAAGCTCCTCTCCACTTCGAGACACTCTAGCAAATGCCTCAGGACTACACACTCTGGGTAACCCTGGGATCCTCCAAGGCCGGTCCTCTCCTACGTTTGAGGATTAGTTATTCCTGAACACACGTTTCCCGGCCCTATAGGACCTATAATCGAGGCGCCTCGCATCCAAACCACAAAGGTGAAAAGTATATAAATGTCAGGGATGGTAGGTCACTGACACCACCCATAGCTAGAAAGAAACGTCGTGCACTCCTTGGGTCCTCATCCCGTTTTTGACTCATACCGAGGTGTGAGGCTCGCGAATCCACGCTATACACAAAGCTGCCACGTAGGTCGTGCTTTGATCATCAACCACAAGACTTTGCTTTTCAACAGAAGCCTTGATCCATGCAACTCAGCGTGCCACACAGGCAATTCATGCCATGCGATTGATATCTATTGATATATAACCTCTAAGCTCGTACGTCTCAGAGAAGGGCGTTAAGCAAGAGAATAAATTCTCCGCCGCCAAACAGATATATATTTAACAGAAATCAATCAACACAGAATAAAATCCAATGTCAGACACACAATCCATTAACAAGTTCGTTCTGGGTCTGAACGAAACCGGAGGCACTTTCCTCGCATATCCATCGATCTCCAGGTACGTCTGGACGACCACCAACTGATTCCCTCATCTTGGGTGTACAGGCCAATCAAGATCATCAGTAATCACCCAAACGATGTGAAGACTTCCGGTCTTCGACCACCGTCTTCATCTTCGACATATCGTCGAATCGGTTATTCAGAATGGGTATAAACCCGGCCTTTACGAACAACCCGCGTATATTAAAAACAAATGTTACACAAACACAACATACGCCTCATTCAGCCACTAACCGTAAATCAACAAGAGAACAATTTCCCAAATATTAACCCCGAAGGCCGAAACCAACATCAGATCAATACCCAGGAAACCATTCTTCTTAACTAACCTACAGCTAGTTTCTAAATTTCATATTCTTAGGGAAAGGTTCCCATTAATTTTATCCAAGATAAATTCTTTAAAATTTATCCTTTAATCTTCCTTTGGATGTCATTTCAAACCAAATTATGGTTTTTCAAACTAGTCGAGATTAGCGAACCACACCGAAGTAATTATTTATTTTATTCCCCAATCCCAACCTATTCATACCATGAAGCAAAACTGGTGATACTCCATATCTAACACCACAGTGTTATCGGTAAAGTTAATTACCATTTCACGTTCAAATCTAGTTAAAGATTTGACTATCGTTTTGGAGCAAAACTGGTAATACCCCGTTCTCGCTCACTTTCTATATTTGGTAATTTAAATTATCAATTCACATTTCAATCTAATTGCAGATTCGTTAAAACTCCTTTTACTGGGTTAAAGAACTAATGTCATTTAAAACACCGTTCACGACAAACCCAAATCACATTCTATTTATTATCGGGTTAAAGAACAAGTGTTATTTAAAACACCCTTCACGATAAACCCACTAATCAATTATATTTAAAACCCATTTCAAATCCAATTTATTTATTTAAAAATAAATGGATTTTAATTTTAGTTCAAAACTAGTTCATTTCGATAAAAATCTATTTTTATCTTTTCAAATATGGAGTTTTTCATCCCAATTTTTCCCTAATCATTTCTTACGAATTTACACCAATTATTACTATTTTTAATAATTTTATCTAGGCCCGTACAGTCGATTTCCATCAACGGCCATCGAACTGCACTTACAACGACCTTTTCCAAATTTGATTTGGACGTATCTCCAAATCCAACCGTTAGATTTTAAATTTCTAATATTCGTTAGAAAGCTCTTTTCGATACGAACCCAACGGTTCCGATTTTAGGAGAATCCGACGGTCGGATCTCCCGTAATGTCCGTTTGAAATAAATGGTCGAAATTCACGAACTGCCGCGGCGCGGCGCGTTCTATTCAGGCCATTATATTATATATATAATATATATAATAAATATTTCGTCGATTTCTATTTAAAACGAATTTTATAAATAGTTTTGAATTCGTTTCAAAAACAATTTCAACTTCCATTTCAATTCAAATCAAAATTGAATTTTTCCTTATAGATTCATTTTAAAATTCATTTCTATTCAATTCAAATTTCAATTCAATTTGAATTCATTTGAATTCGTTTTCAATTCAATTCGTTTTCAATTCGAATTCATTTTCAATTCAATTCATTTTCGTTTTCAATTCAATTCGAATTCGTTTCAATTCAATTCGAATTCGTTTTCAATTCAATTCGAATTCGTTTTCTATTCGATTCAATTCAAATTGGTTTTCTATTCGATTCAATTTAAATTGGTTTTCTATTCGATTCAATTCAAATTCGTTTTCTATTCGATTCAATTCAAATTGGTTTTCTATTCAATTCAATTCAAATTCTAAAAATGAATATAATCGATATAAATATCGTTCGCGTCAAAATAGCGCATCTCTAATCAACACGGCTTTATATATTTCAATAATTCCGTTATTCTATTCAACAAATGAATATTTATTTTATTCAATACGCGAATCTATATTTTGGTCAACACATGACTAATCTCAACGAATGAGTACTGTCCATATGTGACTATTTTTGTTATTTAATATATTTTATAAAAATTATGGTAACTATTGTTTGATTTAAAATCAGACTCCAACTGTAAATTAGTAAGAGAACGATTCCCTAAATATTAACCCCGAAGGCCGAAACCAACATCAGATCCATATCCAGGAGACCACTCATCTTATCTATTTTCCAGTTAGTTTCTAATTTCAAATATGATAAAGATGTAAATTTTATTGTTAAAATATTTCGTTCAACACATGACTAATCTCAACGGATGAGTACGGTCAACACATGAACCTTTACTTTATAATATTCTTTATTTTCTAAATTGGAATGAGGCCCAATCAATCACCATATAGCGTTAACTATATGGATTCCATACAACACATATATATAATAGCAACGATAAATAATCAACCATCATCCAAAGTGCACTACACTGTATAAGCATCAAATATAGATATCTAACGCTTATAAAGTCTGTCAATCAATCGATCGACATACAACTAATTATTGGGATTAGTGTATGCCGTATTTTATCCCAATACCCGTGTGGGGTTTCAAACAATCAAACACAGATTTTATTTGTGCAGTTGGGCGATGTGTAAAATTTATCATCCGAATCCATCAGTCAAATCAGTGTATATAAACAAATCGGTCGATTTGTTTATAAATATTTATTTATTCACATTCACGTTAAAAATTATCTTTTTAACGATAAAATATTTTTAACTATATAAATATTTTATTTTATTTCAACATATGAATATATTTCATTATCTATTTCACATCAATTTCACAAACAAATTTCACAACTCATCAATCAAACAAACAAGCCGTCCATGGTCTGTGGACGACGGGTGTCGGGTGCTACTAAACACCATCTGCATCCTAGTATATATATATATATATATATATATATATATATATATATATATAACTAGAAAAAGAAATTAAAGAGTGAGAAATTCTCACCAATAGCTATCCAATACCACGACTCTTCATATGTAGAAATCTTCGTCGTTCTCGCCTTTTGCCACTTTCGTTGCCCGTATTCTCTACATATGTAAAAATCAAATTTTTACTTCTCTATTCAATATATAAAAATCGAATTTTTACTTCGCTATTCAATATATAAAAATCAAATTTTTACCTCGTTATTCACTATATAAAAATCGAATTTTTATCTTGCTATTCAATATATAAAAATCGAATTTTTACCGCTATAGTATAGATAAAAATTCTATTTTCACTTCGTTAATCCATATGTAAAAATTATATTTTTATTGCTACTTCAAAATGGAAATCTAATTTTTCTTCATATAAAGATTTCGCCTTTTCAAATATAAAGATTTCGCCTTTTCTATTATAAAGATTTCGCCTTTTCAATTTCAAAAATCTAATCTTTTCTATTTTAAAAATCTAATATTTTCTATTTTAAAATTCTAATCTTTTCTATTTTAAAAATCTAATCTTTTCTATTTTAAAAATATAATCTTTTCTAAGCAAAATCCTAATTTTTTCCTAAGTGAAAACCAACTGAACAGAAAATTCTTTATATACAAAAAAAACTCACTTTGCAATCATCAGCGGGGTGGAGGGTCACGAGGGGAGGTGGCGCACGAGACAGTGGATCGGTTGGTTCACAGTGGGCTGATGGAGGCTTCAGGTGGCGGTTTCAGGTGGATTTTCTCGTGGAAGAGGAGATGGACGGAGGGAGGGGGGAAGGTGAGGGGGCGCCGACCAACGGGGGAGGGAGGTGGCGAGGTCGCGTTCCTGGTCTGAGGTGTCGGCGAGTTCGCGGGTCAAAGGGGGGCTGGGGCTTCACGACGAGGTTAACACGAGGGGAGAGAAACGAAGAGGAGAGGGAGGAGAAGAAGGGGAGGCGCCGGCGTTGGGAGGCCACCGCGAGCGCAGGCGATGGCAGGGAGCGATGGGAGGCGGCCGTCGATCTCGAGCAGCGTTCTTCCATTTTTTTTATTTCGATTTCTTTTTGAAAAAAAGGGGGTGCCTGAGGAGTTAAAAAGGAAGACAGAGAGTTTTATTTATTTAATTATTTAATTTCAAACAGTTGACTTTTACATACGACCTCTAAACGAGGCCCACCGCCTGTCGTCCATAGCTAATTACCCCAATTCCGAACACAATGGGATATGTATCGTAAGCTGTTCGATCGTTTCGATCAGTTTCCGCCAAAATCAACATATAACTCTATATATTGAATTTGAATGCGCATTTCAATTTACTGGGGTCACATACTAACTCGAAAAATTCCAGAAAAATATTTTCTAGCTTCGTATTGATGATACGGTCCTAACAAAACTAGTTTCGTCGAATTCTGAGACCGTTAGAAAAATGGCCATTTTCCAGTCGATTAAATTCAACTGAAATTGGTCAAACGCGTTTTCCTTTGCCACGCTCACATATTGATTCGAAAAATTAACCTAACAATAATTTGACATCCCGGATCAAACAAAAGTGGTTTCGTCGAAATCCGAGGTTGTTTGCAAAATGTCTATTTTTATGGGTCTGAATTCCATAGCGACTATTCAGAATTTTCAACTGGACATATCTTTTGATTCCCGCTATGAAATTTCGATTTTTCGGATTCGTTGGAAAGATATTCACGAATAGATCCTATTATTTTTGGTTTTGCTAAAATCCGGATTGTTTTGCACCCGGTACATTCAATTGAAGTTTGAAATCGAATTATCGAACTACTGCGCCATTTTTAATTCTATTTATAATTATATATAATTATTTATATTCTAACGACGACGTATATAATATATACGTTCGAATTCTATTCAAAATAAATTTTCGTCGATATTATTTAAAATAATCTATTTTAAATGTTCGAAATTCGTCAAAGTTGCCAAAACAAAAATTTTAAACTGGCTCAGAATTTCCGGGTTATTACAATCTCCCCCACTTAAAACTTTTCGTCCCCGAAAAGGAACAAAGTCGAAAGTGGTTTGATTAATCAACTCTACGTTCGATCTGGCTTGCATTCTCCAACTTTTCAGTTTCTGAGAATTTTCAAATTTTCAAAAATTTGGCTAATACCCTAAATTTTCGAAAAATTTCGCCATAACCTCCCCTGCACCGGGAGCCACGGGAAAATCCCGAAATTGCCATATAGGCCTTCTGATCTCAAAAAGAAAAAGAAAAAGCCAATCGGCTCATAAAATCATCATCACCCAAACAAAACAGTAAATTATATAGTAAACATGTACCTATTTGTCAAGCAAACAAATTTTATTCTCTGCTCTAGCCTCCTTGCTATGACCTGTTCAATGTAAATACATGTATATGCAAGCAAATGCGACTAATTTTCAATACAGTTCAATATTTGATTCAATTAGGCTTAATGGTTCAAAATTATCAAACAAATAAACAAACAACACAATCATCAATCAATTAGTGGATTAACGTTTCAAACTCATAATTTTGATATATATACAGAAAATCATGTTTTTGATGCCAATTCACACCAATAAACCTATCTATATTAGTTTTGGTTCTCACACTAGTCTGATGGAAATATATAGATATCACACTTTCGAAACACGAAAATAAATACTGGTGATGGCGCGCCATCATCAGCATCATGTCCGGGCGACTAGAGTGCGGTTCTATATCTATCCGGTATATTAAAACTTCGAATATACGTTCATGGCGCGTATATGCAAAATCTTTATATATCAGATTGTCCAAATTCAAAATAAATAAATATTCAAATACGTATAAAACGATTTAAATTTTCAAAACAAAATTGTTTTCATTCGAAAAATATACTCTTCACACTCGTTCTAGGATACTACTGATCCTATCTCTAACGAGTCATTCTAATTGGATATTACTAATCCAATATCCGATGAATTCTTTCGTATGGTTCTAACGTGCCTTGTTCTCGAGCTCTGTAAACCAAAGCTCTGATACCAACTGTGACGGCCGGCGAAATCCGGTAGGCTTTACAACCATCCCTTCATCCTCCATTGCAGTAGGTAAAACCCACCGCGGCTCACACTGGTCCCCCAATCCCTTGTTTTACGGCGACCCTCTCGAGTCTCGCGCCTACTGGCGAACCAACGCTCTAAACTGCGACATGTAGGGGTAAGAGTCTCCCGTTCGCCACCAAACCGCGAAGCGAGAACCTCCTATCATGCGTACCCGGCCTACTCAGGGCCAGCAACAAGAACTGGTGATACTCCATATCTAACACCATGGTGTTATCGGTAAAGTTATTTACCATTTCACGTTCAAATCTAATTAAAGATTTGACTATCGTTTTGGAGCAAAACTGGTAATACCCCATTCTCGCTCACTTTCTATATATGGTAATTTAAATTATCAATTCACATTTCAATCTAATTGCAGATTCGTTAAAACTCCTTTTACTGGGTTAAAGAACTAATGTCATTTAAAACACCGTTCACGACAAACCCAAATCACATTCTATTTATTATCGGGTTAAAGAACAAGTGTTATTTAAAACACCCTTCACGATAAACCCACTAATCAATTATATTTAAAACCCATTTCAAATCCAATATATTTATTTAAAAATAAATGGATTTTAATTTTAGTTCAAAACTAGTTCATTTCGATAAAAATCTATTTTTATCTTTTCAAATATGGAGTTTTTCATCCCAATTTTTCCCAAATCATTTCTTACGATTTTACACCAATTATTACTATTTTTAATAATTTTATCTAGGCCCGTTCAGTCGATTTCCATCAACGGCCATCGAACTGCACTTACAGCGACCTTTTCCAAATTTGATTTGGACGTATCTCCAAATCCAACCGTTAGATTTTAAATTTCTAATATTCGTTAGAAAGCTCTTTTCGATACGAACCCAACGGTTCCGGTTTTAGGAGAATCCGACGGTCGGATCTCCCGTAATGTCCGTTTGAAATAAATGGTCGAAATTCACGAACTGCCGCGGCGCAGCGCGTTCTATTCAGGCCATTATATTATATATATAATATATATAATAAATATTTCGTCGATTTCTATTTAAAACGAATTTTATAAATAGTTTTGAATTCGTTTCAAAAACAATTTCAACTTCCATTTCAATTCAAATCAAAATTGAATTTTTCCTTATAGATTCGTTTTAAAATTCATTTCTATTCAATTCAAATTTCAATTCAATTTGAATTCGTTTTCAATTCAATTCATTTTCGTTTTCAATTCAATTTGAATTCATTTTAAAATCAATTCATTTTCGTTTTAAATTCAATTCGAATTCGTTTCAATTCAATTCTAATTCGTTTTCAATTCAATTCGAATTCGAATTCGTTTTCTATTCGATTCAATTCAAATTGGTTTTCTATTCGATTCAATTTAAATTGGTTTTCTATTCGATTCAATTCAAATTCGTTTTCTATTCGATTCAATTCAAATTGGTTTTCTATTCGATTCAATTCAAATTTGTTTTCTATTCAATTCAATTCAAATTCTAAAAATGAATATAATCGATATAAATATCGTTCGCGTCAAAATAGCGCATCTCTAATCAACACGGCTTTATATATTTCAATAATTCCGTTATTCTATTCAACAAATGAATATTTATTCTATTCAATACGCGAATCTATATTTTGGTCAACACATGACTAATCTCAACGAATGAGTACTGTCCATATGTGACTATTTTTGTTATTTAATATATTTTATAAAAAATATGGTATATATCATTTGATTTAAAATCAGACTCGAACCGTAAATTAGTAAGAGAACGATTCCCTAAATATTAACCCCGAAGGCCGAAACCAACATCAGATCCATATCCAGGAGACCACTCATCTTATCTATTTTCCAGTTAGTTTCTAATTTCAAATATGATAAAGATGTAAATTTTATTGTTAAAATATTTCGTTCAACACATGACTAATCTCAACGGATGAGTACGGTCAACACATGAACCTTTACTTTATAATATTCTTTATTTTCTAAATTGGAATGAGGCCCAATCAATCACCATATAGCGTTAACTATATGGATTCCATACAACACATGTATATAATAGCAACGATAAATAATCAACCATCATCCAAAGTGCACTACACTGTATAAGCATCAAATATAGATATCTAATGCTTATAACAGTCTGTCAATCAATCGATTGACATACAACTAATTATTGGGATTAGTGTATGCCGTATTTTATCCCAATACCCGTGTGGGGTTTCAAACAATCAAACACAGATTTTATTTGTGCAGTTGGGCGATGTGTAAAATTTACCATCCCAATCCATCAGTCAAATCAGTGTATATAAACAAATCGGTCGATTTGTTTATAAATATTTATTTATTCACATTCACGTTAAAAATTATCTTTTTAACGATAAAATATTTTTAACTATATAAATATTTTATTTTATTTCAACATATGAATATATTTCTTTATCTATTTCACAAACAAATTTCACAACTCATCAATCAAACAAACAAGCCGTCCATGGTCTGTGGACGACGGGTGTCGGGTGCTACTAAACACCGTCTGCATTCTAGTATATATATATAACTAGAAAAAGAAATTAAAGAGTGAGAAATTCTCACCGATAGCTATCCAATACCATGACTCTTCATATGTAGCCTTTTGCCACTTTCGTTGCCCGTATTCTCTACATATGTAAAAATCGAATTTTTACTTCGCTATTCAATATATAAAAATCGAATTTTTACTTCGCTATTCAATATATAAAAATCGAATTTTTACCTCGTTATTCAATATATAAAAATCGAATTTTTATCTTGCTATTCAATATATAAAAATCGAATTTTTACCGCTATAGTATAGATAAAAATTCTAATTTCACTTCGTTAATCCATATGTAAAAATTATATTTTTATCGCTACTTCAAAATGGAAATCTAATTTTTCTTCATATAAAGATTTCGCCTTTTTATATATAAAGACTTCGCATTTTCTATTATAAAGATTTCGCCTTTTTAATTTCAAAAATCTAATCTTTTCTATTTTAAAATCTAATCTTTTCTATTTTAAAAATCTAATCTTTTCTATTTTAAAAATCTAACCTTTTCTAGGCAAAATCCTAATTTTTTCCTAAGTGAAAACCACAATTTTCTCTTTCTATTCATATCCATACCATAAAAATCCGATTTTATCAATGAAAAAAAAACTGAACAGAAAATTCTTTATAAAAAAAAACTCACTTTGCAATCATCAGCGGGGTGGAGGGTCGCGAGGGGAGGTGGCGCACGAGACAGTGGCTCGGTTGGTTCACAGTGGGCTGGTGGAGGCTTCAAGTGGCGGTTTCAGGTGGATTTTCTCGTGGAAGAGGAGATGGACGGAGGGAGGGGGAGGTGAGGGGGCGCCGACCAACGGGGGAGGGAGGTGGCGAGGTCGCGTTCCTGGTCTGAGGTGTCGGCGGGTTCGCGGGTCAAAGGGGGGCTAGGGCTTCACGACGAGGTTAACACGAGGGGAGAGAAACGAAGAGGAGAGGGAGGAGAAGAAGGGGAGGCGCCGACGTTGGGAGGCCACCGCGAGCGCAGGTGATGGTGGGGAGCGATGGGAGGCGGCCGTCGATCTCGAGCAGCGTTCTTCCATTTTTTTTTATTTCGATTTCTTTTTGAAGAAAAAGGGGGGGGGGGGCTGAGGAGTTAAAAAGGAAGAGAGAGAGTTTTATTTATTTAATTATTTAATTTCAAACAGTTGACTTTTACATACGACCTCTAAACGAGGCCCACCGCCTGTCGTCCATAGCTAATTACCCCCATTCCGAACACAATGGGATATGTATCGTAAGATGATTCGATCGTTTCGATCAGTTTCCGCCAAAATCAACATATAACTCTATATATTGAATTTGAACGCGCATTTCAATTTACTGGGGTCACATACTAACTCGAAAAATTCCATAAAAATATTTTCTAGCTTCGTATTGACGATACGGTCCTAACAAAACTAGTTTCGTCGAATTCTGAGACCGTTAGAAAAATGGCCATTTTCCAGTCGATTAAATTCAACTGAAATTGGTCAAACGCGTTTTCCTTTGCCACGCTCACATATTGATTCGAAAAATTATGAAATTTGAAACCTAACAATAATTTGACATTCCGGATCAAACAAAATTGGTTTCGTCGAAATCCGAGGTTGTTTGCAAAATGTCTATTTTTAAGGGCCTGAATTCCATAGCGACTATTCAGAATTTTCAACTGGACATATCTTTTGATTCCCACTATGAAATTTCGATTTTTCGGATTCGTTGGAAAGATATTCACAAATAGATCCTATTATTTTTGGTTTCGCTAAAATCCGGATTGTTTTGCACCCGGTACATTCAATTGAAGTTTGAAATCGAATTATCGAACTACCGCGCCATTTTCAATTCTATTTATAATTATATATAATTATTTATATTCTAATGACGACGTATATAATATATACGTTCGAATTCTATTCAAAATAAATTTTCGTCTATATTATTTAAAATAATCTATTTTAAATGTTCAAAATTCGTCAAAGTTGCCAAAACAAAAATTTTAAACTGGCTCAGAATTTCCGGGTTATTACATCTAGCCTCAAGATATGTTATTGTGTTGCTCATTTGATCATCTTAAAAGGTAAAACATTTGAAAGGTTTTGTTTTATTTGGCCAAAAACACCGAGTATTCCACGGTAGAACCGCTGCTTTTACGACTGATTGGAAATTGTGATTCATTTACCCGTGAATCCAGGTTGGTTTGTGGTTTGCGATTTTACGGTTGGGCATGCTCCAACCCGCTTATTGAAAGTAGGGTTAGAAAGATTATTATTTTTACAAGAGCAGGAAAAATTTCACTGTTTGAAGGAAGGGGGAAAAAATAAATATGATATTACGTACAACAAGTTGAGCGGAAAATACTATGATATTATTTTATTTACACCTACTTAAACACATTTGGTTGCTCATTTATCTATTTCCCAATCAGATGCTTCACTCATTCATTCACACCTACTTTCACACCAAAATAAAAATGTCCAAAATATATTTTAACTTCTCTTCTCTCTTCAAGCATGCAAAAAAAAAAATTCTAATCAAATTCTTCACGATTGATCTCTTTTTTATTATAATGTTTTGACGATACATAAAAACTAATTAATTTGGTTTCGACTAAGTTTCCATCGGCATTAATTATAAGCGAGTTTTTCATCTTTATTTAAATTGTGTAGCCCTAATTAAAATTAATACATTAATAGTAAAGAACAATTTACAACTCATGTTTGATGTTATGTTAGAATATAGTAAAAAAAAATCATTATTACCTTAATTAAAATATCCAAGCACTATTACATTGTTGCTGGTTTAATAAGAAAAATAGAATAACAATACCGACAAATACAATTAATTATCATTGTCTTTGCTATAGAAAAAAATTATTAGGAATACAAAAATATTGATTAACATGCATATTATAATTATAATTAAATATTATAACTCATCTACTCCTAATCTAAGATTTATTAAATATTATTACTTACATCGTTCATCTTATTTATTTTTCAATAATGATTGAGTTGATTAAGATTATTATGTTTGGAATCAGTTTGCACTCTGTTTCTATAGTTTTATGTTAAGCACAACTGATCATGTTTACTTCCATATCATGTTTGAGTTTAAGGTGAATTTTTGAAGTAAATTTAATGATTTGATTTTATTAAATGCTTTAAGTGACATTAATACATGATTATGTGGTTGTAAATGGTTTCGCTCAAAAAGTAATTATTTAGGGAAAAAACCTATTCAAAATTATTAAATTATATGTTTTACTCATTTTTCAATTATGTAAATAGTGCAGATTCGACCATATGAAGTCAAAAGGAACAACAATGCTGTACACAGTAAAAAAGGGCCAAAAACATTTCATACTTATCGATCTTAAAATAAATATTAATAATCGGGAAAAATCATGCTCACGAAAGGTAATGAATATAATGCTTATTGGGTAGTTACTATTTCCAAAACTATTTCATGAAATTTATAAATCAGTAAACTCATTTATTTATCGATTAACACATTACAATCTCATTTGTATAGATTTTTTTAAATATATTCTCTTTAAGTTTCAAAACATATAATTTATTACAAATACCTTGGGTATCCATTTATTATAAGTTACAATTACTCTTCAAGACCACTTTATATTATAGTACTTTCAAAATTCATTGTTTCAAGTTCCCTAATTGGTAAAACTAAGTGGTTATTACCAGGATTACCTAGATATTCTCATACTCTAATTCTAAACTTCTTCTTAAGTTTCAAAGATAATTCATACCTATATTTCTTTCAAATGTCTTTTTATTCCAACTTAAGTATTTCAATGAATTATTAAGCCAAACTTATCCGCTTAAAGATAAATTCAAGAGAGTTTGACCATTCAATCCAATTCACTTATGCTATAAGATAAATTTACATATAATTTGGTTAAACAATGTTTTTATAATTACATTTATTAGTTAATGCTTATAAAAAGCTAAGCGTAACGAACCACAAATTTTGAATATTATTATTTCCCAATAGGCAATCATATTCTATATAATCATATAAATTATAAAATAATCTTTTATATAAAAAATATCATAGGTAAAATTATTTCATTTACTCCTTTCGAAAACAATATTGTGTCGGTCTACCCTATTAAGAATTTAGAAATGCTATCAATTCCATGGTGTCCCATGTATTAACAAAAATTTATAAATAATCAACAAAGCAAAATAACACTATATAAAACATTTTTATAACACTACAAATACGCGCTAATAAACACACACACTCAAACTGATATAAGGAATTACATTACCTATCTCTTAATGAGTTACCAAACAGGCTTTGGTATTCTCTTAACCAAAGGTCTAATACCGACTTTAATAATCTGCCTCTTCGAACGACTTTAAATTAATAATAAACCACACATGTCAGAACCAAGCCTTTTAAAACGAAGAGTTATTGATAATGGGGATTAAATATAAGAAACAAAAGAGAAGAGAATGGAACAGAGCATAGAATCTCACAAAGGAAAGACAAAATATAATTAAAATATAATTAAAATAAAATCAATTTACAGTATACATTTTCGAATATCATAGTTAAACAATCACAAAACATACCAATAATTACAACAAAATAATACTAGATAAATGTATCTATCAAGCTCCATCTACATCCTCATAGCGAGGTCTTCACAAATTAAAACAACTCAGGTTGAACCGAGCATAATGAATAACAATGCACTCGAGTCAGGAGTAAAATATCTCAAAGTCAAATCAAACAAATAAAATAGAAGTGTAGTAGCATCTGAGATGTTTACGGTATTTTCCATCTCCTATCAGTGTATAATGTGAATGCAACAGCTTAAGAGATGTTATGAGAATTTCCATCTTATAAGGATATGTTATATTATCTACATATAATACAATGCGTTATCATAATAGTGTATATGATAAATATACTATTGAAAATAACATAAGCGGAACTACCATTATTACCCTTACATGGTTTATAATGTCATAGTTTGTACAGTACCATAAATCCACCATAAAACTATTGGCATCGGAGGGGACTCCACACTATACGATACAAATCAAAATCGTAAAGGGCTCGATCAGGATAATGTGGCAAGGCACACAAGACAATACTCAAGATCAAAATCTACCAGTAGCACGCCTGGAATGATGGCAATGCATAGCCACAACTATCGCCCACCTCAAGCAACACTCCCAAAATCATGGATTTGCATCAAATCAAATCAAACAGAGCAACTATAATAATCAACGAAGAAGTGTTGCCGATAGGGGTAGCTAGCCTACTTGGTCACAGTATAGCTCATGTTTTAGTCATTTTAATTATGACCCGAAGGTCAAGGATATCAATCAACGTTCTCTTACTACATTTCAGTAGCATTTGCTAAACCTTCATACTTCATTTTGGATTCATCTACTACGTACACAGTAGTTAAAGTGGTTCCTGGTATTGGCGTGGAGCATAACAATATCCGACCCCGGTCTCTTTAGTGGCCAAATGCTTACATTTTTCGCGTTATGGTCATTTATATTCAAAAACAACATATTTAAACATCATAAATCAATTATTTCAAGATTGATTTATTATCGTTTACTTAAACTAATTTAACATTTGGTTCAGTTTCAAATTTAAAAATCCCATATTACAAAACAATTCATTATCAAAATCTAAATTTGGATTTCAAATTATTTTATAAATGAATCTTTATATTTAAACAATTTGGACTTAAATAGTTAAGACTGGAAATGGAGTTTTATTTAAAAATAGTTAAATTATATATATATATACACACACTAGTTTTAATTTAAGATAATTATAAACTAGTTAAATTTAATGTAAAGAAATTTGATTGGAATAGTTACAAAAATAAAATAGTTAAATTATAAATTAGCATTACTAAAAATAGTTATAAAAGATGATAGTTAATTTTAATTAAAATATTCATAAAATATATAACTAGTAAAATTAACATATTATAATAGTTTAATTAAAATAATAATTATTTATGTAAAAGATAATTTATGTAATAATTTATAAAATATATAATAATAGTTAAATTTGAAATTTTGTAGTTTTAATTAAAATAATTAGATTTAATATAAAATAGATTGATTAAAATAGTTGTAAAAAGATATAATAGTTAAATTTTTACATAAAATATTTTAATTTAAAATAGTTGTAAAAAATGTATAATAGTTAAACATCATATAAAATAGTTTAAATTTAAAATAGTTATTAAACTATATAATAGTTATGTTTTTACATAGAATATTTTGACATAAAATATTTCAACTGACCAAAGTCCCCATATTTAATTTTCTAACATATGGCCAAGTGATTATTTAATTTCAATTTCAATTTCTCGAGTATGTACCATTTCAACGTGTACCGGATGTCATAAGTGTAACACCTCGTAATTTTAACAACACTAAAGATGATAAATTAAAGAATAATTAATTTAATATTCAGAACTAAGTGAAACAGACTACGCCTTCGCATTCTTCTCGAAATTCTGGTCAAGATAGACACTTGATTTGCCTAAAACGTACAACGTATGAAGATGTTAATAAGGTTTGAAGTTTGTATGCGTGCAACATATATATATATATGTATGTATGTATATATGGTGTCCAGAAATTCAAAATTGGTTCAGAAAATTCAAAATCGCGCATATTGGGGTGAGCGGGAAAAATCCCGCCCAGGGGTGTCGACCCCTCAAGGGGGATGTTGACCCATGGATTGACCGCCTAAGGGGGGTCGACCCCCCTAGGGAAGACATGGCAGATTAGGGTTTGGGGCTGGTGGCTATAAATATGGCCTCATTACTCTAGTTTCTTCACACTAAAAATAATGAAGGACTAGATGTTGTCGCTGCCCGAATTGAATATAACCTTTTTCTTCTTCTGCAATTGAATTAGTCAAGTTTAGAGTTGTTCAAGTGTAGATATGTGATTCAACATCTGCTCGTCTCCTTTTATTTTTCTAGATCTAAACACTGTGAGTTTATGTTACTTTTAGATCTGAATCATTAAAAGTAAAACCTGATATGACATTAACTTGGATCTATGCCTGTGACCATTTGAATCAAATCAGATCTGCTATATCCTGTGTATATATGATGTTATGACATATTTATGACTTAGACCTAAACCTTCACCTATTTATCATATCAGATCTTCCATTGTTTCACTTTTTAGACCACTTTATACTTGTCCCTATCATGTTTGTGGTTAAATTGGATCTATTATTAGTTAGATATCTAAACCATTGTTTAGATCTTATCATGCCTGTTCTGACATCCCTATTATGTTAGAATCAGTTTTATTATCATATGTCCATCAAATCTGTTCCTGTTTGCTTATCTTGTCATTATGTCGCTATATGTTTATGCCGTTATGTGTCAATCTAGTTAGTATGATCATTTCTGCCATCTTCCCTTCACCTTTCCGTTTTTATTTTATATAACCTGGCTACTTTCGAGCCTAGGCATGCCGCTGAAATATGCGAAAGCGTCAAATGGGGAATGAGGGGAAACATTGGAATTGGGGATACCTTGTAATTGGGAATTTGGGTATAACCTGAATAAAATGCATGAATATGAATTTGGGCATATAGTTTATTATGAACATAACTTTGGGAAAGGGGCATGAAAACCCATAACGACATAGGTAAAATTAGCTAATAATGAAATGCCTAGGATTACAGTAATTAGAAACTGTAACTGCACCTAGACACGAGGTTAGATTACACTTGTGGTGGAAGTCTGCCCGGAATCGCCTGGCATATCCAACGACCACAAGTGGTGAATATAATGTGAGGGTTTAGGTGCACAAATACGATATGTGCTAAGACACGAGGTTAAGCCCGACTTGTGGAAGAAGTCTGCCCGAAATCGAGCGGCATATCCAGCATCCACAAGTTGTAGGCCTAATGTGAGGGGTCTAGCACATTGTAACCATAAATGGACATGGTAATGAATTGGAATACTTAACCTAGTTAAATCCATAGGGATTATATGAACATGAATTTGAATAAGGGTTAAGTAAACTTAGTTGAACTAGTGGGAGGGTTAAGTATGTATGGGTTGGGTGGGTAGTATTTATATAAGCCCACAAACTTAACTGGTTGGGGTTGTGTAATCAAAACACCATTAGGTAAGCATAACCTGTGGGAATGTTGGGGTTTATGTAATTAAAGACACTGTTAGGTAAGCATAACCTGTGGAAATCCTAGTGGGGACGCAAGACAAAGGGGAGAGCTTGCATCATCTTGTATGTGGGACCCGTTTCAGTCAGTAACCCATATAATGGTATTAAACGAGTACTCTACCATAGGTCGGAGTCGGTGCATGCTTACTAGGCTTATTGTATGAGATCCAAATGTGAAGGATGGTGTCGGCGACGCAAATCGACAGGGGTCATATACGTGCATGGTCCGGGCAGAAGGGGATAGGACGACCATGACACTTGTAGATATGGTTCTGCACTAAGGGTTGCCATTTTAGGGAGGGATACACCCTACTGTGGAGCCAGCACAGGGTATCTACAGTGTAGGAGCCGATCCATTGGGGTAGTAAATTGGGTACATTTAGACGTACGCCTAACTCTACCATCTTGTAGTTGTTGGGGATAGTCTTGTTATAATACAGTAGTATTGGTGCAGAGAAATCATTAGAGTGGTGCTATTTATTCTACCCAGTTGTCCTTTTTACCTTGTCATACTTGCCTTATATGTTGTTACCTCTCTTATCCACTTATATTCAAGTCATGATACTTTTACTTATTTACTCACTAAAAGTAACTGGACTCGCCAGACTTCATGTCTGACCCTTTTTGTTTCCTCTTCTTTCTTCCGTTCCTCCCCCCAAGGATCATAGGGTAGGAATACTCAAGATTGACTATGATTATGCTATCATTTTGTTGGAGCTGCTTAGTTGTATTTCTCAAGCTCCTATCTTTGCTACTATGGCTATGTTTTTATTTAGGGATTATGCTTCTTTTATTTTGTACTCTGATGTTTTAAGTACAAGAATTTTTTTTAATGATGTACCGGTTTTTATGTAATTCAGACATATGATGTTTTGAACCACTATGCTTTACGATTAATAAAGTTTGTTTTTATTCCGCTGCTATTTTATATCTGTCTTGTAATATTTCTATTTTTGTTTACCTATAACGCTTCATGAAACTTAATGCATTCTCTTAATGAGTGACATTAATGGATATGGGGTGTCACACTTGGTATCAGAGCTGAAGGTTACCAGATTAGATAAAAAAGAATTAAAACTATTTTCAAAACGTTTTTAAAATAAAGCATTTTCAAAAGAAAAGTCTGTTTTGAAAAACATATTCCCTAAAGCCATATGTACTATCTTTTGATCCTTTGTCTCAATCTCTTTCCTTTTCTTTTCAGCATGTCCGCGGAGCCTAATATTCCAGAGGGCGTTATGATACCAGGCTGGTTCCATAGGTATCTAGAGGCCATGGCACCTGTTGGTGGTTAAGCTGACGTTCCTCCCCCAACTGCACCCATCGTTCCTCCTCCTCCTCCGCGTGTAGATAATTTCTGTAAAATCTGCAAAGATTTCCGTGCTATGTGAGGAAAGCCATTCCATGGAACTGAGACATTCGTAGAGGCAAGGAATTGGCTCAAGGAGATAAAGGACTTGTTTGGAATTTTCAATGTGGATGATCGTAGGAATATTCAGCTAGCCGCCCGGCTACTGAAAGACGAAGCTTCGTTCTGGTGGGAAGTAACCCAAACGTGGCGTCCGGTGGAAACTTGGGATGATTTTAGACAAAGGTTTGAAATGAAGTTTCTTTCTCAAGCTGAGAAAAGCATGCAAATGGAGAGGTTCTTGGCGCTCAAACAAGGAAATATGTCTGCTAAAGAATATGTGAACAAATTCAACCAGCTAGCAAGGCTTAGTTTAGAACTGGTAGATATTCCATATAAGAAAACTTTATGGTTTGCTAAAGGGCTGAATGAACCCCTTCATGGGTTAGCTATGTCCCATATTCCAATGGGAGCCAGTTTTGAAAGGCTTGTTGATATGGCTTTAATGCATGAGGAAGACAAAGGTGAGAAGAAGGAAGTTAAGGTTGAGGAAACCCAAAACAAGAAGGTTTGTCCAAAGAAGGGACAACAACAACGACAACAAAAGGAAGGAGGAAAGAATGACAAGGCTAAGGATAAGAGAAAGTGCCATAATTGCGGGCGTGAGGCTCGTTTGATAATGGACTGCAAAAGAAGGAAGAATGCTTGCTTCAATTGTGGAGAAGTCAGACACTTTTCTAAAGAGTGCCCGAAGAAGAAAGGACAAGGTCAAAGGGCAGGAACTTCTGGAGGGCAAGTGCATGCTCTTGCGATTAGTGCTCCAGATCGAGGTAGGAAAGATTCCGTGGAAGGTTTGATTTCCCTTTCCAGTTACCCTATTATAACTCTTTTTGATTCTGGCGCTTCACATTCATTTATATCTGATTCTGTAGTTGAGCCTTTGCACCTTAATACTAGTATGGCAGTGGATCCCATTGTTGTCTCAAACACCATTGGTGGTTCAGCTCATATGTCCATGATTTGTCGAGGTTTTAGAATATCTGTCTTAGGCGTTGAATTTGAGTGCGACGTGTATGTGCTTGGTTTTATGGGCTACGGTTTGATTCTAGGGATGGATTGGCTAGCCATGTACGGTGCCATTCTGGATTGTGAGAGGAGTGTCCTTAGGCTTCTGATTTTTCATGGGAGGATCCTCGAGATTTCTTGTGACCCGCAAGGGTTTGTATGCTTAGTTTTCTAGAGTCTCTTGATGCATCCATCGATGATCTGCGATCAGTTCTAGTAGTCCGAGATTTTCCAGATGTTTTTGATAAGGTACGGGGATTACCTCCAAGGCATGAGATCGATTTTCGAATATATTTGGTAGACAATGCAAAGCCAGTTGCATTACCTGTGCGCCATATGGCTCCAAGGGAAAGGAGGGAGCTTAGCAAGCAAGTAGGGGAGCTACTTGAGAAAGGATTTATTAAGCGAAGCATATCTGAATGGGGAGCTCCAGTAGCATTCACGACTAAGGCGGATGGTTCACTTTGCTTGTGTGTAGACTACAGGGAGTTGAATAAACTCACTAAGAAGAACATGCACCCACTCCCAAGGATAGATGACCTGTTTGACCAGCTTGTTGGTGCGTCGGTATTCTCTCAGTTAGACTGGCCACAGGGTTTCATCAGTTGAGGGTGGCTGAAGAAAGTATAGATAAGACCGCTTTTAGGACTCCAGATGGTTATTTTGAATGGCTCGTTATGCCTTTTGGGTTGACGAATGCACACGCCTATTTTGTTGATCTGATGAGTAGGGTGTTTTGGAAGTTTCTAAATAAATTTGTCGTGGTTTTTGTTGATGATATGCTAATCTTCTCGAAGAGCGAGAAAGAGCATGCCTTGCATATAAGGGAGGTTTTGAAAACTCTGTGTGCGCGTCAGCTTAAGGCGAAATTCTCCAAGTGCCATTTTTCGAGAAAAGAAGTGAGATTTTTAGGGCATGTGGTTTCTAAAGAAGGGATGGCAGTAGATTCCGCAAAGGTTGTTGCAGTTCAGGATTAGCAGATTCCAAAGAATGCAACGGAGGTGAGAAGCTTTCTGAGGTTAGCAGGCTATTTTAGGAAGTTCATTAAGGACTGCACAAAGATATCAGCCCCACTCACCAGGCTGACGAAGAAGAATTTGGCATTTTCATGGGATATAGATTGTGAAATTGCTTTCCATCGATTGAAGAGGATTCTGACAACAACCCAGTCTTGACCTTGCCCGATGGGAACAAAGTATTTACAGTTTACACTGATGCATGTGGTACGGGCCTTCGTGCGGTTCTGATGCAAGAGGGAAAGGTAGTAAGTTATGGGGATAGACAGTTAAGGGTTCATGAAAAAAATTACCCTACCCATGATTTAGAGCTAGCTGCCATAGTATTCGCGCTTAAGAGATCGCATCATTATTTGCTTGGAGATAAGTTCGAGTTGTACGCCGATCATAAATCTCTCAAGTACTTGTTCTCGCAGAAGGGTCTTAATTTAAGGTAACAAAGGTGGATGGAGTTACTAGCATCATATGACTTCAAGATCGCTTATACCCCTGGCAAGGGTAATGTGGTGGCAGACGCACTAAGTATGCAGAGGATGACCTTAAGTCCTCTGTTTGTGGAAAGGAAAAGCTTGGAGTTCATATCGGCTTTTGATTTTAGACCCTCCGCTGAGTTTTTTCCTGGTTTGTTTGCATCGCTAGAGATACGACCTACTCTTATGGAACAGATAGGAGTTTTGCATTGATATGATCCACAGATTTCAGATGTCTTGGATAGGCTCAGTAAAGGGGAGACTTCTAGTCATCTAAATGGATATTCCATAGACGATAAAGGGTGATTGGGACGAGATGGAAGGCTTTGTGTTCCCCAAACTGGGAGTTTGTTAAAGACAGTCCTAGAGGAAGCCCATCATTCTAGGATGACTATTCATCCAGGCGGTGATAATATGTATAGGGACATGAAGAGGGTTTTCTTTTGTGCTGGGATGAAGAAAGATGTGCAGAGTTTGTTTCCCAATGTTTGGTTTGTCAGCAAGTCAAGCTGAGCAAAAGAATCCCGGTGGTTTATTTCATCCTTTGGAGGTCCCACAGTGGAAGTAGGAGAGCGTCTCTATGGATTTCATAGATGGTTTGCCTATATCAAAGAAAGACAACACTAATAGTTGGGTTGTGGTGGATAGACTTACTAAGAGTGCTCATTTCATTCCAGTTAAGAGTAAGAGAAGGAAGCATGGTTGGCAGTGATTTATGTTCGTGAGATAGTCCGTCTTCATGGAGTACCTTCCAGTATCGTAAGCGATCGTGACCCATCTTCACCAGTGAATTTTGGAGGAGCTTGCAAGAAGCACTAGGTACATAGTTATGTTGAACATCGCTTATCATCCCTAGACTGATGGACAGACGGAGAGGGTGAACAGAGTTCTAGAAGATCTTTTATGGCTATGTATCCTAGACTTCGGAGGGGCTTGAGAAGAGCAACTTCCTTTAGTAGAGTTCGCCTACAACAACAGTTATCAAGCTAGTATTGGCATGGCACCTTTCGACGCATTATACGGACGATCCTATAGATCACCAACTTGTTGGTGGGAATCTATAGAAAGGCTATTACTTGGACCAGATATGGTTAGAGAAACGTCCGAGAAGATTGATCTTATTAGATGACAAATGAAGACCGCTTAAGATAGGCAGAAATCCTGCGCAGACAAGAGAAGGACTGACATTGAATTTGAAGTAGGAGACATGTTTTTCATTAAGGTGTCACCTTTGGGTAATGTGGTTCGCTTCAGATCTGTAGGGAAATTGGTGCTAAGATTTGTAGGGTCATTTCCCATAACATAAAGGATTGGCCAAATGGCCTATATAGTAAAGCTACCAGAAAGACTATCTGGCGTTCATGATGTTTTCCACATTTCTCGTCTGCGGAAGTGCTTGCATGATACGGAAGTAGTCGAGCCGAGTATATTGGAGGAAGTAGAGGTAGAACAGGAGGTGACAGTCAGACGAGTTCCTACCTGTATTCTTGGAACATAAGTTAAGAAGCTACACAATAAAGAAGTCAAGTTGATGAAGGTTTAGTGGGGAGATAACCTAGAGGATGCGACTTAGGAGACCGAAGACGAGATTCATGCTTCGTACCCTTTTCTTTTCGAGGGTATGTTCTTAACTTCCTTTCACAAGCTTTTATTTATGCTTGTTTCTATCATTTAAGTATATTCCATCCATCGAATCTTTAACCTTTAGATAGGAATCCTATGGATGTAAACATATGTTTGAGACATGTTATTTTTGATAGATGCAAGTGTTTTCTAGTGGTTGTTCGTGGATGCATATACACACATTAGGCACTAGATCAGCTCAATCACTCTCATACTACATATGGGCGTGTGTGCATTTTTCTTCTTTTAATGGATGAAATTGGATGTATCATCATATGGATGTTGCATTTGGACAGATGATTGTGCACCCATATAGAACTCACATGTTATAATAGGATTGTTGCATACATGTTGGATTCATGGCACTAACATAAATTGCATTAAGGAGGTCGACTGAATCAGTAGATAGCCTGATCTTCGCATTAGTATTGGGACATATACACACACCTTTGCGTATGTTCATATAAGCATTAGAAGTCTTTAAGGACAATGGATGCCTGTGATTGGTGGATGAGTAGATGGGTGATGGATGATAGGATATATATTCTTCTTAACTTAGAGATTTGGGGACGAAATCCTTTGACTAGGGGAGAATGTAACACCCCGTAATTTTAACAACACTAAAGATGATAAATTAAAGAATAACTAATTTAACATTATTAAGTGAAACGAATTGTGCCATCGCGTTCGTCTCGAAATTCTGGTCAAGATAAACACCTGGTTTGCGTAAAACAAGCATCGTATGAAGAAGTTATTAAAATTTAAAGTTTGTATACACGCATTAAAAATATATATATATATATATATATATATATAATTCAGAATCGCGCAGAGCGGGAAAAATCCCGCCTAGGGGTGTCGACCCCTTAAGGGGGGTGTTGACCCCTGGGCCGACCTCTCAAGGGGGCATCGACCCATGGGTCGACCCCTCCTTAGGGGATCAATCCCCCTAGGGCAGACGTGGCTGGTAAGGGTTTGGGCTAGTGGCTACAAATATGGCCTCATTTCTCTAGTTTCTTCACACTAAAAATAATGAAGGACTAAATGGTGTCGCTGCCCAGACTGAATCAAACCTTTTTCTTCCTCTGCAATCGAGTTAATCAAGTTTAGAGTTGTTCAAGTGTTGTTCTGTGATTCAACACCTGCTCGTCTCCTTTTATTTTTCTAGATGTAAACATTATGAGTTTAAGTTACTTTTAGATCTGAATAATTAAAAGTAAAACCAGATATGACATTAACTTGGATATATGCCTATGACCATTTGAATCAAACTGATCTGCTATAACTTGTGTATCTATGATGTTATGACATGATTATGACTTACCTTCACCTATTTATCATGTCAGATCTGCCATTGTTTCACTATTTAGATCACCTTATGCTTGTCCCTATCATGTTTGTGGTTAAATTGGATCTATTATTAGTTGGATATATAAACCATTGTTTAGATCTTATCATGCCTGTTATGACATCCCTATTATGTTAGAATCAGTTTTGTTATCATATGTTCATCATATCTGTTCCTATATGCTTATCTTGTCACCAGGCCACTATGTGTTTGGGCCATTATATGTCAATATAGTTAGTACAATCATTTCTGTCATCTTCCCTTCATCTTTCCCTTTTATTTTATATAACTTGGCAACCTTCGAGCCTAAGCATGCCACTGAAATATGCGAATGCGTTAAACGGGGAACGACAGGAAAACACTGGAATTGGGCATGACTTGTAATTGGGAATTTGGGCATAACCTGAATAAAATGTATGAATATGAATTTGGGCATATAGTTTATTATGAACATAACTTGGGGAAAGGGGCATGAAAGCCTATAAAGACATACATAAAATTGGCTAATAATGAAACGCCTAGGACTACAGTAATTAGAAACTGTAACTGCACCTAGACACGAGGTTAGATTACACTTGTGGTGGAAGTCTGCTCGAAACCGCCCGACATATCTAGCGACCAAAAGTGGTGAGTCTAATGTGAGGGGTCTAGGTGCACAAATACGAGACGTGCTAAGACATGAGGTTAAGCCCGAATTATGGAAGAAGTCTGCCCGGAACCGACTGGCATATCCAGCATCCACAAGTGGTAGGCCTAATGTGAGGGGTCTAGCACATTATAACCATAAATGGACATGGTAATGAATTGGAATACTTAACCTAGTTAAATCCATAGGGATTATATGAACATGAGTCTGAATAAGGGTTAAGAAACTTAGTTGAACTAGTAAGAGGGTTAAGTATGTTTGGGTTGGGTGGGTAATATTTATATAGGCCCACAAATTAACCAGTTGAGGTTATGTAATTAAAGACACTGTTAGGTAAGCATAACCTATGGAAATGTTGGGGGTTATGTAATTAAAGACACCGTTAGGTAAGCATAACCTGTGGAAATCCTAGTACAGATGCAAGACAAAGGGAAGAACTTGCATCATCTTGTGTGCGGGACCCGTTTCATTCACTAACCCATATAACGGTACTAAATGAGTACTCTGACCTAAGTCGGAGTTGGGGGCACGCTTACTGGGCTGATTGTAAGATATCCAAACGTGAAGGACGGTGTGGGCGGCGTAAATCGACCGGGTCATGTGCGTGCATGGTCCGGGCAAAAGGGGATAAGACGACCGTGACACTTGTAGATATGGTTGTGCACTAAGGGTTTCCATTTTAGGGAGTAATACACCTACTGTGGGGCCAGTACAGGGTATCTACGGAGTAGGGAGCCGATCGATTGGGGTACTAAATTGTGTACATTTAGACGTACGCCTAAGTCTACCATCTTGTAGTTGTTAAGGATCGTCTTGTTATAATACAGTAGTATTGGTGCAGAGAAATCATTAGAGTAGTGCTATTTATTCTATCCACTTGTCCTATTTACCTTGTCATACTTGCCCTATATGTTGTTACCACTCTTATCCACATTATATGTCTATCATGATACTTTTACTTATTTACTTACTAAAAGTAACTGGACTCGCTAGACTTTATGTCTGACCCTTTTTGTTTCTTCTTCTTTCTTCCGTTCCTCCTCCCCTCCAGGTTCTCAGGGTGGGAATACTCAAGCTTGACCAGGATTCTGCTATCATTTTGTTGGAGCTGCTTATATGTATTGCTCAAGCTCCTATTTTTGCTACTATGGCTCTGTTTTTAATTGGGGATTATGCTTCCTTTATTTTTCGCTCTGATGTTTTAAGTACAAGATAGAAGATTTTATGATGTACTGGTTTTTATATTATTTAGACATATGATGTTTTGAACCACGATGCTTAACGATTAATAAAGTTTATTTTATTCCGACGTTATTTTATATCTATCTTGTAATATTTCTGTTTCTGTTTACCTATAACGCTTCACAAACTTAATGCATGCTCTTAATGACTGACATTAACGGACGTGGGGTGTCACAATAAGTGTATATCATTTCAGCTTATTTCTTAATTTCAAATGTTCAATATCCAAAAATGTAAATTATCAATTTATCCCATTTCAGTGAAAGAGTGATAGGTGTACATCATAACCAACAACTACCAATAGTAACACCCAACCAATCATTACGATACAAATAAACATAACATATACTTATCGTCCAAACATTCAATATATGTCACAATATTATCGGTTATCAAATATCAATGTTCAAATAGCAAACTAACTTCAAAATTGATTAAATATCAGTTCATATAAATGAAAATTTACTGATAGTTCTAATTTAATCAATGTAAACATACATTCAAATTTGTAAACAACCAATCAAACAATAATTCCGTGCATATCAGTTTAACATGTGTCACTTGTCAATTATCAATTATAATCAATTTCGATGTCAAATTTTATTCTCGAATGTCAATTAAATAACTATAACATATCATAAATTTAATTTAACTTGCACAGATATTTTAGTAAACAACCACCTTTGATTTTTGCATCAAATCTGAAATCCAAACGAACATCAAAATTTTGACAATTACCAAATCCAACCAAACTAATTTCATATCGTCCAGAATGTCAATTTAAACCCAACAGAGAAAAAGGTACGTAAATCCAAGCTTGTATGAAAAGATTATTCACGTTAATGTGTTTGTTTTATCAAAAATAATATCAAAATCAAACCAAATAACATGCCATAATCTCACAAATGTCATGTCACCATGTAAACCTTCTCCTGCCTATGCATTTATCGCTATAGGAACCACCTACTTATGAACCCATGTTCAATGTTAAAACTAAAACTTTGACCAAGCTCCAGCATAAAGCTCTGACTACCTGACGTCGATCTGCCCTCATCGCCACGACCGCCTTCATCTCCTCTACCCATGCCAAAAATCCGATCATCCCTAGTCTCACCAAATCAAAATACCACCCTCCTTCAAAGTTGAATGAAAATGACAAGTTCCGGTCAGCTCCGACCACATCCGGCCACCCTACTTGGTGCGCAACCACCTCTTTGCTTCCTCTAAAGTCCATATCCTCTGATCGTCAATCCGTCGATGATCCACTATTAGATTGTGAAAAAACCAAAACGAATGGCTGAGAAAGATCGTCAAATTTGACCAAACGATGTGTCTAAATGGTAAATGAATTTCAGATCTGAGTTGCGTTCATTGAGAGCTTTCCAACGATGTATAATATGATGGTGTTTGAAGATAAAAAATTTCGATGTTTATTTACAAATCTGTAATTGCCATTTTTTCATCAAAAATAAATTTCAGGATTTAAAAAGAAATCAAAGATTTGAGAAAAATGAGATGACGAGTAGGGTTATAGGAGACACAAATATATATATAGGACAACATGTCTTGTAATGTCCCGCATTTTTAGTAGTCGAATATTTAAATTATTTTATTATTTTAAATATTATACTTGAAATATTAATGGATTTTAATATTTAATTCGTCATTTAAAACGAAGTTTGAATGTTGAATTTATATATAATATAAATCGAGCTCAAAATGACGCGGCAGTTTGTAATATGGAGTTTTGAACTTTAATTGAATATACAGGATCTGATATAAGTCGGATTTCTGTGAGAGAAGAAATGTTTGAATCTACTTGATGATAATTTTTATATGGAAGAGAAAAGTCCATAATTCGTGTTATAGATGGTTTATGTCCAAATCAAATTTTAAAATAGTCGCTATGGAAATCGTTAATAAAATGATAACATTTATTTAATAATTTAAGGACTATTAATATAATTCGAATACCGTATAACTCGAAAATGATAATACTAAGTTGTATATTTTATATTTGAAGCTATAGAAATATTCTATTTGGATATTTACGATAATAATTTGTTATTATTTTATTTGATTATTCTAGAATTTATATGATATTTTATTAATACTGTATATGCCTTGAAATAACGATTTTTGCGAACGGTCTCCGTTTTCGATGAAACTAGTTTCATTGGAACTGTAGCGTTAAACTATTGTACATTATTAAATTTCGTGGCAGACCAATGTCGTATGTGACAATGACAGCCGTAAACGCCCAGTCATTTTCTGTAGCGCATAATTAATTTAATTTAATTTAATAGAGGGGTATTTGGGTGTAACTTGAGTAGACGATTGAATTAAGCCACGAAACCAATTCTGTTTGAGTTCGTATCGACGTATAGAGTTAGAGTAGGCAGGTAGTTTGTTAGTTTTGGACATTGGGTAATTTGGTGTCCAAAATAGCATTTATTGTGCGTATAAAAATAGCGTACCGGGAAACAGTCTCGGAATGCGACAAATGTTGTGCCATTGGATTTATATTAATTAATTATTATAAGATTTCAATTTTTGTGTCAACGGACTTACCGTTTGATCGTGGCAATGATAAACGCCTTAATCATTTATATTATTTTGGCCATTTTAGATAGGGGTAACTTTAAAGGAATAACGACTAGTCAAACGAACTCCGATTTTAACGAAATAAATTTCATTGGATCCGTAAGGAAAAGGTATAGTAGAATTTCAAAGTTTCAAGTTGATTGGATTTATTTTGTAATCATGGGAAATTTAAACGCATGATTTTATCCTGTGATTAATAAAGAACTTTCCACAAATGACCTCAGAATTTGACGAAACCTGTCCCACCGAGTCCGGAATATTTTTCTATGCTATGATTAGGAGTTTCATCTTGTTCGGACATCATATGTAGTGGTTTTAAAATGATACTTCACCCTTAAGTTTCAATCAACATTAAATATTATTATATTTTACCCCGCATATAAATAAAGTCCACAAACCTAAAATTATCGTCAATATGTATATGCGTGGTCAACCCGTTTCCTTTCCAGCGCCTCCATACAAAATTAAACAAAAACACTGGTCCTTCTTCTTCGATTTTCTTCTAATCCGTGCTTCTATATAAGAGATCACCAACTATAAAATTGTTCCTCCACGAGGTCTAATATGAACGATGATGATGGATTGTTATGTGCTGAGGTTGTCGGAAATTGGCATGAAATCAGCGTTGTTTCAGGGGTTATTTGGGAGGTGGAGGCTTGATCGAACGGGCTGACACTTTCGGTTATGGTCGAGGCCTTTAGGGCGGTTCTTTTGGAGATAGCCGATCGACGTTTGGAGGCTTGGTGGGTGGTGCGATAGGGGATAGGTGAATTCGAGCGTGGTTTTTTTTTTCCAAAAGAAGGGATCAAGAGATGAAGAAAAACAAACCCATGAAAAGCAGTTCTGGAACAAATGCATGCCAGAGGGGGGTTCGTCGGAGTGGATGACCATCCGGTGCGGTTTGATGGTGCAAAGATCGGATGGCCAAGGACTATTTGGTGGTGTGATTAAGCGTGTTCTGAATAAAGACAAACAACATTCGAAGAATCCTTAAAAAGACAATGCGAGAGTAGTGTTAAAACAGAAAAATCAGACCTGAAATTCTTACTATTGCGGATGACGTGAATTCATGTAGTAGAGTGGCATAGTGAACGTACTTGAGGGGAAGCGTTGGTGGAATGAAATCGATGCGTGGTCAGTCTAAAGTAAACAAACAAAGTAGCAGATGTACCATGATCGTGAGTAATGAAGCAGAACAATATGGAGCTGTGTGTGTTGAAGTCGGCTAACAAAGAAGGGAAGCAGTATCATTAGAAGGTATATAAGAAGGAAGAAAAACAAAACTACCGTCCCTTTTCAAACGTAATTATGATTTACATAAAATTAAAATCTTAAATCCTAATTAGGAGTTAAACAATTTATACAAACAAATGAGTAATTTGTCTAAATAAATGTATTTAGTTTATTTAATTTATAATTTAGTTTATTTAATTTATAATTAAAGGTCATAGTTAACTTAATTTAAGCGTTATTGTTTGAACGTTGATAACTTCTTCTGTAAATAGAACTGAACAGGATAAGTGATTCGGAACCGTCTTGACAAGCATAACGTCACGGAATAAAAGCGGAAGCGCTTGGAACCAACTGGGGTTTTTAATTAAATTAAACACTCGTTAATTTAATTAAAACCATCTGTTTTAATGTCAAACAGAAACAAATCAAGGTGAGTTAAACTCAGTTAGTTTTTCCTACTTATATTTTATATAAGTCGGGTTTTATAATTGTGTGCTCTGCTTGCTAATGGTTGACTGTTTGCTAATTATATATTTGTTTATTGATTTAACCGATGAAACTGAACCGTCATTTAATTTTAGTGATATACTAAATTGTTATTTTAATGATTGGACCCAATGGAGATAACTTAAATTGTTGGCCACGTTTATTAAATAAACGTGTTTAATTGTTTGAATTGTTTTGCTAATTGGTTGATGTTAAATAGTCGTTATTTAATGTTATAGAAATTATCAGTTAAATGGAACTGAATGATCTGATTTGAGATAACCGATCTGGATACTGGGAAGAACAGGTTGGGGGGATCCAATGGGATTCCTCAAATATATTAAATATTCTTTATTTTCATATTATCATTATATGAACAGTTCTGATTTGGTGATTGATTTGATTATTGATCGTTGACTGGAAATTTGATCTTTGTTTTGTTTAACTAATGGGCAATATTGGTTGAGTAAACGATAATAAATGGCTTAAGAATAAATTGTTTTGTTTATATTGATTTACCGTCAAGTGGATTGATAGAACTAAATTTATAAAATTAATTTTATAACTAGAGATAGGTTTTTGAAATATATTATTTTGAATAAAGGTTTATTAAAAAGGAAATAAATATTTATTATTTAATTTTATAATTAATTATTAATTGATTTTATAAAGTAAATTCTAATGTTAATCGTATTTATAAGTATGAGAATAGAAAATTAACCTAATGGTTAAGTTTGGATAATTGTCTTGTTTAGAAACAATTAAATAGAATTATTTAAATTAATTATGTTATTAGTTATTTTAAAGCGAGAACTAACTAGAATCGGTTAACAAGATAACGTATTTTGAGTTAACTAAGTCGACCATTTTAGTTGGGATTGATTATTAAATTTGTTTGTTTGAATCAATCAAATAAATTAGTTCAAGGAATATTTGTTTTAATTTTAATAAGATTTTAAAAATAAATTCACTATTTATTTTAGTTAATAAAGAAACAAACAACTTCTACAATAGTTAATGATTGAAGTAAATTATTATTTTAATTAATAATAATTTAAGAGATTTCTTTTTAATTGAAATTCATTTAAAAAGTAATCGAAGTTGAAATGAAATCGAATTGAATTGTGAAAGGAGTTTATGAATGGGTTTTATTTTAAACCTGAGTTTTATAACGAAGTTATAAAGAGGATTTGAAATGAATACAATAGCTTAAATGGTTACTTAATACTTGAATTAAGCAAAAGGAAATTGAGAATAGAAGGGTTATATTAAACCAGAGTTATATAAACAAAGTTTATAAAAAGTGGTGAGATGGTAAAGCATTAATTTGAAATTAACGTTACTTAATAATGGGATTAAGTAAAATTGGGAAAATTGAATTAAGATTTTCAAAGCGGGAAATAGTTGAATGGATTAGAAAACAAATTGGTAAAAGAAGTGGGTCATCGGATTTTGTAAACCAATCAAAATTATAATTTTTTTTTTTTAAAGAGATAGAGGTTAAAAGATGGTGTTTTATAAGAAATTATTTAATTGTTGAATTAAGATATAATGGTTGTATTAAAGAAAGAGATTTTCAAAAAGTAAGAAGGTTTTATGAAACCGTATTTTGAATAAATAGTTAAATGGAATTTGTATTGATATTATAATGAAATAACGGTTTTTGGATTACAACTCATATTTATCTTACGATAAGAATGTTGTTGATCTAGGTCTGAGAGGTAATTAAAATACCTCAACTTGAACGCCTTCAGGATTATCTTAGGATGATATTAGTTGGTAATGGTAAAAGAGGTTAGCGGTAATTTATTATTTCCATTAGAGAAAAAATAACGCAACTTTATTGGTGAAAATCTGAAGAATATATATATATAATGAGGGTTCCGGAGTAAAGGAAATTAAAAAGATTTGGGTAAATATGAGAATGTTCCAAAGTAAAGGAAAAATAGAAAGGGGGTTGCGTGAAAATATAAAGATATTTTTGAGTTAAAGGTATTGTAAAGTTGAGTATTGAAATATATTTAATCTATAAGAATAAGCACTGGGTGTTGTCGAGTAATGAACAAAGAGATTTCATAACGTTATTTGACGAGGGATAAGTTGAATTGATTTCCAAATTTAAATAATGAAGAACGAAGTAGCAAATGTTTTGGAAAGAAAGGTAAATGGAAATTGAATATGATATACGAAATTTTTCTAAGCATTATAAAGAAGTGGTTTTGAGAACATTGGTATATAAAAATAAGAAGTAAATAATGGGTTAAAAATATCGAGATATTTAGAAGTTTGATTAACTATTCGTTAATTATTTTTAATTAAAAGGCCGAGTGATGCCGAGTACTGAATCATTAAGCTCATTTTATTCTCATGATTATTTGTTTGATAATTGAACAACTAACTATCAAATTTGGCCTATACGATTGTTGGTACGAAAAGATCGGGACCAAATTTATATTTGGAAACCATTCCGACCAACAAATACGTGGAAATATCAGAAGATGATCGAGATGGAGCATCGAAGATTGTAGATCTTCATAAACGGAAGAACTTCTAATAATCTCTGGTCTGCAACCAAAGATATATTGTGGTTCTATTGTGGTTGGAATCTACGGATTGCAAGGACTACTCGCTACTGATCCTAGGGTGATTCCTATATGAGATGCAGTAAGAGAGTACCTTCGGTTAATCCTGTTCCTGGATGACTTGTATGGACGAATGTCTAACAAAGTATTTTCAAAGGGGCCGTCTACATTGATTTCTTCAAACTACCATAGTTGGGTCGCTCCACCAGGGAATTTTCGTGAACGTCAATTAGTGATTTTCTGGAGGATCCGACGATGTGGCATTCAAAGTAAATGGTGGCCTAAAAAGAAGATTTTGACCTCAAGCCTCATCATATGGGAGATGGAACAAAATCGGGTAGGTCGCATGGCTATATGGGTTGCACCCATCAAAAGGGTATATCATTACCTGATCAAGAGAAATCAAGTGCCTTCGGTTGTCCCTTTTATTTACATGCATATGCTATTGGTTCGGTTGGATGGCCCCCAACTATGGTAATGATATATTCGGTACTCTCAAGAGAACCGAGGGGCCGGTCATGTTTAGTCTAGGTTGCAAGATATTCTTGTTAAACCCCAATGGTACATTGTCGGGAAGGTGGTCCCATACCTTGCCAGGAAATCTATTCTCTAATAAGGTCCTGCGGTTTTGATTGTATACTATATATGTAGAGCGTGAGATGCAAGCATTCTGCTAGATTGATATATATTTAGATTTAGACACTATTATAATATCAGAAAAGATATTGATTTGAAAAATATTTTGGGTTAGCGTAAGGTAAAGACCATCTGTATATATGTGTGGATTTGGTCTTACGATTATCCTTTTCTTTCAAAAATATTTTGACGTTAAGACCAAGTTGTGTGATGCCTTTAAACTTAATGTGTTTTTCTCACTCTGGTTCAGCAGACTGATTCGGCTATTGTAATGCTCGGGCTAGCTCGGGATGTACAGGTCCAGTTATCAGATGATGCGGAATCCAGAGACGTGCTGGAGGTGTTTAGACATATGATATCTAGTATTTATTCCGCTGTGTGATTGTATATTAGGACATTTAAATATAACTATCCAGATGTGTTGATGTACTCTGATGATTGTAGGTTTTTATTTCAAGCTCTCAATAAAAGATTTATTTCTATATTATATTTGTTCCGCTACGATGTGAGACTCTGTGTCGTGTTGATTCTTCTTCTATTCTAACTTTCTTTCTTTCTTATATCACCCTCTAGTTTCTTTCAAATAACTTCATGTGTTTTCGATGCTTGGAAGGTCAGCATGTTATACGGTAAATGTATTTATGTCAATTTCGGGGTCGAAAATCCCGTGGACCTTTACATGTCTATTGGGCCACAGTTGCTACAACAGCCCAAAGGTCTGTTTTCTACGTTAAATCGAATTACATCATTCCATATATCGAAATATATGTCTTCGATATTTTTAAATAAAATGGAGTTATTAAAATTCAGTAAAACACAATCTTGCTCTGTAATATCCCTCCTTTTCGACCGCTTTAAGTTGGTAATTAAACCAACTCAAACCGTTCGAAACAACGGATTGTTATTGCTATAGGGTTTAATAAATCAAATCACAGACACATAAAATATCTCACAGTGGAATAAATAAATACAATAATAGTTCATGAAGCTACTAAATAATTCAAAATTTATACATAATATCAGAGTTACAAAAATGAAATACAACGGAAGTCTAAATACAAGAATTTCTAATACAAAGGAGAAATAACCAGATTCGATAGATAGAGGTGATTTCTTCAATAGTCTCCACCTTCAAAAGGTGAAATCTCAACACTGCAATACTCGATCTGATCTAGCAATAATGCAAAACAAAACAACTCGGATCAGGACTAACATTCTCATGGAAGTAAATCAACTTAAATTAAATGTTCAATGAAATGTTCAATGAAATGCATCAGTAACTTAAACGATGTTTGGGATCACCATCCTCTAAGGATTCATTAAACTAATATCATATAATATAATACACTACTATAATAGCGTCTATGGTTAAATATAACATATTAAAATAGCATAAGCGGTATTACATTTTTATCCTTACACCATTTATACGTTGTCGTAAACATTGCATATGATACACCAGTAAACGGTCGGTGGATAGGAATGCGCCGCTATACGACAACGTTAAATCAAAATCGTAGGGGGCACGATCAAGATAATATGACAAGGCACACGAGGTATACCCACAGTAGGATTCTACTGATGCACGCCCCGACCAGTGGTAACATATAGCCGTGACTACCGCCCACCTCGGAACACACTCAAAAATTAAAGGTGCGCACCAATCAAATCACAAAATAATATATATGGGTTCGAAGAAGTGTGTCCGATAGGGGGTGCCACCTAATTTAATCACGGTATAAAACTTGTTTAGTCATTTTAATTATGACCCGAAGGCCATGGCTATCCATCATCGTTCTCTTTCTTCAAATCCTGTAATCGCCTCCAAATCATCCCACTTCATTCTGGAACTTCATCTCGTACACAGTTGTTAAAGTGGTTTTCTTTATTGGCAGAAAGTACGACAATATTCAATCCCGGTCTTTTCAACAACCAAACGTTTACAATTTTCACACCGTGGTCATTATTTTATAAATCACGTTATAATATCATTTATAAAGAATCTCAGGTTCAAATTTGAATTCAAAAATTAATATTTGACTTCTATTTTCTTTAACATCCAAAATATTCACATAATGATTTCAATCCAAATTCGACTTATACAAAAACATATCTCAAATGGCATTTAAAGAAATACTAAAATACATAACTTCGATAGTATTTAGCTTGATTTATTCTCACAAAACTCAAGTTCAGACAATTCAAAATTCTAGTTTTACCTTTATAAGCATTTGTTTGGGTCGATTCATAAAGTCCAACATTTTCAGTTCAGATTCTATATATATAATTTGAATCAAAACTTATATTTAATTTCAACAAAACATATCCTAACTTATAAATCACAAGTCATATAATTCAAAAATCATTATATATAAAAATTCAAATCAATACCTTATATTTCAATTCAAACAATATATACCATATTTTATAATTTCAAGTTGTAGAGTTCAAAGTCGTTATTTATAAATTCAAATCATACGATTAAAACCATTCTTATAAATTCGATTTAACAAATTTCTTAGTTCAAGCCAAATGAATTATAAAATAAATTCCATACATAAAATTTATATATTCCAATTTATATTCACTCATCTTATAAATCAGATTCATTTCATATTGATTATAAATTCAAATTTTGAGAAATCAAATTTCGCAATTTACTTTAATTTTTTATAAAAGTTCAATATTTAAACCAATTCAGATTTGCATTCAGTTGATTTGTAATCAAATTCATTTCATATACATTATAGATTCAAATTCATTCCTTAAATGTGGAACTCAAATTCAGAAAAACGATTTCATAATTCAAGTTCATCTCTTATAAGTTTATATCGATTCAAATTCATATTGTTAATATGAGTTCATTCTTTAAGTCAAGGATCATTATATAAATTTTAATTTTTAACCTCGAACTGAAATTGTGGAAATCTTAACTTATCCACCTTTGAAAATAGATATCAATATAAGTTTATAAATTTTATAGAAAACAACTTTATAAACATAAGTTTAAAAATAGTTTAAAAGAATTATTTATTATAATATATTAAATTTAAAATTTGAAAATAAATATATGATTAAATTATATGGTTTAAAATAAATAAAATTATAACTGAAATCTTAAATAAGCATATAAATTCGTTTTTACTCATAAAATCATTTTAAAACATATAATTTAAATTTTACAAAATATAAGTATAAAATATTTAATATATATATATATATATATATGAAAATATAAAATTTTAATTTATTATTTTAAAATCAAATTTCCAAATCACTATGCTTCGAAAACATGACCAATGGTGTCCTATATAGTTTTCTACCCTATGGTCAAATGACACGGATATTTATAATCTCAACCCAGAATTTATATTTTTATGGTTATATATCATTTCAACCTGTAATCCCAAATTCAGTAAAAACCGTTCAGGTCTATCACTTTAACGCATAACGATTTTTCCCGAATCTAATATCCGTTCGGGTACGTATCTTTTCAGCCGATAGTGATTTTCCTAACTATGGCAATCAACAACATAGATAAACAATACAAATTATCACATAGCATCAATATCATCACATCATAAGTCGTATATAATTAGTGCACCTACGTGTCATATTTATATATATCATCGTGTCATATATGAAATGTGTATACATATCAAACAAAACATGCGACAGCCCATGTCTATTAATGTCACTCACTAATGGAATGCATTAAGTTTCGTGAAGTGCTATAGGTAAACCAACACAGAATAATTACAAGACAGATATAAATAAGGCAGCAGCGGAAAATTTAAACTTTTATTTCAAACATAAGTCATAATACCGTGGTCCACAATTTCATAAGTCACAAAAACCATTACAATAAAATAACTTCTGTCTTGCACCATCAGAGTACATAAGTAAATAAAAAGCATCATTCCCCAAATAAAAAGAGTTAAGCCATAGTAGAGACAAGAACTTGACCCATACTTCAGAAGTAGCTCCTAGCAAGATGATATCTGATTCCCGATTAAGTCTGAGTGTTTCCTCCCTGAGGACCTGGGTGGAAACGGAAGAAAGAAGGAGAAACAATAGGGTTAGACATAAAGTCTGGTGAGTCTAGTTACTTTTAGCCAGTAGATAAATAAAAGCAACATGATAGGCATAAAATTTGGATAAGAGATCACTACATAAACGGTAGGTGTGATAAGGTAAGCAAGTTAGGGTGTATGTGCCTCACTAATGATTACTCTACACTATTACTAGTATAACTGAAATGAGATGATCCCTTCCACTATAAGTTGGTAGGCTTAGGTCATACGTCCAAGCATACCCTAACCCCTACCCTAATCGATCGACTCCCTACCCTGTAAATATCCAGTGCTGGCCCCACAGTAGGAGGTATCACTTCCTAAAGTGGCAACCCATGGTGTGCACAACCATATCTACCGGTGTTACGGTCGTCTTAGCCCCCTCTTCCCGACCTATGCACGCACATGTCCCCGGTCGGTTTGCACCGCCCGCACCATCCGTCTCGTTTGGATCACTTACAATCAACCAGTAAGCGTGCCCATTCTCCGCCTAGTACAGAGGTCTTTACTTAATACCAACTCCATGTTACTGAATGAAATGGGTCCCACACAATATGAGACAAGCTCTCCCCCTTTTCTTGTATCCCCCTCTAGGTTTTCCACTGACTATGTATACCTAAGGCATCTTTAATTACATAGCCCTATACTAGTTATGCTTACCCTAAAGGGTGTCTTTAATTACATAACTTCATTACATTATCTATCGGTTATGTATACCACTAGGTGTCTTTAATTACATAACCCTATTACATTATCTACTGGTTATGTATACCACTAGGTGTCTTTAATTACATAACCTTATTGGGTTAAGTTCGTGGGCCTATATATACATATTACCTGCCCCCTCTAATTTACTTAACCCACCACTACTCATCCAATTTTACTTAACCCTAACTTAAGTCCATAGTCATATTAAATTAGGTTAAGTATTCTATTTCATTACCATGTCCAATTATGGTTATAATGGGCTAGACCACCCACATAAGGCCTACAACGTGTGGATGCCAGATATCCCGGTCGGGTTCGGGCTGTCTTATTCCACAGTTGGGCCTAACCTCGTGTCTTAGTGTAACAACCCGAAAATGTGAGCCAGTTTAAAATTTTTATTTTGGCAATTTTAGCGAATTTTGAGCATTTAAAATGAATTATTTTAAATAATATTGACGGAAAATTTATTTTGAATGGAATTCGAACGTATATATTATATACGTCGTCGTTAGAATATAAATATTTATTTTAAATTATAAATAGAATTGAAAATGGTGCGGTAGTTCGATAATTCGATTTCAAACTTCAATTGAATGTACCGGGTGCAAAACAAACCGGATTTTAGTGAAACCAAAAACATTAGGATCTATTTTAGAATATCTTTCCAACGAATCCGAAAAATCAAATTTTCATAGAGGGAATCAAAAGATATGTCCAGTTGAAAATTCTGAATAGTCGCTATGGAATTCAGGCCCTTAAAAATAGACATTTTGCAAACGACCTCGGATTTCGACGAAACCACTTTTGTTGGATCCGGGATTTCAAATTATTACTAGATTCCAAATTTCATAATTTTTCGAATCAGTATGTGAGCGTGGCAAAGGAAAACGCGTTTGACCAGTTTTAGTTGATTTTAATCGACTGGAAATTGGCCATTTTTCTAACGATCTCAGAATTCGATGAAACTAGTTTTGTTAAGACCGTATCGTCAATACGAAGCTAGAAAATATTTTTCGAGAATTTTTAGAGTTAGTATGTGACCCCGGTAAATTGAAATGCGCGTTTAAATTCAATATATAGAGTTAAATGTTGATTTTAACGGAAACTGATTGAAACAATCGAATCAGCTTACGATACATATCCCATTGTGTTCGGAATGCGGGTAAAACGCTGCAGACGACAGGCGGTGGGCCTCGTTTAGAGGTCAAATGAAAAAGTACCTTTTTGAAATTTAAAATAAAAAAATGTTTTCTCTCTCTCTTCCTTTTAACTTCTGCCCCCCCCCCCGTTTCTTCAAATCAGCAGATGAAAAGAAAAAAAAGGAGAGAGAAGGGGGGGATCGCGATCAGCCCCCCCTAGTCGGCCGTCGCCGCCTCCGGCGAGGTAGCGCCGCACCCCCCTTGTCGCGCCCTCCTTCTACTTCCTCCCCCTTCTCCAGTAAACCGACCCGCCTGCCACTCCCACCGCCGCCCTGAAACCCTAGCCGCACCCCCTCCCTCCAGTCGAACCCAGTCGTCCCCTCCCCTTCTTCTTCTACTCGATTTCAGCCCCCCATCTGAAAACCGACTACCGCCCAACCCAAACCACCCCGACGAGATACTCCCCCCCAATATCCACTGTAAGTTTTTTTATTTCATTTATTTGTTTATTTTTGTTTTGTTTAATTCATTTTAAATGTTTAGCTTAGGTTAATCATTTTTAAAATAGAAAAGATTAGATTTTTAAAATAGAAAAGATTAGATTTTTAAAATTTGAAAAGGCGAAATCTTTATATTTGAAAAGGCGAAATCTTTATATTTGAAGAGGCGAAATCTTTATATTTGAAAAGGCGAAATCTTTATATTTGAAAAGGCGAAATCTTTATATTTGGAAAGGCGAAATTTTTATCTATATAGTAGCAATGTAAAAATAGAATTTTTATCTATATAGTAGCAATGTAAAAATAGAATTTTTATCCATATAGCGTGATTATAAAAATTAGATTTTTATATATTGAATAGCAAAGTAAAAATTCGATTTTTATATATTGAATAGCAAAGTAAAAATTCGATTTTTATATATTGAATAGCAAAGTAAAAATTCGATTTTTATATATTGAATAGCAAAGTGAAAATTCGATTTTTATATATTGAATAGCAAAGTGAAAATTCGATTTTTATATATTGAATAGCAAAGTAAAAATTCGATTTTTATATATTGAATAGCAAAGTAAAAATTCGATTTTTATATATTGAATAGCAAAGTAAAAATTCGATTTTTATATATTGAATAGCAAAGTAAAAATTCGATTTTTATATATTGAATAGCAAAGTAAAAATTCGATTTTTACTTATGTAGTGGCTACGGGCAACGAAAGTGACAAAGGGAGAGAACGACGAAGATTTCTACATAGGAAGAGTCGAGATGATTGGATTAGCTATCGGTGAGAACTTCTCACTCAAATTTCCTTTTCTGGATATATATATATATATATATATATATATATATATATATATATATACTACGATGTAGACGGTGCTTAGCAGCACCCGACACCCGTCATCCACAGACCATGGATGGCTTGTTTGTTTAATTGATGTGTTGTGAAATTGTTTGTGATGTTGACGTGAAATCGATAATAAATGTAGATGGTTAAAATAAATATTTTATCGTTAAAAATATAATTTTTAACGTGAATGTGAATAAATAATTATTTATAAACAAATCGGCCGATTTGTTTATATACACTGATTTGACTGATATTGATTGGGATGATAAATTTTACACATCGCCCAACTTCAGAAATAAAAATCTGTGTTTGTTGATTTGAAACCCCACACGGGTGTTGGGATGATATTTGGGTACACTAATCCCAATTATTTAATTGTATGTCGATCGATTGGTCGACAGACTGTGTAAGCGTTAATTATTTATATTTGATGCTTGTGCAGTTGTGTGGTGCACCTTGGATGATGGTTGATTGTTTATCATTACTGTTATATACATGTGTTGTATGGAATCCATATAATTAACGTTATATGGTGATTGATTGGGCCTCATTCCAATCGAAAAAATAATGAATATTATAAAGGAAAATTCATGTGTTGAATATAAAAATAGTCATGTATTGACGATGTTCATGTGTTGAAAATATTCGTGTGTTGAGTAAAATATTTTAAATAATAAAATTTACATCTTTATCATATTTAAAATTAGAACTACTTCACGGTGGAGTCTAATTAAAAATCAAACGATAGATACCATGATTTTATAAAATATTTTACATAACAAAAATAGTCGTGTGTTGAAAGAAATATAGATTCATGTGTTGAATAGAATGAATATTCATTTGTTGAATAGAATAAAGAATTTATTGAAATATATAAAGCCGTGTTGATTAGAGTTGCGCTATTTTGACGTGAACGATATTTATATCGATTTTATTCGTTTTATAATGAATATTAAAAAGTAATTTCAAAATTTAATATTTTGAAATGAAATTCAAATTAAATTAGATTAAAATTCAAATTGAAATTTCATTGAATCAATTTGAAATGAATTCGAATAAAATAGAAAATGAATTCGATTTGAACTGAATAGAAAGTGAATTTGAATTCAAATTGAATAGAAAGCGAATTTGAATTCGAACTGAATAGAAATGAATTCAAATTGAATCGAATTGAAATTGAATTAAAAACGAATTGAAATCGTTTTGAATGAAATTTAAAACGAACTGAAATTGACTTGAAATCAATTTGAAATGAATTCGAATTAAAGTAAATTGAAGGTAAATTCAAATTGAATTGAAGTGAAACGAATTAGAATTTGAATTGAATTGAAATGAATTTGAATTCGAATTAAATAAAATTGAAATGAATTCGAATTGAATTGAAATCAAATCGATTTGAAATTGAAGATGAAGTTGAAATTGTTTTTGAAACGAATTTAGAACGATTTATAAAATACGTTTTAAAAGGAAATCGACGAAATATATATAATATATATTATATATATAATGGCCTGAATAGAAACGCGCCGCGCCGCGGCAGTTCGTGAATTTCGACCATTAACTTCGAATTGGCGTTGCGGGAGATCCGACCGTCGGATTCTCCTAAAACCGGAACCGTTGGGTTCGTATCGAAAAGAGCTTTCCAATGAATTTTATAAATTTGAAATCTAACGGTTGGATTTGGAATTATGTCCAAATCAAATTTGAAAAAGGTCGCTGTAAGTGCAGTTCGATAGCCGTTGATGGAAATCGACTGTACGGGCCTTGATAAAATTATTAAAAATATCTATAATTTGTGTGAAATCATAAGAAATGATTTGGGAAAAATTGGGCTGAAGAATTCCACATTTGAAAGGATAAAAATAGATTTTTTATCGAAATGAACTAGTTTTGAACTAGAATTAAAATCAATTTATTTTTGAAATAAATAAATTGAATTTGAAAGTGATTTTAAAAATAATCAAAATTCCTAATACGTGGATTGGACTGGAGTTGAATCGAAATTATCTTCGGAATATTTCGATGTTGGATTTCGTGACTATATAGATATTGTTATGGGAATTTGAAAGATATATTTTATATTATTATTTCCAATACGATATTTGTTGGTTTCAGAATTTGATATTGAATGTAAGCCGATATATTTTCTATCCAAAGCCTTGTATTTAATATCAAATATGATTTGGGTTTATCGTGAATCGTGTTTTAGATGACATTGGTTCTTTAACCCAGTTAAAGACAGGATATTGATTTTTGAAAAGATTAAAACTAAGTGGAGTTTTAATGAATCTTTAATTAGACTGAAATGTGAATTGATAATTTAAATTATCAAATTTGGAAAGTGATCGAGAACGGAGTGTCACCAGTTTTGCTCCAAGGCGATAGTTAAATCTTTAGTTAGATTTGAACGTGAAATGGTAATTAATTTTACCGATAACACCGTGGGGAGTATTACCAGTTTTCTCCATAGGATATATAGGTTGGGATTGGGAAATAAAATAAATAATTACTTCGGTGTGGTTCGCTAATCCCGACTAGTTAGAAATGATATCCAAAGGAAGATTAAAGAAAAAATTTAGAAGAATTTATCTTGGATAAAATTAATGGGAACCTTTCCCTAAGAATGTGATTTTGTGAATAAAAGAATATTCTGAATTGGAACGAGGTGTTTGTTGTGTTTGTGTAACATTCGTTTATTATATACGTGGGATATTCAGAAAGGTCGGGTTTCTACCCATTCTGAATAACCGATTCGATGAGTTGTCGAATATGAAGACGGTGGTTGAAGACCGGAAGTCTTCACATCGTTTGGGTGATTACTGATGATCCTGATTGGGCTGTACACCCAAGATGAGGGAAACAGTTGGTGATCGTCCAGACGTACTTGGAGATCGATGGATATGCGAGGAAAGTGCCTCCGGTTTCGTTCAGACCCAGAACGAATTTGTAAATGGATTGTGTGTCTGACATTGGATTTTATTCTGTGTTGATTTATTTCTATTAAATATACATCTGTTTGGCGGCGGAGAATTTATTCTCTTGCTTAACGCCCTTCTCTGAGACGTACGAGCTCAGAGGTTGTATATCGATGGACATCAGTCGCATGGAGTGAATTGCCAGTGTAGCACGCGTAAGTGGCAATTGATCAAGGCTTCTGTTGAAAAGCAAAGTCTTGTGGTTGATGATCAAAGCACGGCCTGTGTGGCGTAGCTTTGTGTATAGCGTGAATTCGCGAGCCTCACACCTCGGTATGAGTAAAAAATAGGAGACGGACCGCTGGGAGAGCACTGCGTTTCTTTCTAGCTAGGGTGGTGTCAGTGACCTACCAGCCCTGACATTTATATACTTTTCACCTGTGTGGTTGTTGGAATGCGAGGCGCCTCGGATATAGGTCTGTAAGGACCGGGAAACGTGTGTTCAGGAATAACTAATCCTCAAAAGTAAGAGAGGACCGGCCCAGCCGATTCCAAGGATCAAAGCGGGGTCCTGGGACATTTGCTAGAGTGTCTCGAACGCGGAGAGGAGCTTGCCCCTTGCCTCGGCTCATGATGGAATCCAATTTCCAATACGTGATAATTTGGTTTTATTTGTAGAACCTAGTATGGCGACATAGTGGTATGGGTCATTCATGCCGCCTATGATTGATATTTATGATTGAAATTGTTTTGACACTATACACCTACAATAGTATCAAATAATGTGTTTTAACGTATCAAGCATGCTTTGGCTGTTATAAGGTAAAAACCCTATCCTACGACTTGCGTTGCATTGTGTGATGGGACCTGGGTCTTATAACAGCTTCATTTTTCTTTATTTAGCATTGCGCTGTTTGTTCTATGCACTGGTATTCTTGGGAGGAAACCCGTTCCATTTTTTACGGCGTGGTCCCTTGATTTACCTAACTTTAAAAATAAAGATTAATAACTGTTTTAGTTCTCACACCAGTCACATGACTGACCTGGAGTTTATTGTTTTAACCTAAACTCTGGGTGCCCCTATTTTCCACACGGGCAGCTAGTAGTTTTGGTTTTGCAGATTTATATTCACAGGATCCTGATTAACAGCTGGAACGATGCTCGGAAAGCTCTGTATCCGTGTATCACTTCTAGTTGTGTTTTGTATATTTTTCCGCTGCTATGTAATTTATTGTAATCTCTGATATTCGTCGAATGTATTTTATTCAATTATACTCTGTATATTCTTGTATCTGATGGAGTTGTTGTAATATACAATGAAATGTTCTTCCGTCTGCGTTCATTTGTGTGTTGTTCTCAAAATATCCGCTCTTTCCTTCACGGGGAAGTTATGGGTTCTTACAGTTGGTATCAGAGCTTTGGTTTACAGAGCTCGAGAACAAGACACGTTAGAACCAAACGAAAGAATTCATCAGATATTGGATTAGTAATATTCAATTAGAATGACTCTTTAGAGATAGGATCAGTAGTATCCTAGAACGAGTGTGAAGAGTATATTTTTCAAATGAAAACAATTTTGTTTTAAAATTTAAATCGCTTTACACATATTTGAATATTTATTTATTTTGAATATGGACAATCGAGTATATATAGATTTCGCGTATACGCGTCATGAACGTATATTCCAAGTTTTAATATACTGGATAGATATAGAACCACATTCTAGACACCCGGGGATAATTCTGGTGATGTGGCCACATCATCAGTATTTATATTCGAGTGACGAAGGTGTGATATCTATATATTTCCATTAGACTGTGTGAGAACCAAAACTAATATAGATAGATTTATTGTTGTGAATTGGCATCAAAAACAAGATTTTTTATATATATATATCAAAATTATGAATTTGAAACGTTAATCCACTAATTGATTGATGTTTGTTTATTTGTTTGATAAATTTGAACCATTTAGCCTAATTGAATCACATAGTGAACTGTATTGAAAATTGGTCGCATTTGCTTGCATATACATGTACTTACATTGAACAGGTCATAGCAAGGAGGCTAGAGCAGAGAATAAAATTTGTTTGCCCGACAAATAGGTACATGTTTATCATAATTTACTGTTTTGTTTGGGTGATGATGATTTTATGAGCCGATTGGCTAGCCGCTTGGCTAGCCGCTTGGCTTTTTCTTTTTCTTTTTGAGATCAGAAGGCCTGTATGGCAATTTCGGGATTTTCCCGTGGCTCCCGGTGCAGGGGCGGTTATGGCGAAATTTTTCGAAAATTCCGGGTGTTAGCCAAATTTTTTAAGAATTTGAAAATTCTCAGAAACTGAAAAGTTGGAGAATGGAAGCCAGATCGAACGTAGAGTTGATTAGTCAAACCACTTTTGACTTTGTTCCTTTTCGGGGACGAAAAGTTTTAAGTGGGGGAGATTGTAACAACCCGAAAATGTGAGCCAGTTAAAAATTTTTATTTTGGAAATTTTAGCAAATTTTGAGCATTTAAAATGAATTATTTTAAATAATATCGACGGAAAATTTATTTTGAATGGAATTCGAACGTATATATTATATACGTCGTCGTTAGAATATAAATATTTATTTTAAATTATAAATAGAATTGAAAATGGCGTGGTAGTTCGATAATTCGATTTCAAACTTCAATTGAATGTACCGGGTGCAAAACAAACTGGATTTTAGTGAAACCAAAAACATTAGGATCTATTTTAGAATATCTTTCCAACGAATCCGAAAAATCAAACTTTCATAGCGGGAATCAAAAGATATGTCCAGTTGAAAATTCTGAATAGTCGCTATGGAATTCAGGCCCTTAAAAATAGACATTTTGCAAACGACCTCGGATTTCGACGAAACCACTTTTGTTGGATCCGGGATGTCAAATTATTGCTAGATTCCAAATTTCATAATTTTTCGAATCAATATGTGAGCGTGGAAAAGGAAAACGCGTTTGACCAGTTTCAGTTGATTTTAATCGACTGGAAATTGGCCATTTTTCTAACGGTCTCAGAATTCGACGAAACTAGTTTTGTTAAGACCGTATCGTCAATATGAAGCTAGAAAATATTTTTCGAGAATTTTTAGAGTTAGTATGTGACCCCGGTAAATTGAAATGCGCGTTTAAATTCAATATATAGAGTTATATGTTGATTTTAACGGAAACTGATTGAAACGATCGAATCAGCTTACGATACATATCCCATTGTGTTCGGAATGGGGGTAAAACGCTGCAGACGACAGGCGGTGGGCCTCGTTTAGAGGTCAAGTGAAAAAGTACCTTTTTGAAATTTAAAATAAAAAATGTTTTCTCTCTCTCTTCCTTTTAACTTCTGCCCCCCCCCCCGTTTCTTCAAATCAGCAGACGAAAAAAAAGGAGAGAGAAGGCGGGATCGCGATCGGCCGCCCCCCCTAGTCGGCCGCCGCCGCCAGGAGATCGCTGCCTCCGGCGAGGTAGCGCCGCACCCCCCCTTGCCGCGCCCTCCTTCTGCTTCCTCCCCCTTCTCCAGTAAACCGACCCGGGACCCGCCTGCCACTCCCATCGCCGCCCTGAAACCCTAGCCGCACCCCCTCCCTCCAGTCGAACCCAGTCGCCCCCCTCCTCTTCTTCTTCTACTCGATTTCAGCCCCCCCTCTGAAAACCGACTACCGCCCAACCCAAACCACCCCGACGAGATACTCCCCCCCCAATATCCACTGTAAGTTTTTTTATTTCATTTATTTGTTTATTTTTGTTTTGTTTAATTCATTTTAAATGTTTAGCTTAGGTTAATCATTTTTAAAATAGAAAAGATTAGATTTTTAAAATAGAAAAGATTAGATTTTTAAAATTTGAAAAGGCGAAATCTTTATATTTGAAAAGGCGAAATCTTTAAATTTGAAAAGGCGAAATCTTTATATTTGAAAAGGCGAAATCTTTATATTTGAAAAGGCGAAATTTTTATCTATATAGTAGCAATGTAAAAATAGAATTTTTATCTATATAGTAGCAATGTAAAAATAGAATTTCTATCCATATAGCGTGATTATAAAAATTCGATTTTTATATATTGAATAGCAAAGTAAAAATTCGATTTTTATATATTGAATAGCAAAGTAAAAAATTCGATTTTTATATATTGAATAGCAAAGTAAAAATTCGATTTTTATATATTGAATAGCAAAGTAAAAATTCGATTTTTATATATTGAATAGCAAAGTAAAAATTCGATTTTTATATATTGAATAGAAAAGTAAAAATTCGATTTTTATATATTGAATAGCAAAGTAAAAATTCGATTTTTACTTATGTAGTGGCTACGGGCAACGAAATTGACAAAGGGAGAGAACGACGAAGATTTCTACATAGGAAGAGTCGAGATGATTGGATTAGCTATCGGTGAGAACTTCTCACTCAAATTTCCTTTTCTAGATATATATATATATATACACTAGGATGCAGACGGTGCTTAGCAGCACCCGACACCCGTCATCCACAGACCATGGATGGCTTGTTTGTTTAATTGATGTGTTGTGAAATTGTTTGTGATGTTGATGTGAAATCGATAATAAATGTAGATGATTAAAATAAACATTTTATCGTTAAAATATAATTTTTAACGTGAATGTGAATAAATAAATATTTATAAACATATCGGCCGATTTGTTTATATACACTGATTTGACTGATATTGATTGGGATGATAAATTTTACACATCGCCCAACTGCACAAATAAAAATCTGTGTTTGTTGATTTGAAACCCCACACGGGTGTTGGGATGATATTTGGGTACACTAATCCCAATTATTTAATTGTATGTCGATCGATTGGTCGACAGACTGTGTAAGCGTTAATTATTTATATATGATGCTTGTGCAGTTGTGTGGTGCACCTTGGATGATGGTTGATTGTTTATCATTGCTGTTATATACATGTGTTGTATGGAATCCATATAATTAACGTTATATGGTGATTGATTGGGCCTCATTCCAATCGGGAAAATAATGAATATTATAAAGGAAAATTCATGTGTTGAATATAAAAATAGTCATGTGTTGACGATGTTCATGTGTTGAAAATATTCGTGTGTTGAGTAAAATATTTTAAATAATAAAATTTACATCTTTATCATATTTAAAATTAGAACTACTTCACGGTGGAGTCTAATTAAAAATCAAACGATAGATACCATGATTTTATAAAATATTTTACATAACAAAAATAGTTGTGTGTTGAAAGAAATATAGATTCATGTGTTGAATAGAATGAATATTCATTTGTTGAATAGAATAACGAATTTATTGAAATATATGAAGCCGTGTTGATTAGAGTTGCGCTATTTTGACGTGAACGATATTTATATCGATTTTATTCGTTTTATAATGAATATTAAAAAGTAATTTCAAAATTTAATATTTTGAAATGAAATTCAAATTAAATTAGATTAAAATTCAAATTGAAATTTCATTGAATCAATTTGAAATGAATTCGAATAAAATAGAAAATGAATTCGATTCGAACTGAATAGAAAGTGAATTTGAATTCAAATTGAATAGAAAGCGAATTTGAATTCGAAATGAATAGAAATGAATTCAAATTGAATCGAATTGAAATTGAATTAAAAACGAATTGAAATCGTTTTGAATGAAATTTAAAACGAACTGAAATTGACTTGAAATCAACTTGAAATGAATTCGAATTATAGTAAATAGAAGGTAAATTCAAATTGAATTGAATTGAAACGAATTAGAATTTGAATTGAAACGAATTTGAATTCGAATTAAATAAAATTGAAATGAATTCGAATTGAATTGAAATCAAATCGATTTGAAATTGAAGATGAAGTTGAAATTGTTTTTGAAACGAATTTAGAACGATTTATAAAATACGTTTTAAAAGGAAATCGACGAAATATATATATATATATTATATATATATAATGGCCTGAATAGAACGCGCCGCGCCACGGCAGTTCGTGAATTTCGACCATTAACTTCGAATTGGCGTTGCGGGAGATCCGACCGTCGGATTCTCCTAAAACCGGAACCGTTGGGTTCGTATCGAAAAGAGCTTTCCAATGAATATTAGAAATTTGAAATCTAACGGTTGGATTTGGAATTATGTCCAAATCAAATTTGAAAAAGGTCGCTGTAAGTGCAGTTCGATAGCCGTTGATGGAAATCGACTGTACGGGCCTTGATAAAATTATTAAAAATATCTATAATTTGTGTAAAATCATAAGAAATGATTTGGGAAAAATTGGGCTGAATAATTCCACATTTGAAAGGATAAAAATAGATTTTTATCGAAATGAACTAGTTTTGAACTAGAATTAAAATCAATTTATTTTTGAAATAAATAAATTGAATTTGAAAGTGATTTTAAAAATAATCAAAATTCCTAATACGTGGATTGGACTGGAGTTGAATCGAAATTATCTTCGGAATATTTCGATGTTGGATTTCGTGACTATATAGATATTGTTATGGGAATTTGAAAGATATATTTTATATCGTTATTTCCAATACGATATTTGTTGGTTTCAGAATTTGATATTGAATGTAAGCCGATATATTTTCTATCCAAAGCCTTGTATTTAATATCAAATATGATTTGGGTTTATCATGAAACGTGTTTTAGATGACATTGGTTCTTTAACCCAGTTAAAGACAGGATATTGATTTTTGAAAAGATTAAAACTAAGTGGAGTTTTAATGAATCTTTAATTAGATTGAAATGTGAATTGATAATTTAAATTATCAAATTTGGAAAGTGATCGAGAACGGAGTGTCACCAGTTTTGCTCCAAGGCGATAGTTAAATCTTTAGTTAGATTTGAACGTGAAATGGTGATTAATTTTACCGATAACACCATGGTGTTAGATGTGGAGTATTACCAGTTTTCTCCATGGGATATATAGGTTGGGATTGGGAAATAAAATAAATAATTACTTCGGTGTGGTTCGCTAATCCCGACTAGTTAGAAATGATATCCAAAGGAAGATTAAAGAATAAATTTAGTAAAATTTATCTTGGATAAAATTAATGGGAACCTTTCCCTAAGAATGTGATTTTGTGAATAAAAGAATATTCTGAATTGGAATGAGGTGTTTGTTGTGTTTGTGTAACATTCGTTTATTATATACGTGGGATATTCAGAAAGGCCGGGTTTCTACCCATTCTGAATAACTGATTCGACGAGTTGTCGAATATGAAGACGGTGGTTGAAGACCGGAAGTCTTCACATCGTTTGGGTGATTACTGATGATCCTGATTGGGCTGTACACCCAAGATGAGGGAAACAGTTGGTGATCGTCCAAACGTACTTGGAGATCGATGGATATGCGAGGAAAGTGCCTCCGGTTTCGTTCAGACCCAGAACGAACTTGTAAATGGATTGTGTGTCTGACATTGGATTTTATTCTGTGTTGATTTATTTCTATTAAATATACATCTGTTTGGCAGCGGAGAATTTATTCTCTTGCTTAACGCCCTTCTCTGAGACGTACGAGCTTAGAGATTGTATATCGATGGACATCAGTCGCATGGAGTGAATTGCTAGTGTGGCACGCGTAAGTGGCAATTGATCAAGGCTTCTGTTGAAAAGCAAGGTCTTGTGGTTGATGATCAAAGCACGGCATGTGTGGCTAGCTTTGTGTATAGCGTGAATTCGCGAGCCTCACACCTCGGCATGAGTCAAAAACGAGAGACGGACCGCTGGGAGAGCACGACGTTTCTTTCTAGCTAGGGTGGTGTCAGTGACCTACCAGCCCTGACATTTATATACTTTTCACCTGTGTGGTTGTTGGAATGCGAGGCGCCTCGGATATAGGTCTGTAAGGACCGGGAAACGTGTGTTTAGGAATAACTAATCCTCAAAAGTAAGAGAGGACCGGCCCAGCCGATTCCAAGGATCAAAGCGGGGTCCTGGGACATTTGCTAGAGTGTCTCGAACGCGGAGAGGAGCTTGCCCCTTGCCTCGGCTCATGATGGAATCCAATTTCCAATACGTGATAATTCGGTTTTATTTGTAGAACCTAGTATGGCGACATAGTGGTATGGGTCATTCATGCCGCCTATGATTGATATTTATGATTGAAATTGTTTTGACACTATACACCTACAATAGTATCAAATAATGTGTTTTAACGTATCAAGCATGCTTTGGCTGTTATAAGGTAAAAACCCTATCCTCCGGCTTGCGTTGCATTGTGTGATGGGACCTGGGTCTTATAATAGCTTCATTTTTCTTTATTTAGCATTGCGCTGTTTGTTCTATGCACTGGTATTCTTGGGAGGAAACCCATTCCGTGTTATACGGCGTGGTCCCTTGATTTACCTAACTTTAAAAATAAAGATTAATAACTGTTTTAGTTCTCACACCAGTCACATGACTGACCTGGAGTTTATTGTTTTAACCTAAACTCTGGGTGCCCCTATTTTCCACACGGGCAGCTAGTAGTTTTGGTTTTGTAGATTTATATTCACAGGATCCTGATTAACAGCTGGAACGATGCTCGGAAAGCTCTGTTTCCGTGTATCACTTCTAGTTGTGTTTTGTATATTTTTCCGCTGCTATGTAATTTATTGTAATCTCTGATATTCATCGAATGTATTTTATTCAATTATACTCTGTATATTCTTGTATCTGATGGAGTTGTTGTAATATACAATGAAATGTTCTTCCGTCTGCGTTCATTTGTGTGTTGTTCTCAAATTATCCGCTCTTTCCTTCACGGGGAAGTTACGGGTTCTTACACTTAGCCTGATTCGTATTTGCGTACTTAGGCCTCCCACATTAGGTTCAACATTAGTGGCTGCTAGATATGCCGGTCGGGTCTGGGCAGACTTCCACCACTAATGTAACCTAACCTTGTGTCATAAGTACAATTTACAATTCCTAATTGTAAATTACTAAACATCCCAATTTAATCCAAACCTACCTATGTCATTATAGGTAACTATTTCTATGTTTTCCCCATTTGAATTACATGTCCCATTTCATATAAACATTACACAATTCATGCCAATTATAATCCCTTTTTCCACGTTTCCTTTCTAACGTGTTCGTATGTATTTTGACGGCATCTAGGCTATAAAGTAGCCTAGTTATAACAATGAAAAGTGAGTATGACAAGGGTGATAGTTTCAACATGTCTTGGCATAAACATGAACATAATCTGGCATAATAACAAAGTGAATAGACATGTGATTAACATCATAATAAAGTGGATATCGAACTGGTAACTTATGGCAATACTGTGATGTTCAAGTAAGCATAATGAGATCTAGATTAAACATTAGGTGTCCAATTACTTAGATCTAGCATAGTTAGGGTGACATAATAAAATGTTTAGATCTAGTGGTGGGTTCATATGTCAAGTTTACAACATATCTCAATGGATCACAATATGATAGGTGAAAGGTGATTAACATAAAGATCTAGATCCAAGTGATGTCACAATTGTCCAAATTAATAGATGTACATCCACCATAACATGGTTACAAGTCAAGATCTACACAAGCATCATAATCGACTCAACACAATTTTATTAAATCTAGGAAAAATAGATCTGCCATGACATAGTATAGAATTTCACATTAACACAAAATCATATTGAACAACATATCCAATTCATAGTCTTTCAAAGTTTACTTTCATTTATCTAAACCTAAAAGTAATCTAGAAACTCACAAATTTAAGATTAAAGAATTTAGGAAGAACGAATCTAGAATTTCTGAATTCGATTTGTAGACTATGTTGTTGTAGAAACGGTTCAGTTCGCACTCCAACAGCATATGGCCTCCATAGATCCCAATGAAGAGAATAGGAGAAATATGACACGTATATATAGCTGCCAGACCTCCTGAAATCGAGTGTCACCTCAGCCCTAGGGGTGTTGACACCCCTGTGGGTGGGTTGACCCCCTAGAATGGGAATTTTGCTGCTCAGAGGAATTTTTTGAATTTGAATCTTCTGGATAGGATTCTGACTTATCTCTGACTCACCTATGACTCATGCTTATATATAAAATATTTTTGTGCGTATATAAACTTAAAACCTTCATAACTTCTTCATACGGTGTCCGTTTTACGCAAACCAACGTCTATCTTGACCAGAATTTCAAGTCGGACGCAATGGTGCAGTCTGTTTCCTCTAATTCTAAACATTAAATTAATTATTATTTAATTTATTCTCTTTAATGTAGTTAAAAATTCGGGGTGTTACATTCTCCCCTACTCAAAGGATTTCGTCCCCGAAATCTCTACGTTGAGAAGATGCATATCCTACCATCTTTCATCCGTCTACTCATCCACCAATCACTGGCATCCATTGTTCTTAAAGATTTCTAATGTTATATGAATATATGCAATGGTATGTGCATATGTCCCAACTCTAATGCGAAGATCAGGCGGTCTACTAATTCATTTGACCTCCTTAATGCAATATATGTTAGTGCCATGAATCCAATATGTATGCAAATAAACCTATTATATCATATAAGTTCTATATGTGTGCTCACCCATTCGTCCAAACGCGACATCCATGTAACACCCTACGTCCATTAATGTCACTCACTAAGGGAATGCATTAACTTTCATAGATCATTATATGAGTATATAACAGAACATCACAAGACATATATATATAAAATGGTACTTAAAATTTCAAAATTTATTCATTGCAGCGGAAAAGCAAAACATGTTGGTTACAACATCAAAACCATATACTAAAGCCAAGTACATAAATATCCATCTTGACAAAATTATTATCAGAGTACATAAATGCAAAACCATAAACCCACTCCAAATAGCCATAATGAAAAAGAGATAAAGCTGAGCATTACTTTCAACGCTTCCAAGAGCTTCTAGAAGAAAGAAATCGGAGTCAAGTTTTAATGTTTCCTTCCTGAGAACCTGGGGGAGGGGAACGGAAGAAAAAGAGGCGAAAAAAGGACAGACATAAAGCCTGACGAGTCCAGTTAGTTTTAGTATGAAAATAAGTGAAGCAGTATGATAGGAATAAACAGGATGGAAAGTATATCCATGACATAAGGTAAAGCTGGATAACAGGATGAATATAAAGGAATGTTAGTGCGCTTCCCAGATTTCTTACTTAATTTAATTCTCTGCATCACCTACTAGTAATTCTTAACGAAATGATCCTAACCCCACAATTGGTAGCCCTCAGGTGTAACATCTAGTAAGAGGTATCCGCCCCATACAATCCTTGGAAGCCTACTTGCCCATAATAGATACTAGTTGTCCCACACTACCCCTAATCGATCGGCTCCCTAACTTGTAGATACCTGTGTGGGTCCCAGCCTAGGGTGTGTCACTCCCTAAGTGGCAACACATGGTTGCATAGCTTTATACCTACTGATGTACCATCGCTAAATCTTCCAATGCCGGGAATACCTTGTGCACGCTTAACGAACCCGTCGGAACCTGCACTACTACACCCTCACTCTTATTTGACCGCTTATAATCAGCCCAGTGAGCGTGCCCCAACCCTACCTAGCTCAGAGTTTCCAATACCTCTAAGTGGGTTACTGTCTTAAAAGGGCCCCTACCACTACTAGGTTTTCCCCCAGGGTTTAACCTAACCCAACCTATATTGGTTAAGCATTGTTTATCCGCCCAGTTGAATTAACCCCATCCACTTATCAAATCAATATGTATTATTGGTTAAGCTTGCTTTAACCCTATCCACTTTGTTCATGTAATATTGGTTAAGTTGTCATCTCACACAGGTTAACTTAACCCCACCCACCTAACATGTTTAGGTATCATATTCATCTTTGATCAGCATTAATTAGTTATTAATGCAAAGACCTCTAATATTAAGTCGATGGCTTGTGGCTGCTGGATGTACCGGGTGGTTCCGGGCAGACTTCTACCACAAGCCAGACTTAACCTCGTGTCTAGGCATCTTTTAATTATGCCTACGACCTCTTACATTAGACTGGTCGTTTGCGGTTGCTGGTTAGGCCGGTTGGCTCTGGGCAGGCTTCTACCGCAAACGGAGTCTAACCTCGTGTCTCGGCATGCTTATCTTAGTTAATTCATTTATTTGCGGTTTATGCCAATTTCAGGTTAATTATGCCAATTACCCAAAATCCCCAATTTCGTATCATGCCCAAAATTTAACAATAATCATGCCCAAATCAACCCAACATATATTATGCCATATTTCCCAATGTTCCCTAGATTACCATTCGTACGTTCATCTCTACGAGATTTGCCCTAGGTTCGAAAGTAGCCTAGTTATAAAATAAAAAGGGAAGGACGAAGGGAAGAGATACAGAACAGACATAATAATAACAACAAAATAGGCATAAGGATGAACTGATCATAAAGATATGATAAAACTGATGATAATATCAACATGGGCACATAAGAATCATGAATCTGATATATAGGCTAAGATACAACTGATGAGATTAGATCTTACTATCATGTTTAATTTCCAAGTCCAATTTACAACACGTCAGAATTACTTTTGTATTATTTAAATATAAAAATAATCAATGGAATCACTGAGATTGGATTTTGGAAGAGAATAGTTCTGAATTCTGAATTTGATTAGCTAAACTGTTGTTGTAGAATTTGATTCTTATCTTCCAATTTGATTACTCCTGTTCTGATTTTCTTTGGAGAAGAGAAGAGAAGAAAGGTTAGTTTCAATTCAGATTAGGGTAGCATGGAGGCGCCATGGATTAGTGTAATGAAATTAGGGTTAGGTCTAGGTGTGTTTTTATAGATCATCAAACAGAGGACTCAGAGCCACCCTATGCCTACTTACTGCGTCTGCCACCACATTACCTTTGCCGAGGGTATAAGAAATCTCAAAATCATATGAAGCTAAGAACTCTATCCACCGTTGTTGCCTTAAGTTTAGATCCTTCTATGAGAATAGATACTTGAGAGATTTATGATCGGTGTATAACTCGAACTTTTCTCCAAGTAAATAATGACACCATGTCTTTAATGCGAATACTATGGCAGCTAGCTCTAGATCATGGGTGGGGGTAATTCTTCTCATGAACTCTCAATTGTCTACCCCCATAACATATTACTTTCACTTTTTGCATTAGAACTGCGCCAAGCCCAGTACCGCACGCATCAGTATAAATAGTAAACACTTTACTTCCATTGGGTAAGGTCAAGACTTGGGCTGTTGTCAGAGCCCTCTTCAGTCGTTGGAAAGCAACGTCACAGTCTATGTCCCATGAAAAGGCCAAATTCTTCTTTGTCAGCCTGGTGAGAGGGGCTGATATCTTTGCGAAGTCCTTAATGAACTTCCTATAATAACCTACCAACCCAAGAAAGCTTCTCACCTCGGTTGCATTTTTAGGAATCTGCCAATCTTGTACTGCAACCACCTTCGCGGGGTCAACAACTATCCCTTGGAGACTACATGCCCCAAGAATCTCACCTCCTTTCTCTAGAAATGGCATTTGGCGAACTTTGCTTTTAGATGATGGTCACGGGGAGTTTTCAAAACTTCTCCCAAATGCTGGGTATGCTCTTCTTCACTCTTGGAGAGGATCAAAATATCATCAACGAAGACTACGATGAATTTGTTTAGGAACTCCCGAAACACCCTACTCATTAAATCAACAAAATAGGCGGGTGCATTTGTCAACCCAAAAGGCATAATTAGTCATTTAAAGAAACCGTCTGGAGTTCTGAAAGCAGTCTTATCTATGATGTCCTCAGCCACCCTCAACTGATGGAACCCCGTAGCCAAATCCATCTGAGAAAATACCGAGGCATCAACAACCTGATCAAATAAATCATCAATCCTCGGAAGCGGGTGCCTATTATTCTTTGTGAGCTTATTGAACTCTCTATAGTCAACACACAAACGAAGCGAACCATCCGCTTTAGTTGCGAATACTACTGGAGCACCCCACTCAGATATGCTTCGTCTGATAAACCCTTTTTCAAGTAGCTCCCATACTTGCTTAATCAACTCCCTCCTTTCCCTTGGAGCCAATCCACTCCTAGAATCAACCCATAGCCCATAAACCCGAGCATATACGCGTCGCATTCAAATTCGACACCTAACACTGATATTTTCAAACCCCGACAAATCATTAATAAATGAGCCGAACTACCAATGAGGTTTGAAACAACTGCGGGTGCTATTACCATACTAGTAATTAAGTGCAGAGATTCAACCACAGAACTAGATATAAATGAGTGTGAAGCACCAGAATCAAAAAGTGTTCTAACTGGATGGTTTGAAAGAGAAACTAAACTTTATACGTAAATTTTTCTACCTCTTTCAGGAGCACTGATCGCGAGAGCAAGCACCTTCCCTCCAGAAGTCCCTGCTCTTTGCCCTTGTCCCTGTGATTCCTGTTTCTTCGGGCACTCTTTAGAGACCAATCTCTTCGCAATTAAAGCAACTAGCCTTCCTTCTCTTACAATCTTTGATCAGGTGGCCCTCCTTTCCACAATTGTGACATTTTCTCTCATCCTTGCCTTTACCATCTTCACCCCTTTCTTATTGATGCTGCTGTTGCTGCCCTTTCTTGGGCCATACCTTCTTATTCTGCGATGTCCCCTTAGCTTTTGTTTCCTTCTTTTCTCCCTTGTCCTCCTCATGCATTAGGGCCATATCAACAAGCTTTTCAAAGGTGGCTCCATTAGAAGATGGGACATAGCTAAACCATGCAGAGGCTCATTCAGCCCCTTAGCAAACCGTAAAGCCCTTTTGTGCGGTATGTCTACCAACTCTAGCCCAAACCTTGCCAGCTGGTTGAACTTGTTCACATACTACTTTACCATCAAATTTCCTTGTTTGAGTGTTAAGAACCTCTCCATCTGTATGCTTCTCTCCGCTTGGGAAAGAAATTTCATTTCGAACCTCTATCTAAAGTCTTCCCAAGTTTCTACCAGACGTCCAGCTTGGGTGACTACCCACCAAAATGAGGCTTCATCCTTTAATAGCCAAGCAGCTAATTGAATTTTCCTTCGGTCCTCCACTTCAAAGATTATGAATAAGCCCTCTATCTCCTTAAGCCAATTCTTAGCTTCTCCGAATGTCTCGTTCCCATGGAATGGCCTTCCTCCGATAGCCCTGAAGTCTTTGCAGATCTTGGCAAAGTTGTCAGCTATTGGAGGGGGGGGGGGAGGAGGAATGACTGGTGCAACTGGGGGAGGAACGTCTCTTTGTCCTTCGACCGGTGCCGTGGCCTCCAAATACCTCCGGAACCATCCAGGTATTGTGACGCCCTCTGGGAGATTAGAGATGTTTTGTTCCCCAGACATGCTGAAAAAAGGGAAAAGGAAGAAATTTAGATAAAGGGCCTAAGGTTAGTACATATGGATTTTTGGGGAATGTTTCTCAAAATATACTTTTCTTTTTGAAAATGCTTTCCTTTTTAAAATCTTTTTGAAAATAGTTTTCAAAAACTTATATCTAATCTGGTTACCTTCAGCTCTGATACAAGTGTGAGACCCCACATCCATTAATGTCACTCACTAAGGGAACGCATTAAGTTTTGTGAAGTGCTATAGGTAAATAGACACAGAATAATTTAGATATAAATAAGGCACCAGCGGAAAAGTTAAACTTTTATTTCAAACATAAGTCATAATACCGTGGTCTACAATTTCATAAGTCAAAAAACCATTACAATAAAATAACTTCTGTCATGCACCATCATAGTACATAAGTAAATAAAAAGCACCATTCCCCAAATAAAAAGAGTTAATCTATAGTAGAGACAAGAACTTGAGCCATACATCAGAAGTAGCTCCTAGCAAGATGATATCTGATTCCCGATTAAGTCTGAGTGTTTCCTCCCTGAGGACCTGGGGGGAAACATAAGAAAGAAGGAGAAACAACAGGGTCAGACATAAAGTCTAGCGAATCTAGTTACATTTAGCCAGTAGACAAATAAAAGCAACATGATAGGCATATAAAGTGGATAAGAGAGATCACTACATAAACAGTAGGTGTGACAAGGTAAGCAAGTTAAGATGTATGTGCCTCACTAATGATTACTTTACAATATTACTAGTATAACTGAAATGAAATGATCCCTTCCACTATAAGTTGGTAGGCTTAGGTCATACGTCCAAGTATACCCTAACCCCTACCCTAATCAATCGGCTCCCTACCCTGTAGATATCCAGTGTTGGCCCCACAGTAGGAGGTATCACTTCCTAAAGTGGCAACCCATGGTGTGCACAACTATATCTATGGGTGTAACGGTCATCTAAGCCCCCTATGCCTGGCCCATGCGCGCACATGTCCCTAGTCGGTTTGCGCCGCCCACACCATCCGTCTCGTTTGGATCTCTTACAATCAATCAGTAAGCGTGCCCCTTCTCTGTCTTGTACGGAGGTCTTTACTTGATACCAACCCTGGGTTATTGACTTAAACGGGTCCCTGTATCCCCCACTAGGTTTTCCACTAACTATGTATACCTTTTGGTGTCTTTAATTACATAGCCCTATACTAGTTATGCTTACCCTAAAGAGTGTCTTTAATTACATAACTTCATTACATTATCTATCGGTTATGCTTACCACTAGGTGTCTTTAATTACATAACCCTATTACATTATCTAATGGTTATGTATACAACTATATGTCTTTAATTACATAACCTTATTGGGTTAAGTTCGTGGGCCTATATATACATATTACCCATCCCTTTATTTTACTTAACCCACCGCTACCCATCCAATTTTACTTAACCCTAACTTAAGTCCATAGTCATATTAAATTAGGTTAAGTTGTCTATTTCATTACCTTGTTCAATTATGGTTATAATGGGTAGACCTCCTATATTAGGCCTACAACGTGTGGATGCTGAATATGCCGGTCGGGTCCGGGCAGTCTTATTCCACAGTTGGGCCTAACCTCGTGTCTTAGCCTGATTCGTATTTGCGTACTTAGACCTCCCAAATTAGGTTCAACATTAGTGGCTGCGAGATATGTCGGTCGGGTCCGGGCAGACTTCCACCACTAATGTAACCTAACCTCGTGTCATAAGTACAATTTACAATTCCTAATTGTAAATTACTAAACATCCCAATTTAATCCAAACCTACCTATTTCATTATAGGTAACTATTTCTATGTTTGCCCCACTTGAACTACATGTCCTATTTCATATTTACATTACATAATTCATGCCAATTATAATCCCTTTTCCACGTTTCCTCTCTAACATGTTCGTACGCATTTTGACAGCATCTAGGCTATAAAGTAGCCTAGCTATAACAATAAAAAGGGAGTATGACAAGGGTGATAGTTTCAACATGTCTTGGCATAAACATGAACATAAACTAGTATAATAACAAAGTGAATGGACATGTGATTAACATCGTAATAAAGTGGACATCGAACTGGTAACTTGTGGCAATCACTATGATGTTTAGGTAAGCTTAATGAGATCTAGATTAAACATTAGGTGTCCAGTTACTTAGATCCAGCATAGTTAGGGTGACATAATAAAATGTTTAGATCTCAAGGTGGGTTCACATGTCAAGTTTACAACATATCTCAATGGATCACAATATGACAGGTGAAAGGTGAGTAACATAGAGATCTAGATCCAAGTGATGTCACAATTGTCCAAATTAATATATGTACATCCACCTTAACATGGTTGTAAGTCAAGATCCACGTAAGCATCATAATCTAATCAAGACAATTTTATTAGATCTAAAAAAATAGGCCTTTCATGAAATATTATTGAATTTCACATTAACACAGAATCATATTTTACAACATATCCAATTCATAGTCTTTCAAAGTATACTTTTATTTATCTAAACCTAAAAGTAATCTAGAAACTCACAGCATTAGGTTTAGAGAATTTAGGAAGAACGGATCTAGAATTTCGGAATTGGATTTGTAGAATATGTTGTTGTAGAAACGGTTCAGTTCGTACTCCCGCATCATATGGCCTCCATGGCTCCCAATGAAGAGAATATGAGAAATATGACACATATATATAGTAGGCAGACCCCCCGAAACCAAGTGCCACCTCAGCCCTAGGGGTGTCGACACCCCTGTGGGTGGGTCGACCCCTAGGTTGACACCTCTCTAGGGGGGTCGACCCCTAGAGCGGGAATTTTGCCACTTAGAGGAATTATTTGAATTTGAATCCTCTTGATAGGATTCTGACTCACCTCTGACTCATGCGTATATATAAAATATTTCTGTGTGTATACAAACTTAAAGCCTTCATAACTTCTTCATACGGTGTCCGTTTTATGCAAACCAAACATCTATCTTGACCAGAATTTTGAGACGGATGCTATGGTGCAGTTCATTTCCTCTAATTCTAAACATTAAATTAATTATTATTTAATTTATTCTCTTTAATGTCATTAAAAATTTGGGGTGTTACAAAACATCTTTCTACGAGCAATCTTATACATTTCATAACAGTTCATTTGTGTTGAATTTAACATCCATGAAATAATGTAGGTCAAGTGTGAGATAAACTCACCTTTCATAGCGTAGAAATGGAGAGAGTAGACGAATTGACATAGAATGAAATGGCGACTTCCAGGCACGACTTTGAATGGATTAAACTTAATAATCACTCAAAATAATTTATTTTCATAAGCGGAGACTAGGGAATTTTCAATGGATTGATACGGCTATTGGGTTTTGAGAATGGTTTTTGAACTCAACACCACACTCGACTCAAAAATAAATAAACACAACACTAACTCTATTTAACAAAAATAAAATACAATAATTCTTTGCACAAATATTATATAAATATTTTTATATACATATACTCACTGAAATATTATAACATATATATATTTAAAATTTAACGCACATCAAAACTATATATTTATATATATTATAAATTATTCATATATAAACACACAATGCCAACATACACATCAAAACCATATATATAATTTATGCCTTAAAATACACAAACCACACGAACAAACAAAATATACATATACATATATCTTCAAAATCAGTAAATTTCAAAGCACTCATACCCATTATCAATATAAACATACTACCAAACACACACTCACACACACGCAAACACTCAACCATACATACATACATACATACATACATACATATATATATATACACACACATAACACAATATATATAACACACAGAGATAAAAACCCACACAACCCTCACTAACACAATACTCACACAAACATAAACACACTATATCACATACATAATACACACACCGCACATACAAACCCATGCCACACAATATACACACACAGTACTCAACACGCACATACAACCATATAACCAAAATTCACACACGTCAAAATCTGAATAACATAACCCTACTCACACACATATCCCGAATACACACACGAAGGCTGGTCATCAGGGTATATGAAAGACTCGGGCTTGGCTATAGGGTTCGGATGGGCATAGACAAGGGGATAAATATGGGCTTCATGTGGGTGCAGCTACGGCGGAGCTCGGTCTGGTGATGTGGCGCTGGCGGTTTATAGGCACAAATTTGATCGGTTGAGGTTGTGAGGGAGCGAAGGTCTTGTGTCTTGTGTTTGCATGAGGAGAGGCAATGGAGGTGAGCAGGAAAAAAACATGGTAAAGGGTACAAACGTGGAGAATGGTAGAATAAAACTGTTATGGGTATAAATTGGAGCTACTGTGCCTATTTTTTCTTTTGTATGCGAAGAGAACAGAAATAAAATGGACAAAAAGGAGAAACGTGAAGAACATATAGGAATGAAGCAGCTTTAAAAAAGAAATGGGAATGGAGGAGAATATGGTGATGGGATTAAATTGATAAAGATGGATTCATAAATATAGGAAAACGCAATGCATCGGAAGAAAGGTGCCTATTGGCATTTAATGCTTGATAACGCTTGGAAATTTCAAGGAACGAATGGATTTTAAAAGGAAATTAAATATATTTCCGCAAAATTTGGGGAACCAAAAGGAAATAAATAAAAGGAGATGAACAGTTTAAATTTTGAAAATAACGAACGTGTAAGGAAAGGAATAATACTAAGGAATGAACGTTGAACTTTAAAAAGGTAAACATTAACAACAAATAAAAGGAAAAAATAAATAAATTTTAAACTCAAAGGAGCGAATGGTTTTGGCAACAAATAAAAGATGAGCGGATGTTTTATACTATATCTAATATTTTCAAATCTATGTTATCTATATTTAACTTATAAACTAGTTAATTTCCATAAGTTCAAAATATATATACATTACAAATTAAAATCTTTATAACCAATTTAAATTTATAAATTCCTATATATGCATACCTTTATAAACTATATCATCATAGATTTCAACTAAGATAATATTGCTTTCTTACAAAATCTACATCTTTAAATCTTATTCAAAATATATTGTAACACCCCATGTCCATTAACGGAACATCACAAGACAGATATATAAAATGGTACTTAAAATTTCAAAATTTATTCATTGCAGCGGAAAAGTAAAACATGTTTGGTTACGACATCAAGACCACATACTAAAGCCAAGTACACAAATATCCATCTTGAACAAAATTATTATCAGAATAAATAAAAGCAAAACCATAATCCCACTCCAAATAGCCATAATGAAAAAGAGATAAAGCTGAGCATTACTTTCAACACTTCCAAGCACTTCAAGAAGAAAGAGATCCAAGTTAAGCTTCACTAATCCCACCCTGAGGACCTGGGGGGAAAAGAAAGAAAAGAGGCGAAACAAAAGGGGTCATACAAGTCTGGCGAGTCTAGTGACTTTAACAATATAATCAGTAAAGTAATAGGATAAGAACATAAACTGGAAATAAGAGATGACTGTAACATAAGCAGATATGACAAGGTAAATAAGGTAAGCAAGATAGAACATTGACTGTGCTCCTAACCACTATAAGATATGCTCTGCACCGTACCAACATACTAGTTACATATTAAGATATGATCCCTCCCTACTAATCATAATAGTAGTAGTTTCGTGTACTCCTAGCTGCTCTCGTAGGTGCCCCACTTGCTCCTACCACCACTAGTTGTACCCACTACCCTGCCCATTTGATCGACTCCCTAACCTCGTAGATACATGTGTTGGTCCCATAATAGGGTGTCACTCCCTAAGGTGGCGACCCCGATACTACTGAAACACACATCTTATATCTACACGATGCAACATCGTCTTACCTACCAACCCGGACCCACGCACGCACATGACTCCGTTGGACTTGCACTGCCATTGCTAACTCTTTATTGACCCCTTACAATCAACCCCAGTAAGCATGTCCTGTCCTCGACCTAGTTCGAGCTCATATAGATACTAAAATGGGTTACTGGTTGAAAAGGGTCCACACACTTGGCATAAGCTTCCCTCCTAAGCTTGGTCCCCACTAGGAATTCCCACTTAACCCCCCTTTATTCCCATATCTAATCACATGTCTCATCTTGGTTATGTGATTAAATTATGTTTCACATACTGCCCATGTTACCCACTTAACCCTTTATTATCCCCATGTTTAATCACATGTCTTATCTTGGTTAAGTGCTCATTAATTCAATATAACCGTAATCTTGCAAGACCTCCCACATTAGATTGCCATTTTGCGGTTGCTGGATATGCCGGGCAATTCCGGGGAGGCTTATACCGCAATCCGAATATAACTTCGTGTCTTTGCATTATTACGCATCTAATTTATATCTTTGACCTCTCACATTATATTACTGTTTCGCGGTTGCTGGATATGCCGGGCGGTTCCGGGCAGGCTTATACCGCAATTCGAATCTAACTTCGTGTCTTAGGCGTTCATTATCACTTTCTTGATTCAAGTCCTAATTTCAAATCTTGGATTATAATATATTCCAATCACCCATAATTTCCAATCTAAAGTATGTTTATAATTTTAATCCAAATTATGCCTATAATCTCATGTGTAAAAGTTATGCCAAATTATGCCCAAACCAATTCCCATATTCATCAACAATTTATGCCAATAGTCTCATTTCATTCCATATTTCCAAAACTTTTCCCAATCGTTCCAACGTTATTCGTACGTAAATCTCAACGCAATATGCTTAGGCTTGAAGTAGCCTAATATCAAAAGGAAAAAGGGAAAGAAGAAGGGGAGAGAATTAAAACATCAAAACTGGCATAAACATACAAATGGGCATGTGAAATAAATAACGGCAAAATAGATCAGATATGCATATGATAATAGCGAATCTAAAGGATAACAAATTACAAAACTTGATATGGTTCATCTTATTTACATGCATATACATCAGATCCAATTTACAATCCTATCGCAATTACTTTTTAATTTAATTATATGTGAAAGTAACATAAACTCACAATGATAGGATTATTAGAAAAGAGAATTAGGTGTTGTTGTAGCAATTCTGTTCTTGAATAATCTCTACTTTGATTGTTTGTAGATCTGATTTTCTAATTGGAATACTCCTATTCTGATTTGTTTTGGTAGAGAAGAAAGGCTAGTTTAGATTAGAACAACATGGAGGCGCCATGGATGATAACAATCAGATTAGGGTTAGGTTTAGGTGTTTATTTATAGGTGTATTAGGTGAATTAGGACCTTTAGATTAGATTAGGAACCATCTGAACCATCCAGACCAGAAAAACACGTTATCCAGCCAATCCCAGAAAGACAAGTCATCATGGAACTCTTCAAAATTCTGCAGACCTGGCTCGACCTGGGCGCACTTCCCAGGTGCGCCAGTGCAATTTTGTTTTGGCGCACTTCACAAGTGCACCAGTTATCCTGGCTTGTTCTGCCAAACTTCCATCGTCCATAACTCCTTCATTCTGTATCCGTTTTACGCAAATTCAGACTCTATCTCAAGCAGAATTCCGAGACGAACACAATGGCATAACCCATTTTACATAATTCTTCTTTAAAAAATTAATTATTCTTTAATTATCTCTTATGTCATGTTTTAAAATTATGGGGTGTTACATTCCCCCCTACTTAAAGGATTTCATCCCCGAAATCTCGAAGCTGAAAGGAATGTATGTCTTACCATCCATCATCCATCTACTCATCCATCAATCACGGGCGTCCATTGTCCTTAAAAGATTTCTAATGCTTTAATGAATATATGCAAAGTGATTGTATATGTCCTTATCCTAATGCAAAATCAGGTGGTCCACTGATTCAGTCGACCTCCTTAATGCTAAACATGATAGTGCCATGCGCCCATTATGTATGCAAAAGAATCCTAATGATACATATCATTTCTATATGAATGCACAACCATTCATCCAAATGCAACATCCATATGATAACACATTCAATATACATCTATTAAATATGCACACTCACCCATATGCAATATGAAAGTGATTGAGCCAATCTAGTGCCTAATGTGTGTGTAAATGCATCCATGAGCAACCACTACCAAACACTTACATCAACTTGTATCCACCAAACATAACATGTCTCAAACACATGGTTACAACCACAGGGTTTCTACCTAAAGATCGAAGATATAATCGAGAGGATACACTAAACGATAGAACAAGTATAAATAAAGCGGTAGAAAAAGGAGAAGTTAAGAACATACCCTCAAAAAGGAAAGGGTATGACGCACATATCTTGTCTTCTGTTTCCCAAGTCCCATCTCCCTGATCATCTTCCTATTGGACTTTAACCAAATTGACCTCTCGGTTGTGTAATTTCTTGACCTCCGATCCAAAGATGCATGTAGGAACTCGTCTAACTGTGGCATCTCGCTCTACTTCCACTTGTCTAAGCATGCTCGGCTCTACTACTTCCGCAGTATCGTGTAAACACTTCCTCAAATGCGACACGTGAAATACGTCGTGAAAACCACTAAGCTTCTCAGGCAACTTCACTCTGTAGGCCATCTATCCAATTCTTTCTGTAATGGGGAATGGCCCTACGAACCTTGGTGCCAATTTCCCTATAGATCCAAAACGAACTACATTCCTCAATGGAAATACTTTAATAAAAACCGTGTCTCCAACATCGAGCTCAAGATCGGTTCGTCTCTTATTAGCGTATGACTTTTGCCAGTCTTGTGCCATCTTCATGCGTCTTTGAATCAAGTCTATCTTCTCCAAAGTTTCTCTAACCATCTCGTGCCCAAGAAAAATCTTATCCGTAGATTCCCACCAACAAGTCGGTGATCGACAAGGTCGTCCATATAGAGCTTCAAAAGGTGCCATGCCAATACTAGTCTGATATTTGTTGTTGTAGGCAAACTCTACTAATGGAAGTTGTTCCTTCTATGTCCCTCCAAAGTCCAAGATGCATAACCTCAAAAGATCTTCTAGAATCTGATTTGCTCTTTCTGTTTGGTCGTCCGTCTGAGGGTGAAAAGCGGTGCTCAAACACAATTACGTTCTTACCGCCTCTTGCATGCTCTTCCAGAACTCACTAGTGAAAATTGATCTAGATCGCTTACGATACTAGAAGGGATTCCGTGTAGACGAATTATCTCTCGAAGATAAACAGATGCCAACCATGTTGTTGTTCTTTTACTCTTAACGGGAATGAAATGGGCGCTCTTTGTAAGTCTATCTACTACTATCCAAACCCCCGTATTACCCTTCCTTGACCTCGGCAACCCATCGACGAAATCCATGGAAACACTTTCCCATTTCCAATGTGGAACCTCTAAAGGGTGAAGCAAACCACCATGCTTCTTCTGCTCAGCCTTGACTTGCTGGCACACTAAGCATTTAGAAATGAACTCAGCCACATCCTTTTTCATTGCGGCCCAAAAGAAAACTCGACGTCCCTATACATCTTGCCACCAACGGGATGTATGGTCATCTTGAACGATATGCTTCTTCAAGGATTGTCATTCTTAAACTCTGGTCTCGTGATATGCAAAGTCTTCCATCCTTATGCAACCAACCTTTTTCATCTGTAGTATACCTACTAAGATGGCTCGAAGATCCCCTCTTATGAGCTTGTCTACTATCTCTATCAGCTATGGGTCATCTCGCTGCGCTGCACCTATCTGTCCCAAAAGTGTAGGTCGCACCTCTAATGATGCCAATAAATTGGGTACATAATCGATAGAGGGTCTAAAGTTAAAGGTAGAGATATACTCTAAACTTTGCTGCTCGACAAACAAAGGACTCAAAGTCAACTTTTTTCTACTCAAGGCGTCAGCTACAATGTTACCATTGCCAGAGGTATATGCAATCTCAAAATCGTAGGATGCTAAGAACTCCATCCACCTCTATTGCCTTAAGTTTAGATCTTTTTGAGGGAACGGGTATTTTAGTGACTTATGGTCTGTATACAACTCAAACCTCTCACCAACAGGTAATGGCGCCAAGACTTAAGCATAAAAACTATGGCAGCTAATTCTAAGTCGTGGGCAGGGTAATTCCTCTCATGGACCTTCAACTGCCTTCCACCATAACATATCACCCTTCCCTCTTGCATCAAAACTACGCCAAGCCCTATCCCGCAAGCATCGGTATACACTATGAACGGTTTACTCCCATCCGGCAAAACTAAAACTGGAGCTGTCATCAATGCCCTCTTCAATCGTTGAAAAGCATCATCGCAGTCAACTTCCCAAGAAAAGGTCAAATTCTTTTTCGTTAACCGAATAAGTGGGGCTGATATCTTAGCAAAGTCCTTGATGAACTTTCTATAATAGCCCGCCAAACCACGAAAACTTCTTACTTCCGTTGCATATTTAGGAATCTTCCAATCTTGGATTGCCACTACCTTCGCGGGATCCACTGCTATCCCTTCTTTAGGCACACGTGCCCTAGGAACCTCACTTCCTTCCTCCAAAAATGACATTTGGAGAACTTAGCCTTGAGTTGATGTGCTCGAAGGGTTTCTAAAACTTCCTTAAGATGTAAGGCATGCTCTTCCTTGCTTCTAGAGAAGATCAGGATATCATCCACAAAGACTACCATGAATTTGTTTAGAAACTCCCTAAACACCCTACTCATCACGTCCATGAAATATGCAGGTGCATTTGTCAAACCAAAAGGCATGACAAGCCATTCAAAGAAATCATCTGGAGTTCTAAATGCAGTCTTAACTATGCTGTCATCAGCAACCCTTAGCTGATTAAATCCTGTAGCTAAATCCAACTACGAGAAAACCGAAGCACCAAACAACTGATCAAATAAGTCATCTATCCTCGGTAATGGGTGTCTGTTCTTTTTTGTGAGCTTGTTCATATCCCAATAGTCCACACACAATCTAAGCGTACCATCAGCCTTCGTGGCAAAAACAATTGGAGCACCCCACTCCGAGATACTTCTTCTTGTGAACCCTTTCTCAAGCAACTCTTTCACCTATTTACTAAGCTCCCTCCTTTCTTTTGGAGCCATGTGGCGCACATGCAATGCAACTGGCTTTGCATTGTCCACCAAATATATACAGAAATATGTCTCGTGTTTTGGAGGTAAGCCCCTAACCTCCTCAAAGATATCTACATACTCACGGACTACTCGAACAGATTGCAAATCATCAAGAGATGTGTTAAGAGACTCTAGGTAGCTAAGCTTAACAGAACACTTAGGGTTGCATGTGATATCGAGAGTATTCCCCAAACTAGTCAACAGTCTAACTACCCTCTTTTCACAGTCGAGAATGGCACCATACCTGGCTAGCCAATCCTTTTTTATAATCAACCCATAGCCCGTGAAACCAAGCACATAAGTGTTGCATTCGAACTCAACGCCATACACAAATATTCTCAAATCCCGACATAACATAAACAGATGAGTCGTACCCCCAATAGGATTTGAGACAACAACGGGATCCACTACTATACTAGTATCTAGGTGTAGAGACTGAACAACAAAAGTAGATATAAACGAATGTGAAGCGCCAGAATCAAACAAAGTACGTACAGGATGATCGAAAAGGGAAATCAAACTTTCAACAGAAACGTTTCTACCTCACTCTTGCATAGCTGCCATGAGAGCATGAACCTGCCCTCCAGAAGTAGATCATGTCCTCTGTCCTTTCCCTTGTCCTTGCCTCCTTGGGCAGTCTTTAATCATATGTCTTGCCTCACCACATTGGAAGCAACCAGTCCTCTTCTTCTTCTTCCTACATTCCTTCTTCAAATGGCCAGGTATTCCACAATTGTGACACTTTCTTTTCTCTAAGCCCTTGTTATCCTTATAGCCCTTCTTTTGTTGTTGATGTGCCTTCTTTGGATCCCCTTTCTTATCCTGTGCATTAACACCTTTCTCCTCTTCATGTATCAACGCCATATCAACAAGATTCTCGAAAGTAGCCCCCATAGGAATGTGGGACATAGTCAACCTGTGTAATGGTTCATTCAGACCCTTGGCAAATCTTAAGGCCTTCTTATGTGGTGTATAACTAACTCCATACCAAATCTTGCTAGCTAGTTAAACTTGTTAATGTACTCCTTCATAGACAAACTCCCTTGTTTCAAAGCCAAGAACCTCTCCATGTATAAATTCTCCTCTGCTTGTGAAAGAAATTTCAACTTGAACCTTTGTCTAAAATCCATCCACGTCCCCACTGCACGTCCTCCATTAGTTACTTCCCACCAAAAGGAAGCTTTATCTTTCATCAACCAAGCAGCAAGCAGAACCTTCTGTCAATCGTCTATCTCAAAGATACCAAACAAGTCCTCCACTTCCTTGAGCCAATTCCGAGCCTTAACAAACGTCTTAGTTCCATAAAACGGTTTTCCGCCCATTGCACAGAAGTCTTTGCATATCTTAGAAAAAGCGTCTACACGTGGAGGAGGGGGAGGAGCAGCTATAGCTAGGGGAGGAGGAATGTGTGCTGGGCCTACGGCAGTGGCCCTAGCCTCCAGATATGAACCAGCCTGGTATCTGTACGACCTCGGGTTTATCGGGTTCCCCAGACATGCTCAAAGAAAAAGGAAGAGATTCAAAATAGAGAATCGAAAGAAAGATATATGGCTTTTGGGGATTATGTTTTTCATAATAAACCTTTCTCTTGAAAATACCTTCTTTAAAACATGTTTTTGAAAATGGTTTTCAAAATCTTTTACCTATTCTGGTAACCTTCAGCTCTAATACCACGTGTAACACCCCACGTCCATTAATGTCACACACTAAGGGAATGCATTAGCTTTCATGGAGCGTTATAAGAGTATAGAACAGAACACCACAAGACAGATATATATAAAAAATGGTACTTAAAAATTAAAAATATATTCATTGCAGCGGAAAAGCAAAACATGTTTGGTTACAACATCAGAACCACATACTAAAGCCAAGTACACAAATATCCATCCTGAACAAAATTATTATCATAGTACATAAAAGAAAAACCATAATCCCACTCCAAATAGCCATATTGAAAAAGAGATAAAGTTGAGCATTACTTTCAACACTCTCAAGCACTTTTAACACTAATCCCACCCTGAGGACTTGGGGGGAAAAGTAAGAAAAGAAGCGAAATAGAAAGGGGTCAGACATAAATCTGGCGAGTCTAGTGACTTTAACAATATAATCAGTAAAGTAACAGGATAAGAACAAAAACTGGATATAAGAGATGACTGTAACATAAGCAGATTTGATAAGGTAAACAAGGTAAGCAAGATAGAACATCGACTACGCTCCTAACCATAATAATATATGCTCTGCACCGTACCAAAATACTAGTTATATATTAAGAGATGATCTCTCCCTACTAATCATAATAATGGTAGCTTCGTGTACTCCTAAGCTGCTCTTATAGGTGCTCCACTTGCTCCTACAACCACTAGTTGTATCCACTGCCCTTCCCATTCGATCGGCTCCCTAACCTCGTAGATACCTGTGCTGGTCCCAAAATACTGTGTATCACTCCTTAAGGTGGCAACCCCAATACTACCGAAATGCATAGCTTATATCTACACGATGCAACAACGTCTTACCTACCAGCCCGGGCCCACGCACGCACATGACTCCGTTGTACTTGCACTGCCATCGCTAACTCTTTATTGACCTCTTACAATTAACCCCAGTAAGCGTGTCCCTGTCCTCGACCTAGTTCGAGCTCATATAGATAATAAAATGGGTTACTGGTTGAAAAGGGTCCACACACTAGACACAAGCTTCCCTCCTAAGCTTGGTCCCCACTAGGAATTCCCACTTAACCCCTCTTTATTACGATGTCTAATCACATGTCTCATCTTGGTTAAGTGCTTTAATTATGTTTCACAGGCTACCCATGTTACCCACTTAACCCTTTATTATCCCCATGTCTAATCACATGTCTTATCTTGGTTAATGTTCATTAATTCATTATAATAGTAATCTTGCAAGACCTCCCACATTAGATTTCCGTTTTGCGGTTGTTGGATATGCCGGGCGGTTCCGGGCAGGCTTATACCGCAATCCGAATCTAACCTTGTGTCTTTGCATTATTACACATATAATTTCTTCCTTTGACCTCTCACATTAGATTACCGTTTTGCGGTTGCTGGACATGCCGGGCGGTTCCGGGCAGGCTTATACCATAATCCGAATATAACCTTGTGTCTTAGGCGTTCATTATCACTTTCTTTATTCAAGTCCCAATTTCAAATCTTGTATTATAATATATTCCAATCACTCATAATTTCCAATCTAAATTATGTTTATAATTTTAATCCAAATTATGCCTATAATCTCATGTGTACAAGTTATGTCAAATTACACCCAAACCAATTTCCATATTCATCAACAATTTATGCCAATATTCTCATTTCATTCTATATTTCCCAAACTTTTCCCAATCGTTCCAATGTTATTCGTACGTAAATCTGAAAGCAATATGCTTAGGCTCGAACTAGCCTAATATCAAAAGGAAAAGGGGAAAGAAGAAGGGGAGAGAATCAAAACTGGCATAAACATACAAATAGGCATGTGAAATAAATAATGGAAAAATAGATCAGATAGGCATATGATAATAGCAATTGGGAATAAATCTAAAGGATAACAAATTACGAAACTTGATATGATTCATCTTACTTATAGGCATATATATTAGATCAAATTTACAATCCTATCACAAATAGTTTTTAATTTAATTATATGTGAAAGTAACATAGACTCACGGCGATAGGATTCTTAGAAAAGAGAATTAGGTGTTGTTGTAGCAATTCTGATCTTGAATAATTTCTACTTTGATTATTTGTAGATCAGATCTTCTAATTGGAATACACCTATTCTGATTTGTTTTAGTGGAGAAGAAAGGCTAGTTTAGATTAAAACAGCATGGAGGCACCATGGATGATAACAATGAGATTAAGGTTAGGTTTAGGTGTTTATTTATAGGTGTATTAGTCGAATTAGAGCCTTTAGATTAGATTAGGAACCATATGAACCATCCAGACCAGAAAAACATGTCATCCAGCCAATCCCAGAAAGGCACGTCATCATGGAACTCTCCAGAATTCTGCAGATCTGGCTCGGCTAAGGCGCACTTCCCAGGTGCGCCAGCGCAATTTTGTTCTGGCGCACTTCACAAGTGCGCTAGTTATCCTGGCCTGTTTCTTGGTTGTTCTGCCAAACTTCCATCGTCCATAACTCCTTCATTTTGTATCCGTTTTACGCAAACTCGGACTCTATCTCAAGCAGAATTCCGAGATGAACGCAATGGCGTAACCCATTTCACTTAATTCTTCTTTTAAAAATTAATTATTCTTTAATTATGCCTTATGCCATGTTTTAAAATTACGGGGTGTTACATTTATAGTTTATAAAATATAAAGTCTGAAAGTATAAAAAGTCAAATCTTTTTCAAAATATTGGTATTACCAAAACATAATGTTATTTACAAATATACATCTTGCACACACACACACACACATACACACACACACACACACACATATATATATATATATTAAAATTTCAATATTGCGTTAAGAAAATCTTATATTATAATACTTATTTCAAACCAATGTTTAATAAGAATGAAGTCGCTAGAAAACTTATACTCTTCTTCTACTTCTTACCTTGTTATGGACAAGGATAAGTTATAGAATCCAAGTTAAAAGGTGAACGAACGAAAGAACCTAATCAACGAGGGTCAACGAAGGAAGGTAGATTCAAATGGAGTGGAAATTTCAGAAAAAAAGGATTTAAATTTTAAACAAAAATCTATATCCGAAAATATTTGTCTAAAACATTTTAAAACCAATTTAACTATTTATACTTTCAAAATATGCTCTCTCAAGAAAGATTCTGTGACTGATTCCACTTATTCAAGGGCATCACTACTCTATCTCTAATGAGTTTTTACCCCACAGGCTAAAGCTTTGTGGAAACAAAGCTCTGATACCACATGTAACATCCGCCTTTTTGACTACTTCAAGTCAGTAATTAAACCAAATCAGACTGTTCGAAACGACAGATTGTTATTGCTATGGGGTTTAATAAATCAAATAACAGAATCACAGACACAAAAAAGCAGAATATCTCGTAGCGTAATAAATAAATACAATAATAGTCCATGAAGGTACTAAATAAAATTCAAAACTTGTACATAATATTAGAGTTACAAAAATGAAATATAGCAGAAGTCTAAATACAAGAAATTCTAATACAAAGAGACATAACTAGATTCAATAAATAGAGGTGACGTCTTCAACAATCTCCAACTTCAAAAGGTGAAATTTCACACTGTAATACTCAATTCGACCCAAGCAATAATGCAAGATAAAACAACTCGGATGAGGACTAACATTCTTTTGGAAGTAAATCAACTCAAATGAAATGTTCAACGAAATGCATCATGGTAGGACTAGTGGTAACGCATAACCGCGACTAACATTCTTTTGACAAGACACACGAGGAATACCCATGGTATGATTCTACCGATGCACGCCCGGACTAGTGGTAACGCCTAGCCGCAACTACCGCCCACCTTGGAACATACTCCAAAATCAAAGGTGCGCACCAATCAAATCACAAAGTAATATATATGGGTTCGAAGAAGTGTGTCCGATAGGAGGTGCGACCTCACTTAATCACGGTATAACACCTGTTTTACTTAATTTAATTATGACCCGAAGGTCAAGGCTATCCATCATCGTTTTCTTTCTTCAAATCCAGTAATCGCCTCCAAATCAACCTACTTCATTCTTGAACTCCGCCGCTTACACAGTTGTTAAAGTGGTTTTTGGTATTGGCAGAGAGTATGACAACATCCTATTCGGTCTCTTTAACAACCAAATGTTTACATTTTCCATACTGTGGTCATTATTTTATAAATCACGCTATAAGATTGTTTATAAGGAATCTCAGGTTCAAATTTAAATTCAAAATTTAATATTTAACTTCGATTTTCTTTAACATTGAAAATGTTCACATAACGACTTCAATCCAAATTCACCTTATACAAAAACATATCTCAAATGCCATTTAAAGAAATACTAAAATACTTAACTTCGATAATATTTAGCTTGATTTATTCTCGCTAAAACTCAAGTTCAAACAATTAAAATTCTAGTTTTACCTTATAAGCATTCATTTTAGTCGGTTCATAAAGTCCAACATTTCAGTTTGGATTTTATATATATATATATATATATATATAATTCGAATCAAAACTTATATTTAATTTCAGCAAAACATATCATAACCTATAAATCTCAAGTCGTATAATTCAAAAATCATTATATATATAAACTCAAATCAAGACCTTATATTTCAATTCAAAAATTTATACCATATTTTATAATTTCAACTTGTACAGTTCAAAGTCATTATTTATAAATTCAAATCATACGATTAAAACCATTCTTATAAATTCAATTTAACAAATTTCTTAGTTCAAGCCAAAAGACATGTAAAATCAATTCATACATAAAAATTTATATATTTCGATTCACATTCAGTTATTTTAAAAATCGAATTCATTTCATATCGATTATAAATTCAAATTTTGAGAAATCAATTTTCGCAATTTACGTTCATTTCTTATAAAAGTTCAATATTTAAACCAATTCAAATTCGCATTCAGTTAATTTGTAATCGAATTCATTTCATATAAATTATAGGTTCAAATTCGTTCCTTAAATTTGGAATTCAAATTCATAAAAACAATATCACAATTTAAGTTCATCTCTTATAAGTTTATATCGATTCAAATTCATATTCTTAATATGAGTTCATTCATTAAGTCAAGTATTGTTATACAAATTTTGATTTTTAACCTCGAATTCAAATTGCAAAAATCTTAACATATTTACCTTTTAGTTTATTAATAAAGATTATAAAAAAATTTAAAATTTACTTTGAATATATATATAAGTTTATAAATTTTAAAATTTGATAGAAAATAGCTTTATAAACATAATTAAGTTTAAAAATAATTTAGAAATGGTTCAAAAGAATTATTTATTGTAATATATTAAATTTAAAGTTTGAAAATACATATATGATTAAATTATATGGTTTAGAATTAGTAAAATTATAAGTGAAATCTTAAACAAGCATTTAAATCTATTTTTAGTCATAAAATAATTTTAAAACATATAATTTAAATTTTACAAAATATAAGTTCAAATCTTTAATATATAAAGTCAAATTCCCAAATCACTATACTTCGAAAACATGACCAATGGTGTCCGTATATAGTTTTCTACCCTATGGTCCAGTGATACGGAAATTTATCATTTCAACCCACAATTTGTAATTTTATGGGTACAATCATTTCAACCCGCAATCCCAAATTCAGTAAAAATCGTTGAGGTCTATCATTTCAACTGGTTATGATTTTCCCTAATCTAATGTCTGTTTGGGTATGTATCATTTCAACCCATAGTGATTTTCCTAACTAGGCAATCAACAACATAGATAAACGATATAAATTATCACATAGCATCAATATCATCACATCGTAAGTCATACATCATCAGTGCACCTACGTGTCATATATATATTTATGTATGTATATATATATCATCGTGTCACAAATGAAATGTGTATACATATCAAATAAAATAATTTTCTACTAGCATTCTTATATATTTCATTATAGTTCATTTGTGCTGAATTTAACATCCATGTAACAATGTAGGTCAAGTGTGAGATAAACTCACCTTTTGTAGCGCGAAAATCAAGAGAGTAGACGAATTGACATAGAATGAAATGACTTCCATGCACGACTCTGAATGGATTAAACTTAATAATCACTCAAAATAATTTATTTCATAAGAGGAGGCTAGGGAATTTTCAATGGATTGGTATGAATATTGGGTTTTGGAAATAGTTTTTGAACTCAACACCACACTCAACTCAAAAATAAATAAACACAATGCTAACTTGATTCAACCAAAATTATATATTTATATATATCATAAATTATTCATATATAAACACACAATGCAAACACACACATCAAAACCATATATATAATTTGTACCTTAAAATACACACAACACACGAACAAAATATACATACACATATATTTTCAAATCAATAAATTTCAAATGACTCACACCCATTATCAATATAAACCTACTACCAAACATACTCACACACATGAAAACACTCACTCTCACACATATATATACATAACACACAGATAAAAACCCACACAACTCCCGCTAACACAAAAATCACACAAACATAAACACACTATGTCACATACATAATACACACACCGCACATATAGACTCACACCACACAATATACACAAATAGTACTCAACACGCACATACAACCATATAACAAAAATTCATGCATGCCAAAACTAAATAACATAACCCTACTCACATACATATACCCCGAATACACACATACAAGATGGTCATCAAAATGTAAGAAAGACTCTGGCTCGATTACAGGGTTCCGACAGGCGCAAGCAAGTGGACGGACATGGACTTTACGCGGGTGCAGCTACGATGGAGCTCGATCTGGTGATGTGGCATTGGCGGTTGATAGACACGAGTTTGATAGGTTGGGATTATGAGGGAGTGGAGGTCTTGTGTCTTGTGTATGCTTGAGGAGAGGCAATGGCTGTGAGCAGGAAAAAAACATGGTGAAGAGCACAAACGTGGAGAATGGTAGAAGAAAACTGGCGTGGGTATAAATTAGAGCTATTGTGCCCATTTATTTCTTTCGTCTATGAAGAGATGGGAAATAAAATGGACAGAAGGGAGAAACGTGAAGAATAGAAGGGAATGGAGCAGCTTTAAACAAGAAATGGGAATGGAGAAAAATATGGTGATGGGAATAAATGGATAAAGATGGATTCAGAAATATATGGAAACGTAATGCATGGGAAGAAAAGTGCCTATTGGCATTTAATACTTGATAACACTTGGAAATTTTAGGGGACGAATGGATTTTAAAAGGAAACTAAATATATTTTCACAAAATTTGGGGAATCAAAAGGAAATAAATAAAAGGACATGAATGGTTTAAATTTTGAAAATAAGGAACGTGTAAGGGAAGGAATAATACTGAGGAATGAACGTGAACTTTGAAAAGGTAAACATTGATTGCAAATAAAAGGAAAAAACAATAATAAATATGAAAACAAACAATAATAAATTTCGAGGAATCCAGTTGGAACCGTCTAACCTATTTTTCTTGCATCCACAAATGTTAGACAATATAAATAATACCCATCCTGCTTCAAGGCAGGATATCGTGGTATAGAAGGTCATCCACTATATATATTGTGGGGCCACATATGGTTATCTGCTAATGGTACTGTGGGAAATATCAATGTCCAAGCCTAAATATATTTAATAGCGACAACTGCCAAGCCTAATATAACTAATATATATATATATATAAAATTATATATAACATCCATAATTCATCAACAATTATTCAGTGCATCCAAACAGTCAACAAACAACATATAAAAATCATTTAAAATAAAAATTCATTTATAATAAAATTATAAACGAACCAAAGAGTGATTTAACTCACCTTGAATTTTATTCGATCATTTATCGTCATTTTTATCTAATTTTAAACAAAGTTTTAAAATAGAAAAAAATCATCATTAGCTTGAAATTATTCAATGCGAGGTTTGTATCCATAAGAACCTAACAGACTTCTTTTTTACGTAATCCTGATCGCATATGAACAATATATAATTGTCACAAGTTTATACTATATATATATATATGTATGTGTGTATATATATTATGCAAATTATTTAATTAACAACTTCAATAATTAAATTTAAATGACCTGTTTAGCTCCTTAACCCCTTATCTATAGTTAACCTTCTAAATTTACTGACCATTTCAGTGTTATTATTTAAAGCATACATGTTATAACATAACATTATATCATTAGAAGGATCACTAGAAAATTTAATTTACCTAAATCACCAACTAAGCTTTCTTCCTGCTGTATCCTTGGCTCTCTATAGCTCAACACAGTAAAAGAGTGCAACATGTTTTAATTCCATTAATCCCCAAAAAATAAAAATCTATACTACTCTATACCATAAACTCGAATACGGCATCGAAATCAACTCTCGTTGCTACAGTAGAATGTCGCGCGATATCGTGGTCAATTGGAGTTTTCGAGTTCCATTGATAACGCAAAAAGGTATCCTTTACCTGATGAATGAAGCGCATCACCCTTTTGATTCATCTCTACCTCAACTTCCATCTCTTATCATCCCTAATTCTAGACCGAAGAAATCGAGCTCCTTTTATCAACTTGCGCGACAATCAGAGACCATGGATATGAAAAGAAAACTAATCAAATTCGATACGCTTGGATGAGTCATTGAATAAAAAGATCGATTTGAGAGGAAATAGCTACCGATTTTGATTTTTGCGAGAGGGAGATAGGTGAATTTTGAATTAAAAAGATAGTGGCCTTCTTCCTTTACTGAAGCTTCGATTGAATTGCCTAAAAGTGAAAAAGGGAAAAAGAAACGGAATTGGTTTCGATTTTGAATTATTAGGTGAAGTGCGGACATTTTAAATTTGAAGCTTTGTTTTGGAGTTTATTTCAGAAGTGAAAACAGATAATTATAAATGAAGGGGGAGACATTTTCTACAACTCGATGAAAATATAGGTCTGCGCGAAATGAAATGTTAGGGTGGCGTGAGTACGTATTTAGGTTGTCCAAATTACATAGTTTTAAATCTGATTTGATTTTTGAACTGATTTTTTTATAATGTTCCAAAATATCTCATAGCCCCCGATTTTTACCCATGAACCCCTTTTTAATCGTAACGACCAACATTTCCAACGTTATTTGCTATTCTAGACTTAACGAAACGGGTTCTGGATTTTAATTCGATTGCATAGAGGAGAAAACAATTTAAATCATAGATTTAAATTAATTTAAATTATTTCTAAGCATTTTCTAACCGTATAATCAAATGATAGATCCAAATGCTACGAAATTTGAAATTCAATAATAATACGCTATTTCGGATCTGATGGAGCTGGTTTTGTCAAATTCTAAGGTCGTTTGAAATTTGCCTATTTCACATATCAATTAGAATTGATTAAAATGTAATTTAAATTCAAACCAATCAAATTCATCGATAATAAATTATTTATATTATTCTATTTCAGTATAGAATTTATATTAATCAATGGAATCATTTTGATTCAATTTTAACTTCGAATTCCATTGTATTTCATTTTCGTATTACTATAATCTGATATATTCAAAATTAAATCGTATATCGATTATTAAATCGATAATTTCCATATAAAAAATCATTTATATTTCCAGTTCAACATTTAAAACTAATTTAAATGTTCAATATTAAATGATCAAAAATCCGAGGTGTTACATACCACTTCCGTTTATTCATCATCTCCTCAACCCAAACTCCCAATGCACCACCAGCCCATTACCATCGCCACTTCAGCAACCACCCAATTTCCAAAACCCCAACTCCCCTCAATCACAAACCAACTGTGACGATCCCAAAATTCGAGGGGCGGTATTAAGGATAATCATTGGAATATAACACATCAATCATCATAGCAGAGTACAGATAATAGCAAAAACAATAAATAGAATAATTTTACATGGATATGACAGCGGAATCACAACATGTAACAACATCAGAATAGCACAACGTAGGATATAACTTAGTAAATAAAAGGGAAGTGATCAGTCATCATCGCCAGAGGCGGAATACATACATGCAGTGAGACATAATAAGGGTATCAGTCTACATCGCCGAAGGCGGTACATATACATACGAGAATAAATACTGAAAGTAAATCAGTCTGCATCGCCAGTGGCGGAATCATAATATAAGTACAATAATGGCGGAAAATGTCAAAGTCATCTCTGTGAAGTCAGCCTCGCCATGAGCCAAAATGCACTCTATCCAATAGTGCAGAGCCAAAAACAACCTGTCACCTGTGAACTAGGCTGCCCGTGTGAAAATAAGGGCACCCGCGTTTGCAAAGTGAAACAAACAACGAGTCAGTCATGGGGACTGGTATGAGGAATCTATTTAACATTTTAAAACAATAGTAATAAGCAAATCATAGGACCACGCCACTTTCGCGGAACGGGTTTACTCCAGTGATTGCTAGTGCATTTAAAACAAAGTAAATTCTTTTAAAACAACGCAATGCTTTTAAAAAGAATGAAGCCATTATAAGACTCAAGTCCCATCATACAATGCAACGCAAGCCAGAGGATAGAATTTTCCCTTATAATGGCCAAATATGCTTGATACGTATAAAGAAAAATCAATTGATATTATTACTAGTGCATATATGTTTCAAAAGCGAATATCATCATAAATATCAATCATAGACGGCATAAGTGCCCCATACCACTATGTCGCCATACTAGTTCTACAATCGAGTCCGTTATTTCATATTGGAAATTTGATTTCCGTCATGAGTCGAGGCAAGGGGCAAGCTCCTCTCCGCTTCGAGACATTCTAGCAAATGCCTCAGGACTACGCACTCTGGGCAACCCTGGATTCGGCTGGGTCGGTCCTCTCTTACGTTTGAGGATTGGCAATTCCTGAACACACGTTTCTCGGTCCTTACAGACCTATAATCGAGGTGCCTCGCATTCCAATAACCACACAGGTGAAAAGTAGATATAAATGTCAGGGCTGGTAAGTCACTGACACCACCATAGCTAGAAAGAAACGTCGTGCTCTCCCAGCGGTCCGTATCCCGTTTTTAACTCATACCGAGGTGTGAGGCTCGCAAATCTACGAAATACACAAAGCTAGGCCACGTAGACCGTGCTTTGATCATCATCCACAAGACTTTGCTTTGCAACAGAAGCCTTGATCACAGCATCTTGGCATGCCACATAGGCAGTCCACTCCATACGATTGATTTCCATCGATATATAACCTCTGAGCTCGTATGTCTCAGAGAAGGGCGTTAAGCAAAAGAATAAATTCTCCGCCGCCAAACAGATATATATTTAACAGAGATCAATCAGTATAGAACAAAATCCAATGTCAGACACACAGTCCATTTACAAGTCCGTTCTGGGTCTGAACGAAACCGGAGGCGTCAAATTCCTCGTATATCCGTCCAATCAACACATACGTTCAGACGGCTACTACTTCCGTTCCTTCACGGTAGCTACTCCGGTCAGGAACCTCAGCAGCGCCCATCCAACCGATACGAAGATCGTCGGTCTTGAATCGTCTTTGCATTTTCCAATTCGAATCGCTCGATAAATTATTTGAAATGAGGGTTAGCTCGGCCATTTCAAATAATTCACGTAATTAGAATTTAAATCGATTCTTTCCATGGTTATATTATTCGACATCCATCTTTCAGTTCTTTAGTGTTATTTTCGTGCCAAGCACATACAACCATCAAATATCAAACAATTCAAGCCCAATTGGTCTATTTGCAATCTATGTTGCTTATAATATTTTATAACGATTTTTCGCCATTATTATTTATTTAAAAATGGCCATATTTAATTAAACGACGTTTCAGGTCGTGCCGTGGCACTGGCGCTGTTTTTCCCCTAGTTTATTTTACACATATCGGGAAATCTAACCGTTCGATTTCTACAAAGTCTATATCAGTGGGAAGATATTCCCAAAGCGAACCCAACGGTTCCAGTTTTGTGAAAATCCGACGGTCAGATCTTCCACATTAGTCGTTTGAAGTTACGGTTTCAAAATTCGAACTGCAGCGTCGTTATTCGATTTAATTTAATTATATTTATATTTATATACAAATATAAACGATTTTGGCGCTGTTTTTCTTCAGATTTGAATTAAACATTCCGGACAATCCAACCGTTGGATTTTTACAAGGTTGGTGCTGTTGGGAAGATAGTTCCAAGGCGAACCCAGCGGTTGCGGTTTCGGGAAAATCCGATGGTCCGATTTCTCGTACTAATCGTTTCAAATTACGATTCCGGAACACGAACTGCACGGCTTCCATTACTTTTAATTATATTTATATTTATATATATAAATATAGTTCATTCTATAATTCCAACCATAGTTCATTCTATATTTTCCACTTCGATTTCACCTCAAATATTTCACTAACGCCTTAATATTTCGAAAAATTTCGCCATAACCTCCTTTGTACGGGGAGGGGTTTGGAAATTTATTGGGCCGTGTTAGGTACCCAATAAATCCTAAAAAGCATCCACATATTTATAGTGATATATTCTGGTGTTTACGGGGGAGCATGTATAGATAATCACTCCAGAGAATAAATTCTCGTCACCCCGTTTCCGTGTGGAAATAAATAGTCCATGTGCCGTATCTAATAACTAGAGAGACGTGATTATTGTCAACTCCAGACCCATGTGGGTTTTTTATTAATCTGGCAATTTATCGTTATATTTTATATAGTCCATATCAGTCATCAGTTCAACCTGTAGTATTAAATCATCGCCATACAAGCCTCTCGCTCGTATGGTAAATCTTCCACCTCGTCACACAAGCTCCAATTGCTTATGTGGAATATGATGAAGTATGCCTATCGTCAAGAAGTATGCCATGTAGTGTAGTTCAAAATTAATTGTTACTATCCTATGGCGATATTTATTATTTCACACAGAATAACCAGCACTCCGCATCCAATGGCATTCACAGGAGTTGATATAAAAATAAAATTGCGCAGCCAACTCATCAAGGCTTACCTATTTGTCGGGCACGCAAATAATTTCTTTACTCTACAGCTAATCCATTTTTCCTGTTCAACACATGTATATATATGCAGAACAAAGCTAATAATAATATTTCTAGCAAACTATTATTTTTTTCAACACGTGTGTATTTTTATCAAAGCGTATACATGATAAAAGAAATATTTTTATCATCAAAAATATTTGTTCAACACGTGAATGTTTTTAACACTTCATATTCACAATAAAAATGTAGTTTTTATTGTCTATTCATTTTATTTTAAAATACGATAACATTCAACACATGAATTTCAACTCGACGAACGAATTTCAATTCAACACATGAATATTCTATATAGTTTGTATATATATATATATAAATGTGATTTTTATCGCTAAAGACATTTGTTTAAATTCGAATAATATTCAACACATGAATTTCAACTCAACGAATGAATTTCAACTCAACACATGAATATTTGCTATAGTTTGAATATATATATGAATGTGATTTTTATCGCTAAAGCTATTTGTTTAAATTCAAATAATATTCAACACATGAATTTTGATTCAACGAATGAATTTCAACTCAACACATGAATATTCGCTATAGTTTGAATATATATAAAAATGTGAATTTTGTCGCTAAGGCTATTTGTTTAAATTCAAATAATATTCAACACATGAATTTTTGATTCAACGAATGAATTTCAACTCAACACATGAATATTTCAGAAAATTTCAGCAGCATAACGGCAGGGTAGTTAAAACCGGGACCGTCCCTAGTACGACTCCTCGCTCTACCTTAAAACCTCGCGGTTTTTGACAATGGGGATCATGCATCTAGTTCGCACGCAGGCGGCATGTTTTATTTTCAATTTCACAATCCTATTCTAATTTGTTTCAACCACAAGAGGGTATTTTTCAACCACAAAGGTATTTTTCAACCACAATATCAACCACAAACAATTATTTCCAACCATTCGTCATACCATATAATATCACGTCAATCACAAGCAATAAATACCGTCCATGGTCTGTGGACGAGGGGAGTGTGTGTGTGTATATATATATATATATTATCATTCACTTGCATTTCATCCCAATTCAAAACATATATGTTTCATTCAACGCTTGTATAATTTATACATCGTTAATATAACTTATACAACACATGTACATGACGTATACAATGCGTATATAATTTACACTTCGCTTATATAATTTATACAACGCGATTCCATTCACACAATTTAGTTTAGATTCCTCACATTGGTTTTTGCAGTGCTAAAAATCGTAGGAAGATCAGAAAAATCCGCGGCTTCTTCTAGATGGTAGAGAGCCTCCTTGCGGTCACGGTGTCTCCTGTTTCATCGAATTTCGTTAACGAACGAAAAAGATATTATTTTTCAAAGTTTTGCAACGCTTTATAGTGTTATTTTCATTGCAGAATAATAAAGGTCGTACCTTTATTTTTGATTCGAAACTAGGGTTGAAAAATTCGTGAAATCTATCGATCGTTGCTTCGATCAGGTGGTGCAACGTGGAAGAGCTACGAACCAGCTCCCTGTCGGTGGTGGTGCGGTCCCCTTCGGTGGTCGGAGGAAGGCGGCGCGGCGTCAGAAAGGCGACGACTTCGTGGAGGTGGTTCGGGCGATACAGGCGATGGTGGCGGGTGAGGTTTGGTCGGATGTGGAGAGGGGAGGAAGGGCTGTCGAACGGCGGTGGTGGCGCGGCCTAGCTTCGTCGGAGGTGGTCGGAAAATGGAAGAGAAGCACGGAGCAATGAGGAACGTCGATGTCACCTGGCGGCTAGGGTTTCTCGCGATAATTTTTTTTTATAAAGGAAAAATCTTATTGGTCGAGGCTTTATAGGAAATTTTAAATAGTGTTTTTGCAAACGAACTCGAAATCAAACCCAACGACTGTCGACCCTAGCTAAATACCCCCATTTCGGACACAATGGGATATGTTTCGTTGACCAATTCGACTGTTATAGTCGGTTATTTTTCAAATTAAAATATAAAACATTCAATATTTAATTTGAACGTACATTTCAATTTGCCAGAGCCACAAACTGAATCGAAAAATTCCAAAAAAATAAATCTAGCTTTGTTTTGACGATACGGTCCTAACAAAACCAGTTTTGTCGAATTCTGAGCTCGTTTGAAAAACGGCCATTTTTAGGTCGACCCATTTTAACAGAAATTGACCAATCACATTTTCTTTTGCCCCGCTCACATACTAGCTTCAAAAATTATGAAATTTGAAACTTAGCAATAGTTTGACATCCCGGACCCAACAAAAGTGGTTTCGTCGAACTCCGAGGTCGTACGCAAAATATCTATTTTCAAGGGCTATATATGCTATATAGCGACCTTTCTGAAAATTCATTTGGCTATAACTTTTGATTCCCGCTATGAAACTTCGATTTTTCAGATTCGTTAGAAAGGTATTCATAAACAGATTTAAATATTTTCAGTTTCGCTAAAATTCGTTATACTTTCCACCTGGTACAGTCAGACAAAGTTTGTATTCAAAATTTCTAACTGCCTTACTATACCCAATTCTTTATTTTATTGAAATATTCTATTTCAATTATTCAAATTCTTTGGTATTAACCAATTTTAAATTTTTTAAGTTGGTTCACATTTTCCGGGTTATTACACCAACATACCGTCAAACATTCAGTTCTACACTATGAACATCTCCACGAGCCATTAACCTCCACCTACCACAAATCTACCCGCCAAATATCTCTAATAATGTAAGAACCCGTAACTTCCCCGTGAAGGAAAGAGCGGATACTTTGAGAACAACACACAAAAGAACGCAGACGGAAGAACATTTCATTGTTATTACAACAATTCCATCAGATACAAGAATATACAGAGTATAAATGAATAAATTACATTCGATAAATATCAGAGATTACAATAAATTACATAGCAGCGGAAAAATAATACAAAACACAACTAGAAGTAATACACGGATACAGAGCTTTCCGAGCATTGTTCCAGCTGTAAATCAGGATCATGTGGATATAAATCTGCAAAACCAAAACTACTAGCTGCCCGTGTCGAAAATAAGGGAACCCAGAGTTTAGGTTAAAACAATAAACTCCAGGTCAGTCATGGGACTGGTGTGAGAACTAAAACAGTTATTTAAAACTTTACTTTAAAAGAGAGTGATTCAAGGGGCCACGCCGTATAACACGGAATGGGTTTCCTCCCAAGAACACTAGTGCACATGACAAAACAACGCAATGCTTTTTGAAAAAATGAAGCTATTATAAGACGCAGGTCCCATCACACAATGCAACACAAGTCGGAGGATAGGGTTTTCCCTTATAGTAGCCAAACATGCCTGGTACCTTTAAAATAAATCACTTGATACTATTATAAGTGTATAGAGTCAAAACAATTCAAATCATAAATATTAATCATAGGTGGCATGGGTACCATCTATCATGTCGCCATACTAGGCTCTATAAATAAAACCGCAATATCACGTATTGGAAATTGGATTTCCGTCATGAGTCGAGGCAAGGGGCAAGCTCCTCTCCGATTCGAGACACTCTAGCAAATGTCTCAGGACCGCACACAGCAATCCTTGGATCTTCAGGGCCGGTCCTCTCTTACTTTTGAGGATTGGCAATTCCTAAACACACATTTCCCGGTCCTTACAGACCTATATCCAAGGCGTCTCGCATTCCAACAACCACATGGGTGAAACGTATATAAATGTCAGGGCTGGTAGGTCACTGACACCGCCATTAGCTAGAAAGAAACGTCTTGCTCTCCCTGCAGTCACTATCCCGTTTTTGACTCATACCGAGGTGTGAGGCTCGCGAATTCACGTTATACACAAAGCTGCGCCACACAGGCCGTGCTTTGATCATCAACCACAAGACTTTGCTTTTCAACAGAAACCTTGATCATTTGCCACTTACGCGTGCCACAGAGGAAATTCACTTCATGCGACTGATGTCCATCGATATACAACCTCTAAGCTCGTACGTCTCGGAGAAGGGCGTTAAGCAAGAGAATAAATTCTCCGCCGCCAAACAGATGTATATTTAATAGAGATCAATCAATACAGAATAAAATCCAATGTCAGACACACAATCCATTTACAAGTTCGTTCTGAGTCTGAACGAAACCGGAGGCACTTTCCTCGCATATCCATCGATCTCCAAGTACGTCTGGACGATCACCAACTTTTTCCCTCATCTTGGGTGTACAGCCCAATCGAGATAATCAGTAATCACCTAAACAATGTGAAGACTTCCGGTCTTCAACCACCGTCTTTATCTTCGACATCTCGTCGAATCAGTTATTCAGAATGGGTATAAACCCGACCTTTTTGAATAACCCACGTATATGATAAACAAATGTTAAACAAACACAACAAACGCCTCATTCCAATTCAGAATATTCTTTTATTCACGAAATCACATTCTTAGGGAAAGGTTCCCATTAATTTTATCAAAGATAAATTCTTCTAAATTTATTCTTTAATCTTCCTTTGGATATCATTTCAAACCATGTTATGGTTTTCCAAGCTAGTCGGGATTAGCGAACCACACCGAAGTAATTATTTATTTTATTTTCCAATCCCAACCTATTCATCCCATGGAGCAAAACTGGTAATACTCCATATCTAACACCACAGTGTTATCGGTAAAATTAATTACCATTTCACGTTCAAATCTAATTAAAGATTTAACTATCGCTTTGGAGCAAAACTGGTGATACTCAATTTCGATCACTTTTCAGATTTGATAATTTAAATTATCAATTCACATTTCAATCAAATTAAAGACTAATTAAAACTCCACTTAGTTTTAATCTTCACAAAAATCAATATCTTGTCTTTAACTGGGTTAAAGAACCAATGTCACCTAAAACACGATCCAGATAAACCCAAATCACATTTGATATTAAATACAAGGCTCTGAATAGAAAATATGCTGGCTTATATTCAATATCAAATTCTGAAACCAACAAATATCGTATTGGAAATAACGATATAAATATATCTTTCAAATTCCCATAACAATATCTGTAAAATCATGGAATCCAACAACGAAATATTCCAAAGACAATTTTGATTCAAATCCATTCCAATTCACGTATTGGAAATTCTGGTTATTTTCAAAACCAATTCAAATTCAATTTATTTATTTTAAAAATAAATTGATTTTTATTTCTAGTTCAAAACTAGTTCATTTCGATAAAAATCTATTTTTATCCTTTCAAATATGGAATTTTTCATCCCAGTTCTTTCCAATTCACATATTATGATTTTACACAAATTATTAATATTTTTAATAATTTTATCAAGGCCCGTACAGTCGATTTCCATCAACGGTCATCGAACTGCACTTACAGCGACCTATTCCAAATTTGATTTGGACACAATTCCAAATCCAACCGTTAGATTTCAAATTTCTAATATTCATTGGAAAGCTCTTTTCGATACGAACCCAATGGTTCTAGTCTCAGGAGAATCCGACGGTCGGATCTCCCGTAACGTCAATTCGAAGTCAACGGCCGAAATTCACGAACTACCGCGGCGCGGCGCGTTCTATTCAGGCCATTATTTATATAATATATATATATTATATATTTCGTCGATTTCCTTTTAAATCGTATTTTATAAATCGTTTTAAATTCTATTTCAAAACCATTTCAACTCTATATTCAATTTCAAATCAAAATTGAATATTTCATATCATTACTATATAAATGATAATATTTTCAAAACATTATATTTTGAAATCACCATCTTTTCTATAATCCCTATAAAAACGAATATAATCGATATAAATATCGTTCACGTCAAAATAGCGCAACTTTAATCAACACGGCTTTATATATTTCAATAAATTTGTTATTCTATTCAACAAATGAATATTTATTCTATTCAACACATGAATCTATATTTCTTTCAACACATGACTAATCTCAACACAGGAGAACTGCCAACACACGACTATTTTTGTTATGTAATATATTTTTAAAAATTATGTTATGTATCGTTTGATTTTTAATCAGACTCCACCGTGAAGTAGATTCTAATTTTAAATATGATAAAGATGTAAATTTTATTGTTAAAATATTTTACTCAACACATGAATAGTTTCAACCCATAAATATTCTCAACACATGAGCATTTATTCTATTCAACACATGAATATATTCTATTATATTCTTTATTTTCCCGATTGGAATGAGGCCCAATCAATAACCATATAATGTTAATTATATGGATTCCATACAACACATGTATATAATAGCAACGATAAACAATCAACCATCATCCAAAGTGCACCACACAACCGTATAAGCATCAAATATAAATAATTAACGCTTATAACAGCCTGTCGACAAATCGATCGACATACAATTAAATAATTGGGATTAGTGTACGCCAAATATCATCCCAACACCCATGTGGGGTTTCAAATCAACAAACATAGATTTTTATTTGTGCAGTTGGGCGATGTGTAAAATTTATCGACCCAATCAATATCAGTCAAATCAGTGTATATAAACAAATCGGCCGATTTGTTTATAAATATTTATTTATTCACATTCACGTTAAAAATTATATTTTTAATGATAATTAATTTATTTCAACCATCTACATTTTATTATCGATTTCACATAACATCACAAACAAATTTCACAACACATCAAACAAACATACAAGCCGTCCATAGTCGGTGGACGACGGGTGTTGGGTGCTACTAAGCACCGTCTGCATCCTAGTATATATTTTTAACAAGAAAAAGAAATTGAAGAGTGAGAAATTCTCACCGACTAGCTAATCCAATACCACGACTCTTCTTATGTAGAAGTCATCGCTGTTCTCGCCTTTTGTTACTTTCGTTGCCCGTAGCCACTACATATATAAAAATCACATTTTTATATTGTTGCTATGTATATAAAAATCTATTTTTACACCGCTACTATATAGATAAAAATTCTATTTTTACACCGCTACTATATAAATAAAAATTCTATTTTTATAACGGTGCTCATATAATAAAGATTATATTTTTATCACGCTATTCTCTACATAAAGGTTTCGCCTTTTCAAATATAAAGATCTCGATTTTTCAAATATAAAGATTTCGCCTTTTCAAATATAAAGATTGAATTTTTATTTCATCACTATAAAAATCACATTTTTATTTCAACTTATATATAACAAAAATCGAATTTTTATTTCGCTACACATATAAAGGTCAAATTTTTACTATCTATATAATATAAAAATCGTATTTTTATTATCTAATTAATATGAAAATCATATTTTTCCATCGCCTTCATGATAATAAAAATCAAAACTTTATTATTTTAAAAATCATTTCTTTTCTACTTTAAACATCCCGCCTTTCCACTACTAAAAATCTAACCTTTTCATAGATAAAAATATAAACTTTTTTTTCCTTTATTTCAACGCTACTCGAATAAAAATCACATTTTTACTCGGCTCTTTTATATATAAAAAATTCTACTTTCCTTTGCTATAAGAATGTATGAAAATCAAAAAATTTCTACGCTAATGAATATATAAAAATCGAATTTTTATATAAAATAAAAATCAAAGATTTACTTAATATAAAAAAAATAATATTCTATATAAACAAAAATTATAACACTTACTTTGTTTTTGGTCATAGATGGAGAAGGAGGGCTTCTCAGTCGAAGAATAAGAAGCGGGAGGTGGCGCAGGAGAGTGCGGTGGGCTGTGGGAGTTCGGGGTCCTCGATCGATCGCTAGGGGGGAAAAGGAGGTGCAGGCGGGGAAGAAGGAGGGGGAGCTCACGGCTAGGTGGGCGACGGATTTTAAAGGGGTGCGACGACAGTTAGGGTTTCGGTGGTTGGGAGGCTCGCGTGTGGAGAAGGGGGCGGAGCAGGTTGGGAGGAGGGGACGCGAGAGGGGGGCTCCGCCCTAGTAGCGGCGCGCGGCGGCGCTGCTGGGAGGAGTGGCGGCTCCTCCCCCTTATTCGTTTTTTTATTATTTTGATTTAATTTTTGGGCGTTGACTGGACAATGAAGAGGGGAGAGGGAGAGTATAAAGGTTTTTATATTATTTAATTTATTTTAATTTTAAAAAGTAACTTTTTCATTCGGACTCGAAACAAGGCCCACCGCCTGTCGTCCCTAGCGTTTTACCCCCATTCTAAACACAATGGGATATGTATCGCAGGCCAATTCGATCATTACGATCAGTTTCCGTTGAATTTACATTTAAATCATTATACTGAAATTTAAACGTACATTTCAAATTACTGGGGTCACATACGGACTCGAAAAATTCCAGAAAAATATTTTTTTAGCTTCGTATTGACGATATGGTCCTAACAAAACTAATTTCATCGAATTCTGAGACCGTTCGAAAAAAGGCCATTTTCCAGTAGATTTAAATCAACTAAAACTGGTCAAACGCGTTTTCCTTTTCCACGCTCACATATTGATTCGAAAAATTATGAAATTTGAAACCTAGCAATAATTTGACATCACGGATCCAACTAAAGTGGTTTCATCGAAATGCGAGGTCGTTTGCAAAATTTCCATTTTTAAGGGCCTGAATTCCATAGTGACTATTCAGGATTTTCAACTGGACATATCTTTTGATCCCCGCTATGAAATTTTGATTTTTTGGATTCGTTGGAAAGATATTCTCGATTAGATTCCATTATTTTTGGTTTCACTAAAATCCGGTTTATTTCACATCCAGTATGTTCATTTGAAATTTGAAATCGAATTATCGAACCACCGCGCCATTTTCAATTCCTTTTATATTTATATATAATTATTTATATTCTAACGACGACGTATATAAATATATAAGTTCGAATTCTATTCAAAATAAATTTTCCCGTCGATATTATTTAAAATAATTCATTTCAAACGTTCAAAATTCGCTAAAATTGCCAAAATAAAAATTTTAAACTGGCTCGCATTTCTGGGTTGTTACATTCTCCCCCACTTAAAAATTTTCGTCCCCGAAAAGGAACGAAGCCGAAAGTTGTTTTACTAATCAACTCAACTTCCAGTTTTTCCGTTACGGCTTAAGTTCTTCAACTTTTCAGTTTCTAAGAACTTTTCTAAATTTGGCTAACACCCTAAATTTTTGAAAAATTTCGCCATAACCTCCCCTACACTGGGAGCACCGGGAAAATTCCGAAATTGCCATACAGGCCCTCTGATCTCATGAAAAAGAAAAGGCCAAGCGGCTAGCCAATCGGCTCATAAAATCATCATCACCCAAACAAAACAGTAAATTTTGGTAAACATGTACCTATTTGTCGGGCAAACAATTTTATTCCTCTGCTCTAGCCTCCTTGCTATGACCTGTTCAATGTAAGTACATGTATACGTGAGCAAATGCAATCCATTTTCAATACAATTCAACATTCGATTCTATTAGGCGTAATGGTTCAAAATTTCAAACAAATAAACAAACAACACAACCAGCAATCAATTAGTTGATTAACGTTTCAAATTCATAATTTGATATATATATATATATACAAAAAATCATGTTTTTGATGCCAAACCACAACAATAAACCTATGTAATTTTGGTTCTCACACCAGTCTAATGGAAATATATAGATATCACACCTTCGTCACTTGAAAATAAATACTGGTGATGGCGCGCCATCATCAGGATCGTGTCCGGGCAACTAGAATGTGATTCTATATCTATCCAGTATATAAAAACTTCGAATATACGTTCATGACGCGTATATGCAAAACCTTTATATATTGGATTGTCCAAATTCAATATAAATAAATATTCAAATACGTATAAAAGGGTTTAAATTTTCAAAACAATATTGTTTTCATTTGGAAAATATACTCTTCATACTCGTTCTAGGATACTACTGATCCTATCTCTAACGAGTCATTCCAATTGGATTTTACTAATCCAATATCTGATGAATTCTTTCGTTCGGTTCTAATGTGTCCTGTTCTCGATCTCTGTAAACCAAAGCTCTGATACCAACTTAAGAACCCGTAACTTCCCCGTGAAGGAAAGAGCAGATACTTTGAGAACAACACACAAAAGAACGCAGAAGGAAGAACATTTCATTGTTATTACAACAATTCCATCAGATACGAGAATATACAGAGTATAAATGAATAAATTACATTCGATAAAAATCAGAGATTACAATAAATTACATAGCAGCGGAAAAACAATACAAAACACAACTAGAAGTAATACACGGATACAGAGCTTTCCGAGCATCGTTCTAGCTGTAAATCAGGATCCTGTGGATATAAATCTGCAAAACCAAAACAAATAGCTGCCCGTGTCGAAAATAAGGGCACCTAGAGTTTAGGTTAAAACAATAAACTCCAGGTCAGTCATGGGACTGGTGTGAGAACTAAAACAGTTATTTAAAACTTTACTTTAAAAGAGAGTGATTCAAGGGACCACGCCGTATAACACGGAACGGGTTTCCTCCTAAGAACAATAGTGCACATAACAAAACAGCGCAATGCTTTTTTGAAAAATGGAGCTATTATAAGACCCAGGTCCCATCACGCAATGCAACGCAAGCCGGAGGATAGGATTCTCCCTTATAATAGCCAAACATGCATGGTACGTTTAAAACAAATCACTTGATACTATTATAAGTGTATAGTGTCAAAACAATTCAAATCATAAATATCAATCATAGGCGGCATGGGTACCATCTATCATGTCGCCATACTAGGCTCAACAAATAAAACCGCAATATCACGTATTGGAAATTGGATTTCCGTCATGAGTCGAGGCAAGGGGCAAGCTCCTCTCCGATTCGAGACACTCTAGAAAATGTCTCAGGACCGCACACAGCAATCCTTGGATCTTCAGGACCGGTCCTCTCTTACTTTTGAGGATTTGCAATTCCTGAACACATGTTTCCCGGTCCTTACAGACCTATATCTGAGGCGCCTCACATTCCAACAACCACATGGGTGAAAAGTATATAAATGTCAGGGATGGTAGGTGACTGACACCACCACTAGCTAGAAAGAAACGCCGTGCTCTCCCTGCAGTCACTATCCCGTTTTTGACTCATACCGAGGTGTGAGGCTCGCGAATTCACGCTATACACAAAACTGCGCCACACAGGCCATGCTTTGATCATCAACCACAAGACTTTTCTTTTCAACATAAGCCTTGATCATTTGCCACTTACGCGTGCCACACAGGCAATTCACTCCATGCAACTGATGTCCATCGATATACAACCTCTGAGCTCGTATGTCTCAGAGAAGGGTGTTAAGCAAGAGAATAAATTCTCCGCCGCCAAACAGATGTATATTTAATAGAGATCAATCAACATAGAATAAAATCCAATGTCAGACACACAATCCATTTACAAGTTCGTTCTGGGTCTGAACGAATCCGGAGACACTTTCCTCGCATATCCATCGATCTCCAAGTACGTCTGGACGATCACCAACTGTTTCCCTCATCTTGGGTGTACAGCCCAATCAAGATCATCAGTAATAACCCAAACGATGTGAAGACTTCCGGTCTTCAACCACCGTCTTCATCTTCGACATCTCGTCGAATCGGTTATTCAGAATGGGTATAAACCCGGCCATTCTGAATAACCCACGTATATGATAAACAAATGTTAAACAAACACAACAAATGCCTCATTCCAATTCAGAATATTCTTTCATTCACGAAATCACATTCTTAGGGAAAGGTTCCCATTAATTTTATCAAAGATAAATTCTTCTAAATCTATTCTTTAATCTTCCTTTGGATATCATCTCAAATCATGTTATGGTTTTCCAAGCTAGTCGGGATTAGCGAACCACACCTAAGTAATTATTTATTTTATTTCCCAATGCCAACCTATTCATCCCATAGAGCAAAACTGGTAATACTCCATATCTAACACCACGGTGTTGTCGGTTAAATTAATTACCATTTCACGTTCAAATCTAATTGTAGATCTAACTATCGCTTTGGAGCAAAACTGGTGATACTCCATTTTCGATCACTTTTCAGATTTGATAATTTAAATTATCAATTCACATTTCAATCTAATTAAAGATTAATTAGAACTCCACTTAGTTTTATTCTTCAAAAAAATCAATATCTTGTCTTTAACTGGGTTAAAGAACCAGTGTCACCTAAAACACGATCCACGATAAACCCAAATTACATTTGATATTAAATACAAGGCTCTGAATAGAAAATATACCGGCTTATATTCAATATCAAATTCTGAAACCAAAAAATATCGTATTGGAAATAACGATATAAATATATCTTTCAAATTCCCATAACAATATCTGTAAAATCACGGAATCCAACATCGAAATATTCCAAAGACAATTTCGATTCAAATCCATTCCAATTCACGTATTGGAAATTCTGGTTATTTTGAAAACCAATTCAAATTCAATTTATTTATTTTAAAAATAAATTGATTTTTATTTCTAGTTCAAAACTAGTTCAATTCGATAAAAATCTATTTTTATCCTTTCAAATGTGGAATTTTTCATTCTAGTTCTTTCCAATTCACATATTATGATTTTACACAAATTATTAATATTTTTAATAATTTTATCAAGGCCCGTACAGTCGATTTCCATCAACGGTCATCAAACTGCACTTACAGCGACCTTTTCCAAATTTGATTTGGACATAATTCCAAATCCAACCATTAGATTTCAAATTTCTAATATTCATTGGAAAGCTCTTTTCGATACGAACCCAACGGTTTTGGTTTCAGGAGAATCCGACGGTCGGATCTCCCGTAACCTCAATTCGAAGTCAATGGTTGAAATTCACGAACTGCCGTGGCGCGGCGCGTTCTATTCAGGCCATTATTTATATAATATATATATATATATATTATATTTTGTCGATTTCCTTTTAAAACGTATTTTATAAATCGTTTTAAATTCGATTTCAAAAACATTTCAACTCTATATTCAATTTCAAATCAAAATTGAATATTTTATATCATTACTATATAAATGATAATATTTTCAAAACGTTATATTTTGAAATCACCATCTTTTCTATAATCCCTATAAAAACGAATATAATCGATATAAATATCGTTCACGTCAAAATAGCGCAACTTTAATCAACACGGCTTTATATATTTCAATAAATTTGTTATTCTATTCAACAAATGAATATTTATTCTATTCAACACATGAATCTATATTTCTTTCAACACATGACTAATCTCAACACAGGAGAACTGCCAACACACGACTATTTTTGTTATGTAATATATATTTAAAAATTATGTTATGTATCGTTTGATTTTTAATCAGACTCCACCGTGAAGTAGATTCTAATTTTAAATATGATAAAGATGTAGATTTTATTGTTAAAATATTTTACTCAACACATGAATAGTTTCAACCCATAAATATTCTCAACACATGAGCATTTATTCTATTCAACACATGAATATATTCTATTATATTCTTTATTTTCCCGATTGGAATGAGGCCCAATCAATCACCATATAATGTTAATTATATGGATTCCATACAACACATGTATATAATAGCAACGATAAAAAATCAACCATCATCCAAAGTGCACCACACAACTGTATAAGCATCAAATATAAATAATTAACGCTTATAACAGCCTATCGACCAATCGATCGACATACAATTAAATAATTGGGATTAGTGTACGCCAAATATCATCCCAACACCCGTGTAGGGTTTCAAATCAACTAACACAAATTTTTATTTGTGCAGTTGGGCGATATGTAAAATTTATCGACCCAATCAATATCAGTCAAATCAGTGTATATAAACAAATCAGCCGATTTGTTTATAAATATTTATTCACATTCACATTAAAAATTATATTTTTAACGATAATTAATTTATTTCAACCATCTACATTTTATTATCGATTTCACATCAACATCACAAACAAATTTCACAACACATCAAACAAAGATACAAGCCGTCCATGATCTGTGGACGACGGGTGTCGGGTGCTACTAAGCACCGTCTGCATCCTAGTATATATTTTTAACTAGGAAAAGAAATTGAAGAGTGAGAAATTCTCACCGACTAGCTAATCCAATACCACGACTCTTCTTATGTAAAAGTCACCGGTGTTCTCGCCTTTTGTCACTTTCGTTGCCCGTAGCCACTACATATATAAAAATCACATTTTTATATTGTTTTTATGTATATAAAAATCTATTTTTACACCGCTACTATATAGATAAAAATTCTATTTTTACACCGCTACTATATAGATAAAAATTCTATTTTTACACCGCTACTATATAGATAAAAATTCTATTTTTATAACGGTGCTCATATAATAAAGATTATATTTTTATCACGCTATTCTCTACATAAAGATTTCGCCTTTTCAAATATAAAGATCTCGCTTTTTCAAATATAAAGATTTCGCCTTTTCAAATATAAAGATTGAATTTTTATTTCATCACTATAAAAATCACATTTTTATTTCAACTTATATATAATAAAAATCGAATTTTTATTTCGCTACACATATAAAGGTCAAATTTTTACTGTCTATATAATATAAAAATCGTATTTTTATCATCTAATTAATATAAAAATCATATTTTTCCATCGCCTTCATGATAATAAAAATCAAAACTTTATTATTTTAAAAATCATTTCTTTTCTACTTTAAACATCCCGCCTTTCCACTACTAAAAATCTAACCTTTTCATAGATAAAAATAAAAACCTTTTTTTCCTCTATTTCAACGCTATTCGAATAAAAATCACATTTTTACTCGGCTCTTTTATATATAAAAAATTCTACTTTCCTTTGCTATAAGAATGTATGAAAATCAAAAAATTTCTACGCTAATGAATATATAAAAATCGAATTTTTATATAAAATAAAAATCAAAGATTTACTTAATATAAAAAAATCAAATTCTATATAAACAAAAATTATAACACTAACTTTGTTTTTGGCCAGAGGAGGAGAAGGAGGGCTTCTCAGTCGAAGAATAAGAAGCGGGAGGCGGCGCAGGAGGGTGCGGTGGGCTGTGGGGGTTCGGGGTCCTCGATCGATCGCTAGGGGGGAAAAGGAGGAGTAGGCGGGGAATAAGGAGGGGGAGCTCGCGGTTAGGTGGGCGACGGATTTTAAAGGGGTGCGACAGCGGTTAGGGTTTCGGTGGTTGGGAGGCTCGCGTGTGGAGAAGGGGGGCGAGCAGGTTGGGAGGAGGGGACGCGAGAGGGGGGCTCCGCCCTGGTGGCGGCACGCGACGGCGCTGCTGGGAGGAGTGGCGGCTCCTCCCCCTTCTTCGTTTCTTTTTTTTATTTTGATTTAATTTTTGGGCGTTGACTGAACAATGAAGATGGGAGAGGGAGAGTATAAAGGTTTTTATATTATTTAATTTATTTTAATTTTAGAAAGTAACTTTTTCATTCGGACTCGAAACAAGGCGCAGCGACTGTCGTCCCTAGCGTTTTACCCCCATTTTGAACACAATGGGATATGTATCGTAGGCCAATTCGATCGTTACGATCAGTTTCCGTTGAATTTACATTTAAATCATTATACTGAACTTTAAACGTACATTTCAAATTACCGGGGTCACATACAGACTCGAAAAATTCCAGAAAAATATTTTTTTAGCTTCGTATTGTCGATACGGTCCTAACAAAACTAATTTCGTCAAATTCTGAGACCGTTCGAAAAATGGCCATTTTCCAGTCGATTAAAATCAACTAAAACTGGTCAAACGCGTTTTCCTTTGCCACGCTCACATATTGATTCGAAAAATTATGAAATTTGAAATCTAGCAATAATTTGACATCATGGATCCAACAAAAGTGTTTTCGTCGAAATCCGATGTCGTTTGCAAAATTTCCATTTTTAAGGGCCTGAATTCCATAACGACTATTCAAGATTTTCAACTGGACATATCTTTTGATCCCCACTATGAAATTTTGATTTTTCGGATTCGTTGGAAAGATATTCTCGATTAGATTCCATTATTTTTGGTTTCACTAAATCTGGTTTATTTCGCATCCAGTATGTTCATTTGAAATTTGAAATCGAATTATCGAACTACCGCGCCATTTTCAATTCCTTTTATATTTATATATAATTATTTATATTCTAACGACGACGTATATAAATATATAAGTTCAAATTCTATTCAAAATAAATTTTCCCGACGATATTATTTAAAATAATTCATTTCAAACGTTCAAAATTCGCTAAAATTGCCAAAATAAAATTTTTAAACTGGCTTGCATTTCTGGGTTGTTACAAATAAAATCGCGAACTACTCCTGAATTCTAACCCAAACAACCAGGTCCGACCTGACATAACCACGCCTTTAAACTTGGGAAATCAGTATTTGTGAAGATTCGATCTTGAATTGGGTTCAGATAAAAGTATATTTTGAATTCCTGGGTTTTGAAACCGTTAATTTTTATTTGAATAAAGTGCTTTGTTTTCGGTGAATAAAGTGATATTTTGTAAGCTGAAGTGCTCGTTTTTCAAGTTTATTTCCATTTAGGTGTTTGGGATTATGTTTATTGGGTCAGGTCGTTTAAGCATTGAAATTGAGATGTCTGGATTTTAGTTTATTTTCTTAAATTTTTTGTTTAGTTTTAATTTGGATAGAGTTAAAAGAGGAGAGTGACTTATTTTCGTTTGTTTCAGTATTTTTGGTTTTGTTTTTAGTCTAACTTGAAAATATTTGTTTTGTTTTCACTTTACTTCTATTCAACTCAATTTTCAGTTTGTAGAAAAGACGAAGAAGGAATTGCATTGCTTCCTTGCCAAGGGATTGCTTTGCGTTGCTTATTTGTTTACTTAAAAGAAATCGCTGCTAAAAAAAATTTCTAATAAATTTGTACAGGCTCATGTAACATGTTCTAACTCTGTTTTTATTTGTCTTGCATTGTTGTTCGCTTGCATTTACATTCAAAAAAATCCAAAAGCAAAATAAAAATTCATCGTAGTTGCATTTGTAATTCACGTTTATTTTATGCTATGCACTCATCTCATTTGGTTTTTATTTCTCTAAGACATTATTAATCTTGAAAATTTGATTTCTTTACAATGAATTATTTCTCGGTGTCTAGATTACGGCAGAGTAATAATCGTTTACAAATATTATGGTAATTCGTAAATATTATGGGGGTTATTTCTCTAAAGGTAGTTAAATTTTAGGCTGCATTGCTAAGGTGATCCCTGGTGCACCGAAAACCCCTTTTTGTTAACTAGATGAGAAATCTATTGTTGAAATTAATCAAAACGTCACTATATATAGGTCATTTGCATTCATATAATTGCATTGGTTCATGCATATATTAAAAAACAAAAAATTCAAAATCTAAAAAAAATCCAAACACAAATTTTCTTTTGTCTTTAGAAAACAAAAAATCCATTTGTAAATAATCTCTTTCCATTTTTATTATGCATTTTAAAATAAATAAATAAAAATCCTATAAAAATTAAAATATAGAAAATTCTTTTGTAAATATTTAGTTCCTTCTCTTTTAAAACAAAAAAACAAAAAAAGTCAAAAAATAAGAACCACTTCTTTTGAAAATGTCTCAATTTCCTTATTCTTCAGAATTTTACGATAGTTGTGAAAATCAGTATTATCTATACAATTTCACACCAAATTCAAATGGATATTTTAATTAAAACTATTGTACAAACGATTCAGATCTTGTACCACAAAGTTTTCAAAAGAACGATTAACCCTCAACTTTTGAAACACATATGGAATCTTTGCTTGAACTCGCAACACAAAAAAATCAAAGGATAAATGAATGGTGAGATTCATATTTATGCAATCAAAGTTCTCAAAATAATCAAAATTTGAATTCACTTCCGAATTCAAATGATTTTGATTATAGTGAATACTAGGCGCAGGTCCCTATCAAGTTTCAAAATGAGGCTCACTCCGGTCATAAACTTATTGTCAATTAGGTCCCTATTTTTCAAAAAATTCAGTAAAAAAATATAAAAAATCACTTAAATTCTTATTTAAATAAAACACGTAAACATAAAAAAAATCTGACCAAAAAACCACTGAAAACCACGTTAAAAACAAAAAAAAACAGAAAAACAATGAAAATGCAGTTAAATGCATAATAAAATGCACATATTTGTATTTTATTGCATACATCCTAGCAAGTTTTTCAGTCATGCATCTGTGTTGACTTACTTGCAAACATATGTGCAAGTATTGCATAATTCTTGCATACAAGTGTGCAAAAATTCACTTGCATGCATATCAGTTCACATTTATTTGCATTCAGGCGTGCAGTAAAACTAAAAAGTTGCACACATGCGTGCGAAAATCTGCATGCAATATATCAGTTAAGTTTTCTTCATGCAATACTTACATAAATGTGTGCAAGTATTTCAAAATAGTTGCACACATGTATGCAAGTTTCGGTCCAGATTTTTAATTAAAATAGCTTATGCAATAGTTGCATACATATATGCAACTTTTTTTTGATTTCTATGGACATCCGAGAACATTATCAGAATTCTTTTTTTTTTCCTGACAGCACATAAAATTCTGGCCAAAAAACATAAAACACGGTAGTTGGAAAAATAGGGACAGGGTTTGAAATGAAAAGTAGGAGGGGTTCTGTTTACATTTTGAAACATAATAAGGACGTACAACAAACGGACCCTTGATTATAATCCTTCCCCAATTCAATTTCGAACTCCAAAATGAATTTCAAATTCAAAATGGAAATGTGAATCGCTTTTCAAATGATTTTGGCAATGAAAATAATTTCTATTATGGTGCAACCGTAAATTTTTGTTCTCAACAATTTCAAATTGAAAACTCTCAAATTAATAATTATAAATTTGATTTTGTTGAGCAAATGAATGAAATTTACGATAATCACACGGACTTGTTTTTCGAAACATACATGAAATAACATGAACAAAATATCCGAATGTAAGTCGATTCGGACAATAATCCATCTTTTACCACAATCAATGATTTTCATATAACAACTTTTGAAATGGAAAATGACGATCTTAATGAAGTTGTTGATTATATGGTAATTAAGTTGGATTCTAATTCGTTTGAGTGTGTGGAACTAAATTTAGAATTCGATCTTCCTTGTCCTGATTTCAAAAATTTTGAAATCATCATTTTTGGATTTTGAAAATGTTACATGTATTGAAGTTGTTGGCAATTCACTACTAGAAGATGAATTAAATAAATACAAATTCTTCGGTCTATTCGAAGATGAGTTGAATTGCGAAAGAGTAGATTTGAATCACCATTTGTATTTTGAAACCAATATTCTCGAATAATTTTTCAATGATAAATTTGAAATTCAAATTGTTTAAATTTAACATGAATTTCAACCATTTATTCAGTCTACTCCAAAAACCATCAAAAATAAATCAACTCATTCGATTTCTAATAAAACGACATTCTTTTTCCAAATTACATTCAACTTTGAAATCTTTTACGATTTAGTTTTTCATGCTTAAGTTGTGTCTCCCATACTTGAAGAGGCAAATGAATCAGTCTTTAGAAGGCCGCTTCATTTACTTCTTGTCAATATATTTTCTGATATAGTATAAATAATAAATGTTTCATGTAAATATAAGTCATATTTTAAAAAAAAATCTCGGGTTTCCTGCAAGAACATAGTCAAAATCAAGTGTAGGGGGAGTCTCATTTTCATTTTTGCATAGTTTGAGTCTGCATTTATTCTCTATTCTCAAAAAGAAAAGTATTAAAACTTAAAAAAATGACGACAGAGTGAACAAATGATTTTAGTCGTTAGATTTTTTTTTTTGGAAAATTACTTCTCTTAACGAATACGAAAGAAAAGTTTGAATTATGAGCAATTTTAGTGTAATGGTATATATGGAGATTCATAGGTAAAGGTTATGAGGTGTTTTATAAATTGTATTCTTCGGTTAAAAGAATGGGAATTTAGAGTACTTGAGATAACATTTTAGATCTTTTAAGTTAACTTGTGCTAAGATATTCTCTCTTTCTTTTTAACAAAAAAAGACAAAAAAATATATCATGTTTTCACTCTCATTTAAAAGTCCTCGCAGTTATGCATGGGTGAATTACATTAGCTCTCTTATATGTGCTTTCATTCCCATTTAAAATTCCTTACTGTTATGCATGGATGAGACTCTTATAAGAGAAGAATAAAAGTCTAAGTATTCTTCTAATCTCAGTTAAAAGTCTTTACGGTTATGCATGGTTAGAAAATACTAGACTTGTATATTTAGTGTTAATATTAATATTTTTTTGTAAATAATAATCAGAGAGAGTAAGCACTTGAAATCCAAGCATTATCTTCACTTATTTGACCTAACTTGTTAATCAAAAGGAAATAAAAATGTCATTTTGCAATCATTGATAATCAATTATAGAATTCATCTCATAAATGCACTATGTTTTCAGCTAAAACAACTGGCCATGCTAGAAGAGATTGTAACGATAAACTGACTTTTGTATGTAGTTTTGATTATCAACATATTGATATTTCATAGTGAGACTCAAACTTATATCTATCTCACTCATGTCAAATTTAAACGTAAATGACCCATTTTCGAAAACTTGCATTCATCTTGTAAAAAGATCTTCCATTTAGGAAACTTTTGCACTATATTCGAATTTTGTGGGTAGTATCTGCTGAAAACCCTCACGAGACAACACTCGTCCTACTTGGACACCTAAAGGTTTAATGGCTTGTTGCATATGCTCAATACAATCGTTCTCCCAACGAAAATAGATTTGTCTTAGTTTTTTGTTTTTTTTATTCGAGGACGAATAAAAAGATAAGTATGGGGTATTTGATGTGCGTCTAAATGTGCACATTTTAACTACCATATTTAATCTTGTTTTAGTTAAATAAATGAACATATAGGGTATTTTAACGTGTTTAAACCAAAATTCCAATTATTTTCAAATCGTCACATATTCATCTTCATCCAAGGGAAAAATGGTCATCTTTATGCATATATTAAATTGATAAATTTTAACTGAAAATTTCTATATTATTTTAAGGAATTTGGCATCAAATACAGGTGGTCTAATGAAGGATATCATGCACAAAGAGGAGTGAAGATGGAATTAATTCACATACGAGTTAGTGGAGGACCCTACCTACCTACCTTAATGTATAGATTAGAGCTAATCCACATGCAAATGGACGTTTAATCTTCATACACACTTAATGGATGATTACTTTATGCCAAAGAGAACATGGAAGCTTCATGAAGAAGGTATTTTGGTTAATTCCCAAAAAAGTGGATTAGGGTTTTAGGATTGTTTAAATACCTCTTATGTTCATATAAATAGAATCCTCTAGTTTACTTTGGAGGATCAAAATAAAGCTCACTTTCTTTCATGGCTTCTTAGCTATTTGTCTCTTATGTAATTTCCTTTTTTATGCAATGTTAATTAGTGCTCTGTTTTATTTACATGCTCTTTTTCTTCTATATTAGCAGTGTAAATTTACATTTCATGCAAGTAGATTAATTTTAGTTTTAGCTTTTTTTATTTTCTTAGCTTGCATTTTCCTTTTGTTTTATGTCATGTTGAAATCTATTTGTGTTGAAATGACAACACTAATGAGATGCTAAATCCCTATAATTTAGGGACAATGAAGCTTTATTTACTCATGTAGCTTCAACATAATTTGCCTATTCATGCTCTCTTTTTGTGCCTCATGTCATACTGATGTTTAAGGTTTTTATGTGTTCATTATTGCGTTTGATAGCCTATGTTGTTTACACCAAATAGGTTATGCTTAGTCATATGCTTACTAATTATCTCTTCATCTGCATATGATAATGGTGATTAAGTGAAGGTTGAAATCAAAATTTGATGGTCTATATTTCTAATTAATAGTTAATAGGCCATGCTTAAAGTACGTTTAACTTTCAACTTGTTGTCGTTTTTCCCAAGATTTAGTAAAGTTGTTTACTGGGTATGACATAGTTTGATGGTTTATTTTGTGCTAAGTAATAGCATAAATAAATCATGCTTATGATAATCATATCAAATAAATTCACAAATGACTAAAAGAGAGATCATGGTTTCATTTTATGTTGATTCATGAGATCTAGAGAGTGGATTTATTCCTATATTGTTATTTAATCCCATAGTTTTCATTCAACTTTCATTGTTACTAATTTGTTAGATTTTTTCAATTTTTAGTTAAAATTCTCACTCGACTTTGGCTTAATTTGAATGAAAAGAATTAAAATCATTCCTTTCTCCTGGATTGACCCATATTCGCCATGTACTACAAGTGTAAGTCATGCGCTTGCGGTTTATTTCAATATTCGCACAACGAAATTTCTAATTCAATAGAAAAATCTGTAGTGACGAATAGGAATCCCAAACATCCTTTAAATTATTTGTGCATTTCATTTGAACAATTCATTTAAGTTGATTTACTTTCATGAGAATGCTCATCTTGATCCGTGTGTTTTACCTTTGCATTATTGCTCGGGTCAGACCGAATATCATAGTATTGAGATTTCACCTTTCGGAGCTAGAGACTAGTTGAAGACATCACCTTTACCTATTTATTTTAGTATTATTTTTTGTAATAGAAATCCTTGTATTTAAACTTTTGCTGTATTAAATTTGTAACACTGATATTATGTATAAATCTTGAAAATTTGTATTTAGCGGCTTCATGAACTACCATTTTATTTTAATTATTTTTCTTCAAGATATTTTGCTTTATGTGTTTGTGATTTTGTGATGATTTTATATTTAACCCCATAGCAATAACAATCTGCTGTTTTAAACGATTTGCGTTGGTCTTATTACAGACTTAAATGGTTGAAAATAGTAGGTCGGATACATACACATGTCTGAACTAGATTCAAACAAACTCTAAACTTGATTTATATGCCTAATATGAAATAGCACATTTTTAGTGAAACTAACTGCTTTCTCCCGACCAAAAATGCTCATTATAAAGACATGCTATTGTTAATCCTACGCGTGTATAGTATGGATAAAGTTAAAATAGTTGTAGATATAGGAAGGATAAATGTAACTGTTACTACAAAATTCATCACCGAAACAGGCTAGCAGTGAAGGGGTATTGGGCTGCAACAAGCATAGAGGAGTGAACCGAAAACTTTAACCTGGTACCAAGTTATGGCCAAAAACATAAAAGGGAGGAAATTGAAACCACATGCAACCGACACCATCATTAGGGAAGAAAGCTTGGATCCAATGTGAAGGAAGAATACCGGCAAGGTAGTTCCGGCATGAAAGGTAGCTAACGCAAGTGCAAGTCCAAGTCCAAAGGCAAACCACCTGAAATCGGAAGCAAATGGAAAGAAAGAACAAAAGTTTATAACCCGAAACCAAAGGAATGACAAAAGGCATCAAGCAAAATTAAGGAAGATGAAAGGGCTATTGGTATTAACTTTCTTAATACCGATACAAAAGAAGATGAAGGCATCAAAGGCATAAGAAACCAAAACATAAGAGGAACCTTCCAAAGGCTAGCTATCGAGAAAAAAGCTGGATGATCACCGAGAGGCAACTTCAGAAATCAACAAGCAATGCACCAAAAGAATTCTTTCGGAAGACCGAAACCCACTCCAGAGAGCTACCGAAAGCAAACCAAAGCTTCTGAAAAGAAGAGCCATCCACACCAACGGGCTTGGTATCGATGCGAAAAGTAGAAGCAGCACCAAAGAAATGCTCCAAAGTCCGAGACCTATTGCTCGAGAGCTAAGATCGATACGCCGAAGGTTTTGTTATATCCATTAACAATGCCAACAGTGTGATCGATAGCCAGGACAACCAGAATCGAAAGGTAAAGGGCGGCCGACACATAACTACAGCACCCGAAAGAAGCTTCTACTGACCCAAGGACAAAAGGGGTCCCGATTTGTCTATAAATAAGACCCTAGGGGTAACGTTTTGGGGTCGAATTCTCATTCCCCAATCTTGTACTCTTTTCTTATAGAGTAAACCCTAATTTCTAAATCAGTTTGGGTATACAAGTCAATGAGCAATAAAGAGTGAATCGACACTTAATTTAATTTCTATGAGCTGTTTAGATACTTCCTTTCCGTACTACCGTATGCTTTCCACATTACAAAGGTCTCTCGCCCAAGTCCTAACCCTTCCTCAAGATTATTGAAAAACCCATTTTTACAAGCCATTTAGCTTTCTACCTTGTGTTGTGCTTAGGGAACCCTTATCCTAAGTTAATTGTTGGTTGTTGAGTCTCGTAAGCATGATGCTCACCCCTCGAGGGAAGAGTAACTAATCTTCGGGCTTAAGACCTTGATATCTAGGAAATGGTGAATTAACTCAAGCTTGTAGGAACTAAATAATCCTATTTTCCCTTTAGGTCCATTTCCTTAGACCTATCTCCGGTGTTAACAAAAAATATTGTTAACATTTCAATGCTCGAGCGCTTGAACCTTCGTAGTTAACAACCACAAATCTAACTGTGTTGTTCCGTCCTGGATTAGATTAAGCTTTGAAGAGGCAAGAATATGGGAAAAAGATCCCATAGGAGTCTTTTGGATCTCAAATGGTTATGTCAGGTACTAATGACCCAAGAGTGACCAAAGAACAAAGGTTAAGATGGGAAGCCTTGCGAATAGTCAAGTGGAAAAGGAAATAGAACGAAACGATCCTGATTATTGGACAACAACCTTTCTTACTTAGAACCCCACCTTTACCCTAAGTGGTTCTACATTAAGGGAGTATGACCCATTCTATCATATAAGAAAAGCTATTCATGAACAAGCCAAAGGAATGGTATTCGAACAAGGAATAATGAAGAATTTCAACCGTTTTGCTTCCAAATGGACTAAAAGAATAATACTTCAATTTCGAAACACCTTGAAAAGGCAAAACGAGGGTATGAATGAAGTAATAAGGCAAAGTAACAAAAGATCTAAACTTCCACAGTAGAAAAAGAACTTTATATCAAGACTACGTAATGGATGCTACCTTATCACTTCCTAGCTAAACATGAGATCAATTTTCGGCCATCCAAAAAGAAGAGGCCTAAGCATGAAAGGAAATTGGGCGCGCCTTACTACCATTATCATATGATGGATGAACACGAAACCAACCACTATAGAATCCTAGAAGGGATGATTATCAAGTTCCTTAATCATGGCCAATTACAAAACTTTGTAAAAGAATCCAACTAAGTTCAACCAAGTTCCATTGGAAAAGGATTGCATAACTAAGGGTATGGAAAGCCTTTCAAACTTTGGAATAACCCGAAAAGGGTCAAATTACAAATTTATAAAAACCCTTATTATCGCCAAGTTCGCCTGGGACAGGCACCCCTAGGGGGGTGGTGTGTAAGCCTTTAACATCGTCCTAATCAGAAAAGGACCGAGTTAAAACATCAAAAGAGTAAGCCTCCGATCCACGCCAGAAATGGTCAGGACAGAGCATCTAATTAGCATGCCCTGCCTTTTCTCGTAGAAGAGCATACCCTGCCTCTACTATGAACTAAGTACGTCCTACCTCTGCTCGCAGAAGAGCACATCCTACCTTGTATTACATTCCTCATTACCCATAGAAGGGAACAAAAATCCTTATAACCACCTACGATGGCCAGGGTAAGGCACCCATTGGAGGGGTTGGAGTGTAAACCTCTATCATCACCTATGATGGCCGGGGTAGAGAATCAAAAGAGTAAGCCTTAATTTCGTGTCTACTATGGTCCGGTTTAAGAATCTAATCCCTTATCATCGCCTACGATAGACGGGGTAGGGCGCCTCCATGAGGGAGGTCAGGTAAGCCCTTGGGCCCTTCTTGAGAATAAGCTAGCCAAGTGCACCGAACGCATAGGCCCAGAGAGTGGCCAACAAAGCACGTACATCCTTCGCTTTGACTACCAAAATCCCAGAGAGTGACTCATGAAGCACGTACATCCTATGCTTCATAAATCAAAGCCAAAAGGGTGATGAAACTAATTTCTAGAAGTGATTTCTGGACTTCCATCTTAAAACCGGAATCTGGGTCGGTCCAGGACTTCTCTTAATTTCTAGAATTGGATTTCTGGTCCTCTATCTTAATACCTGAATCTGGGTTAGTTTTGGACTTCTATTAATTAGCAGAAGAGGATTTATGGTCCATCATAAATAGCCGAATCTAAAGCATGTTTTGAGACTTGTCCTAATAGCCAGAAGTGAAATTCTAGTATGCTAAGGAATATCTAAATCTAAGTCAATGGAGGTCTCCTAATTACTCACCAGAAAGAAAATTTTGGACTTCTCTTATTAATACCCTAATCTGGGTCACAAGATTCTAATTCTTATCCCTAAAGAAAGGATTAACTATCCGCATTCAAGGCGATGACTTGAGTCTACTGCCTAAGAGACTTCAGACAATGATCGTGATCTTCAATCTTGCTCAGGGAGATTTTCTTAACCCTTATCAAGTCCATACTAATTATTCCAACTAAATAGGTGGTATAAGTAATCACATTACAAAACATGTCAGCTCAAGAAAGAGCTCGAGACAACATCTTAGGCTTTCCTGATAGTTACTTGTAACAAAGGTTACACTTTTCTTAAATATCCCGCAAAGGGAAATTTCTTGAGAATGCCCATTAAAAAAAGATGGTTTTACTTACAGAAAAGGTAAAAGCTTATTATCCTATCATACATTTAATAGTACAATACTAATGATTTCAACAAAAGTTGGAAAGTTATTATACGTATCTTCTGAAGCTAACACAAGACAAAGTGTTAAGTCTGTGTAGAGCAGTGCAATAGATCTCTGGAAAAAGGTCCTCCTTAACAAGGGAAAAATATCACATATCAGGTGATCTCCACACGATCTACAAGCTTGTTTACATAACCATTCTTTAAAAAGTTATTACGTACACGCTACTACTAAATCAAGTATTTTACATTTACAACACACAAGTACCATATCACATTTTTCACACAAAAGAAGTTTCGTAATAACTAGGCCTTCTAATCACAGTTAGGATGCTTTAAAGCAAATTCCAAAGATGCATAGTCTGCTTTCGTTTTCGCCAATTCAACTTCTAGTTCGTCAATCCAACGAAGTAATTCACCTATTTCTGCATCTGAACTGGTAGAGGCGTTGACCTTTAATTGGTTTTGCAACTCAAAGATAGTTTTATCTTTCTCTTTAAGTTTACTTTCTAGAAAGGATGCTTGTTCCTTTAGATTTCTATTAGCTATCTTTTGAAGATCGTATGTCTTTTTCGATCTTGAAGTAGGAGCATCCTTAAAAATGTCTTTTTGACCCACAATTATCAGTGGCTTATTCCTATATTGAGGAGGGGGAGTCTGCATTTGATTCCTGTTGACATCAAAAGTTGGTCACTAGTGACGATCAACCCCCAATCGTGCGTAGAGCACACAAATAACAATCATAGAGTACAGAAAAATAAGTAAAAACAGGGAACACATAGGGTTTTTATAGTGGTTTGGCAAAATCGATGCCTACGTCGACTTTATATTTACTGATTTTTGAGGATTACATAATACAATAGGTTTTCCTTAGTGGAAGAGAGGTAGAAATTGCAATATCCATGTAATATTTGAAGTGCATAGTAGTAAGTTTTCCAGTTTATCTAGCATAAGTTGGAAGTGGAGAATTCAACCTCTCTTACCATTTTCAACAATTGGGTATTTATAGTTGGAGGAATAGGATGAGCTATGTGCCACGTTGCTTGCCTCTTTTGCGGAGCTTAGATACGTAGAGCTCGATCTGGCTGAATAGTTGTGGCAGTGGGACCCGATCTACTGTTGAGTAATAGTTCTCTCGAGAATTGTGGCTTGCGTGACACTTGACCTATGGTATATCAAAAGCAGTGTTTTAGCCAGAAGTGTTTGACCACTTTAATTGCCTTGAGAATCAGGCTTTCTTGAGTGACTCGTATGGATATTTCCAAGTAAATCCGATCGATCCGAGTTTAAAGGAGAGGTTGACTGTGTCCTCTTTGGGAGCAATTATGTAGGGAAGAGATATGCCGCTGCTGTCAGGAACTTGGACCGGGCCAAGCCTTGTTGGGACATTCTGGAATAAAGGGTCGTCCATTGGGATCAGTCCGTACTGTTTGGCGATCCTTTTGACATTGGGCTTTGATCCATTGAGTCGTGATAACTTTTTCCAAAAAGTTGGTCAACACTTTGCCCTCTAGAATACATCTTCTCTGGTAAAGGGAGATGTGTTATGGATCTTCTAAAGTACGTTGTATCGGATTTCAGTGTGTAGATAAGTTATGGTTACGCCGAACCATACTAAGGCCGGCAATCCGACGATACCAATGGTCATATTATTGCTGGAAAACCGACGATCGGTGTAGATCGTATTAAGGCCAGAAAACCGACAACCACTAAAGACTGCATTAAGGATGGGAATATCATGAGATTAGTTGACGGACTTTGTCGGGATGTCCAATGCCTGCATAGATGGTATGAGCCATTCCCGGTTTAGAGATGGTTATGAGCTTGGTCAGGAAATGGTGGCGAGTACTAACCATACTTGGTTTAAAGAGTTTGCGAGCATAAACCATACTCAGCTTTGCCTGGTGAGATGCTATAGTCGGTTGTTCCAGGGTTTCTAAGGTCGGATCTTGACCATTTTTCAATGAGTAATTAGAAGGTATGAGCATAAATCATGCTTTTGAAAGTGTACTATAAAGTTTGGCGAATAGCAATTATACTCGGCTTAAAGAAGTGGAGAGTATCAACCATACTCGGCTTGTGGAGGTGGCTAGTATTAACCAGACTTGGCTTATGGAATGTTAACCATACTCGGCTTGTGGAGTTGGTTTAGATATGGTGGCAGGCGTCGACCGTAGCTTAGAAATAGTGGCTAGCACTAACCATATTTGGATTGGCGGGCATCAATCATGCTCGACTTAAATTTTTTCAAACATAATCCATGTCCAAAAAAGAAAGTTTATTGCTAGCTATTACAGGAGAATGAAAATAAATTCTAAGGGAGTGATAGTTGAACCCATAGCATGCCTAGGAGCTAAATCCTAACTTTGTACATGTGTACTTTAACATACCCACATTATTGAAAGAAATAGTAAAAGCACATTTTTTTATGTCTTAAGAAATGAGAAAAATCTAAATCTTATTAATTAATGATGATTCCATGATTGCTAGGCTCAGGATCCTTTCCTTTTCCAGGAGCTTGAGGACTGACCTGAGGAGTTTGGGCAGAAGATTGTGATGGCATGACCTATGTAGGTTTCTTGACATACTCGGGTAGTTCTCCATGTGTGACGACGTCAAACCCCGTACTAACGGTGGCAAGGGTTATCTTTGGAATATAACACAGAAACAGATAATAGCAGAACAGAATTAAGTAAATACACCAGATAATGAACAATAGAATATACTGGATAAAAGTAAACATCAGAGTTACACAGTATACAAGATCTTACTTAGTAAAAATACAGTTCAGCTATACATATATGTCTACTGCGGAAACAAACAAAATATGTACAATAGGATCTGAACAGCATAAAAAGAGATAAATGATAGAATCCATCTTCAGCTTCAGCTATCCAGATAAAGCCTGCTAAACATGAATACAAGGCTGCCCATGTAGGAAAAAGGGGCACCCGAGTTTAAAAGTGAAACAAACTACGAGTCAGTCATGGGACTGGTATGAGAAATCTACTCAACACATATATAATATGGCTAATCACAGGACCACGCCACTTTCGTGGAACGGGTTTCCTCCATTGGATTGCCAGTGCTTTAAAACAAATCTTTCTTTTAAACATCGCTATGCTTTTTATAAAAATGAAGCCGTTTATAAGACTCAGTTCCCATCACACAATGCAACGCAAACCGAAGGATAGAGTTTTTACATTATAACGGTCAAAATATGCTTGATACGGATAAAACAAAGTCATTTGATATTATTGCTAGTGTTTATGTGTTTTGAAAACAATTTCAAATCATAACTATCAATCATAGACGACATTAATGCCCCATACCACTATGTCGCCATATATAGGTATACAATCAAAACCGCACGATGTCGTATTTGGAAATTGGATTTCTGTCTTGAACCAAGGCAAAAGATAGTCCTTACCGACTTCGAGACAATCTAGCCTACCATGTCTCAGGATCAGAGCTCGAGTGACCCTAGGAGCGATAGGGCCGGTCCACCGATGTGGATTAAAATTCCTGAACAATACGTTTCCCCGCCCTTTGGGGCGCAAACGAGCCAACGAATGACTCCATCGGACCCAGATCGTCCGATCTAACCGAGGCGCCTTGCAACAGCAACAACCACATATGTGAAAAGTATATAAATGTCAGGGCTGGTAGGTCACTGACACCACCCTAGCTAGAAAGAAACGCATGTCCTCCCTGAGGTCCTTCCTCCCGTTTCTGGTTCATACCGGGGTGTGAGGCTCGCGATTTTACGTTATACACAAAGCTACACCACACAGGCGGTGCATTGATCATCACCACAAGACTTTTCTTTTCAACAGAAGCCCTGATCACTGCATCTTAGCATGCCACACAGGCAATTCATGCCATGCGACTGATGTCCATCGATATACAACCTCTGAGCTCTTGCGTCTCAGAGAAGGGCGTTAAGCAAAAGAATATATTCTCCACCGCCATACAGATGTATATTTAACAGAAATCAATCAACACAGAATAAACTCCAATGTCAGACACACAATCCATTTACAAGTCCGTTCTGGGTCTGAACGAAACCGGAGGCACTAAATACCTCGCAAACCCATCGATCACCACGTACGTCTGGACGATCACCACTCATTATCCATATTTCGGGATGCCTCCCAATCAGGACCTCGGTTACCATCCAAACGAGGTGAAGATCTCCGGTCTTCGACCACCGTCTTCATCTTCGATTTCTTATCGTCGGTCAATTATTTGAAATGAGAATTAACTCGGCCCTTTCAAATAGTTCACGTATATTTAGAATTCCAAATCAATTTATTTCAATGGTTAAATTATTCAACAACACCAATTTTGTTCTTTAATGCAATTTTCACACCAAACACATTCAACCATCAAATATCACATAAATCGAGCAAATTCAGTTTATTTCCATTCCATATTGTTTATGGTATTTTATAATGATTTATCGCTATTTTTATTTATTTTAAAATAGCCAATTTATTCAAAACGACGCTTCGGGCCAAAACGCGGCCGTGGCACTGTTTTTCTTCAGATTTGATTTACACATATCTGAAAATCTAACCGTTGGATCTTCACAAAATTTACATCATTAGAAAGGTCTTTTCAAAACGAATCCAACGGTTCAAGTTTCGGGAAAATCCGACGGTCGGATCTCCCGGTACAATCGTTCGAAGTTTCGATTTCAAAATACGAACTGCAGCGTCGTTATTCGATTAAATATAATTATATTTATATATATATATAAATATAATCGTTTCTGGCGCTGTTTTTCTTCAAATTCGAATTAAACATTCCAGACAATATAACCATTGGATTTTTACAAGGTTGGTGCCGTTGGGAAGATATTTCCAAGGCGAACCCGACGGTTGCGGTTTCGGGAAAATCCGATGGTCGGATTCCTCATACTAATCGTTTCAAATTACGATTCCGAAACACGAACTACACGGCTTCGATTCCTTTTAATTATATTTATATTTATATATATAAATATAGTTCATTCTATAATTTCAACTATAGTTCATTCAATATTTTCAACTTCGTTTTCACTTCAAATATTTCACTAACGCCTTAATATTTTGGAAAATTTCGCCATAACCTCCTTTGTACGGGGAGGGGTTTGGAAATTTATTGGGCCGTGTTAGGTACCCAATAAATCCTAAAAAGCATTCACATATTTACAGTGATATATTCTGGTGTTTACGGGGGAGCATGTATAGATAATCACTCCAGAGAATAAATTCTCGTCACCCCGTTTCCGTGTGGAAATAAATAGTCCATGTGCCGTATCTAATAACTAGAGAGACGTGATTATTGTCAACTCCAGACCCGTGTGGGATTTTTTATTAATCTGGCAATTTATCTTTATATTTTATAGAGTCCATATCAGTCATCAGTTCAACCTGTAGTATATAATCATCGCCATACAAGCCTCTCGCTCGTATGGTAAATCTTCCACCTCGTCACACAAGCTCCAATTGCTTATGTGGAATATGATGAAGTATGCCTATCGTCAAGAAGTATGCCATGTAGCGTAGTTCAAATTTAATTGTTACTATCCTATGGCGATATTTATTATTTCACACAGAATAACCAGCACTCCGCATCCAATGGCATTCACAGGAGTTGATATAAAAATAAAATTGCGCAGCCAACTCATCAAGGCTTACCTATTTGTCGGGCATGCAAATAATTTCTTTACTCTACAGCTAATCCATTTTTCCTGTTCAACACATGTATATATATGCGGAACAAAGCCAATAATAATATTTCTAGCAAACTATTATTTATTTCAACACGTGTGTATTTTTATCAAAGCGTATACATGATAAAAGAAATATTTTTATCATCAAAATATTTATTCAACACGTGAATGTTTTTAACACTTCATATTCACAATAAAAATGTAGTTTTTATTGTCTATTCATTTTATTTTAAAATACGATAACATTCAACACATGAATTTCAACTCGACGAACGAATTTCAATTCAACACATGAATATTCTCTATAGTTTGTATATATATAAAAATGTGATTTTCTTCGCTAAAACTATTTGTTTAAATTCAAATAATATTCAACACATGAATTTCAACTCAACGAATGAATTGCAACTCAACACATGAATATTCTCTATAGTTTGTATATATATAAAAATGTGATTTTTCATCGCTACCACTATTTGTTTAAATTCAAATAATATTCAACACATGAATTTCAACTCAACGAATGAATTGCAACTCAACACATGAATATTCTCTATAGTTTGTATATATATAAAAATGTGATTTTTCATCGCTAAAACTATTTGTTTAAATTCAAATAATATTCAACACATGAATTTCAACTCAACGAATGAATTGCAACTCAACACATGAATATTCTCTATAGTTTGTATATATATAAAAACGTGATTTTCATCGCTAAAACTATTTGTTTAAATTCAAATAATATTCAACACATGAATTTCAACTCAACGAATGAATTGCAACTCAACACATGAATATTCTTTCAACATATGTAATTTATTCCAACGAGTGAAAATTATTCTAACACATGTATATTTCAGAAAATTTTGGCAGTATAACGGCAGTGTAGTTAAAAACCGGGACCTTCCCTAATACGGCTCCTCGCTCTACCTTAAAACCTCGCGGTTTTTGACAATGGGGATCATGCATCTAGTTCGCACGCAGGCGGCATGTATATATTTATTTCATTTCCACAAACTAATCCTATGTGGTTTCAACCAAATATTTCTCAACCACAAACGGGTATTTTTCAATCACAATCAATCAATATCAACCACAAACAATCCCAAACAATCATTCGCTATCAATCAATTTTCACAACAATCACAACCAATAAATATCGTCCATGGTTTGTGGACGAGGGGCGTATATATATATATTTATATATAGCAATTCACTTCTATTTCAACACAAATATAATTTTTACAACGCATATATAACTTATACATAGAACATACAACTTATACAACGCTTATACATGAGGTGTACAACGCTTATATAACTCATACATCGACTATATAATTTATACATCGTCGTTTTCCATATTGTTTTTAAATAAGAAATCTCACATTGGGTTCCACTCCACCAAAAATAGCAGAAGGCTCAGTAAAATATGCGGTCTCTTCTAAAATGTAGAAGGCGTACACACGAGTCCACTATTTCTTGTTTCACTGAATTTCGTTAACGAAGCAAAAAGATATGATTTTTCAAAGTTTGCAACGGTTTTAAACTGTTAAAATCAGTTTAAAATAAAAACAGTCGATACCTGCTTGAAATCTTCGAAACTAGGTTTCGATTTTTAGCTCCACCCGTTGCACTTCATCCCGATCAGGTTATACCACATCGTCGAGCTTGGAATGGGCTTCAAACGCCAGGGGCAGCGCTCCGTTTGATGGCCAGAATCAGTGGCGGCGGCGAGATGAAGTCGCCGCCTTTGAGGTGCTCGATCTCGCTCTACAGGGCATGGTGGAGGCCAAACCAGGTATGGATGGGAAGAGGGAGGAGAGTACTCTAAAAAGTTCAACTGGAGGGAGGTCTATCGAGGCGTGGTTTCGCCGAAAAATGTGCGAGAAGTTTTGAACGTTGGCCGTCGTTCGTCGCGAGGGTTACGGTTTTTTTTTTATATTTTTAAATTAATGAAATAAAAAATCCTATTGGCCGATGCTATATTAAATTCAAAAATTGGGGTTTTCTTGGACGAACTCTAAATCAAACCCAACAACTGTCGTCCCTAGCGTTTTACCCCCATTCCGAACACAATGGGATATGTTTCGTAGGCCCATTCGACTGTTTCAGTCAGTTACCATTCAAATCAAAATATAAAACATTCAATATTTAATTTGAACATACATTTCGATTTGCCAGGGCCACAAATTGATTCGAAAAATTCCAGAAAAATAAATCTAGCTATGTTTTGACGATACGGTCCCAACAAAACTAGTTTCGTCGAATTCTGAGACCGTTTGCAAAAAGGCCCATTTTTGGTCGATCCAATTTAACTGTAATTGACCAAAACACATTTTCCTTTGCCACGCTCACACATTAGCTTCAAAAATTATGAAATTTGAAACCAAGCGATAACTTCACATCCCGGATCCAACAAAAGTGGTTTCGTCGAATTCCGAGGTCGTATGCAAAATGGCCAATTTCACGGGCTATATAAATTCCATAGCGACCGTTCTGAAAATTCATTCGGCCATAACTTTTGCTTTCCGCTATGAAAATTCGATTTTTCAGATTCGTTAGAAAGGTATTCACTAACAGATTTAAATATTTTTGGTTTCTCTAAAATCCGTTTTGTTTTGCACCCGGTACAGTCCGACAAAGTTTGAATTCGATTTTTGAAACTACAGCGCCTTTTCAAGCCTTGTTTATAATTATAATTAATTATATTCGTTTTCAATTGTCGATTCAAACTCAGTTTTCATCGCCATTATTTAAAATATTTATTTTAAATATTTAAAACCCATTATTTGGCCAATTTAAAATTTTTAAATTGGTTCAGATTTTCTGGGTCGTTACAATCTCCCCCACTTAAAACTTTTCGTCCCCGAAAAGGAACAAAGTCGAAAGTGGCTTGATAAATCTACAATCACACAACACAACCAACAACCAACAACCAAATTGTTTTAACTTTTCAAAAATATACTGATAAACTCCTATATTCCTTTAAAAATCATTCAGAGTATAGAATAAATAGTGTACATCCATGGGAAGAAAATAGCAATAGAATAGAGAATTAAATGGTAATGCAAAGTATGGTAATTGTACCTTGCACCAGAGTCAATCAGAGATATCTATTCGGCATCTGGGATAGGCTTTCCGAATGCTCTCCTCAGTTTCCCAAGTACAATCTCGCGGATCTCCACTCCATTGCACTTTGACTAAGTGAACCTTCTTGTTCCTCAGCTCTTTGGTTTCTTTGCCTATTATCTTTAGCGGCTCTCGCCTCACAGCCAGTTCTGGGGTAATTTCAATATCCCGTTGAGCTGCTTCTTCCACGATCAAGTCTGGATCATGAACGTGTTTCCGAAGTTGAGATATATGAAATACATCATGAACTCCAGGCAACCGGTCAGGCGGTTTGACCCTATAAGCGAGAGTTCCGATCCGTTCCAGAATAGGAAACGGACCAATGAACTTGGGTGCCAACTTTCCCGTTTTACCGAACCGGATAACTCCTCTCATCGGCGATACTTTCAAATATACGTAGTCGCCAACAACAAAGGATATATCTCTCCTTCTTTTATCGGCATAGCTCTTTTGTCGGCTTTGAGCGGCGAGTAATCGCTTCTTAATAAAATCGACCTTGCCGGCAGCTTCTCGAATCATATCAGGACCCAACACAAGTCTATTTCCGGGCTCGACCCAACAAGCAGGAGATCGGCACGGTCTACCATACAATGCTTCGAATGGCGACATTGTCAGACTCGCCTGGTAGCTATTGTTATAAGAGAATTCAGCCAAATGCAGATGGTCTTCCCATGATCCACCGAAATCTAGAACACAAGCCCGCAATAGATCTTCTAAAATGCGATTCACCCTCTCAGTCTGACCGTCTGTCTGAGGATGATAAGCGGTGCTCAAGTTCAACTTCGTTCCCAGCTCGACTTGAAATGCTTCCCAGAATTTGCTAGTGAATATTGTATCTCTATCACTGACTATACTGAGCGACACTCCATGTAGTCTAACTATTTCCCTGAAGTATATCTGCGCCAGACTTTGAGCAGTTCTGTTTGATCTGACAGGTATGAAATGGGCGGTCTTCGTGAAGCGATCTACGATCACCCAAATACTGTCATTCCCTTTTCTGGTTCTGGGCAGACCATCAATGAAATCCATAGAAATAATTTCCCACTTCCAACCAGGAACTTCTAGCGGTTGTAACAATCCAGCTAGTTTCTGTTGGTCGCTCTTGACTAGTTGGCAAGTAGGGCATCGGCTAACATATATTGAAACGTCTCTTTTCATAGCCTTCCACCAGAATGTTCGTTTGAGATCATTATACATTTTGGCCACACCAGGATGGATACTCAGCTTGGACTTGTGACACTCGTCTAACACTTCCCTTTTGAGCTCAGGAATGTCAAGAACACAAATCCTTCCTTTTAACCTCAAAGTCTCGTCGTTATCTATTTGAAAACACGAGGGTTCGCCTTTCTGAATCCTTTTGATCATATCCTTAATAAAGTTATCCTCCCTCTAAAGAATAGATATTTTGTCAATCAAGGAAGTCGTGATAATAAAGCTGGCGATCATTACATTCTTTCGGCTCAGCGCATCGGCCACGACATTGGCTTTCCCGGGAGTATATATAATTTCAAAGTCATATGCTGCAAGAAACTCCTGCCAACGCTGCTGCCTCAGATTCAAGTCTTTCTAGGTGAACAGATACTTCAGCGACTGATGATCTGTAAACAGTTCAAACCTCTCACACAGAAGATAGTGTCTCCAGATTTTCAAAGCAAACACGATGGCCAATAACTAAAGATCATGAGTTACATTGTTCATTTCGTGCGGCTTCAGCTGACGGCTAGCATAAGCAATCACTTGACCCCTTTGCATTAACACTGCGTCAAGGCCTTCTCTAGAAGCATCAGTCCAGACTTTTAAATCCTGGTTGCCATCGATGATGGTTAACACTGGAGCAGTTGTTAATCTCAACTTTAGCTCTTCGAAAGCCTCCTCACTTTCTGGAGTCCATTTGAACTTAGAGTGCTTCTTCGTAAGCTTCGTTAAATGACCAGATATCTTCGAAAAGTTTTTAACGAACTTCCGGTAATGGCTAGCCAATCCGAGAAAACTGCGGACTTCAGTGGGGGTACTGGGCTGTTTCCAATTCTGAATGGTCGTGATTTTGCTTGGATCCCCAGCGATTCCTTCTTTCGATACTACGTGGCCCAGAAATTTTACTTCATCTTGCCAGAAGATACATTTGGAAAACTTTGCTTTCAATACATTCCTTCTCAGGATTTCTAGAACTTGTTCCAGATGCTTTTCATGTTCGGCTTTTGATTTAGAGAAGATTAAAATATCGTCAATGAAAACCAGAACAAATTTATTCAAAACCCCTCTGAACACTCTATTCATCAGATCGACGAAGTAAGCTGGAGCGTTACATAAGCCGAACGGCATTACTAACCACTCATAGAATAAGTCGGGACCTCTGAATGCTGTCATTGGAACACACTCTTCGGCAATTCGAAGTTGATGGAAGCCTGTAGCTAGGTCCATTCGTGAAAATACTTGTGCTCCATTTAATCGATCCAACAAATCATCAATCCGTGGCAATGGATATTTGTTCTTTATTGTCTGTTTGTTTAAATCACGATAATCCACACATAGCCGTAAAGTACCGTCCGATTTCGGGAAAACACCACTGCTGCACCCCAATCAGAGAAACTAGGCCTGATCAGACCTTTCCATACTAGCTGTCGTGTTTGATTGTCTAATTCCTCCTTCTCTTTCAAGGACATTCTTCGAATAGCGTGAACTACCGGCCTTGCATTGGGAATTAAAGCAATCTTGAAATCTATTTCTCTCTGCGGAGGTAAGCGAACAACTTCCTCGAACACATTCGCATAGTTCTTGACGACAGGGATGTCCTTCACTAGATCGGGGATATTCTCTGTGATTTCAGGGATATTTTCTATTTGGGCTGGAGAGACATTCAAAGCTGCCCAGAAGTCCTTTCTATTTGATGTCGGGCCTTCACAAGGTATGGTTATATAATTCCCCGATTGGGCCCTTGCTTTAACCACCCTTTCAGCGCATCTAACCTCCGCTTCATATTTGGTTAGCCAATCCAATCCCAGAATAAGATCGAATTCATTAAAATTCATGACGATAGAGATAATAGGGAATTTATAGCAAGAAAAAGAGACAGGTACTGCACACATCCAACTGAGATTGATGGAACCCCCAACTGGATTTTGGACAGTCATTGGCTCCTTGAGCTTCTTCAAATTCAAATCCAGTTTCTTGACTGCACTCTTTGCAATAAAGCTTCGTGACACGCCTGTGTCAAATAGTACTTTAACTGGAATGTTTTTGACATTGAGCGTGCCTTCTAAAACATCAGACCTTTCCTGAGCAGATGAGGATGCAGGTACTTCTACCACTTCATTAGCATGTACTGCTTTAGGTTTTCTGAATAGCGGGCAGGCCTTTGAAAGATGACCAGACTGATTGCATTGACTGCACTTCCTATTCTCTAGGAAATTCATCCCGGACTTAGACCCGCTATCCTTTTGTCTGTTCGAAGATCTACAGTTTCTCATCGAATGCCCTTGCTGATCACACTTTAGGCACACAATTGTCTTTACCTTTTTCTGATTGATCTTTGGCCTCTTTATGACTTCAGCCTTCGTACTAGCCTCAGGCTGCATACTTGCCTCTGGGCCATCAGCTTCAAATTTTCTTTTGCTGCTAGAACTGATTTCTTCTTCATCTCGCAACATGCCTTTCCTATGGAGATCCTCATACTGATAAGCCATATAAATCATTTCTGAGAAAGGAAGCTTCACATTCCTCATCACACTATTCTGATATTTTCTTTGCAGGCCGTGAATAAATCTCAGATTCTTCCTTTTTGGGTCTTTAATCAGATGAGGAGCAAAGTGAGAAAGTTCATTGAATTTCTTATGATATTCTGGGATGGTCATATCACCTTGTATTAGATAAGAAAATTCATCTCATAGTCGCTCGGTCGCTTCGGGAGGAGTAAATTTTTCTAGGAAAATCACTTTGAATCTATCCCAGGTGATATCACCTTCTGGATTATCCTTAATAACCGAATCCCACCAGAATAAAGCTTCGTCATTGAGTGCCCAGGAGGCCAGTAATCTTTTCTGGACGTCTCTCAGCTTTAATGCTTCGAAGATTTTCTCAGCCGAACGAATCCATGCTTGTGTTTTCATAATAGATTCTTCGCCCGAGAAGGGTTTTCCACCCAGATTTCTATATTTCATAAATAGGGCTTCAATATCCGGGTCAGTATTACTTCTTCTGTTTCTGGCACTCATTTTCTAGAGCGTCTGCAATTAGCAGATCAAGTGTCAGGTCAACAGAAAAGATATTTCAAAATATAGAGACAAATACTTCAATGTAAATGTGTCTACTGGGGTGTATCCCATTCTGCTTTACATATACTAGGATATTATTGATCCTATCTGTATAGAGTTACTCGTCCTAGAACACTACTGGTTCTATTTCTAATGAGCTCGTTCAAATGTTACATTCCAGAACTAAGCTTAACCAAAGCTCTAATACCACGTTGTGACGACCCCAAACCCCGTACTAACGGTGGCAAGGGTTATCTTTGGAATATAACACAGAAACAGATAATAACAGAACAGAATTAAGTAAATACACCAGATAATGAACAATAGAATATACTGGATAAAAGTAAACATCAGAGTTACACAGTATACAGGATCTTACTTAGTAAAAATACAGTTCAGCTATACATATATGTCTACAGCGGAAACAAACAAAATATGTACAATAGGAGCTGAACAGCATAAAAAGAGATAAATGATAGAATCCATCTTCAGCTTCAGCTATCCAGATAAAGCCTGCTAAACCTGAATACAAGGCTGCCCGTGTAGGAAAAAGGGGCACCCGAGTTTGAAAGTGAAACAAACTACGAGTCAGTCAATGAACTGGTATGAGAAATCTACTCAACACATATATAATATGGCTAATCACAGGACCACGCCACTTTCGTGGAACGGGTTTCCTCCATTGGATTGCCAGTGCTTTAAAACAAATCTTTCTTTTAAACATCGCTATGCTTTTTATAAAAATGAAGCCGTTATAAGACTCAGTTCCCATCACACAATGCAACGCAAACCGGAGGATAGAGTTTTTACCTTATAACGGTCAAAATATGCTTGATACGGATAAAACAAAGGCATTTGATATTATTGCTAGTGTTTATGTGTTTTGAAAACAATTTCAAATCAAAACTATCAATTATAGACGACATTAATGCCCCATACCACTATGTCGCCATATATAGGTATACAATCAAAACCGCACGATGTCGTATTTGGAAATTGGATTTCTCTCTTGAACCAAGGCAAAAGATAGTCCTTACCGACTTCGAGACAATCTAGCCTACCGTGTCTCAGGATCAGAGCTCGAGTGACCCTAGGAGCGACTGGGCCGGTCCACCGATGTGGATTAAAATTCCTGAACAATACGTTTCCCCGCCCTTTGGGGCGCAAACGAGCCAACGAATGACTCCATCGGACCCAGATCGTCCGATCTAACCGAGGCGCCTCGCAACAGCAACAACCACATAGGTGAAAAGTATATAAATGTCAGGGCTGGTAGGTCACTGACACCACCCTAGCTAGAAAGAAACGCATGTCCTCCCTGAGGTCCTTCCTCCCGTTTCTGGTTCATACCGGGGTGTGAGGCTCGCGATTTTACGTTATACACAAAGCTACGCCACACAGGCGGTGCATTGATCATCACCACAAGACTTTGCTTTTCAACAGAAGCCCTGATCACTGCATCTTAGCATGCCACACAGGCAATTCATGCCATGCGACTGATGTCCATCGATATACAACCTCTGAGCTCTTGCGTCTCGGAGAAGGGCGTTAAGCAAAAGAATATATTCTCCGCCGCCATACAGATGTATATTTAACAGAAATCAATCAACACAGAATAAACTCCAATGTCAGACACACAATCCATTTACAAGTCCGTTCTGGGTCTGAACGAAACCGGAGGCACTAAATACCTCGCAAACCCATCGATCACCACGTACGTATGGACGGTCACCACTCATTATCCATATTTCGGGATGCCTCCCAATCAGGATCTCGGTTGCCATCCAAACGAGGTGAAGATCTCCGGTCTTCGACCACCGTCTTCATCTTCGATTTCTTATCGTCGGTCAATTATTTGAAATGAGAATTAACTCGGCCCTTTCAAATAGTTCATGTATATTTAGAATTCCAAATCAATTTATTTCAATGGTTAAATTATTCAACAACACCAATTTTGTTCTTTAATGTAATTTTCACACCAAACACATTCAACCATCAAATATCACATAAATCGAGCAAATTCAGTTTATTTCCATTCCATATTGTTTATGGTATTTTATAATGATTTATTGCGATTTTTATTTATTTTAAAATAGCCAATTTATTCAAAACGACGCTTCGGGCCATAACGCGGCCGTGGCGCTGTTTTTCTTCAGATTTGATTTACATATATCTGAAAATCTAACCGTTGGATCTTCACAAAATTTACATCCTTAGAAAGGTCTTTCCAAAACGAGTCCAACGGTTCCAGTTTCGGGAAAATCCGACGGTCGGATCTCCCGGTACAATCGTTTGAAGTTTCGATTTCAAAATACGAACTGCAGCGTCGTTATTCGATTAAATATAATTATATATATATAAATATAATCGTTTCTGGTGCTGTTTTTCTTCATATTCGAATTAAACATTCCAGACAATCCAACCGTTGGATTTTTACAAGGTTGGTGCCGTTGGGAAGATATTTCCAAGGCGAACCCGACGGTTGCGGTTTCAGGAAAATCCGATGGTCGGATTCCTCATACTTATCGATTCAAATTACGATTCCGAAACACGAACTGCACGGCTTCGATTCCTTTTAATTATATTTATATTTATATATATATATAGTTCATTCTATAATTTCAACTATAGTTCATTCTATATTTTCAACTTCGTTTTCACTTCAAATATTTCACTAACGCCTTAATATTTTGGAAAATTGCGCCATAACCTCCTTTGTACGGGGAGGGGTTTGGAAATTTATTGGGCTGTGTTTGGTACCCAATAAATCCTAAAAAGCATTCACATATTTATAGTGATATATTCTGGTGTTTATGGGGGAGCATGTATAGATAATCACTCCAGAGAATAAATTCTCGTCACCCCGTTTCCGTGTGGAAATAAATAGTCCATGTGCCGTATCTAATAACTAGAGAGACGTGATTATTGTCAACACCAGACCCGTGTGGGGTTTTTATTAATCTGGCAATTTATCGTTATAGTTTATAGAGTCCATATCAGTCATCAGTTCAACCTGTAGTATATAATCATCGCCATACAAGCCTCTCGCTCGAATGGTAAATCTTCCACCTCGTCACACAAGATCCAATTGCTTATGTGGAATATGATGAAGTATGCCTATCGTCAAGAAGTATGCCATGTAGCGTAGTTCAAATTTAATTGTTACTATCCTATGGTGATATTTATTATTTCACACAGAATAACCAGCACTCCGCATCCAATGGCATTCACAGGAGTTGATATAAAAATAAAATTGCGCAGCCAACTCATCAAGGCTTACCTATTTGTCGGGCACGCAAATAATTTCTTTACTCTACAGCTAATCCATTTTTCTTGTTCAACACATGTATATATATGTAGAACAAAGCCAATAATAATATTTCTAACAAACTATTATTTATTTCAACACGTGTGTATTTTTATCAAAGCGTATACATGATAAAAGAAATATTTTTATCATCAAAATATTAATTCAACACGTGAATGTTTTTAACACTTCATATTCACAATAAAAATGTAGTTTTTATTGTCTATTCATTTTATTTTAAAATACGATAACATTCAACACATGAATTTCAACTCGACGAACGAATTTCAATTCAACACATGAATATTCTCTATAGTTTGTATATATATAAAAATGTGATTTTCTTCGCTAAAACTATTTGTTTAAATTCAAATAATATTCAACACATGAATTTCAACTCAACGAATGAATTGCAACTCAACACATGAATATTCTCTATAGTTTGTATATATATAAAAATGTGATTTTTCATCGCTACCACTATTTGTTTAAATTCAAATAATATTCAACACATGAATTTCAACTCAACGAATGAATTGCAACTCAACACATGAATATTCTCTATAGTTTGTATATATACAAAAATGTGATTTTTCATCGCTAAAACTATTTGTTTAAATTCAAATAATATTCAACACATGAATTTCAACTCAACGAATGAATTGCAACTCAACACATGAATATTCTCTATAGTTTGTATATATATAAAAATGTGATTTTCATCGCTAAAACTATTAGTTTAAATTCAAATAATATTCAACACATGATTTTCAACTCAACGAATGAATTGCAACTCAACACATGAATATTCTTTCAACATATGTAATTTATTCCAACGAGTGAAAATTATTCTAACACATGTATATTTCAGAAAATTTCGGCAGTATAACGGCAGGGTAGTTAAAACTGGGACCGTCTCTAGTACGGCTCCTCGCTCTACCTTAAAACCTCGCGGTTTTTGACAATGGGGATCATGCATCTAGTTCGCACGCAGGCGGCATGTATATATTTATTTCATTTCCACAAACTAATCCTATGTGGTTTCAACCAAATATTTCTCAACCACAAACGGGTATTTTTCAATCACAATCAATCAATATCAACCACAAACAATCCCAAACAATCATTCGCTATCAATCAATTTTCACAACAATCACAACCAATAAATATCGTCCATGGTTTGTGGACGAGGGGCGTATATATATATATATATATTTATATAGCAATTCACTTCTATTTCAACACAAATATAATTTTTACAACGCATATATAACTTATACATCGAACATACAACTTATACAACGCTTATACATGAGGTGTACAACGCTTATATAACTCATACATCGACTATATAATTTATACATCGTCGTTTTCCATATTGTTTTTAAATAAGAAATCTCACATTGGGTTCCACTCCACCAAAAATAGCAGAAGGCTCAGAAAAATATGCGGTCTCTTCTAAAATGTAGAAGGCGTCCACATGAGTCCACTATTTCTTGTTTCACTGAATTTCGTTAACGAAGCAAAAAGATATGATTTTTCAAAGTTTGCAACGATTTTAAACTGTTAAAATCAGTTTAAAATAAAAACAGTCGATACCTGCTTGAAATCTTCGAAACTAGGTTTCGATTTTTAGCTCCACCCGTTGCACTTCGTCCCGATCAGGTTATACCACATCGTCGAGCTTGGAGTGGGCTTCAAACGCCAGGGGCGACGCTCCGTTCGATGGCCAGAATCAGTGGCGGTGGCGAGATGAAGTCGCCGCCTTTGAGGTGCTCGATCTCGCTCTACAGGGCACGGTGGAGGCCAAACCAGGTATGGATGGGAAGAGGGAGGAGAGTACTCTAAAAAGTTCAACTGGAGGGAGGTCTATCGAGGCGTGGTTTCGCCGGAAAATGGGCGAGAAGTTTTGAACGTTGGTCGCCGTTCGTCGCGAGGGTTACGGTTTTTTTTTTTAAATTAATGAAATAAAAAATCCTATTGGCCGATGCTATATTAAATTCAAAAATTGGGGTTTTCTTGGACGAACTCGAAATCAAACCCAACGACTGCCGTCCCTAGCGTTTTACCCCCATTCCGAACACAATGGGATATGTTCCGTAGGCCCATTTGACTGCTTCAGTCAGTTACCATTCAAATCAAAATATAAAACATTCAATATTTAATTTGAACGTACATTTCAATTGTCCAGGGCCACAAATTGATTCGAAAAATTCCAGAAAAATAAATCTAGCTATGTTTTGACGATACAGTCCCAACAAAACTAGTTTCATCGAATTCTGAGACCGTTTGCAAAAAGGCCCATTTTTGGTCGATCCAATTTAACTGTAATTGACAAAAACACATTTTCCTTTGCCACGCTCACACATTAGCTTCAAAAATTATGAAATTTGAAACCTAGCGATAACTTCACATCCCGGATCCAACAAAAGTGGTTTCGTCGAATTCCGAGGTCGTATGCAAAATGGCCAATTTCACGGGCTATATAAATTCCATAGCGACCGTTCTGAAAATTCATTCGGCCATAACTTTTGCTTTTCGCTATGAAAATTCGATTTTTCAGATTCGTTAGAAAGGTATTCACTAACAGAATTAAATATTTTTGGTTTCGCTAAAATCCGTTTTGTTTTGCACCCGGCACAGTCCGACAAAGTTTGAATTCGATTTTTGAAACTACAGCGCCTTTTCAAGCCTTGTTTATAATTACAATTAATTATATTCGTTTTCAATTGTCGATTCAAACTCAGTTTTCATCGCCATTATTTAAAATATTTATTTTAAATATTTAAAACCCATTATTTGGCCAATTTAAAAATTTTAAATTGGTTCAGATTTTCTGGGTCGTTACACCATGCCTAACCCTATCCTCAATGAGATCGCGCAATTGCTTGCATTCACTGGTGTTGTGGCCCGCCATGTTGTGGTACATTCAGTGCTTTCCATAGTCGTGTTCCTTTTGTGTCGGCTCCCTTCGAGAAGGTTTTGGGAAGGTTAGAGTTCCTCGTAGGTCAAGGTATATATCGAGTAGGGAGGAGTTAAGCTCGGTGTGTTGATCATATTTGTTCTCTCTCCGGAGTCGTACGTTGTGATCATTCTTTTCTAAGACTTTTCCTTTGTCTTTGTTCTGGCTATTGGTATTGGATGGACCTCCAACCTTGGTGGCAAGTGCCTCGAGGCTCTCCATCACGATGTTGGATCCTCTTGTCGGAAGAATCGGTCTGCTTCATCATATAAGTTGTCAATGTCCTTGGGGATCCCTGGTTAAAGAAATCATGAATTCCGATTGGTTTTGAACACCTACAATGGCATCCATTAGCACCATCGATGGCTCAGTTTGATCGACAGATGCTATGACCGCGTTGAATCTTTCTAGGAAGGACCGGAGGGTCTCATCGGGTCGTTATTTGACGGTGGTGAGGAACATGACGCTCTTTGGTCAGGAGATGTGGATTTTGAATTGCTCAATGAAACATTGACCAATATATTCCAGTTGTTGATTGCCTTACTTGTTAGCCGCCGAACCACATGTCGGCTATGTCAGTAAGGAAAAGAGGGAAACACTTGGCCATTACATTGGTCAATGTTGAGTGTACTCCTATGTGACGCATGAGATGAATGGTCGGGTCGGTCCGACCGTTATAGGACTCCATGACCGAAAGCTTGAAGTCAGGAGGATTTTGGGAGTTTCTGATTTCCCGTGTGAATGGATTGCGGTGGATGTCATCCACATCCTGTTGAGAAGAAGTGCCCCGGGTGAAGCGTCTAATGATACTTGCAAGCTGGCTTCTGTCTCCGAGGAGTCGTTGCCACAAATCCAATTCTGTACTGGGGATATTTGTGAGAATCCCATGATTAGGGTTCGCCCGAAATCATGCTTGGAAGGGGAACGTTTGTTTTGGTTCAACCTCCGAGAGTTGAGTGAAGGTGAGGTAGAGGGTGTGTCCCAACCTCAGGGCCTTGTTCAACTGCTACTGGAGTCGTTCGGTTATTATTGGACTAAACCAAACCTGTTCTTATTGGCAGTAATTGGCTCAGGCGAGTAGTACCCATCTAGGGTTTCAGCTTTGCCCCTGCTTGGAGCGATGTTAGAAGGGTTTACAATAGTGCTTTCTCTCCATTATGTTGGGGACCGGTATGGTAGAGTGGTCTTGGTGACATGGAGGGTTGTCATCGCCGGCTCTTCGTTGAAGGGGAAGCGGCATAAGACAGGTTTGTAGTAAGACACTGGGTCGAACCTAATGTAACAACATTCCTGGTTCTGTCCGACCCACTAGTTGCACTGGATTTGGAGATATCTGTCAAGGGGTTGAGTCAAGCCCTGGAGTGGAGGCAAAGTGGTTGGATGATATGGAATTAGGCCACAAACAATCTGTGAATCTGCAGCTATAAGAACTCTGTTTAATACCAAGAGTGATGATCCTAGCACTGGCTGATTGGAAAGTGAAGTTGAACCAGGAGGAAGCAAAGATGTGGGCCGATCTAGAGCTTGGATTTCTACAGACCAAAGATAGTTATTTCACTAGTCCCGCTCGATATAGGAATTGATACTAGAGTGTTGGATCCCTTGTCCATCTGAGCAAGGAGGTCATTCATCACTTCCTGCTGACGTTTGAATAGGTCACTCTAAGATGCCATTTGATTTCTGAACTTAGACAAAATTTTGTCCATGTCGTCCCTGGTGAGATATTAGGATGCGTCTTCGTGGTAGGAAGCCTCATGGCTTCCCTCCGTTGTTGCGGTTCCTGCTACATCAGCAGGTAAAGGATGGGAAGATGAAGCATCCTTCTTACGCTTGTTTGCCATCGTTTGGTTTAGAAACTGCGGAAGGTGGCCGAAGGTCGTAGGTTCGACCCCTACTTGGCACGCCAAATTGTTGACATCAAAAGTTGGTCACAATTGATGATTAACGCCTAATCATGCGTAGAGCATATGAATAACAATCACAGAGTACGGAAAAATAAGTAAAAACAGGGAACACACGGGTTTTTTATAGTAGCTCGGCAAAATCGGTGCCTATGTCCACTTTATATGTACTGATTTTTGAGGATTATAGAATACAGTAGGTTTTTCTTAGTGGAAGAGAAGTAGAGATTACAATATCCTTGTAATATTTGAAGTGCACGGTTGGAAGTTTTCCAGTTTATCGAGCATAAGTTGGAAGTGAAGAATTCAACCTCTCTTTCCATTTTCAGCAATGGGGTATTTATAGTTGGAGGAGTGGGATGAGCTGCGTGCCACGTGGCTTGCATCTTTTGCGGAGCTTGGATACGTGCAGCTTGATCCGGCTGAATAGTTGTGGTGGTGGGACCCAATTTACTACCAAGAAATAGTTCTCTCAAGAATTGTGGTTTGCGTGGTACTTGAACTCTGGTGTATCAAAAGCAGTGTTTTGGCTGGAAGTGTTTGACCACTTTAATTGCCTTGAGAATCGGGCTTTGTTGGGCGACTCATATGGATATTTCCAAGTAAATCCGATCGATCCGAAATTTAAGGAGAGGTCGACTTGGTCGGTTGGGGGAGTAATTATGAAGGGAAGAGATATACCGCCACCGAAAGGAATTTGGAATGGGCCGAGTCTTGTTTGGACTTTCTGGAATAAAGGGTTGTTTATTGGGATCAGTCAGTACTGTTTGGCGAGCCTTTTGATATTAGGCTCCGATCCACTAAGTCGTGATAGCTTTTGCCAAAAAGTTGGTCAATAATTCCCATTTCATAAATAAAATAAAGTACGATAACATGCAAAATCAAGTCATCAAATAATGACATTAATAGTATCATGCTTACTAAAGGAGAACTATGCATGAAATTTAGTCATACAAGTTCTAAATTATGTTAACAATCATACACATCCACAAATTACAAGAGCACAAGTTTACTAGCCAATACACTTGTCACCCATTTTATCCATTAATGCAACATAGTTAATCATGAGTTTTATCAAAATATAAATTATGAGTCATGAAGGAGTCAAAAGTACTTCTTATACACACATCCATGCTTTCCTACAAAGTGATCTTTCCAAGGTTCATAGGGCGAGCTCATTAAAGATTCTTCGTTTAATCTAAAAGTAATAGATATGGGGAACTTCTGGAAATTACACCTTTGTTGAAGTAAGATTCTGTCGCGATATAAGGAAACTGATCATTACTATAAGCTCAAGAAGAAAGAAAACACTTTGAAAGTGATAGCCATACTTGTGTAGAAGGAATGTTGGCTTGAGTGGAAAGATCTTTCTCCTTCAGCTCAGAGGAACCATCCCCCTGGTAGGAACTTCGACCCAGTCCTGAGCAGAGGGGGGAACTCAAAGGGTCAATACTGGTTCCTTCAGAACTATGAGTGCCCGGAGCGGCAGAAAGAGGATCGACACCATTTTTAACAGACTCAACATGCTGACTTCCGTCACCAACACCATCATTGTCATCACCTGCTTCTTTATCAATAGCAGTCTTGTCTTCTTGCTCATCGTCAGAATCATAGGGAGGCCCTTTAATACATAATAGGGTTTCAGGCTTTATCTTGACCTTCTTTGAGACTTTAACCCCCTGTTTAGCCAACCCGATCCTTTCCATAACTTTTTTCCTAATAGAGGGATGGATAGAAGTAAATATTATTCCAGGAAACTTTATGTAATTACCGGAAAAGGCGAGGAAAAGAGCATTTTTGTAGTACTCCATGACAATCTTCTGGAGATGATCTTTCAAAAATTCAGATATCCTATTCTTGTCTCATAAATTATTCATCCCGCATTGGAAAGCTTGTCATTCACCTTCGCCAACTCGACGCATGGTCGGTTGCCATTTTTACTTTCTTATTCTTAAGACTTAAAACTTTCTCCGATAAGTTGTTCTTATCCTTCCTTTCCTCAAGAGAGGGCTTCAATCTCTCACAATCACCGTCACTCTCCGCCTTCGCGAAGGATAAGATGTCAAGTTTGGCTTTTAAACCATTGTTTTCCTCCCTAAGTGAGGTGATCTCAGCGGAAGATGAAGCAACCGTTCCCCTGGACAAGAGCCAGCATTTCATCACCTGGAGGATATAAAAAAGGGGGATAGGTTACCTTTATATGAAAATAACATAATAAAAGAGAAACTAAGAAGGATGAACTCATACAAAAATGGATGGGCGGTTGTCCCAAAATCTTCTGCCTTAGAGGAAAGAGGCCGAATTGGCAAAGTTAGTTCACAATAAGCAAGGATAACCGACGACCAGTGTTTCAGATGCCTTAAAAATGGCTTCAATAGTTTGAGGCTCCTCAATTCACAAAGTAATGTTTCTGGAAGTAGGATCTAAGCAAAAAAGAAAGTCAAACAAAAATGTGAAATGTCATTCTTAGAAGACAAGAAACTCACCAAGATCGACAAATTTTCCCAATATACCCAGAGTGGCATCTAACATAAAAGAATTGGTCTTCCTTGGGCTTAGACTTGCAAATGTTATCACTTATAAGCTTCCTTATGGGGTTCGCACGCAAGATGGGTGACTCCACACTTTTGGAGAATCGTATCAAATGACGAAAGTGCTTAGGACTATGGGACGCCTGATCTGACTCAGGTGCCAGAATCTTAACGCATAAGAGTAGAGTATAAGGGCTGGGTGAAAGATGGATGGGGGCAACCCACAGATCACACAAAAGCCTAAGCATGAAAGGTGGGAACGGAAGGAAACCCTTGTGCCAAATATGGATTGGATGAGTGTGCACAGTACCCCTCTAGGGGATTTTGGATGGTGCCTTTGGAAGTAGTTGCAATAGCGTCTATGCCAGATATCCTAAAACTATCAAAAATATTTTTTACCTCTTCTTGGGAAGTGATTAAAGATTGCTTTAGAGTAAACTCCTTCTTAATCCGTGGGGTACTGGAATCCTTAGACTTCGTCTTATCAGTGCTCTTTCTACCAGAAATGATGCTACCAGATGATATCATTTCATAACATATGTGTTAGCACTACATTCTTTTACTTAAATATGCAAGTAGCGTCCATAGATAGGTGAATAACATAAAAAGAACTCACTAATAATAGGAGTTTGAACTGTCAAATGTCAGATTGATCATAAGAATTAATCCTGATAAGCCTTATGCGTAAATAAGATACGCTTAGGAACAGTTAAACCTTTAGTGATGATTAAACTAATTATCTCGATACCAAAATCAAAAGCATGAAAAGCGGGTGTCGAAAGAATTAGACTATCGGTAACACTTGGTAATGGTTCAACCGAAACCAAATGACCTTGCATCATCACCAAAAGCTTAATTGATCTTCGGATCCAGTACAGGTAAAGTCAAAACCAGGGTATTCTAGCTTCGTTCTCAGGTTTTACCAATACTAAAACCGAGAGAAAAACGATTTTCAGCAACACTTTTGGATTAATCTGACACCCATTAGGTCAAAGGCCAAAATTAATACAAATATTGGTGTCGGGAAAATTGAAAACAAAGCAAGTTGATAACAGTGGTGTTGATTTCACTCATACCGGAAGCAAAGTATCTTACTTTATAATAGAAATTAACCTTCCATATGTTTATTTTGCATTTTTAACCCCCAAAAAGTATACTAAGTAAATTGGAAACCTATCATATCTGCCATTAATTGTCATTTAAGCTATCATCGTTGTTTAATTCACACTAAATGCATGGGAATCTTGATTGATTTCCCAATCAAATTGAATGCATGATTAGATTTCTACTTGTAATCGAAATAGAGATACTTACAGAAAACCAAATTTGACACCCTGCAAAACTTGTGCAGTTCTTGGAGAGAAATGATCTAGTTTAAGCAATAAATTTGTAGGTGAAAGGATGAAAAGGAAGAATAAGAAGTATTTATGTCAAAATTTCTTTCAAAATCTCAGCCATACAAACACAATTAAACCAACGAGTCAGATTGAAGGATACCAAGAGGCGGAAAATCAAAATACCGAAAGAAAGTCAGAGTTTGGGTTGAAAAGTCGAAAATACCTCTTCATAAAGGGGGAAAATGTTACTACCAAAATCCAACACCGAGACGGGCTGACGGTGAAGTGGTTTCGGGATGCCACAAGCATGGAGGAGTGAACCTAAAGCTTTGACCTGGTACCAAGTTATGGCTGAAAGCTTAATGGGGGCAATTGAAACCACAGGAAACTGACAACAACATTAAAGAAGAAAGCTCAGATCCAATGTAAAGGAAGAATATCGACAAGGTAGTTCTGGCACGAAAGGTAGCTAGCGCAAGTGCAAGTCTAAAGGCGTATCAGCTGAAACCGGAAGTAGATGGAAAGAAAGAACGAAAGCTTATAACCTGAAACCAAACGAATGACAAAAGGCATCAAACCAAACTAAGGAAGATGAAAGGGCTATTAGTATTAATGTAACACCCCGTAATTTTATAACATTAAAATTCACAAATTAAAGTATACTTAATTTTTAGAAAAGAATTAAGTGAAATGGGTTGCGCAGAGAAATATGTATATATATTGATATATATATATATATATAAATTAAAAATTAAATAAATATGTGAAAAAGTTCAAAACAGCGAATTGGGAGGGGGAATAACCGAACCGGCCCATTTTTGATGTCGACCCAAGCCCCGCTGGGTCGACTAGGGGTTAATCCAGGGTGTTTGGCTGTCAACCCGTGGGCCGATTCGCACAAATGCAGATTTTGCATTTGATTGGTTCTCATGGTTTAGGGTTAATCTAATGGTCCTAAATAACTTCCTACACCTATAAATACATCCTAATGCTAACCCTAAACCTAATTAAAATAGAATAGTTACCGTCGCCATGGAAATCAATGGAGCCGCCGCCAACTAAGAAAGAAGAAAAGCAATTTCAATTCTAATTCTCTCAACCCTAAAGCAAAGCAAAACTCTCTCTTTTCTTCTCTAAATTGTGAGTATGATGATCTTAACAAGATTATTATAATTTTAATTAGGTTGAGTTATGAATGGATTATGAGTAGATGATGTGAATTATCATATATGTTGTTGTAAACCCTTTTTGCTATCATGTATATTGTAAATCCAATGTTATGTGATGATGATATCTTATATGTTGTAAATCATGCTATGATGATGTTATGTATGTTGAAAGTTTCTATGCTATGTTGTGATGAATCATACATGTTAAAAAGGTCACGACGTTACCATCTATGCTAGTTAGTTCATATTAATTAAATCATCATGTTTGGGTTACGTTGATCTATATGACAAGTCACATATGCAAGTTAGATGTAACGTCCCGTATTTTTGTCGGTTTATGTTTGAATATTTAAATCAGTTTAAATATTGAATTCATAATATAAGTGGATTTATATTTTAATTAAAACGAAGTTAAACGTATATAAATATATATTAATTATAATCGAGCTCAGAATGACTGTGCAGTTCGTAATTTAACGTTCTGAACTTCAACTGAGTGTACCAGACTCGTTTTGAATCGGATTTCTTCGAAACAAGAAACGTTGGAATCTGTTGAACTGTATCTTTCCAATGGAAGTGGAAAATGGAGATTTCGTCGTATAGACTGCAAGATATGTCCAAATCAAATATTCTAAAAAAGTCGCTATGAGACCATATATCGACCGTAACGGTTATTCGAATATAACTTGATAACGGTTGCAAATCGGGACAAGGTTCTTTTGAGGCGCAGCGATAATTTAATTTTTAGAATTTTACTGTAATTTTTAATTAATTAAATAAGCAACTTTTTATTTGGAGAATTGTGCACCCTGTATCGGTATTTCGAGATTTCAAAATATAAGTCAAACTACCGGTATTATTATATTTTCAGAATCGTGACACCTCGCTGAGCACGACTATACTCTTAGTTCTGTCCGTACGTAAGTGAAATTGTATGAGCTGAGGTAAACAAATCTTAAAAAAAAACAAAACGCATATATAAAATAAACACAGAACGCATTTTCTTTGCATGGTATAATCCGATGATCATACTTTCACGAATGCCTTTGAAGACGTATAACTAAATGATAATATGTGAATAACAACAATATAGAGTCGGATATCAAACCAAGATAAAGATATTATATAAATAGAAAATGAAAATGTACCAAACCTATTCCATCACCTTACTGCATGTGTACTCACCTAGGAAGTTCCTACGTTGGAAATATAAAGGAACCAGTTGCCAGTAAGCCTACCACGTCTGGAAAACATGGACAACCTTACCCTATTCCATAAGCAATCACCCTACTCTATTCCAATCCACACGCACAACAAGAAGGCTATGCTTAACATTTTCTTTGTTTTCAACCCCTACCCTATGTCTTCTCTTTTCGCACCTGTCTTAGTTGATTTAATGAATTGCCATCAACACAGAAACTTGAGAAGAAAATACATAGAACCCATCACCCTATTCACAAAATCCATCACCCTGTATGTTTTGTCCAATCGAATTAAATAGAGCATAACCTATTGATTTAAAATCTTGCTCCCTAGCCTGTACGCAACACGTGATGACATTCTTCTTATCAAGAAACCCCCCTCCTATAAATAATGCGCCCGTCGCCATTCTCTGCATATAGGAAATATTAGCTTTTACCTCAAATAAAAACAGTGCGGTGGACGTAAGTCAGTCGAGCAGAATGATGCATGAGTCAGAGCGTGATGAAGAGCAGTTAAAGGCGCATGGGTTCGTCACCGGTTCTAGTGTGCTCATGTGATAGCATGATGACGGTTTGAGCCGCAGTGGAGACTGTGTGGTCGAGCTGAGATGGCAAGCGTGGAGTGTTGGAGCAAAGTAGCGGGAAAGAGAAGTAGTGAAGTCAGGAGAAGTTTATGGTGAGAAGTTGGTGGCAAAAAGGCGTGAGGAGAAATAACTGGAAGGGACGCAGGAAGTTTGGCTATGGGAATTTCATCTGCTGACGTTGAGGACGGGTTTTAGGGGAAGTTGCGAACTGTGAAGGAGTGAGCGTGGTGGGTGCATGTGTGTTAAAGTTTGGACGATGTACAGGTGTGGCCGGTTTTTGAGTTTTGAATTGCTGGAGTACATGAAGACGTGGGGACGGATGGACTTAGTGGTGGATGCTGGTTACAACCTATGTAGGAGCAGTTCGTTTATAAATTGGGTGATAGGTGAATACGTTGATGAGTGGGTATTATTCAAGGTTGCTAGTGAAGTATGACGTGAGGAGGAGTACGAAGGGTAGATGGGCTGAAAATTTCATGATGGGCTTGGCGTTAAATTATGGAGCAACGTTTTCAAATGGGTGAGGAAAAGTATATATGGAGAGAGGCCGTTTTGAGCAGAAGTTGAACAAGAGATTTGGAGAAGAAAGAGGCTTCAGGTAGCCGCGAGTCGAGTGACAGAGTTGAGTACTGCTGCTCAATGTGAAGATCCATGATGGCGCAAGTTTTAAGTCACGATGTGAGGCGGATTATAATTCAAAAGAAATAAGGGTAAAGCCGGTGGCAAGTTCGAGCACGTAGAGGTGTACAGGTGACCGACGTGAACTGTAGGAGATGAATTTCATGCTAATGAAACTTAAATGCAACAAGAGGAGTATTTACGTTAGTGATGTGTGCACTTTCTGGAGCGTGTACCATGGAGTTCTGAAATGGAATGAAATGGTGGGGAAAAGGCAAACACAGGAGCAAGAAGAAGTTGGCAAGATTGAACGTCTGGTTCAATCGACTGACGCAAATCGTTATCTAACGGTTAACGCGCCAAGGTGAGTAAATTCACTCACTCTGATCTATTTAAAATATTTTAATATGTTGTTTGCATGTTGTGTGATGGTCGATTAGATAGATTACAATTTAATTTGGTTGAATATTATACACCGTTAAATATGTACACATCATCGGGTTGGATATTGATTCCATCAATTTGAATATTCCCTAGTATAGAGTTAGTGTAAATTGTGTTGACTGACATCTGTGGATGCGGAAACCGGTTGGAGGAATCCGACCGGATTCCTCGATATTTATATGTACTGTTTGTTTTGTATGCACTGTTTGAACCCGAATTATATTTAAAACCCGGTGTGAATATTGATGTTGAACGGAAATTCAACATTTGTTTAGATTAAATAAATAAACGATATCGATTTAGAAAGTGTTAACAGTCGACCGTAAAACCATCGTTTTGTTAAGAAACTGATTTACCGTCAGGCAAATCAATGAAGTTAATTATAGAAATTTTATTTTTATAATTGAAGTGAAGTTCTAAATTATAATAGAAGTTCTATTATAAACCAGTATTTTAGAGTTCGTTTTTATAAAGCAAATAAAAGCGATTGTTGACATTTAAACAAGTTTATAAAGTAAAAACTATCCGACGATTAAATATTTGGATAATTATATTTAAGATAAATAATTTAGAGATATCATTAGATTAATTAGATTAATCTAATGTTAAGAAGTAATTAAAATCAGTTAATGAATTTACTGATGGAAATAAGTTGATTTAATCAACTGTTATTTGGGAACATGATTATTAGATTAATTGGTCTTTAATTAATCTAATGAAAACAGGTTAGAAATAAGTTTATCGAAATTATTGAGAGTTAATTACCATTTAAGAAGTTATAGATAAGAACTGGGGAATTGAGAAAGCAGTTAATGTTTAAATTAAATATGCATAAACCACAGAGATTCCAAAGTAAGGATATGGTGTTGTAAAACCATATTCCAAAATACAACAAGGAAATACGATTTAATAAATATATTAAGTAATAAGGAATTTGAATACAGACTTGTATCGGTTCTAAGGTAAGAACGTTGTCGATCAAGGTCTGAGAGGTAAATAAAATACCCCAACTTGAACGGCTTCGCTATTACCGAGGAACGATATCAGTTTGTAACGGAAAGAGATGTCAAGATTTTTTTAACGGAAAGAGATGTCAAGATTTTTGTAACAGAAAGAGATGTCAAGATTTTTGTGACGGAAATAGATGTCAAGATTAGTATAAAAGGAATATGGCGGCGTATGCAAGTCTTAGAACTATAGCAATAAAATAACGTTGTTGATAAGATAAGTGTGACTGTTATGTCAAGATTAGTTATAACAAAGAATATTACAGCGTATGATAAGTTGAACTATAGCAATAAAATAACGCTGTTGATAAGGTAAGTGTGACTGTAATTAGTTATAAGGAGAATATTACAGCGTATGACAAGTTTAGAACTATAGCGACAAATTAACTGCTGTTAATTTAACTTAAGCGTGACTTTTATATATAGCAGCACTTCCTAGGAAATGTAACAGTTGGTTTGAAATCCACTTATTCTAGAGCAATAAGTAACGATGTTGGGTCAAAGAAATATAAGAAGAGTTTAGAAAAAGAATTGGGGAATCGTATTAGAAACGGGTGACAGCATTTCGATGTTCGAAATGTGATTAGAATTAAACCATTAGGATTTGTAACTAGAATTCGACGATGTCGAATGTATTAAAAGTAAACTATTTTTAGGGATTATAATATAATAATTAACATGTAGTTGTAAACAAATAAATGTTAAAGAGGATAGGAGTCAGTACTTAGTTTAAACTTGATATCGATGTGATAAGAAGTTGACTTAGAAACAGAGTTTACAAAGTGGAATAGGAATATATAAAGTATGAAAGAGATTTCGATAAACGGGATCATGGTATTGATTTATTTGATAAAGATGTTCAGATTTCTATAATAGAAATGATATTCACATTTCAAAGTGAATAATGTTTTAAAAGTGAACGTTGGGTCGATTAAAAGGTTAAAATGAAATTGGAAGTATTTTCCAATGCAAATAGGGTAGATTGTCCAAGGGTAGAAAATAAAGAATGTGAAATTAATGAAAATAGTTCGAACGTTAATAACGTATGTTTTCTGGAACATGAAAGAATAAGAGTTTATAATAACTGGAGATGTTTTCCAAGAAGTATGGAAAGGCTAAAACGGGATTTGAGAAATATCTGGTAAGATATGAGAATTCGAATAATAAAGTCGAATGTTAAAATTTAAAAATACCCGTGGTTGTGTGATGTTAATTATACATTAGAATGAATGTTGTTTTTACTTCGATAGTTAAATAACCGACTATCGAAGTGTTTGACCATCGTTGTCGATATGGAGAGACCGGTTGGATACGTTATCCGAAACCACTCCGTATAGGCATAATCGTTGCGAATTAGATATGCTGAAGATAATTGAAGACGGAGTTAAATGCAAGGATCGACCAGTTATAGAATGGTGTGTTTTGTTTGTCCAGTCCCAGGACAACTTGTATGGACGAGTGTCTGACAGAGTATTTCCAACGGTCATGCCGTTGATTTTACGAATATACCAAGTTGGTGGGGAGAAGGTGACTTCACTTTATTCTACACCCAGTGTGCATTTGTGTAATCAATGTGTGATTACGGATTTGACGATGTGACATTCAAAGTGAATGGTGATCAGATGTTCTGAAGATGGACGTAGCCTCTGGCCTCACAACCGAGAATGACAGAAGTTGGGCTAGGCAACATGGCTAGTTGGGTCATCCCCAAGTAGGGTGTATTGTCACCGATCTAGAGAAAATTCATATTTATACTTCTTTTCAATTCTGTATCTTCGGATGACGGTTGGATGGCCTACAACCGTGGTGATAATATATTCGCGACACTCAAGCTAAATGAGTGAGCGGTCATGTGTGGCCGGGTTGCAAGACGTTCTTGTTGAACCCTGAGTGTATCCCCTCTAGAGTACACTATTCAGAAGGTGCTCTCATACCTTGTCTGTTGAAATCCACTCTCCAATAAGCGCCCTGCGGTTTATGATTTTATACTATATATATGTGGAGCGTGAGATGCAAGCGTTCTACTACTTGTATAATTATTTGGTTAGACATTATCATAATATCACTGGGTTTTGATATCAAGAATATTTCGGGTTATAGTAAGGTAAAAACCGTCCATGTTTATGTGTGGGCTGGTCTTACTATTATCTTCTTGTTTTGAAAAGGATTTTCAAAGTAAAACAGTATGGTTGGAATTTACTCACACCATTTCCATGACTAACCCAGAGTTTATTTTGTTTGTTTTCCCTAAACTCTTGGGTGCCTAAATTTGTACGGGCAGTCAAGTGTTTCAGGCTTTGCAGATTCACTTGGAGGAGCTCAAAAGCAGGAAGCTTCACCATTAGTTATGTAGAGTTATTTCCACTGTGATATGATGTATTGTACTTTGATAATGGTATGTATATACAATACAATTTTGTATTCAAAGTTATGTTACATAATACATCTTATTTTGTTCCGCTGCGAGTTTCGTGTTACTCTGATTCTGTTCAGTTGTGATCTTCTTCTTCTTCTATTCTATTAGTTCTATCTTTTCTTTCTCATCCTCTAAATTCTTCTATTAATGTCGTGGTATTTTCGATGCTCGAGAAATTGACAGTGTATTTATGTTGATTTTCTGGGTCGAAAATCCCATCCATTACAGTTGGTATCAGAGCTGAAGGTTAATGGATTACCTTGGCTCTGTGGCGTGACTCAATAGAGATAAGGTTAGTAATACCTTAGATTGAGTATGAGTGCATATTTGTAAATTAATATAAAATCTGTTTTATATTGTGTTGACTAGTCAGTCGAGTGGTTTATGAATTCTGGTCGAAACAGTAATGCAAACTGAGTCGATAGGTGTTTCTAAACTCTTGAACAGAGTAATTCGACACAGTATGTTTTGAAAAGAGGGTAAATGAAATAATTTTACCCAAAGTATATTCTGATATAAAAAGAACTGTATATCTTGATATTAATATAATATATTGGATATGTGATCATTATTATGATCGAACAGGATTATAATTGAGTTGGTTATATAAACTACCAATCGAAATATTATATAAGTATGATATGCAAAATCAGATGAGCTGAATCTGAATTAAAAACCGGAATTGAAATAAAACTCTAGAAACTTGGAAAAGAATTGAAATTGAATTTGAATTAAATATAAGGGAATTTTAAAATCCTGGGAGATTTGAAAATTTGTTTTCCAAGTGCTATGAAAGATATTTTGAAGTAATTTCAAAAATAGAGTGATTATAAATGAGTTTTTAAAGCAATATAGTATTGAACTCACTTCGTTGGTTGGAAAATAAATTCCGATGATGATCGCGACATTATCGGTGTTCATTTTCAAGCTGGTAAGTGATGGATTACTACCAAAGATTTTGTTTTGTATTGTTTGAGAAACAAGTTGTCAGAAATTCAAATGTTTTGAATTATATATGATTTCAAACTGATTTGAAATAAATCCCAGGAATTTGAATTTTGAAATAAAAATTTAACTTATGGAGTTAAAATGGTAAAAATGGAATTTAAACAAAGATAACAAAACTGGACTGAACTTGGAACGATCCAGAATTGAAATTGTAAAAGAGAAATATTGAAGTTTCGAGTTATTCACATGGATTGATTCTTGGAGAATAAGAATCAAATTTTGAATTAGGAGATGAAGATAACTGATTTGAGAAATAAATCAGTAAACGAACTTGGGGTTGAAATAGAAATTTGGCTTAGTAAAAGCGAATGATTGGATTTGAAAATAAATTGATTGGAGATCAGTTGGAAATGTTTGGATATATGCTGGTTTGATAGCAGATGGCAGAGATAGAGTTGAATGCCCAACAGAGAAGGTACACGTTTATATACGAGTATGATATTTTTTATGAGTCAGTTTGGGCAAGCCGTTTGGCTGTTTGATTTTCTTTTGGATTGGAGAAGGCCCGGAGTGGTAAGTTGTTGTAGTACTGAGTGAGCCGTGCAGAGTAGATGCTGGCGAGATTCTCTGAAAATTTAAGCTGTTAGGAAATTTTCAGAAATTTTGAAAATATTCGAAATAATAAGGAATTAATATTTTAATTGGAAATAATCAGTTCAGTGGAAACTGGAATTATGAAGTAAACCAAAAGGATTTTTAACCATGTTATAACAGAGATTGTAGCATTTTCCCTATCTTAGCAATTTCGAGGACGAAATTATTTTAAGGGGGAAGGTCTGTAACGTCCCGTATTTTTGTCGGTTTATGTTTGAATATTTAAATCGGTTTAAATATTGAATTCTTAATATAAGTGGATTTATATTTTAATTAAAACGAAGTTAAACGTATATAAATATATATTAATTATAATCGAGCTCAGAATGACCGTGCAGTTCGTAATTTAACGTTCTGAACTTCAACTGAGTGTACCAGACTCGTTTTGAATCGGATTTCTTCGAAACAAGAAACGTTGGAATCTGTTGAACTGTATCTTTCCAATGGAAGTGGAAAATGGAGATTTCGTCGTATAGACTGCAAGATATGTCCAAATCAAATATTCGAAAAAAGTCGCTATGAGACCATATATCGACCGTAACGGTTATTCGAATATAATTTGATAACGGTTGCAAATCGGGACAAGGTTCTTTTGAGGCGCAGCGATAATTTAATTTTTAGAATTTTACTGTAATTTTTAATTAATTAAATAAGCAACTTTTTATTTGGAGAATTGTGCACCCTATATCGGTATTTCGAGATTTCAAAATATAAGTCAAACTACCGGTATTATTATATTTTCAGAATCGTGACACCTCGCTGAGCACGACTATACTCTTAGTTCTGTCCGTACGTAAGTGAAATTGTATGAGCTGAGGTAAACAAATCTTAAAAAAAAAAAACGCATATATAAAATAAACACAGAACGCATTTTCTTTGCATGGTATAATCCGATGATCATACTTTCACGAATGCCTTTGAAGACGTATAACTAAATGATAATATGTGAATAACAACAATACAGAGTCGGATATCAAACCAAGATAAAGATATTATATAAATAGAAAATGAAAATGTACCAAACCTATTCCATCACCTTACTGCATGTGTACTCACCTAGGAAGTTCCTACGTTGGAAATATAAAGGAACCAGTTGCCAGTAAGCCTACCACGTCTGGAAAACATGGACAACCTTACCCTATTCCATAAGCAATCACCCTACTCTATTCCAATCCACACGCACAACAAGAAGGCTATGCTTAACATTTTCTTTGTTTTCAACCCCTACCCTATGTCTTCTCTTTTCGCACCTGTCTTAGTTGATTTAATGAATTGCCATCAACACAGAAACTTGAGAAGAAAATACATAGAACCCATCACCCTATTCACAAAATCCATCACCCTGTATGTTTTGTCCAAATCGAATTAAATAGAGCATAACCTATTGATTTAAAATCTTGCTCCCTAGCCTGTACGCAACACGAGATGACGTTCTTCTTATCAAGAAACCCCCCTCCTATAAATAATGCGTCCGTCGCCATTCTCTGCATATAGGAAATATTAGCTTTTACCTCAAATAAAAACAGTGCGGTGGACGTAAGTCAGTCGAGCAGAATGATGCATGAGTCAGAGCGTGATGAAGAGCAGTTAAAGGCGCATGGGTTCGTCACCGGTTCTAGTGTGCTCATGTGATAGCATGATGACGGTTTGAGCCGCAGTGGAGACTGTGTGGTCGAGCTGAGATGGCAAGCGTGGAGTGTTGGAGCAAAATAGCGGGAAAGAGAAGTAGTGAAGTCAGGAGAAGTTTATGGTGAGAAGTTGGTGGCAAAAAGGCGTGAGGAGAAATAACTGGAAGGGACGCAGGAAGTTTGGCTATGGGAATTTCATCTGCTGACGTTGAGGACGGGTTTTAGGGGAAGTTGCGAACTGTGAAGGAGTGAGCGTGGTGGGTGCATGTGTGTTAAAGTTTGGACGATGTACAGGCGTGGCCGGTTTTTGAGTTTTGAATTGCTGGAGTACATGAAGACGTGGGGACGGATGGACTTAGTGGTGGATGCTGGTTACAACCTGTGTAGGAGCAGTTCGTTTATAAATTGCGTGATAGGTGAATACGTTGATGAGTGGGTATTATTCAAGGTTGCTAGTGAAGTATGACGTGAGGAGGAGTACGAAGGGTAGATGGGCTGAAAATTTCATGATGGGCTTGGCGTTAAATTATGGAGCAACGTTTTCAAATGGGTGAGGAAAAGTATATATGGAGAGAGGCCGTTTTGAGCAGAAGTTGAACAAGAGATTTGGAGAAGAAAGAGGCTTCAGGTAGCCGCGAGTCGAGTGACGGAGTTGAGTACTGCTGCTCAATGTGAAGATCCATGATGGCGCAAGTTTTAAGTCACGATGTGAGGCGGATTATAATTCAAAAGAAATAAGGGTAAAGCCGGTGGCAAGTTCGAGCACGTAGAGGTGTACAGGTGACCGACGTGAACTGTAGGAGATGAATTTCATGCTAATGAAACTTAAATGCAACAAGAGGAGTATTTACGTTAGTGATGTGTGCACTTTCTGGAGCGTGTACCATGGAGTTCTGAAATGGAATGAAATGGTGGGGAAAAGGCAAACACAGGAGCAAGAAGAAGTTGGCAAGATTGAACGTCTGGTTCAATCGACTGACGCAAATCGTTATCTAACGGTTAACGCGCCAAGGTGAGTAAATTCACTCACTCTGATCTATTTAAAATATTTTAATATGTTGTTTGCATGTTGTGTGATGGTCGATTAGATAGATTACAATTTAATTTGGTTGAATATTATACACCGTTAAATATGTACACATCATCGGGTTGGATACTGAATCCATCAATTTGAATATTCCCTAGTATAGAGTTAGTGTAAATTGTGTTGACTGACATCTGTGGATGCGGAAACCGGTTGGAGGAATCCGACCGGATTCCTCGATATTTATATGTACTGTTTGTTTTGTATGCACTGTTTGAACCCGAATTATATTTAAAACCCGGTGTGAATATTGATGTTGAACGAAAATTCAACATTTGTTTAGATTAAATAAATAAACGATATCGATTTAGAAAGTGTTAACAGTCGACCGTAAAACCATCGTTTTGTTAAGAAACTGATTTACCGTCAGGCAAATCAATGAAGTTAATTATAGAAATTTTATTTTTATAATTGAAGTGAAGTTCTAAATTATAATAGAAGTTCTATTATAAACCAGTATTTTAGAGTTCGTTTTTATAAAGCAAATAAAAGCGATTGTTGACATTTAAACAAGTTTATAAAGTAAAAACTATCCGACGATTAAATATTTGGATAATTATATTTAAGATAAATAATTTAGAGATATCATTAGATTAATTAGATTAATCTAATGTTAAGAAGTAATTAAAATCAGTTAATGAATTTACTGATGGAAATAAGTTGATTTAATCAACTGTTATTTGGGAACATGATTATTAGATTAATTGGTCTTTAATTAATCTAATGAAAACAGGTTAGAAATAAGTTTATCGAAATTATTGAGAGTTAATTACCATTTAAGAAGTTATAGATAAGAACTGGGGAATTGAGAAAGCAAAGAGTTAATGTTTAAATTAAATATGCATAAACCACAGAGATTCCAAAGTAAGGATATGGTGTTGTAAAACCATATTCCAAAATACAACAAGGAAATACGATTTAATAAATATATTAAGTAATAAGGAATTTGAATACAGACTTGTATCGGTTCTAAGGTAAGAACGTTGTCGATCAAGGTCTGAGAGGTAAATAAAATACCCCAACTTGAACGGCTTCGCTATTACCGAGGAACGATATCAGTTTGTAACGGAAAGAGATGTCAAGATTTTTGTAACGGAAAGAGATGTCAAGATTTTTGTAACAGAAAGAGATGTCAAGATTTTTGTGACGGAAATAGATGTCAAGATTAGTATAAAAGGAATATGGCGGCGTATGCAAGTCTTAGAACTATAGCAATAAAATAACGTTGTTGATAAGATAAGTGTGACTGTTATGTCAAGATTAGTTATAACAAAGAATATTACAGCGTATGATAAGTTGAACTATAGCAATAAAATAACGCTGTTGATAAGGTAAGTGTGACTGTAATTAGTTATAAGGAGAATATTACAGCGTATGACAAGTTTAGAACTATAGCGACAAATTAACTGCTGTTAATTTGACTTAAGCGTGAATTTTGTATATAGCAGCACTTCCTAGGAAATGTAACAGTTGGTTTGAAATCCACTTATTCTAGAGCAATAAGTAACGACGTTGGTTCAAAGAAATATAAGAAGAGTTTAGAAAAAGAATTGGGGAATCGTATTAGAAACGGGTGACAGCATTTCGATGTTCGAAATGTGATTAGAATTAAACCATTAGGATTTGTAACTAGAATTCGACGATGTCGAATGTATTAAAAGTAAACTATTTTTAGGGATTATAATATAATAATTAACATTTAGTTGTAAACAAATAAATGTTAAAGAGGATAGGAGTCAGTACTTAGTTTAAACTTGATATCGATGTGATAAGAAGTTGACTTAGAAACAGAGTTTACAAAGTGGAATAGGAATATATAAAGTATGAAAGAGATTTCGATAAACGGGATCATGGTATTGATTTATTTGATAAAGATGTTCAGATTTCTATAATAGAAATGATATTCACATTTCAAAATGAATAATGTTTTAAAAGTGAACGTTGGGTCGATTAAAAGGTTAAAATGAAATTGGAAGTATTTTCCAATGCAAATAGGGTAGATTGTCCAAGGGTAGAAAATAAAGAATGTGAAATTAATGAAAATAGTTCGAACGTTAATAACGTATGTTTTCTGGAACATGAAAGAATAAGAGTTTATAATAACTGGAGATGTTTTCCAAGAAGTATGGAAAGGCTAAAACGGGATTTGAGAAATATCTGGTAAGATATGAGAATTCGAATAATAAAGTCGAATGTTAAAATTTAAAAATACCCGTGGTTGTGTGATGTTAATTATACATTAGAATGAATGTTGTTTTTACTTCGATAGTTAAATAACCGACTATCGAAGTGTTTGACCATCGTTGTCGATATGGAGAGACCGGTTGGATACGTTATCCGAAACCACTCCGTATATGCATAATCGTTGCAAATTAGATATGCTGAAGATAATTGAAGACGGAGTTAAATGCAAGGATCGACCAGTTATAGAATGGTGTGTTTTGTTTGTCCAGTCCCAGGACAACTTGTATGGACGAGTGTCTGACAGAGTATTTCCAACGGTCATGCCGTTGATTTTACGAATATACCAAGTTGGTGGGGAGAAGGTGACTTCTCTTTATTCTACACCCAGTGTGCATTTGTGTAATCAATGTGTGATTACGGATTTGACGATGTGACATTCAAAGTGAATGGTGATCAGATGTTCTGAAGATGGACGTAGCCTCTGGCCTCACAACCGAGAATGACAGAAGTTGGGCTAGGCAACATGGCTAGTTGGGTCATCCCCAAGTAGGGTGTATTGTCACCGATCTAGAGAAAATTCATATTTATACTTCTTTTCAATTCTGTATCTTCGGATGACGGTTGGATGGCCTACAACCGTGGTGATAATATATTCGCGACACTCAAGCTAAATGAGTGAGCGGTCATGTGTGGCCGGGTTGCAAGACGTTCTTGTTAAACCCTGAGTGTATCCCCTCTAGAGTACACTATTCAGAAGGTGCTCTCATACCTTGTCTGTTGAAATCCACTCTCCAATAAGCGCCCTGCGGTTTATGATTTTATACTATATATATGTGGAGCGTGAGATGCAAGCGTTCTACTACTTGTATAATTATTTGGTTAGACATTATCATAATATCACTGGGTTTTGATATCAAGAATATTTCGGGTTATAGTAAGGTAAAAACCGTCCATGTTTATGTGTGGGCTGGTCTTACTATTATCTTCTTGTTTTGAAAAGGATTTTCAAAGTAAAACAGTATGGTTGGAATTTACTCACACCAGTCCCATGACTGACCCAGAGTTTATTTTGTTTGTTTTCCCTAAACTCTTGGGTGCCTAAATTTGTACGGGCAGTCAAGTGTTTCAGGCTTTGCAGATTCACTTGGAGGAGCTCAAAAGCAGGAAGCTTCACCATTAGTTATGTAGAGTTATTTCCACTGTGATATGATGTATTGTACTCTGATAATGGTATGTATATACAATACAATTTTGTATTCAAAGTTATGTTATATAATACATCTTATTTTGTTCCGCTGCGAGTTTCGTGTTACTCTGATTCTGTTCAGTTGTGATCTTCTTCTTCTTCTATTCTATTAGTTCTATCTTTTCTTTCTCATCCTCTAAATTCTTCTATTAATGTCGTGGTATTTTCGATGCTCGAGAAATTGACAGTGTATTTATGTTGATTTTCTGGGTCGAAAATCCCATCCATTACAGTTGGTATCAGAGCTGAAGGTTAATGGATTACCTTGGCTCTGTGGCGTGACTCAATAGAGATAAGGTTAGTAATACCTTAGATTGAGTATGAGTGCATATTTGTAAATTAATATAAAATCTGTTTTATATTGTGTTGACTAGTCAGTCGAGTGGTTTATGAATTCTGGTCGAAACAGTAATGCAAACTGAGTCGATAGGTGTTTCTAAACTCTTGAACAGAGTAATTCGACACAGTATGTTTTGAAAAGAGGGTAAATGAAATAATTTTACCCAAAGTATATTCTGATATAAAAAGAACTGTATATCTTGATATTAATATAATATATTGGATATGTGATCATTATTATGATCGAACAGGATTATAATTGAGTTGGTTATATAAACTACCAATCGAAATATTATATAAGTATGATATGCAAAATCAGATGAGCTGAATCTGAATTAAAAACCGGAATTGAAATAAAACTCTAGAAACTTGGAAAAGAATTGAAATTGAATTTGAATTAAATATAAGGGAATTTTAAAATCCTGGGAGATTTGAAAATTTGTTTTCCAAGTGCTATGAAAGATATTTTGAAGTAATTTCAAAAATAGAGTGATTATAAATGAGTTTTTAAAGCAATATAGTATTGAACTCACTTCGTTGGTTGGAAAATAAATTCCGATGATGATCGCGACATTATCGGTGTTCATTTTCAAGCTGGTAAGTGATGGATTACTACCAAAGATTTTGTTTTGTATTGTTTGAGAAACAAGTTGTCAGAAATTCAAATGTTTTGAATTATATATGATTTTAAACTGATTTGAAATAAATCCCAGGAATTTGAATTTTGAAATAAAAATTTAACTTATGGAGTTAAAATGGTAAAAATGGAATTTAAACAAAGATAACAAAACTGGACTGAACTTGGAACGATCCAGAATTGAAATTGTAAAAGAGAAATATTGAAGTTTCGAGTTATTCACATGGATTGATTCTTGGAGAATAAGAATCAAATTTTGAATTAGGAGATGAAGATAACTGATTTGAGAAATAAATCAGTAAACGAACTTGGGGTTGAAATAGAAATTTGGCTTAGTAAAAGCGAATGATTGGATTTGAAAATAAATTGATTGGAGATCAGTTGGAAATGTTTGGATATATGCTGGTTTGATAGCAGATGGCAGAGATAGAGTTGAATGCCCAACAGAGAAGGTACACGTTTATATACGAGTATGATATTTTTTATGAGTCAGTTTGGGCAAGCCGTTTGGCTGTTTGATTTTCTTTTGGATTGGAGAAGGCCCGGAGTGGTAAGTTGTTGTAGTACTGAGTGAGCCGTGCAGAGTAAATGCTGGCGAGATTCTCTGAAAATTTAAGCTGTTAGGAAATTTTCAGAAATTTTGAAAATATTCGAAATAATAAGGAATTAATATTTTAATTGGAAATAATCAGTTCAGTGGAAACTGGAATTATGAAGTAAACCAAAAGGATTTTTAACCATGTTATAACAGAGATTGTAGCATTTTCCCTATCTTAGCAATTTCGAGGACGAAATTATTTTAAGGGGGAAGGTCTGTAATGTCCCGTATTTTTGTCGGTTTATGTTTGAATATTTAAATCAGTTTAAATATTGAATTCATAATATAAGTGGATTTATATTTTAATTAAAACGAAGTTAAACGTATATAAATATATATTAATTATAATCGAGCTCAGAATGACCGTGCAGTTCGTAATTTAACGTTCTGAACTTCAACTGAATGTACCAGACTCGTTTTGAATCGGATTTCTTCGAAACAAGAAACGTTGGAATCTATTGAACTGTATCTTTCCAATGGAAGTGGAAAATGGAGATTTCGTCGTATAGACTGCAAGATATGTACAAATCAAATATTCGAAAAAAGTCGCTATGAGACCATATATCGACCGTAACGGTTATTCGAATATAACTTGATAACGGTTGCAAATCGGGACAAGGTTCTTTTGAGGCGCAGCGATAATTTAATTTTTAGAATTTTACTGTAATTTTTAATTAATTAAATAAGCAACTTTTTATTTGGAGAATTGTGCACCCTGTATCGGTATTTCGAGATTTCAAAATATAAGTCAAACTACCGGTATTATTATATTTTCAGAATCGTGACACCTCGCTGAGCACGACTATACTCTTAGTTCTGTCCGTACGTAAGTGAAATTGTATGAGCTGAGGTAAACAAATCTTAAAAAAAAAAACGCATATATAAAATAAACACAGAACGCATTTTCTTTGCATGGTATAATCCGATGATCATACTTTCACGAATGCCTTTGAAGACGTATAACTAAATGATAATATGTGAATAACAACAATACAGAGTCGGATATCAAACCAAGATAAAGATATTATATAAATAGAAAATGAAAATGTACCAAACCTATTCCATCACCTTACTGCATGTGTACTCACCTAGGAAGTTCCTACGTTGGAAATATAAAGGAACCAGTTGCCAGTAAGCCTACCACGTCTGGAAAACATGGACAACCTTACCCTATTCCATAAGCAATCACCCTACTCTATTCCAATCCACACGCACAACAAGAAGGCTATGCTTAACATTTTCTTTGTTTTCAACCCCTACCCTATGTCTTCTCTTTTCGCACCTGTCTTAGTTGATTTAATGAATTGCCATCAACACAGAAACTTGAGAAGAAAATACATAGAACCCATCACCCTATTCACAAAATCCATCACCCTGTATGTTTTGTCCAAATCGAATTAAATAGAGCATAACCTATTGATTTAAAATCTTGCTCCCTAGCCTGTACGCAACACGAGATGACGTTCTTCTTATCAAGAAACCCCCCTCCTATAAATAATGCGCCCGTCGCCATTCTCTGCATATAGGAAATATTAGCTTTTACCTCAAATAAAAACAGTGCGGTGGACGTAAGTCAGTCGAGCAGAATGATGCATGAGTCAGAGCGTGATGAAGAGCAGTTAAAGGCGCATGGGTTCGTCACCGGTTCTAGTGTGCTCATGTGATAGCATGATGACGGTTTGAGCCGCAGTGGAGACTGTGTGGTCGAGCTGAGATGGCAAGCGTGGAGTGTTGGAGCAAAGTAGCGGGAAAGAGAAGTAGTGAAGTCAGGAGAAGTTTATGGTGAGAAGTTGGTGGCAAAAAGGCGTGAGGAGAAATAACTGGAAGGGACGCAGGAAGTTTGGCTATGGGAATTTCATCTGCTGACGTTGAGGACGGGTTTTAGGGAAGTTGCGAACTGTGAAGGAGTGAGCGTGGTGGGTGCATGTGTGTTAAAGTCTGGACGATGTACAGGCGTGGTCGGTTTTTGAGTTTTGAATTGCTGGAGTACATGAAGACGTGGGGACGGATGGACTTAGTGGTGGATGCTGGTTACAACCTGTGTAGGAGCAGTTCGTTTATAAATTGCGTGATAGGTGAATACGTTGATGAGTGGGTATTATTCAAGGTTGCTAGTGAAGTATGACGTGAGGAGGAGTACGAAGGGTAGATGGGCTGAAAATTTCATGATGGGCTTGGCGTTAAATTATGGAGCAACGTTTTCAAATGGGTGAGGAAAAGTATATATGGAGAGAGGCCGTTTTGAGCAGAAGTTGAACAAGAGATTTGGAGAAGAAAGAGGCTTCAGGTAGCCGCGAGTCGAGTGACGGAGTTGAGTACTGCTGCTTAATGTGAAGATCCATGATGGCGCAAGTTTTAAGTCACGATGTGAGGCGGATTATAATTCAAAAGAAATAAGGGTAAAGCCGGTGGCAAGTTCGAGCACGTAGAGGTGTACAGGTGACCGACGTGAACTGTAGGAGATGAATTTCATGCTAATGAAACTTAAATGCAACAAGAGGAGTATTTACGTTAGTGATGTGTGCACTTTCTGGAGCATGTACCATGGAGTTCTGAAATGGAATGAAATGGTGGGGAAAAGGCAAACACAGGAGCAAGAAGAAGTTGGCAAGATTGAACGTCTGGTTCAATCGACTGACGCAAATCGTTATCTAACGGTTAACGCGCCAAGGTGAGTAAATTCACTCACTCTGATCTATTTAAAATATTTTAATATGTTGTTTGCATGTTGTGTGATGGTCGATTAGATAGATTACAATTTAATTTGGTTGAATATTATACACCGTTAAATATGTACACATCATCGGGTTGGATACTGATTCCATCAATTTGAATATTCCCTAGTATAGAGTTAGTGTAAATTGTGTTGACTGACATCTGTGGATGCGGAAACCGGTTGGAGGAATCCGACCGGATTCCTCGATATTTATATGTACTGTTTGTTTTGTATGCACTGTTTGAACCCGAATTATATTTAAAACCCGGTGTGAATATTGATGTTGAATGGAAATTCAACATTTGTTTAGATTAAATAAATAAACGATATCGATTTAGAAAGTGTTAACAGTCGACCGTAAAACCATCGTTTTGTTAAGAAACTGATTTACCGTCAGGCAAATCAATGAAGTTAATTATAGAAATTTTATTTTTATAATTGAAGTGAAGTTCTAAATTATAATAGAAGTTCTATTATAAACCAGTATTTTAGAGTTCGTTTTTATAAAGCAAATAAAAGCGATTGTTGACATTTAAACAAGTTTATAAAGTAAAAACTATCCGACGATTAAATATTTGGATAATTATATTTAAGATAAATAATTTAGAGATATCATTAGATTAATTAGATTAATCTAATGTTAAGAAGTAATTAAAATCAGTTAATGAATTTACTGATGGAAATAAGTTGATTTAATCAACTGTTATTTGGGAACATGATTATTAGATTAATTGGTCTTTAATTAATCTAATGAAAACAGGTTAGAAATAAGTTTATCGAAATTATTGAGAGTTAATTACCATTTAAGAAGTTATAGATAAGAACTGGGGAATTGAGAAAGCAAAGAGTTAATGTTTAAATTATATATGCATAAACCACAGAGATTCCAAAGTAAGGATATGGTGTTGTAAAACCATATTCCAAAATACAACAAGGAAATACGATTTAATAAATATATTAAGTAATAAGGAATTTGAATACAGACTTGTATCGGTTCTAAGGTAAGAACGTTGTCGATCAAGGTCTGAGAGGTAAATAAAATACCCCAACTTGAACGGCTTCGCTATTACCGAGGAACGATATCAGTTTGTAACGGAAAGAGATGTCAAGATTTTTGTAACGGAAAGAGATGTCAAGATTTTTGTAACAGAAAGAGATGTCAAGATTTTTGTGACGGAAATAGATGTCAAGATTAGTATAAAAGGAATATGGCGGCGTATGCAAGTCTTAGAACTATAGCAATAAAATAACGTTGTTGATAAGATAAGTGTGACTGTTATGTCAAGATTAGTTATAACAAAGAATATTACAGCGTATGATAAGTTGAACTATAGCAATAAAATAACGCTGTTGATAAGGTAAGTGTGACTGTAATTAGTTATAAGGAGAATATTACAGCGTATGACAAGTTTAGAACTATAGCGACAAATTAACTGCTGTTAATTTGACTTAAGCGTGACTTTTATATATAGCAGCACTTCCTAGGAAATGTAACAGTTGGTTTGAAATCCACTTATTCTAGAGCAATAAGTAACGATGTTGGTTCAAAGAAATATAAGAAGAGTTTAGAAAAAGAATTGGGGAATCGTATTAGAAACGGGTGACAGCATTTCGATGTTCGAAATGTGATTAGAATTAAACCATTAGGATTTGTAACTAGAATTCGACGATGTCGAATGTATTAAAAGTAAACTATTTTTAGGGATTATAATATAATAATTAACATTTAGTTGTAAACAAATAAATGTTAAAGAGGATAGGAGTCAGTACTTAGTTTAAACTTGATATCGATGTGATAAGAAGTTGACTTAGAAACAGAGTTTACAAAGTGGAATAGGAATATATAAAGTATGAAAGAGATTTCGATAAACGGGATCGTGGTATTGATTTATTTGATAAAGATGTTCAGATTTCTATAATAGAAATAATATTCACATTTCAAAGTGAATAATGTTTTAAAAGTGAACGTTGGGTCGATTAAAAGGTTAAAATGAAATTGGAAGTATTTTCCAATGCAAATAGGGTAGATTGTCCAAGGGTAGAAAATAAAGAATGTGAAATTAATGAAAATAGTTCGAACGTTAATAACGTATGTTTTCTGGAACATGAAAGAATAAGAGTTTATAATAACTGGAGATGTTTTCCAAGAAGTATGGAAAGGCTAAAACGGGAATTGAGAAATATCTGGTAAGATATGAGAATTCGAATAATAAAGTCGAATGTTAAAATTTAAAAATACCCGTGGTTGTGTGATGTTAATTATACATTAGAATGAATGTTGTTTTTACTTCGATAGTTAAATAACCGACTATCGAAGTGTTTGACCATCGTTGTCGATATGGAGAGACCGGTTGGATACGTTATCCGAAACCACTCCGTATAGGCATAATCGTTGCGAATTAGATATGCTGAAGATAATTGAAGACGGAGTTAAATGCAAGGATCGACCAGTTATAGAATGGTGTGTTTTGTTTGTCCAGTCCCAGGACAACTTGTATGGACGAGTGTCTGACAGAGTATTTCCAACGGTCATGCCGTTGATTTTACGAATATACCAAGTTGGTGGGGAGAAGGTGACTTCTCTTTATTCTACACCCAGTGTGCATTTGTGTAATCAATGTGTGATTACGGATTTGACGATGTGACATTCAAAGTGAATGGTGATCAGATGTTCTGAAGATGGACGTAGCCTCTGGCCTCACAACCGAGAATGACAGAAGTTGGGCTAGGCAACATGGCTAGTTGGGTCATCCCCAAGTAGGGTGTATTGTCACCGATCTAGAGAAAATTCATATTTATACTTCTTTTCAATTCTGTATCTTCGGATGACGGTTGGATGGCCTACAACCGTGGTGATAATATATTCGCGACACTCAAGCTAAATGAGTGAGCGGTCATGTGTGGCCGGGTTGCAAGACGTTCTTGTTGAACCCTGAGTGTATCCCCTCTAGAGTACACTATTCAGAAGGTGCTCCCATACCTTGTCTGTTGAAATCCACTCTCCAATAAGCGCCCTGCGGTTTATGATTTTATACTATATATATGTGGAGCGTGAGATGCAAGCGTTCTACTACTTGTATAATTATTTGGTTAGACATTATCATAATATCACTGGGTTTTGATATCAAGAATATTTCGGGTTATAGTAAGGTAAAAACCGTCCATGTTTATGTGTGGGCTGGTCTTACTATTATCTTCTTGTTTTTAAAAGGATTTTCAAAGTAAAACATTATGGTTGGAATTTACTCACACCAGTCCCATGACTGACCCAGAGTTTATTTTGTTTGTTTTCCCTAAACTCTTGGGTGCCTAAATTTGTACGGGCAGTCAAGTGTTTCAGGCTTTGCAGATTCACTTGGAGGAGCTCAAAAGCAGGAAGCTTCACCATTAGTTATGTAGAGTTATTTCCACTGTGATATGATGTATTGTACTCTGATAATGGTATGTATATACAATACAATTTTGTATTCAAAGTTATGTTATATAATACATCTTATTTTGTTTCGCTGCGAGTTTCGTGTTACCCTGATTCTGTTCAGTTGTGATCTTCTTCTTCTTCTATTCTATTAGTTCTATCTTTTCTTTCTCATCCTCTAAATTCTTCTATTAATGTCGTGGTATTTTCGATGCTCGAGAAATTGACAGTGTATTTATGTTGATTTTCTGGGTCGAAAATCCCATCCATTACATTAGATTGATTAGAAAAGTTATGAACATATGCCAAGACATCTATTATGACATCTAGAATTATGCTATGACATATGTAATATCCTATGCTAGTTCACACCATCATTATGTTGCTTAAAACCCCATATGCAAGTTTATGTATAGATTTGGGCTATGATCATATCATATAAATTGAGACATTTAACAAGTTGACACCTTTTAATCCTTAACATGTGTAGTTTATGCAAGTTTCACCCCTATTATGATTAGATTTATTTTAATTGTCTATATGTTGTGATAATTTATCTTTGTGCTAGGTGTTAGACTATACAAGTCTAGCCTATATTATGCGTTGAATAAGCGAACGTATAAACGTGGGGTAGGGGTAATATTAAGGATTTAATATTAAAAAGTTGGGGTGCAATTGATATGATTTTGCATGCCATAAGTGGATGGCCATAATTGAGTCAATTATGGACATCATTAAAAGTTGACTTAATTAATAATTTGAATAGGGAATTATTAAAACTGGGGTAAAAGATTTTAAGTGTTAATCAATGCTTAGGACACGAGGTTGGACTCGTTTGTGACGTAAACCTGCCCGGACCCGCCCGGCAAATCCAGTGGTCACAAATGTCAGCCCAATGTGAGAGGTCCTAGGCCTAAACTAAAGCATAACCGTTGTAAAGACACGAGGTTAGACTCTTTTATGGTGTAAGACTGCCCGAACCCGCCCGGCAAATCCAGCTGCCATAAATGGCAGTCTAATGTGAGAGGTCTTTATGAGGTTATGGCCTGAATCAATTAAGAAATACTTAACCAGATAAACATGTAAGGTGGGACATGGGGGTTAAGTAGGTGCCTTGGGTGGCATGAGGAATCTAGGGGGTGCCCTTAGTGGCATGTGAAATACGATTAGTAAGACTTAACCAAACAAACATGTAAATGAACATGACTAAGAGGGTTAAGTGGGATATACTAGTGACAAGCTTAGGTGGGTAGCTTGTGGGGGCCCATTTCGACCAGTATCCCAAACGTATCTTTGTGGGCTCGACCCAAGTCGAGGACGGGACACGCATGCTGGGTTTGACTGTGAGAGGCCAAAACGGGGAGCGGTGGCAACGCAAGTCCAACGGGTTTCATATGCGTGTGTGGACCCGGGCTGGTAGATAAGACGTTGTTGCATCGTGTAGGTATAAGCCGTGCATTCTCAAGTTGTATCGGGTTGCCACTTTAGGGGAGTGATACACCCCACTATGGGGCCAGCACGGGTATCTACCTGTAGGGAGCCGATCGAAAGTAGGTAGTGGGGTACACCTAGTGGAGATAGGGGCAGACGACACCTATGTAGTCAGCTAGGGGTACGCAAGGCTATTTATAAAGTTTCTGTGTGAAGCAAGTGGGATCAAACAATAGGGTGACTGGTGTGGTGCAGTGTAGTAATGTGCGGTACAGTGTAGTGATCATTCGTTAGTAATTAGGTGTGCCTTTACCGTTATCTTTAACGTTATCTTAAACGCTATCTTTATCTTCCTAAGAGTTCATAGACATTTACTTGTCTTCCAGCTTATGCCTTAGTCTAGTTATTTTGATAATAGTATTGTTAGAATTATCATACTCGCCAGACTTTGTGTTCGACCCCCACTATTTCTATCCTTTTCCCCCTCCAGGTCCTCAGGTTGGGCCCAGCTCTAGTGGAGTTTGATTGAATTGCTTCATCTCTCTTTGGAAAGCTTGGACCGTTGAAGTAAAGTCCAGTTTGTTATCTTTTTAATGGCTATTTATGTAATGGGATTATGTATTTTGTTTTTATGAAGATGGATATTGTACTTGGTTATGATCTATGGTTTTATGATGTAACAAACATGTTTAATTTCCGCTGCAATAAAATGAAGTTTTAGATTTCCAAGTACTATTTATTTTCTGTCTTGTTGTAATTTTTCTGTTCTATATTCACTTATAACCTCCATGGAAGTTAATGTATTCCCTTTGTGAGTGACATTAATGGACGTGGGGTGTTACACGTGGTATCAGAGCTTAAGGTTACCAGAACAGATAAAAATACTTTAGAAAAATAGTTATTTTTGGAAGAAGTGCTTTCAAAAACATGTTTTAATGAGAAATTTAAAGATAAAAGTTTTTAAGAAAAAAAAAACATAATCCCCAATAGCCCATATCTTTATCTTTCGAATTCTCCATTCTGAATCTTTCCTTTTTCGTTTCAGCATGGCTGAAGATCTTAATCTACCCGACGGTGTAACGATACCAGGATGGTATAGGAGGTTATTAGAGGCTAGGGCCGCTGCAGGTCCAGCCAATGTTCCTCCACCACCAGTTGCACCCGTTCCTCCTCCTCCTCCTCGCGTAGATACTTTTGCAAAGACGTGCAAGGAATTCAAGGCTATGAGTGGAAAACCATTTCAAGGGTCAGAAACGTTTGTGGAAACTAGAGATTGGCTTAAGGAGGTGGAAGAATTGCTAGAAATCTTTGAAGTAGAAGAAGGGAGGAGAGTTCGTTTAGCAGCTTGGTTGATGAAGGGAGAGGCCTCGTTTTGGTGGGAGGTCACTAATGGGGAGCGTCCTGTTGACTCTTGGGCGGATTTCAGACGTTGGTTCGAGGCGAAGTTTCTCTCAAGGGCGGAAGAAAATCTATATATGGAAAGGTTCTTGACATTGAAGCAAGGAAGCTCATCAGTGAAAGAATATGTCAATAAATTTAATCAGTTAGCAAGGTTTGGCTTGGACTTAGTGAACACGCCGGAGAAGAAGGCTCTAAGGTTCGTGAATGGCTTGAATGAACCATTGCAAGGGTTGGCTATGGCCCACATCCCGATGGGGGCCACCTTTGATAAGTTAGTAGAAATGGCGCTCATGCATGAGGAGAAAAGCGCTAAAGCTGATAAGGCACCCGAGAAGAAGGGGGATCAGAAGAAACCACAATAGCAAAACAAGAAGGGTGGAAAAGACAATAATGGCAAGGGAAAGAAGAAGTGCTTTAACTGTGGAACCCCAGGCCATCTCAGCAAGGATTGCCGAAAGAAAAAGAAGACATGATGTTTTCATTGTAGCAATGCGGGACATTTAGTGAAGGACTGCCCAAAGAAGGGGCAGAGGGCAGGAGCTGCCTCGGAAGGACAGGTGCAGGCTCTTATGGAACTAGGGCAGGCTAGGGGACAAGTTCAGGCTCTCGCGGTCCCACCGTTGCAAGAACGAGGTAGAACCATTTCTGTTGAAAGCTTAGTTTTTCTGTTTGATCATCCTGTCCGTACCCTATTCGATTCGGGTGCATCACATTCGTTTATATCTACATCATTAGTTGAATCACTGCACTTAAACACCGGTTTAGAAGAGGATCCCTTAGTTGTTTCGAATCCAATTGGGGGCTCAGCTTATTTGTCTATGATGTGTTTGGATTTGAAAATTTCCATATTTAGCATTGAATATAGATGTGATGCTTATGTGTTGGGCTTCACGGGCTATGGGCTAATTTTAGGAATGGATTGGTTATCCAGAAATGGGGCCGTTCTTGATTGTGAAAGGAGAGTAGTTAGGCTCGTGACTCGCCTTGGCAACACTCTCGAAATCTTTTGTAATCCCATAAATTCGGTTATGCTAAGTTATTTAGAATCGCTTGACGCGTCTGAGGAAAATCTACGATCTGTTAGAGTGGTCCGAGAATATTCGGATGTGTTTGAGGAGGTGAAGGGCTTGCCTCCGAAGCGGGAGATTGATTTTCGAATATATCTTGTGGATAATGCGAAACCAGTATCTTTGCTAGTACGCCACATGGCTCCACGTGAAAGGAGGGAACTCGGTAAGCAAGTGAAGGAGTTGCTTGAGAAGGGGTTCATAAGACGAAGTATATCGGAGTGGGGTGCTCCAGTAGTATTTGCCACGAAGGCGGATGGGTCCCTTAGACTTTGTGTGGACTATGGAGAACTTAATAAGCTTACTAAGAAGAACAGACACCCACTGCCGAGGATTGACGATCTCTTCGATCAGTTAGTTGGCGCCTCAGTGTTTTCGCAGTTGGACTTAGCCACTGGGTTCCATCAGTTGAGAGTGGCTAAGGATAGCATAGACAAGACTGCCTTTAGGAATCCGGATGGTTTCTATTAATGGCTAGTGATGCCCTTCGGTTTGACAAACGCTCCCGCATACTTTGTTGATTTGATGAGTAGGGTGTTTAGGGAGTACCTTAACAAATTCGTGGTAGTCTTTGTAGATGACATCTTGATCTTTTCTAAGGATGAAGAAGAGCATGCCCTACATCTTAGGGAAGTGTTGGAGACCCTACGAGCGCATAGCCTTAAGGCTAAATTTTCTAAGTGTCACTTCTGAAGGAAGGAAGTACGGTTCTTGGGGCACATGGTTTCCAAAGAAGGGATAGCTGTAGATCCCGCGAAGGTGGTGGCCATCCAAGATTGGAAGGTTCCCAAAAATGCTACCGAAGTGAGAAGTTTCTTGGGGTTGGCTGGCTACTATAGGAAGTTTATCAAAGACTTCGCAAAGATATCAGCTCCATTGACACGCTTGAAGAAGAAGAGCCTAGTTTTCACATGGGACGTAGATTGTGATGATGCGTTCCAACGTTTGAAGAGAGCTTTGACTTCAGCCCCAGTCTTAGTATTGCCAGACGGGAGTAAGTCGTTTACCGTTTATACTGACGCTTGTGGGACAGGACTAGGCGCAGTCTTAATGCAAGAGGGCAGGGTAATAGCCTATGGTGGGAGGCAGTTAAGAGCGCATGAAAAGAATTAGCCCACACATGACCTAGAGTTGGCCGCTATTGTTTTCGCGCTTAAGTCTTGGCGTAATTATCTTCTTGGCGAGAAATTCGAACTATTCACTGAACACAAATCTTTAAAAAACTTATTCTCTCAGAAGGACTTGAACTTAAGGCAGCAAAGGTGGATGGAATTCTTGGCGTCCTACGACTTTGAGATAGCATATACCCCTGGCAAGGGTAACGTGGTGGCCGATGCCTTAAGTAGAAAAAGATTATCCTTAAGTCCTTTGTTTGTTGAGCGGCGAAGTTTAGAATTCATTTCGATGTTTGACTTTAGACCTTCCGTTGATTTTGTACCCGGTTTGCTAGCATCCTTGGAGGTCAGACCTACGCTTTTGGGACGGATTGGCGAGGCACAGCGAGACGACCCGCAGTTAGTTGAGTTAGTAGAAAAGCTCAAAGGAGGGGAGTCATCAAGCTATCTCCGTAGGTATACCCTAGATGATAAGGGTTGGTTACGTAGGGACGGTAGACTTTGTGTACCAAAAGACGATGACCTAAGGAAGACTACTCTTGACGAAGCACATCATTCGAAGATGACCATTCATCCCGGCGGGGACAAGATGTACAAAGACATGAAGAGAGTTTACTTTTGGGCCGGCATGAAGAAAGATGTGGCCGAGTATGTCGCTAGATGCTTGGTGTGCCAACAAGTAAAAGCGGAGCAAAAGAAACCCGGTGGGTTGCTTCACCCATTGGAGGTTCCACTATGGAAGTGGGAAAGTGTCTCGATGGATTTTGTGGACGGGTTACCGCGATCAAGGAAGGGTAATACGGGGATTTGGGTTATAGTAGATAGACTTACTAAGAGCGCCCATTTCATTCCCGTGAAGAGTAAGAGGACTGCTCCATGGTTAGCTTCTGTATACGTTCGAGAGATAGTTCGTTTGCACGGTGTTCCTTCTAGCATAGTGAGCGACCGTGATCCTATTTTCACCAGCGAATTTTGGAGAAGCTTACAAGAGGCAGTAGGGACTCAGTTATGTTTGAGCATCGCATATCATCCTCAGACGGGCGGCCAGACTGAGAGGATGAATCGCATTCTAGAGGATCTGTTGAGGCTATGTATCCTAGACTTTGGGGGTACATGGGAAGAGCATCTTCCATCGGTGGAGTTCGCATATAATAACAGCTTTCAGTCCAGCATTGGTATGGCACCATTCGAAGCTCTTTATGAACGACCTTGTCGTTCACCTACATGTTGGTGGGAATCTAAAGATAAGATCTTACTTGGGCCCGGTATGATTAGGGAGACTTCGGAGAAGATCGACTTGATTCGAAGGAGGATGAAAGCAGCGCAAGATAGGCAGAAATCTTATGCGGATAAGAGGAGGACAGATCTCGAGTTTGAAGTTGGGGACATGGTCTTTGTCAAAGTGTCTCCATTACGAAACGTTGTTCGCTTTGGGTCCGTTGGAAAATTAGCACTAAGGTTTGTAGGGTCATTTCCTATTAAGGAGAAAATTGGACGGATGGCGTATAGAGTGGAGTTGCCTGAGAGACTTAGTGGTGTACATGACGTATTCCATGTGCCACATTTGAGGAAGTGCTTGCACGAGACCGCGGAAGTGGTAGAGCTGAGATTGCTTAGAGAGGTGGAGATAGAGCGTGATGCGACAATTCGACGAGCTCCTACACGCATTCTTGGGTCGGAGATCAAGAGGTTGAGGAATCGAGAGGTCAGACTAGTCAAAGTGCAATGGGGAGATGATGAGAGCAACGCTACTTGGGAGACGAAAGAGAAGATGCGTTCACGATACCCTTTTCTTTTTGAGGGTATGTCTTTTAATTTCTCCTTTATCGCTTAGCTTGTACTTATCTTTAGTATATCCTCTCGCTAGTATCTTTGACCTTTAGTTAGAATAATCCTATGGTTGAAACTTGTGTTTGAGACATGTTATGTATGGTGGATGCAAAGTGGATGCAAGTGTTTGCTAGTGGTTGCTCGTGGATGCATATACACACACTATTAGGCACCAGATCGGCTCAGTCACTTCATATTGCATATTGCATATATATGGATGTATTTAGTAAAATGGATGTATAATGGTTGTATTATCATATAGTGGTTGCATTCGGGTGGATGGTTGTGCACGCATATAGAATTAATATGTATCATTAGGAATCTTTTGCATACATATTGGACGCATGGCACTATCATGAATTGCACTAAGGAGGTCGACTGAATCAGTAGACCGCCTAATTTTGCATTAGATATGGACATATACACACACTGTGCATATAAACATTAAAGCATTAGAAGTCTTTTAAGGACAATGGATGCTGGTGTTTGATGGTTGAGTAGATGGACGATTAGATGGTAGGATATACATTCTTCTTGACTTGGAGATATCGGGGACGAAATCCTTTAAGGAGGGGAGAATGTAACACCCAGTAATTTTATAATATTAAAATTCACAAATTAAAGTATACTTAATTTTTAGAAAAGAATTAAGTGAAATGGGTTGCGCAGAGAAATATGTACATATATTGATATATATATATATATATATATATAAATTAAAAATTAAATAAATAAATATGCAAAAAAGTTCAAAACAGCGAATTGGGAGGGGGAATAACCGAACCGGCCCATTTATGAGGTCGATCCGAGTCTTGCTGGGTCGACTAGGGGTTGATACAGGGTGTTTGGTTGTCAACCCGTGGGCCGATTCGCACAAATGCAGATTTTGCATTTGATTGATTCTCATGGTTCAGGGTTAATCTAATGGTCCTAAATAACTTCCTACACCTATAAATACATCCTAATGCTAACCCTAAACCTAATTAAAATAGAATAGTTACCGTCGCCATGGAAATCAATGGAGCCGCCGCCAACTAAGAAAGAAGAAAAGCAAATTCAATTCTAATTCTCTCAACCCTAAAGCAAAGCAAAACTCTCTCTTTTCTTCTCTAAATTGTGAGTATGATGATCTTAACAAGATTATTATCATTTTAATTAGGTTGAGTTATGAATGGATTATGAGTAGATGATGTGAATTATCATATATGTTGTTGTAAACCCTTTTTGCTATCATGTATATTGTAAATCCAATGTTATGTGATGATGATATCTTATATGTTGTAAATCATGCTATGATGATGTTATGTATGTTGAAAGTTTCTATGCTAAGTTGTGATGAATCATACATGTTAAAAAGGCCATGATGTTACCATCTATGCTAGTTAGTTCATATTAATTAAATCATCATGTTTGGGTTATGTTGATCTATATGACAAGTCACATATGCAAGTTAGATTGATTAGAAAAGTTATGAACATATGCCAAGACATCTATTATGACATCTAGAATTATGCTATGACATATGTGATATCCTATGCTAGTTCACACCATCATTATGTTGCCTAAAAACCCCATATGCAAGTTTATGCATAGATTTGGGCTATGATCATATCATATAAATTGAGACATTTAACAAGTTGACACCTTTTGATCCTTAACATGTGTAGTTTATGCAAGTTTCACCCCTATTATGGTTAGATTTATTTTAATTGTCTATATGTTGTGATAATTTATCTTTGTGCTAGGTGTTAGACTATACAAGTCTAGCCTATATTATGCGTTGAATAAGCGAACGTATAAACGTGGGGTAGGGGTAATATTAAGGATTTAATATTAAAAAGTTGGGGTGCAATTGATATGATTTTGCATGCCATAAGTGGATGGCCATAATTAAGTCAATTATGGACATCACTAAAAGTTGACTTAATTAATAATTTGAATTGGGAATTATTAAAACTGGGGTAAAAGATTTTAAGTGTTAATCAATGCTTAGGACACGAGGTTGGACTCGTTTGTGACGTAAACCTGCCCGGACCCGCCCGGCAAATCCAGTGGTCACAAATGTCAGCCCAATGTGAGAGGTCCTAGGCCTAAACTAAAGCATAACGGTTGTAAAGACACGAGGTTAGACTCTTTTATGGTGTAAGACTACCCGGACCCGCCCGGCAAATCCAGCTGCCATAAATGGCAGTCTAATGTGAGAGGTCTTTATGAGGTTATGGCCTGAATGAATTAAGAAATACTTAACCAGATAAACATGTAAGGTGGGACATGGGGGTTAAGTAGGTGCCTTGGGTGGCATGAGGAATCTAGGGGGTGCCCTTAGTGGCATGTGAAATACGATTAGTAAGACTTAACCAAACACACATGTAAATGAACATGACTAAGAGGGTTAAGTGGGATATACTAGTGACAAGCTTAGGTGGGTAGCTTATGGGGGCCCATTTCGACCAGTATCCCAAACGTATCTTTGTGGGCTCGACCCAAGTCGAGGACAGGACACGCATGCTGGGTTTGACTGTAAGAGGCCAAAACGGGGAGCGGTGGCAACGCAAGTCCAACGGGTTTCATATGCGTGTGTGGACCCAGGCTGGTAGATAAGACGCTGTTGCATTGTGTAGGTATAAGCCGTGCATTCTCAAGTTGTATCGGGTTGCCACTTTAGGGGAGCGATACACCCCACTGTGGGGCCAGCACGGGTATCTACGAGTAGGGAGCCGATCGAAAGTGGGTAGTGGGGTACACCTAGTGGAGATAGGGGTAGACGGCACCTTTGTAGTCAGCTAGGGGTACGTAAGGCCATTTATAAAGTTTCTGTGTGAAGCAAGTGGGATCAAACAATAGGGTGACTGGTGTGGTGCAGTGTAGTAATGTGCGGTGCAGTGTAGTAATCATTCGTTAGTAATTAGGTGTGCCTTTACCGTTATCTTTAACGTTATCTTAAACGCTATCTTTATCTTCCTAAGAGTTCATAGACATTTACTTGTCTTCCAGCTTATGCCTTAGTCTAGTTATTTTGATAATAGTATTGTTAGAATTATCATACTCGCCAGACTTTATGTCTGACCCACTCTATTTCTATCCTTTTTCCCCCTCCAGGTCCTCAGGTTGGGCCCAACTCTAGTGAAGTTTGATTGAATTGCTTCATCTCTCTTTGGAAAGCTTGGACCGTTGAAGTAAAGTCCATCTTGTTATCTTTTTAATGGCTATTTATGTAATGGGATTATGTATTTTGTTTTTATGAAGATGGATATTGTACTTGGTTATGATCTATGGTTTTATGATGTAACAAACATGTTTAATTTCCGCTGCAATAAAATGAAGTTTTAGATTTCCAAGTACTATTTATTATCTGTCTTGTTGTAAATTTTCTGTTCTATATTCACTTATAACCTCCATGAAAGTTAATGCATTCCCTTTGTGAGTGACATTAATGGACGTGGGGTGTTACAATTAACTTGCTTAATACCGATACAAAAGAAGATGGAGGCGTCAAAGGCACATGAAACCGAAACATAAGAGGAAACTTTCGAAGGCTGACTATCGAGACCAAAGCTTGATGATCACCGAGAGGCAACTTCAGAAATCAACAAGCAATGCACCGAAAGAATCCTTTCGGAAGACTGAAACCCGAATCCAAAGAGCTACCGAAAGCAAACCAAAGCTTCTGAAAAGAAGATCCATCCACACCAGCGGGCTTGGTATCGATATGAAAGGTAGAAGCAGCATCAAAGAAAAGCCCCAAAGTCGGAGACCTACTACCCGAAAGACAAGATCAATACGCTGAAAGCTTTGTTATATCCATTAACAATACCAAAAGAGCAGTCGAGATTCAGGACAACCAAAACTGAAAGGTAAAGGGCGGCCGCCACACAACTACCACACCAGAAAGAGGCTTCTACTGACCCAAGGACAAAAGGGTCCCGATTTGTCTATAAATAAGACCCTAGGGGTCACATTTTGGTACCGAATTCTCATTCCCCAATCTTATACTCTTTTCTTATAGAGTAAACCCTAATTCACATTTTGGGGATTTCATCTGTAAACACTTATGCATACAATTAAATGAGCAACAAAGAGTGAATCGACACTTAGCTTAATTTCTATGAGTTGTTTAGCTACTTCCTTTACATACCACCTTATGCTTTCTACATGACAACGGTCTCTCACCCAAGTCCTAACCCTTCCTCAAGTTTATTGAAAACCCCTTTTTACAAGCCTTTCAGTTTTTTACCTTATGTTGTGCTTTGGGAACCCTTATCCCAAGGTAAATGTTGGTTGTTGAGTCTCGTAAGCGTGATACTCACCCCTTGAGGGAAGAGTGACTAATCTTCGGGCTTAAGACCATGATATCTAGGAAACAATGAACTAACTCAAGCTTCTAGGAGCTAAATATTCCGATTTTTCCCTTAGGTCTATTTCCTTAGACCTATCTCAGGTGTTGACAAAATATATCGTTAATAGTAACATTACTTATGAGAATGCATGTTGTCCTAATGCTTTTTATATGATGTTCAGACCATGCAACAGTAGTATACTTCAACATTTATTTTGATCAAACAACAATCAAATATAGTCTAAAATTTCAATCTTTTGGTTTCAACATACAATGTGACTATCAAATTCAAAAAGCCAATATATTAGTATTTCAAGAGGAGGAAAAAAATCATATTAAAGTTTAAAAAAGCAAAAATGTGGTACTGTTTAGAAAGAAATGTTACTTTTTTAATGAACAACGTAATTGAAAAAAAGGGTAATAGATGTTGCTGATAACAACAAAGCACTTAAATGAATGGTGAGGTGTTGTACACCATGCTTTTAGATGAGGTGTTGTACACCATGCTTTTAGACAAATACAATAGATTGTATATGCAACTTTATAGGATGAAATCCAAGTAAATAGAATAAATGATGTGCCCCATGTTTTAAAGTGTGGTACTAACTTATCAAGCTAAAAGTTGGGGGTAGAATACAATTAGATTGAGAGATAAATGACATATACACTTTACAAAGATTCTTTGTAAAGCAGTTAAATGATAAATCAAGAAATAATAGGAGACTAGTACAAACTGGTTGTTACAAAAGAATAGGATTGGTTAGCATTTTACATATAATATTTGATACATAAAAAATTGTTCCATCCTGCAAAATAGGAGTTCAAATACATGACAAATAAATTAAGTAATTGTTTTTTCCTATTTGAATACAACTAACAACTAAACATACACAACTATACAGTATCATTATGGAAATGTATTGAGATAAACTCAAACAACATATAATCCAAATGAGCACATTGACACTCACACACAAATCAACGAAATTGATAATCATTTTATTAGGAGATGTAATAATGTCTTCGACTATTATATAAACGATATGGACTTGAAAGCACAAAAAATAACATAATATAGGGGTAGGCACGGTCGGTTAATCGATTAAATTGAATAATTTTTTTGGTTAACCGTCTAAGATCAGGTCAACGGATTTTGGTTAATTGTGATCCTGCCCGCAGTTAAACGATGTATTTAAATGGTTAACCAAATAATTTGCATGGTTAACCACCATCGATTAACCATTCAAATTATTTGGTTATTCAGTTGAATAAACCAGTTAACCGGCCTGACAACAGATTATATTCTAACAACAGAATATATTCATGCTTTTACATGGTCACAGATATGTACATGTGTATTACACAATACATTACACAAATATATTCAGCTACAATACAATAAAACACCCGGTTACTACTAGCAGGTCTCACTCAATTCATAATTCATAGTTGCTTCACATAGTAGTAGTTAATACTTGATAGTTATTATAGTACAATACAACTCAAATTCACATTAATATTATAATAATATAAATTACATCCTGTCAACGACAATGAAGTAAAAATACAAGTTTTAAGTCTCTAATCCTTTTTCCATTCTTCAGCTTCAAATAACTTAGCATCCACGCTTCCTTTTTGTCTTCTTTTGTCAAAATAAAATTAATTAATTATATTTGTAAGTTAGGAATTGAACACATATAAATTAGGAACTGAACATATATGAGTTAGGAACTAGACAAATTGGAGGGTGTACAATATGTGCGTGCACCCGTTTTGCACTCATAGACCATGTAACGTCCCAGAAATTTCAACAACTGTAATGTGAGATTAATTAGGGTTTAACTATTAATAATCAAGTTTATATTGATACTTGAGCTAAAAGTCAAATATATATTATTGTGTATGAATTTAATTCGATTCAGAACGTTGGTTGAGAGACAAACATTCGAATTGAATTTAGTTGGATAATTGAATTCGACGGGAAGATATAAATGGTTGAATTTAAAGACAAACGTTATTGATGTTAAATGAATTGGAGATTTTATTTTGGAAAATTGACTTAGATATGTGCATATTTATATATAAAGACATTACAACTTAATGTTTTAAATTTGGATTTGAACGGAGTTGTTGGTGCACAAATGGAATGAAATAGGTGAACTGTTAAATAATTTAAAGATCTAAAATAACGTCATATCCAGACAAAGTCGAATAACAACCAAAATAATTTTTATTAAAGTTCAGAATGCAAAGACGAAGCAATATATATAGTATTTATCGCATTTGGGAGTTGCGTTAGTGGTACGAAGTCAGAACGTTATAGGGTATTTGTGGTAAAAATTTATATTAATTAAAACAGACATAACCTTCCTCAACATAACACTCGCCGACCTATCTTCTACTTAATACAGCTACCTTAAACCTATGATTTTACGTCATTCCTATCTTCTCTTTTCATATTCTATAAAGTCGAGCCCTTTGCCCCAATTCCTTCAGCAAAAGAAAGTCCTCTCCTTTAAAATTTGTGATGGGCTAAGACGATTATTCCCTTTTCCCTTTTTTCTTCTCTACCCACAGAAAAATAAATCCCTAAATTTCATATCCTCCTTGCGTGTAGCCCTGTCAGGCGCTTTTCCACCTCCATGAAGTCGCCAAAAATTTAAGTTTCCGCCTCCAGTAAATCGAAACCAGTAGCGTTTGTTTTTCAGATCACAGCAACTTAAAAGTCGCCGCCTTTATCCAACCAAACGCGAAGCTTTCACTGTGTCTTCACAAGCCACCACATCAAACCACTTCCTTCAGCCAAATCACTATCCTAAGGTGAGTTATCTCACTCACGATTAATTTTAATTCAAGTATTTTAACTACAATATAAACTAAATTGAATTAGTTAGAATTGAGTTTGATTGCGCGTGAACCCTACGCTTGTGCGATTTGAGTCATTGGTTCATTTACTGTAAATAGTTAGAATCAACTTCTTTCGTTGAATATACTCTGGGATTTTATGGAAACCTTAGTAGTTCAAATTAGTTTTCTTAAACCTTCAGTTTATATAGTATGATCTTTTATACGTATTTGCGGTGTACCCATGTAGCACTTTGAAGTGGTTAATCCACGTTTACAGCTTTAGATAGGGGAAATAATTGGTGAGAACTGGTAGAACCATGATGTCAGTAAATAACAATAATTTTAGTTTCATTTGGATTTTTTTAAAATACCATCTGCTATATATAGTAATTTTGGGTAAAATATCATCATCTTCTCAGTTTTTAACAAGCATGTATCATCCTATATACTGGTAGATCCACTATTTGAAATATTGGTACATTTATGTTAATGGGGCAAACACTGATTTGGTTTGTCAATAAACTTGAATCTTTTCTAACTTGTTAAGTTTGAGTGGGACGTCAATTCTTCTGAAACAATCATTTTTCCTTAATAAGCTCTTCTGCCTTCTATTTAGTATTTTGTTGTTGATTACTTGCTTTATATTTGATATTTCTGTTGGATTTCTGATAACCTTTGCATATCATTCGGTCAATTCCATCATGTGCCTATATAATTTATTTCCTATATACGATTATCCCCGAGAGCTAAACCTTTATTGCTAAGCCCAACTGTCTGTTGAGTACTTAGGCAGCCCCATCTTAGTTGAAACTATGTTGCCTCGTGCCTTTGGTTGTTATGTAATCGAACCTGCTATGATGAACTTATTAGCAGGCATGTTGTACACTGTGTAGCATGTGTACTGACGCCATGTTCCTTGTGGTCTCCCTTCTCATTCGCATTTCAGGCCATGTCACCTGTCCTCCTTGCCGTCTCAAACTATTTTCTCCTCTGCTAGCCATGTTATGTGTTATTTGTCTTCGATTTGTTTTGTGCAGTAACTACATTTGTTGAGTAACATATGTGTTGTGTATATAGATGTATTTGCTATATAGATAATGTATGTGGTGGGTTGCTTCCTCTAACATGCCCTATAGCATAAGGAAATAATTTTGTTGGTCATTTATGATTTCCTAAGTAATCTGTATGTCAAAAAGACAGGATACGATCAAATATCTTTTGCTGAAATTTCCTGTAGCAAAAAGGAAACAATTGGTCCCCTCTTTGTCCCCTTTGAACCCTATAGCATATAAATTTGGTGCATTAACAGATTTGAAACTTCAGCTATTATGGCTAAATTAAACACGATTCAAGTTTCAACTAATTTTGTAAAAATAAAAATTTGCATGTTTTATTTATTTATTTTTGTTTTGATGGATGACTAGCTTCTGGTGTAGTTGTAAGAGAGAGAAAAAAAACTATAAACACTATGTTTATAATTTATTTTCATTTATTTTTGTTCTTCCCATACAGTACCAAAACAGATGTGAACTTCATGTGAAGTTTAACTTTCAATTAATTTTTGTCCATCCTAATTGAAATAGGAAATCATCGGTTAATGTCGTTCTTTATATTCTAACTGTACAAACTTAAGCATAATGCAATACAAGAGATGGTTGCATGTACCATGCCTATTGTATATGAATCTGTTTTGTTGATTGTTTTGGTAACTGCTTCTGAACATATATAAATGATGGCTACAGAGTTCTTCCCCACTTTCTCTACTCACAAATTTTGATAAACATACGAAATAGCAATTATGCACCATGTAGCACTGCTGGGTATATTTAAGATCCCTGAAATTGTTTTCTCATGGATTTAAATTTTTAGCTTTTGATGTAACTTTATTAGGGTGCAGTTTTGTCAAATACGAATGAACCAGTACAAATGTTACTGAATTAGAGTAGTTTAACCATCAACTATGCCATAAAAATAATAATATGTAGTTATGTTATTTCTGCATTGAATAATATATATGTATATGTGGTTTAAAGTTTGAACTGTTACTTTCAGGTTTTCAGCTTCATGCATCTTAATTCATGCACTGCTGCATGTGATTATTTTCTAAATCCTGCTATTGTTGAAATTTTTTGTTTCAGGTCACCCACCTAGTTGTACATTTCATTCATACCTTCATGTTCTACACTATGTATACTGACATATATGTGTGGATTTATACTTATTAGATGATGCCCATAAATCTTTGTAGTTGCGCTGCTGTTTTGCTCGTCATCTAAGCACACCCCATGAACCTACATTGAACTTGTTATTCGTAGTTATAGGATGTTGAGGCAGTGCACATGTGTACCTGTACACGTGTGTACGTGCAGGCTTCCGTGACTGTTTGTCCCTGAAATAAATTGATAAGCACATATAATATGTTTGATGTTGTGATTAATTATTATATTCAGTTTACGTTGAAGTTAACTTGAACTATGAATCCTGACTCGAGTGTTTTATGTTTTGCATGGAATGCTCGGGTCAGATCCAAGTAATACAGATTTAAAGATTTCAGTTGGGGACTCGAAGATTGGCAAAAGCCGGGGTTCCGAAGATGGCGCAATATGAAGATTCCAAATAGTAAAGATTTTTCTATATTTAAAATTATATTTTTAATTCCGCTGTACTAAAAACCTTATATTCAAAATTTATGATTATAAATAAAAGTTTATTTTGCTGTTTAATACTGTGTTTATTGTTAATTCTGTTTTTATGTGTTGATTCTGTCTTTAAACTCTATAAGCTAAATAATGACCCATCGATTTGGACGTTTTAAGTTGGTTAAATTATCAATTTGAAATGGCCAAAAAGGCGGGACGTTACAGACCATATCCTAAGTCCAACCATAAATTACTTAGTGAACTAATTTTCATCGGAACAACATATAAGCTAAAAAGAAGACTAGCACAAAAATAGGTTTCCAAGTCAAAATAAGCCCAACAACAAAGCTATTCTTTGAGCATGCTAAATACGAACAATCTTATAAGCGGTTGGCCTTGTTGATGCAAACATAAATACATTAGTATATTTGCATTCTGCAAGTTTATTTGTAAGTAATTCCAACTGCATGATTCTAATAACTTTCTTGTAGAAGTTTAGACTATTTATAAGGAGTTACTGAACAATTATAAGTCATTTGGCCTGTAACGACCCAGCTTTTTGACTAACTCTGTTAAACAATAATTTATAGATTATATCAGTAATGAATAAAATTGAATAAAATTGGATTTAAATATTTGAGAAAATTTAGAATAATCATTTTTTAAATCTAAGTATATATTTGTAATTTGTTATGTTCTTAGCAAATGTATATATGTGTGTAAAACTTGGAAGTAAGATTTTTTGTTATTTTGTTTTGTATTTGTTTTAAACTCTTGTAAAAATAGAAATCACTCAAGTAAAATTTTGGATTACTTCATTAAGAAGGAAACAAAAACATATGTTTATTAAATGGAAGATTTATCCATTATGACATAAAGATCAAAACAATAAATGAGAATATTTGATGTGTACAAGGATGTGCCATTTAAATCCATGAAGTACACAACATTAAATGTCTTTGATTGCTTGAAAACAAAGTATGGCTTTGAAAAACCCTTTAGTACATAGGCTTGTACTTAAATATGTATTCAAAATTTGTGGTCGTGCTAAGCAAGTCTGGAATGAATAAAACAACTAGTACCCTAAGCAACTTCTTTCAAATCAAATGAAAAATAGCCTCTAACCTTCCATTTGTTCTCTATTTTCGCTACAACAATTTAATGCTACATAATATTTTTATACTTGCTTTCTTCTATAAATATACGCCCAGACCTTTACTAATTCATTCACAATCTCATTCAAACTCAATCTTTAGAGAAAAACTGAAGAAAACCCTAAGTAAAGACCTAAATACAGAGAACATAAAATAGTGAGCAAACCTCACTTTTATTTCCATTTAATTGTACCCCTTGGTTGTTAAACTGTATAATGCAATTTATATATGTGCATCTACTTGTTTATGATGTGCTACATAACATATGAACCAAACATTAGGTTGTTTGTTGAAGTGGATGCACTGTCAACATTTAAACAACCTGAATGATTAACACGGTTTAAATTTTATAATCTTTGTTATTTTAAAAACCTATAACTTAAATTCTAGTGAGTATAAGGACTTAAGTTATACATGAAAGTTGGTCATATATATCTGGTGTGTATTTAAAAATAGTTTCAACTTAAATAAAGTTTCATATGTGCAAATATATAATATATAGTAAAAAAATTAAAAACTCAAAATTTTCAATCATCTTAATTTTAAAATTAAGTCTTACAAGTGGGTGTACTTGCAAATTGTGAAATTTAGCGGCAATTTCATGATTTTTAATGCTGAGGTTGAGGAGATTTTTTGAGTAAATCAGAAAATCAACTTTGGGCAATTTCCAACGGCGGCGGTGATTGTAGGCCGTAGGGTTGATGCTAGAGAAGCGTGAGAACCTAGGATCGTAGGAAAATATCAATGGATTTTTCCATTGTGTGATTTGGTCATACTAGCTCGTTTTAGGGATTTAGGCAGTGCTTTGGGTTTGGGGTTTTAATCTCATTGTGCGGGTTATGGAGTTGATCGAGTGCAAGGATTATTGATATGGAGGTGCGTACAGATGTGGGCTTTGATGCAGTGGTTGTGGAAGGCCATTAGATGGCCAGTGTTATCTTGGGGAGGTCAATTTAGGGTGGCGATCTATAGGTTTGTTTTCGGGTTTTAGGGTGTTGGGTAGTGATTTTTTGGACGAAGGGTTTTCGGGTCATGGGAGTTCGTCGATGGCGATCCTAGATGGTGACCTGAATTGCAAGTGAAGGTGGAGTGATCATCTGCTGGTCGGAGGTGATGTGCAGGTGCACATGGGGGCAGTGCACAGGGAGTTAATCGGGTGTGTGTTCATTTGCTTGGGTTTAATTTTTTTTAATTTTGTGTTGTGTTTGGCTTCCAGAAGTTTGATGGAAGATACAAGGGGGTGGAGGCATGCTGTGTTAGTTTAGGTGTACGTGGATCAGGCTATTTTTTGGGCCATGAGCTCAACCCAATGTATAGAAAAGGAAGATTATAATTTAATAATAAATCTAAATAGCATTAATAATTATACATAGGTGTATATATAGGTTTAAGGCTATGTACTTGTGTAATCATAGTTTTTACTCGTGGATATGTACTCGAGTCATGGTAGAAAATGTAAATAGCAATATTTGTTTATGAAAACAATTTATCGTAGTAGACGAGTTTATAAAGGAATATAACTTATATTTAATTTATTAAGTAATTATAAATTGGTTTAAATTCTAAAAATAATTATATTTATAACTAGCCTAAATTAAGTCATTGAACTAAATTAACGTGCAACTGGTAACAATTAACTCGTAATAATTGGTAAATTTAGTGGATTCTAAATTGGTTGTTAAATTAATTGATATATTAATCGAGTTGTGTTTAATTACTTTACATAATTATATTTTTAATTTGACATCTATCAGTGGAAATAAATTATGCTCCACTATAAATTGAATTGACTATATTATTTTGGACACCCTCCCAGCAAAAATAAACATCATTCTGCTAATATGTTAGTTTGACACATTTATCTGTAAATAGTTGTTGTTGTGATGTTATATTATCAATGAATAATATAGATTTCAATTACATATCTATTTTATGTAATTGTGTGTTACGACTTGAACGTTGTTTGATGAAAAAATTGCTAAGTGCCATTGGAACTACAAAGTTTCTAATTTCTGTAAAGTAAATCAGAAATTAACTTAAGTGGTTAATAGTTTGGATAATTGGTTTTAAGAAACAATTAAATGTGATTATTTTAAATTAATTATATTATGAATTAATTTACAAGGAAGGATTAATTGTAATCAATTAATCTAGTTAACTATGTTTTTCAAATTGACTAAATCAAATGTTTTAATTGAAATTGGTTATTAAATTAATTTGTTTTCAATTAATTTAATAGAAATAGTTTTGATAAATGGTTTTTCTACAAATTAATAATGTTTTATAAAAGATAATTAATCTTTTAATTAACCGTGTTTAAATGTAATTATTGAGTAAATAATTCGTTGATGTAAAAAGTTGGTCACTAGTGACAGTCAACCCCAATCGTATGGAAAACACACGAATAACAATCACAGAATGCCTACGTCCACACAAGACTTTTTATAGTGGTTCGACCAGAGATGGTGCCTACGTCCACTTTATATGTATTAATTTGCTTTTGATTACATGTACAAAACTTTTTTATTTAAAGAAAGAAAGAGAATTGGCTATTTTGGGAATTTAGCCATATAGAAAGCTTAGAATCAGAAGTCTTAAGTGGAAATAAGAGCGTCCAAAAGAGGAGTCTGAAGATGGAATTTCATAAAAGAAACGCTTTTCCATTTTGAGCTTAAATGTATTTATATAGGAAGAAGTGGGCTGAGCAGGCCGCTATGTGGCTTGCCTCTTTTGCGGAGCTTGGACGCGTGGAGCTCGATCATTGGAAGTAGTTGCGACGGTGGGACCTAGTCTACTACTGATTAATAGTATCCTTGAAAATTGTGGCTTACGTGACACTTGAGATAAGGTGTATCAAAAGTAGAGCCTTGTCCAGAAGTGGTTGACGCCTTTAATGCCTTGAGAGTCAGGCCGAGTATTGAAAGATTCAGCTGGATATTTCCACATAGATTCAGAGATATCTGGTCGATCCAAACTTTAAGGAAGCGCTTTGACTCGGTCGGTCTGGGAGAGTGATTACTTTGGGGCATGAGATGCCGTTGATCGAAGGAGAATAACTCGGGCTAGATCTTTCCTAGATTCTCTAAAGTACAAGTTGTTATATCGGTCGACCGACCGATATTGAAAAATGAGCTTCTTGATATTGGGCTTCGATCCGTTGAACCGCGACGGCTTTTGCCAAAAAGTTGGTCAACACTTTGCGCCTTAGAATACGTCTTTCTTGGTAAAGGAGATGTGTTCTGAACCTTGTATCGAAGTTCAATGTGCGAGTAGCGATGGTTGCGCCGAACCATATTAAGGCAAAAAATCCGACGATCCTGGTGGTTGTATTAAGACCAGAAAATCGATGATCGAAGCAGATCGTATTAAGGTCAGAAAACGGACAACCATCAAGGACCATATTAAGGCCGAGACCTCGGTTGTGAGATTTAAAATCTGCTGAGAATGTTTAGGCCATTCTCAGTCTAGAGAATGCTTTGGTCTTGATTGGGCGAGTCTTAACCATACTCGGCTTGGAGATATGGGCGAGCGGTTATTACACTTGGCTTCGAAGGGTGGCGAGTATTATCCATACTCGGATTACAAAGATGGCGAGTATTATTGATACTTGGCTTATAGAGATGGCGAGTATTATCCATACTCGGCTTATGGAAAGTGTTGATTATGCTCGACTTATGTAAGATCATTTGTGAAGTTCAACAAGTGAAGAGTGCGCTTGGTTCAGAGAAGGGGCGAGTATAATCCATACTCGGCTTAAAGAAATCTAACCATACTCGGCTTAAGGAGTAGGTTTAGTTATGGTGGAAGGATTTGAGCCTGATGGGCTCAGCGGTTGCTCGGCTAGTCCGAAAGGACGAGTTAGTCCCCATAGTAGAGGTAATTCGGTCGGACAACCTAGATCTTGATCGTGGGCCTCCTATGAAACTGCAGCTGCGCTGGTTGCTGGAAATGATGCTCCTGGTTGTGATCGGTTAGGATGTGAACTCCAGCCAGGAGGAAGCAAAGGTGTGACCCAATATGCGGCTTGGATTTCCGCATACCGAAGATTAGTTATTGCCCCAGTCCCGGTCAGTGGAGGAATTGATGTTGAAGCGTTAAATCCCATCTCCATCTGGCCGAGAAGGTGATCTGTCAACCGTTGTTGTCGTTCGAGAAGTTTACCCTAAGAAGTCATCTGGCCTCTGAACTCGGCCAAAATGTTGTCCACTTCGTCCCTGGTAAGATATCGGGACATGTCTTCATCAGAGGAGGCTTCCAGACTTGCTTCTAGAACGGTTGTCTCGGTTGCATCAGCGTATGCGGGACGAGAAGATGTTGCCTCTTTCTCACGCTTGTTCACGATGGATCAAACTTGCTGAGGTCATAGAGTATGTCAGTGCGTGCCCCCTACCTGGCATGCTAAAGTGTTGACGTCAAAAGTTAGTCACTAGTGACAGTCAACCCCCAATTGTGCGGAAAACACATGAATAAAATCCCAGAATGCAGTAAAGTAAAGAAAACAGGGAACACGCAAGACTTATTATAGTGGTTCGGCCAGAGATGGTGCCTACGTCCACTTTATATGTAATGATTTTCTTTTGATTACAAGTACAACACTTTTTCTATTTGAAGAAAGAAGGAGAATTGGCTATTTTGGGAATTTAGCCATATAGAAAGCTTGGAATCGGAAGTCCTAAGGGGAAATAAGAGCGTCTGAAAGAGATGGAGTTTCAGAAAAGATCCCCATTTTCCATTTTGAGCTTGGATGTATTTATAGTGGAAGAAGTGGGCTGAGTGGGCCGCAACATGGCTTGCCTCTTTTGCAGAGCTCGCACACGTGGAGCTCGATCATTGGAAGTAGTTGCGGCGGTGGGACCCAGTCTACTGCTGATTAATAGTATCCTCAAAATTGTGGCTTACGTGGCACTCGAGATGAGGTGTATAAAAAGTAGAGCCTTGTCCGGAAGTGGTTGACCGCCTTTAATGCCTTGAGAGTCAGGCCAAGTATTGAACGACTTAGTTGGATATTTCCACATAGATTCGGAGATATTTGGTCGATTCGAACTTTAAGGAAGCACTTTGACTCAGCCGGTCTGGGAGAGCGATTACTTTGTGGCATGAGATGTCGTTGCTCGAAGGAGATTTACTCGGGCCAGATCTTTCCCAGATTCTCTGAAGTACAAGTTGTTCTATCGATCGACCGACCGATACTGAAAAGTGAGCTTCTTGACATTGGGCTTCAATCCGTTGAACCACGACAACTTTTGCCAAAAAGTTGGTCAACATAATTATTTATAAGGTTATTTATAATAACTTTGTAAAAGAGATTAACTATTTTATTTTTAGTTATTGATGAAGTTAACTACTTTTATTTTTGTTAAAGCTAAAGTTAATTATTATTTTAATTAATAATAATTAAAGCGATTAACCTTTTAATTAGAATCATCTAAGTTAATTATTTTCTTAAATGAATATTGAAAGTTAATTAATGTTTTAATTAACAGATTTTGGTAAGTCAATTATGTAGTTAAATAGAAATTTAGTATTGGATAAATGATCCAAGGAGGATCTTTTAAGCTTAATTAATCCTTTAATTAAGTAAGTATTAATGATAAGTTATTTACTAAACAGCAAGAAATTCAAATCGATAAAGGGAATCAAATTTTTTGATTTTAAGTTTTAGGTCAGTCAAGTAAACTTAGTAATGTTTGAAAATAATAGCGTTGTTTTGTATGTTTTAAGATTTGAAAATCATTTATATTTGCAAATCCATGTTTAGTGAATATATTGGATAATGAACATTTATAAATCCTAAGATAAGAATGATTTCAACTCAAGGTCTAGGAGGAAATTAAAATACCCCAACTTGAACGATTTCACTATTGTCCAATATATATTATTAGTTTATGTTTGAAATGAGTGTTAAAGTTGAATATCGCTTTCAGCTATGAAACTGATATTCAAGAGTAATATTATCACGTAAGATTGATAATATGATCTACCAGAGTACGGTAAAATACCTATGTTTTCAAGTAAGTATGTGTATAACTTTATTGTGAATTTGAATAAATCAAAGACTATTTAAATGAGGCTTAAAAGGTCCAATGGAAATAAATCTGTTTATTTTGTTGTGTGTTTTGATAGTTAAATAACCGACTATCGAATATGGGCCTTTACTCCGAGATATTTGTGATAAGGATACATAAATTAATTAATGGTTAGGGAATGAATCCTACTCTTTCCTACTGTCTAATATTTCTAGAGTCTTATCTATTGTTGTTTTGAAGAGTCCGGGATCTAAATTTCACTTCGATCTGATTTATATGTTGCAAGTCAGATTATATTGAATACAGAGCTTATGCAAAGGCTTTTCTGTTAATCTCGAGTAGAAATTGCCTAAGATGGATTTATAGGATAGCGCCTTTGGTTTGTCCAGTCCTAGGACAACTTATATGGACGAATGTCTAAAAAGTATGCCTAACATATCACATACGATTGACCTCTTCAAAAGTATTTACGTTTGGTGGCAAAGAAATTTGTTTCTCTTAGCTTTATACCCATGATATTTTTGGGGAAATCAATTAGTGATTTGATAGGTTTGACGATGTGACATTCAAAGTGAATGAAGATGTGATATGCCTAAAGGTAAGCGTGGCCTCAAGCTTCACAACCAGGAAATGTCAAAATCGGGCAGGTAACATGACTATGTGGGTCGCTCCCATTAGGGTTTGTTGTCACCTAATCTATAGAAAAATTCACTTGCTTCTCTATTCTGCTGTATGCTTTTGGAAATAGTGGTTTGTGCTCAACCATTAGTGATAGTACATTCGATACGCTTAAGCAGAATGAGTGTCCGGCCATGTGTGGCTGGGTTGCAAGATGTTCTAATTGAACAAAGTGTATTCCTCTCTAGAGATACACTATCGGAAGGTGGTTCCATACCCTGTCATAGTCGGAAATCCATTATCCATAAGCATCATGCGGTTTTGTTTGTAAAATATATAATGAAACGTAAGATGCAGGCATTTCACTAAACTCTTTTTTTTTTGAAAACCCTAGACACCATAATAATATCTATTTCCGATATATGCAGTGTTTTGTCATTCATAAGGAAAAAATCGTTTCGTATTTATATGCGGCATGGTCTTATGAGATACCCTTTTATTTCTCGAGGTGTTTTAGATCATTTACTCGCACCAGTCCCATGACTGACTCAGAGTTTATTTTTCTATGTTTTCCTTAAACTCTTCGGTGTTCAAATTTGTACGGACAGTCAAGTAGTTTATAATTTTATAGATACATTAGAGGAACTTGGAATATGAGGCTTCAATGTTAGATATCTAGAGATTATTCCACCGTGTTGTGCATGTGATGTACTCTGATGATGTATGTAAGTATGATACAGTCTTATGTCCCAAATGTTATTATATATATTATATTCCACTGAGATTGTGAGATTCTGTATTGTTGTTTAGTTCTCATATATCTACTTCTTATATTTTTTTAATGACACGAATTCCAAGGTCATCGAAAGTCGGGCCGTTACATGGCCTGATCCTGACATTATATGCCTTTGGGACCATTTTGAAATAATGCTAGGGAATTGTTTTTTAAAATATGCACTGGGTCATGTTTTATACGATGGTTACACCAATTATATGAAACCTAAACCTGAGCCAGATGTTATATGAAACCAATGATTATGCGCTCAATCACGTTTATTTTCATGTTTTATGGTTTGCAGTTCAACCTAAGAATGAATGATTTTGGTTTTTAACATGCATCCAGTATCTTTAGCTAGAACAAATGCTCCAAATTTTTTAATTTGCAAGAATATTCATATTTGTGCGTAGATTAATGTTCCCTATTTGTTATGCTTGAATTTCAAATTCAAATATGTGTCATTGACTCTCTTTTTCCACATCTTATTTCCTAAATTCATTTTCTATTCTTGATTATTTTCGAATCAAAGGTTTCGTTTGTAGAGCAAAATAAAAAGAAAGAAAATGATTAACTATGTTTGTTAATCTGTGGTGGATTGACCAAAAAAGTATTAGTAGATGTACTTATAATGCATATTAACTTAATAAACTTGTGGATCGGAATAAAATTTTCCCAAATATCATGGCTTAGACACTCTGTATTCAAACAATACATAAACCGTGATCAAAGGAATTATTTACTAACGCCACAATGCTTTCCATTTATATATCTAGTTGTTGGTCTATCCAAACATGCACAGCTCGTTTGAGAATACAACAATTTCACATGATTTTGCAAGGTGATCTAAGAAAGCATCTGCACATGTCCATTTAACTGCTCTTTAACCCCTTTGTATAAAAGCAAATATAGGGAGAACATGTCCCTTATTGTGTAAAAGCAAAAGAAAAATAAGTTGGCTTTTAATCATTTGTTTGAAGGAATTGCACAAAGATTGCAAGTAGTTTAAATAATATATCACGGTTTTTTAATTTCATGATTAGAATATCAAATCTTTGTATGAAAGTAAAGAATACCAAACTGCAATAAACATTACAATACACTACATCCAAAAACATACAAAATTTAAAACACTATAATATTTGAATCGTTTTAATTCTCGTTTACCTTACCCGATTTCTCGCTCGATATTTCATTTTTAATCTTGAATGTGACGATATTCAGTAAACCAAACATATTAAGCTTTAAGAGTTTATAAAAATATGATTGCATAAAAAAGAATCTAGTTGTATGAAGGAACATGTTATTGGAGAAAAGTTGAGGTGATATTCATGAGAATGAGTATATACTCTACTACATCTGGTAGTGATATTCGTCTATTGGTTGCTTCTAAGAACAGATTGTGGAGAAGAAATATTAGTGGTACGATTCAAAGAGTTTCCAAACATCCAATTACATGGCATAAATTTATAGTTTTATGCTTTTACGAGTACAACTACCAAATGCAAATGCAAAGAGGAAAGCCTCTAGGAGGAAAAGAACAGTCATAAAAAACTAAAAGAAACTAAACCTACCATGCATAACAAAAATGAGTAAACAAAATGAAACAACAAAAGAAATTATATTAACCTCACTACATAATCATTAAGTTATCTAGTAATGAGGGTTATTAAACACCATCCAACAACTTAACCCAAAATAATTAAGCAAATAGGATTTATGTATTTTGTCATATGCGGTATTTGTGACTATCATTAAACACCATTCAACAACTCATACTCACACCCAAAAAATAGAAATTAATGTATCAGTCCAATATAATATTTTGTCAAGTATATCAAATTATCAAGTATTAAAGATAGTTACGAAATATGCAATATTGTAATGCTGCAGTGTGACATCCGCCTTTTTTCTTACCAATTAAATCGATAATAAAACCAACTTAAATTATTCGAAACAACTGATTGTTATAAATACAAGGTTAAAATATAAATCATCACATAATCCTAGACAGATACAAACATAGGAAACATAATATCTCACAACATAATAGATAAAATACAATAGTAGTACATAAAACTCCTAAAAAATCTCAAAATTATACATAATATTAGATTTACCGAATTAAATACAATGGAAGTTTAAATACAATGGATTTCTAATATGCAAAGAAGTACCCTGAAGCAATAGGTAAATATGAGGTCTTCGACAAGTCTCCAGCTATGAAAGGTAAAATCTCAATACTACAATACTCGATCTAACTCGATCAATAATGCAAAAAAAAAAAAGCACTTAGGTCATATTGACGTGGGGAATTGTCGCAATTCGCGCACACCAACGCCCGAGTGTATATTTAGTAGAAAAACGATAACCCGAATTCAAAGTAATGAAATATGCAAGGAGAACATAGCTTTTTATAGTGGTTCGACACTAACGCCTACGTCCACTTTATAGTAATCATTCATCATATAACAGCTGATTACAAAAGTTGTACAAGTTCAGATAATTTCTACATACAAAGTTGTGTAATAGACCAAAAAAAGTCTGTTAATTCTAAACTTTGACCAAAATGTCCTTCTTATTTTTTTCTTTGTTGAGCCAAAGTGTGAAGCAATGTCCAAAATATAGCTTCAATGCCCAAGAAATTCCAAGGTATCCAAAAGTAGCATAAAAGTCCAAGTTAATGTCCAAATGTTGTAGGAAAATGTTTGTGTAACGCTTCGAAGCCCAAAAGAAGTCCAAAATCCATGAAGATGATGAAGGCAACCATTAATGGTGCTTGAGAGCTTCAATCTCGTATGCCAATGTGTAGGAAGAGTGTCAATGAGCTAACCCCTTTGAATGCCAAGCTTGGGGTATTTATAGGTGAGCTTTGGGACTAACAGCCAGAATTTCATATTCCATGCGGAAGCAAAATTTGCATTCCGGAAACAGAGTCAAAAATCCAAATCCATATTGAAAAATCGCATCCCATAGCTCGAAAATTTCGAATCCCCAAAAATTAGGTGGAAACACATGTTACGCAACCCAAAAAGCCAGATTAACATAGTGAAATGAAGTAGCCAGGTAATTTGCCACTTTTCCACTTCACCTGATTCTGCATCCTAGAACTCATTGCCAAACCAATGTGCTCAAGCAAAACTTCGTGATCCGCTCGTGCCAACTCGATTCACTAAAACCGCTTGGCAAATACCAAGTTTTGAATCCCTTGCCCAACAACCTTTTCACATCAAAAAATCATGGTGCATAGCCGAGAGAATTTTGAATCCCGCTGTGTTGATCAAACATTATGCGAGTCCCAGCTAATCCATGCCAAATCTTCGAATCTCGAGATGAACATGAAGGAATCCGAGCCGGGGCAAAGATGCGCAAAGATGTGCATGGGGATTTCGTATCCCTCTTGGGATACGAAATGTTGGGATTTCGAATCCCAACTTTACCAAGCCAATTTTCCAGAACGTGATCGGCCCGAGTAAAACACATGGATTTGAGCCATTTTCCCATGCCGATCACCCTATTTTTTCGTGCCAAGCCAGATGATCGACCATTTTACTAGATGTGACCAGCCAAGCATGAACACGTGGAAATTGATGATTTTCACATGTTAATCACATGTTTTTGGATATGCCAAACTAGAATTTTTTTTCAAATGCCAGATTTTGATGCCGTGAGACGCGCATGCCATTTTTTGCAATTGTGCCATGCTAATTGGTTGTTTTTGAGTGAAAGACATTATTTTTTACCAAAATCCATATATTTTTCTATGATGAGTTTTACCACGTGATCGGACCGATACACTCAAGCATTTTTAAGCTGATCAGACCGAGTTGATCATGTATTTTTACCATGCTATTTTTTCCAAGTCTATTAACGACGATTTCACGAATCGACGCTATTTCCAACCTTTTTCAAACATGCGGGACTTCAACCAAATCGCTTTGTGTTTTTTGACGACGTTCTCGAGACTTGAGCATGCCGCTAACAAAAATCTTGACGTATGAAGCTTTAACCAAAAAGCATGTCAACACTTTCCCTCCAAAACATGTCTTGCTTGATCGAAGGAAGATGTGTTTTTGGAGAAAGCCAGAAATCCAAAAACCAAAGTCAGAAGAAGTCTGAAGCAAACTTCTATAACCAGAAAACTGAAGATCTACGATCGCATTGGATCATATTAACCAGAAATCCCAAACCAACAAACTAGAAATCCATGATCGCTCAAGATCGTATTATCCGTGAACCAAAAATCAGAAATCCTGAAAACCTAAGATCGAATAAAAGCCGACGATCGCTCCAGATCGATAGAGTTAACCAGAATAACAAGAATACCAGAATAATCAGAGGACTGCATGAGCCCGATAACCTGGAAAACCGGAATATCCATAGCCAGGAAATCGGGAAAACCTGAAATCTGTAAATCTAGAATAACCAATAACCAGATATCAATATGAGCTCAAGGCGAACTTGCCAAGGCAAGACGACCAGAAACAAGCCAGTGAGGTCTAAGATGGCCTTGCGAAGCAAGACAACCAAGAACAAGCCAAGAGAGGTCCAAGACAGCCTTGCGAAGAAAGACGACCAAGTATAAGCCAGATGTGATCCAAAACGGCCTTGCAAAACAAGACGACCAATGATAAGCCAGATAACGTCCAAGACGGCCTTGCGAAGCAAGACGACCAAGGACAAGCCATGCAACGAAGTCCTTATAGTTTGCAATCTAGTTTTAGATTTCATACTCCACAAGTAAGCGTCCTTATTTTGCAAAGTAATGTTATTAAAGTTATAAAACTTTGGAGCTTTTAGTAACACCAAAAGAAAACTTAATGGTTAGTGATCCGTAAAGAGCATTCCTAGGGGCGCGCCTGTCCCTATACATGGGTATGCAGAATTTGTTGTTTTTGATTTCAAATTCATTTGTAAAGGAGACTGGACGGTTTATCGTCTGCCAAGAGCTTGCCTAATATCTCGCTGGTTCCCATAATGGGTAAGCAAATTTAGACATTAGAGTTACAAAACAAGAGCTCCCTCAAGATGGACTTGCCATAGAAAGATGACCAAGAGTAGATAGAAAATTTCAAGGCGACCTTACTAGAGTTAGACGACCAAGAAAAGCCGAAGTCCCCAAGGCGACCTTACCAGAGTAAGACAACCAAGGAATACTAGATATTTCCTAGATGGTTACCGGAGTAAGACGACTAAGGAAAGCTAGAAACGATCTATTTTATCAATAATTAGGGGGTGATGGTGTGTTATCAAGCAAAGAGCATGCTTAGGGATTATAACGTATCCCATACATGGGTAAGTCGAGTCAACAATCTACAAATCCAGAAAGCTAAAAGATAAATCTAAAGGACCGGAGCCTGCAAAGCCAAACCATTAGGTCGGAAAATCAAAGGTGAGAAAGCCGTACGTGAGAATACCATCATCAAGAGCCCTTAATCCAGAAGCCAAGGAACCAAAGAAAACCAACATCTAAAACCAAAGCACCGAGGCTTAGAAAACAAAAATCCAAGAAGCCATATAATCCATAAGAACCAAATCCAAGATACCAAAAAGCTAAGACCAATATCCAAAATATCCAAGAAGCCATAAGAACAGAATCCACAAGTCATAAGATAATGATGCTTGGGAGACTTGCATCCAAAACATTAGGGCCGGAGAAGGGTTTAGTTGATAACAATGCCACCAGGACGAGTGCTGGTCTCGGGCCTATCCTGATTAGCATGAGGGGGTTATGCCTTGGCTGGCACCGTAGTCCGAGTCCGAACAAACCATGCCAGCTCTACACGACTGACATGCTATTTAATCATATCCCTGAGATGTCGACAATAGTTTATATTATGATAGTCTAGATCATGAAATAAGCAACGCCGACCAGTATCCTTTTCAATTTTAGTCAACTCCCTTGTGGGAGGCTTCTTGAAAGGAGCAGTGGGATGAACTTCCAAGTAAATCTCTTAAGGGGTGTGAGTAAGTTTAGAGTAAGTCGAGAATTTAGGGTGTCTCCAAGTTTTCGATCGATCATTCCCCGAAGGGGGTTTACTTGTTTCAGAATCCTTTGCTTTGCAAGAGTCAGACGGTTTCCCACCCTTAACACATTAGCTTTGAGAACCTTTTTTTCCAGTTCTTGCGTCCACTTCTCAAAGGAATCTTTCAGCTCCAAGGTATAGCTCACCGAGATCCCTCGGTGGGTCCCAATGAAAAGAAGTATTAAAGTCGGATCTATCCAGAATACCCGATACTACAGCCATTAAAACCATAGACGGATCGGGTCTATTAACAAAAGCTACCACAACATTATATAGTTTCAAGAATTTACGCAAAGTCTTGCTGGGCTTCTGTTTAATGCTAGTTAGAGTCATAACGCTTTTCAGATGAGTAATGTGAACTCTAAACTGTTCCACAAACCTGCTAATCAAAGCATTCCAAGATGTGATAGAGTCTGTCTCCAACCCCTGAACCACATTGCAGCTATATTTGTCAAGTAAAGCGGAAAAAACTTCGCCATGACACTTTCTGTAACACCCCGCAATTTTAAATTAAAAATGTACAAATATGTATATACGCATAGATAGATAAATAATGGTGATGTATAATGAAAATTAATTAATATATAGAAGAGAAGGAAAAATTAATTCGATAACAGTGTGCATAATGAAAAAGATAATAAAATAAGGATACTTAATTTAAATATCAGGAATTAAGTAAGACAGACATCACCATTGCGTTCATCTCGGAATTCTTCTTGGAATAAAGTCCAAGTTTTCGAAAATCGGACTCCGTTTGAAAGAATTATGGCCTTCGGAAGATTCAAGAGAAATTCAGAAATTAAATAGTAAAATAACCCAGACAGGTCGACCTAGAGGTCGACCTATACCAAGACAGGTCAACCTGGAGGTGGACCTAACCCAGGCAGGTCGACCTCCCCTAAAACAGGTCGACCTGGGGGTTGACCTCCCCCCCAAATCTGGGGGTTGACCTCCCCCCCAAATCTGGGCAGAATTCATTTTCTGCACCTGGACGCGATTTCTGACCTGATACGTTGACTAAACACCTATATAATGACCCTTAACCTATTCTTTTTCTTCACCCAAGCCTATGGCGACGCCATGGCTCTGTTCTAACTCAAATTCTTCTTCTCCAAGAGATTTCTAGATCCACTTTCTTCCCCTTTTCTCTTCAAAACATCTATTCTTAAAATTAAAAAGTTTAGAATCAAGACAACCTCCAAATTAAAGAGAAAAAGGGATTCAAATCCGCAATTTATACTACGCAAGGAGGAGAAATTCAGATTCACAACTTACGCTGCGCAAAGAAATCAAAGATAGATCAGATCTATGGATTGGGGCATAAAATCAATCAAAGTTAAATCAAATCCATGACTTGAAGATGAAAAATAAGGTGAGTGGAATTACAATAAACTTGTTGCATAATAGTATTATTATCGTTCGTCATTCCCCAGTTATAAATTCAATTCAAGATTCGTGTTATAATAATTGTCCTTTTATTCTCCTTCCCCTTTTTATTTTTGGATCTAGGTTATCTCGAACCTAGAGAAAATCTTATTATACATGCGTACGATTGAACTATGGGAATATTGGGGCATAATTTATTTTATTCAATCGAGGAATATAATCTGTAATTTGGGGATTATGGCGTAACAATTATTATTGCAAATATTGGAACAATTAGCGAATTGTATATTGGGATTATTCAATGAAATAAAGTTTGAATTGGGAATTTTGGAGCATATTTCAATAATGAATCTTTAGGTATGTTTTGGAAACATGAATCTATGCTAAATTGTGCGCAACTATGAATTCCAACTAATAATGTTAACATGAAATTGTGTAAATTTTGGAATTATTGAATATGGAACGGGATTGGGAAGAAGTGATTTATTTCAAATCTAATATTGCGGGATTGATGTTTTAAACTATAAGTTTAAATTTTGGGTTTTGGGAAAAACGAATCTAAAGGTAAGAATCCTAAGTTGATAAAGGAACGGATAAAACTTAGCTTATGCGATTATGAGACCTCTTATGTGATTATGAAACCTAACTCATAACCTGAAATTTATGCCTAACGTTCTCATAAAAATTGTTAATTGGCTAAAGATGAAACATGATTAACTCGAGGTTAGAATGAGGTTGCGGTGTGATTCTACCCGGAACCGCCCGACATATCCAATGGCCGCAAACAATAGGGTCTAATGTGAGAAGTTAGTCATAACACGCTTAAACCCGAGGTTAGATTGAGTTGTGGTGTAAGACTGCCCGGAACCGCCCGGCACATCCAGCAACCGCAACAATAGGTCTAATGTGAGAGGTTGGTGCATTAATAATCAATTAATGCTGATGACACATGCTAGTATGGTAAGATCTGGTTAACAACACTTAACTAATTTGACATGAAGCATGGGTGGGTTAAGTCAATATGAACTGAAAGACAACACTTAACCAAATTTGTGGAATATACGAGTAATGCATGAGCGGGAAGGTAGGGTTATGTAAAATTTGACATATGGAAAAACTTAACCAACATAGTAACGGGGAATGATAACTACCTATTATAAACCAGAGTTGTGGTAATGTAAAATTAAATAATAGGTAAACTTGTCCTAATGACAAGGGAAGATTATGACTTAATATGTAATACAAGACTTGAAGGGTGGAATGACTTATACTATGAAATAAGTTAATCTAAGATGAAAATGTGGGAAAGCACCCGGATGCTATCGTTTGATAAAGAAAACTTAAGTCATGTTTGAGTTCATTGGTAAACCTTAGTTAGCGAACTAAGTAAATAACGATAAAGGCAACCAAGTGTTGAACCTTAGTTAGAGAACTAAGTAAATAATGGTGATGGCAACTGGGTAATGAACCTGAGTTAGAAAACTAAGTAAAATGGCAACCGAAGTAACGGACCTTAGTTAGAGAACTAAGTAAGCAACGGTAAAGATAACCAAGTAAGTAAACCTTAGTTGAAGAGGACTAAGTAATAAACCTTAGTTAAAGAGAAACTTGGTAATTAGAATTGAAGGACAACATAAACGAGGATAACTAAGTTAATAAGACAAAGCAAACGCATAATCAGAAGTTTAGACATAAGGTCTAATAGTACGAAAGGATAAGGCGCTTGGACCAGTCCATACGATATGGGATGAATAACCAAACTCGGTAGATCATCACCGTGTCATAGGGAACGAGGGGGAGCATGCGTCCATCTGATCATATAGAAGGCTCCAATGGACTGGGTTACGAAGCACGCGGCTTCGAGGGGACGTGAGGATACTCTTGGTATCCCTCTGTGAAAATGCAGATGATCCACCTGGGCTCACAGAGGTTAAGGTCTGCGTAAGAAGAACCAAGAGTATGCCTTGGTTGCAATAATAAGGCAACCTAAAGACTAGGATGGACCAACGTGAGTCGGCAATTTCCAGTTGGCCCTGTGATAGCACGTCGTCGGGTACCTGCCATCTTGAGTCAGTCGAACACGAAAAGCGGAAAGGCGGAGAACTCCGAAAGACCATATACTTGCAATTTAGTTATGGGTGAGGTTGGCCAATAGGTTTGTGGGGGCATAGAGGGCCTGCGTACAGATCTCATTCTTGATATTCTTGGGTGCCTTTTATTAGTTGAGGGAGGGGTCAAGTGGGACCATAGCCATAGTAAAAACAGACCTTAGCATCTGCATCGGCAGGTAACTTAAAGCTCCCGACCGAGTTCCATGTTTCTTGATTTGCCTTGCCATGGGACTCGGGTCGCACATATAAAGGACATGTGCAACTAGATATCTAGCACGTTTAATGATACGGTTGGGACATACAGTCTAGGAACGCATATCGCTCGGGGTAGTGTGTCCTAGACTAGAGGGCATTGTTCGATAGGTAGCATAAACCCTAGTTTGGACCTAGGTAGCGTGAACCCTGGTTGAACCTAGGAAGTGTTCGATAAAGTAAACCCTAGTTGGACCTAGTAACACTCGATGGTAAACCCTAGTTGGATCTAGGTAGTATTCGATAACAGAACCTAGTAAGACCTAGGTTGGCAGTCCAAACGCTTACACAAAAAAGGAATGGTGGTTTTACGCAGACGTAGTCAGAATATATATATATATATATATATATATATATATATATATATATATATATATATATATATATACATACATATACATGAAAGCCCGTACGACGTACGACATTGGATAAGGAACTTCGTACATATTACAAGATGACACGAGTTGGATAAGGGACTGCGTACACATGAAAAGAGGACACGAGTAGGGGGTAACTACATATACATTGTATTAGGTTAATCTACTAGTGGATGGATAAGTATAGCTTAAAGAGCTAACATTGTTAACAACCTAATAACCAAGAAAATGTAACTGAACGGTATATATAGGATTATACAGAAGTTTATTCTGAGCCCAGTCACACAGAACTTATGTTTTGACCCCTTCCTCATTACATACTTCCAGGTTAGGTTCATGACAGAGATGTTATAGATTTGGATACTGGTTTAGCAGTATTGTTAATAAGGTAAGGCTATATTTGAATATATTATACTTTATTTCCTTCCGCTGTGAGATTCTTTGCCAGTTCTGACATGTTTCTTTATTTCTGTCTTTTCTGCAGGATACCAGAGCACCCAACTCAGGTTTCGATAGATTGGATTTTAAAAAAAAATTGGTCTGTCAGAATCCAGGTTGTTACACTTTCCAATAAGGAGAGAACTTCGATATGCCGAATGCACTGCCTCAAGTGAGCAGTCGGATCCTTCCGACCATCATAAGATTCCAAATCAATAGTTTGAAGTCTGGAGGGTTGCTAGAATTCCTTATATCCGAAGTGAACGGACTGCAAGTAACACAATCCAAGTCCAAAGAAGTAATACCTTCTCGAGTGAATCGATGAATGACATCCGTGATTTGAGATCCATTACCAAAAGAAGGCAATTGATTCAGATTATCCAAGCTGACACTAGGGCCCCCAGTATTTAAGTCCAAATTGGGAGTCGGTTGATCAACGAGAAAAATATTTGGTTGAATTCCAACCTGAGGAGCCATGTTGGCCGCAATCCTGATTCTCATAATCGTGGGAGAACTACCTTCCACAGCCGCACGCACCGGCGCTTCAATAATATCAACCAAAGCGTCACGGGATAGAGCGATTTTTGGATTAGAGGTGCTTCCTGAGTGTAGCTGGACCAACACCGGTTCAAGGATCGGTGTCCGCCTGCTGATTAGTTTGGGGGCTTGCATCCAAGTCCCGAGTCACAGCCTGAGGAACACTGGTACTTGTTCCAATAATATCAACCTGACCAGTCGGCCTTCCATAATTTCCCATCATGTCCTCAATCCGAGAGAGAAAGGTAGCGAATGCTTCTTCCTATCTCTCGAGTCGAGCATTCAAATCCGTAGCCAAATTCTTGATCATGCCACCGACATCATCACGAGTGGCGTAATTTGAGGGAACTCCAGTTGAAGAAAGTTCATGACTTCCTTCACCTCTAGTACCTTGAGTTTCAGCAATAGTGTTGAGCTTCTTGTACTTAATCATGATGAAAAGCGAGTGGAAAAGTCGAAGTCGGAGACTGAAACCAAAGTCGAAAACCAAAAACCAATCCGAGAATCCTATCCAAAGCAGAATTCAAAGCTGCGTGCACCCTTCTTGGAACACCAAAGTGTTGGCATGGGAAATTGTCACTATTTGCGCAAGCCAATGCCCGAGTGTATGTTTCATAGAGGAATGATAATGCAAATCCAAAGAAACAAAATGTGCATGGAGAACACAACTTTTTACAGTGGTTCGGCACTAACGCCTACGTCCACTTTATACTAATCATTCATCATATAACATATGATTACAAAAGTTGTACAGGTTCGGACAATTTATGCTTACAAAGTTGTGTAATAGAACAACAAAATGTTTGTTAATTCTAAACTTTGACCAAAATGCCATTCTTCTTCTTCATTGAGCCAAAGTGTGAAGCAATGTCCAAAAAGTAGCTTCAATGACCAAGAAATTCCAAAGATATCCAAAAGTAGCGGAAAAGTTCATACTAATGTCCAAATATTATAGGCAAACATTTGTGCAACGTTTAGAAGTCTTAAAGAAGTCCAAAATAAATGAAGATGATGAAGGCAGCCATTAATGATGCTTGAGAGCTTCAATCCCATATGCCAAAGTATAAGAAGAGTGTTAATAAGGCAACCCCTTAGAATGCCAAGCTTGAGGGTATTTATAGGTGAGTTTAGGGACCAACAAATAGAGCTTTGTATCCGTGGGGGATGCTAAATTCGCATGCCAAAATCGGAGTCGGAAAACGAAAGCCATGTTGAAAAATCGCATCCCATAACTCGAAAATCTTGAATCCCCAAAAACTGAGTGAAAATACGTGTTGTGCAGCCCAAAAATCTTGACCAACACAGTGAAATCGAGTGGCCAGATGATCTGCCACATTGCCACTTTACTTGATTTCGCATCGCAAAAGTCATTGCCAAACCCGATGTGCTCAGGCAAAATTTCGTGATCCGCTCGTGCCAACCCGATTTTCCAAAATCGCTTGGCAAATACCAAATTTCGAATCCCTTTCCCAACCAACTTTCGCATCAGAAAATCATCATGTAGAGCCGAGAGAATTTCGAATCCCACCGCGTTGATCAAGTTGTTTTTCAAGTCCCAGCTGATTTGTGCCAAATCTTTAAATCCCGAGCTGAGCACGAAGGAATAAGAGCTGAGGCAGAGGTGCGCATAGGGATTTTATATCCCTTATGGGATACAAAATGTTGTGATTTTGAATACTAACTTTGCCAAGGAAATTTTCTAGAACGTGATCGGCCCGAGTAAAACATGTATATTTGAGCCATTTTCCGGTGTCGATCACCCTTTTGTCGTGCCAAGCTAGATGATCGACCATTTTAGCATATGTGACCAGCCAAGCACGAACACCTGGAAATTGATGATTTTCACGTGTCGATCATCTATTTTTGAATGTACCAAACAAGAAATTTTCCAAGCTGCAGATTTTGATGCCATGAGTCGCGCAAGCCATGTTTCGTGATCGTGCAGTTGTTTTTTGCGTGCGTTACACTTTTTTTTTTTTTTACCAAAATCCATATATTTTTCCATGACGACTTTTGCCAAGTGATCAGACCGATATGCTCAAGCATTTTGAGCTGCCGGACCGAGTCGGTCACGTATTTTTACCTTATCGGTTTTTCCATGTCCATTAACGATGATTTCATGAATCGACGCTATTTCAAACTTTTCCAAACACATCGCGACTTTGACTAAATCACTTTATGTTTTTGGACGAAATTCTCGAGAGTTGAACGTGTCGCTAACCAAAATCTTACTGTGTGACACCTCTGACCAAAAAACGTGTCAACATATCAGGACTAACATTATCATGAAAGTAAATCAACTCAAGTGAAATACTCAATGAAATGCATCAATAACTTAAAGAATGTTTGGCGTTCCACTCTTTAAGGGTCCATTAAACCAGATATTGTATAATACAATACGTTATTATATTAGTGTCTATTGTTAAATATACTATTGAAAATAGCGTAAGCGGGATTACCATTATTATCCTTACATCGTTTATAATGTCATAGTCTATACAAATACCATATAGTCCACTGTAAACTGGTGGCTATTAGAGGGCACTCCATAAGTACGACACAAATCAAAATTGTAAGGGCTTGATCAGGATAAGATAACAAGGCATCGAGGCTATTCCAAACGGTAGGATTTTATCAGATTGCGGACTCGGGCTGGTGGTAAAGCATGACCGCGACTACCGCCCACCTTGAACAACATTCCCATGATCAAGGGTACCAATTGATCACAAAGTAAGAGAAATAGTATCGAAGAAGCGTGTCCGACGAGAGGACCGACCTCGCTTGGCCTAGGTATGGTTCCTGTTTTAGTCATTTTAATTATGGCACGAAGGTCAAGGCTATCCATCATCGTTCTCTTATTTGAAATAGCGTTCGCCAAACCAACCTACTTCATTCTGGATTCCCCACCATGTGCACAGTTGTTAAAGTGGTTTCAGGTATTGGCAGAGAGTACGACAATATCCATCCCCTGTCTCTTTAACAACCAAATACTTATTTCACACTATGACCATTTATATTTATAATATCATAAATCAAATAACACAATTATTGATTTTTGTTTTTAAATAATTAATTTCAAATATTGCAAATTCATGAATAATTTCTCAATTAATCCATTATTTTATTTTATTCAACTTTTTAATTCTTACTTACAAATAGTTTGTAAAAAGAAGTACATTTTTATTTCAAATTTCAATTCCATGCGTATCATTATTCAGAACTTTATATCAAATATTCTGGATTTAATAGCTTGGATTGGAAAAGACTTTATTACTAAACATATGTTTAAAAATATTTAAATTTAAAATAGTTTAGATATATATAATTTAATATAAAGTAGTTCAATAAAAAGTGATTTTATTAAAATAGTTATAAAAGTAAAAAAAACATATAAGATAGCTTATTAAAAATAGTTAAAAAAATTTAATAAATAAAATAGCCGAAATCAAATAGTTATGAAGATAATTATTAAGAAAATTAGTTTTAAGTAAAATAGTTTGATATAAACAATAATCTAAAATAATAATAATCCAATCAGAACCAGAATACCCGGGTTTGATAATTTGGCTTATTATCAATTCAGAATTCAAAATCCCAATTCAAACAATTTTAACTTTAGCAGTAAAATTTAATACCAATTTATATCACAATAGTATTTAAATTGGGATTCAGATTTTATTACTTAAATCATATTCTCCCAATACATTTCAAATCATGTCTTAAGATTTCATATCAATTGATTCTTACTTCCAATACATAATTGATTCTAAATATTTACTTCAAATAAATATATTTAGACTCAAATCGTTTACTTGATAAATTATTATCAGTTTAATCTATCCAGTTTCATACTTTTTTAACAAAATTAATTCACTAAGTTTTATTATCCTAACGAAATCAATACAAACCATTTCATTAATTCTTTAAATCTCATTTTAATTTGATAAATTCCATGTTGGTGAAATCATTTTAAATAACTAAGTTGTAGTAAATTTTAAACTCTTATAAACCTTCTAATTTAAAGTATTAAGAAAATCTATATTTATATTTTTTTAAAACTATATTCATATATTAATTTTAAGACTGAAATAATTTGAACTACAATAAAAGATTTATTAAATTACTTATAAAACAATATAAACTATTTAAATTTTAAAAAACGTTATAATTAAAATATTTAAATAAGTTCATTAAAAAATATATTAAGAATATACTTTTCAAAATTAACCAATGGTGTCCATATATAGTTTTCTACCGGGACCAAGTAATACAGATATATATCATTTCAATCCATAATTAAATTCAAATCCAGGGTATATATCATTTCAACTGGCATCATAATGGGTTTAGTTCATTTCATAATTTTTCACGATGATTCGGGTATGTAGCATTTCAACCCACAGTGATTTTCCTAATTCTACGAGAACTGAGCCATATAAACAAACATAAATTAATCGTCACATAACATCACTATCATCACATCGCAAATCAAAATAATCCGTGGACCTATGTTTTATATATAGGTCGTGTCAAAACGTATCATATATGAAAAGTGTACATACAAATAAAATAATTTCTACTAGTAATCCTACACATTTCACAACAATGCATTTGTGTTGAATTTAACATTCATGAACACCTAGGTCAAGTGTGAGATAAACTCATATTTTAGAAGCACATAAAAGAACTATTAACGTGAATTGACGTAGAAATAGAATGGCAAAATACAAGCACGAATATGATGAACTCGTACAACTCAAAATCGGAACAAGCAGGACAAACTAGACCAAAATAGCGATACCCCTCAATTATATATATATATATATATTATATGTGTGTGTGTATGCGTGTGTGTGTGTGTGTGTGTGTGAAAATTTGTTAATATGCCAACATGTGGTCAAAGTAAACCTCGAACTACTGACCTTTTACTAGACAATAGCATATCTTTCCACTGTGCCACACTGTGTTGGTATATATATGCGCGCGTACACATATATTTGTACGGGGATGGAGAAAGCCAGGTTGGTCACGCACGCCACACCACTCGACAGCACGGTACACTCACTCACACAAAACATCCATAGCCAAAACCCAACAACACAACACGCAGAAAACCACAACATCTTGGAAGGAACTTTTTTTTTATATAGAACAACAAAAGAAACAATTCACATAAAATATACACAGAAAAAATACACAACCCAAACAACTCTATCATGCACGCACAGCAAAAAACAACAAAAGTTAAAAAATAATATTTTTTTATAAGAGAGGCCACACACCCCAGTAACACATAAGAAGCACAACTTCAACCAAACACGACAACATGCTTTTGACAAACTTTTTTTAACAGAAGAGGTTATCCCATGCAAAAACAAACTACACAACAAACTCACGCAACCCAAGATAACACAGGAGACACAAATACAAAACATGACCCAACGCAAAACACAGCTTGCAAAAACGAATAACACACACACATCTCCCACGTGAATGCACATGCATGGGATCGGGTAGAGAAGTCAGAATCAGAAGCTCAAGAACCAGAGGCTGCAGGGTACAAGGAGGTGCCGAGTGGTCCGATGGAAGGAACGGATCTCCTAGGTGATGATGGCTTTGATTGGAGGCGGACGGTTTCTAGTTTCAAAACTTGCAAATCTCTTTTTCGTATGGAAGGAGGCATTTGCATTTGATAAGAAAGGGGGTGGAGATGGCTTGGAAGAAGAGACAAAGAACAAAAATGAACGGGTTTAGGTTTGGGTTGGTGAAAGGATACTTGCGTTCCCATTTATATATAGATACAAGAAAGGATGGTTAGGAAATGGTAGTGGAAACAAAACAACTGACACGAGAATAGAATGGAAGTACATGGCTTATGGGTACAGGCAATGCATGGTTTGAAATTTTGGATATATACATACACGTATACATGTACATATGAGCTTTCTAAGGGACTCCTATTTTGTAGCATCTCTATCTTACTGTGAGCTACACTAATCCAAATCCAACAATATTTTGTAGATGTTCATCCCCCCAACATACACACACACACATATATATATATATATATTATGACAGAGAGAGTTCTGCTACACCACTTATATTGCACGTGAACTCTCCCCCTGAATCTCAGTCATTCATCCCCACCTCATTCTCTCTCTTATTAGAGAGAGAATGAGTGGGAGAATGATTGGTTGAGATTCAGGGGGAGAGTTCACGTGCAATATAAGAGGTGTATCAGAACTCTCCCTATATAAATATACACACACACACATACATACATACATACATATGTGTATATATATATATTATTGTCTATCCAAAATTTGAGCTTGTTCCGACATTCATAACATTTTAAAAATCTTAGTTCAATTATCCACCGCTCAGACAGTTACTTGAAGCGTTAAATTTAAACATCATATATTATTGTATGAATGTTGGAACGAGCACGAAACACTCTTCACACACACACACACACATATATATATATATATACACACACACACACACCAGTACTTAGGCACGTCCGTTTGGACGTGTGCATAAACAACAAAGCCTGTATTTGTGTAGAAACTTTGTTTTGTGCAAAGCAGGTGGTGTAGTAAGAACAACAATAACCAAAATATTATGTAAAAAAATCAGTTCCACAAATTTTGTAGTTACTATAACCGCTAATTACCACAACCATTTGCTTGTCAACTGTCCTTCGATAGCCTGTTTCTCTAACAGCCCATGCATTCAATTAAAAAGATAACTGGTATCACAAAAATCCAATATACTGTGTATGCATTACAATAAAAGTCCATTCACATAAATGCATCCAACTCACAGATAATAAAGAGACAAAACATAACCATTTTTAAAACAGAAAGTTTCACGGCACAGAACTTGCATTCCAGAAAACAACACAATTTACCAAATTTATAAATGCAAGCTTTTGTTAAAACAAAGTAAAATAACGAAAACCAAAAATAGTTTTATTCCTAAACAAAGCAGCCCAAACAAAAGCATGTTTTCAATAGAAAACGATAGGCTATAAACATTAAGGGTGTGTTCTTTGCAAGCGGAAGCGGAGATTTTGAGCGGAGAATGTTAGCGGAGAATTGTAGTTAACGGAGAATGTGTTCTACATGCTAAGCGGAGAATTTGAGCGGAGCATTTAAACGGAGTATTTTATTTTTATTTTGTAATTTAATTATTAAATGATTAAAACTTAACAATATGATTAATGCAAAATAACACATTTAACCATACATAAAAGTTCAGTACATAATAATAACATGAAAACGTACAACAAACTACTAACTTCTGCGGAATCTTCCAAGATGATAAGTCAATCCAAATCAGACAAGATCTCAACCACCTCCAAAATAAATCTATCGAGACGAAAAATCTCAATAATCTCCCACTGGCTGACATCAGTGATGGGCGAGAGAAGGGCATAGCATTTGTCCACTGCCGCGGCGAAACGCTCTGTCTGTACGAAGGCCGGTTCGGGAGGAGCGGGTTCGGGAGGAGCTGCCCTACTAGATGTAGCGCGCGTCGACTACCTCCGTGCAGACTGAACCGGTGGTGGACTATCTGAGGCGGCCTGTGGAGCAGGGGGGATCTCATAACTGCAAGTTCCTGTGCCAATGCAGCCCCTAAAAAGTTGGTCCTGCTCACGAAACTTCAGAGGTGGCTGTCTCCTAAAATTCTGGTACAAGCGTGCAGAAGTAGGGAAAGAAGGAAAGTCGAACGCGTCAGACGCGTACTATGCCAACGGCTCAAAATGAGCCGTTGGCCAACGGACGCGTTGTACGCGTCCGACGCGTCCGTTGGCTAACAGACCCGTTAGGAGCCAAAGAACAGCCCCTAAAAGAAAATGAGGAAGACGAGTTGACTAACCGCAGAAGTAGTGGGAACCGACAGTGGAAATGCGAAAGACGTGTTTGCCCTCTTGCCAATGTTTTTGTCGTATTAAGTTGTGAGTAGGGAGAAGGATTTTTTCGGAATTACAAAAAAGCTTCACCATTCTCCATGTATTCCTATTATTATAAAAACCAGTGCAAATGCCCGTCTGATGGACGTGTGCATAGAAAACTGTATATAACGTTGGAAACATGTTTCTAATGAGGTCGTCGCTGTAGTAACTTTGGTTTGTTGCTCCTACAGTGAGGCATCTCAGTAGAGAAATAGAAATTGCTTGTGTCCAGAGACTCCAGATTAATTTAAATTGCGCAAATAAGTCATTATCACAGTTCGCATCACAAAAACATGGTTCAACCTTATGTTTTTATAGCATCCACAGCAAATTGCCTCATCATTAGCTAATTCATTTGAAAACATTAAATTACAATGTTAAATACATCAACTATTACACCCAACTTTATTCTCCTCCAAATCCAGTTTCTAATTCCCGGCAGCCAAACCAAAACTCTCTCCATACTCATATTCAACCTGATCCAACGCGAAGACCTATTTCCCCGGAATTGATCACTTTAAAACCACATGATCACCTACCTATGCCAGCTAGCCCTGTTTTGTTTTCACATTTAATACCAAAGCCAAGAACATCTATAGCCTGACCACCAAGTCCAACCGCACTGATCACTTTGAGCTGACTGATCAACAAAGAAAAATCCCATATTCACCTAACCAAGTCCTTACCAATCTCTACACTGCTCTTACCACAAATGAACCAAAACAACACACATATCTCCACATTATTCCTCTTACATCCTAGAAACCACCCCCTTCTTCTTCCACCACTACACTTGATCATGCACAACCCCTTTTCCCCTGATCCCTCCTTTGTACACCACAATCCAGAAATTGTCACAGAAAACTTCCCCTCTCCCCTCAAATAGACAATGATCAGAAATGAAGAAGCTGATTACATTTTCTCTTACTCTCCTCTCTCTACCATTTTGTTGTGAGATGTATGCGGTTGAAAATTTTAAGAATGTTTCCCATGCTGATTGTTTGCGATCCTGCATTTTGATAGAATGGAAGCAATCAAATAGAAATATCAATTATATATCGAAAAAAACTTTGAGTAGAAAAGGCATGACAAAAAAATTGAATAGGCTGTAATAATCATTGAAACCTAAAATGTAATGTTATTTATAAGGTGAGTTAACTACATAGATATTTTATCCAAAATATGCTGAAATTGCTCAGGCCTCACATAGAGAACCGGTGAATTCTTTAGTAATAATATGCTAACAAATAAGCTTTAGTATTTTTTTATTTTGAATGTGTAAAGAAGTACCTCCCTTGCAAACTGAAGGACGTCTTCATTTAAAAAATTATGTCAAACACACCATACCCAAACTCTTGTCTATTGATAATGCTTTGCATTTTGATCTATTTTTCAGGCCCAGTTCTAACAAACGACCCAGGCTATATATATATATACACACACACAGAGTCGGCCCAAGGGGTAGGCGACCAAGGCGGTCGCCTAGGGAAGCACAGCAGGAGGAGGAGGGGGGCAACAAAGTTCTGGCCATCCTTTTAGGAGTACTATTATATAAATATAATGCAGGGCATAAGAAAAATAATGAACTCCATGGCTGGGTGGTAAAGGCTTTGCAGAAAACATGGAAAGACGTGGGTTCAAGCCTCGGCGATGGCATAATTTTGATGTGCCTTTCGTTTTTGTCTCCAGTGTTTAAGTTCGCCTTGGGCAACCAGTCCTGTTGGGCCGAGCCTGTATTATATATATACATATATATATATATATATATATATATATATATATATAACATGAACACGCACAAACACATATATCTGAAACCTCCTTCAACCATATATGTATGCCTATCCACCTGTATGTGTAGCAAAACCTATATTGTTCTTTTATGGAAATGTGCATATGAATCTTGTGTGAAACCAACTTTGATCGGTGCAAAGATATTACATACGGTAAGAAAACTAATTGGAGCCAAAATTTCTCAAACAATAATGAAATGCAGCAATGCAATGTGCAATACCTTAAGTGTAACTATAACGTAAGGGTATGCTTACTCAATTTTGAATGTACTCAATTCCATTAGTTTAAACTTTTGAACTTCAATGGAATAAGAAATCTAGTTCAGACCACTTTGATCAGATTTAAAAATTCAATTAATCAAGATATTTGTTGTTATTAACTGCTTTGTGAGGGTTGTCCTTGTTGTCTAAGCAGATAAATAAAATGTTGCTTTATAGAAAAAACGAAATTCCACTACTTCAATACTAAAAAATAATTGTTTGTAGTTATCTACTAATAAAATAATGATTCACTATTTTGTTATTAAGAAAATAATATGAAAGGGAGTAAGAGTTACTGTATAACTTTTTCTTGCTTTTTGAAATTATTCTCAGTAATTAAGCGCATGTTTAAGGAACAAAACACGATAAAAACATATAAGATATTAGGAGGCCTGTTCATTTAGTCATAATTGGATGTACCTGCATAAACATGAGATTTCAGTCTGCACACTATCATTGCGTTCGCACAGCAGATGTTAGTAAAAGCTCAATGACTATCAAAATTATCTACTAATTCTCACAATCTTATGTTAAATGCTATGATCATATATCATATTCTACTGTACAGAACAATTATCAGTCTTAATTCTAGATATTCACAGACCTCCAAACAAAGTATTTGACCACTAACAGTAAAATTAAAATCCACATCCACATAAATAGTTACGATCAACCATTGAAGGACAAAATCAAGCTTTACAGTTGAAAATCATTATTATGCTGCAAACCAAATAGAAGGTTGTCAAGTTGCATAAAAGATATTGATTAGTCTTCTCCTTGACTTCAACTTCCTCGCATGCTCCATTTAGGATGTTGTTTATTGAACTTTATAGTTATACACTTATACTTTGATATCTGAAAATGGCATGCATGACTAAATAAATACCAATTACACCATCTAAAATGACTTTTCTTCATTACTATGAAAACTCAACGTAAAAGTGTACTTCTCCATCCTACATTGTAGTACTCCTATGATTTCAATTATAATTGTTCTCGCTCATGCATGCATGTATATCAGCTTTGTTAATAAGGAAGTCTCTGTAAATTTAGGAATGAAAAACTTAAGTTTTTTGTATATGCACGTGAGCAATTAAATTCTTATAGGGAAAAATGGTTAACAATATAGTCATTATGATAGATGGTTATAAATTTACAACAACTGAAAATCAAAACTGATTACTTGTATAGTTTGTCATATATCATAAACTGATTAGCCATATGGCAATAATCGCTTTTGACAATAACATGATATTTGAAAAAAAAAAAGTAAAACATCACTGTTGAATTCATATCTACGTGGAGAATATCAAGGTATTAAGTGGACTGCCAAATTTAGAAAAATATAAAGGGGTAGTGATGTGAAAATGAAGGCACAATTTATGCTTTGGAAAGAAAGAAAGGTTCCCCTTATTGCATCAATGGAAATTTAGGAAAGTTATAATAATAAACTTCTTCTATCACGGTAACTGAAGAATAACATACAACATGAATAATAAGGATGTTTATATTATGGTAACTGAAGGAAATACAAAAAAAAAACATTTGAAATAAGTTACCTAGTGCTGGTGACTGCTATCCATTCATTTATGCTCCCATACTTGCAATAACTTTCCGTCAGTCATGTAATCTAGGAATAATTTTAGTATCCAATTGAATAGAAGCAAATTAAGTGATAAATATGGAATCACTGTGGTGTTATAAAATGAATATAATCAACTTTTAAGCAAGGTAAACAGGCAGCACATAAATATGTATCCATTTGTGTTGACATGTTATCTATTTTTATAGGAAGGAAAATGTATTTGTTTCCATGTCTTTATATTTGAAAAATTGAAGAAACAATTTGATAAGGTATAAAAACATCGTTCTTAGGTACAAAGATAATGAAATTAACTAAAATATTACTCATTGTAATAACTGTTATTTGCAATCTTTTACACCGGTGCTATTCGCAAAATCTTTGTACGTTATTAAGAAATTTAGCAAAATCAAGTAAGAAAATAATTATATAACTGATTCATTATTATAACCAAAACAATCAACAATTATAATGCAATAAGAACCAAAAAATTTAATGAATAAAGATCAAAATGAATAGTACTTAAATATTATACAACATGGTTGGTTGTAAAGTTGTTTAACTAAACATATCTATCAGTGATTTCCATCTCTATGCGAGACCTACAATATATGCCTATTTAAAAGACGATGCAGCGATCTAGAACCAACCATGAATAGCTTTCCTTAGTATATGCCAGAACACAATAGGTTATGTGTATGCATGGTTCTATTTCCATAATACTTAATATAGAATGCAATTTAAAAGGGATTCATTTTAATAAATTTCTATTATATATAAATAACATAGTCTATTTGAATTTGTTAAGATTTACTATCAAAATATGTAGACGCAGTTAACATTTTTTATATAAAATGGGATAAATAAATGCATGCATAAGTGCTATATATTTGAAAAAAAATATGCAGACAAATTTAGTCGATAGAGTGTCACATCTAATAGCCAAATGAAGTAGATAATATCTAACATTCCATTTATTCTCTATACCAATTAGACATCTTAAATAGATTTAGTAAGAAATGGCATACAACTGCTTGCCTTTTGAAAATGCTTGCATCAGGCAGCATAGCTGAACTGCATAAGTTTTGAGGCATGTTGTGTCAGCAGCCTCTAGAAGATGAGAATGCAAACTAATGTGGATAACATCATCTCAGTTTTGAAAACTATTAAAACAAAGGAACATTTTGTTGGATAGTAAAAAAATCGAAGAATCGTTAAATATAGTTACATGTAATATTTTTTACATGCTATATAACTATGGACTCCATCTAGTCAATGTTTAACAATGAGCATTTTCTCCAAGAATATAAAAACTTTCACATGTCAACTTAATTGAATAATGTCCAAATTTCAGATCTAATTTGTGAGCTAATCGACAAAGGAACATGTCAAATTATGTTATCCATCAAACCTGAAACCCCAAATTTAAACTCAATTGAAACATAAGTTATATCAAAATAGTAGGAGACATTTTACCTAATTAACAGCAGGTGGGAACCGTTTCGTTGTTCAACACAAACCATAAATTTGTAAATCAGAAGGGGAATCAAACCTGAAACCCATGCGTAGATTCGGTGCTCAACTTGCTTAAAAAAAGCAGTAGAAAGTCAAATATTCTATGGAAATTTTTATTTGTATCCACCGTTTCTATCAGTTAATCCACCCTAAATTGTAGGATTTCTACCTATTTTTCTGGTTTGTTTAAATTTTAAAAGTTAATTAATTTATCCATGCATAACGTATATTTTATCTTTCTTCTCACGATTCTCTCTCTTCTTCTCACGGTTCTCTCTCGTTTGTGCTTAAGCAGGGAATGCTTGGCTTGTAGAAGGAAATCCAATTCAAAGCGAAGATAAAATTCTTGAGAAGCAGCTGCTAATAGACTAGATCATGATACTATCATCGGTATTTTATTGCATGAAAATAAATAAAAAGATCAATATTGAGTTCTGAAATTTTGTTATTCAATGTTGAATTTGTTATCATATGCATTTTCGAAACATCGTCTTTTTTAGTCTCTACAAATGCACAGAACACTCAATATAGAAATACTATATGTTAATATTGCTGAGTTATAAAATAACATTTTTCTACTATTCTTATGTTTCAGAGTTTCGTTCGAGCTTCAGCACAATGTATGTAGCCGTTCGATCTATGATGAAGGATCTATTGATGTTGCCATATTTTTGAATAAGGAGGTTCGTAACTTGTTTGTTATGCTAATATCCAATGTGATTCATATAAAATTTTGGCTGATTGGTTCTGGGCATAATGAAATATGTAGGTTGGGTCAAAGGCTGATAAGAGATATACCAAAACTGTAGGTTATGATGTAGCGATTAGATAGTATTTGCAGGAAACCCGTAAACATAAAAAATAATTTTGGTGGATGAACTAATAAATTTTAAATAATTATACGTACCATAAAAATAGGTAAATATCCTACGATCTAGGGTGGATTAACTGATAGAAATGGTGGATGTAAATAAAATTTCCCATATTCTATTGTCAAAAGCCTGGAAAACTTTCTTCATTTAGAATAGAGTTTTTTTTCTACTGATAATAAGCTGAAGTTGTTTTCGAATGTAATAATAGTTTTATTAACTTATTGTATACAAGATTCAATGATTTTGAAGTTCATTATCTATTCATAAATATAGAAACATCAGTGAGTAAAACCAAAATTTCATATACATGTTATGTTTATTATTAAAGCAGCCTATAAGTACTGAAATGACGGAAATATGTTAACTAAAAAATGATGAATGTGTATTTAGAGCCAATATACCATGCTAATAAACATAGCAGCAGGTAGAACATATGGTAACTATATCAACCAAAATAGAAATAAAGCCAATTTTGTTCAACTCCTGACTTATGTAAATCTGATAATCAAGCAATGTAATTTAAAAAGCTGAATTATACAGGTTCAATAATCAAGCAATTTTATTCACACATCATATGGAAATTTCAAATATAAAAATAGTGAGATCAATAGTAGAAATTGTTTTTAAAATACCATTAAAGTCCTGAGCAAAACATTGAGCAATCGATCTTTTTATTAATGTAGTTAGAGTGATAATATATTTTTTCAATTTGTGGCTTTTCATTTTCCATTGTATGCAGTTTCCTGCAAAGCTAGACAATTAAAGAACCACTATTCAAGTATATAGTCAACATAACACATTTTTTATTTTCGATAATTATATTCAGTGCTGTCTTATGAGGAAAAAAGTCTAAAAAGGGAAATAAAATTATAATCAATTGTTTTTAAGGAGCAAACAAACTAAGCGAGGTAAGATATTGACACATGTGGATAGTTCATACTACAGTAATGACAAAGACAGTACCTACAGTTTACGGATGGAAACCCTTTAATTAGTTCGGCAGAAGCAGTAATCAGAAATTTAAACTTGTGCAACATGATTAACCATATCATACCATGAGTGGGAAAAATTAGGTACGAAGGGTAAATTCGGATGGGAATATTTCAATTACCGTCCCTACTATCTGATAAACAAAGTTTTAGTTTGCCAATGAATAACTTAAAAACGGAAACTCGGTAAGTATTAGGTAAGCGTCCAATGTTTGAAAAATAAAAACTATTATACGGTAATAAAGTTCTATTATAATTTAGTGTGGGAGGGAATTATTCTAGCAACATTAAAAACATATTTAATTATATAATTATAAGCATGAGTACATCAATGAGGCATCAAACGTTTTAATGCTGCCATTACTGGGAGGCCTGCTAATTGTCTAATATACATTGGTTCTATCCAAAAAATTGGAATTTTATATATAGTAGTTTGCCATTAAACTGTTTATGTAATTGTCAACTGAAAAAAATGAAGGGGAAAAAACTTCATTTAGTAGAAATAAATGTAGCATGCCATTTAACTGATCAGTAGAAAAATGGTTCACACTATCAACAAACGATCCTTCATAAATCTAGTAATCTAAAAAATTTATTTGTGGAAACTACTTAGAGATTTGGTAAACATAAATCAACGAGTAAGTGAATAAATATGTACAAAAAGACACAATAGTTGAAACTTGTATGGAGTTCAGTCAAAATATATATTATGGTGAATAGGGGTTTGTTTGCAAAAAATTGAAATTTTGTATGTAAGATTTTGGCACAAAACTATTTATGTGTTTGGCAACTGAAAATTTTCATAAATTAAGCGTCATTTAATACAAATAAATGTACCATACCATTTTAGTGAAAGCAATATTTCTAAAAATAAAAAATGTATGTGACATTATACATTATAAAATCAAGTAATTAATCTGTTTGGTAAAACAGCCATGTAAAAGATTTATCTGCTAGAAATACATAAAGATTTGTTAAGTATTAACCGGCAAATAATTGATTAGATTTCTATAGAGATACAATGGTTGAAATATGCATGAAGTTCAGCTGATAACCAAAAAAAAAAAAAAAAACTACAGCATATAGGGTTTTCTTTGAGGTCAAATTGTGTTATCCATCAGACCTCCAACGCTAGATTTAAACCTAACTCAAACGAAAATTAAATAAATAGAGAAGAAAGCAGTCTACCTAACTAACAGTAGGTAGCAACCTCGTCAATCTTCAATGCAAACCCCTAATTTCAAATCCAATTTTAGAGCTCGTCAAATTATGTTATCACTCAAACCTGAAACTCCAAATTTAAACAAAATTGAAACATAAGTTAAATCTAGGGAGTAGAAAGCAGATGTTACAGTGAATTAATAATAAGAATTAGAAATAATGATGGGAGCAATAATTTTTTTACCGTTGATAACGTCTTAGGGGAAGAACACGGGTTCGTCTATAGCCAGATCTGAAGTAGAGTAGCATATCTGAGTAAAGCATGGAATTGTACGGTAGGTAAAGCGTAACATATAACGCTTACAGTGATTTAATCATAAGAATTAGCAGAAAGGAAGGAAGCAGTTTAACAACTTTACCGCTGATGTCCTGTTGAAGGCCGAAACAGGCAGATATGGAGTAAAGTAGTAGATCTGAGCAATGGATGAAATTGTACGGTAGATTTAACCGTTAGTCGTTCGCTTGGAGGTATTAGACGGAAGGTTGTGGATCTGAACCGGAGAAGGCAGCAAGTGTTGAGGAAAGGAAGCATTTAAAGATCGAATATGGTGAGTGATGAGCAAAGTTAGGAAAGGGAGGAGAATGGGGAAGAAAACTAGAAAAGGCGGAAACCGTGGAGAGCGGAGGAAAATAGAGACGTTGGAAGATAGGTTGACTAACTGTTGAAGCATGTCTGGTTGCTAGAAAGTGGTAGGACAAAAGACAAATTTGCCCTGAAACCTGTTTTCAGCCTTTCTTAAGTTGTAAAGAGGGCAAGGGACATTTTCAGAACTGCATAAAAGCTTCACCACATCCAGGTATTTGTATTATTACTAAAGATATATATATAGTGGCCTATTTTCATTACACTATTATGTAACCTTTGCTTCAGGAGGCTACACGAGTTATACAAAAAGAAGGAGAAGAGGCCATGGGAAGCTATATTGAACGAAGGGATATAAATGTATAGTTGCAAGCAAAAGTGATAGCAGTAATTAGGCTTGCGTTTTACTTTTGCGTGGACAACGAACCGACAATAACCTTTTGGATACAGCACTTTCAAATTCCAACAACAATTTGTTTATTAATGTTAGAACTTGAGATATTGGTCTGTAAACGAGTTAGGAAGGAAAAATAAAAGGAATGGTTAGGTAAACATATACATGCGTTGATTTTGCGTATTTTTTGTCGAAATTAAATATTCAAAGCGATAAACGTCTGAATTTCACAAAACGAGAAATACCGACTTTACGACTTGAATTTTTGTCCGTTCAAATCGACAATGATCCACAATGTCGACTTAAAAGAATCAAAACTAGAGATAGTTATTGGGATATATATAAGAAAAATAAGAAAGAAGAAAAACAAACACAAAATCTCATAGCGTAAGGACAAAATATAATAAATAAATAAATAAATAACAGTTCATGAAGCTGTTAAAATATACATCTGATTTTATTTTACAACAATTATAAGAGTTAACTATCATAAACATACCAATATTTACCGCGGAAATAAATAATAATATGTCTAGCAAGCTCCATCTTTAACTTCATAACAGTGTTTTCGATAACTAAAACTCAGGCTGACCTGAGCACAAATAAAAAGACAAAAATACCCGAGTCAGAACTAAAATATTATTATATCAGTTAAGTCAAATTCATGTGATAAAATGAGTGCAACAACTTTAGAGATGTTATGGGAATTTCCATCTCCTAAGGATCCGTTAAACTAGATACTATATAATACAATACGTAATTTAAATAGTGTATATTGTTAAATATAAAATATTAGAATAGCGTAACCCAGATTACATTTCTACCCTTACACTGTTTATACGTTAACATTGCGTATAAAACACCAGTAAGGTCAGTGGATCAGGATGTGCCGCTATACGAAAACGTTAAATCAAAATCGTAGGGGGCTCGATCAGGATAATGTGACAACGAACACGAAAAATGCCCAGAGTAGGAATATACTAGTTGCATGCCCTGACTGGTGGTAAAGCATAGTCGCGGCTACCGCCCACTTCGAACAACACTCCCAAATCGTGGATACGCATCAAATCAAATCAATCAAATCGAGGGACTATAGTAATAAAGGAAGAAGTGTTGCCGATGGAGGTAGTTAACCCCACTTTGTCCAGTATAGCCCTGTTTTAGTCATTTTAATTATGACCCGAAGGTCAAGGACATCCATCATCGTTCTCTTACTTCATTCCAGTAGCATTTACCAAACCAACCTACTTTATTCTGGAACTCCACTGCATACGCAATTGTTAAAGTGGTTTTCGGTATTGGCAAAAATTATGACAATATCCGTCCTGGTCTTTTAACAACCAAACGTTTACATTTTTCACACAGGTTGGTCCTTTTACATTTCAAAGAGATTTATACTTCATATCAAAATATCATATTTCCTTAAAACCATTTCATTATTCAAGCTAGAATATTATTAATAAAAAAATTTCCACCTAAAACCAAACTTAGAATCTTGAAACAATTCCAACTTTAAAATAATTTGTATATTAAAAAAGTTAAAAAATATATTTAAAATAGTTTAGATATATATACTTGAAATAGTTTGACAGTAAATAATTTGTATTTAAAATAGAAATATAAAATTTAGTAAAATATATAGTTAAAATATTAAAATAGTTTATAAAACAAATAGTCAATTATTAAAATGGTTTATTTGAAACAATTAATAAAAATAAAATAGATATAAGGTTAATAGTTTATAAATAAAATAATTATTATTAAAATAGTTTATAAAATGGTCTAAAATACTATAGTTGGAATTAGAATTGTTTCTTCAAAATTTAACCAAACTGGAAATCATGTTCCAGTTTCAAATTAATTTGACTAAATTTTGATATCTTAATTCAGAAGGATTTGACTTTCCATTTATATTTCAATTCGATTTCAAACAATTCGATTTAATAATTCGATTCAAATAATTGAATTTCTATTATAATTCTCACTTTGAATTATTCATTTATGAAAATCCCAAGTTCACAATTCAATTATTATTATAAATCAAGTTAATTTAAAGTAAATATCAAAGATGGATAAACAATTCAATTTCGATAAATTTAGTTCTTATTCAATTCAGTTTTAACTTCAGTTATCCTCATTTACGAATTCTTTAAAAATTTAAATTTTAAATTTCAAAGCTCAAAGTACAAATTCAAAGAAAATCGATTAAATATTGTCTTTAAAACAATATTCCAAAATTCAAGGTTAAAAACAATTTTTAATTTAACCATCCAGTGTCCGTATATAATTTTCTATCATATAGCCAAGTAATACTTAAAATTTAATTTTAGTATTTTGGGAAAGGACATATATCATTCCAATCCAAATCAGGGTCATAGGTATTTATCATTTCAACCTACGTTCTTAATTCGTTTTAGTGATTAATCCCGGGTTCATTTGATGCGCATAACATCTAGGGTAATGGTTGGGATAAATCAACAAAATCAACAAGCAAATCTAAGAAATATCAATAACAAGATGAATTACACATCGATGCATTAAATATATAAATCCGAGGCATCCATCAAAATCAATACATCTAAACAGTTCAATATAATATCAGTCTACTAGTCGTCAGGTATGAGGTTTTAAACTAGAAATTAAATTCTAACTGTACAAATTATAATAACAGTAAAATGAAATTATAGTGTCTATGAAGATTAACATAAATAATCAATTTAAATAGTCAAACAACAAATAATACAATTATATCATAACATAAATTTAATTTAATTAACAATCAAATATTTTAGTTAGGTGTGAGTGGGTTTAATAACTCAACTTTGGTTTCAAACGAGATTGAAATCCCAATTTTTGCCCAAAATACGACAGTCTCAGAATCATTCTAAATCAGTGCCATTTCGAAGAGCTCATCGACACAATTCCAACGCAACAAACCATGTATCAATTAGAGCTCGTATGAAAAAGTGATAAGCGTTAGCGCGATTGAACTTCAAAATAAACAAAATAATTAATAATTTTCCTTACCCAATACCACGCTGCCACCTCATCTACTCTCTCCCCTTTCTTCTTCGTTCACGCTAGCCCAGGAAGAACCCAAATCCGCTTCATCCTATGAATCTCGCAACTATCTAGAAGCAGTCGAAACCTGATCGGGCTCCTCCGTATCGTGTGCCTCCTTCTGAGCCACTCCCAGGTAACAGCGTCGCCTACCAACTCCACCCCATCGCCAAGATCAGGGAAAAAAAATCAAATACATAGCAGCTCCAAACACGAGCCAAATTTTCCACCATCACGACTTCATTTCCGATCACCACCGTTGGATATAAAGAGATTGAGGTTCTCTTCGATTCTCCAGTTAAAAGTTTTTGCAATAGAGTTGCGGGTCAAGAGAGATCGAGGAAGAAAAGTTAAGAAATATAGGCCATTGAATAGGGAAGAGGCGGCGACCAAAAAATCAAGGATTTTCAAATATAATAATATTATTTCTCAATTTTTGTGTATTTAAAGCCAAAAACCGGCCTGTGTCCAAATCAGGCCTGCTCACAGCCTATCAATAGGTTTGAGGCTTTCTGAACACAATGGGATTAGTGGCAAAGCCCAATTCTGAAGTCTACAATAGTTCAACTAAAAATCTGATTACTTTAATTAAATTGTACACACAAATTTTTATGCGTTTTAAATTCGTATGGTCAAGTGATAAATCCGATGGTTACGAAATTTTAGATCTTACAATAATTTATAATTCCAGATTCGATGAAACTGATTTCATTGAATTCTGAGATTGTTTGCAAAATGGTAATTTTAACGAGTTCATTAACATAATAAATATTCGTTTTTCTTTTATTCACCTTTAAATTAAATTCAAGGTTTTTAAATTCTATTTAGATCAAAATGAAATTCAAATTAACTTAAAATCAGCAGTAATTTATTGTGAATTCAATTTTCATTAGTATCAAAATCAAATTTTACTTCAATTATTGATTACACTAATCAGTTTCATTAAAATATATTAATATTAAATTCCAACTATCAATGTTAACCAATATAAACAAAATCACAAATGTATCTACAACTAACACACATTACAATTATCAAAATAAGTTAAATTAATTATTTAAACAATTTATTTAAGTTTCCACCATACACTAATGAAATTTCAATATTTAAAGTTTAATTATAAATATATTGACTTAATTAAATCCAAATAATTCAATATAAATTTCAAATTCCATTATAAATAGATTATCAAACAGTGTCATTTTCATACATAGCCATTGAAAATAAATTCTCAAATAATCAAGTTAAGTTCATATTTCAACAATCTATGACATAAAACATAAATTTTAATATTTAAAACAATTTTTTTTCAAAATCACATTAAAATTTAATATTTTAAATTGTCATAAAATCTTAGGATGTTACACTCTCCCATACTTAAAACTTTTCGTCCCCGAAAAGTAACGTAGTAATGAAGTGGCAAAATAAAATTAAAATAATATAAAAATTTTGCTAAACTTAGAAAACGTGTACTTAAATATATAGAAAACATGAGTTTGAAAACAAATTTCACTAAATTTCCTAAGTTTAGATTTCACGAAAAATTTCGGCAGACTCTCCTTTGTACGAATAGGTCCGGAAAATATCAATATATATATCATCACAAATATACATCCCATCTCTGTGATGAGGCATCCCAAAACATGGGGAATAATATATAATTTCCAAATATAATATAAAAACCGTTATACGTACCTTTCATTTTTTTCATTGTTTTTTCTTAGCATCTTACCTTTAATTTAAGTGAGCAAAAGCGAAGCAAGAAGCGTTAATGCCCTCTAAGCGATTGGATTCCATCGGTGTCTGCTACAAAACTCAACAACAAATAATAACGCATAAATGTATATAGGGAATAATCCAATATATAAGCAACAAACATACATGACATAAATTAGTTCACACATGACATAACAATTTCAGCCAAGCAAGACACAACATAGCAGTAAACAACAATAGAACATCCAATAACCACAAAACATAAGTTACCAGTTTGCAAATAACTGTATATTATTTACCTAAATTTTATTTGTTACTTCCACTTATGTATAATTCACATATTTTTTTACATTCATTTTTGGTTCGGTATATTAAAATTTTCTTATTCTTTTTTTTTCTTTCTTATCACCATTCAATGACTTAGGTTATGTTGTTGTTCTTTTTTCCTTTTTTTTTCAAACATTGGTTCATACATTCCAATTTAAAATTAGTTCATTAATTCAATAAATACTATATTTCAGTTGACCCTACTTATTCTAATTTAATTCCAAAATATTAATAAATCATATATTTCTATCTATTTATTACAACCACTTAAACCGTTTTATTTACTTGTAGTTTTAAGTTTTGCACTTTCATTTTATGTCATTTATTTATATTTTCAACAATCACGGTTATAAATTATTACCACTATAGTAATTAGATTTATATTGTTACTTGTACCCATTATTCTACTCATTTAAAGTGCCTACCTTTTTTTAAAGTTTATTCACATATGCAATATATTGTCTCTCATCCTTATAACACTTTAACTTTTAATAATTAGGTAAGTTATATTAGTGTTTTGAATATAGATTAATATTACACAAGTTGTTTTATTCATTTAATTCAACCAAAGCATAACAAGTTATATACATTAGATATTCCCATTACTTTCATCAATAACAATTATATAGCTTAAAATCATATTTCACCAATATAATTATTTCCCCTATTTAAGTGATCTCTAATTATCTCAACACTTCAGCTTCTTATATATTTTGACAAGTTGCATATGCTATAGAAAAGAATTGATTATTTTACAAGTTCAATGGTTACAATTCGTTTCAATCCATTCTTTCAAATTCTTAACAGTTTTGTTTAATTATAACTCCCTTAAGTTCATTTTTTCTTATTAAAAAATTCAAAAGTTCCTAAATTTCAAGTTTTAGTTCATTTCAATAATTTGAAAATTATTAATTACTCGAGAATTTAAGAATTCAAACTCCAGGTTCATTTCCAAAACAACTTCAAAATAATATATACAATACTTTTATATCAAACCATAACATAAAAGATTCAAATGAAAAACAAATTTCAAACAAAGTATAAAAGTTTCTAAGTGGTCACCCCACTCAAATTCTCGAAAATAAACGTCGATTATGCATGCACTCATCACCGGAATCATTTCCCGAAGATACAATGGGAGTATACACTTAGTCCAAAATTTCATTTAATATATATATATATGTATATATATATATATATGTATATATATATATATATATGAAACAACCTATAAAATCTAATGATTATTTTAAACCATTTGCAAATCAATACTTCAAAAGCACCCGAATTCAAATCCTCAATTCCATTTTCAATATTTTCTTATTTCATTACCAATTAGATTTCAACATTTTATTTTCTTAAACCATTCAATAACCAATAGTTTTAATTATTGATTAATCAAATAATAAATGATATAAATCAAATATTATAATCAACAAAAATCGAAATTCATAGATTGTCAAATAATTCTTTATATATATGAAATATAATTCAAAACAATATTATGTTAATGAGTTATATTCGAGTGTTTAGGAATCCCTATCGATGCCTTGGTGTCCCAAATACCGACCAGAATTCATAAATACTCAACGGAACAAACCAACACAATACAAAATCATTTTATATCAAAATTACAAGTATGCTCTCTCATATACACTCAAACTTATTCTAGGATATTATTATCCTATCTATAATGAGTCAATCCCAAATAGAGCCAAGGTTTTCGCTAAACCTGGCTCTGATACCAAATGTATCGACCTGGATTTTTGACCGATTAAATCGACAATGATCCTCAATGTCGACTTAAACGAATCAAAAGGTAATGAGATTTATATAAGAAAAATAAGAAAGAAGAAAAACAAACACAGAATCTCACACCGGAAGGGTAAATATAATAGATAAATAACAATTTTTGAAGATGCTAAAACATACATTTGATTTTATTTTACAACAATTATCAGTGTCAACTATCATAAACATACCAATATTTGTGGAGGAAATAAATAATAATACATCTAGAATGCTCCATCTTCATCTTCATAACAGTGTCTTCAATGATATAAACTCAGGCCGATCCGAGCATAAATGAAAAGACAAAAATACTCGGATCAGAACTAAAATATTCTCATAGCAGTTAAATCAAATTCATGTGATAAAATGAGTGCAATAACTTAAAATATGCTACTAGAATTTCCATCTCCTAAGGGTCCGCTAAACTAGATACTATATAATACAATACGCTATTATAATAGTTTCTATGGTTAAATATAAAATAATAGAATAGCGCAAGTGGGATTACATTCTGACCCTTACACAATTTATACGTTATCGTAAACATTGCATATGAAACACCAGTAAGGTCGGTGGATAGGGATGCGCCGCTATACAACAACGTTAAATCAAAATCGTAGGGGGCTCAATCAGGACAGTATAACAAGGCACACGAGGAATTCCCAGAGTAGGAATATACAGGTTACATGCCCGGACTGGTGGTAATGCATAGCCACGGCTACCGCCCACCTCGAACAACACTCCCAATTCACGAATGCGCATCAAATCAATCAAACCGAAGGACTATGGTAATAAACGAAGAAATGATGGAGATGGAGGTAGCTAACACCACTTGGTCCGGTACAACCCTGTTTTAGTCATTTTAATTATGACCTGAAGGTCAAGGACATCCATCATCGTTCTCTTACTTCATTCCAGTAACGTTCGCCAAACCTACCTACTTCATTCTAGAACTCCACCGTGTACACAGTTGTTAAGTAGTTTACGGTATTGGAAGAGAGTATGAAAATATCTGATCCCGGTCTCTCTGACAACCAAATGTTTACATTTTTCATACCGGTTGGTTCTTTTACATTTCAAAGAGGTTTACACTTTATATCAAATATCATATTTCCTTAAAATCATTTCACTATTCAAGCTAGAATATTATTCATAATGAAACCTCCACTTAAAACCAAATTTAGAATCTTGAAACAATTCCAACTTTAAAAAAATTGAATATTAAAATAGTTAAAAATATATTTAAAATAGTTTAGATATATAATTGAAATCGTTTGATAATAAATAATTTATATTTAAAATAGAAATTTCAGATTTAGTAAAATCTATAGTTAAAATATTAAAATAGTTTATAAAATAAATAGTTAATTATTAAAATGGTTTATTTAAAATAATTAATAAAAATAAAATAGTTATAAGGTTAATAGTTTATAAAGAAAATAATTATTATAAAAATAGTTTATGTAATGATTTAAAATACTATAGTTGGAATTAGAATCGTTTCTTCAAAATTTAACTAAACTGGAAATAATATTCTAGTTTCAAATCAATTCGACTAAATTTTGATATCTTAATTCAAAAGGATTTGACTTCCCATTTATATTTCAACTCGATTCAACGGTTCGATTTCAAACAATTCGATTTAATAATTCGATTCAAATAGTTGAATTTCAATTATAATTCTCACTTTGAATTATTTGTTTGTAAAAATCTCGATTTCACAATTCAATTATTACTATAAATCAAGTTAATTTAAAGTAAATATCGAAGTCGGATAAGCAATTCATTTATTTTATATTCGATTCAGTTTTATCAGTTATCCGCAATTACGAAATTTGTAAAATTTAAAATTTAAATTTCAAAGCTCAAAGTTCAAATTTAAATAAAATCGATTGATAATATCGTTTATATCATATATAAAACAATATTCCAAAATTCAAGGTTGAAAACAATTTTTATTTAACCAACCGGTGTTCGTATATAATTTTCTATCCTATGGAAAAGTAATACTTAAATTTTAATTTTAGTATTTTGGTAAAGGATATATATCATTTCAATCCAAATCAGGTCATAGGTATTTATCATTTCAACCTATGTTCTTAATTTATTTTAATGATTAATCCCTGGTTTATTTGATGCGCGTAACATCTAGGTTAATGGTTGAGATAAACAAACAAAATCAATAAGAATATCTAAGGATTATCAATAACAAGATGAATTACACAACGATACATTAAATATATAAATCCAAGGCATCCATCAAAATCAAAACATCTAAACAGTTCAATATAATATCGGTCTACTAGTCATCAGGTATAAGGTTTTAAACTAGAAATTAAATTCTAACCATATTAATTATAATAATAGTAAAATGAAATTATAGTATCTATACAGATTAACATAAATAATCAATTTAAATAGTCAAACAACAAACAATACAATTATATCATAACATAAATTTAATTTAACTAACAATCAAATATCTTAGTTAGGTGTGAGTGGGTTTAGTCACTCACCTTTAGTTTCAAACGAGATTGAAACCCTAATTTGTGCCCCAAAAAATAGTCTTAGAAACTGTCCAAATCAATGACATTTCGATGAGCTCGTCTATACGATTCCAATGCAACAAACCGCGTGTCAATTGGAGCTCGTATGAAAAAGGTATAAGCATTAACGCGATTGAATTTCAAAATAAATAAAATAATTAATAATTTTCCTCACCCAATACCATGCTGCCACTTCATCCACTCTCTCCCCTTTCTCCTTCATTCATGCTAGCCCAGGAAGAACCCAAATCCGCTTCATCTCGTGAATCTCGCAACTATCTAGAAGCAATCGAAACCCGATCAAGTTCCTCCATATCCTGCACCTCTGTAACTATTCAGAAAATAGAACCAATTTAATTTTTTTTATTTTGGCAATTTTAATGAATTTTGAATATTTGAAATGATTTATTTTAAATAATAATGACTATAAATTTATTTTTAATAGAATTAGAACGTATATATTTATATAAATCTAAATTAGAATATAAATATTCATTTTAATTATAAAATAAATTAGAAATGGCGCAGTAGTTTGAAAATTCGATTTCAAATTTCAAATGAACGTACAGGATTCAAAATAAATTGGATTTTAGTGAAACCAAAAATATTTGAATCTGTTTGAAAATATCTTTCCAAAGTATCTAAAAAATCCAAATTTCATAGCGAGAATAAAAAGTTATGTCCAGTTGAAAATTAAGAATAGTCGCTATGGAAATATAGCCCTTAAATTTTGTAAATGACCTCCATTTTTGATGAGACCATTTTTTTTGGATCCGGAATGTCAAATTATTGCTGGATTCCAAAATTCATAATTTTTAGAATTAATATGTGAGCGTAGCAAAAGAAAACGTGTTTTAACAGTTTCAGTCAAATTTGATCGACCAGAAAATGGCCATTTTTCAAACTATCTTCAAATTCGACGAAATCAATTTTGTTGGGACCATATCATCCTAACATAATCAGATTGATTTTTCTGGAATTTTTAGAGTCAGTATGTGACCCCGGTAATTTAAAATGTACGTTTAAATTCAATTTATATTGATTTAAATTTTAATTTAAAGAAAAACTGATACAAACAGTCGAATTGGCTTACATGACATATTTCATTATGTCCGAAATGGGGGTATTTAGCTAGGGGCGATATTCATTGGGTTAGATTCGGAGTTCAGAACATGGAACAAATAATAAATGGATTAATTGAATAAAATATTAATTTATATATATATATATATAAACATATATAAATGTTGGAAAACAAAAACCCTAACTCCTTTCAAAGCCAACCGCGAACTCCATCTAGACGACCCTCATCTTCCAATTTTCGCACCCCAAAATCTCCCAATCCGTTCTGAATTACACCCAACTTCTGAACTGAAATTTGTAGATCTCTTTAGGATCTTTGAATCCATACTAGCATGATTGAAAATGGTGCAGTAAATCATGGTTTCTGGTGCCTCAAACACCCGTCATTCAAGGCAAGATCGGAGCTTCCAGGCGTTGTCGAGTTTGACGTTGCAAGGTGGCGCGGGGAGCTCTCTCGGAGGCAGAGCTCGCGGTGGCAGCGGATCGACGTCAATCATCTTGGTTTGCGTGCAAAGGTCTAACCTAGTTTTGAGTAGATGTTCGACGTGGTGACTGGGCGTAAACGAGAAAGGGATTGTGGAAGGTAACGTTTAAAAACGTTATTAAAAGCATTGTTAATTCCATATTGAATGATTTTCAGTTTTACTTTATATATCAATGTATAAAAAGGGATATTTTATATAAATAAACAATAATTTATTTTTAGATTTTTTTAAAATATATATAGTAGGAAATGAAATTTTAATAAAGTAAAATTATCATTGGTTTAAAAAAATATAAACAGCTTTAGTTATAAAAAAATTATCATTGGATTTAAAATAAAATTAACATTGTTTTTAAATAGAAATTAGAATTATTTTATTTTCGGATTTTATAAAAATAAAATAGCATTGATTTTTGAAAATGAAAATTGTATTATTTTAAAAAATAAGAATAGTATTGTTTTGAAAAATATAATTGTTTTAAAAATATATAAATGTTATTGTAATAAAAATATGATTTCTATAAAATCGCATTAGAATTAAAAATATGATTTTTAACATATGTATGTTATTTATATAATAGGCGTGCTGGAGTTCTGGGAAAAATATAAAATTGACAACCAAAGATTGACGGAGTGGAAACCCAAGGTGAGAACTTCTCACCATAATTTCTTGCACAGTTATTTATTTTATAACTGCATATATGAATTGTTCCCTGTCGTCCGCATACCATGGACGACTTGTTTGATTGTAGTGAGTTGTGGAAATTGATTGTGATTTTGATGTGAAGTGGATAATAAAATATTCATGTATTTGAATAAAATATTTTAACGATAAAAATATAATTTTTAACGTGTATATGAATAAAATAAATATTCATTTACAAATCACACAATTTGTTTATGTGCACACATTTGACTGATATTGATTGGGACGATATATTTTACACATCGCTCAACTGCACGAATAATAATCAGTGTTTGTTGTTTGAAAACCCCACATGGGTATTGGGATGATATTGGGCATGCACTAATCCCAATATTTATTTGTATGTCAATCGATTGGTTGACAGACTGTTGTAAGCGTTAAATATTTATATTTAATGCTTATACAGTGTAAAATGCACTCTGGATGATGGTTGATTATTTATCATTGTTGTGATATACATGTATTGTATGAAATCCATATAAATAACATTATATGGTAATTTACTGTGTCTGATTCCAATTCAGAAATAACAGATATTTTAAAATTGGGAATATTTTAAAGTAATATTCAGTAATGGATCAAAATATGATTTTGATATCTGATTTGGGACGGACACAAATATATTTAAATATACAAAGCTGTGTTGATTAGATTAACGCCATTTTGACATGAACGATGTTTATATTGATTTTATTCATTTTTATAATGAATATCGAAAGGAAATGATTTCAAAATCTGATATTTTGAAAATATTATCATTTATATATTATAATGATGAGGAATATTTAATTTTGATTTAAAATTGAAAATGAAGTTAGAATCGTTATTAAAACGAAGTTAAAACGATTTGTAAAATACGTTTTAAATGAAAATCGACGAAATATAATATATATATATATATATTATTTATATTTAATGGCCTGAATAGAACACGCCGCCCTGCGGTAGTTCATGAATTTCAACCATTGACTTCGGATGGACATTACGGGAGATCCTACTGACAGATTCTCTTAAAACCGGAACCATTGCATTCGAATCGAAAAGAGCTTTCTAACGAATGCAAGAAATTTGAAATCTAACGTTGGATTTGGAATTATGTCCAAATCAAATTTGGAAAAGGTCGCTATAAGTGTAGTTCGATGGCCGTTTGTGGAAATCGACTGTACAGGCCTTGATAAAATTATTAAAAATATCCATAATTTGTGTAAAATCATAATAAATGATTTAGAAAGAATTTGGATGAAAAATTACATATTTGAAAAGATAAAAATATGTTTTTTTCGAAATGAACTAGTTATGAACTAGAATTATAAATCCAATATTTTTAAATAAAATAAATTGGATTTGAAATGGTTTTAAAAATAACCAAAATTTCCAATATATGAATTGGAATGGATTTGAATCGAAATTATCGTTGAAATATTTCGATATTGGGTTCCGTGATTATACGGATATTGTGGAGGAATTCAGAAGATATATATATCGTTATTCCCAATACGATATTTGTCGATTTCGGAATTTGATATTGAATATAAGCCGACATATTTTCTATTCAAAGCCTTGTATTTAATATCAAATTGGATTTTGGGTTTGTTATGAACGATGTCTTCATTAACACTATTCTTAAACCCAGTTAAGAAAAGATATAAATCTTTTTATTAAGATTTAATGAAGTTTACCGATTAATTAATATTTAACTGGAATTAAATTGAAATTGATTTTTGGGTTTATCGTGAATGGTGTTTTAAATAACACTTGTTTTTTAACCTGATTTACAATAGAATGAGATTTTGGGTTTGTTGTAACACCCCACCTCCGCTAGGGTCACTCACAAAGGGAATGCCCTAGTTTTGGAGGGGTATTATCTAGTAAACAGGCACAGAGATAACACAAGACATAACATAGATAAAATAAAGTATATAAAGCAGCGGATATAAACTTTAAAACCAAATCTCATTACTAAAAAATAGAGTCAAGACCTCTTACATCAAAATGCCAAGTCATTATTTCATTACATCAAGTTCTAAAAAAGTACTTAAAACAACATAAGTAAAATATTATTCCCCAAAAAGTGCATGAGTGCAGCCATAGCATAGCTCAAGACCAAACCGTACATGAGCTGTCAGAAAGCAAGCAAAGTCCAAGCTAAGAGCTAGAGTCTCCTCCCTGAGAACCTGGGGGAGGGGGGGAACGAAAGACAAAGAGGCGAAAGAAAACGGGTCAGTCAAAAAGACTGGTAAGCCCTAGTGACTATCAGCATAGAAACTAGTAAAGTTAACAAGACATGAATAAACTGGAATTAAACGTAGGAATGATGATAAGTCTGACATGATAACTAAGCTAACAAGATAACTCAAGTCTAACATTGTGTATTCAAGGTTCGCCATACCAACTATACTGGTATACTAATCCCGTGTCAACTATAAATCAAGAAATAATCCCTTGGCCCAATGTCGTGAAGTGACCCAATTCGGGGTCCAACGGTATGATCTAATCGATCGGCTCCCTACAAGTCTAGCTCGTCGTGTATCTGTGTCATACGGTCCTATCATGAATGTAGTCACCTGTGCTAGGTCCACCATAGGGTGTATCAAGCCCTAGGGTGCCAACCACTGACATGAATCAAGAATGCACAGATAATCCTACTGATGCCCAATGCCTGCTTTTTCAACTCCGGACTTGTAACAACCCGAAAATCTGGGCCAGTTTAAAATTTTTATTTTGGCAATTTTAGCGAATTTTGATTATTTAAAATGAACTATTTTAAATAATATCGATGAGAAATTTATTTTGAATATAATTCGAACGTATATATTATATACGTCGTCGATAGAATATAAATATTTATTTATATATATAAAAGGAATTGAAAATGGCGCGGTAGTTCGATAATTCGATTTCAAACTTCAACTGAATGTACCGGGTGCAAAACAATCCGGATTTTAGTGAAACCAAAAACATTAGGATCTAATTGGAAATATCTTTCCAGCGAATCCGAAAAATCGAAATTTCATAGCGGGAATCAAAAGATATGTCCAGTTGAAAATTCTGAATAGTCGCTATGGAATTCAGGCCCTTAAAAATGGAAATTTTGCAAATGACCTCGGATTTCGACGAAACCACTTTTTCTGGGTCCGCAATGTTAAATTATTGCTAGATTCCAAATTTCATAATTTTTCGAATCAATATGTGAGCGTGGCAAAGGAAAGCGCGTTTGACCAGTTTCAGTTGATTTTAATCGACTGGAAATTGGCCATTTTTCATATGGTCTCAGAATTCGACGAAACTAGTTTTGTTAGGACCGTATCGTCAATACGAAGCTAGAAAATATTTTTATGAAATTTATAGAGTTAGTATGTGACCCCGGTAATTTGAAACGTACGTTTAAAATTCAATATAGTGATTTAAATGTAAATTCAACGGAAACTAATCGAAACGATCAAATCAGCTTGCGATACATATCCCATTGTGTTCGGAATGGGGGTAAAACGCTATGGACGACAGGCGGTGGGCCTCGTCTAGAGGTCGAAAATAAAAGTTGCTTTATAAAGTAAAATTTAAAATAAATAAATTAATATATATATATATTCAATCTGTAACAACCCGAAAATCTGGGCCAGTTTAAAATTTTTATTTTGGTCATTTTAGCGAATTTTGATTATTTAAAATGAATTATTTTAAATAATATCGACGAGAAATTTATTTTCAATAGCATTGGAACGCATATACTATATACGTCGTCGTTAGAATATATAATTATAAAAGGAATTGAAAATGGCGCGGTAGTTCGATAATTCGATTTCAAACTTCAATTGGATGTACCGGGTGCAAAACAATCCGGATTTTAGTGAAACCAAAAACATTAGGATCTAATTGATGATATCTTTCCAGCGAATCCGAAAAATCAAGATTTCATAGCGGGAATCAAAAGATATGTCCAGTTGAAAATTCTGAATAGTCGCTATGGAATTCAAGCCCTTAAAAATGAGAATTTTGCAAATGACCTCGGATTTCGACAAAACCAGTTTTGTTGGATCCGCAGTGTCAAGTTATTGCTAGATTCCAAATTTCATAATTTTTCGAATCAATATATGAGCGTGGCAAAGGAAAACGCGTTTGACCAGTTTCAGTTGATTTTAGTCGACTGGAAATTGGCCATTTTTCCAACGGTCTCGGAATTCGACGAAACTAGTTTTGTTAGAACCGTATTGTTAATACGAGGCTAGAAAATATTTTTCGGGAATTTTTCTAGTTAGTGTGTGACCCCGGTAATTAGAAATGTACGTTTAAAATTCAATATAGTAATTTAAATGTAAATTCAACGGAAACCAATCGAAACGGTCAAATCAGCTTGCGATACATATCCCATTGTGTTCGGAAAGGGGGTAATGCGCTATGGACGACAGGCGGTGGACCTCGTTTCGAGGTCATATGTAAGCGTCAACTTTTTGAAAATTAATTAATTAAATAAAAAAAAACCCTCCTCCCCTTATAACCGATGGCCCCCCCTTTTCCCTTCAGAATCGATTTCAACGGAAAAAAAAAAGAAGAACGCGTCGATCCTCCAACGCGGCGGCCTCTGGCGCCACCGCTGGCCCACCGCGCCTCAGGCGAAACCCCCTCCGCACCCGATCCTCTGCCATCCTCTTCCTCCCCGATTCGAACTCCGCTACCCCTCCCCCCCCTCTACCCTAAATCAGCACCGCACCCCCCCTGAAGACCTGACCCCGCCGCCGTGGGCCCCAGGCCACCCGACCTCGCCTGAAACCTCCCCCTCCGACGAAGCCCGCCTGCCCTAACCCCCTAGGTCCGCCGCGACAGTTCTCCACCTCCAGCAGCCACAAACATCCCCTTCTGCGAAGAAAACCCTGTAAGTTTTAATTGCTAACCTAATTTTATTTTCAGTTTTAATTAAAATTAGCACAAGAAAAAAAAAACTGATTTTTATCTTTATATAGAGAAGTTTGAAATATAGTGTTTATTATATAGAAAGGTTAAAGATATAATCTTTATATTTTTAAAGTATTAAAAATATGATTTTTATATTTTTAAAGTATTAAAAATATAATCTTTACTATATAGAAGATGTAAATATATGATTTTTGGTTAGGTAGAGAATTAAAAATATAATTTTTACTTGATAGGAATATTAAAAATATCATCTTTATATGTGTAGGAAAATAAAAATGAGATTTTTATAAAGATGAAACCTTTAAATTTGAAAGGGCGAAGTTTATGTTTTTATAAAGGCGAAATCTTTATATGAAAAATAGTGTGATAAAAATATAATTTTTATCTATATAACATAGTAGTAAAAATTCGATTTTTATATATTGAATAACGGAATAAAAATTCGATTTTTAAATGTAGGAAGCGATTATAAAAATATGATTTTTATTTTAAAGACATCAGCAAATATAAAAATGTGTGATTTCTATATATGTAGTGGCTACGGGCAACGAAGATGACGAAGATGCGATAGCGATGAAGATTTCTATCAATGAAGTGCCGTGGAGCTAGGATAGCTATCGGTGAGAACTTCTCACTTTTCAATTTAATTTTTCTAGTTATATATATACTAGGATGCAGACGGTGCTTAGTAGCACCTGACACAATCGTCTACAGACCATGGACTTGTTTGTTTGGTTGCATAGATTAGTTATATGATTTGATTTGAATTTGGTTGTTTGGTGGTTTGATTGATGTGTGAATGGCGTGGGCCTTCACTAGACCGGGGGTAAGGCTAGGCCTTGTCCCGTTTCTAGTATCGTGCCGTTATGCCGCCGAAATTTTCTAAAATAAGTTAGAAAAATAAAAATATCATTTTATTTAAAGAATGAACTGAATAGAAATTCAAGTGTTGAAATAAAATATTTTATCGTTAAAATATAATTTTTAACGTGAAGTGAATAAAATAAAATATTCATTTACAAACCGGACGGTTTGTTTATGTACACTGATTTGACTGATATTAATTGGGTCGATAAATTTTTCACATCGCCCAACTGCACAAATAAAATCTGTGTTTGATTGTTTGAAACCCCACACGGGTGTTGGGATGAAACTTGAAGTTCACTCATCCTGATTGATTAAATATGTCGATCGATTGATTGACAAGCTGCTATAAGCGTTAAATGTCTATATTTGATGCTTATACAGTGTAGTGCACTTTGGTTGATGGTTGATTATTTTTCAATGCTATTATATACATGTGTTGTATGAAAATCCATATAATTAACATTATATGGTGATTGATTGGGCCTCATTCCAATTTAGAAAATAAAGAATATTATAAAATAAAAGTTCATGTGTTGACAGTACTCATCCATTGAGATTGGTCATGTGTTGAACGAAATATTTTAGTAATAAAATTTACATCTTTATCGATATAAAATAAAAGTTCATGTGTTGACAGTACTCATCCATTGAGATTGGTCATGTGTTGAACGAAATATTTTAGTAATAAAATTTACATCTTTATCGATATAAAATAAAAGTTCATGTGTTGACAGTACTCATCCATTGAGATTGGTCATGTGTTGAACGAAATATTTTAGTAGTAAAATTTACATCTTTATCGATATAAAATAAAGGTTCATGTGTTGACAGTACTCATCCATTGAGATTGGTCATGTGTTGAACGAAATATTTTGATAATAACAACTATTTTGAAAAAGAAATATTTGAAATAGGATATTTGAAAATAGAAATTTATGAAGCCGTGTTGATTAGATTGACGCCATTTTGACGTGAACGATATTTATATCGATTTTATTCATTTCGAAATGAATTGAATATATAACGATTTCGAAATGAATTGAATATATAACGATTTCGAAATGAATTGAATATATAACGATTTCGAAATGAATTGAATATATAACGATTTCGAAATGAATTGAATATATAACGATTTCGAAATGAATTGAATATATAACGATTTCGAAATGAATTGAATATATAACGATTTCGAAATGAATTGAATATATAACGATTTCGAAATGAATTGAATATATAACGATTTCAAATTGAATTGAAAGCGAATTGAAATGAATTCAAATTGAATTGAAATTTGAATTGAATAGAAATGAATTTTAAAAACGAATTTATAAAGAAGAATTCAATTTTGATTTGAATTGAAAAGAAAGTTGAAATTGCTTTTGAAACGATTTTAAAACTATTTATATAATTCGTTTTAAATAGAAATCGACGAAGTATATATTATATATATTATATATATAATATAATGGCCTGAATAGAACGCGCCGCGCCGCGGCAGTTCGTGAATTTCGACCATTTATTTCAAATGGACATTACGGGAGATCCGACCGTCGGATTCTCCTAAAACCGGAACCGTTGGGTTCATATCGAAAAGAGCTTTCTAACGAATATTAGAAATTAGAAATCTAACGGTTGGATTTGGAATTATGTCCAAATCAAATTTGAAAAAGGTCGCTATAAGTGCAGTTCGATGGCCATTGATGGAAATCGACTGTACGGGCCTTGATAAAATTATTGAAAGTAGTAATAATTTGTGTAAAATCATAAGAAATGATTTAGAAAGAATTGGGATGAAAAACTCCATATTTGAAAAGATAAAAATAGATTTTTATCGAAATGAACTAGTTTTGAACTAGAATTATAATTCTATTTATTTTTAAATAAATAAATTGAATTTGAAATGGTTTTGAAAATAACCAAAATTTCCAATGATTGCATTGGAATGGATTTGACTATATATCAAAGTTATGAATTTCAAATGATAAATCACTAATTGATTGATGTTTGGGTTGTTTGTTTATTTGTTTGCTAATTCTTAGCCATTTAACCTAATTGAATCACATATTGAATTATATTGAAAATTTGGTCGCATTCGCTTGCATATACATGTACTTACATTGAACAGGTCATAGCAAGGAGGCTAGAGCCAGAGAATAAAATTTGTTTGCCCGACAAATAGGTACATGTTTACTACATAATTTACTGTTTTGTTTGGGTGATGATGATTTTATGAGCCTATTGGCTAGCCGCTTGGCTTTTTCTTTTTCTTTTTGAGATTTGAAGGACCGGGGAAGCTATTTGAAATTCCCCGATGCTCCCGGTGCAGGGGAGGTTATGGCTAAATTTTTCGAAAATTTAGGGTGTTAGCCAAATTTTTGAAATTTTGAAAATTCTTAGAAACTGAAAAGTTGGAGAACGGAAGCCAGATCGAACGTGGAGTTGATTAATCAAACCACTTTCGACTTTGTTCCTTTTCAGGGACGAAAAGTTTTAAGTGGGGGAGATTGTAACAACCCGAAAATCTGGGCCAGTTTAAAAATTTTATTTTGGCAATTTTAGCGAATTTTGATTATTTAAAATGAACTATTTTAAATAATATCGATGAGAAATTTATTTTGAATATAATTCGAACGTATATATTATATACGTCGTCGATAGAATATAAATATTTATTTATATATATAAAAGGAATTGAAAATGGCGCGGTAGTTCGATAATTCGATTTCAAACTTCAACAGAATGTACCGGGTGCAAAACAATCCGGATTTTAGTGAAACCAAAAACATTAGGATCTAATTGATGATATCTTTCCAGCGAATCCGAAAAATCAAGATTTCATAGCGGGAATCAAAAGATATGTCCAGTTGAAAATTCTGAATAGTCGCTATGGAATTCAGGCCCTTAAAAATGAGAATTTTGCAAATGACCTCGGATTTCGACGAAACCAGTTTTGTTGGATCCGCAGTGTCAAGTTATTGCTAGATTCCAAATTTCATAATTTTTCGAATCAATATGTGAGCGTGGCAAAGGAAAACGCGTTTGACCAGTTTTAGTTGATTTTAATCGACTGGAAATTGGCCATTTTTCCAAAGGTCTCGGAATTCGACGAAACTAGGTTTGTTAGGACCGTATTGTCAATACGAGGCTAGAAAATATTTTTCGGGAATTTTTCTAGTTAGTGTGTGACCCCGGTAATTAGAAATGTACGTTTAAAATTCAATATAGTAATTTAAATGTAAATTCAACGGAAACCAATCGAAACGGTCAAATCAGCTTGCGATACATATCCCATTATGTTCGGAACGGGGGTAATGCGCTATGGACGACAGGCGGTGGACCTCGTTTCGAGGTCATATGTAAGCGTCAACTTTTTGAAAATTAATTAATTAAATAAAAAAAACCCTCCTCCCCTTATAACCGATGGCCCCCCCCCCTTTTCCCTTCAGAATCGATTTCAACGGAAAAAAAAAGAAGAACGCGTCGATCCTCCACCGCGGCGGCCTCTGGCGCCACCGCTGGCCCACCGCGCCTCAGGCGAAACCCCCTCCGCACCCGATCCTCTGCCATCCTCTTCCTCCCCGATTCGAACTCCGCTACCCCCCCTCTACCCTAAATCAGCACCGCACCCCCCCTGAAGACCTGACCCTGCCGCCGTGGGCCCCAGGCCACCCGACCTCGCCTGAAACCTCCCCCTCCGACGAAGCCCGCCTGCCCTAACCCCCTAGGTCCGCCGCGACAGTTCTCCACCTCCAGCAGCCACAAACCTCCCCTTCTACGAAGAAAACCCTGTAAGTTTTAATTGCTAACCTAATTTTATTTTCAGTTTTAATTAAAATTAGCACAAGAAAAAAAAACTGATTTTTATCTTTATATAGAGAAGTTTGAAATATAGTGTTTATTATATAGAAAGGTTAAAGATATAATCTTTATATTTTTAAAGTATTAAAAATATGATTTTTATATTTTTAAAGTATTAAAAATATAATCTTTACTATATAGAAGATGTAAAAATACGATTTTTGGTTAGGTAGAGAATTAAAAATATAATTTTTACTTGATAGGAATATTAAAAATATCATCTTTATATGTGTAGGAAAATAAAAATGAGATTTTTATAAAGATGAAACCTTTAAATTTGAAAGGGCGAAGTCTATGTTTTTATAAAGGCGAAATCTTTATATGGAAAATAGCGTGATAAAAATATAATTTTTATCTATATAACATAGTAGTAAAAATTCGATTTTTATATATTGAATAACGGAATAAAAATTCGATTTTTAAATGTAGGAAGCGATTATAAATATATGATTTTTATTTTAAAGACATCAGCAAATATAAAAATGTGTGATTTCTATATATGTAGTGGCTACGGGCAACGAAGATGACGAAGGTGCGATAGCGATGAAGATTTCTATCAATGAAGTGTCGTGGAGCTAGGATAGCTATCGGTGAGAACTTCTCAGTTTTCAATTTAATTTTTCTAGTTATATATATACTAGGATGCAGACGGTGCTTAGTAGCACCTGACACAATCGTCTACAGACCATGGACTTGTTTGTTTGGTTGCATAGATTAGTTATATGATTTGATTTGAATTTGGTTGTTTGGTGGTTTGATTGATGTGTGAATGGCATGGGCCTTCACTAGACCGGGGGTAAGGCTAGGCCTTGTCCCGTTTCTAGTATCGTGCCGTTATGCCACCGAAATTTTCTAAAATAAGTTAGAAAAATAAAAATATCATTTTATTTAAAGAATGAACTGAATAGAAATTCAAGTGTTGAAATAAAATATTTTATCGTTAAAAATATAATTTTTAACGTGAAGTGAATAAAATAAAATATTCATTTACAAACCGGACGGTTTGTTTATGTACACTGATTTGACTGATATTGATTGGGTCGATAAATTTTACACATCGCCCAACTGCACAAATAAAATCTGTGTTTGATTGTTTGAAACCCCACACGGGTGTTGGGATGAAACTTGATGTTCACTCATCCTGATTGATTACATATGTCGATCGACTGATTGACAAGCTGCTATAAGCGTTAAATGTCTATATTTGATGCTTATACAGTGTAGTGCACTTTGGTTAATGGTTGATTATTTTTCAATGCTATTATATTCATGTGTTGTATGAAAATCCATATAATTAACATTATATGGTGATTGATTGGGCCTCATTCCAATTTAGAAAATAAAGAATATTATAAAATAAAAGTTCATGTGTTGACAGTACTCATCCATTGAGATTGGTCATGTATTGAACGAAATATTTTAGTAATAAAATTTACATCTTTATCGATATAAAATAAAAGTTCATGTGTTGACAGTACTCATCCATTGAGATTGGTCATGTGTTGAACGAAATATTTTAGTAATAAAATTTACATCTTTATCGATATAAAATAAAAGTTCATGTGTTGACAGTACTCATCCATTGAGATTGGTCATGTGTTGAACGAAATATTTTAGTAGTAAAATTTACATCTTTATCGATATAAAATAAAGGTTCATGTGTTGACAGTACTCATCCATTGAGATTGGTCATGTGTTGAACGAAATATTTTGATAATAACAACTATTTTGAAAAAGAAATATTTGAAATAGGATATTTGAAAATAGAAATTTATGAAGCCGTGTTGATTAGATTGACGCCATTTTGACGTGAACGATATTTATATCGATTTTATTCATTTCGAAATGAATTGAATATATAACGATTTCGAAATGAATTGAATATATAACGATTTCGAAATGAATTGAATATATAACGATTTCGAAATGAATTGAATATATAACGATTTCGAAATGAATTGAATATATAACGATTTCGAAATGAATTGAATATATAACGATTTCGAAATGAATTGAATATATAACGATTTCGAAATGAATTGAATATATAACGATTTCGAAATGAATTGAATATATAACGATTTCGAAATGAATTGAATTGAAAACGAATTCTAATTGAATTGAAAGCGAATTGAAATGAATTCAAATAGAATTGAAATTTGAATTGAATAGAAATGAATTTTAAAAACGAATTTATAAAGAAGAATTCAATTTTGATTTGAATTGAAAAGAAAGTTGAAATTGCTTTTGAAACGATTTTAAACTATTTATATAATTCGTTTTAAATAGAAATCGACGAAGTATATATTATATATATTATATATATAATATAATGGCCTGAATAGAACGCGCCGCGCCGCGGCAGTTCGTGAATTTCGACCATTTATTTCAAACGGACATTACGGGAGATCCGACCGTCGGATTCTCCTAAAACCGGAACCGTTGGGTTCATATCGAAAAGAGCTTTCTAACGAATATTAGAAATTAGAAATCTAACGGTTGGATTTGGAATTATGTCCAAATCAAATTTGAAAAAGGTCGATATAAGTGCAGTTCGATGGCCATTGATGGAAATCGACTGTACGGGCATTGATAAAATTACTAAAAATAGTAATAATTTGTGTAAAATCATAAGAAATGATTTAGAAAGAATTGGGATGAAAAACTCCATATTTGAAAAGATAAAAATAGTTTTTTATCGAAATGAACTAGTTTTGAACTAGAATTATAATTCTATTTATTTTTAAATAAATAAATTGAATTTGAAATGGTTTTGAAAATAACCAAAATTTCCAATGATTGCATTGGAATGGATTTGAATCGAAATTGTCTTCGGAATATTTCGATGTTGGATTTCGTGATTATACAAATGTTGTTATGGAAATTTGAAAGATATATATATATATCGTTATTTCCAATGCGATATTTGTTAGTCGTAGAATTTGATATTGAATATAAGCCGGTATATTTTCTATTCAGAGCCTTGTATTGAATATCAAATGTGATTTGGGTTTGTCGTGAATGGTGTCTTCACTAACACTATTCTTGAACCCAGTTGAGAAAAGATTAAATCTTTTTGTTTAGATTTAACGAAGTGTACCAATTAAATAATATTTAATTGGAATTGAATCGATATTGATTTTTGGGTTTATCGTGAACAGTGTTTTAAATAACACTCGTTCTTTAACCCGATAATTAATGAATGTGATTTTGGGTTTACGTGAACCGTGTTTTAAATGACACTGATTCTTTAACCCAGTCGAAGATTAAAACTAAGTGGAGTTTTAATGAATCTTTAATTAGATTGAAATGATCAAAAATGGAGTATCACCAGTTTTGCTCCAGGCGATAGTTAAATCTTTAATTAGATTTGAACGTGAAATGGTAATTGAATTTACCGATAACACTGTGGTGTTAGATATGAAGTATTACCAGTTTTACTTCATGGGATGAATAGGTTGGGATGGGGAAATTAAAATAAATAATTACTTCGGTAAGGTTCGCTAATCCCGACTAGTTTGAATTGAGATTCAAAAATAGAATAAAGAATAAATTCAAGGAATTTATCTTGGATAAAATTAATGGGAACCTTTCCCTATGAATGTGAAATTTAGAAACTAACTGTCGGTTAGCCAAGCAGAATGGTTTTCTGAATATTGATCTGATGTTGGTTTCGGCCTTCGGGGTTAATATTTGGGGAATTATTCTCTTGATTAATTTACGGTTAGTGACTAATGAATTGGAATGAGGCGTATGTTGTGCTTGTGTAACACTTATTTAAAATATACGCGAGTTATTCGGAAGGACCGGGTTTATCCCATTCTGAATAACTGATACGACGATATGTCGAAGATGAAGACGGTGGTAGAAGACCGGAAGTCTTCACATCGTTTGGATAATTACCGACGATCCTGATTGGGTTGTACACCCGAGAGGATGGAAATAGTTGGTGGTCGTCCCGACGTACTTGGAGATGGATGGATATGCGAGGAAAGTGCCTCCGGTTTCGTTCAGACCCAGAACGGACTTGTAAATGGACGGTGTGTCTGACATTGGATTTTAGTCCGTGTGATTGATCTCTATTAAATATATATCTGTTTGGCGGCGGAGAATTTATTCTCTTGCTTAACGCCCTTCTCTGAGACGTACGAGCTCAGGGGTTATATATTGATGGATATCAATTGCATGGAGTGAATTGCCTGTGTGGCATGCCTAAGTGGCAAATGATCAAGGCTTCTGTTGAAAAGCAAAGTCTTGTGGTTGATGATCAAAGCACGGCCTTGTGTGGCGTAGCTTTGTGTAACGTTGATTCGCGAGTATCACACCCGGTATGAACCAAAAACGGGAGACGGACCTCAGGGAGGACTTGCGTTTCTTTCTAGTTAGAAGTGGCGTCAGTGGTTTTACACGCCCTGACGAGTTTGACTTATGTGGTTGTTGCTGTTGCGAGGCGCCTCGGATTGATCGGTCGTTCTCGAACCGATGGAGTCATTTAGTTGGCTCACTTACACCCCATAGGGTGGGGAAACGTAGTGTTCAGGCATAATAATCCACATCGGTGGACCGGCCCTGACGATCTAAAGGTTTGCCTGCGCGCTTGCCTGTGGCTCGGGCTAGAGAGTCACGAATCGGTAGAGGACGATCCCTAGCCTCGGTTCATACTATAAATGATAACCCAACTTCTAATACGACATTTCGGTTTTGATTGTAAACCTATATATGGCGACATAGTGGTATGGGGCATTCATGCCGCCTATGATTGATACTTATGATTTGAAGTTGTTTTATACACTATGCACTTATAATAGTATCAAATGATTTGTTTTCAATGTATCAAGCATTCTTTGGCTGTTATAAGGGAAAACCCTATCCTCGGCTGCGTTGCATTGTGTGATGGGACCTGGGTCTTATAACAGCTTCATTTTTCTTTATTTAGCATTGCGCTGTTTGTTTTATGCACTGGTATTCTTGGGAGGAAACCCGTTCCGTGTTATACGGCGTGGTCCCTTGATTTACCTAACTTTTAAAATAAAGAATAATAACTGTTTTAGTTCTCGCACCAGTCACATGACTGACCTGGAGTTTATTGTTTTAACCTAAACTCTGGGTGCCCCTATTTTGACATGGGCAGCTAGTAGTTTTGCAGATTTATATTCACAGGATCCTGGTTTACAGCTGGAACGATATCCGGAAAGCTTTGTATCCGTATATCTACTTCTAGTTGTATATTGTATTATTTTCACCTGCTATGTATTTAAATGTAATTTAAATCTCTGATATTTCTGTGTAATATTCATTTATACTCTGTATATTCTTGTATTCTGATGCATTGTTGTAATATACAATGAAATGTTCTTTTATATGCGTTCTGTTGTGGCTTGTTCTCGAACTATCCGGTCTTTCCTTTACGGGGAAGTTACGGGTTTTCACACAATCACCCCCTCCCTCTCTATTTCTCTCCCCGTTACTTTCTTTAAACCAGGAAAAAAATCGCGATGACCTAGCAGCCGCCCCCCTCCGATGAGCGCCGCCGCGCCTCAGGCGGGCCACCCCGTCGCCCCTCCAGCCTCCTCGCTCCCCTCTCCTCTTCAATCGACAGCCGCACCCCAAGTCGCGCCACCACATCCCCAAGAACCCATCGCCCTCCGCCTCGACGTAACCCCCTCCCCCCCGTCAGCAATCGCGCCGCCGAGCAAGACCCCCCCCTGCGAGCAACCTCCGACGCGCAGCTACCCCCCTCTCCTTAAAGCAAGGTAAGTTTTTCCAATTTTCTTTTATGTTTTATTTTATTTTATTTAACATTTAAAACTGAATTTAGTTATAAAACTATTTATTTAAAAGTTAGAATTTTGTTTTATAAAAGGAATAATTTTTATTTAAGAAAAGTAGTGTTTTTAAAATAAAAAGATTCGATTTTTGCATTAGCAAAGAAGAGATTTTTTTTATAATGTAAAGACGAGATTTTTATAGAAGTAAAGTAATTATTTTTATAAGGTAGTAAGATAAAAATTCGATCTTATTTATGTAGGAAGTATAAAAATATAATTTTTATTATGTTGAAGAAGTAAAAATATAATTTTTATAAAGTATTAAAAATACAATCTTTATTATGTAGGAGATGTAAAAATATGATTTTTACTTCGAGAAAAATAAAATCTTTATTTTTATAAAGGCGAAATCTTTATTTTTATAAAGGCGAAATCTTCATATTTGTAAAGGCGAAATCTATTTTTTTATAAAGGTGAAATCTATATTTTTGAAATGGAACTTTTATCTATATGACATCGTAGTAAAAATTCGATTTTTATATATTGAATAGCATAGGAAAAATTCGATTTTTAAATGTAGGAAGCGATTATAAAAATATGATTTTTAAATTGAAAGTGAATAAATAAAAATGTGATTTTTATTTTAAAGGCATCAAAATATAAAAATGTGTGATTTTTATATATGTAGTGGCTACGGGCAACGAAGACGACAAAAATGCGATAACGATGAAGATTTCTATCAAAGAAGAGTCAAGATGATTGGATAGCTATCGGTGAGAATTTCTCACCTTTCAATTTCATTTTCTAGTTATATATATATACTAGGATGCAGACGGTGTTTAGTATCACCCGACACCCGTCATCCACAGACCATGGATGGCTTGTTTGTTTAATTGCTTGGTTGTGTAGTTGGTTAGATTATTTGGTTTGAAATTGAATTGTTTGGTGAAATGAAATTGGATTGATTGATGTGTGAATGGCGTGGGCCTTCACTAGACTGGGGATAAGGCTAGGCCTTGTCCCGTTTCTAGTATCGTGCCGTTATGCCGCCGAAATTTTCTAAAATAAGTTAGAAAAATAAAAATATCATTTTATTGAATAAATGAATTGAATAGAAATTCATATGTTAAAATAAAATGTTTTATCATTAAAAATATAATTTTTAATGTGAAGTGAATAAAATAAAATATTCATTTACAAACCCGACGGTTTGTTTATGTACACCTATTTGAAGGACATTGATTGGGTCGATAAATTTTACACATCGCCCAACTGCACAAATAAAATCTATGTTTGATTGTTTGAAACCCCACACGGGTGTTGGGATGAAATTTGAAGTTCACTCATCCTGATTGATTAAATATGTCGATCGATTGATTGACAGGCTGTTATAAGCGTTAGATATCTATATTTGATGCTTATACAGTGTAGTGCACTTTGGTTGATGGGTGATTATTTTGCAACGCTGTTATATAAGTGTGATGTAGGAAAATCCATATAATTAACATTATATGGTGATTGATTGGGCCTCATTCCAATTTAGAAAATGAAGAATATTATAAAATAGAAGTTCATGTGTTGACTGTACTCATCCGTTGAGATTAGTCATGTGTTGAACGAAATATTTTAATAATAAAATTTACTTCTTTATCAATATAAAATAGAAGTTCATGTGTTGACTGTATTCATCCGTTGAGATTAGTCATGTGTTGAACGAAATATTCGAAATAGAAATATTTGAAATAGAAATATTTGAAATAGAAATATTTTGATAATAAGAAATATTTGAAAATAGAAATACATTAAGCCATGTTGATTAGATTGACGCCATTTTGACGTGAACGATATTTATATCGATTTTATTCATTTCGAAATGAATTGAATTGAAAACGATTTCGAAATGAATTGAATATATAACGATTTCGAAATGAATTGAATATAAAACGATTTCGAAATGAATTGAATATAAAACAATTTCGAAATGAATTGAATATATAATGAATTTGATACGAATAGAAAACCAATTTGAATTGAAACGAATAGAAAACCAATTTGAATTGAATCGAATAGAAAACCAATTTGAATTGAATCGAATAGAAAACGACTTTGGAATTGAACTGAATTGAAAACGAATCCAAATTGAATTGAAAGCGAATTGAAATGAATTCAAATTGAATTGAAATTTGAATTGAATAGAAATGAATTTTAAAACGAATTTATAAAGAAGAATTCAATTTTGCTTTGAATTGAAATGGAAGTTGAAATTGCTTTTAAAACGAATTTAAAACTATTTATATAATTCGTTTTAAATAGAAATCGACGAAATATATATTATATATATATATAATATAATGGCCTGAATAGAACGCGCCGCGCCGCGACAGTTCGCGAATTTCGACCATTGACTTCGAACGGACATTACGGGAGATCCGACCGTCGGATTCTCCTAAAACCGGAACCTTTGGGTTCGTATCGAAAAGAGCTTTCTAATGAATATTAGAAATTAGAAATATAACGGTTGGATTTGGAATTTTGTCCAAATCAAATTTGAAAAAGGTCACTGTAAGTGCAGTTCGATGGCCGTTGATGGAAATCGACTGTACGGGCCTTGATAAAATTATTAAAAATAGTAATAATTTGTGTAAAATCATAAGAAATGATTTAGAAAGGATTGGGATGAAAAACTCCATATTTGAAAAGATAAAAATATATTTTTATCGAAATGAACTAGTTTTGAACTAGAATTATAATTCTATTTATTTTTAAAATAAATAAACTGGATTAGAGATGGCTTTGAAAAATAACCAGAATTTCCAATAATTATATTGGAATGGATTTGAATCGAAATTGTCTTTGGATTATTTCGATGTTGGATTTCGTGACGATACAGATATTGTTATGGGAATTTGAAAGATATATATATCGTTATTTCCAATACGATATTTGTTAGTCGTAGAATTTGATATTGAATATAAGCCGGTATATTTTCTATTTAGAGCCTTGTGTTTAATATCAAATGTGATTTGGGTTTGTCGTGAATGGTGTCTTCATTAACACCGTTCTTGAACCCAGTTGAGAAAAGATTAAATCTTTTTATTTAGATTTAATGAAGAGTACCAATTAAATGATATTTAATTGGAATAGAATTGAGATTGATTTTTGGGTTTATCGTGAACAGCGTTTTAAATAACACTCGTTCTTTAACCCGATAATTAATGGAATGTGATTTTGGGTTTATCGTGAACCGTGTTTTAAATGACACTAATTCTTTAACCCAGTTAACGATTAAAACCAAGTGGAGTTTTAATGAATCTTTAATTAGATTGAAAAGATCGAGAATGGAGTATCACCAGTTTTACTCCAGGCGATAGTTAAATCTTTAATTAGATTTGAACGTGAAATGGTAATTGAATTTACCGGAAGTCTTCACGTCGTTTGGGTGATTACTGATGATCTTGATTGTGCTGTACACCCAAGAAGATGGAAACAGTTGGTGATCGTCCAGACGTGCTTGGAGATCAATGGAAATGCGGGGTACTAGGTGCCTCCGGTTTCGTTCAGACCCAGAACGGACTGGTAAATGGACTGTGTGTCTGACATTGGATTTTAGTCCATGCGATTAATCTCTACTAAATATATATCTGTTTGGCGGCAGAGAATTTATTCTCTTGCTTAACGCCCTTCTCTGAGACGTACGAGCTCAGGGGTTATATATTGATGGATATCAAACGCATGGAGTGAATTGCCTGTGTGGCATGCCTAAGTGGCAATTGATCGAGGCTTCTGTTGAAAAGCAAAGCCTTGTGGTGATGATCAAAGCACAACCTTTGTGGTGTAGCTTTGTGTAACGTTTACTTCGCGAGTTTCGCACCCCGGTTGTGAACCAGAAACGGGAGAGGACATCAGGGAGGGCATGCGTTTCTTTCTAGCTAGGGTGGTGTCAGTGACCTACCAGCCCTGACATTTATATACTTTTCACCTGTGTGGTTGTTGCTGTTGCAAGGCGCCTCGGTTTGATCGGACGATCCGGGTCCAATAGAGTCATTCAATGGCTCATTTACCCCCCAAAGGGCGGGGAAACGTATTGTTCAGGCACTATAATCCACATCGGTGGACCGACCCTGACGATCCATGGGGCAGTTGCGGCTGTTCCTGAGGCTCGGGCTAGAGAGTCTCGAATCGGTAGAGGACGATCCCTGGCCTCGTTTCATAGACGGAAATTCAATTTCCAAATACGTAACTTTGCGGTTTTATTTGTAAACCTATATATGGCAACATAGTGGCATGGGACGCTCATGTCGCCTATGATTGATACTTATGATTTGAAGTTGTTTTATACACTATACACTTATAATGGTATCAAATGATTTCTTTTAAACGTATCAAGCATTCTTGGCTATTATAAGGTAAAAACCCTATCTCCCGGCTTGCGTTGCATTGTGTGATAGGACCTGGGTCTTATAATAGCTTCATTTTTCTTTATTTAGCATTGCGCTGTTGTTTTATGCACTGGTATTCTTGGGAGGAAACCCGTTCCGTGTTATACGGCGTGGTCCCTTGATTTACCTAACTTTAAAAATAAAGATTAATAACTGTTTTAGTTCTCACACCAGTCACATGACTGACCTGGAGTTTATTGTTTTAACCTAAACTCTAGGTGCCCTTATTTTGACGCGGGCAGCTAGTAGTTTTGGGTTTTGCAGATTTATATTCACAGGATCCTGGTTTACAGCTGGAACGATATCCGGAAAGCCTTGTATCCGTATATCTCATTCTAGTTGTGTATTGTATTATTTTTCCGCTGCTATGTATTTAAATGTAATTTAAATCTCTGATGTTTCTGTGTAATATTCATTTATACTCTGTATATTCTTGTAATCTGATGCATTGTTGTAATATACAATGAAATGTTCTTCCGTCTGCGTTCTATTTTGTCATGTTCTCAAACGATAGGGCGTTTCGAACGGTCTGGGTCGGTTTAGAGACTGGTTCGGACCGAACGAAATTCCTTCTCGTCACAGTTGGTATCAGAGCTTTGGTTTGCAAAGCTCAGAGAACAAGACACATTAGAACCATACGAAAGAATTCATCAGAAACTGGATTAGTAACATCCAACGGGAATGACTCGTTAGAGATGGGATCAGTAGTATCCTAGAACGAGCGTGAAGAGTATATTTTTAAAATGAAAACAAATTTTGTTTTGAAAATTTAAAATCAATTATTGGTATTTGATTATTTATTTGTATTGATTAGGACAGTCCAGTATATAGAGATTTCGCATATTCGTCTTGCAAACGTGTGTTCGAAATTTTAATATATTGGATAGATATAGAATCACGCTCTAGTCGCCCGGAGATGATTCTGATGATGAGGCCTCATCATCAGTGTTTATATTCAAGTGACGAAAGTGAGATTTCTATATATTTCCTATTGACTGGTGTGAGAACCAAAATTAGATAGGGCTTATTGTTGTGATTTGGCATCAAAAATGAGATTTTTGACTATATATCAAAGTTATGAATTTCAAATGATAATTCACTAGTTGATTGATGTTTGGGTTGTTTGTTTATTTGTTTGCTAATTCTTAGCCATTTAACCTAATTGAATCACATATTGAATTATATTGAAAATTTGGTCGCATTCGCTTGCATATACATGTACTTACATTGAACAGGTCATAGCAAGGAGGCTAGAGCCAGAGAATAAAATTTGTTTGCCCGACAAATAGGTACATGTTTACTACATAATTTACTGTTTTGTTTGGGTGATGATGATTTTATGAGCCTATTGGCTAGCCGCTTGGCTTTTTCTTTTTCTTTTTGAGATTTGAAGGACCGGGGAAGCTATTTGAAATTCCCCGATGCTCCCGGTGCAGGGGAGGTTATGGCAAAAATTTTCGAAAATTTAGGGTGTTAGCCAAATTTTTGAAATTTTGAAAATTCTCAGAAACTGAAAAGTTGGAGAATGGAAGCCAGATCGAACGTGGAGTTGATTAATCAAACCACTTTCGACTTTGTTCCTTTTCGGGGACGAAAAGTTTTAAGTGGGGGAGATTGTAACAACCCGAAAATCTGGGCCAGTTTAAAAATTTTATTTTGGCAATTTTATCGAATTTTGATTATTTAAAATGAACTATTTTAAATAATATCGACGAGAAATTTATTTTGAATATAATTCGAACGTATATATTATATACGTCGTCGATAGAATATAAATATTTATTTATATATATAAAAGGAATTGAAAATGGCGCGGTAGTTCGATAATTCGATTTCAAACTTCAACTGAATATACCGGGTGCAAAACAATCCGGATTTTAGTGAAACCAAAAACATTAGGATCTAATTGGAAATATCTTTCCAGTGAATCCGAAAAATCGAAATTTCATAGCGGGAATCAAAAGATATGTCCAGTTGAAAATTCTGAATAGTCGCTATGGAATTCAGGCCCTTAAAAATGGAAATTTTGCAAATGACCTCTGATTTCGACGAAACCACTTTTGCTGGGTCCGCAATGTTAAATTATTGCTAGATTCCAAATTTCATAATTTTTCGAATCAATATGTGAGCGTGGCAAAGGAAAGCGCGTTTGACCAGTTTCAGTTGATTTTAATCAACTGGAAATTGGCCATTTTTCATACGGTCTCAGAATTCGACGAAACTAGTTTTGTTAGGACTGTATCGTCAATACGAAGCTAGAAAATATTTTTATGAAATTTATAGAGTTAGTATGTGACCCCGGTAATTTGAAACGTACGTTTAAAATTCAATATAGTGATTTAAATGTAAATTCAAAGGAAACTAATCGAAACGATCAAATCATCTTGCGATACATATCCCATTGTGTTCGGAATGGGGGTAAAACGCTATGGACGACAGGCGGTGGGCCTCGTTTAGAGGTCGAAAATAAAAGTTGCTTTATAAAGTAAAATTTAAAATAAATAAATTAATATATATATATATTCAATCACCCCTCCCTCTCTATTTCTCTCCCCGTTACTTTCTTTAAACCAGGAAAAAAAAATCGCGATGACCTAGCAGCCGCCCCCCTCCGATGAGCGCCGCCGCGCCTCAGGCGGGCCACCCCGTCGCCCCTCCAGCCTCCTCGCTCCCCTCTCCTCTTCAATCGACAGCCGCACCCCAAGTCGCGCCACCACATCCCCAAGACCCCATCGCCCTCGGCCTCGACGTAACCCCCCCCCCCCCCGTCAGCAATCGCGCCGCCGAGCAAGACCCCCCCTGCGAGCAACCTCCGACGCGCAGCTACCCCCCCTCTCCTTAAAGCAAGGTAAGTTTTTCCAATTTTCTTTTATGTTTTATTTTATTTTATTTAACATTTAAAATGAATTTAGTTATAAAACTATTTATTTAAAAGTTAGAATTTTGTTTAATAAAAGGAATAATTTTTATTTAAGAAAAGTAGTGTTTTTAAAATAAAAAGATTCGATTTTTGCATTAGCAAAGAAGAGATTTTTTTTATAATGTAAAGACGAGATTTTTATAGAAGTAAAGGAAATATTTTTATAAGGTAGCAAGATAAAAATTCGATCTTATTTATGTAGGAAGTATAAAAATATAATTTTTATTATGTTGAAGAAGTAAAAATATAATTTTTATAAAGTATTAAAAATATAATCTTTATTATGTAGGAGATGTAAAAATATGATTTTTACTTCGAGAAAAATAAAATCTTTATTTTTATAAAGGCGAAATCTTTATTTTTATAAAGGCGAAATCTTCATATTTGTAAAGGCGAAATCTGTATTTTTTTTTATAAAGGTGAAATCTATATTTTTGAAATGGAACTTTTATCTATATGACATCGTAGTAAAAATTCGATTTTTATATATTGAATAGCATAGGAAAAATTCGATTTTTAAATGTAGGAAGCGATTATAAAAATATGATTTTTAAATTGAAAGTGAATAAATAAAAATGTGATTTTTATTTTAAAGGCATCAAAATATAAAAATGTGTGATTTTTATATATGTAGTGGCTACGGGCAACGAAGACGACAAAAATGCGATAACGATGAAGATTTCTATCAAAGAAGAGTCAAGATAATTGGATAGCTATCGGTGAGAATTTCTCACCTTTCAATTTCATTTTCTAGTTATATATATATATATACTAGGATGCAGACGGTGTTTAGTAGCACCCGACACCCGTCATCCACAGACCATGGATGGCTTGTTTGTTTAATTGTTTGGTTGTGTAGTTGGTTAGATTATTTGGTTTGAAATTGAATTGTTTGGTGAAATGAAATTGGATTGATTGATGTGTGAATGGCGTGGGCCTTCACTAGACCGCAGATAAGGCTAGGCCTTGTCCCGTTTCTATTATCGTGCCGTTATGCCGCCGAAATTTTCTAAAATAAGTTAGAAAAATAAAAATATCGTTTTATTGAATAAATGAATTGAATAGAAATTCATATGTTAAAATAAAATGTTTTATCGTTAAAAATATAATTTTTAACGTGAAGTGAATAAAATAAAATATTCATTTACAAACCCGATGGTTTGTTTATGTACACCTATTTGAAGGACATTGATTGGGTCGATAAATTTTACACATCGCCCAACTGCACAAATAAAATCTGTGTTTGATTGTTTGAAACCCCACACGGGTGTTGGGATGAAATTTGAAGTTCACTCATCCTGATAGATTAAATATGTCGATCGATTGATTGACAGACTGTTATAAGCGTTAGATATCTATATTTGATGCTTATACAGTGTAGTGCACTTTGGTTGATGGTTGATTATTTTGCAATGCTATTATATACGTGTGATGTAGGAAAATCCATATAATTAACATTATATGGTGATTGATTGGGCCTCATTCCAATTTAGAAAATAAAGAATATTATAAAGTAGAAGTTCATGTGTTGACTGTACTCATCCGTTGAGATTAGTCATGTGTTGAACGAAATATTTTAATAATAAAATTTACTTCTTTATCAATATAAAATAGAAGTTCATGTGTTGACTGTACTCATCCGTTGAGATTAGTCATGTGTTGAACGAAATATTCGAAATAGAAATATTTGAAATAGGAATATTTGAAATAGAAATATTTTGATAATAAGAAATATTTGAAATAGAATATTTGAAAATAGAAATACATTAAGCCGTGTTGATTAGATTGACGCCATTTTGACGTGAACGATATTTATATCGATTTTATTCATTTCGAAATGAATTGAATTGAAAACGATTTCAAAATGAATTGAATATATAACGATTTCGAAATGAATTGAATATAAAACGATTTCGAAATGAATTGAATATAAAACGATTTCGAAATGAATTGAATATATAATGAATTTGATACGAATAGAAAACCAATTTGAATTGAAACGAATAGAAAACCAATTTGAATTGAATCGAATAGAAAACCAATTTGAATTGAATCGAATAGAAAACGACTTTGGAATTGAACTGAATTGAAAACGAATCCAAATTGAATTGAAAGCGAATTGAAATGAATTCAAATTGAATTGAAATTTGAATTGAATAGAAATGAATTTTAAAACGAATTTATAAAGAAGAATTCAATTTTGCTTTGAATTGAAATGGAAGTTGAAATTGCTTTTAAAACGAATTTAAAACTATTTATATAATTCGTTTTAAATAGAAATCGACGAAATATATATTATATATATATATAATATAATGGCCTGAATAGAACGCGCCGCGCCGCGACAGTTCGCGAATTTCGACCATTGACTTCGAACGGACATTACGGGAGATCCGACCGTCGGATTCTCCTAAAACTGGAACCTTTGGGTTCGTATCGAAAAGAGCTTTCTAATGAATATTAGAAATTAGAAATCTAACGGTTGGATTTGGAATTTTGTCCAAATCAAATTTGAAAAAGGTCACTGTATGTGCAGTTCGATGGCCGTTGATGGAAATCGACTGTACGGGCCTTGATAAAATTATTAAAAATAGTAATAATTTGTGTAAAATCATAAGAAATGATTTAGAAAGGATTGGGATGAAAAACTCCATATTTGAAAAGATAAAAATATATTTTTATCGAAATGAACTAGTTTTGAACTAGAATTATAATTCTATTTATTTTTAAAATAAATAAACTGGATTAGAGATGGCTTTGAAAAATAACCAGAATTTCCAATAATTATATTGGAATGGATTTGAATCGAAATTGTCTTTGGATTATTTCGATGTTGGATTTCGTGACGATACAGATATTGTTATGGGAATTTGAAAGATATATATATCGTTATTTCCAATACGATATTTGTTAGTCGTAGAATTTGATATTGAATATAAGCCGGTATATTTTCTATTCAGAGCCTTGTGTTTAATATCAAATGTGATTTGGGTTTGTCGTGAATGGTGTCTTCATTAACACCGTTCTTGAACCCAGTTGAGAAAAGATTAAATCTTTTTATTTAGATTTAATGAAGAGTACCAATTAAATGATATTTAATTGGAATAGAATTGAGATTGATTTTTGGGTTTATCGTGAACAGCGTTTTAAATAACACTCGTTCTTTAACCCGATAATTAATGGAATGTGATTTTGGGTTTATCGTGAACCGTGTTTTAAATGACACTAATTCTTTAACCCAGTTAACGATTAAAACCAAGTGGAGTTTTAATGAATCTTTAATTAGATTGAAAAGATCGAGAATGGAGTATCACCAGTTTTACTCCAGGCGATAGTTAAATCTTTAATTAGATTTGAACGTGAAATGGTAATTGAATTTACCGATAACACCGTGGTGTTAGATATGAAGTATAACCAGTTTTACTTCATGGGATGAATAGGTTGGGATTGGGAAATTAAAACAAATGATTACTTCGGTAAGGTTCGCTAATCCCGACTAGTTGGAATTGATATTCAAAAATAGATTAAAGAATAAATTCAAGAAATTTATCTTGGATAAAATTAATGGGAACCATTCCCTATGAATGTGAAATTTAGAAACTAACTACCGGTTAGCCAAGCAGAATGGTTTTCTGGATATCGATCTGATGTTAGTTTCGGCCTTCGGGGTTAATATTTGGGGAATTATTCTCTTGATTAATTTACGGTTAGTGACTGATGAATTGGAATGAGGCGTATGTTGTGTTTGTGTAACACTTATTTAAAATATATGCGAGTTATTCGGAAAGACCGGGTTTATCCCATTCTGAATAACTGATACGACGATAAGTCGAAGATGAAGACGGTGGTCGAAGACCGGAAGTCTTCACGTCGTTTGGGTGATTACTGATGATCTTGATTGTGCTGTACACCCAAGAAGATGGAAACAGTTGGTGATCGTCCAGACGTGCTTGGAGATCGATGGAAATGCGGGGTACTAGGTGCCTCCGGTTTCGTTCAGACCCAGAACGGACTGGTAAATGGACTGTGTGTCTGACATTGGATTTTAGTCCGTGCGATTGATCTCTACTAAATATATATCTGTTTGGCGGCGGAGAATTTATTCTCTTGCTTAACGCCCTTCTCTGAGACGTACGAGCTCAGGGGTTATATATTGATGGATATCAAACGCATGGAGTGAATTGCCTGTGTGGCATGCCTAAGTGGCAATTGATCGAGGGTTCTGTTGAAAAGCAAAGCCTTATGGTGATGATCAAAGCACGACCTTTGTGGTGTAGCTTTGTGTAACGTTTACTTCGCGAGTTTCGCACCCCGGTTGTGAACCAGAAACGGGAGAGGACATCAGGGAGGGCATGCGTTTCTTTCTAGCTAGGGTGGTGTCAGTGACCTACCAGCCCTGACATTTATATACTTTTCACCTGTGTGGTTGTTGCTGTTGCGAGGCGCCTCGGTTTGATCGGACGATCCGGGTCCGATAGAGTCATTCGTTGGCTCATTTACGCCCCAAAGGGAGGGGAAACGTATTGTTCAGGCACTATAATCCACATCGGTGGACCGGCCCTGACGATCCATGGGGCAGTTGCGGCTGTTCCTGAGGCTCGGGCTAGAGAGTCTCGAATCGGTAGAGGACGATCCCTGGCCTCGGTTCATAGACGGAAATTCAATTTCCAAATACGTAACTTTGCGGTTTTATTTGTAAACCTATATATGGCGACATAGTGGCATGGGACGCTCATGTCGCCTATGATTGATACTTATGATTTGAAGTTGTTTTATACACTATACACTTATAATGGTATCAAATGATTTCTTTTAAACGTATCAAGCATTCTTGGCTATTATAAGGTAAAAACCCTATCCCCCGGCTTGCGTTGCATTGTGTGATAGGACCTGGGTCTTATAATAGCTTCATTTTTCTTTATTTAGCATTGCGCTGTTGTTTTATGCACTGGTATTCTTGGGAGAAAACCCGTTCCGTGTTATACGGCGTGGTCCCTTGATTTACCTAACTTTAAAAATAAAGATTAATAACTGTTTTAGTTCTCACACCAGTCACATGACTGACCTGGACTTTATTGTTTTAACCTAAACTCTGGGTGCCCTTGTTTTGATGCCGGCAACTAGTAGTTTTGGGTTTTGCAGATTTATATTCACAGGATCCTGGTTTACAGCTGGAACGATATCCGGAAAGCCTTGTATCCGTATATCTCATTCTAGTTGTGTATTGTATTATTTTTCCACTGCTATGTATTTAAATGTAATTTAAATCTCTGATATTTCTGTGTAATATTCATTTATACTCTGTATATTCTTGTAATCTGATGCATTGTTGTAATATACAATGAAATGTTCTTCCTTCTGCGTTCTATTTTGTCATGTTCTCAAACGATAGGGCGTTTCGAACGGTCTGGGTTGGTTTAGCGACTGGTTCGGACCAAGCGAAATTCCTTCTCGTCACAGGACTAAGTGCACGACCCTAGTCCGCCTGAACCTACAATGGCACACCAACTCAGCCGTCGTTCTGGTCGCTTACAATCAGCCCAGCAATCGTGCCCCACCCTGCCTAGTCCCAGGGTACCGTGATACATCTAGTGGGTTACTGCTGAAAAGGACCGCGTAACTAGGGTTTCGTTCAGCAGGTTAAGTTGTCATTTAAAATCGTGACTTAACCCTATCTACGTGTCATGTCAAATTGACTAAGTGTGTCGTTCTAGCTCAAGACTTAGTCCTACGAATCATGTGTCAGGTTGGTTAAGTGTGTTCAAGCGGTTCATGACTTAACCCTATCAAATCAACGTGTCAAATTGGTTAAGTATATTCAAGTGGTCCAAGACTTAACCCTATCCAGTGGCATTAATTTACTTAATGCACCCCTAACCTCTCACATTAGACTTGGTTATGGTTACTGGATGTGCCGGGCGGGTCCGGGCAGTTTTACACCATAACCTAGTCTAACCTCGGGTTTCGAGTGCGATATGACCAACTACTCACATTGGGTCCTATTGTTTGCAGTTACTGGATTCGCCAGGCGGTTCCGGGCAGATTTATACTGCAAACTCAACCCAACCTCGAGTTGGCCACGCTCAAGTTATCTAAGTGTCATGTCCCAAATTCATATTTTCAAGTATAATTTCATGCCAAGTTCATGTTCCTATCCAAGCTCAAGTTAAAACGATATTCATGTTTATAAGTTCATACTAAATTCAGGTTTTCCTAAACTACCTAAATCGCATCCCCAACGCTCGTGAATTCGAATCAAGGCAATAGATGTAACTAGGGAAAAACATAACAAGGATGGGTATAAAGTGGCAAAGGTGATTTCAAGGCAAGCATGGTGTAACTTGAGATATGATCATAACATCACTGGCATATGAAATAGGGTGATAAACATAGCTATAAATGACATAAGATGATAATCCTAAACTTGTGACTAACAAAAGTTTCAACATCACAACATCACAGGCATGTTAAAATAATGATAGGGTTTAGGTTATGACATGAACAGGCCCCTAAATCAAGTTCTTATCAGTATTCCACAAATCAAGGTTCAATATGAACGGTACTTGATTCAAGGTGAATAGATCTAGGGTGAACAAGAGTAGATCTAAAATAATAGATCAAAAAGGAATAGTCATAGATCAAAGATATACAAGAGTAGGTCTCAAGTAGTTATCATGTTTATGTTCAACTTCAATTTACACATGTCCATATTAAGTTTAGAGTTTAGATCTAAGAGTAACTGGGGCTTACAGATCGTGGTTTTTGAGAACTAAGAACAGAACTTGTCGTATGATCGTTGCAGAAGCTTTAATCTCTAGTTTGAATTGAGTTGCTTAGGTTGATGTTGATTAGCTTCTAGTTTTGATTCCAGCAGAGTAGCGATGCCATTTTTATTTTTATTTAGAACAGAGGCAGAGTAGAAGCAGAATAGAATTGTGTGTAGAGAAGGCTAGGTTTGGGGCTATTTAAATAGGTTTAGGCAGATGAATCTGGATAGAAATCGGACTAGAAACATCAGAACGAACACTTGCCCAAAAATGGGCTCGGGGACCAGGTCGACACCCAGGTCGACTGCCCAGTCGACCTGGTCTGGGGGGGGGGGGGTCGACTGCCCAGTCGACTCTTCAGTCGACCTAGGTATGGGCGGGAAATTTCCGGCCCAGTCTATTCTGTGTTTGAAATTCGAATTTTGAATTCGAGCTGTTTTCGATTCTGAAAATTCCTGAAACTTCGGAGGGTCATATCTCCCTCATACGGACTCCAATTCTTGCAAACTCGGACTCGTTTCCAAGCAGAATTCCAAGACGAACGCAATGGCGCAACCCGTTTCCCTTGGTTCTTATTTTAAAATTTTAATTATCCTCTAATTTATGGTTATAACACGTTATCAAAATACGGGTTGTTACATTCTCCCCTCCTTAAAGGATTTCGTCTCCGAAATCCCTAAGTTAGGAACAACGTATCCTACCATCCAACATCCATCTACTCAAAACATCATCCACAAGAAAACATTGTCCTTAAGAGATTTCTAATGTTGTATGAACATATGCAGAAAGTGTGTGTATCTGTTCCTTATCTAATGCAAATGATCAGGCCTGATTGATCTTTCTAATGCAAAATATGTTTAGTGTCATGAATCCAACATGTATGCAAATAATCCTAGTCACGTAAGCACTATATGTGTGCACAAACATTCATCCATATGCAACATTCATATGATAACACATTCAATTTCATCCATAAATAAGTATAAACACTCATGCATATGCAATATGAAAATGTGTCTGAGCCGATCTAGTGCCTAATGTGTGTTATGCAACCACGAGCAATCACTTGCAACCACTTGCAACCATTCGCAAACATCAAGCATAACATGTTTCAAATACATGTTTACATTCATAGGATTCTACCTAAGGTTCTCAAGACCGGATCGAAAGGATATATAAGATAAAATAGAGTATCTAGGGAAAAGAAGTTAAAGATGTACCCCTAGAAGGTCCTTCTTGCGGGGCTTGCCCTTGCTTCTTAGGGCAGTTCTTGCTGATGTGTCCAGTTTCACCGCATTGAAAACATGCTCCTATCTTCATCTTCTTCTTCCTACAGTCCTGGACTATATGCACGTCAATACCACAGAAGTTGCATTTTCTTTTCTCACGTGACTTGTCATTCTTGTTGTTGCTGTTCTTTCCTCCTTTCTCGGAGTCTACCTTCTTGTCTTGAGACTCATTCGCCTTGACCTTCTTCTTGCCATTCTCGTCTTCTTCATGAAGTAGGGCCATATTCACCAAGCTTTCAAAGGTCGCCCCCATGGGTACATGAGTCATGGCCATAGTGTGGAGTGGCTCGCTCAATCCTCGAGCAAAGCGTAGAGCCTTCTTCTCAGCCGTGTTGACTAAGTCCAAACCAAATCGAGCAAGCTGATTAAACTTATTCACGTATTCCCTAACTGACATGTCCCCTTGCTTGAGTGCCAGGAACCTCTCCATCTGAAGACTCGCTTCTGTGGATGATAAAAACTTAAGCCCAAACCTCTCTCTAAAGTCTGCCCAAGTCTCAATTGGTCTGGTAGCGTTGGTGACTTCCCACCAAAATGCAGCTTCCTCTTTCAACAACCATGCTGCCAACTGAACTTTCCTATGATCCTCCATATCGAAAATAACAAACAAGTCTTTAGTCTCTTTTAGCCAGTTTCGCGCCTCAACGAAGGTTTCAGTTCCAACGAAGTTCTTGCCGCCCATTCCTATAAAGTCCTTGCATATTTTGGCGAAGGCGGTACCCGGAGGAGGATGAGGAGGAACCGTGGCCACCAGGGGAGGAGGAGGAGGGATATCTGTCGGGCCCGCGCCGTTGGCCCTAGCTTCCATGTATCTTCGGAACCAGCCAGGTATGGGTACTCCCTCATGAAGGTTAAGATCAGACATGCTGAAAAGCAAAAAGGAAAAAGATTCAAATGAGGAAACAAAGGAAAGTGCTAATGGCTTTTGGGGAATAGCCTTTTCTTAAAAATAAAACTTTTCTTGAAAAATGCTTCTTTATAAATGGTTTTGAAAAAAGTTTCATAAGGTTTTTAAAACTTTTGCCTAGTCTGGTAACCTTCTACTCTGATACCAAATGTAACACCCCACCTCCGCTAGGGTCACTTACAAAGGGAATGCCCTAGTTTTGGAGGGGTATTATCTAGTAAACAGGCACAGAGATAACACAAGACAGAACATAGATAAAATAGAGTATATAAAGCAGCAGATATAAACTTTAAAACCAATTCTCATTACTGAAAAATAGAGTCAAACCCTCTTACATCAAAATGCCAAGTCATTATTTCATTACATCAAGTTCTAAAAAAGTACTTAAAACAACATAAGTAAAATATTATTCCCCAAAAAGTGCATGAGTGCAGCCATAGCATAGCTCAAGACCAAACCGTACATGAGCTGTCAGAAAGCAAGCAAAGTCCAAGCTAAGAGCTAGAGTCTCCTCCCGGAAAACCTGGGGGGGGGGGGAACGAAAGACAAAGAGGCGAAAGAAAACGGGTATGTCAAAAAGACTGGTAAGCCCTAGTGACTATCAACATAGAAACTAGTAAAGTTAACAAGACATGAATAAACTGGAATTAAACATAGGAATGATGATAAGTCTGACATGATAACTAAGCTAACAAGATAACTCAAGTCTAACATTGCGTATTCAAGGTTCGCCATACCAACTATACTAGTATACTAATCCCGTGTCAACTATAAATCAAGAAATAATCCCTTGGCCCAATGTCGTGAAGTGACCCAATTCGAGGTCCAACGGTATGATCTAATCGATCGGCTCCCTACAAGTCTAGCTCGTCGTGTGTCTGTGTCATACGGCCCTATCACGAATGTAGTCACCTGTGCTAGGTCCACCATAGGGTGTATCAAGCCCTAGGGTACCAACCACCGACACGAATCAAGAATACACAGATAATCCTACTGATGCCCAATGCCTGCTTTTTCAACTCCGGACTAAGTGCACGACCCTAGTCCGCCTGAACCTACAATGGCGCACCAACTCAGCTGTCGTTCTGGTCGCTTACAATCAGCCCAGCAATCGTGCCCCACCCTGCCTAGTCCCAGGGTACCGTGATACATCTAGTGGGTTACTGCTGAAAAGGACCGCGTAACTAGGGTTTCGTTCAGCAGGTTAAGTTGTCATTTAAAATCAAGACTTAACCCCATCTACGTGTCATGTCAAATTGACTAAGTGTGTCGTTCTAGTTCAAGACTTAGTCCTACGAATCATGTGTCAGGTTGGTTAAGTGTGGTCAAGCGGTTCATGACTTAACCCTATCAAATCAACGTGTCAAATTGGTTAAGTATATTCAAGTGGTCCATGACTTAACCCTATCCAGTGGCATTAATTTACTTAATGCACCCCTAACCTCTCACATTAGACTTGGTTATGGTTACTGGATGTGTCGGGCGGGTCCGGGCAGTTTTACACCATAACCTAGTCTAACCTCGGGTTTCGAGTGCGATATGACCAACTACTCACATTGGGTCCTATTGTTTGCAGTTACTGGATTCGCCGGGCGGTTCCGGGCAGATTTATACTGCAAACTTAACCCAACCTCGAGTTGGCCACGTTCAAGTTATCTAAGTGTCATGTCCCAAATTCATATTTTCAAGTATAATTTCATGTCAAGTTCATGTTCCTATCCAAGCTTAAGTTAAAACGATATTCATGTTTATAAGTTCATACTAAATTCAGGTTTTCCTAAACTACCTAAATCGCATCCCCAACGCTCGTGAATTCGAATCAAGGCAATAGATGTAACTAGGGAATAACATAACAAGGATGGGTATAAAGTGGCAAAGGTGATTTCAAGGCAAGCATGGTGTAACTTGAGATATGATCATAACATCACTGGCATATGAAATAGGGTGATAAACATAGCTATAAATGACATAAGATGATAATCCTAAACTTGTGACTAGCAAAAGTTTCAACATCACAACATCACAGGCATGTTAATATAATGATAGGGTTTAGGTTATGACATGAACAGGCCCCTAAATCAAGTTCTTATCAGTATTCCACAAATCAAGGTTCAATATGAACGGTACTAGGTTCAAGGTGAATTGATCTAGGGTTTACAAGAGTAGATCTAAAATAATAGATCAAAAAGGAATAGTCATAGATCAAAGATATACAAGAGTAGGTCTCAAGTAGTTATCATGTTTATGTTCAACCTCAATTTACACATGTCCATATTAAGTTTAGAGTTTATATCTAAGAGTAACTGGGGCTTACAGATCATGGTTTTTGAGAACTAAGAACAGAAATTGTCGTAGGATCGTTGCAGAAGCTTTAATCTCTAGTTTGAATTGAGTTGCTTAGGTTGATGTTGATTAGCTTCTAGTTTTGATTCCAACAGAGTAGCGACGCCATTTTTATTTTTATTTAGAACAGAGGCAGAGTAGAAGCATAATAGAATTGTGTGTAGAGAAGGCTAGGTTTGGGGCTGTTTAAATAGGTTTAGGCAGATGAATCTGGACAGAAATCGGACTAGAAACATCAGAACGAACACTGGCCCACAAATGGGCTCGGGGACCAGGTCGACACCCAGGTCGACTGCCCAGTCGACCTGGTCTGGGGGGGGGGGTCGATTGCCCAGTCGACTCCCCAGTCGACCTAGGTCTAGGCGGGAAATTTCCTGCCCAGTCTGTTCTGTGTTTGAAATTCGAATTTTGAATTCGAATTCGAGCTGTTTTCGATTCTGAAAATTCCTGAAACTTCGGAGGGTCATATCTCCCTCATACGGACTCCAATTCTTGCAAACTCAGACTCGTTTTCAAGCAGAATTCCGAGATGAACGCAATGGCGCAACCTGTTTCCCTTGGTTCTTATTTTAAAATTTTAATTATCCTCTTATTTATGGTTATAACACGTTATCAAAATACGGGTTGTTACATTTGTCGTGAATGGTATCTTTAATAATACTGTCCTTAAACCCAATGGAGTTAAAAAAATTATAAACTAACTGGAGATTAGCTAAGCTGAATGGTTTCCTAGGTATTGATCTGATGTTGGTTTCGGCCTTCGGGATTAATACTTAGGAATTGTTCTCTTACTAATTTACGGTTATAGACTGATGGGATGGGGTCTTCAGTAACATTGTTCTTAAACCCCATGTGAAAAGAATAAATCTTTTAATTAGGATGTAGAGAAGAATTACCAATTAATTAACATTTAATTGGATTTGAAATGGAATGTGAATTGGGTTTATTGTGAACTGTGTTTTTAACGACATTCGTTCTTTAACCCAATTTACAGTGAAATGAGATTTGAAACTTATAAATCTTTGTATTATAGATTTAGTGGAGATTTTTCAAAGTAAAGTTTTCCAATTTAATATATTGGAATGGAATGGAATTCGATTTGATAATAATCGAAGTGAGTTTCGGTGGAGGAAGACTGTTAATATATATGGAATTTAAAAGGCTTGGTCGTTATTCCATTTATATTATTAGTCGGATACAGAAATTCATATCGATTATATATATTGATCGGTTTTCTGTGAAGATTCCATTGTTAATGTAATGTGATTTTGGGTTTATCGTGAGCTGTGTTTTAAATGACATTAGTTCTTTAATCCAGAAAAAGATAAGATTAATTTCTTAACCTGGAATAATCATTAATTAACGATTTTTGGAGATTAAAACTGAATTAGAGTTTTAGTGAATCTTTAATTAGATTGAAATGTGAATCTGATAACTAAAATTATCAAATTCAAGAAATGATTGAGAATGGAGTATCACCAGTTTTGCTCCCAGCGGTAGTTAAATATTTAATTAGATTTGAACGTGAAATGGGAATTAATTTTACCGATAACACCATGGTGTTAGATATGGAGTATTACCAGTTTTGCTCCATGGGATGAATAGGTTGGGATTGGGAAATTAAATAAATGATTACTTCGGCAAGGTGCGCTAATCCCGACTAGTTTGGAAAACCTTAATATGATTTGAAATGATATCTAAAGGAAGATTAAAGAATAAATTTAAAGAATTTATCTTTGATAAAATTAATGGAAACCTTTCACAAAGGATACGAATATTTAAATAAAGGAGTATTCAAAATTGGAATGAGGCGTATGTTATGTTTTTGTAGCACTTTTATAATGTACGTAAGTTATTCGGAAAGATCGGGTTTATCCCATTCTGAATAACTAAATCGGCGATGAGTCGATGATGAAGACGGTGGTTGAAGACCGGAGGTCTTCACATCGTTTGGATGATTACTGATGTCTTGATTGGGCTGTACACCCAAGACGAGGTAGTAAGTGGTGATTGTCCAGGCGTACTTGGAGATTGACCGGATATGTGAGGACCTTTCTCCTGTATTGGACATATGGGACAAGGAATAAGGTGCCTTCGGTTTTGTTTAGACTCATAACAAACTTGTAAATGGATGTGTGTCAGACACCAGATTTAATTCTGTGTGATTTATAGACAGTTGCATAACGTGAATTTCCTGTGTGGCATGCTGGGATGCAAATTTTCAAGGCTTCTGTTGAAAAGCAGAGTCTTGTGGTTGATGATCAAAGCATAGCTTTAATATAGCGTTAATTCGCGAGCCTCGCACCCCGGTTTTGAACCAGAAACGGGAGAGGACTTTAGGGATGGTATGCGTTTACCTCTAGCTTGGAGTGGTGTCTGGGTTTTGCACGCCTAGATGTTTTACTTATGTGGATGATGGATAGCGAGGCACCTTGGTTATATCGGTCTTTGCGGAGCCGATGGATGGTTTGGTCGATATATGACTAGTTTACACCCCATAGGGCGGGGAAACGTATTGCTCAGGAATTTTAATCCACTTCGTGTGGACCAGTCCTGACGATTCAAGGTGCATTTGCGGTTGTACCCTGAGGGGAGGGCTAGAGAGTCTCAAATTCGGTAAGGACGATCCGTTGCCTTGGTTCACAGATGGAAATCCAACTTCCAATACGTTACTTTGCAGTTTTAATTCTGAACTAGTATGGCGACATGATATATGGTACCCATGCCGTTTATGATTGATACATTTATATTTGAAGTTGTTTTATACACTACGCACTCATAATAGTATCGAATGATTTATTTTAAACGTACCAAACATGTTTGGCTATTATAACGGAATACCCTATCCCTCGGCTTGCGTTGCATTGTATGATGGAACCTGGGTCTTATAATAGCTTCATTTTTTCCAAAAAGCATTGCGCTGTTCTGTTATATACACTGGTATTCTTGGGAGGAAACCCGTTCGGTGTTATACAGTGTGGTCCCTTAGTTTACTCTATTTTAAAGAAAAGTTTTTAAATAACTGTTTGAGTTCTCACACCAGTCACATGCCTGGCCTGGAGTTTATTGTTTTAGCCTAAACTCTGGGTGCCCCTATTTTCCACACGAGCAGCTAGTAGTTTTGGGTTTTGCAGATTTATATTCACAGGATCCTGGTTTACAACTGGAATGATACTCGGAAAGCTCTGTATCCGTATTTTCCCTTCAGTTGTGTTTTGTATTATTTTCCGCTGCGTTGTAATTTGTAAATCTCTGATATTTATCAAATGTATATTGTTTGTTCATACTCTGTATATTCTTGTACTCTAATGTAAATTGTTGTAATAACAATGAAATGTTCTTTTGTTTATGTTCTGATTTGTCGTATTTTCAATTCAATCTGGGCTTTCCTTAAAGAGGAAGTTTGGGTCATCTCATTTTGGTATTGGAGCTTTGGTTTACAGAGCTCGAGAACAAAACACATTAGAACCGAACTAAAGAATTCATCAGAGATTGGGTTAGTAATATCCAATGAGAATGACTCGCTAGAGATGGGATCAGTAGTATCCTAGAACGAGTAGAAAGAGTGTAATTTTTAAAATAGAAATAAAAACAAATTTAGTTTTGAAAATTTAATCTAACTATATGTATTTGAGTATACTATTTTATATTGAATTTGGACAATTGAATAAATGGAGATTTTGAATATACGCGTAATCAACATGTATTTGAAGCCTCAAATATACTGGATAGATATAGAATCACACTCTAGTCGCCCGGAGATGACACTGGTCACTAACATGTTAGCATCGATAGTTTATGTTCGAGTTTTGAAAGTGGGATATCTATATATTTCCATTTGACTGGTGTGAGAACCAAAACTAGATAGAGCTTATTATTATGAATTGGCATCAAAAACATGTTTTTGTATATGTATATCTAACTTATGTGTTTAAAACGTTAATCAACTAATTGACCACTGATTGCTGATTGTGTGATGTGATTATTCTTAAACCAATATGATAACAAAAAGGTAAATATAACCAAATTTAGTCAAATATTGAATTGAATTGAAATTGTTTGAAATTGCATACATGTACATGCATATATATTGAACAGGTCATAGCAAGGAGGCTAGAGAAGAGGAATAAAATTGTATGCCCGACAAATAGGTACACGTTTACTAATTTCTTGGGTTTGGATGATTTTATGAGCCGATAGGCTAGCCGCTTGGCTTTTTCTTTTTCTTTTTGAGATGAGAGGGCCTGTGTGGCAGTTTGGGGATTCTCCCGATGCTCCATGTACAAAGGAGGTTATGGCGAAATTTTTTGAAAATTTAGGACGTTAGCCAAATTCTTGAAGAATTTGAAAATTCTTAGAAACTGAAAAGTTGAAGAATGAAAGCCAGAATGAAAGTTGAGTTAGTTAGTTAAACAATTTTCAGCTCTGTTCCTTTTCGAGGACGAAAAGATTTTAAGTGGGGGAGATTGTAACAACCCGGAAAATCAGAACTAATTTAAAATTTTTATTTTGGCAATTTTAACGAATTTTGAATATTTAAAACATGATTTATTTTAAATAATAATGATTAGAAATTTATTTTGAACAGAATTAAAATATATATATTTATATAAATCGAAATTAGAATATAAATTTTTATTTTAATTATAAAAGGAATTGGAAATGGCGCGGTAGTTTGAAAATTTGATTTCAAATTTCAAATGAACGTACAAGATTCAAAATAAACCGGATTTTAGTGAAACAAAAATATTTGAATCTGTTTGAAAATATCTTTCCAGCGAATCTGAAAAATCCAAATTTCATATTGGGAATAAAAAGTTACGTCCAGTTGAAAATTTAGAACAGTCGCTATGGAAATATAGCCCTTAAAAAAAGCGATTTTGCAAACGACCTCTGTTTTCAACGAGACCACTTTTATTAGATCCGGAGTGTCAAATTATAGCTGGATTCCAAAATTCATAATTTTTGGAATTAATATGTGAGCGTGGCAAAAGAAAACGTGTTTCAACAGTTTTAGTCAAATTGGATCGACTTTTCAAACGGTCTTCAAATTCGGTGAAATTAGTTTTGTTGGGATCGTATCGTCCCAACATAGCCAGATTTATTTTTTTGGAATTTTAGAGTCAGTATGTGACCCCGGTAAGTTGAAATGTACATTTAAATTCAATTTATATTGATTTATATTTTAATGTAAAGAAAAACTGATTCAAACTGTAGAATTGGCTTACGGGACATATTCCATTGTGTCTGGAATGGGGGTATTTAGCTAGTGGCGACATTCATTGGGTTAGGTTCGGAGTTTAGAACATGGAACGAATAATAAATGGATTAACTTAATAATATATATATATATAAATATATATAAGCGTTGGAAAACAAAAACCCTACCTCCTTTCAAAGCCAGCCGCCAAATCCATCTCGACGGCCCTCATCTTCCAATATTCGCACCCCAAAATCTCCCAATCCATTCTGAATTACACCCAACTTCTGAACTGAAATTTGTAGATCTCTTTAGGATCTTTGAATCCATACTAGCATGATCGAAAATGGAGCAGTAAATCATGGGTTCTAGCGCCTTAAACACCCGCCGCTCGAGGCTAGATCGGACCTTCCAGGCGCCGTCGAGTTGGACGTTGCGAGGTGGCACGGGGAGCTCTCTCGGAGACGGAGCTCGCGGTGGTAGCGGATCGGCGTCAATCATCTTGGTTTGCGAGCAAAGGTCTGACCTAGTTTTGAGAGGCTATTCGACATGGTGACTGGGCGTAAACGCAAAAGGCATTGTGGAAGGTAACATTTAAAAACGTTATTAAAAGCATTGTTAATTCCATATTTAATGATTTTTAGTTTTACTTTATATTACAATGTATAATAAGGGAAATTTTATATAAACAAGCATTAATTAATTTTCAGATTTTCTTAAAATATATATAGTAGGAAATGAAATTTTAATAAAATAAAATTATCATTAGTTTTAAAATATATAAATAGAATTGGTTATAAAATAAAATTATCATTCGCTTTAAAATAAAATTAACATTGTTTTTAAATAGAAATTAGAATTGTTTTATTTTCGGATTTTATAAAAATAAAATAGCATTGATTTTTGAAAATGGAAATATTATTGTTTTCAAAATAAGAATAGTATTGTTTTTAAAAATAGAATTGTTTTAAAAATATATAAATTATATTGTAATAAAAATATGATTTCTTTAAAATCGCATTAGAAATAAAAAATATGATTTTTAACATTTGTATGTTATTTATATAATTGGGGTGCTGGAGTTCTGGGGAAAATCTAAAATTGACAACCAAAGAATGACGGAGTGGAAACCCAAGGTGTGAACTTCTCACCATAATTTCTTGTACAGTTACTTATTTTATAACTGCATATATGAACTGTTCTCCATCGTCCATGTTAGTATTTTTATTAATCCCCTTATTATCATAAAACCAATTGGCTATGTGATGGGGAACATCTTAGTTTATATCCAGGATTTTAGTTCAGTATTTCCCGATATGGGACAACTTTGAAGCACCATTCAACACACCCCCTTGCTTCAAAGTTGTTGAGATTGAAGAACTTTCTCTTCGATTTTGTGATGCACTTTCTCATCACCTTCAATTTGTTGAAGCACTTTCTCTTCAACTCTACTTGAAAACCTGGCTCTGATACCATGTGTGAATTTTTTTTATTTATCCCCTTATTATCACAAAACCAATTGGCTAGTTTATATCCAGGATCTTAGTTCAGTATTTCCCGATGTGGGACAACTTTGAAGCACCATTCAACAGTCCACAAACCATGGACGACGTGTTTGATTGTATTGTGTTGTGGAAATTGACTGTGATTTTGATGTGAAGTGGATAATAAAATATTCATGTATTGAATAAAATATTTTAGCGTTAAAATATAATTTTTAATGTGTATATGAATAAGAAAATATTCGTTTACAAATCGGACAATTTGTTTATGTACACACATTTGACTGATATTGATTGGGACGATATATTTTACACATCGCCCAACTGTACAAATAATAATCAGTGTTTGTTGTTTGAAAACCCCATTTGGGTATTGGGATGATATTAGGCATACACTAATCCCAATATTTTGTCGTATATCAATCAATTGGTTGACAGATTGTTGTAAGCGTTAAATATTTATATTTAATGGTTATACAGTGTAGAATGCACTCTGGATGATGATTGATTATTTATCATTGTTGTGATATACATTTGTTGTTTGAAATCCATATAAATAACATTATATGGTAATTGATTGTGTCTAATTCCAATTCAGAAATAACTGATAGTTTAAAATAAGTAATATTTTAAAATAATATTCAGTAATGGATCAAAATATGATTTTGATGTCCGATTTAGGATGGACACGAATATATTTAAATATATAAAGCCGTGTTGATTAGATTAATGCTATTTTGATGAGAACGATATTTATATCGATTTTATTTATTTTTATAATGAATATCGAAAGGAAATGATTTCAAAATCTGATATTTTGAAAATATTATCAATTATATATTATAATGATGAGGATTATTCAATTTTGATTTAAAATTGAAATTGAAGTTAGAATCGTTTTTAAAACGAAGTTAAAACAATTTGTAAAATATGTTTTAAATGGAAATCGACGAAATATATATATAATATATATTATATATTTAATGGCCTGAATAGAGTTTCGACCATTGACTTCGAATGGACATTACGGGAGATCCAACCGTCAGATTCTCCTGAAACGGGAACCGTTGGGTTTGAATTGAAAAGAGATTTCTAACGAATACAAGAAATTTGAAATCTAATGGTTGGATTTGGAATTATGTCCAAATCAATTTTGGAAAAGGTCGCTGTAATTGTAGTTCGATGGCCATTTGTGGAAATCGACTGTACGTGCCTTAATAAAATGATTAAAAATATCAATAATTTGTGTAAAATCATAATAAATGAATTGGAAAGAATTGGGATGAAAAATTCCATATTTTAAAAGATAAAAATATTTTTTTTTTCAAAATGAACTAGTTATGAACTAGAATTATAAATCCAATATTTCTAAATAAAATAAATTGGATTTGAAATGGTTTTAGAAATAACCAGAATTTCCAATATATGAATTGGAATGGATTTGAATCAAAATTATCTTTGGAATATTTCGATATTAGATTCCGAGATTATACGGATATTGTGGAGGAATTTGGAAGATATAAATATTGTTATTCCCAAGACTTTTGTCGGTTTCGGAATTTGATACTGAATATAAGTCGATATATTTTCTATTTAGAGCCTTGTATTTAATATCAAATTGGATTTTGGGTTTGTCATGAACAATGTCTTCGTTAACACTGTACTTAAACCCAGTTGAGAAAAGATATGAGTCTTTTTATTAAGACTTAATGAAGTTTACCAATTAATTAACATTTAATTGGAATTAAATTGAAATTGGTTTTTGGGTTTATCGTGAACGGTATTTTAAATAACACTTTTTCTTTAACCCGATTAACAATAAAATGAGATTTTGGGTATGTCGTGAATGGTATCTTTAATAATACTGTCCTTAAACCCAATGGAGTTAAAAAAAATTATAAACCAACTGGAGATTAGCTAAGTTGAATGGTTTCCTAGGTATTGATCTGATGTTGGTTTCGGCCTTTGGGATTAATAATTAGGGAATTGTTCTCTTACTAATTTACGGTTAGAGACTAATGGGATGGGGTCTTCAGTAACATTGTTCTTAAACCACGTGTGAAAAGAATAAATCTTTTAATTAATGTGTAGAGGAGAATTACCAATTAATTAACATTTAATTGGATTTGAAATGGAATGTGAATTGGGTTTATTATGAACTGTGTTTTTAACGACATTCGTTCTTTAACCTAATTTACAGTGAAATGAGATTTGAAACTTATAAATCTTTGTATTAAAGATTTAGTGGAGATTTTCCAAAGTAAAGTTTTCCAATTTAATATATTGGAATGGAATGGAATTCAGTTTGATAATAATCAAAGTTAGTTTCGGTGGAGGAAGACTGTTAATATATATGGAATTTAAAAGGCTTGGTCGTTATTCCATTTATATTATTAGTCGGATACAGAAATTCATATCGATTATATATATTGATCGGTTTTCTGTGAAGATTCCACTGTTAATGAAATGTGAGATTTGGTTTATTGTGAGCTGTGTTTTAAATGACATTAGTTCTTTAACCCAGTTAAAGATAAGATTAATTTCTTAACTTGGAATAATCATTAAGTAATGATTTTTGGAGATTAAAACCGAATTAGAGTTTTAATGATTCTTTAATTAGATTGAAATGTGAATCTAATAACTAAAATTATCAAATTCAAGAAATGATCAAGAATGGAGTATCACCAGTTTTGCTCCAAGCAATAGTTAAATCTTTAGTTAGATTTGAATGTGAAATGGTAATTAATTCTACCGATAACACCGTGGTGTTAGATATGGAGTATTACCAGTTTTGCTCCATGGGATGAATAGGCTGGGATTGGTAAATTAAACAAATGATTACTTCGGTAAGGTGCGCTAATCCCAACTAGTTTGGAAAACATTAATATGGTTTGAAATGATATCCAAAGGAAGATTAAAGAATTTATCTTTGATAAAATTAATGGGAACCTTTACCAAAGGATATGAATATTTAAATAAAGGAATATTCAGAATTGGAATGAGGCATATGTTGTGTTTTTGCAGCACTTGTTTATAATATACGCGAGTTATTCAGAAAGACCGGGTTTATCCCATTCTGAATAACTGAATCGACGATGAGTCGACGATAAAGACGGTGGTTGAAGACCGGGGGTCTTCACATCGTTTGGATGATTACTGATGTCTTGATTGGGCTGTACACCCAAGACGAGGTAATAAGTGGTAATCGTCCAGGTGTACTTGGAGATCGACTGGATATACGAGGACCTATCTCCTATATTGGACATATGGGACGAGGAATAAGGTGCCTCTAGTTTAGTTCAGACCCAGAACGAACTTGTAAATGGATGTGTGTTTGACATCGAATTTCATTCTGTGTGATTTATAGACATCAGTTGCATAGCGTGAATTGCCTATGTGGCATGTTGCGATGCAAATGATCAAGGCTTCTGTTGAAAAGTAGAGTCTTGTGGTTGATGATCAAAGCACGACTTTAATATAGCATAGCTTTGTGTATAGCGTTAATTCGCAAGCCTCGCACCCCGGTGTGAACCAGAAACAGGAGAGGACTTCAGGGAGGGCATGCGTTTCCTTCTAGCTAGGAGTGGTGTCTGGGTTCTGCACGCCCATACATTTTACTTATGTGGATGATGGATAGCAAGGCGCCTCAGTTATATCGGTCTCTGCAGAGCTAATGGATGGTTTGGTCGATATATGACCAGTTTACACCCCATAGGGTAGGGAAACTTATTGCTCAGGCATTTTAATCCAATTCGTGTGAACCGGCCCTGACAATCCAAGGTGCAGTTGTGGCTATACCTTGAGGGGCAGGCTAGATCGTCTCGAATTCGGTAACGACGGTCCCTTGCCTTGGTTCACAGATGGAAATCCAACTTCCAATACGTGACTTTGCGGTTTTAATTGTAGAACTAGTATGGCAACATGATATATGTTACCTATGCCATCTATGATTGATACATATATATTTGAAGTTGTTTTATACACTATGCACTTATAATAGTATCAAATGATTTATTTTAAACGCACCAAGCATGTTCGGTGATTGTATGGGAAAACCCTATCCCCTGGGTTGCGTTGCATTGTGTGATGGAACCTGAGTCTTATAATAGCTTCATTTTTCTAAATAGCATTGCGCTGTTCTGTTATATGCACTGGTATTCTTGGGAGGAAACCCGTTTCGTGCTTTACGGTGTGGTCCCTTGGTTTACTCTATTTTAAAGATAAGTTTTTAAATAACTGTTTGAGTTCTCACACCAGTCACATGACTGACCTGGAGTTTATTGTTTTAAACTAAACTAGGTGCCCCTATTTTCCACACGGGCAGCTAGTAGTTTAGGGTTTTGCTGATTTATAATCACAGGATCCCGGTTTATAGCTGGAATGATATTCGGAAAGCTCTTTATCCGTATATTCCTTTCGGTTGTGTTTTGTATTATTTTCCGCTGCATTGTAATTTGTAAATCTCTGATACTTACCAAATGTATGTTGTTTGTTCATACTCTGTAAATTCTTGTACTCGGATGTAAATTGTTGTAATAACAATGAAATGTTCTTCTGTTTACGTTTTGATTTGTCATGTTCTCAATTCAATCCGGGCTTTCCTTAAAGGGGAAGTTTGGGTCGTCTCAGCCTCCTTTTGAGCCACTCCCAGGTACCAGCATAGCCGACCAACTCCACCCCATTGCCTAGATCGGGGGCCAAACCGAACACATAGCAGTTTTAAACATAGGTCAAATTCTCCACCACGGTGTCTCCATTTCCGATAATCACCATTGGATGTAAAGAGATTGAGGAGTTTCTCTGATTCTCCTGTTAATTTTTTTTGCAATAGGAGTTACAGGTCAAGATTGATCGAGGAAAGAAAGTGAAGAAATATCGGCCACTGAATAAAGAAGAGGTGGCGGCCAGAAAATCAATCAGGGTTTTCGAGTATAATAATATTATATGTCAATTTCAGTGTATCTAAAGCCAAAAACGGGCCTGTGTCCAAATCAGGCCTGCTCATAGCCTATCAATAGGTTTTAAGGCCTTCTAAACACAATGGGATTAGTGGTGAAGCCATTTCTGAAGTCTACAGTAGTTCAACTAAAAGATTGATTATTTTAATTAAATTGTATACACAAATTCTTACGCACTTTCAATTTGTATGGTCAAATGATAAATCCGATGGTTACGAAATTTTAGATCTTACAATAATTTACAATTTCGGATCCGATGAAACTGATTTCTTCGAATTCTTTGATTGTTTGCAATATGACAATTTTAACCTGTTCATTAACATAATAAAATATTCATTTTTCGTTTGTTCATATTTAAATTAATTTCAAGGTTTATAAATTTTATTCAGATCAAAATAAAATTCATATAAACTTGAAATCAACAATAATTTATCGTGAATTCAATTTTCATTATTATCAAAATAAAATTTTACTTCAATTATTGATTAGACCAATCAATTTCATTAAAATGTACTAATATTAAATTCCAATTTTCAATTTTAACTAATACAAACAAAATTACAAATTTATCTATGACCAATACACGTTACAATTATCAAAATAAGTTAAATTAATTACTTAAATAATGAAATTTCAGTATTTAAAGTTTAATTATAAATTTATTGACTTGATTATATCCAAATAATTCAATATAAATTTCAAATTCCATTATAAATAGATCATCATACATATCCATTGAAAATAAATTATCAAATAATCGGATTAAGTTTATATTTGAACAATCTATGACATAAAACATAAATTTTAATATTTAAAACAATTTTGTTCAAAATCACATTAAAATTTAATATTTTAAATTGTCGCAAAATCTTGGGATGTTACACAGTCTTGCTCAGAAAACGGTCTAGTATTTTTGGGTGGAAAACGCTTAAGTTTAGACATTAATTTTATTTTCAAATGATTTATTCAAATTTAACTAAACAACGCGAACAGAACAAGCTTTCATATTTTTTTACGAAATTTACTCCTACGCTATGTTTAGTTAAACACATGTCAAATTTAAAATTATGGATTTTATTTAAAATTTTAAGTTTTAACATTAATTTGCATTATACTGGTTGCCTCTAACGTAAATCAATCGTGTAAATTGATTTAAAAGGAGCGAACGAAATTTGACGTTTTCATTATAAAATTAATTGAATCGATTTTATATGTAAATATTATATTTTTAAGATTAATATTTCAATATTTTGATACTATTCGCTTTCACCTTAATTAAAAAACAATTAAGTTTTGAATTAACCATCAACATAGATTATATTATTCAACTTAGACATATCTGTTTTAAATTCATATATGGAAATTGAATACGAATATTCAAGACAAATTATATATCATTTTTTCAAGTTAAATTTCAATTAAAACTTAAAAAAAGAAAACACTAAAAACCTTAAGTTGTTGCATGCTGCCAGCATACATTGAAAATGGTTGAAAACTTGAAAAGCATACCTTAGGTTGTTACATGCAGCCTCCATACATTAAAACCGGTTGAAAACTTGAAAAACGTATAATACACTAAGTTGAAAGTTGAAACAGATAAACAGTATGCAGTTAAGCAATAACATTAACTTTGTATTTACGAATTAAACAATAGGCAATGAATTAAACAAATAAATGCTAAAACTACTAAATCAAACTCACATTTTCCTCTTTCTGCTAGCATTCACTGTAGCCTAAATCGACATTGTAGTCAATAGAGAATGAACATCTAGAGGGCGGACTAGCGATAGATCAATTTGATTCACACACAACTAGGATTTGGGAGTGATGCAAAATGAAGAATTTTTGTTTTTGGAATGTATGGGATTTGAAAAGTAGCATCTGGAAAGGGAAGGGGAAAAGTTGAACTCAATGTATTACTAATTAGGGTTTGAAGAAAACAGATGGGTTGGGTTGCCACTAAATAGATTTTAGGAAAAAATTATAACAATATTATCAGTTAGTGGTTAACCGACATATAACCATGGTTAACCATTAACTGAAACGATATTGGTCAGTTAACATCAGTTGGTTAACCTTAGGTTCAGTTAACCCATTTTTTGGTTAAGACTGTTCAGTTAACATCTATTACATCGGTTTGGTCAAATTCCCACCTTTATTTATTTATTTATGATATTCAAATTTGAATTTTGAAAATAAATGACCATGGTGTGAAATAAGCATTTGGTTGTTTAAGAGACCGGAGTTGGTCATATCCTCTTTCAATACCAACACCACTTTAACAATTGTGCACGCGGTAGAGAATCCAGAATGAAGTAGGTTGGTTTGGCGAATGCCATCGGAATGAAGTAAGAGAACAATGATTGATAGCATTGACCTTCGGGTCATAATTAAAATGACTAAAATAGGAGCTATACCGCGATTAAATGAGGTGCACCTCCTATGGGATTCACTCCTTCGATACATTATCTATTACTTTGTGACTTGATTGGGGCCCTTCGATTATGGGAGTGTGTTTCGAATTGGATGACAGTTGCATTTATGCATTACCACCGATCCGGGCGTGCAAACTAGTAGAACCCTACCCCGGGTATTGACCCATGTGCCTTGTCATATTATTTTGATTGAACCCCCTGCAATTTTTATTTAACGGTTGTCATTTCATGGTGCATCCCTATCCACCGACGTATTGGTGTTTATATGCAAACTGTATGACAACAGTATAAATAATGTAAGGATAATAATGGTAATCTTACTTATGCTATTTTCAATATTATATTCAATCGTAGACACAATTATAATAATGTATTGTACACAATATATAATATCTAGTTTAACAGATCCTTAAAGAATGGAATCCCAAACATTTTTAAGTTACTTATGCTTTTCGTTTGAGCATTTCACTTGAATTGATTTACTATTGAACACAAGAATCTTGACTCAAGTGTTTTCTTTTTTGACTTAATACTCGAGTCTGTAACACCCCGTATTTTAGTTAATACTAAAATTCACTAATCGCAGAATAATTAATCTCAGATGTGGGAATTAGGGGAAACGGGCTGCGTCATTGCGTTCGTCTCGGAAAAATACGCGAAATAGAGTCCGAGTTTGCGTAAAACGGGTACCGTATGAAAATGATATGGACGAACGAAGTTAGGCAGAAAAACCAGAAACAGGCCAGAAATGCACTGGCGCACTTGTGAAGTGCGCCAGAACAAAAATGCACTGGCGCACTTATGAAGTGCGCCAGTACAAAGATACACTGGCGCACTTGGGAAGTGCGCCCGTGCCGAGCCAAGAAACCTGCACAGTTTCTAGAGAGTTCTGTGGTTGGGTGCACCAGTTTGGGGTTTGGGCTTGGTCTTAGGGCTGGTTTCTGGAAGGTGCCGAAATCCAAGGGTCCTAATCTAATTTAGGGTTAATCTAATGGCCTAAAACACTACCTAATCCTATAAATAAGACCCCAACCCTACCCTAATTCATTCATAATTAGATCTTGTAACTAAATTATGGCAAAATGAAACTTGATCATGGCCTCCACAAATCAATGAAGAGAGTTGCAAGCTAATCAACCTCTAATCAACATCTTCTTCAACCAAAGCAACTAATTCTACTTCATAAGTTTGCTAATCTTGGTTTTGGTGAGTTCCTATAGCTTTAATAATCAATTGTTAAATTGATTATGGTAGGATGTGATAAGACATGGCTATGTTTGTGGATAAATGTGTTTATGCAAGTTTGTATGATATGTGATTTGCAAGTTTTATGCTATATGCAAGTTTAATGCCATGTTTTATGATGCAAAACACTATGTTGAACATTTATGCATATGTAACATGTTATGCAAACTATATGTGAGAGTATATGCAAGTTATATGTAACATGATATGCAAGTTATGCATGTGGTTTTATGCATGCTAAGTGTTTGGGTTTATGCAAGTTAAGTGGTGTGTTTATGCATAATAAGTAATTGATTCTATGCATGCTAAGTATGTGGTTTTATGCATGCTAAGTGTTTGGTATTATGCATAAATCATGACATGCAAGTTTACCCTTTTAAATGTGATGCATACATATGCAAGATGACACCTTTATATGCTATGCATGTTTACCCTCCTTTAAGATGCAAGTCATATATGCAAGTTCAACATGTTAAGCAAGTTATGTGTATGCTTATATGCAAGTTCAACATGTTATGCAAGTTATGTGTATGCTTATATGCAAGTTCAACATGTTATGCAAGTTATGTGTATGCTTATATGCAAGTTCAACATGTTATGCAAGTTATGTGTATGCTTATATGCAAGCTCAACATGTTATGCAAGTTATGTGTATGATGTTATGTAAGTTATGTGCATGTTGTTATGCAAGTTCATATGCAAGTTATGTGTATGAGGTTATGCAAGTTATGTGCATGATGTTATGCAAGTTATGTGTATGTTGATATGCAAGTTATGTTTATGATGTTATGCAAGTTATGTGTATGATGTTATGCAAGTTAACATGTAACATGTTGTGCAAGTTCACACCTTTAAGACACATGCAAGTTCACCTTTGTATAACCCATGAACACTTATGCAAGTTGCCTTTGTATATATGACATATGTATGTTCATGCAAGTTGGGTTATTTAGTAATGCTAGTTGGGTTAATATCAGGATGTAAGTTGACACCTTTTAACCCATGTTAATGCTAATGTATGCTAAGTGAAACCCATGTTAATTGTGAAAGAATCTTCTCTTGGAAATATGTCGTGTTAGCATAAGTACGTGGGAAACGATGGGGTTAATAGACTTGTTAATGAAATGGTGTGAAATGGTTATTATTAAGCATACCATAAAAATAAATTAACATAAGTGGGAATTTACCTATTGAGTTAGGTCTACCCCATGGGAATTTACCTATTGAGTTAGGTCTACCCATGTTATGAAAAACTTGATATTAATTAGGGATAATTAATATGGGGGTGATTAATTAGGTGTAATTAATCAACTAAGACACGAGGTTGGACCCTTTTGTAGCGGAAGTCTGCCCGGAACCGACCGGCCATCCAGCAGCTACAAATGATTGGCCCAATGTGAGAGGTCTTAGTCATAAATTAAATACATGATTAAAGTAAAGACACGAGGTTAGACCCTTTTGATGACAGAAGTCTGCCCGGAACCAACCAGCATATCCAGCAGTCATAAAAGACGGTCTAATGTGAGAGGTCTTTATGAGGTCATGATCTTAATTAATGAATTAAGAAACACTTAACCATATTAGCATGTAGTGGGACATGGGGGGTTAAGTGGGTGCCTTGGGTGGCATGAGGACACTAGTGGGTTGCCTTGGGTGGCAATAGAAAAATACGATTAGAATACTTAACCAAAGTGGAACATGTAATTAAACATGATTAAAGGGTTAAGTAAGTGCCATGGGTGGCATGTGAAAATACGATTAGAATACTTAACCAAAGTGGAACATGTAATTAAACATGATTAAAGGGTTAAGTAAGTGCCATGGGTGGCATGTGAGAATACGATTAGAATACTTAACCAAAGTGGAACATGTAATTAAACACGATTAAAGGGTTAAGTAAGTGCCATGGGTGGCATGTGAAAATCTAGTGGGTACCTTGTATGACAATTAGAATATGATTAAAGGACTTAACCAAAATTTATAACATGTAAGGGGACATGGTTAAAGGGTTAAGTGGGATTCACTAGAAATGACAAGCTTAGGTGGTAGCTTGTGGGGGCCCATTTCAACCAATATCCCAAACGTATCTTTGTGGGCTCGACTCTAGTCGAGTGACGGGACACGCATATTGGGCTTGACTATAAGAGGCCAAAACGGGTTAGCGGTGGCAACACAGGATCAACGGGTTTCATATGCGTGTGTGGACCCGGGCTGGTTGGTAAGTCGTTGTTGCATCGTGTAGATATAAAGCCGTGCACCGTTGATATTATCAGGTGGCCACTTTGGGGAATGATACACCCCATTGTGGGACCAGCACGGGTATCTACGGTAGGGAGCCGATCGCTTGGGAGTAGTGGGTGCACCTAGTAAAGATAGGGGCAGACGGCACCTGTGTAGGGGTACAAGAAACTACTGGGTAAAAATTACTAAGTACACTTAGTGGGATCAACCTTTAAGTAGGAATTACTCTTGGTGGGTAGAACTGGTGTGGTGCAGTGTAGGAATTACCCTTGGGTGGGTAGATCTGGGGTGGTGTAAGCTAGTAATTATCCTTGGGTGGATAAATGCGTCTTTTCGGTTATCGTAGTATATCCTGTGTTTAGTTGGCTACTTAGTGTAGTCATTATCCCCAGAGGTACCGTACCTTGTTTATATCATACCCTAATTACTTTAATGATTGTATTGTTAGGGTTATAGGACTCACTCAGACTTATGTCTGACCCCGTTGTTGTTTATCTTTTTCCCAACCCTCAGGTTTTCAGAGTGGGCCTAGCACTAGTGGGCTTGGACCAGACCGCTATATCTATCTTTTGGGGCTTGGACCGTAGAAGTAAAGCTCGATTTATCTTTTCTATTTTGGCTATTATCTATGTAGTGGGATTATGTACTTCAATTTTACCAGGATGGATATTATGTACCTGACTCTTGTTATGGTTTTGTGATGTAACCAAACATGTTTTACTTTCCGCTGCAATGAAATGATGTTTTAAATTTTCAAGTATTACTTATATCTGTCCTGTTGTGATTTTTCTGTTCTATACTCACTAAAAATACTCCACCAAAACTAAGGCATTCCCTTAGTGAGTGACCTTAGCGGGTGTGGGGTGTTACAGAGTCGGAATGAGGGGTTCAACTTCGACAATTTATCCTTTGAGACCTTTGGATCTAATGGAGATTCAGCTTATTATCTATCTTCTATTGCTATCTCGATGATTCGGCAATTCCATTTCTATCATTTGTTTATATACTTGGTTGTTATGTATTTGAGATTTTCTAATGTATCAAAATATGAATTTGATATTCTTGTAATGTATTTTGAGATTTTTTAATTAGTAGCTTCATAAACTACTAGGATATTTATTCTGTTGCAAGTTATTCTACTATTTTGTATATGTGATCTGTCTGTGTTCTGTGATTTGATTTTATTAAACCCCATGGTTAAAACGATATGCGGTTTCAATTGATTTTAATTGGTTTTATCACCAATACGAAGAAAATAAGAGAATGAAGAAAGAGTAAATGCTTTTATTGAATTATATTCAGAATGATTGCATTATACATGGTTCACATGTACTTATATACACGTCTAATAGGTCTTTTAGATAAAACGGGCCACGACCTAGTATAATACAAAGTGGTTTACTTAGCCTGTAAATAGAATGCAATAAGATACAGAGAATAATGTATCAATCCATTTCATTTTCTCTGAGACTCTCCTTCAAACCCTATGTGGCGCTAGGGTTTGCTTGAAAATGGCTGAGTAGATCCCACGAGATTTTGATGAAAATGATAGATCAAGTTCAGATGAAGAGAGATGATCGAGACGCATCCACAAAGGCGGTTGATTTCAAGCAGATCTATACCCGGTGGTGCAGATATCTTTGGATTTTGACAAGCAAGATGGATCGGGCTTATCTGATCTCAAATTTGTGAGCTTTTTCTTGATCTTCATATTTAGTTGGAAGGAACTGACTTCTTCTTCGGACTAATGATTTATGACGCATGGTTTTTCTTGAAATTGAGTAAAACTATGCTCCGACAAGGGCTTTGTGAAGACTTATTCTATCTGGTAAGCTAAAGGTATGTGATTTATGTTAAGTCTTCCTTTTCTTGCCAGTTCACTTACAAGGTAAACTTCTAACTCTATATGTTTAATTCTTGAATGAAGCACTGGATAGGTTGTGAGTGTTATAGCACTCATGTTATCACACCATATGGTAGCAGTCTTTGTGGGTGTTATGTGTAGTTCGTTTAGTTGTGACTGTATCCACATAATTTCAGCAGTAGTGTAAGCTAATGACATGTACTATGCTTTTGTACTAGACCTTGAAACGGCTACCTGTTTCTTTGCACACCATGATATAGAATTGTTTCTCAGATATGTACAGTACCTTGATGTTGATTTTCTGTCATCTGTATCATTAACCCAGCCTAAGTCCGAATGTGCACCCATATTAAGTGAGTTGCTTGCTTGCAATTTAGCTTGTGGTTGATTATACCCTTTAAATATCTCATTATTCTCTTGACTGCTTTCCAATGTTCACTTAATGGTTATTGCATGAACTGACAGATTTTATTTACACTATAAAAGATTTCAGGCATTGTAATTGTTGCATATTGTAGAGCTCCATCTATGCTCTTGTATAGCTTTTCATTTGTTATATGCTGTTAGCCTTCTTTTTAGTAAAAGACACAACGGACCAAATCGAAGCCCAAACACGCAACCTATCAAGTTATACAGATCGCATTCCAGAAAGCCCAGCAGAAGCACGGCCCGAAGAAGCCACGCATCGGACCAATCAAGCCAATATCTCACTCCGGAAGACTCACTCTCCCAATCGACCGAGAGAACTTCTCTCACACAGGGAGTATCGACCAAGTATTTCGGGTCTACATGTAACACCCCGTGATTTTAAAACATGACATAAGTGATAATTAAAGAATAATTAATTTTTAAAAGAAGAATTAAGTGAAACGGGTTACGCCATTGCGTTCGTCTTGGAATTTTGTTTAAGATCGAGTCCGATTTTGCGTAAAACGGATACAGTATGAAGGAGTTATGGACGATGGAAGTTTGGTAGAGCAATCAGGAAACATGCCAGGATAACTGGTGCACTTGTGAAGTGCACCAGAACAAAATTGCACTAGCGCACCTGGGAAGTGTGCCCAGGTCGAGCCAGATCTGCAGAATTCTGGAGAGTTCCATGATGACGTGTCTTTCTGGGATTGGCTGGATGACGTGTATTTCTGGACTGGATGGTTAGATGATTCCTAATATAATCTAAAGGTCCTAATTCGCCTAATACACATATAAATAAATACCTAAACCTAACCCTAATCTCATTGTTATCATCCATGGCGCCTCCATGTTGTTCTAATCTAAACTAGCCTTTCTTCTCCACCAAAACAAATCAAAATAGGAGTATTCCAATTAGAAGATCAGATCTACAAAAAATCGAAGTAGAGATTATTCAAGATTAGGATTGCTACAACAACACCTGATTCTCTTTTCTAAGAATCCTATCGCTGTGAGTCTATGTTACTTTAACATATAATTAAATTAAAAAGTAATTGTGATAGGATTGTAAATTGGATTTGATGTATATGCGTGTAAATAAGATGAATCATACCAAGTTTTGTAATTTGTTATCCTTCAGATTCATACCCAATTGCTATTATCATATGCCTATTTGATATATTATGTCGTTATTTATTTCATATGCCTATTTGTATGTTTATGCCATTTTTGATGTTTTGATTCTCTCCCCTTCTTCTTTCCCTTTTTCATTTTGATATTAGGCTACTTCGAGCCTAAGCATATTGCGTTGAGATTTACATACGAATAACATTAGAACGATTGGGAAAAGTTTGGGAAATATGGAATGAAATGAGATTATTGGCATAAATTATTGATGAATATGGAAATTGGTTTGGGCATAATTGAGTATAACTTGTATACATGAGATTTGGCATAAATTGTTAATAACTATGAAAATTGGTTTGGGCGTAATTTGGCATAACTAAGTATAACTTTTACACATGAGATTATAGGCATAATTTGGATTAAAATTATAAATATAATTTAGATTGGAAATTATGGGTGATTGGAATATATTATAATCCAAGAATTGAAATTGGGGCTTGAATCAAGAAAGTGATAAAAAAAGACTAAGACACGAGGTTTGATTCAGATTGCAGTATAAGCCTGCCCGAAACCACCCGGCATATCCAGCAACCGCAAAACGGTAATCTAATGTGAGAGATCAAAAGCAGAAATTAGATGCGTTATAATGCAAAGACACGAAGTTAGATTCAGGTTGCAGTATAAGCCTGCCCGGAACCGCCCGACATATCCAACAACCGCAAAACGACAATCTAATGTGGGAAGTCTTGCAAGATTACGGTTATAATGAATTAATGAACACTTAACCAAGATAAGACATGTGATAAGACATGGGGATAATAAAGGGTTAAGTGGGTAACATGGGTAGCATGTGAAACATAATTAAAGCACTTAACCAAGATGAGACATGTCATTAGACATGGGAATAAAGAGGGGTTAAGTGGGAATTCCTAGTGAGGACCAAGCTTAGGAGGGAAGCGTGTGTCAAGTGTGTGGACCCTTTTCAACCGGTAATCCATTTTAGTATCTATATAAGCTCGAACTAGGTCGAGGACATGGACACGCTTACTGGGGTTGATTGTAAGAGGTCAATAAAGAGTTAGCGATGCCAATGCAAGTCCGACGGAGTCATGTGCGTGCGTGGGTCCGGGCTAGTAGGTAAGACGCTCTTGCATCGTGTAGGTATAAATTGTGCATTTCAGTAGTATCGGGGTTGCTACCTTAAGGAGTGATACAAACTATTATAGGTCCAGCACAGGTATCTACGAGGTTAGGGAGCCGATCGAATGGGAAGGGTGGTGGGTACAACTAGTGGTGGTAGGAGAAAGTGGGGGCACCTACGAGAGCAGCTAGGAGTACACGGAGCTACCATTATTATGATTAGTAGGGAGGGATCATCTCTTAATATGTAACTAGTATGTTGGTACGGTGTGAAGCATATCTTATGGTGGTTAGGAGCGCAGTCGATGTTCTATCTTGCTTATCTTATCTACCTTATCACATCTGCTTATGTTACAGTCATCTCTTATATCCATTTTATGTTCTTATCCTGTTACTTTACTGATTATATTGTTTAAGTCACTAGACTCGCCAGACTTATGTCGGACCCCTTTTTGTTTCGCCTCTTTTCTTTCTCGCCCCAAGGTCCTCAGGGTGGGATTAGTGAAGCTTGACTTAGATCTCTTTCTTCTTGAAGTGCTTGGAAGTGTTGAAAGTAATGCTCAACTTTATCTCTTTTTCATTATGGCTATTTGGAGTGGGATTATGGTTTTGCTTTTATGTACTCTGATAATAATTTTGTTCAAGATGGATATTTGTGTACATGGCTTTAGTATGTGGTTTTGATGTTGTAACTAAACATGTTTTGCTTTTCCGATGAAAAAAATAAATTTTGAATTTACAAGTACTATTTTATATATCTATCTTGTGATGTTCTATTCTATACTCTTATAATGCTCCATGGAAGTTAATGCATTCCCTTAGCAAGTGACATTAACGGACGTGGGGTGTTACACATGGTATCAGAACTGAAGGTTACTAGAACAGATAAAAAATTTTGAAAACCGTTTTCAAAAAGATGTTTTAAAGAAGGTATTTTCAAGAGAAAGGTTTATTATGAAAAACATAATCCCCAATAGCCATATATCTTTCTTTCAATTCTCTATTTTGAATCTCTTCCTTTTTCTTTCAGCATGTCTGGGGAACCCGATATACCCGAGGGCGTACAGATACCAGGCTGGTTCAGAAGGTATCTAGAGTCTAGGGCCACTGTCGCAGGCCCAACACACGTTCCTCCTCCCCCAGCTGCAGCTGCTCCTCCTCCTCCCCGTGTAGATGCTTTTTCTAAGATATGCAAAGACTTCCGTGCGATAGGTGTAAAACCGTTTAATGGAACTGAGACGTTTGTTGAGGCTCGGAATTGGCTCAAGGAAGTGGAGGACTTGTTTGGTATATTTGAGATAGATGATGGAAGGAAGGTTCAGCTAGCTACTTGGTTGATGAAAAATGAAGCTTCCTTTTGGTGGGAAGTAACTAATGGAGGATGTGCAGTGGAGACGTGGATGGATTTTAGACAATGGTTTGAGTTGAAATTTCTTTCACAAGCAGACGAGAGTTTATACATGGAGAGGTTCTTGTCTTTGAAACAAGGGAGTTTGTCTGTGAAGGAGTACGTTAACAAGTTTAACCAGTTAGCAAGATTTGGCATGGAATTAGTTAATACACCACACAAGAAGGCGTTGAGATTTGCCAAGGGTCTGAATGAACCATTACATGGGTTGGCTATGTCCCACATTCCTATGAGGGCAACTTTCCAGAATCTTGTTGATATGGCGTTGATACATGAAGAGGAGAAAGGTGCTAATATAGATAAGGCATAGGATAAGAAAGGGGATCCAAAGAAGGCACAACAACAACAAAAGAAGGGTGGTAAGGATAATAAGCACTCAAAGAAAAGAAAGTGTCACAACTGTGGAATACCTGGCCATTTAAAGAAGGACTGTAGGAAGAAGAGGACTGATTGCTTCTAATGCAGTGAGGCAGGACATATGATTAGAGACTGCCCAAGGAGGCAAGGACAAGGGCAGAGGACAAGACCTACTTCTGGAGGGCAGGTTTATGCTTGCATGGCATCTACGCAAGAGAGAGGTAGAAAGTTTGAATTTCCTTTTCGATCATCCTGTACGTACTTTGTTTGATTATGGCGCTTCACATTCGTTTATATCTGCTGCTTCTGTTGTTGAGTCTCTGTAGCTAGATACTAGTATAGTAGTGGATCCCATTGTTGTCTCAAATCCTATTGGTACGGCTCATCTGTCTATGTTATGTCGGGATTTGAGAATATCTGTGTATGGCATTGAGTTCGAATGCAATGCTTATGTGCTTGGTTTCATGGGCTATGGGTTGATTCTAGGAATGGATTGGCTAACCAGGTATGGTGCCATTCTCGACCGTGAAAAGAGGGTAGTTTGACTGTTGACTAGTTTGGGGAATACTCTCGATGTCTCATGCAACCCTAAGGGTTCTGTTATGCTTAGCTACCTAGAATCTCTTGACACATCTATTGATGATTTGCAATCTGTTCGAGTAGTCTGTGAGTATGCAGATGTCTTTGAGGAGGTTAGGGGCTTACCTCCAAAACGCGAGATTGATTTCCGTATATATTTGGTGGACAACGCAAAGCCAATTGCATTGCCTGTTCCCACATGGATCCAAAAGAAAGGAGGGAGCATAGTAAACAAGTGAAAGAATTGCTTAAGAAAGGGTTCAAAAGAAGAAGTATCTCGGATTGGGGTGCTCCAGTTGTTTTTGCCACGAAGGTTGATTGTAATGACCCGGAAATACCGGTCCAATTTGAGTTGACCAAAAACACAAGTCCAACCCCAAATTAAATTGAAAATCAGGAAATTTATAGAAAGAAAATAGATGGTGAGGATAGATAAGATAGAAACTTAGAATAGAAGAAGAAGAAGAACACAACATCAGAGTAACACGAACCTCACAACGGAACGAATAACATATAATAGATAACATATCCTTGAAATAAAAGATCGTACTTGAATATACATATAATTATCAAATACAACACTTACAACACAGCGGAAATAACAATAGCTATACAATCCTGAAGCCTCCTGCTCCAGCTCTTCAAGTATCTGTAAATTCCTGACTACTTGACTGCCCATATAAAATTGGGCACCCAAGAGTTTAGGGAAACAAAACAAAATAAACTCCGGGTCCGTCATGGGACTGGTGTGAGTAAACAGTTTAAAATAGTTCAAGCAGGTAAATGATATCTCATAAGACCACGCCGTATAATGGAACGAGGTTTTTCCCTTATGAGAATCCAAATTATCTTTATATCACAAACCTTTTGATATTATAATAATGTCTATCAACCACAATATAATAATCATCTAGCAGAAACGCTTTCATCTCACGTTCTACATATATAGTATATAATCAAAACCACAAGCACGTATTGGGTAATGGATTTACAACTATGACAAGGTATGGAACCACCTTTCGCTAGTGTACTTCTAGAAAGGAATACACTGGCTTCAACAAGAACATCTTGCAACCCGGCCACACATGACCGACCACTCATTTCTTTTGAGTGTATCGAATGTATATCACCAACGGTTGGGATCAGCAACCGTTTCCCGAATGGGACAACATCAACAATAGATTTTTGGAAGTAAATGAAACTCTAGATCAGGTGATTATACACCCTATTTCGGAGCGACCGACTTAGCCATGCTGCCTGCCCGATTTCTGTCATTTACCGGTTGATGAGGCTTGAGGTTACGCTTCATCATCACATCAGATTCACTTCGAATGCCACATTGTCAGATCCATTGAAAATCACTAATTAAAGTCTACAACAGTACATTACGTGTTAGCTAAAAGAAGTTTCCTTCTCCGCTTCCACTCTTGGTACGGTTGAAGAAATCAATGAACGTGACCTTTCTGGAAATACTCTGTCAGACATTCATCCATACAAGTCACCCAGGAACAGGATGAACCGAAGGCACTATTCAGTACATCCATCTTAGACACTGTTATCTAAGACTTATACAATATCCCTTGCACTTTACTCTGTCTTCAATTATCTTTGACATATATGATTCACAATGCTTATGCCAATACAGAGTGGTTCTTTGGATAATAATCCAACCGGTCTCTCCATATTAACAACGTTAAAATGGTCAAAACTTCGATAGTATGTGATTTAACTATCAAAGAAAAACAGGTGTGCAAACAACGATATTATTTCCAGATGGAAATTATATCGATCAAACATCATTTAACATTTATCTCCTTAGTTCATTTTTCATCTCCAGTTTCCCTATATTCAACATTTCTTATTTTCTAAATTTAGAATATATATGTTATTACCATTGGAAAACATTTCCATTTCTTGTTTTCTATATCAGAAAACATTTCTGGTTCTTGTTTGGAAAACATTTCCAAAACACCTACGCTTGGATTAAGCAGGTGTTTAGATAAAAACATCGCTATGCCAACTCAACGATTTCCTTTAATTACTAAATTCACTTTATCATCCTTAACTGCCGAACCATAACCATTTCTTAGTTAAAAACGAAGCCAATCAAGTTGGGGTAGAACTACTTCTCAGACCTTAACTGAACAACATTTCTAATCTTGAAATAGGCAAAGTTCACTTTAAATTTCTTTAACTAACTTCCTTACTTAACCTTTCTTTCGAATAACTATATTCGATTGACTCTTTTTCACTTAACTACTTTCAAATAACAAGATTTGATAACTCCTTTCGAATAACTAGATTTGATAACTCCTTTCGAATAACTAGATTCGATAACTCCTCCTCTCGAATACACTATATTCGATAACTCTACTCGATTAACTCCATTTGAATAACACTACTCGATTAACTCCATTTGATAACGTTTATTCATTTATAAAGATTTACTCTTGGTAACGGTTCTTCACTTTATAAATGTTCTCTTTAATAACGTTACTTCACTTACACAAGTGTTGTGTACCCATTCTATTTAAACTATCGGTGTTAAAACCAATATCTCTTATCTATATAAGTTCATACTTATATATTCCATTTATCGAATTATAATTATTTATTTAATTTATAAACTGTTATTTATAAATTAAATCCTTTCTATTTATTTGACAAATATTTTCCATTATATTTGTTTGACAAATATAATTCCTTTATATTTGATTTACAAATATAATTCCTTTATATTTGATTTACAAATATAATTCCCTTATTCAAATCCTTTTCCCTTAACAATATAAAATCCATTGATTTTATATAAATAAATTATTTTCAAAATATACTTTGAAAATCCCTTTTCCACATTCTGGTATTTCTTATGGTTTTTAACACACCATATAACAACGATAAATATCGTCCAAACACACATAATCAACAATAGATTATATATCACATCATATAATACAATATATGAAGGACAATAAAATAACTGTTGAGGAATCCAGTCGGATTTCTCCAACCTGTTTCCCTGCATCCACAGATGTTACACAATAAAATCAACATCACTATATGACATATTCTGTTAAACAGAATCAATATAGAAATTCAACTAACTGACTAGCAGTTCAATCAAACAGTCAACACACAGTCAATCAACCAATATTTAACAGTTCTAAAAATACAACATGAAATTATAAACTGTTCAGAGTTAGTGAGATTTACTCACATTGTCCGTAATCATTAAATAACGATTTACGGCTGTCGATTCTGATCATACAATTTATTTCGTCATAAATTGAGGCGAGCTCCAATCCATTCCAAACCAGATTCATATTGTTGCTCTTGTACGGTATTATATTTAGAAGTTTATATACAATATTTTTAATTGAAATTAACTATGTATATTTGTTTCTACATGGGCCTTTACCTTTATAATCTCAACCCATACCCACCAATCATTTTGTACCCGTTCCATGGTCTTCTTCCCCCTCACGAGACTGCAGCAAATCCATTCGAACACAAGATCATGGCCACTTCGACTCCTTAAACTCCCCTTTTGCTCAACCTTTGCTTCTCCATTCTTCAAACCAACATTGCTATTCAAACCCCCTTCCTGTACTCAACATCCCCTATCAAAGCTTTAAAACTCCATTGCCCAATCTTTAAACAACCCGTACTGCTTCTGACCCGCAACAAAGAGCACCCAGCTTCCTTCACTCCAAACTTCTCATTCCACCATCTTATTTCCGAACTTCAGGAACTCGTTCTCCTTCACGTCAGATATAAAACACCTCAACATTGGTTTCTTTGCTCTCAAACTTCAGGCAATACACAGTTCGAAACTTCCTTCCCCATCAAATTTTCGGCGAACCCTCAACACTCATCCCATTCTGTAAATTCAAGCTACTGACTTCCGACAATTTCATTATCCAATATTCCCCAAATACCATCAACCGAACGTTAAACTTCTCACCCAATTACAAACGGACAACTGCTGTTGTGCTTTACCCATCCTGACCACACTATCCTTAGACGAGACCACCCTAACACGGCCTTATGTCGATCGAACTCGAGCCCTCCTGCAATCGCATCCGAAAGCCCCTTTTTCTCGAACTCCAGAAATAGCGACGCACCCAAAAGATGATCGAGCCCAGCGAAAGCCACTTCGTCGAACTCAGCAAATCACATATGAGAAGGAAGAGGATTTCTTCATGAATCCATACGAATTTTTTTGGGGATTTTAGGGATTTGTTTTGTATTTGTTATGGATTTTTACTTTCCATTTTGTTTTGCTGCGATTTTGATTGAGGAATGGAATTTTTTCTGTGCTTTTAACTTTGTTTGTGCGGCTGTTAATCATAGAAGCGTGACCTTCCCTTTGATCACTAAATTAATTAGGATATTTTTATTTTAAGTCTTATACTATTCGGTACTTGTTGCCTAGAACTTGGTTAATGTACGGACTGCTATTGACAGAGATAAAGGTACCGGTGTTTCGAGCAAGGTTCCCCGATTCCAGAAATATAAAAATATCGGTAGGTTAACTCATTTTGTGAAACCCCAAAATATTGATTACATGGTGCAAATTACTCTAAATAAAAAGTTGCTTATTTAATTAATTAAAATTTACAGTTAAATTCTAAAAATTAAATTATCGTTATGTCTCAAAAGAACCTTGTCTAAATTCCAAACCGATCTCTAGTTTTATCGAATAAACCGATACGGTCAATAAACGATTCTATAACGACTATTTCAAAATTTGATTTAGCCGTAAATCAAAATCTACACAATGAAATCCTGATTTTTCTCTTCCACTAGAAAGATATACTCCACCAGCTCTACACGTTTCTTGTTTCAAGGAAATCCGATTTGAAACGGCTTCTATACATTCAGTTGAAGTTCAAATCGCCAATTAACGAACTGCAGCGCCATTTCAAGCTTGATTTTAATTATATTATAATTCTAGGTTCAAACTGTCGTTCAAATAATATATTCGTTATTCTACTTCAATTCCAAGCTGAATTAAATAACACAGATGATCCAGTTCACACCATATCGCCATTTCAGCCATTTCTGATTATTTCAGAATTAAATATATTATTTAATTTATTATTTAAATTAAATATTCACCATTATTTAATTAAACCACCATTTAATTCACTATATCACTATATAAATAATTAAATAAATTAATTATAATACCTCTGCCAATGCGGGTCATTACAATCTTCCCCACTTAAAATAATTTCGTCCTCGAAATTGCTAAGGTAGAGAACGACCCTATCGACTGGTTAGAACATATTTGTTCACTTCTTAACTTCATTTTCAACAGAACCAATTTAATTTTAATTAAAAATTTATTCTTATCAATGGAAATTTTCAAAAATCCTGAAAATTTTCTAACGCCTTAACTCTTCGAAAAAATTTCACCAGCACCTCCTTTGTACTGGTCAGTCGGTCAAACTCCAACTCGCCTCTCTGGGCCATCTCCAACCCAAAAGAAAATCAAACGGCCAAGCGGCTTGCCAATTCGGCTCATAAATCTTATATCCAATAGAAATATAAACTTGTACCTTTTTGTCGGCATATCATTTTATCCTTTTCACCTATTATCAATTCAGCAGATACAAGGGTCATCCTAATCAAATCCCAGTCTGCTTTTACCCATGACACAACCATTCGCTTATATCCGAGCCAAATATCATTTCAACTCGAGTTTCTTCTCGATTCCCAACTCTTAACTTGATTATCTCGTTACACTTCAAATTTGAATCTCACAATCCAATTTGTCTCGATACCATTCAAATTCAATTTCAGTTACCAGTTTACTGGCTTTACCTTAATTCAATTTTGCTTTCACAAATTTCTGGTAAATTTGTTTTTAATTCAAACAGTCTTTCCCTGGGAGTTTTTAAACAGTTTACTCCTTTCAAAAATCAAATTTTCCTTTTTGAACATGTCACTGAGCCCTTAATTAATATTCCATTAGTTAAATCACTTCTCTATTTCTTTATCAATATTTGTTAACCAAATATTTTCAATAACCATATTGGCCTTTTATGTTATTTGGAAAACATTTCCGAATATCGCCTTCCTTTATTTTCTAAACTTTAGAAAATATATGCTATTTATAATTGGAAAATATTCCAATTACTTATCTCTTTTCCGATCTCGTTTATTTCTATACTTAGGAAATATTCTTTTTATATTTCCAAGCTTACACTTATTTGGGTTAAAACGGATATTGTGTAAAACATCGTTACGACAACCCAAATACCATATTCAACTAACTCTTATTCAACATTGATCTTCGAGCCTGAAATCTTACTATTTATTTGTTGATAATGAAATCAATCAAGTTGGGGTATAACTACCTCTCAGACCTTGACTGAATAACATTTATAACGTCAAAACAGATATGACTACTTACTCGAATAATCAATACCATACAACTACTTATTCACTTTTAAACACGTATACGCTTCCTCTTTCTATTCTTGCTAGATTTTATTCTTAGTCTTCCTTTTTGATTTTACTATTCTATTTCTAAGTTCGTTTCCTTATCGACTTCTATATATATATCGATACGTTGATTTCTAACTATCAAATTATCTTAAAAATATTCTAACTCCTTAAATTCCCGAAAAAAAATTGCCATAACCTTCTTTGTACCAGGAGCATCGGGATATTTCAAATAGCCTCCCATGGCCCTCACCAATCCAAAAGAAAAAGAAAAAGAGAAGCGGCTAGCCGATAAGGCGCATAAAATCTCATATATGAATTAAATACATACCTTTTCGTCGAGCATTCTATTTATATACTTTCATACCTTATCCATACTTATCTCATGTATATTTATACCTGCCCAATCTATTTTAACTATACCTGATCGTTTTAACTCAATTCGTTAATTAATTTGTTAATTAACTCTTTAGTCTATTTCACTTTTATATTTGAACATGACATGTTCAAATATATTTTAACTTGCTTATTAACTAATTTGAATCCAAATTTCAAATTTAGGTTCTATATTCGATTTCGCATATCCATTTACAAATCCAATTCACCTTTCAAAGTTCAACTTCAAATTCAAAACTCGATTAACTAATTCCTCTTTGACTTAGTTAATTCTATTCAATTTCTATTCAAATTTTATATCACTTCTATTATTCAAATCTATTTCACTTCTATTATTCAAATTCTATATATCAAATCCTATTCAAATTCTATATTATAAACCCCATTTGAATTTCTATATTCAAATTTCATATATTCAAATTCTATATTTGAATTCCTTTTGAATTCTATATTCAAATTCCATTTCACTTTCTATATTCAAATCCTATATTTGAATTCCTTTATATTTTCTATATTCAAATTCTGTATTTGAATTCCTTTATATTTTCTATATTCAAATTCTATATTTGAATTCCATTTGAATTTCTATATTCAAACCCCATTTGAATTTCTATATTCAAATTCTATATTACTTCCATTGAATTCCATATATTCAAACTCCCTTTGAATTTCTATATTCAATTTCTATTTCAATTCCGTTGAATTTCATATATTCAAAATCCCTTTGAATTTCTATATTCAATTTCTATTTCAAACTTTCTTTATTCATTCTTTATTATAAATAACATTTTGAAATTCAACAGAACTTGTCTTTCCCAAAACAAATTCAAAACAGTATCTCTGGTAGTAATTCATCTCTTACAACTTGAAAATGAATACTGATGATGCAGCTGTCATCATCGAAATCTATTTTCCAGCGATCGAAGTGAGTTCAATACTATAAAACCATTTCTAACATTTCCACTTTGAAATTCATTTCAAAATATAATTCACAGTGCTTATAAAACAATTTAAAATCTCCCAAGATCTTAAATTTTCCTTATTTTTTTAATCCAAATCCGTTTACAGACATTATCCAATTTTCCAGAATTTTAATTCAATTTCTGGCTTAAATTTCAGATTTAACTCATCTGATTTCACGTATTTCACTTATATGAATTCTGATTGGTTATTTACATAATCATTTAATTTATAATCTTACTCGATTTTAATAACAACCAATATATCCACTATATTATAATTATTCCAATATAAATCCTTTATATCAAAATATAATTTGGGTAAAATTATTTCATTTACCCTCTTTTCAAAACATATCATGACGGTCCATCATATTCAAGTGTTTACCAACTCCTACCGATATAGTGGATCAAACTGATCGATCAGAACTCATAAACGACTCAACCAATAAATCTCCACAATATAAAATAATTTTTATATCAATAACAAATACACACTCGTATATATATACTCAACTCAATCTAGGGTATTACTAACCCTATCTCTGCTGAGTCACACCATAGAGCCAAGGTAAATCACTTTACCTTAAGCTCTGATGCCAATTGTAATGACCCAGAAATTCCGGTCCAATTTGAGCTGACCAAAAACACAAGTCCAACCCCAAATTAAACTGAAAATCAGGAAATTTATAGAAAGAAAACAGAGGGTGAGGATATATAAGATAGAAACTTAGAATAGAAGAAGAAGAAGAACACAACATCAAAGTAACACGAACCTCACAGCGGAACGAATAACATATAATAGATAACATATCCTTGAAATAAAAGATCGTACTTGAATATACATATAATTATCAAATACAGCACTTACAACACAGCGGAAATAACTATAGCTATAAAATCTTGAAGCCTCCTGCTCCAGCTCTTCAAGTATCTGTAAATTCCGGACTACTTGACTGCCCGTATAAAATTGGGCACCCAAGAGTTTAGGGAAACAAAACAAAATAAATTCCGGGTCAATCATAGGACTGGTGTGAGTAAACAGTTTAAAATAGTTCAAGCAGGTAAATGATATCTCATAAGACCACGCCGTATAACGAAACGGGTTTTTCCCTTATGAGAATCCAAATTATCTTTATATCACAAACCTTTTGATATTATAATAATGTCTATCAACCACAATATAATAATCATCTAGCAGAAACGCTTTCATCTCATGTTCTACATATATAGTATATAATCAAAACCGCAAACATGTATTGGGTAATGGATTTCCAACTATGACAAGGTATGGAACCACCTTTCGCTAGTGTACCTCTAGAAAGGAATACAATGGGTTCAACAAGAACATCTTGCAACCCGGCCACACATGACCGACCACTCATTTCGCTTGAGTGTATCGAATGTATATCATCAACTGTTGGGATCAGCAACCGTTTCCCGAATGGGACAGCATCAACAATAGTTTTTTAGAAGTAAACGAAACTCTAGATCAGGTGATTATACACCCTACTTTGGAGCGACCGACTTAGCCATGCTGCCTGCCCGATTTTTGTCATTTACCGGTTGATGAGGCTTGAGGTTACGCTTCATCATCACATCGGATTCACTTCGAATGCCACATTGTCAGATCCATCAAAAATCACTAATTGACATTTACAACAGTACATTACGTGTTAGCTAAAAAGAAGTTTCCTTCTCCACTTCCACTCTTGGTACGGTTGAAGAAATCAATGTACGTGACCTTTCTGGAAATACTCTGTCAGACATTCATCCATTCAAGTCACCCAGGAATAGGATGAACTGAAGGCACAAAATTCAGTACATCCATCTTAGACACTGTTATCTAAGACTTATACAATAGCCCTTGCACTTTACTCCGTCTTCAATTATCTTTGGCATATATGATTCGCAATGTTTATGCCAATACAGAGTGGTTCTTTGGATAATAATCCAACTGGTCTCTCCATATTAACAACGTTAAAATGGTCAAAACTTCGACAGTCTGTGATTTAACTATCAAAGAAAAATAGGTGTGCAAACAACGATATTATTTCTAGATGGAAATTATATCGATCAAACTCATTTATCTCCTTAGTTCATTTTTCATCTCCTGTTTCCCTATATTCAACATTTTTTATTTTCTAAATTTAGAAAATATATGTTATCACCATTGGAAAACATTTCCATTTCTTGTTTTCTATATCAGAAAACATTTCTGGTTCTTGTTTGGAAAACATTTCCAAAACTCCTACGTTTGGATTAAGCAGGTGTATAGATAAAAACATCGCTATGCCAACTCAACCATTTCCTTTAATTACTAAATTCACTTTACCATCCTTTACTGCCGAACCATAACCGTTCCTTAGTTAAAAACGAAGCCAATCAAGTTGGGGTAGAACTACTTCTCAGACCTTAACTGAACAACATTTCTAATCATGAAATAGGCAAAGTTCACTTTAAATTTCTTTAACTAACTTCCTTGCTTAACCTTTCTTTCGAATAACTATATTCGATTGACTCTTTTTCACTTAACTCTATTCGATTTACTCTATTTGATTTGCTCTATTTGATTTACTCTATTTGATTTACTCTATTCACTTAACTCCTGTCGAATAAACTATATTCGATAACTCCTCTAACTCTATTCGAATAAACTGTATTCGATTAACTCCTCTAACTCTATTCGAATAAACTGTATTCGATAACTCCTTTCGAATAACTAGATTCGATAACTCCTTTCGAATAACTAGATTCGATAACTCCTTTCGAATAACTAGATTCGATAACTCCTCCTCTCGAATACACTATATTCGATAGCTCTACTCGATTAACTCCATTTGAATAACACTACTCGATTAACTCCATTTGATAACGTTTATTCATTTATAAAGATTTACTCTTGGTAACGGTTCTTCACTTTATAAATGTTCTCTTTAATAAAGTTACTTCACTTACACAAGTGTTATGTACCCATTCTGTTTAAACTATTGGTGTTAAAACCAATATCTCTTATCTATATAAGTTCAGACTTATATATTCCATTTATCGAATGATAATTATTTATTTAATTTATAAACTGTTATTTATAAATTAAATCCTTTCTATTTGTTTGACAAATATTTTCCTTTATGTTTGTTTGAAAAATATAATTCCTTTATATTTGATTTACAAATATAATTCCTTTATATTTGATTTACAAATATAATTCCCTTATTCAAATCCTTTTCCCTTAACAATATAAAATCCATTGATTTTATATAAATAAATTATTTTCAAAATATACTTTGAAAATCCCTTTTCCACATTCTGGTATTTCTTATGGTATTTAACACACCATATAACAACGATAAATATCGTCCAAACACACATAATCAACAACAGATTATATATCACATCTTATATCACAATATATGAAGAACAATAAAATAACTGTTGAGGAATCCAGTCGGATTCTTCCAACCTGTTTCCCTGCATCCACAGATGTTACACAATAAAATCAACATCACTATATGATATATTCTATTAAACAGAATCAATATAGAAATTCAACTAACTGACTAGCAGTTCAATCAAACAGTCAACACACAGTCAATTAATCAATATTTAATAGTTCTAAAAATACAACATGAAATTATAAACTGTTCAGAGTTAGTGATATTTACTCACAATGTCCGTAATCGTTAAATAACGATTTACGGCTGTCGATTCTGATCATACAATTTATTTCATCATAAATTGAGGCGAGCTCCAATCCATTCCAAACTAGATTCATATTGAAGCTCTCGTCTGTATGATCCGGACAGATCCAATTTTTTTGTACGATTCTGATACAGTATGGATACGGTATTATATTTACAAGTTTATATACAATATTTTTAATTGAAATTAACTATGTATATTTGTTTCTACATGAGCCTTTACCTTTATAATCTCAACCCATACCCGCCAATCATTTTGTACCCGTTCCATGGTCTTCTTCCCCCTCATGAGACTGCAGCAAATCCATTCGAACACAAGATCATGGCCACTTTGACTCCTTAAACTCCCCTTTTGCTCAACCTTTGCTTCTCCGTTCTTCAAACCAACATCGACATACAAACCCCCTTCCCGTACTCGACATCCCCTGTCAAAGCTTTTAACTCCATTGCTCAATCTTTGAACAACCCTTACTGCTTCTGACCCGCAACAAAGAGTCCGCAGCTTCCTTCACTTCAAACTTCTCATTCCACCATCTTATTTCCGAACTTCAGGAACCCGTTCTCCTTCACGTCAGATATAAAACACCTCAACATCGGTTTCTTTGCTCTCAAACTCCAGGCAATACACAGTTCGAAACTTCCCTCCCCATAACATTTTCGGCGAACCCTCAACACTCATCCCATTCTGTAAATTCAAGCTACCGACTTCCGACAATTTCATTATCCAATATTCCCCAAATACCATCAACCGAACGTTAAACTTCTCACCCAATTACAAACGGACAACTGCTGTTGTACTTTACCCATCCTGACCACCCTATCCTTAGACGAGACCACCCTAACACGGCCTTATGTCGATCGAACTCGAGCCCTCCTTCAATCGCGTCTGAAAGCCCCTTTTTCTCGAACTCCAGAAATAGTGACGCGCCCAAAAGATGATCGAGCCCAGCGAAAGCCACTTCGTCGAACTCAGCAAATCACATATGAGAAGGAAGAGGATTTCTTCATGAATCCATACGATTTTTTTTGGGGATTTTAGGTTTTTTGTTTTGCATTTGTTATGGATTTTTTACTTTCCATTTTGTTTTGTTGTGATTTTGATTGAGGAATGGAATTTTCTCTGTGCTTTTAACTTTGTTTGTGCGGCTATTAATCATAGAAGCGTGGCCTTCCCTTTGATCACTAAATTAATTAGGATATTTTTATTTTAAGTCTTATACTATTCGGTACTCGTTGCCTAGAACTTGGTTAATGTACGGATTGCTATTGACAGAGATAAAGGTACCGTTATGTCGAGCAAGGTTCCTCGATTTCAGAAATATAAAAATATCGGTAGGTTAACTCATTTTGTGAAACCCCAAAATATTGATTACAGGGTGCAAATTACTCCAAATAAAAAGTTGCTTATTTAATTAATTAAAATTTACAGTAAAATTCTAAAAATTAAATTATCGTTATGTCCCAAAAGAACCTTGTCTAAATTCCAACCCGATCTCTAGTTATATCGAATAAACTGATACGGTCAATAAACGATTCTATAGTGACTATTTCAAAATTTGATTTAGCCATAAATCAAAATATACACAATGAAATCCTGATTTTTCTCTTCCACTAGAAAGATATACTCCACCAGCTCCACACGTTTCTTGTTTCATAGAAATCCGATTTGAAACGGCTTTTGTACATTCAGTTGAAGTTCAAATCGCCAATTAACGAACTACAGCACCATTTCAAGCTTGATTTTTATTATATTATAATTCTACGTTCAAACTGTCGTTCAAATATTATATTTGTTATTCTACTTCAATTCCAAGCTGAATTAAATATCACTGATGATCCAGTTCACACCATATCGCCATTTCAGCCAATTCTGATTATTTCAGAATTAAATATATTATTCAATTTATTATTTAAATTAAATATTCACCATTATTTAATTAAATCACCATTTAATTCACTATATCACTATATAAATAATTAAATAAATAAATTATAATACCTATGCCAATGCGGGTCATTACATTGATGGTTCGCTTAGATTGTGCGTGGACTATAGGGAGCTGAATAAGCTCACGAAGAAGAACAGACACCCATTACCTAGGATAGATGACTTGTTCGATCAGTTGGTTGGTGCTTCGATTTTCTTGCAGTTGGATTAAGCTATAGGATTTTGTTAGCTAAGGGTGGCTGCGGGCAGCATAGATAAGACTGCATTTAGAACTCCAGATGGTTTCCTTGAATGACTCGTCATGCCATTTGGTTTGATGAATGCACCCGCATATTTCGTGGACGTGATGAGTAGGGTGTTTAGGGAGTTTCTAAACAAGTTCATGGTAGTCTTTGTGGATGATATCCTGATCTTCTCTAGAAGCGAGGAAGAGCATGCCTTACATCTTAAGAAAGTCTTAGAGACCCTTCGAGCACATCAACTCAAGGCTAAGTTCTCCAAATGTCATTTTTGGAGGAAGGAAGTGAGGTTCTTAGGGCACGTAGTCTCTAAAGAAGGGATAACAGTGGATCCGGCGAAGGCGGTAGCAATCCGAGATTGGAAGGTTCCTAAGAATGTAATGGAAGTAAGAAGTTTTCTTGGTTTGGCGGGCTGTTATAGGAAGTTCATTAAGGACTTTGCGAAGATATCAGCCCCACTTACATGGTTGACGATAAAGAATTTGACCTTTTCTTGGGATGTTGACTGTGATGATTCTTTTCAACGTTTGAAGAGGGCATTGATGACGGCTCCAGTTTTAGTTTTGCCATATGGGAGTAAACCATTCACAGTGTATACCAATGCTCGTGGGACAGGGCTTGGCACAGTTTTGATGCAAGAGGGAAGGGTGATATTTTATGGTGGAAGGCAGTTGAAGGTCCATGAGAAGAATTACCCTACCCACGACTTAGAATTAGCTGTCATAGTTTTTGCACTTAAGTCTTGGCGCCATTACTTGCTTGGTGAGAGGTTTGAGTTGTATATAGACCATAAGTCACTAAAATACCTGTTCTCTCAAAAAGATCTAAACTTAAGGCAACAGAGATGGATGGAATTCTTAGCATCCTATGATTTTGAGATTGCATATACCCTGGCAACGGGTAAAGTTGTAGTTGATGCCTTGAGTAGAAAGAAGTTGACTTTGAGTCCTTTGTTTGTCGAGCGACAGAGTTTAGAGTATATCTCTACCTTTGACTTTAGACCCTCTATCGATTATGCAGCCGGTTTGTTGGCATTATTAGAGGTGCAACCTACGCTTTTGGGATAGATAGATGCAGCATAGCAAGATGACCCACCGTTCGAGCTTCGTTTTATAAATGGAATATATATTTTAAATCCGTTAATATTCTAAATAAATATTTAATATAATAAAATAAATTAAATATGTGACAACCAAAATTACGGGATGTTACAATTTGAGGTTGATGCCTTTTAAGTAAATGTCCAGTGGAACTGGACCCAAGAATGTAGCTCATTCATATATTGATTACTAACAATATTCTCTGCACTTTACTTTCTTTTAACATGACAAAATTTCCTTTTTCACTAATTGCTACACTAAAGTTTATTTGCTTATATTATTTTTCCTGTTTATGTATATTTTACTTCTTTGAATAGGTCTTGCCTTCATTTTGTCTAGTTTTAGCTTGTATCCCCTTAGTTGATTTGAAAACTAATATACTCCGGTGATATATACTGACTGCAGTAATGTCTTGGTTTTGCATCAAGATTTATCGGTAAGATCCAGGTATGTGAGTAAACATTTCGAGTACTTATTTATATCAGGTTTCAAGTTATATCACAAAATCTAAAGTACATTCAGGGTATACAAAACAATACGAAATGACAGTGCCAAGGTGGACAAAACGAAGTGAAACCGAACACACAGTATTTAAACAATTCAGTTCTGTCCAGACCAGAAATTCAAGTTGTCACCGAAGGATAAAAATATTATTTTATTAGTGAACTGATCAAGTGCAGTATCAAATGGAAAGAACCGAATGCAAACATTTCACTTTCTTAAAGCATTTGGCTAGTCTTATGATTTATCAATCAGTATGCCTAATTATCTACACAAAACCATCCATGTTGATGATTTATCTTCCCATTCTACGGTGTATTGATATGCAGAAAGATTCACATATGGTAATAATTCACATGCTTTTTAAACTTCTTTAGTAATCAATGTCATCCTTACATAACAAAAGTTTCTCTCAGTCTTTATGTAAAAAGGTGTAGGTTGTAAATCCATTCATTTCAATAGTCCTATTGGCCTGTAGCGTCAACATTTAACTCCTTTGAAACTCATCAAGGGAAAATTTAACAGTCCATGGTCAGCGTAAAAATTAGTGCAGATCAGTCTGTAGTAATATATGTGACATAACAGGAGCACTTACTGTTCTGGCAACACATACGTTTCATATGTAATAAGTCGGGTAAAACTGAAATAAATCGGGTAAACCATCATCACCTCAAGGAAACAACTAACAAGTGTGTATCCACAAAACAAACGTCTCAAAAATATGAAACCATGTAGCATAACGGCAGCCAAATGCTAGGAAGCACCGAAATGAAGCAAACAGGTGAGTTCATGTAACAATGGTGACCGCATACAGTTCAACAGAAAGCAAAAATAAAGCAGGAACAAAGCCATTTCTAATTTAAGCTGAAATTAAATTACTTGAACGCAGATTAACCATGAGTGAGTGGCATTCACCTTGAAACAACGGTTTAGGTGGACGAAAAAGAACACGACAATGCCAGTGGTTTCGAGTAAGCGATGGAGCGATTTCTGATTTTGGATCTGACTTCGACTGAAGGCAAGTTTCGATCTTTTTGAGTTGGGCTAGAGCTTGGGTGTCGCTGTGCTTGGATCTGAGGGCAACACAGGGATGCTTCGATCTGCTAATCAAGGGAAAGCACGCAATTTGATCCGGTGGCAGCATTTTGATTTAGAAGGAGAGGCAAGTTTAGGCTTTCGACTAGGGGTTGATGGTTGAATGGCTGCCATTTATTTCGGAGGTGAAGAAAATGAATTCAGGGAGGCCATTAAAAGATTTAACAAGAGAAATGATTGTTACTCAAAAAATGATGGATTCAGCGTGATTTATTGAACAGAAAAGGGGAAAGGATAAGGATGAAGTCCGATCTTAGATCATAGGGTAACTGTGTATATCAGAGGTAGGTCGCGTGCTTTAACTGAGTAAGGTGATATTTGTTTTAAATTAAATAACAAATTCTACCGTGAATACCCCAAAACTCTCTAAATACGTATTGCCAGCACAGTCTCTAACTGCAACAAAAATTATATGTACTTCTTCGTCATCGCGTTTTGAATCCAATAAAATGATTCTGATTGTAATTCGACTCTGTTGTTGAGACGACCCGTAACTTCCCCGTGAAGGAAAGCACGGATAGAATTGAGAACCACACACAAATGAGCGCATACGGAAGAACATTTCATTGCTATTACAACAATACCATCAGATACAAGAATATACAGAGTATAATTGAATAAATTACATTCGATAAATATCAGAGATTACAATAAATTACATAGCAGCGGAAAATAATACAAAACACAACTAGAAGTGATGCACGGATACAGAGCTTCCCGAGCATCGTTCCAGCTGTAAATCAGGACCCTGTGAATATAAATCTGCAAAACCAAAACTACTAGCTGCCCGTGCGGAAAATAGGGGCACCCAGAGTTTAGGTTAAAACAATAAACTCCAGGTCAGTCATGTGACTGGTGTGAGAACTAAAACAGTTATAAATATTGGTTTTCAAAGTTAGGTAAATCAAGGGACCACGCCGTATAACACGGAACGGGTTTCCTCCCAAGAATACCAGTGCATAAAACAAACAGCGCAATGCTAAATAAAGAAGAATGAAGCAGTTATAAGACCCAGGTCCCATCACACAATGCAACACAAGCCGGAGGATAGGGTTTTTACCTTATAACAGCCAAAGCATGCTTGATACGTTTAAAACACATTATTTGATACTATAATAAGTGTATAGTGCCAAAACAATTTCAATCATAAGTATCAATCATAGGCGGCATGGGTACCATCTATCATGTCGCCATACTAGTTCTACAATTAAAACCGCAATATCACGTATTGGAAATTGGATTTCCGTCATGAGCCGAGGCAAGGGGCAAGCTCCTCTCCGCGTTCGAGACACTCTAGCAAATGCCTCAGGACCCCACTTTGATCCTTGGAATCGGCTGGGCCGGTCCTCTCTTACTTTTGAGGATTGGCAATTCCTGAACACACGTTTCCCGGTCCTTACAGACCTATATCCGAGGCGCCTCGCATTCCAACAACCACACAGGTGAAAAGTATATAAATGTCAGGGCTGGTAGGTCACTGACACCACCCTAGCTAGAAAGAAACGTCGTGCTCTCCCAGCGGTCCATCTCCCGTTTTTGACTCATACCGAGGTGTGAGGCTCGCGAATCCACGTTACACACAAAGCTACGCCACACAGGCCGTGCTTTGATCATCAACCACAAGACTTTGCTTTTCAACAGAAGCCTTGATCAATTGCCACTTACGCATGCCACACAGGCAATTCACTCCATGCGTTTGATATCCATCAATATATAACCCCTGAGCTCGTACGTCTCAGAGAAGGGCGTTAAGCAAGAGAATAAATTCTCCGCCGCCAAACAGATATATATTTAATAGAGATCAATCACACGGACTAAAATCCAATGTCAGACACACGGTCCATTTACAAGTCCGTTCTGGGTCTGAACGAAACCGGAGGCACTTTCCTCGCATATCCATCGATCTCCAAGTACGTCTGGACGATCACCGACTGTTTCCCTCATCTTGGGTGTACAGCCCAATCAAGATCATCAGTAATCACCCAAACGATGTGAAGACTTCCGGTCTTCAACCACCGTCTTCATCTTCGACATCTCGTCGAATCGGTTATTCAGAATGGGTATAAACCCGGCCTTTCTGAATAACCCACGTATATAATAAACGAATGTTACACAAACACAACAAACGCCTCATTCCAATTCAGAATATTCTTTTATTCACAAAATCACATTCTTAGGGAAATGTTCCCATTAATTTTATCAAAGATAAATTCTTCTAAATTTATCCTATAATCTTCCTTTGGATATCATTTCAAACTAGTCGGGATTAACGAACCACACCGAAGTAATTATTTGTTTTATTTCCCAATCCCAACCTATATATCCCATGGAGCAAAATTGGTGATACTCCATATCTAACACCACGGTGTTATCGGTAAAATTAATTACCATTTCACGTTCAAATCTAATTAAAGATTTAACTATCGCTTTGGAGCAAAACTGGTGGTACTCCACTCTCGATCACTTTTCAGATTTGATAATTTAAATTATCAATTCACTTTTCAATCTAATTAAAGATTCATTAAAACTCCACTTAGTTTTAATCTTTTCAAAAATCAATATCCTGCCTTTAACTGGGTTAAAGAACCAATGTCATCAAAAACACGATTCACGACAAACCAAATCACATTTGATATTAAATACAAGGCTCTGAATAGAAAATATATCGACTTATATTCAATATCAAATTCTGAAACCAACAAATATCGTATTGGAAATAACGATATAAAATATCTTTCAAATCCCCATAACAATATTTGTATAGTCACGAAATCCAACATCGAAATATCCCGAAGATAATTTCGATTCAGCTCCAGTCCAATCCACGTATTGGAAATTTTCGATTATTTTCAAAATCACTTTCAAATTCAATTTATTTATTTTAAAAATAAATTGATTTCAATTCTAGTTCAAAACTAGTTCATTTCGATAAAAATCTATTTTTATCTTTTCAAATGTGGAATTTTCCAGCCCAAATCTTTCCAATCCACATATTGTAATTTTACACAAATTATAGATATTTTTAATAATTTTATCAAGGCCCGTGCAGTCGATTTCCAACAACGGCCATCGAACTGCACTTACAGCGACCTTTTTCGAATTTGATTTGGACATAATTCCAAATCCAACCGTTAGATTTCAAATTTCTAATATTCATTGGAAAGCTCTTTTCGATACGAACCCAACGGTTCCGGTTTTAGGAGAATCCGACGGTCGGATCTCCCGCAATGTCCGTTTGAAATAAATGGTCGAAATTCACGAACTACCGCGGCGCGGCGCGTTCTATTCAGGCCATTATATATATAATATATATATATTATATATATTTCGTCGATTTCCTTTTAAAACGAATTTTATTAATCGTTTTAACTTCGTTTCAAAACCATTTCAACACTATTTCCATTCAAAGCCAAAATTGAATTCTTCTTTATAAATTCGTTTCAAAATTCATTTCTATTCAATTCAAATTTTAATTCAATTTGAATTCATTTCAATTCACTTTCAATTCACTTTCAATTCAATTTGAATTCGTTTTCAATTCAATTCATTTCGAAATCGTTTTCAATTCAATTCATTTCGAAATCGTTTTCAATTCAATTCATTTCGAAATCGTTTTCAATTCAATTCATTTCGAAATCGTTTTCAATTCAATTCATTTCGAAATCGTTTTCAATTCAATTCATTTCGAAATCGTTTTCAATTCAATTCATTTCGAAATCGTTTTCAATTCAAATCATTTCGAAATCGTTTTCAATTCAATTCATTTCGAAATCGTTTTCAATTCAATTCATTTCGAAATCGTTTTCAATTCAATTCATTTCGAAATCGTTTTCAATTCAATTCATTTCGAAATCGTTTTCAATTCAATTCATTTCGAAATCGTTTTCAATTCAATTCATTTCGAAATCGTTTTCAATTCAATTCATTTCGAAATCGTTTTCAATTCAATTCATTTCGAAATCGTTTTCAATTCAATTCATTCCTATTTTATTCAAATTCAAATTCACTTCCTATACAATTCGAATTTTAATCTAATTCAATTGAATTTCATTTCAAAATATTTAGTTTTGAAATCACTTTTCAATATTCGTTGTAAAACGAATAAAATCGATATAAATATCGTTCACGTCAAAATAGCGCATCTCTAATCCACACGGCTTTATATATTTCAAAAACTTCTATTCAATTCAACACATGAACCTATATTTCTTTCAACACACGACTAATCTCAACACATGAGTACTGTCAACACATCACTATTTTTATTATGTGAAATATTTTATAAAACTATGGTATCTATCGTTTGATTTTCAATTAGACTTCTACTGGGAAGTAGTTCTAATTTTAAATGTGATAAAGATGTAATTTTGATTATATAAAATATTTCACTCAACACATGTACATCGTCAACACATGACTATTTTTATATTCTACACATGAATTTTCTTTTATAATATTCCTTATTTTCCCAATTGGAATGAGGCCCAATCAATCACCATATTACGTTAATTATATGGATTCCATACAACACATGTATATAATAGCGTCGAAAAATAATCAACCATCAACCAAAGTGCACTACACTGTATAAGCATCAAATATCGATATCTAACGCTTATAACAGCCTGTCAATCAATCGATCGACATATTTGATCAATCAGGATGAGTGAACTTCAAATTTCATCCCAACACCCGTGTGGGGTTTCAAACAATCAAACACAGATTTTATTTGTGCAGTTGGGCAATGTGTAAAATTTATCAACCCAATCAATATCAGTCAAATCAGTGTATATAAACAAATCGGCCGATTTGTTTATAAATATTTTATTTATTCACTTTCACGTTAAAAATTATTTTTAACGATAAAATATTCTATTTCAACAATTGAATTTCTATTCATTTCATTTACACAATAAAAATGATATTTTTATTTTTCTAACATATTTTAGAAAATTTCGGCGGCATAACGGCACGATACTAGAAACGGGACAAGGCCTAGCCTTATCCCCGGTCTAGTGAAGGCCCACGCCATTCACACATCAATCAAATCACTTTCGTTATGCAAACCACAAAATTTGGAGTAAGAGTCTAACCTAGTCTTACTCCTTCGCCTTATAACGGCGCACGTCTAATCCTAACCAATTTATCGATTCGATTTTTCACACCACAAACCACATTCAAACCAATATCTCAATCAATCACCAAACATCCAAACAAACAAGTCCATGGTATGTGGACGGGTGTCGGGTGCTTCTAATAAGCACCGTCTGCATCCTAGTATATATATATATCTAGAAAAAGAGAATTAAGAGTGAGAAGTTCTCACCGATTAGCTATCCTAGCTCCACGGCACTTCATTGATAGAAATCTTCTTCGTTATCCCGTCTTCGTCATCTTCGCTGCCCGTAGTCACTATATATATAAAAAATCACACATTTTTATATTCTGATGTTTTTTTAAAATAGAAATCACATTTTTATTTATTCACTTTCAATTTAAAAGTCATATATTTTTATAATCACTTCATATATTTAAAAATCGAATTTTTTTCTACTATGCTATTCAATATATAAAAATCGAATTTCCTTACCGCTAATATATAGACAATAATCCCATTTCAAAAATATTGATTTCGCCTTTATAAAAATAAAGTTTTCACCTTTTTAAATTTAAAGTTTTCACCTTTTTAAATTTAAAGTTTTCACCTTTTTAAATTTGAAGTTTTCACCTCTTTAAATTTAAAGTTTTCTTTTTAAAATCAGTTTCAAATTACTTTTAAAATCAGTTTTTATATTTTCCTTAAATCAGTTTTAAAACCCTAAATATAAAATCAAAATAAAATAAAAAAAATAAAAAAAATAAAAAACTTACAGGGGCCAGAGCGGGGGGAAACTGCCGCAGTCGCTCGCAGTGGAGGGGGGGGGGGTGGGGTCTGCTGTCGCGGCGGTGAGGTTGGTCGGAGAAGGGGCAAGGGTGGCGGAAGTGGCTGCGGTTCTTCACGTCGAGGGGGGGGGGGGGCTGTCGCGAGGAGATCATCGGAGTGGGGAGGCTTATCGCCGGAGGAGAGGGGAGGGCTGAGGGGAGAGGCGCACGTAGGTGGAGATGGAGGCGGTGGCGCGGTGGCTTTAGGGGGCGGCGAAATCGATCTCCCCCTTTTTCTTCTTTTTTTTGTTTTTTAATTTTTTTCCTGTAAAATGAAATCGGGGGGGGGGGCTGGGTAGTTAAGGAGAGAGGGATATTTTTTTTATTTTATTAATTAATTAATTTATTTTATCCTAAAGAGTTGACTTTCACATACGACCTCTAAACGAGGCCCACCGCCTGCCGTCCATAGCGTTTTACCCCCATTCCGAACACAATGGGATATGTATCGCAAGTTGATTCGATCGTTTGAATCAGTTTCCGTTAAATTTACATTTAAATCACTATATTGAATTTTAAACGTACATTTCAAATTACCGGGGTCACATATTAATTCTAAAAATTCCCGAAAAATATTTTCTAGCTTCTTATTGACGATACGGTCCTAACAAAACTAGTTTCGACGAATTCTGAGACCGTTAGAAAAATGGCCAATTTCCAGTCGATTAAAATCAACTGAAATTGGTCAAACGCGTTTTCCTTTGCCACGCTCACATATTGATTCGAAAAATTATGAAATTTGAAACCTAGCAATAGTTTGACATCACGGACCCAACAAAAGTGGTTTCGTCGAAATCCGAGGTCATTTGCAAAATGTCCATTTTTAAGGGCCTGAATTCCATAGCGACTATTCAGAATTTCCAACTGGACATATCTCTCAATTTTTAAAGTGAAATCTCAGTTTCTTACATCCGTTAGAAAGATATCATCAATTAGATCCTAATGTTTTTGGTTTCATTAAAATCCGGATTGTTTTGCACCCGGTACATTCAATTGAAGTTTGAAATCGAATTATCGAACTACCGCGCCATTTTCAATTCTATTTATAATTATATATAAATATTTATATTCTAACGACGACGTATATAATATATACGTCGAATTATATTCAAAATAAATTTCTCGTTGATATTATTTAAAATAATCTATTTTAAATATGCAAAATTCGCTAAAATTGCCAAAATAAAATTTTCAAACTGGCTCGCATTTTCGGGTTATTACAATCTCCCCCACTTAAAACTTTTCGTCCCCGAAAAGGAACAAAGTCGAAAGTGGTTTGATTATTAAGCTCTACATTCGATCTGGCTTCCATTCTCCAACTCTTTAGTTTCTGAGAATTTTCAAAATCTCAAAAATTTGGCTAACACCCTAAATTTTCGAAAAATTTCGCCATAACCTCCCCTGCACCGGGAGCATCGGGGAATTTCAAATAGCTTCCCCGGTCCTTCAGATCTCAAAAAGAAAAAGAAAAAGCCAAGCGGCTAGCCAATAGGCTCACAAAATCATCATCACCCAAACAAAACAGTAAATTATGTAGTAAACATGTACCTATTTGTCGGGCAAACAAATTTTATTCTCTGGCTCTAGCCTCCTTGCTATGACCTGTTCAAAGTAAGTATATGTATATGCAAGCAAATGCGACCAATTTTCAATACAATTCAATATTTGATTATATTAGGCATAAATGGTTAAAAATTAGCAAACAATTAAACAAACAACACAAACATCAATCAATTAGTGAATTAGAGTTTCAAATTCATAATTTTGATATGTATACAAAAAATCATGTTTTGATGCCAATTCACAACAATGTATCTAACTATATAAGTTTTGGTTCTCACACCAGTCTAATGGAAATATATAGAAATCACACCTTCGAAACACGAACATAAATTCTGATGATGATATATCAATCATCAGAACCATCTCCGGGTGTCTAGAATGTGATTCTATATCTACCCAGTATATTAAAACTTCGAATATACGTTCATGACGCGTATACGCGAAATCTATATATACTCGATTGTCCATATTCAACATAAATAAATATTCAAATACGTATAAAGCGATTTAAATTTCAAAACAAAATTGTTTTCTTTTGAAAAATATACTCTTCACACTCGTTCTAGGATACTACTGATCCTATCTCTAACGAGTCATTCTAATTGGATATTACTAATCCAATATCTGATGAATTCTTTCGTATGGTTCTAATGTGTCTTGTTCTCGAGCTCTGTAAACCAAAGCTCTGATACCAAATGAGACGACCCGTAACTTCCCCGTGAAGGAAAGCACGGATAGAATTGAGAACCACACACAAATGAGCGCATACGGAAGAACATTTCATTGCTATTACAACAATACCATCAGATACAAGAATATACAGAGTATAATTGAATAAATTACATTCGATAAATATCAGAGATTACAATAAATTACATAGCAGCGGAGAATAATACAAAACACAACTAGAAGTGATGCACGGATACAGAGCTTCCCGAGCATCGTTCCAGCTGTAAATCAGGACCCTGTGAATATAAACCTGCAAAACCAAAACTACTAGCTGCCCGTGCGGAAAATAGGGGCACCCAGAGTTTAGGTTAAAACAATAAACTCCAGGTCAGTCATGTGACTGGTGTGAGAACTAAAACAGTTATAAATATTGGTTTTCAAAGTTAGGTAAATCAAGGGACCACGCCGTATAACACGGAACGGGTTTCCTCCCAAGAATACCAGTGCATAAAACAAACAGCGCAATGCTAAATAAAGAAGAATGAAGCAGTTATAAGACCCAGGTCCCATCACACAATGCAACACAAGCCGGAGGATAGGGTTTTTACCTTATAACAGCCAAAGCATGCTTGATACGTTTAAAACACATTATTTGATACTATAATAAGTGTATAGTGCCAAAACAATTTCAATCATAAGTATCAATCATAGGCGGCATGGGTACCATCTATCATGTCGCCATACTAGTTCTACAATTAAAACCGCAATATCACGTATTGGAAATTGGATTTCCGTCATGAGCCGAGGCAAGGGGCAAGCTCCTCTCCGCGTTCGAGACACTCTAGCAAATGCCTCAGGACCCCACTTTGATCCTTGGAATCGGCTGGGCCGGTCCTCTCTTACTTTTGAGGATTGGCAATTCCTGAACACACGTTTCCCGGTCCTTACAGACCTATATCCGAGGCGCCTCGCATTCCAACAACCACACAGGTGAAAAGTATATAAATGTCAGGGCTGGTAGGTCACTGACACCACCCTAGCTAGAAAGAAACGTCGTGCTCTCCCAGCGGTCCATCTCCCGTTTTTGACTCATACCGAGGTGTGAGGCTCGCGAATCCACGTTACACACAAAGCTACGCCACACAGGCCGTGCTTTGATCATCAACCACAAGACTTTGCTTTTCAACAGAAGCCTTGATCAATTGCCACTTACGCATGCCACACAGGCAATTCACTCCATGCGTTTGATATCCATCAATATATAACCCCTGAGCTCGTACGTCTCAGAGAAGGGCGTTAAGCAAGAGAATAAATTCTCCGCCGCCAAACAGATATATATTTAATAGAGATCAATCACACGGACTAAAATCCAATGTCAGACACACAGTCCATTTACAAGTCCGTTCTGGGTCTGAACGAAACCGGAGGCACTTTCCTCGCATATCCATCGATCTCCAAGTACGTCTGGACGATCACCGACTGTTTCCCTCATCTTGGGTGTACAGCCCAATCAAGATCATCAGTAATCACCCAAACGATGTGAAGACTTCCGGTCTTCAACCACCGTCTTCATCTTCGACATCTCGTCGAATCGGTTATTCAGAATGGGTATAAACCCGGCCTTTCTGAATAACCCACGTATATAATAAACGAATGTTACACAAACACAACAAACGCCTCATTCCAATTCAGAATATTCTTTTATTCACAAAATCACATTCTTAGGGAAATGTTCCCATTAATTTTATCAAAGATAAATTCTTCTAAATTTATCCTATAATCTTCCTTTGGATATCATTTCAAACTAGTCGGGATTAACGAACCACACCGAAGTAATTATTTGTTTTATTTCCCAATCCCAACCTATATATCCCATGGAGCAAAATTGGTGATACTCCATATCTAACACCACGGTGTTATCGGTAAAATTAATTACCATTTCACGTTCAAATCTAATTAAAGATTTAACTATCGCTTTGGAGCAAAACTGGTGGTACTCCACTCTCGATCACTTTTCAGATTTGATAATTTAAATTATCAATTCACTTTTCAATCTAATTAAAGATTCATTAAAACTCCACTTAGTTTTAATCTTTTCAAAAATCAATATCCTGCCTTTAACTGGGTTAAAGAACCAATGTCATCAAAAACACGATTCACGACAAACCAAATCACATTTGATATTAAATACAAGGCTCTGAATAGAAAATATATCGACTTATATTCAATATCAAATTCTGAAACCAACAAATATCGTATTGGAAATAACGATATAAAATATCTTTCAAATCCCCATAACAATATTTGTATAGTCACGAAATCCAACATCGAAATATCCCGAAGATAATTTCGATTCAGCTCCAGTCCAATCCACGTATTGGAAATTTTCGATTATTTTCAAAATCACTTTCAAATTCAATTTATTTATTTTAAAAATAAATTGATTTCAATTCTAGTTCAAAACTAGTTCATTTCGATAAAAATCTATTTTTATCTTTTCAAATGTGGAATTTTCCAGCCCAAATCTTTCCAATCCACATATTGTAATTTTACACAAATTATAGATATTTTTAATAATTTTATCAAGGCCCGTGCAGTCGATTTCCAACAACGGCCATCGAACTGCACTTACAGCGACCTTTTTCGAATTTGATTTGGACATAATTCCAAATCCAACCGTTAGATTTCAAATTTCTAATATTCATTGGAAAGCTCTTTTCGATACGAACCCAACGGTTCCGGTTTTAGGAGAATCCGACGGTCGGATCTCCCGCAATGTCCGTTTGAAATAAATGGTCGAAATTCACGAACTACCGCGGCGCGGCGCGTTCTATTCAGGCCATTATATATATAATATATATATATTATATATATTTCGTCGATTTCCTTTTAAAACGAATTTTATTAATCGTTTTAACTTCGTTTCAAAACCATTTCAACACTATTTCCATTCAAAGCCAAAATTGAATTCTTCTTTATAAATTCGTTTCAAAATTCATTTCTATTCAATTCAAATTTTAATTCAATTTGAATTCATTTCAATTCACTTTCAATTCACTTTCAATTCAATTTGAATTCGTTTTCAATTCAATTCATTTCGAAATCGTTTTCAATTCAATTCATTTTGAAATCGTTTTCAATTCAATTCATTTCGAAATCGTTTTCAATTCAATTCATTTCGAAATCGTTTTCAATTCAATTCATTTCGAAATCGTTTTCAATTCAATTCATTTCGAAATCGTTTTCAATTCAATTCATTTCGAAATCGTTTTCAATTCAATTCATTTCGAAATCGTTTTCAATTCAATTCATTTCGAAATCGTTTTCAATTCAATTCATTTCGAAATCGTTTTCAATTCAATTCATTTCGAAATCGTTTTCAATTCAATTCATTTCGAAATCGTTTTCAATTCAATTCATTCCTATTTTATTCAAATTCAAATTCACTTCCTATACAATTCGAATTTTAATCTAATTCAATTGAATTTCATTTCAAAATATTTAGTTTTGAAATCACTTTTCAATATTCGTTGTAAAACGAATAAAATCGATATAAATATCGTTCACGTCAAAATAGCGCATCTCTAATCCACACGGCTTTATATATTTCAAAAACTTCTATTCAATTCAACACATGAACCTATATTTCTTTCAACACACGACTAATCTCAACACATGAGTACTGTCAACACATCACTATTTTTATTATGTGAAATATTTTATAAAACTATGGTATCTATCGTTTGATTTTCAATTAGACTTCTACTGGGAAGTAGTTCTAATTTTAAATGTGATAAAGATGTAATTTTGATTATATAAAATATTTCACTCAACACATGTACATCGTCAACACATGACTATTTTTATATTCAACACATGAATTTTCTTTTATAATATTCCTTATTTTCCCAATTGGAATGAGGCCCAATCAATCACCATATAACGTTAATTATATGGATTCCATACAACACATGTATATAATAGCGTCGAAAAATAATCAACCATCAACCAAAGTGCACTACACTGTATAAGCATCAAATATCGATATCTAACGCTTATAACAGCCTGTCAATCAATCGACCGACATATTTGATCAATCAGGATGAGTGAACTTCAAATTTCATCCCAACACCCGTGTGGGGTTTCAAACAATCAAACACAGATTTTATTTGTGCAGTTGGGCAATGTGTAAAATTTATCAACCCAATCAATATCAGTCAAATCAGTGTATATAAACAAATCGGCCGATTTGTTTATAAATATTTTATTTATTCACTTTCACGTTAAAAATTATTTTTAACGATAAAATATTCTATTTCAACACTTGAATTTCTATTCATTTCATTTACACAATAAAAATGATATTTTTATTTTTCTAACATATTTTAGAAAATTTCGGCGGCATAACGGCACGATACTAGAAACGGGACAAGGCCTAGCCTTATCCCCGGTCTAGTGAAGGCCCACGCCATTCACACATCAATCAAATCACTTTCGTTATGCAAACCACAAAATTTGGAGTAAGAGTCTAACCTAGTCTTACTCCTTCGCCTTATAACGGCGCACGTCTAATCCTAACCAATTTATCGATTCGATTTTTCACACCACAAACCACATTCAAACCAATATCTCAATCAATCACCAAACATCCAAACAAACAAGTCCATGGTATGTGGACGGGTGTCGGGTGCTTCTAATAAGCACCGTCTGCATCCTAGTATATATATATCTAGAAAAAGAGAATTAAGAGTGAGAAGTTCTCACCGATTAGCTATCCTAGCTCCACGGCACTTCATTGATAGAAATCTTCTTCGTTATCCCGTCTTTGTCATCTTCGCTGCCCGTAGTCACTATATATATAAAAAATCACACATTTTTATATTCTGATGTTTTTTTAAAATAGAAATCACATTTTTATTTATTCACTTTCAATTTAAAAGTCATATATTTTTATAATCACTTCATATATTTAAAAATCGAATTTTTTTCTACTATGCTATTCAATATATAAAAATCGAATTTCCTTACCGCTAATATATAGACAATAATCCCATTTCAAAAATATTGATTTTGCCTTTATAAAAATAAAGTTTTCACCTTTTTAAATTTAAAGTTTTCACCTTTTTAAATTTAAAGTTTTCACCTTTTTAAATTTAAAGTTTTCACCTTTTTAAATTTAAAGTTTTCTTTTTAAAATCAGTTTCAAATTACTTTTAAAATCAGTTTTTATATTTTCCTTAAATCAGTTTTAAAACCCTAAATATAAAATCAAAATAAAATAAAATAAATAAAAAAAATAAAAAACTTACAGGGGCCAGAGCGGGGGGAAACTGCCGCAGTCGCTCGCAGTGGAGGGGGGGTGGGGTCTGCTGTCGCGGCGGTGAGGTTGGTCGGAGAAGGGGCAAGGGTGGCGGAAGTGGCTGCGGTTCTTCACGTCGAGGGGGGGGGGGGGGCTGTCGCGAGGAGATCATCGGAGTGGGGAGGCTTATCGCCGGAGGAGAGGGGAGGGCTGAGGGGAGAGGCGCACGTAGGTGGAGATGGAGGCGGTGGCGCGGTGGCTTTAGGGGGCGGCGAAATCGATCTCCCCCTTTTTCTTCTTTTTTTATTTTTATTTTTTTTCCTGTAAAATGAAATCGGGGGGGGGGGGGGGGCCTGGGTAGTTAAGGAGTGAGGGATATTTTTTTTTTATTAATTAATTAATTTATTTTATCCTAAAGAGTTGACTTTCACATACGACCTCTAAACGAGGCCCACCGCCTGCCGTCCATAGCGTTTTACCCCCATTCCGAACACAATGGGATATGTATCGCAAGTTGATTCGATCGTTTGAATCAGTTTCCGTTAAATTTACATTTAAATCACTATATTGAATTTTAAACGTACATTTCAAATTACCGGGGTCACATATTAATTCTAAAAATTCCCGAAAAATATTTTCTAGCTTCTTATTGACGATACGGTCCTAACAAAACTAGTTTCGACGAATTCTGAGACCGTTAGAAAAATGGCCAATTTCCAGTCGATTAAAATCAACTGAAATTGGTCAAACGCGTTTTCCTTTGCCACGCTCACATATTGATTCGAAAAATTATGAAATTTGAAACCTAGCAATAGTTTGACATCACGGACCCAACAAAAGTGGTTTCGTCGAAATCCGAGGTCATTTGCAAAATGTCCATTTTTAAGGGCCTGAATTCCATAGCGACTATTCAGAATTTCCAACTGGACATAACTCTCAATTTTTAAAGTGAAATCTCAGTTTCTTACATCCGTTAGAAAGATATCATCAATTAGATCCTAATGTTTTTGGTTTCATTAAAATCCGGATTGTTTTGCACCCGGTACATTCAATTGAAGTTTGAAATCGAATTATCGAACTACCGCGCCATTTTCAATTCTATTTATAATTATATATAAATATTTATATTCTAACGACGACGTATATAATATATACGTCGAATTATATTCAAAATAAATTTCTCGTTGATATTATTTAAAATAATCTATTTTAAATATGCAAAATTCGCTAAAATTGCCAAAATAAAATTTTCAAACTGGCTCGCATTTTCGGGTTATTACAGTTGTTATTTTATTTTTAAATTAAATTGTTTATATTTTTCAATCGAATTTCAAATTCGATTCAAATATCTCATCAATTTCAATTCCAATATTCAATAGTACATATTTGATTCTAAATTTCTAACTCCAGTTTCAAATAAAAAAATGATCGTTAATAATTAATTCTTCAATTAGTTTAACATTCCAATTGTCGAAATTTCTGGGATGTTACACAATTCTTCGAAAGCAATGGGTAACAATTTTTCCCACATTACATGACAATCATGGCTTTTTGTTCCACTCAGCCTTCCATTTTTATAGTCGACACATCTGCGAAGATTAGATGAAATTCCATCGGAAAATCGTAATCCTTCCAACATTTTAACAATACTTTAACTTAATTGTTGTCCAATTCATAGCGTGCTTATAGTTTTTTGCTGTCATTTGCTTCATAAAGCTCAGGGCGATTGCATATTTCTTCTATATCACGTCTAGATTTCAGGTAATCCTTAGTCTTGCCCTTCACATTCAAAACTGTATTAAACACATCATCAAATATGTTTTTCTCGTTATGCATCACGTCAATGTTATGACGGATTAAGATATTTTTCCAATAAAGAATTCCCAGAATATACACTATTTGCACTAACTATGAACCGTCGATTTGCCTTGAATTTCAGTTTGTTTTCCGATTTCGTGTATCTTTGGATAATCTTTTACAAGTTCATATATATCATCGCTTGACCAAACCATTGACGGTGGTAGAGTCTCATGTCTATTACCCGTGAAGTTTTTTTTGTCTCTTCTAGAAGGATGATTGATATAAAGAAAACATTGATGCCAATCAAGCCATAAAATTTTCTTTCCATGAAGCAACAAAAATGCTTGTGTTTCTTCCATGTAATGAGGATAAGCAAAATGACCGGTCGTACTCCAACTTGAAAGCGTTGCATATGCAGGAAAATTGCTAATAGTCCATAATAAAGAAGAGAATGTTCAAAAAATAAATCTTTTTTGATACGTCGTATGTTTCAACTCCTTCATACCATAATTTTTTCAACTCCTGGATTAACGGATGTAAGTAAACATCAATGCCCTATGTCAGATCATCAGTGCCAGGGATGACAATTGTGAGAAACATACATGAAGTTTTCATACACATCTACATGGGTATATTGTAAGGTGTGATTATTATAGGCCAATATAAATATTCAGATCCAAACTAAGAAAACAGTGAGAAGCCATTTGTACACAAATGATCGGCACTTTTCTATGGATAAGAAAAGTGCAAATTTATTATAAACTGCAAGCGCACAGATGTGTAGCATGTAGGTCGAACACATAGAGGAATTTTAAATTTATTATTTATGTAATCTCGTAGGCGAATTAGACAATATTTGGAGATGTGACTTGAAATAATGTTATTGAATTTATAACAGATTTGAATCTAATTGAATCTATACTAAATCCAACAATCAAAACCAAAAAACAAATTACTAGAAAAGAAACAACAAACAGAAACAACAACAAAAAGTTAAAATTAGAATTGCCATTGAATCTAATCAAACGGTCAATCACTAACATGCAATGAGAAAAGAAATAACAATCTGTGTTCTATCAAAACTAGTTGAATTGATTTTTCATGACTGCTTAAATAGGAAAACCGAAGAGCATAGGCTAAAGGAGCATAAGCCAAAAGCAAATGAAAATAAGCCTTCGATGAATGAATGCAAGGAATTCCAACTTAGTTTTCAGGGTTTTGCACTATGGAGCCATGAACTATTTTTCAGTATCAACATTTGTTTATGTGATTGTAATTTAGCTTTGTTTAATAGTTGCTTATGTTTCAACTTTTGAAACATCACTAAATGTGATGCTAAATAGGTATGAGTTGTTCATTTGAACTTTCTAAATACGTAGCTATGAAGATTACAATTTATATTGGTGGGTATGACATGCTCATAAACTTGTATTGGTTGGCGTAACCTGCTCATTTTCTGTTCAAATCGGAGTTTTATGCATCAGGTAGCGGACTTTAATTAATATGAAGTTTTTCCAACTGAATTTAGTCATGGTCCAAAGCAGCTGTTAAATGATACAAAAAAATACAATTCAAAATTTCCACAGCTCTGAGCTATGTCAGAACGATATTTTTCCATGGACCAAAATCGTGGCCACCATGGCTACGGACCGCGACAAGATTCCAATTTGCCATGGCTTTGGGTCGTGGCAAATTTATTGCCATGGCTTGGACCATGATAAAACAAATTAGCCATGACCCTGGCAAAATTTCTTTTCCTGGTGTAGTGTTCAAAATAAACTTATTGGATTTCAAACTCAACATTTCAAATTCTAAGTTAAATCAATATCCAGTTTATTTAAATTCCTTCCATTTTATTTAATAAATCGTTATAGTTCATAAATGATTATACTACAATTTTTCTGAAAATTTGACTTTGACATAACACAAAATCTACAATATGAAATCTCGATTTTTCTCTTCCATTGGAAAACTATAATCCAAAAAATCTGGAATACTCTTGTTTGAAAGAATTCTGACTAATATTAGATCTTGTACCCTCAGTTGAAGTTCAAATAGTAAATCTATGAATTACCGCGATTTTGAGAGCTCATTTTTAATTAAATTAAACTAATATGCTAAAAATTCGTTAAAACAAAAAGTTTCTTATTATAATTCAAATTTGAACTTAATTGGGTCTTAATAAATCATCATGTTCATACTATACCTCAAATCCAATTTACTCTCACTTATTTTCGAATTAAATTTATTATTTTAATATTCAAATTAAATTAATATTCAAAATCGTAGAATTTGTGTGACACTCCACGTCCATTAATGTCACTCACTAAGGGAATGCATTAACTTTCATGGAGCGTTATAAGAGTATAGAACAGAACATCACATGATAGATATATAAAATGGTACTTAAAAATTCAAAATTTATTCATTGTAGTGGAAAAGCAAAACATATTTGGTTACAACATCAAAACCACATACTAAAGCCAAGTACACAAATATCCATATTGAACAAAATTATTATCAGAGTACATAAAAGAAAAACCATATTCCCGTTCCAAAATGCCATATGAAAGAGAAACAAAGTTAAGCATTACTTTTAGCACTTCCAGCAGAGAGAAAGAAATCCAAATCAAGCCTCGCTCGTCCCACCTTGAGAACCTGGGTGGAAAAGGAAAGAAAAGAGGCGAAACAAAAAAGGTCAGACATAAAGTCTGGCGAGTCCAGGGAATTTAACAATATAATTGGTAAAGTAACAACATAAGAACATAAACTGGATATAAGAAATGACTGTAACATAAGCAAGTATGACAAGGTCAACAAGATGAACGAGATATAACATCGATTGCGCTTCTAACCACTATAAGATATTTCCTGCACCGCACCAATACTAGTATCATACTAAAAGGTGATCCCTCCCCACTAATCATAATAATGGAAGCTTCGTGTACTCCTAACTGCTCTCGTAGGTGCCTAGTTGCTCCTACCCCCACTAGTTGTACCCACTACCCTCCCCATTCGATCGGCTCCCTAACTCGTAGATACACGTGCTAGCCCCATAATAAGGTGTATCACTCCCTAAAGTGGCAAACCGATACTACTAAAATGCACAGCTTATACATACACGATGCAACAACGTCTTACCTACCAGTCCGGACCCACACACGCACATGAATTTGTTGGACTTGCGTTGCCATCGCTCTTTACTCTTTTGACCTCTTACAATCAACCCCAGTAAGCGTGTCCCATCCTCGACCTAGTTCGAGCTAATATAGATACTAAAAATGGGTTACTGGTTGAAAAGGGTCCCCATAATTGACACAAGCTTCCCTCCTACGCTTGGTTCCCACTAGGATTTCCCACTTAACCGCTTTTATTACTCCCATGTCTTACCACATGTGTCATAATGGTTAAGTGCTCTTAATTATGTTTCACAGGCTACCCGTGTCACCCAATTAACCCTTTTATTATACCCATGTCTTACCACATGTCTTATCTTGGTTAAGTGTTTATTAATTCATTATATCCGTAATTGTGAGAGACCACCCACATTAGATTACCGTTTGCGGTTGCTGGATATGCCGGGCAGTTCTGGGCAGACTTCTACCACAATCCGAATCTAACCTCTTGTCTTAGCATTATTAAGCTTCTAATTTCTGCCTTCGACCTCTCACATTAGATTGTCGTTTTGTGGTTGCTGGATATGCTGGGCGGTTTCAGGCAGACATCTACCGCAATCTGAATCTAACCTCGTGTCTTAGCACTATTACGCTTCTAATTTCTGCCTTCGACCTCTCACATTAGATTGCCGTTTTGCGGTTGCTGAATATGCCGGGCGGTTCTGGGCAGACTTCTACCGCAACCCAATCTAACCCTATGTCTTAGGCGTTCATTATCTTTTCCTTTTATTCATGCCCAATTTCAAATCTTTAGTTAATGTATGCCAATTGCCCATAATTTCCAATTATGCTTATAATTCTAATTCAAGTTATGCCTAATATTCCATGTATACAAGTTGTACTAAATATTCCCAAATCAGTTTCATAGTTATCAACAATTTATGCCAGATCTCATTTTATTACATATTTCCAAAACTTTTCCTAATCATCCCAACATTATTCGTACGTAAATATCAACATAATATGCTTAGACTCGAAGTTAGCCTAATCTCAAAACGAAAAAGGAAAAGAAGAAGGGAAGAGAATCAAACATCAAAATTGGCATAAGCATATAAATAGGCATGTGAAATGAATAACAATAAAATAGATCAGATAGGCATATGATAATAGCAATTGAGTATGAATCTGAAGGATAAAAAATTACAAAACTTGATATGATTCATCATATTTACAGGCATATACATTAGATCCAATTTACAATCCTATCACAATTACTTTTTAATTTAATTATATGTGAAAGTAACATAAACTCACAGCGATAGGATTCTTAGAAAAGAGAATTAGTCATTGTTGTAACAATTCTGATCTTGAATAATCTCTACTTTGATTGTTGAAGAAGAAAAGCTAACTTAATTTAAGTTGGAGTAGCGGCATGAAGGCGCCATGGATTAGGGTTGAAGAGATTACGTTTAGGTTTAGGTGTTTATTTATAGATGTATTAAGTGAATTAGGACCTTTAGATTTGATTAGGAACCATCCGAACTGCTCAAATTAGAAAAACACGACATCAGGAAACCGTCTAGAATCAACAAGTCGACTAGCCAGTTTCAACCGGTCGATAGTTTTCACTTTTGCTTAAAAACATTCGACTGGTGATAAATGGGAGGTCGACTTGTAAATGGTCGAATGGTGAAAAATGGGCGGTCGAATTGTTTTGGAGCTTTAAACTTTAAATCTTCCGAGCTTCATAACTTCTTAATACGATGTCCGTTTTACGCAAACTCAGACTCTATCTCAAGCAGAATTCCGAGACGAACGCAATGGCGTAACCCGTTTCACTTAATTCTTCTTTTAAAAATTAAGTATTCTTAAAATTTGTTAGTTTTAATATTTTAGAGTTATGGGGTGTTACATTCTCCCCTACTTAAAGGATTTCGTCCCCGAAATCTCCAAGTTAAGAAGAATGTATGTCCTACCATCCAACATCCATCTACTCATCCATCAATCACGGGCGTCCATTGTCCTTAAAAGATTTCTAATGCTTTCATGAACATATGCAAAGTGTGTGTATATGTCCTTATCCTAATGCAAAATCAGGCTTCTACTTATTCAGTTGACCTCCTTAATGCAAAACATGATAGTGCCATGCGTCCGTTATGTATGCAAAAGAATCCTAATGATACATATCATTTCCATATGAGTGCACAACCATTCATCCAAATGCAACATCCATATGATAACACATTCAATATACATCCATTAATTTAAATATGCACACTCACCCATATGCAATATGAAAGTGATTGACCCTTAGTGCCTAATGTGTGTGTAAATTCATCCATGAGCAATCACTAGCAAAAACTTGCATCCACTTGCATCCACCAAACATAACATGTCTCAAACACATGTTTACAACCATAGGATTTTCTACCTAAAGATCGAAGATATAATCGAGAGGATACACTAAACGATAGAACAAGTATAAACAAAGCGATAGAAAAAGGAGAAGTTAATAACATACCCTCAAAAAGGAAAGGGTATGACGCATGTATCTGTCTTCCGTTTCCTAAGTCGCGTCTCCTTGATCGTATCCCCATTGGACTTTAACCTACTTGACCTCTCGGTTGCATAACTTCTTGACCTCCGATCCAAGGATGCATGTGGGAACTCGCCTAACCGTGGCATCTCGCTCTACTTCCACTTCTCTAAGCATGCTTGGCTCTACTACTTCCACGGTATCGTGTAAACACTTCCTCAAATGCGATACGTGAAATACGTCATGAACACTACTAAGCTACTCAGGCAACTTCACTTTATAGGCCATCTGTCCAATTCTTCTTGTAATGGGGAATGGCCCTACGAATCTTGGTGCCAATTTCCCTACAGATCCAAAACGAAGTACATTCCTCAATAGTGATACTTTAATAAAAAACGTATCTCCAACATCGAACTCAAGATTGGTTCGTCGATATCAGCGTATGAATTTTGCCAGTATTGTGCCATCTTCATGCGTCTTCGAATCAAGTCTATCTTCTCTGAGGTTTCCCTAACTATCTCGGGCCCAAGCAAAATCTTATCAGTAGATTCCCACTAACAAGTCGGTGATCGGCAAGGTCGTCCATATTGAGCTTCAAAAGGTGCCATGCCAATACTAGTATGATAGTTTTTGTTGTAGGCGAACTCTACTTCCTACCATGCCCCTCCAAAGTCCAAGATGCATAACCTCAAAAGATCTTCTAGAATCCTATTCACTCTATCTGTTTGGCCGTCCGTCTGAGGGTGATAAGCGGTGCTCAAATACAATTTTGTTCCTACCGCCTCTTGCAAGCTCTTCCAAAACTCACTAGTGAAAATGGGATCTCGATCGCTTACGATACCAGAAGGTATGCCATGTAGACAAACTATCTCTCGGAGATAAACAGATGCTAACCATGCCGCTGTTCTTTTACTCTTAACGGGAATGAAATGGGCGCTCTTGGTAAGTCTATCTACTACTAACCGAATCCCTGTATTACCCTTCCTTAACCTCGGCAACCCGTCGATGAAATCCATGGAAACGCTTTTCCGTTTCCACTATGCAACCTCTAAAGGGTGAAGCAAACCACCAGGCTTCTTTTGGTCAGCCTTGACTTGCTGGCACACTAATCATCTAGAAACGAACTCAGCCACATCTTCATTCCGGCCCAAAAGAAAACTCGCTTCATGTCCCTATACATCTTGTCACCACCGGGATGTATGGTCATCTTAGAACGATGTGCGTCTTCAAGGGTCGTCCTCCCCAAGCTTTAGTCTCGTGATACACGAAGTCTCCCATCCCTACGCAACCAACCTTTTTCATCAATAGTATACCTACTAAGATGGCTTGAAGACTCCCCTCTTATGAGCTAGTCTACTATCTCTATCAGCTGTGGGTCATCTCGCTGTGCCGCTCCTATCTGTCCCAAAAGCGTAGGTCGCACCTCTAACGATGCTAACGAACGAAGTACATAATCGATAGAGGTCTAAAGTCAAAGGTAGATATGTACTCTAAACTCTGTAGCTCGACAAAAAAGGACTCAAAGTCAACCTCTTTCTACTCTAGGCGTCAGCTACAACGTTACCCTTGCCAGGGGTATATGCAATCTCAAAATCGTAGGATGCTAAGAACTCCATCTACCTCTGTTGCCTTAAGTTTAGATCTTTTTGAGAGAACAAGTATTTTAGTGACTTATGGTCTGTATACAACTCAAACCTCTCTCCAAGCAAATAGTGACACCAAGAGTTAAGTGCAAAAACTATGGCAGCTAACTCTAAGTCGTGGGTAGGGTAATTCTTCTTATGGACCTTTAACTGCCTTCCACCATAGCTTATCACCCTTCTCTCTTGCATCAAAACTGGGCCAAGCCCTGTCCCGCAAGCATCGATATACACGGTGAATGGTTTACTCCCATCTGGCAAAACTAAAACTGGAGCTGTCATCAATGCCCTCTTCAATCGTTGAAAAGCATCGTCATAGTCAACAACCCAAGAAAAGGTCAAGTTCTTCTTCGTCAACCATGTAAGTAGGGCTGATATCTTTGCGAAGTCCTTAATGAACATCCTATAATAGCCCGCCAACCCTAGAAAACTTCTTACTTCCTTTGCATTCCTAGGAATCTTCCAATCTTGGATTGCCACCCCCTTTGCGGGATCCACTACTATCCCCTCCTTAGAGACTACGTGCCCTAAGAACCTTACCTCTTTCCTCAAAAAAAGGCATTTGGAGAACTTACCTTGAGTTGATGTGCTCGAAGGGTCTTTGAGACTTCTCTAAGATGTAGGGCATGCTCTTCCTCGCTTCTAGAGAATATCAAGATATCATCCACAAAGACTACTACGAACTTGTTTAGAAACTCCCTAAACACTCTACTCATCAAGTCTACAAAATATGCGGGTGCATTCGTCAAACCAAAAGGCATGACGAGCCACTCGAAGAAACCATCGGGAGTCCTAAAAGTAGTCTTATCTATACTATCCTCAACTGGTGAAATCCTGTAGCTAAGTCCAACTGCGAGAAAACTGAAGCACCGACCAACCGATCGAACAAATCATATATCATTGGCAATGGGTGTCTATTTTTCTTCGTGAGTTTATTTAGCTCCCTATAGTCCACACACAATCTAAGCAAACCGTCCTCCTTTGTAGCAAAAACAACTGGAGCACCCTATTCCAAAATACTTCTTCTTATGAACCCTTTCTCAAGAAGCTCCCCTACTTGTTTACTGAGTTCCTTCCTCTCTCTCGGAGCCATGTGGCGCACTAGAAATGCAACTGGCTTTGCATTATCTACTAAGTATATACGGAAGTCTATCTCGTGCCTCGGGAGTAAACCCCGAACCTCATCAAAGACGTCATCATACTCACGGACTACTCGAACAGATTGCAAATCATCGATGAATGCGTTAAGTGATTCTAGGTAGCTAAGCATCACTGAACCCCTAGGGTCACAAGAAATATCAAGGGTCCTTCCACAACGAGTCAACAATCTAACTACCCTCCTTTCATAGTCTAGGATAGCACCATACCTGGCTAGCCAATCCATCTCTAGAATCAAACAATAGCCCATGAAACCAAGAACGTAGGCATTGCATTAAAACTTAACACCCAAGATAGACACTCTCAAATCCCGACAAATCATAGATAAATGAGCCGAACCACCAATAGGATTTGAGACTACAATGGGATCCATAACTGAACTAGTATTTATGTGCAGTGTTTCAACTAACGAAGCAGATATAAACGAATGTAAAGCGCCAGAATCAAACAAAGTTTGAACAGGATGATCAAAAAGGAAAATCAAACTTTTGATAGAAATGTTTCTACCTCCTACCTGCCCTGGTGCCATGAGAGCATGAACCTGCCCACAAGAAGTAGATCCTGTCCTCTGCCCTTGTCCTTGCCTCCTCGGGCAATCCTTAATCATATGTCCTACCTCACTACAATGGTAACAGCCAGGCTTCTTATTCTTTCTACAGTCTTTCTTCAAGTGGCCAGGTATTCCATAATTGTGACACTTCCTTTTCTCTTGGCAGTTGTTATCCTTACCTCCTTTCTTTTGTTGTTGTTGTGCCTTCTTTCGATCCACTTTCTTATCCTGTGTCCTACCCATTTAAGCACCTTTCTCCTCCTCATTCATCAATGACTTATCAACAAGTTTCTCGAAAGTAGCCCTCATAGGATTGTGGGACATAGCCAACCCGTGAAGTGGTTCGTTCAAGCCCTTAGCAAATCTCAAGGCTTTCTTATGCGGTGTGTTCACCAACTCTAAACCAAATCTCGCCAACTGATTAAACTTGTTAACATATTCCTAAACAAACAAGTTTCCTTGTTTCAAAGCCAAGAACCTCTCCATGTATAAACTCTCTTCTGTGTGTAAAAGAAATTTCAACTCGAACTCTTATCAGAAATCCATCCATGTCTCCATTGCACGTTCTCCATTCGTGACCTCCCACCAAAATGAAGCTTCATCCTTCATTAACCAAGCAGCTAGTTGAACCTTCCTTCATCATCTCCCTCAAAGATACCAAACAAGTCCTCCACTTCCTTGAGCCAATTTCTAGCCTTGGCAAACGTCTCAGTCCCATGAAATGGTTTTTCGCCCATCACACGAAAGTCCTTACATATCTTAGAAAAAGGTGGAACAATAGCTGCAGCTGGGAGGGAAGGGACGTTTGTTGGACCTGCGGTAGTAGCCCTAGCCTCCAGATACCTTCTGAACCACCCTGGTATCTGTACGCCCTCGGCTATATCGGGTTCCTCAGACATGCTAAAAAAAAGGAAGAGATTCAAAACAGAGAATTGAAAGAAAGATATATGGATTTTAGGGATTATGTTTTTCATAATAAACCTTTCTCTTGAAAATACCTTCTTTAAAACATGTTTTTGAAAATACTTATTTTTTAAAAATGCTTTTGAAAACGGTTTTCAAAATCTTTTATCTTTTCTGGTAACCTTCAGCTCTGATGTCACGTGTGACACCCCACGTCCATTAATGTCACTCACTAAGGGAACGCATTAACTTTCATGGAGCGTTATAAGAGTATAGAACAGAACATCACAAGACAGATATATAAAATGGTACTTTAATATTCAAAATTTATTCATTGCAGCGGAAAAGCCAAACATGTTTGGTTACAACATCAAAACCACGTACTAAAGCCAAGTACACAAATATCCTTCTTGAACAAAATTATTGTCAGAGTACATAAAAGCAAAACCATAATCCCATTCCAAAATGCCATATGAAAGATAAACAAAGTTTAACATTACTGTAATGATCCAAAATTTTGAACCAATTTGAAATAGGAATTTTTAATACTTAACTTAAATTTTCTGAACATAAAATAAATTTGAGAACATTTAATAATTTTGATAGGTTAAACAATAGGTTTTATTTGAATTATAATATTTATAAATGGAAATGATTATTAATAAGTTTGGATCTAATAATATTATTTGTCGTTCGATTGGATTTTTCAAAAGATAACATAAATTAATAGCATTTGTATTATGCGTTGCTCTTTGTTTTCATAACGTTTAAGGTAAATGCTACCAAAAACACATTCCTCCTCCTTTCTACAAGTGTTAAGACACTTGTAATTTTGCATGCAACATTCCATGTATAAAATTCACATGTCCTATGATGTGTCACTCTCTCCTTACTCCTCTTTTCCTATAAATACCACCCTTTCCTTCCACTTTTTCATTCATTCTCACTTCTTTTCTTTCTCTCTTCTTCTTAAACTTATGGCCATGGTTTCCATGGGATAAGTCTTCCGCTTTTCCACCACCACCTTGCCAAATTTAGTCATTCTCCTCCTCCTCCTCTTATAATATAAAGAGAGATTAGTGTATATTACATTATACATTTTTTGGTGAAGATGACATTGCGTTGAGATACTGCCCGACGATTCGCTTAGCTAGGCTCGCCTACCGTGAAGATTTGGAAAGCTGTTAGGTGAGAACTCTTTAACCACGGTTTATATATTTAATTAGTAGCTATACTAATTTAAATACAGTGATGAATTATTATTGGTTAATGATGATTGATATTTGTTGTGATGGATGATGGATGCGAAGTTTAGAACACACACTATTAAGCGTTAGTGTTATAACGCTTGTGCACAATTATGATTTATTGAATCATGTTGATGATGGTTGCTATGGATGTTTAAATGGTTGTGGATGTTGTTTTGCACACACTATGACACAACAATTATGGTATCACATTGGTGATCGAAAAATCTCGTTCATATTAAAAGCAATATCATTATTGAAATTGAAGGTTAATAATTGGAAAAGACCATACGTATGAATTCATATATATTGTTAAAGTCGTTTAAATGAATAAATAAATACCGGAACATTCTAGGATGACAGTGAGGATAGTGTATAGGCTTTGGTTTGGAAATGAAGTTTCCTGCTCTCCCTGGCTATCCCTAACTGATCCGACGAATGTGAAGGTTAATTTGAAGTTATCTGAATTTAGAAATGAATTCAAATTTATGAAAGTTGAATTTTAGATCCAAAATAATTTGGAAAGTAAATTTAAATGATTTTAGAAGGGTTATATAAGGATATAATGGTTTCTAAGATATTTTGATGTATCGTAGAATAATGGTTATTATGGTCTAAATAGAGCTTGTCGCATAACGGCAATTTATGTATTTTAGATGCAAACTTTAAACGCTTATAATAACAAGAACTTTCAAATGAGTGAAAGCAGATTTTAAATTCGAGTTATAATTTTCAATTTATGTTTGAAACCGTTTTGGAAAAGATCGATATAAGAACAATTGTTGACCATAACTATAAATAGCTATTTTTAAATGTTTTAAAAAATATGGAAAAATTTGTAAAATCATAATAAATTATGTAAAAGTGTTTTGAATTGTAAATTTTAAGTTTTGGCTAAGATAAATGATGTTTTTATCAAAGTAGTTAAGATAACTGTTTTGTAATGCTTTTGTAACACTTTTGAAGCACTATTGTAACGCTTTCTTTGAAAACAACCTATTTTGACGTATTTAAACCACGAAATTTTTCCCGAACTATAAGTAATCATTTGTAAATGATTTGTTGAATGTTTTCAAAGGTTTAAAAGTCTTGAAAATAAATTGTTTGGGATTTAAATTGATTTATTTAATAATTAATACGGGTTTTCAATTTTAGATAATTTGATGTGGTTGGAGATAAATCTTCGGATGTTTGATATTAATCCAGTAGATGATGATTCTTACTATTTGAGGAATTTAAAAGGTAGTTCACCATTATTCCGTTTATAGTGTAAGTTGGATATCGAGATTAATATTAAGTATAAGTTGATGGTATTTCTATCCAGATCTAATGTCAAAGAGTTGGATAAATCTTTTAATTAAGATACAGGTTTCCTAAGTTGACTGGGATAAGTTGGATAGAAATAATCTTCAGATATTTGATATGAAATTATGTGGTGTAAATGTATGAGGAATTTGGAGGATATTATTATATCGTTATTCCACTTATAGTATTCATTGATTATGAGAATTGATATCGAATATAAGTAGATACAATTTCTGTGTAACTTATGTTCAATATCAATTGATTTGGGTTTTTTCGTGAATCATATCTTCAATAATATCATTCTTGAAACCCCATGAGATTGAGTTATGGAAATTCATATCGTAATTTGAGGATTTAATTAGATCTTTGATTTGAGGAAACTAAAAGTGAGGAATTGGAAAGAAAGTATAATCTTTTAGTTAATATTAAAGAATGGAATGTTGGAAAATCAATTTAATTGGAAACTATGGTTGAAATGTGGATTAAGGATTTTCAACGGAAACTGGATTTTGATAACGAGTTATCAAACGGAAAATTAATTAAAGCTTTAAGGCTAAATCATCTTTGATTTAACGGATGTGTTTTAAACGAGAAACGTTAAATATGGATTTTGTAATAATTTGAGAATGGGTTTAAAGAAGTTTAATTTTGACAAAATCCAAGATGGAATGAGATTGGTAGAAAGTCTGTGTGTTCTCTAATTAGGGTTTTTTTAAACTGCTCTTATTATTTGGAAAGACCGGGATCAGATGTATGTCTGAAAACCATTCCAAGTAATAATACGACGTTGTGGAACAATTGAAGACATTGGAAAGGGCATTGAAGACCGGGACCCTTAATGTCGTAAGGACGACTTGCTGAATGTCTCGAATGGGTCGCTCCCATTTGCAGATGGATTTTGTATCAGTTAACTGGCAAGAAGCCCGAACGTATGTGAAGGAATTCCGGATTGTGATTTCGCTCAGACCCAGAACGGACTTGTGTGGATTGTGTTTCTGACATTATAATTGAATGCGTAGCACTGATCCTTATTAAATATATTGAAAGAGTCGGTATACGACTTAGGCAGGATCAGTAATATGGATATGCGGAATGTATGTGATAAACTAACTTGTATATTTATAATAGTTATGCAAATAAATATGAGATAGTGAAATATATCACAAATAAAAAGCAGTAAAGTAAAGTAATAACACCAGGGCTTTTTATACTGGTTCGGAGCACCGTCCTACGTCCAGTCCCAGACCTCTCTGGATTTTCACTAGTCAACAACCTCGCTTCACCCGGAGGAACAGGTTCACAATACACCACTTGATTTCATGGGCTACAAGCTTACCCACTTGATTTCACGGGCCACAAGCTTACCCACTTGATTTCACGGGCCACAAGCTTACCCACCTGATTTGAACGGCTACAGGCTTACCGGAATTTCAATACAAAGCAGTTGATGATTGACTATATATTGTGTCTTTAATACACGGACTGGTCACTTGTAGTACATCCTTCCTATAATCTTATCCTCGAGTATATACTTTGAATGCGTAGACTTAAGGAAGTAGAATGCTTGTTGAATCAAATGATATTAAATTGATTCAAGGATTCAACAAGTATTTGAAATTTGGAGAGCTTTTGTTTTGCAAAAAAAAAAAAAATGAAAATGCAATTCATAAATTAGAGAGAATATAGAATGATTTCGGTTAATTGAAAAACAAGTTTGAAGATGTTTATATAATAGTAGAAAGGTAGTAATTCTTCATGAAGAGTTTCTATAAAGAGTTATGTCCATTTCCTTTGATTATTGAATAGAAATCTCTTCACAAATAGAAGCAACCTTTCAGAAAAAGCTTGCTATTTCAAAAACGGTCGACAGGTCAAAAATCACATGTCGACTAGTTGAATTTATTTAAAATTGAAAATTCTAGAAAAATAGCCGTTATTTGCAAAAACACATAAACCGGTCGACTGGTTGATCTGAGAAATGTTTTTGTTTCTAAACAGAAACATAACCGGTCGACTGGTGGGTTATTGGGCGATCGACCGTTTTATGGATGTGGACCATAAGACCTCGGTCCACAGTCTGTATCACTCTGCACTCTTTCCCGGTCGGAGCCTGAACCGTTTGGGCTTTTTCTATGACTTTTCAGTTCCTCAAATATACAGATTTCAGCAACGAAGATATGATATTGTTTTGTGCATTCGTGTTATACTTTGAGGATAGATTTTAACATATTTCTAACACGACTCAAAGTAAAAAACCTTATCTCTATGAAATAATCTTCATTACACCTTTATATGTTGGCGTAGATCAAAATCTTATCTCAACATTCTCCCCCTTTTTGATTGATGACAATACCTTGGATTTTCTCCCTCTAAGTATAAAGCTCCCCCTGAATTTCTGCAACATTTGTTAGTTCATAATATAAATAATCTTACCTTTTGATTCCTGTATTAACAAATGTTAGCACATATATGCTATTACCATGTTAATCACATAATTTTAAATGATAGTATATGTAACATGAATGATATGTATCATCATGAGAGAAAATATTTCTCCCCCTTTGTCATCGATTAAAAAGAATAAATACCATAATAAACACAGTAATCGAGAGTAGTAAATAGTTATAACACATTTAGTCCAATATCCACTTTCCTCTTTTCTTAAGTGGGACCTACAAAAAAATACAATTAAGTCCATGGTACCCACTTTTTATGGGGTCCTTAGAGTTAGGTCTTAGGAGTCCAAACCCATACGGGTCCGGTATCCCCTTTATATATATAATTAGAATTATGATGCACAGTATTTATGAACTGCTGAATATATTTGTTCCTAATCAAATTATTATTTGTTTTAAGAACCCATATTTTGATAGTCTTGACATTTTTCTTCTGAAAATTCATAACTGGTTTTGGCTTAGAATATAACAAACTTGAATTCTTCTTAGCTTTTACATTCTTCTTTTTGTAAGAATGATATTTCTGAGTTCCTTATTTCTTATATCCCAACCCTTGCTTATTTGATACAGACTGTGAATTTTCAATAATCTTTGTCATATTTTCTCGACCTTTGTTGAAGTTAGAAACATTTTGAGTGATATTCTCTAACTTAGTTTGTAAACTAGCCTTTTCTAGGTCTGGAATTTTGACTTTTACCTTAAATTCATGATTTTTAGCAGTAAGAGCATTGTTGTTCTCTTTTTGAGTTTCAATTTCTTGACTCAAAAGAGATAATTGAGAATCAATATTAGATGATTATTCTTGAAGTTTTTCAAGTTCTTCTTCTTTATCGTCTTGTCTTTTAACATATCTCGTTCAAACTCTGCTCTACTCAAATCAGCTTTGGCTTGTTTGAGTTGTCATTTTATGTCTTTAAATTTGACTATTAATTCAGCATTAATATCAAGTATTTCATCAAATGTAGGAATTTGTACCTCATCGTCTGTTCCCATGAAACAAACGTTTGCTTGTTTATTTTCTGTATCACTTTCACTTTCTGATGAAGACGAGTCTGAATCATCCCATGTTACTGAGAACGCTCGTTTATTTGATTTGTCCTTCTTGTATTCGAATTTTTCATTTTCTAACTTCTTTTGTTCTAGACAATCCTTGTGCATGTGCCCCTTTTTGTGGCAATTGAAACATTCTTTAACGGATGACGATGGTCTATTTGATCCACTTTTCTTTTTGTCGTTTCAAGAATTTCTTGAAACCTTTTGCAATGAATGCCAAGTTTTCATCTTCAGAATATGATTCATCTTTGTTTTTTTAGCATGAAATGCTACATTTTTCTTTTCTTCTTTCTGTTCTTTTCTAGCCTGCAAATTAGCTTCATAGGACATTATATTTCCTATCAATTCATCTGGTTTCATGATGGAAAGATCATTAGCTTCTTCAATCGCTAATACTTTTCCTTCGTATTCACTAGTCAGAGAAGGTAGGACTGTTGAAACAACATGAAAATCTGAATACTTTTGCTCTAAACCAATAAGTGCATGATGAATAGTTTGAAACCGTGAATACATATCATTTATTGTTTCATTCAGTTTCATTTTGAAATTTTGAAACTGACTTTTTAGCAGGGTTATCTTGTCTTGTTTAACCTTGTTGGTACCTTCATGAGTTGTTTTCAGCGTTTGCCAAATTTGATATGCGGTGTTATAGATACTAACACGGTTGTATTCATTTTGGTCTAATGCACAAAACAACATGTTTATTGCTTTTGCATTTACGGCTGTTGTCGTTTTCTCAGCCGGTGCCCATTCTGAATAATCAGTTGTTGGATTCACTATTTCTTTTTGTGTAGCATTCCAGGCATCATAGCTAGTTGATTGCATGTAAAATGACATACGTGTTGCCTAATAGCTATAATTAAGGCCATTGAAAAAAGGAGGTCTTTGTGTTGATTGACCTTCAGTGTAAGTGGTATTAGTGCTACTACCTGAATTATTTGCCATATTACTAGAATATATCAAATAACTGTGTTACAGTTATAAGATGACCGTGCTCTGATACCAATTGAAAGAGTCGGTATATGACTTAGGCATGATCTGTAATATGGATATGCGGAATGTATGTGATAAACTAACTTGTATATTTACAATAGTTATGCAAATAAATATGAGATAGTGAAATATATCACAAACAAAAAGTAGTAAAGTAAAGTAATAACACCAGGGCTTTTTATACTGGATCAGAGCACCGTCCTACGTCCAGTCCCAGACCTCTCTCTGGATTTTCACTAATCAACAACCTCGCTTCACCCGGAGGAACAGGTTCACAATACACCACTTGATTTCATGGGCTACAAGCTTACCCACTTGATTTCATGGGCCACAAGCTTACCCACTTGATTTCACGGACCACAAGCTTACCCACCTGATTTGAACGGCTGCAGGCTTACCAGAATTTCAATACAAAGCAGTTGATGGTTGACTATATATTGTGTCTTCAATACACGGACTAGTCACTTGTAGTACACCCTTCCTATAATCTTATCCGCGAGTATATACTTTGAATGCATAGATTTAAGGAAGTAGAATGCTTGTTGAATCAAATGATATTAAATTGATTCAAGGATTCAACAAGTATTTGAAATTTGGAGAGCTTTTGTTTTGCAAAGAATATGAAAATGTATTTCAGAAATTAGAGAGAATATAAAATGATTTCGGTTAATTGAAAAATAAGTTTGAAGATGTTTATATAATAGTAGAAAGGTAGTAATTCTTCATGAAGAGTTTCTATAAAGAGTTATGTCCATTTCCTTTGATTATTGAATAGAAATCTCTTCACAAATAGAAGCAACCTTTCAGAAAAAGCTTGTTGTTTCAAAAATGGTCGACAGGTCAAAAATCACATGTCGACTGGTTGAATTTATTTAAAATTGCAAATTCCAGAAAAATAGCCGTTATGTGCAAAAACACATAAACCAGCCGACTGGTTATTTTCAAACGGTCAACTGGTTGATTTGAGAAATGTTTTTGTTTCCAAATAGAAACATAACCGGTTGACTGGTGGGTTATTGGGCGATCGACCGTTTTATGGCTGTGGACCAGAAGACCTCGGTCCACAGTCTATATCACTCTGCACTCTTTCCCGGTCGGAGCCTGAACCGTTTGGGCTTTTTCTGTGACTTTTAAATTCCTCAAATATACAGATTTCAGCAACGAAGATACGATATTATTTTGTGCATTCATGTTATACTTTGACGATAGTTTTTAACATATTTCTAACACGAATCAAAGTAAAAAACCTTATCTCTATGAAATAATCTTCATTGCACCTTTATATGTTGGCATCGATCAAAATCTTGTCTCAACATATATATCCGCTTGGTAGCAGAGAATTTATTCTCTTGCTTAACACCCTTCTCTAAGACGTATGAGCTTAGAGGTTATATATTGATGAAAATCAGTGATGCTTAGTGAATGGGCAATGTGTCATACTTAAGTTATGTGATTAGTTATGGATGATCAAAGAATGGCTTATTTAAGCGTAGCTTTGTGTATATCGTGACCTCGACGAACCTCACACCCCGGATTGTTGGTAAACTGGTGGTCAGATTTTTATGTTCATTTCGTATGTTCAGTGCACTGGGATATGATAATGAAAGGGTACTACAAAGTCCCTAGTCTGGGACACTATTGGTTGGGTTCTCTTATTCATGTATGTTGGGTTAGTATAACGCAGTCCGAGTCTGGACGTTATCCGCGAGCACTGGGATGATGCGTGCAAGAAAGTTTGCAAGCCCACGAATGATCTTTCGTACCAGGAACCAGTATGTTGGATACCCAATCTCCACTACGAGCCCGTACGGTTTTGATTGTATAGCCTGCTGGTTACCGACAGGATTGTCAGTATAATGGGATGGGGCATTATGCTGGCTAGGATAAATACATTTATTTGCGAAAAGGTTTTTCACATTATATATAATAGTAAAAGAGGATATTCACATATGAATGCATTTTTGGTTATCATAAGGCAAAACTCACCCATATAGTGTGCGCTTGCATTGTGTGATATGCGACGAGCTTAATGATAGCTTCATTTTTCAAAAAGTCATTGCGGATTTCTATACACTGTTATCTACATGGAGTAAACCCGTTCCGCATTAGCGGTGTGGTCCGGTGAATTACTTAACTTAAAAATAAACCTTAAAAACAACTGTTTTGAGTTCTCACACCAGTCCTTGTTTGGCATGAGGCAGCGTGATAGGGGGTTCTCACTCTTGGTTTGGTGGCGAGCGGGAGACTCTTACCTCTACACATCCCAAGAGGGGTTGGTTAGGCATGAGGCCGCGATAGTCGAGAGGCTGGCCATAAAACAAGGTGCTGGGGTACCATTGCAATGCCACGGCGGATTATTAGCTGCTGTCCGATGGTTGAAAAAGACCAGACCGTTACATTTTTGGTATCAGAACTTTGGTTTATACAAAGCAATGGGGTACGACACATTTGAACAAAAGGAAAGACCCATCAGAGTTATATATCTCATTAGAGATAGGGTTAGTAATGCCCTAGAATGAGTTTTGGAGTATTATATATGAGAGAGCATATTTGAAAATATGAAAAGAGTTTTGAAAAGTTATATTTTAAGAAAGAAACATATTTTGGAAATATATGGTTAATTATAACCTGGATACTTAATCAAATGATTAAGGTTAAGTTTACATTTTGTGATTATAATTACACAAAAAATAATTCTAATGGAATGGTAATTAAGCCCCTTCCACTAATCAGGAAATTGATCCAAGTACAAACGCCTTTTGGATTTAATTTCACTATTGGGTAACATTTCGAAATATCGATAAACTTAGGTCAAATTTGTTAAGGAAACTAATCAATATGGTTAGAAATTAAAAATTAGAATTTGAGTATTTTATTTGATGTTGAGGTTGGACTATCGAGTATAAGAAGATTTTGCATATACGTCTGATCAACGTATATACGAAGTCTTAAGTACACTAGATAGTTACAGAATCACACTCTAGTCACTTGTAGATGATTATGTTGATGACTGCAGCATCATCAATATGTATTTTCGAGTTTCGAAAATGGGATGACTATATGATTCTGATTAAAATATCAATATATACTTAAACTAATTTAGATAAGATGAGTTCTGAGATGATCGAGTTTTCCATGTAAAGAATAATAGTAATTTTGGGGAACTGAAAAGGAATAAGTTTCATAATCTTTGTATTTGCAAGATAAGATCTAAGAGAATGAATTTATAACTCTGAATTTTTTTGAAAGAAGTAAATGGTTGAGTATAAGTAATTGGCCAAGTAAACGATGAATTGAGTATAATGGGTAACTGGAGGTTATCGTCGGAGGACATGTAGATATGGTTGTCCATAAATATGTGTGTTATAATATTTTGCCTGGTATATCCATTACAAGAACAAAGAGCTTTGGTATAAAGAATCTTAATCTCTAATTTTTTGAATGAGTAGTTATGATTCCCTTTCCTTTTCGAGGACGAAAAGTTTTAAGGGGGAGGGGGTGAATGTAATGATCCGGAATTTTGAACCAATTTGAAATTGGAATTTTTAATACTTAATTTGAATTTTCTGAACGTAAAATAAATTTGAGAACATTTAATATTTTTGATAGGTTAAACAATAGGTTTTGTTTGAATTATAACATTTATAAATGGAAATGATTATTGGTAAGTTTGAATTTACTAATATTATTTGTCGTTCGATTGAATTTTTCAAAAGATAACATAAATTAATAGCATTAGTATTATGCGTTGCTCTTTGTTTTCATAACGTTTAAGGTAAATGCTACCAAAAACACATTCCTTCTCCTTTAACACTTGTAATTTTGCATGCAACATTCCATGCATAAAATACACATGTCCTATGATGTGTCACTCTCTCCTTACTCCTCTTTTCCTATAAATACCACCCTTTCCTTCCACTTTTTCAACCATTCTCACTTCTTTTCTTTCTCTCTTCTTCTTAAAGCTTATGACCATGGTTTCCATGGCATAATCTTCCTCTTTTCCACTACCACCTTGCCAAAGTTAGTAATTCTCCTCCTCCTCCTCCTCTTATAATATAAAGAGAGATAGTGTATATTATATTATATACTTTTTTGATGAAGAAGACGTTGCGCTGAAATACTGCCCGATGATTAGCTTAGCTAGGCTCGCCTACCATGAAGATTTGGAAAGCTGTTAGGTGAGAACTCTTTAGCCACGGTTTATATATTTAATTAGTAGCCAGACTAATTTAAATATAGTGATGAATTTTTATTGGTTAATGATAATTGATATTTGTTGTCATGGATGATGGATGCGGAGTTTAGAACACACACTATTAAGCGTTACTTTATAACGCTTGTGCACAATTATGATTTATTGAATCATGTTGATGATGGTTGCTATGGATGTTTAAATGGTTGTTGATGTTGTTTTGCACACACTATGACACAACAATTATGGTATCACATTGGTGATCGAAAAATCTCATTCATAATTAAAAGCAATATCATTATTGAAACTGAAGGTTAATAATTGGAAAAGATCATATGTATGAATTCATATATATTGTTAAAGTCCTTTAAATGAATAAATAAATACCGAAACATTCTAGGATGACCGAGAGGATAGTGTCTAGGCTTGGGTTTGGAAATGAAGTTTCCTGCTCTTCCTGGTTATCCCTAACTGATCCGACGAATGGGAAGGTTAATTTGAAGTTATTTGAATTTAGAAATGAATTGGAATTTATGAAAGTTGAATTTTAGATCCAAAATAATTTGGAAAGTAAATTTAAATGATTTTAAAAGGGTTATATAAGGATATAATGGTTTCTAAGACAATTTGAAGTATTGTAGAATAATGGTTGTTATGGTCAAAATAGAGCTTGTCGCATAACGACAATTTACATATTTTAGATGCAAACTTTAAACGCTTATAACTTTTGCAATCTAAATCGGATTTCCATAAAATGAAAAACGTTTGATTTCCATTAACAAGAACTTTTAAATGAGTGAAAGCAGATTTTAAATTCGAGTTATAATTTTCAAGTTATGTTTGAAACCGTTTTGGAAAAGATCGATGCAAGAACGATTGTTGACCATAACTATAAACAGCTGTTTTTAAATGTTTTAAAAATATGGATTTTTTTGTAAAATCATAATAAATTATGTAAAAGTGTTTTGAATTGTAAATTTGAAGTTTTTACTAAGATAAACGATGTTTTTATCAAAGTAGTTAAGATAACTGTTTTGTAATGCTTTTGTAACACTTTTGAAGCACTATTGTAACGCTTTCTTTGAAAACAACCTATTTTGAAGTATTTAAACCACGAAATGTTTTCCGAACTATAAGTAATCATTTGTAAATGATTTGTTGAATGTTTTCAAAGGTTTAAAAGTCTTGAAAATAATTTGTTTGGGATTTAAATTTATTTATTTAATAATTAATATGGGTTTTCATTTTTAAATAATTGGATATGGTTAGAGATCCTCGGATGTTTGATATTAATCCGGTAGATGATGATTCTTACTATTTGAGGAATTTAAAAGGTAGTTCACCATTATTCCGCTTATAGTGTGAGTTGGATATCGAGATTAATATTAAGTATAAGTTGATGGTATCTCTATCCAGATCTAATGTCAAAGAGTTGGATAAATCTTTTAATTAAGATACAGGTTTCCTAAGTTGACTGGGATAAGTTGGATAGAAATAATCTACAGATATTTGATATGAAATTATGTGGTGTAAATGTATGAGTAATTTGGAGGATATTATTATATCGTTATTCCACTTATAGTATTCTTTGATTATGAGAATTGATATCGAATATAAGTGGATACAATTTCTGTGTAACCTATGTTCAATATCAATTGATTTGGGTTTTGTCGTGAATCATATCTTCAATAATATCATTCTTGAAACCCCATGAGATTGAGTTATGGAAATTCATATCGTAATTTGAGGATTTAATTAGATCTTTGATTTGAGGAAATTAAAAGTGAGGAATTGGAAAGAAAGTATAATCTTTTAGTTAATATTAAAGAATGGAATGTTGGAAAATCAATTTAATTGGAAATTATGGTTGAAATGTAGATTAAGGATTTTCAACGGAAACTGGATTTTGATAACGAGTTATCAAACGGAAAATTAATTAAGGCTAAATCATCTTTGATTTAAGGGATGTGTTTTAAAAGAGAAACGTTAAATACAGATTTTGTAATAATTTGAGAATCAGTTTAAAGAAGTTTAATTCCGGATTGTGATTTTGTTCAGACCCAGAACGGACTTGTGTGGATTGTGTTTCTGACATTGTAATTGATTTCTTAGTACTGATCTTTGTTAAATATATATCTGCTTGGTGGCGGAGAATTTATTCTCTTGCTTAACACCCATCTCTAAGAAGTATGAGCTTAGAGGTTATATAATGATGAAAATCAGTGATGCGTAGTGAATGGACAATGTGACATACTTAAGTTATGAGATGAGCTATGGATGATCAAAGCATGGCTTATTTAAGCGTAGCTTTGTGTATATCGTGACCTCGACGAACCTCACACCCCGGATTGATGGTAAACTGGTAGTCAGATTTTTATGTTCATTTCGTATGTTCGGTGCACCAGGATGTGATGATGAAAGGGTACTACGAAGTCCCCAGTCTGGGACGCTATTTGTTGGGTACTCTGATTCATGTATGGTGGTAAGTATAACGGAGTCCGAGTCTGGACGTTATCCGTGAATATTGGGATGATGCACGCAAGAAAGTTTGTGATCCCATGAGTGATCTTTCGTACCAGGAACCATCATGTTGGAAACCCAATCTCCACTAACAGCCCGTACGGTTTTGATTGTACAGCCTGCTGGTTACCCGCAGGATTGTTAGTATAATGGGATGGGGCATTATGCTGGCTAGGATTAATATATTTTTTTGCGAAAAGGTTTTTCACACTATATATAATAGTAAAAGAGGATTTTCACGTATGAATGCATTTTTGGTTATTATAAGGCAAAACTCGCCCATCTGGTGTTCGCTTGCATTGTGTGATGTGGGACGAGCTTATGATAGCTTCATTTTTCAAAAAGTCATTGCGAATTTCTATGCACTGGTATCCACATGGAGTAAACCCGTTCCGCATTAGCGGAGTGGTCCGGTGAATTACAATAACTTTAAAATAAACCTTAAAAACAACTGTTTTGAGTTCTCACACCAGTCCCACGACTGACCTAGAGTTTATTGTTCCCTCACCTAAACTCTGGGTGCCCATAATTTTTACACGGGCAGCCAAGTAGTTTGGTTCACAGATTTAGCCTTGGAGGTAGTTGGAGCAGGATTCTAGTTTTAGCTAAAGCTATTACGACTTGGAGCATTCGCATTCTTCCGCTGAGTTAGTATCTCCTCCGCTGTGAAATCGATGTACTCTGATGTATTCCTTGTAACTCTGATGTTATATTATGGTAATGAAATGAAATGTTATGTTATTTTTGTGCAAATATGCTAGTACCCATAACAATCCGTCTTTATGAACAGTTTAAGTTGGTTTAATTACCAGCGAAAACCGAGCAAAAAGTCGGGACGTTACAATTACTTTTAGCACTTCCAGTAGAGAGAGAGAGAGAAATCCAAATCAAGCCTCGCTTGTCCCACCCTGAGAACGTGGAGGAAAGAAAAAAGGCGAAACAAAAAGGGGTCAGACATAAAGTTTGGCGAGTCCAGTGACTTTAACAATATAATTAGTAAAGTAACAGGATAAGAACATAAACTGGATATAAGAAACGACTGTAACATAAGCAAGTATGACAAGGTTAACAAGATGAACAAGATATAACATCGATTGCGCTTCTAACCACAATAAGATATTTCCTGCACTGCACCAATACTTGTCTCATACTAAAAGGTAATCCTTCCCAACTAATCATAATAATGGTAGCTTCGTGTACTCCTAGCTGCCCTCGTAGGTGCCCACTTGCTCCTAACCCCACTAGTTGTACCCACTACCCTCCCCAGTCGATCGGCTCCCTAAGTCGTAGATACCCGTGTTGGCCCCATAGTAAGGTGTATCACTCCCTAAAGTGGCAACCCGATACTACTAAAATGCACGACTTAAACCTACATGATGCAACAACATCTTACCTATTAGCCCGGACCCACGCACACACATGACTTTGTTGGACTTGCGTTGCCATCGCTCTTTACTCTTTTGACCTCTTACAATCAACCCCAGTAAGCGTGTCCCGTCCTCGACCTAGTTCGAGCTCATATAGATACTAAAAATGGGTTACTAGTTGAAAAGGGTCCCCATACTTGACACAAGCTTCCCTCCTACGCTTGGTTCCCACTAGGATTTCCCACTTAACCCCTTTTATTACTCCCATGTCTTACCACATGTCTCATAATGGTTAAGTGTTGTTAACTATGTTTCACACGCTACCAATGTCACCCACTTAACCCTTTTATTATAACTATGTCTTAACACATGTCTTATCTTGGTTAAGTGTTCATTAATTCATTATATCCGTAATTGTGCAAGACCTCCCACATTAGATTAACGTTTGCGGTTGCTGGATATGTCGGGCGGTTCTGGGCAGACTTCTACCGCAATCCGAATCTAACCTCGTGTCTTAGCACTATCACGCTTCTAATTTCTGCCTTCGACCTCTCACATTAGATTGTCGTTTTGCGATTGCTGGATATGCCAGGCAGTTCCGGGCAGACTTCTACCGCAATATGAATCTAACCTCGTGTCTTAGCAGTATTACGCTTCTAATTTCTGCCTTCGACCTCTCACATTAGATTGCCATTTTGCGGTTGCTGGTTATGCCGGGCGATTCTGGGCAGACTTCTACTTCAACCCAATCTAACCTCGTGTCTTAGGAATTCATTATCTTTTCCTTTTATTCGTGCCCAATTTTAATTCTTCAATTAATGTATTCCAATTGCCCATAATTTCCAATTATGCTTATAATGCTAATTCAAGTTATGCCTATAATTCCATGTATACAAGTTGTACCAAATTATGCCCAAATCTATTTCATAGTTATCAACAATTTATGCCAGATCTCATTTTATTACATATTTCCCAAACTTTTCCCAATCATCCCAACGTTATTCGTACGTAAATCTCAATGTAATATGCTTAGGCTCGAAGTTAGCCTAATCTCAAAACGAAAAAGGAAAAGAAGAAAGGAATAGAATCAAACATCAAAATTGGCATAAACATATAAATAGGCACGTGAAATGAATAACGATAAAATGGATCAGATAGGCATATGATAATAGCAATTGGTTATCAATCTGAAGAATAACATATTACAAAACTTGATATAACTCGTCTTATTTACATGCATATACATTAGATCTAATTTACAATCCTATCACAATTACTTTTTAATTTAATTATATGTGAGTAACATAAACTCACAGTGATAGGATTCTTAGAAAAGAGAATTAGTCGTTGTTGTAGCAATTCTGATCTTGAATAATCTCTACTTTGATTGTTAAAGAAGAAAAGCTAAATTAATTTGAGTTAGAGCAGCGACATGGAGGCGCCATGGATTAGGGTTGAAGAGATTAGGGTTAGGTTTAAGTGTTTATTTATAGATGTATTAGGTGAATGAAGACCTTTAGATTTGACTAGGAACCATCCGAACCACTCAAATTAGAAAAAAACGCCATCAGAAAACTGTCCAGAATCAACCACTTGACTGGCCAATTTCAACCGGTCGACAGTTTTCACTTCTACTTAAAAACGGTCGACTGGTGATAAATGGGCAGTCGACTTGTAAACAGTCGAATGATGAAAAATGGGTGGTCGACTTGTTTTACAGCTTTAAACTTTAAATCTTCCGAGATTCATAACTTCATCATACGATGTCCGTTTTATGCAAACTCGGACTTTATCTCAAGCAGAATTCCGAGACGAACGCGCATAACCTGTTTAATTTAATCTTCTTCTAAAAATTAAGTATTCTTAAATTGTCAGTTTTAATATTTTAAAATTACGGGGTGTTACAATTTGAGCGATTTAAATGTCAACATTTAGAACTAATTTTAAACTTTCAAACTAACAACTAAAAATCCGGATAGTTACATCCACAATGTGGATGAGATATTAGCAAACACCAAAAGGAGAGATCAAACATACAATCTATATTAACTATTCTCTAATAAATTATCATTTATCAAAAATGCGTAGCAATAAATGAGTTGGAAAAGGGATGGAAAACAAAGAAGAGACATGGTTTCATAAACCAAAACTATAAATAATTAACTACTTCATTAACACAATTGTAGAAGAGATAATCATTGGAATCCAAATTTGGATTCATATAACATAGTATATTCATCGGTTCATAACAGACTCGTATGCAAAGGAGAATCAAAAATGAAAATTATGCATTAAAAGTGGAGTCAAATCTAGTGCATAAATTAAATAATAATAAAGCTAAAATTTTATATTATGCTTACATCAAAAAAAAAAAATATTATGCATACAGAAGATAAGCGAAAGCTTATGGGGAGACTAACATTTAATCCTGTTATCCTTAGAAATTCAATAAATTGGGGAAAATGAGATATTTTGTAATATTTATATATTTTACATGCAATAACGAAGACATGGCATAAGCAAAAAGGATTTTAACTTTCATAAAAATATTCATTTATTTTACATGCATTAATACATACACACATATATACTACACACATAACTTAAATGTGAATTATACAATATTACAAAAGTTAAAATAGGGAAATATATAAGGATATGTAATAACTTATATTTCAATGGACAGTCAAAGTTAGAAAAGGTATACAGGTCGAATGGCTAATAGTTGTCAGGTAATAGGCAGTTGATCACCTTTTTTACTCGCATTAAGCATCATAGACCAATGGAAACTATATTGCTCAAGTGTACGGTTGTTAAAGATAAAAGAAAGTAAGGCAGTTAAACATGAAAAAAAGCCGCCAATAAACAAAAAAATATTAATTCATATATTGATGCCGTGATGTAGTTAAAGTTGAAAGTTATTTTTTGTTAAACCTAAGAGTTTTCTTTCATATATTTGTTATTATGCTATGTATACGTAAGATTCCCAATTTTTTTTAGCAAAGGATTGAGCTATGAAGGAAAAACATTGTCAAAATGGTTAACATTCTAGTAGAAGGCAAAACTAACTTTATAAAATAAAGCAACAACATGGAATAAGTGTATGGATCAGATAAATTTGTGTCATTGCTGTCATTTATTGGTGTTCATCTGTCAATTTTGAATCTGGAAAAATTATATAGTAGCATAAGTATATTTACATATACTGCTTCTAGTAAGAAGTAGCCAACATAAGGGCCCAAAAGGGACAGGTTATCACATATATATAAATAGCAAGTTCATATTTAGAAGACATTATATAGAAAAAGTTGGATAAATGTGGACAATAGAAGTGAAGCAGGAACATAACAAAGTAGTCGAGAAGGGAACGGAACCATTTGAATTAAAATGGCTAGAGAAGTAGATACAATAGGAATAACTTAACCTAAATGTAGGATGGGAAGGAAATCAAACAAAACCGTGGAATAGTTATGCTTCAGTTGGAGGACACCATGCGTGTAACATCCCACATCCGTTAGTGTCACTCACAAAGGGAATGCACTAAGTTCTGTGGAGCATTTAGGGTAAAAGATGCAGATAAATTACAAGACAGACATAAATTAAACAGTGGAAAATAAAACTTTACTTTATTGATAAGATAGTTTGTACAAAAATTGTTTTCCAATATCAGAGTATCATCTGTCTTACAAAATAAAGAAGCATAAAAATACATTTATATTCCCCAATGTAGCATAAGCCAGCCATAGCAGCGTAAAGGAGAGTCCAAAGCACTTTGTCCAAGAATCTTCGAGCTTGGGAAGAGTAGCGATCCAATCTAACCTGAGCTGAACTATTCCCTCCTCAACTACCTGAGGGGGGGGGGGGACGGAAGAAAAGAAGATGAAAGAAAAGTAGAGTTAGACATAAAGCTTGAGTAAGTCTAGTGACTATTCAGTCTATGGATAAGAAAAAGAGCATGATAAGTATATGCTGGAAATGGGAAAGCACCCTAAACTAAGTTAAGTTATCTCAAACCGAATATACTATCGTACCTTATACTAATCTCTGCACCACCTAACTAGTGTCCCAACTAGTAATGATAACGTGATCCCAATCCCTGTAATTTTTGTTGCCTTCAGGCGTACATTTATTGTTTCTGACCTAGATCTAATCTAGGATTTACGCTATCTTCCGAACGATGCCCTCTAGTCTAGGAAACGCTACCTAGAGTGGTATATATTCCTAGACTTTTTCCACGTATGTGTTGCGAATTGTTATCGCTTGTCTAGATGCACATGTCCTGTAATGTGCGGCCCGAGTTCCGTGTCAGGGCTACTCTAGAAAAACAGAACTCGGTCGGGAGCTTTCAGATATCCGCCGATGCAGATGCTAAGATCTGTTTTTTTCTAGTGGCTATGGTCCCACTCGACCCCTCCCTCAACTAATGAAAGGCCATCCTTGAAAATTGAGAACTATGCGCAGGCCCCCCTATGCCCCATTGTCCTATGGCCATCCGCAACCATAACTAGATAGCAAGTATATGGTCTTTTGGAGTTCTACGCCTTTTCGCTTCACGTATCTCGATTGACTCAAGATGGTAGGTAGATGACGAGTTGCTATCACAGGGCTACCGTCTTCTCGCCAAATCACGCTGGTCCATCCTAGTCTTTAGGTTGCCATATTTTGCAACCAAGGCATACCCTTGGTTCTTCTAACGCAGATCTTAACCTCTGTGAGCCCAGGAGGATCATCTGCAGCCTCATAGAGGGATACCAAGAGTACCCTCACGTCCCCTCGAAGCCTCGGGCTTCGAAACCCAATTCATTGGAGCCTTCTAGAATCAGACGGGCGTACGCTCCTTCTCGTGTTCTACTAAGATTTACTACTTAGTTTCTTTCCTTCATCAAGTTGGTTAAGTGTCATTAGTCAATTCAAGTTAACTTAACCCATCCCTTTTTTCAAATTTTACTGGTTAAGTGTTGCCTCCTTGTGTTAACTTAACCTCACCATCTGTTTAACTAACCTGTTACAACGGTTAAGTGTCTCCTTATATAACTTAACCCTACTACTTGTTTAATTAACAGGTTATAATGGTTAAGTGTTGTCCATTCACGTTTAACTTTACTACAAGTCAAATTACACTGGTTAAGTATTCTTGTTACTTAACTCTAATCATTCATGTTATATTTGTTAAGTATTTCTAACTTACTTAATCCTAACCCACTTGTCAAATCAACTTGTTATCATGGTTAAGAGTTCTAATTTTACTTAACCTCAATCACTTGTCTCACTAACATGTTTCTATGGTTAAGTGTTCTAATTAACTTAACCCTAATCACATATCTTACTAACATGTTTCTATGGTTAAGTGTTCTAGTTAACTTAACCTCAATCACTTGTCTCACTAACATGTTTCTACGGTTAAGTGCTCTAATTAACTTAACCTCAATCACTTCTCTCACTAACATGTTTCTATGGTTAAGTGTTCTAATTAACTTAACCTCAATCACTTGTCTCGCTAATATGTTTCTATGGTTAAGTGTTCTAATTAACTTAACCTCAATCACTTATCTCGCTAACATGTTTCTATGGTTAAGTGTTCTAATTAACTTAACCTCAATCACTTATCTCCCTAACATGTTTCTATGGTTAAGTGTTCTAATTAACTTAACCTCAATCACTTGTCTCACTAACATGTTTCTATGGTTAAGTGTTCTAATTAACTTAACCTCAATCACTTATCTCACTAACATGTTTCTATGGTTAAGTGTTTTAATTAACTTAACCTCAATCACTTGTCTCACTAACATGTTTCTATGGTTAAGTGTTCTAATTAACTTAACCTCAATCACTTGTCCCACTAACATGTTTCTATGATTAAGTGTTCTAATTAACTTAACCTCACTCTCTAGTCCAGTTTAATCATGTTAGAATGGTTAAACATTTGCTTAACCTTACCCACTCCCCTAGTCAACAAATTAAATTGGTTAAGTGTCCAAATTAACCTAACCCTACCCACCAATTTAGTTAACATGTTGAATTTGGTTAAGTATCAATTCAATTGACTTAACCCTATCAATCCTAACTCAGCCTTAATTTATTAATTAAAGCACCAACCACTCACAATAGACGGATATTGTTGTGGTAACTGGACAGCCGGTCGGTTCCGGGCAGGTTTACACCACAACTCATGTCTAACCTCGGGTCTTTATTGGGCTCAATGCTTAACCATCCACATTGGATAGGTATTGTTGTGATTACTGGACAGCTGGTTGGTTCCGGGCAGGTTTACATCACAACTCAATCCAACCTCGGGTTAAGCATATCGTATTTTCTAAGTTTACATATTTGTCTCTTTTCAATTTTATATGTAAATGTTTTGTGGCCCATTATCCAAATTCGTTATTCTTGGGTATAATAATTTATACCACTTAAATTTCACAAGTCGTTGGCATGTGCCAAACATGCCAACACATATATTTTAATTAAACCCAGCGTTATTTTCCCTGTTTGTACGTTCACAATATTATAACATATGTTGGGCTTCAACATTTTAGCCCAACTTAGAAACATAAAAAAAGAGGCTTAGAACATGATATATTCTAAGTAACATAAAAGGGGTGTGTGAAAGCATGAACTTGCAACATAGTGATTTAACTAACATAAATTATGTGGTGCATGAACTTGCAATATAGCGATTTGATTAACATAAATTAGTGGTGCATGAACTTGCAATATAGCGATTTAATTAACATAAATTAGTGGTGCATGAACTTGCAATATAGCGATTTAATTAACATAAATTATGTGGTGCATGAACTTGCAATATAGCGATTTAATTAACATAAATTAGTGGTGCATGAACTTGCAATATAGCGATATAATTAATGTAAATTATGCGGTGCATGAACTTGCAATATGGAGATTTAACTAACTCAAATTAGGGGCTTGTGTACTTGCATTGTAATAGCATATAATTTTGACATAAATCATAAACTTAAACATGAGTCATGGGTATCAATCTATTCATGTAAACTTGCATTTAAAATATGAACCTAACTAAATTAGGTGTCACTTGTATTAGCATATGATTTTTATAACAACATAAGCCTAAAACATATTTTTATTTAGGCATAACACTAAACATAAACCAGTCATTTCCATAAAGTCACTATATGTTCACAAAGATGCTTACTTTTGTCACTAATACAAAAGTATAGTTTAACTTGAATTATGAGGCCTATTCCAACATAAACTTATATGAATCATGTTACCCAAATGGATCCAACTACACTTGAAATGATCATAGGCATATATATATACAAAGATCTAAATCATGTAGGCATAACAGTGAATTATGTTTACATAAGTCTCAACTTGGTTGTAACAAAATATATACAACTTCTTATTAATCACAACATATAAATATCAATTTCCAACATGAATCGTATACTTGCAAGGGTTGTTACTTTTCATTGCAAATGTACAATTAATCCAATATCATGTTAATTATACTACAACCTCCCAAATCCATTTATAATAAAATCAAAACAACATACAATTATGAACTAGCATCGTTACAATTAAAGTACGATTCCATTTTCATTCTACACAAATCAAGTCTCAATTTTTATTCATATCGGAATAGTACTCTACTTACAACGTATGACGAATCTTGTATTCAGGATTCTGAATTCTGAATTTGGTGATGCTATCCTTTGAGGTTGACGTTGTTTTGATTTATTTGTTGTTGTTTTAAGCTTTGAATCCACTCTTAATCGTCTCTTAATTTGACGGCTACTCCTAGTCTCTCTTCAACAGCATGACGGATCCTTCTTCTTTTTTTCTCTTTTTTTTGTGTGAATTAGGTTGTGAGAGCTATGTTGTTTATATAGAGTTGCAAGTTAATTTGAGTCGTCGATGAAGCCAAGGTTAATACAAGCCGTCCGTTCTAAAGAGAAGCCAATTATGTTCACAATTTAAGGGCTGTAAATTACTCCTATTTCAAATTATGTCATAATTACTTTCTTAATGTACATTATCAACATTTATTATTAAGTTTGTATGCACATTAGATACATCCCCCCTTTACACATTTATTATTAAATTTGAATTAGCAACTTTAGTGTTAACAGAAATACGCGGTGTTACATTCGTCCCCGAAATCTTCAAGTTTAGGAGAATGCATATCCTACCATCCAATCGTCCATCTACTCAGCCATCAAACACAGGCATCCATTGTCCTTAAAGGCTTCTAATGCTTTTATGTTCATATGCATAGTGTGTGTATATGTCCTTATCTAATGCAAAATCAGGCGGTCTACTGATTCAGTTGACCTCCTTAATGCAAATCATGTCAGTGCCATGCGTCCAATATGTATGCAAATCCAAATGATACATATTATTTCTATATGAGTGCACAACCATTCACTCAAATGCAACATCCATATGATAGCACATTAAGTTCAATTCATAAACAAATACATATATGTAAATGAAATATGAAGGCGTCTGAGTTGATCTAGTGCCTAATACGTGTGTATATGCATTCACGAGCAACCACTAGCAACCATTCGCAACCATCAACCATAACATGTTTCAAATACATGTTTACATCCAAAAGGGTTTCTATCTAAGGATCGATGATACGTCCTAGAGGATATACCTTAAAAGCTAGAAATTATTATGCATAGAATTCCTAAAAAAAAAGGAATCAAGGATGTACCCTTAAGAAAAAGGGTATGAGGCGCGTATGCCTTATCTTCAATCTCCCGTATCACGTCTTCTTGAGCTTTACTCAACTGTACCTTAACAGATTCAACTTCACGATTGCGAAGTTTCTTGACCTCCATTTCCAAAATAAACAAATGTCAACCATGATACTGAGTGTATATACTAGGATGATCAGAGGTCTCTCCTCTTAGCTTATCCATCATGCCATAACTATGAGGGTCAAAAGGTCACTACGTACTTTTTACCTCTCTTAAGGTTAGTCCTTCTCTATATAGAGCGCCTGCCACAACTATTCATCTCTCAAGAAAACCATCCTAGTCGAACTCGACATCCCTCAAGTACAAGCCCCAAAGGCCTAAACCAATATCAGACAAGCACCCGAGGAATGTCTCCTCCGAATTTGGACGATCTACGTGAGATGATCTAAGCAAAAACAACAAAACACTTGAGCACTAGTTGGGATCTTTTACTATACAAGTACTAAGGTGCAGAGACTCAACTATGGAAGCAAATATGAACAAATGCGAAGTGCTAAAACCAAAAGAAAGAGTATAAACAGAAAAGCTAGACTCATCCATGTGACGACCTCAAACCCCGTACTGACGGAGACAAGGGTTATCTTCGGAATATAACACAGAAACAGATAGCAGTAGAACAGAATTAAATAAATACACCAGATAATGAACAATAGAATATACTGGATAAAAGTAATCATCAGAGTTACACAGTATATAGGATCTTACTTAGTACAAATACAGTTCAGCTATACATAAATGTCTACAGCGGAAACAAACAAAATATGTACAATAGGAGCTGAACAATATGTACAATATGGTATGAGAAATCTACTCAACACATATATAATTTGGCAAATCACAGGACCATGCCACTTTCGTGGAACGGGTTTACTCCATTGGATTGCCAGTGCTTTAAAACAAATCTTTCTTTTAAACAACGCAATGCATTTTATAAAAATGAAGCCATTATAAGACTCAGTTCCCATCACACAATGCAACGCAAACCGGAGGATAGAGTTTTTACCTTATAACGGCCAAGATATGATTAATACGAATAAAACAAAGGCATTTGATATTATTGCTAGTGTTTATATGTTTTGAAAACAATTTCAAATCATAACTATCAATCATAGACGACATGAGCATCCCATGCCACTATGTCGCCAAATATCTATACAATCGAAACCGTACGATCACATATTTGGAAATTGGATTTCCGTCATGAACCAAGGCAAAAGATAGTCCTTACCGAATTCGAGACAATCAAGCCCACGTCTCAGGCAAGTACTCAGTCAAGCCTTTGGAGCGACAGGGCCGGTCCACCGATGTGGATTAAAATGCCTGAACAATACGTTTCCCCGCCCTTTGGGGCGTAAACGAGCCAACGAATGACTCCATCGGACCCGGACCGTCCGATCAAACCGAGGCGCCTCGCAACAGAAACAACCACACAGGTGAAAAGTATATAAATATCAGGGCTGGTAGGTCACTGACACCACCCTAGCTAGAAGGAAATGCATGCCCTCCCTGAGGTCCTTCTCCAGTTTCTGGTTCATACCGGGGTGTGAGGCTCGTGAATTCACATTATACACAAAGCTACGCCACACTGGCGGTGCTTTGATCATCACCACAAGACTTTGCTTTTCAACAGAAGCCCTGCTCATTTGCCACTTTGGCATGTCACATTAGCAATTCATGCCATGCGACTGATGTCCATCGATATACAACCTCTGAGCTCATGCGTTTCAGAGAAGGGCGTTAAGCAAAAGAATAAATTCCCGCCGCCAAACAGATGTATATTTAACAGAGATCAATCAACACAGAATAAAATCCAATGTCAGACACACAGTCCATTTACAAGTCCGTTCTGGGTCTGAACGAAACCGGAGGCACTAAATACCTCGCAAACCCATCGATCACCACGGACGTCTGGACGATCACCACTCATTATCCATATTTCGGGATGCCTCCCAATCAGGACCTCGGTTACCATCCAAACGAGGTGAAGATCTCCGGTCTTCGACCACCGTCTTCATCTTCGACCTTCAATCGTCGGTCAATTATTTGAAATGAGAATTAACTCGGCCTTTTCAAATAATTCACGTATATTTAGAATTTCAAATCAATTTATTTCAATGGTTAAATCATTCGACAACACCAATTTTGTTCTTTAATGTAAATTTCACACCAAACACATTCAACCATCAAATACCACATAAATCGAGCAAATTCAGTTTATTTCCATTCCATATCGTTTATGATATTTTATAATGATTTATCGCTATTTTTATTTATTTTAAAATATCCAATTTATTCAAAACGACGCTTCGGGCCATAACGCGGTCGTGGCGCTGTTTTTCTTCAGATTTGATTTACACATATCTGAAAATCTAACCGTTGGATCTTCACAAAATTTACATCATTAGAAAGGTCTTTTCAAAACGAATCCAACGGTTCCAGTTTCGGGAAAAGCCGACGGTCGGATCTCCCGGTACAACCGTTTGAAGTTTCGATTTCAAAATACGAACTGCAGCGTCGTTATTCGATTAAATATAATTATATATATATATATATATATATATATAATTGTTTCTGGCGCTGTTTTTCTTCTAATTTGAATTAAACATTCCAGACAATCCAACCGTTGGATTTTTACAAAGTTGGTGCCGTTGGAAAGATATTTCCAAGGCGAACCCAACGGTTGCGGTTTCGGGAAAATCCAATGGTCGGATTTCCCGCACTAGTTGTTTGAAATCACGGTTTCAAAACACGAACTGCATGGCCACGTTTCGTTTTAATTTTATTTATATTTATATATTTATATAAATATAGTTCATTCAACAATTTCAATATCGTTTTCACTTCAAATATTTCACTAACGCCTTTAAATTTTGGAAAATTTTGCCATAACCTCCTTTGTACTGGAGGGGCTGGGAAAATTCCCAAATAGCCACATGGGTGTCTCATGTCAAAAAAGAAAAGAAAAAGCCAAGCGGCTAGCCAACAGGCTCATAAAATCATCACCCAAACAAAACAGTAAATGTGTACCTATTTGTCGGGCACAAAATTTTATTCCTCTTCTCTAGCCCCTTTTGCTATAACCTGTTCAATAAATATGCATGTACATATATACAGTTCTTATCACTTATCATTTTCCATTCAACTTCATATTTGATTCCATTTGGTTTTAAGAACACCATTCTTTCTAATGTTGCATGCATAGGCAAAAATCATATCATTAGCTAATTAATGAATATTTCAACTCATGCATATTTATTTGAACGAGTTGCTATTTTTAACACTTCACATTTCAACAATTCATGTATATAATAAAAATGTGATTTTTATTGTAAAACAATTCATTTCAAAACACTATTATTTTATATAGTTTATATAGGTGATAAAAATAGGATTTTTATTGTAAAACAATTTATTTCAAAACACTATTATTTTATACATTTCATATAGGTGATAAAAATATGATTTTTATTGTAAAACAATTTATTTCAAAATATGAATACCATTCAACACATGAATTTCAATTCAACGAATGAATATCGATTCAACACATGAAGGTTTTCCATAGTTTCTATATATAGATAAAAATGTGATTTTTATATTTAAAACACGAATACCATTCAGCACATGAATTTCTAATCAACGAATGAATATCGATTCAACACATGAAGGTTTTCCATAGTTTCTATATATAGATAAAAATGTGATTTTTATATTTAAAACACGAATACCATTCAACACATGAATTTCTAATCAACGAATGAATATCGATTCAACACATGAAGGTTTTCTATTCAATGAATAAATATAGTTTCAGCGAATGAAAATAATTCAAACACATGAATATTATTCAAAATTTCGGCAGCATAACGGCAGGGTAGTTAAAACCGGGACCGTCCCTAGTACGGCTCCTCGCTCTACCTTAAAACCTCGCGGTTTTTGACAATGGGGATCATGCATCTAGTTCGCACGCAGGCGGCATGTATATATTTATTTCATTTCCACAAACTAATCCTATGTGGTTTCAACCAAATATTTCTCAACCACAAACGGGTATTTTTCAACCACAATCAATCAATACCAACCACAAATAATCCCAAACAACCATTCACTATCAATCAATTTTCACACCAATCACAACCAATAAATATCGTCCATGGTTTGTGGACGAGGGGCGTGTATATATATATATATATATATATATATATATATATATATATATATATATATATATATATATAGCAATTTACTTCTATTTCAGCACATATATAATTTTTACAACGCATATATAACTTATACATCGAACGTACAACTTATACAACGCTTATACATGAGGTGTACAACGCTTATATAACTCATACATCGAATATATAATTTATACATCATCGTTTTCCATATCGTTTATAAATTAGAAATCTCACATTAGGTTCCACTCCACCAAAAATAGCAGAAGGCTCAGAAAAATATGCGGTCTCTTCTAAAATGTAGAAGACGTCCACACGGTCACGATGTTTCCTGTTTCATCGAATTTCGTTAATGCAACAAAAAGATATGATTTTTCAAAGTTTGCAACGGTTTAAAGGTGTTAAAACTATTGAAAAGTTCCAAACTAGGTTTGCGATTTTCGATCAAACCGTGAATCGATAGGAGGTTCGGCCGATGCAGCGACGAAGAGGGAGGAGACGCGCGTCTGCGCGCGGTGGTGGGGGCCCACTCGATGGCGCCAGGCGACGGCGGCGGTGGCTGGAAGTTCGAAACTTCCTGACGTCAATTCTCCCTCCACAGGCCACGAAAAATTCCAAACTTTATATGGATTTGAAGATCTCGAGAAGATCTTCAAAAAGTTCAACTGTGGCATGAGCTAATTCGGCGTGGATTGATCAGAAAATGAAGGGGAAGGTTTTGAACGTTTTCCGCCTTCGATCGGGGAGAGAGAAAAAGGAATTTTTTTTTTTTTTTTTATAAAAATTCTGATTGGTCGGGGAAGTTTTAAAGGGATTTTCTGATGCGACCACCAATCTAAACCCAACGACTGTCATTCCTAGCGTTTTACCCCCATTCCGAACACAATGGGATATGTTTCGAAGGCCCATTCGGATGTTTCAGTCAGGTTTCCTTCAAATTAAAGTATAAAACATTCAATATTTAATTTGAACGTACATTTCAATTTTCCAGGGCCACACACTGATTCGAACAATTCGAGAAGAATAAATCTAGCTATGTTTTGATGATACGGTCCCAACAAAACTAGTTTCGTCGAATTCTGAGACCGTTTGCAAAAAGGCCCATTTCTGGTCGATCCAATTTAACTATAATTGACCAAAACACATTTTCCTTTGCCACGCTCACATACTAGCTTCAAAAATTATGAATTTTGAAACCTAGCGATAACTTCACATCCCGGATCCAACAAAAGTGGTTTCGTCGAATTCCGAGGTCGTATGCAAAATGGCCAATTTCACGGGCTATATAAATTCCATAGCGACCTTTCTGAAAATTCATTTGGCAATAAGTTTTTCTTTCCGTTATGAAAATTCGATTTTTCAGATTCGTTAGAAAGGTATTCACTAACAGATTTAAATATTTTTGGTTTCACTAAAATCCGTTTTGTTTGGCACCCGTTACAGTCCGACAAATTTTGAATTCAATTTTTGAAACTGCAGCGCCATTTCAGGCCTTGTTTATAATTATAATTAATTATATTCGTTTTCAATTGTCGATTCAAACTCACTTTTCATTGCCATTATTTAAAATATTTATTTAAAATATTTAAAATCCATTATTTTAGCCAATTTAAATTTTTTAAATTGGTTCAGATTTTCTGGGTCGTTACAATCTCCCCCACTTAAAACTTTTCGTCCCCGAAAAGGAACAAAGTCGAAAGTGGTTTGATAAATCTACAATCACACAACACAACCAACAATCAAATTGTTTTTAACTTTTCAAAAATATACTAATCAATTTCTATACTCTTTTCAAAATCATTCAGACTATAGAATTAAAAGTGCACATCCATGGAAAGAAAATAATAGCAGAGTAGAGAATTAAATGGTAATGCGAAGTATGGTAATTATACCTTGCACCGGAGTCAATCAGAGATATCCACTCGACACCTAGGATAAGCTTTCTGAATGCTCTCCCCAGTTTCCCAAGTACAATCTCGCGGATCTCCACTCCATTGCACTTTGACTAATTGAACCTTCTTGTTCCTCAGCTCTTTGGTTTCTTTGCCGATGATCTTTAGCGGCTCTCTTCTCACAGCTAATTCTGGAGTAATTTCAATATCTTGCTGAGCTGCTTCTTCCACGATCAAGTCTGGATCATGAACGTGCTTTCGAAGTTGAGATATGTGAAATACATCATGAACTCCAGGCAACCAGTCAGGCAATTTAACCCTATAAGCTAGAGTCCCAATCCGTTCCAGAATAGGAAACGGACCAATGAATTTGGGCGCTAACTTTCCAATTTTACCGAACCGGATTACTCCTCTCATTGGCGATACTTTCAAATATACATAGTCGCCAAAAGCAAAGGATATATCTCTTCTTCTTCTATCGGCATAGCTCTTTTGTCGGCTTTGAGCGGCGAGTAATCGCTTCTTAATAAAATCGACTTTGTCGGCAGCTTCTTGAATCATATCAGGACCCAACACAAGTCTATTACCTGGTTCGACCCAACAAGCAGGGGATCGGCACGGTCTACCATACAATGCTTCGAATGGCGACATTGTCAGACTCGCCTGGTAGCTGTTGTTATAAGAGAATTCAGCCAAATGCAGATGGTCCTCCCATGATCCACCGAAATCTATAACACAAGCCCGCAATAGATCTTCTAAAATACGATTCACCCTCTCAGTCTGACCGTCTGTCTGAGGATGATTAGCGGTGCTCAAGTTCAGCTTCGTCCCTAGCTCGACTTGAAATGCCTCCCAGAATTTGCTAGTAAATATTGTATCTCTATCACTGACTATACTGAGCGGCACTCCATGTAGTCTAACTATTTCCCTGAAGTATATCTGCGCCAGACTCTGAGCAGTTCTGTTTGATTTGACAGGTATGAAATGGGCGGTCTTCATGAAGCGATCTATGATCACCCAAATACTGTCATTCCCTTTTCTGGTTCTGGGCAGACCATCAATGAAATCCATAGAAATATGTTCCCACTTCCAACCGGGAACTTCTAGTGGTTGTAACAATCCAGCCAATTTCTGTTGGTCGCTTTTGACTAGTTGGCAAGTAAGGCATCGACTAACATATATCGAGATGTCTCTCTTTAATGACTTCCACCAGAATGTGCGCTTGATATCGTTATACATTTTACTCACACCCGGATGGATACTGAGCTTAGATTTGTGGCATTCATCAAGCACATCTCTCCTGAGTTCAGGAATTTCTGGAACACATATTCGCCCTTCTAACCTCAGAATCCCTTCGCTGTCGAGCTGGAAATCTGAAGCATTGCCTTCACGAATTCGCTGACTCATTCCTTTGATAAATTGGTCATCTTTTTGGAGAGCCGATATCTTGTCAATCAACGAAGTCGCAATGACAAAACTGGTGATCATTTCATTCTTTCGTCTTAACGCATCGGCCACGGCATTGGCTTTCCATGGAGTGTATATAATCTCAAAGTCGTATGCTGCAAGAAACTCCAGCCAACGTTGCTGCCTCAGATACAAGTCTTTCTGGGTGAACAGATACTTTAGCGACTGGTGATCTGTAAACAGTTCGAATCTCTCTCCCAGAAGATAGTGTCTCCATATTTTCAAAGCGAACACTATAGCCAATAACTCAAGATCATGAGTTACGTAGTTCTTTTCGTGCGGCTTCAGTTGGCGGCTAGCATAAGCAATCACTTGGCCCCTTTGCATTAACACTGCGCCAAGGCCTTCTCTAGAAGCATCAGTCGAGACTTTCAAATCCTGATTGCCATCTATGATGGTTAACACTAGAGCTGTCGTTAATCTTAACTTTAGCTCTTCGAAAGCCTCCTCACTTTCTGGAGTCCATTTGAATTTAGAGTGCTTCTTTGTAAGCTTCGTTAAATGACCAGATGTCTTCGAAAAGTTTTTAACGAACTTCCGGTAATAGCTAGCCAATCCGAGAAAACTGCGGACTTCAGTGGGGGTACTAGGTTGTTTCCAATTTTGAATAGCTGTGATTTTTCTTGGATCCACAGCAATTCCTTCTTTCGATACGACGTGGCCTAGAAACTTTACTTCATCTTTCCAGAAGATACATTTGGAAAATTTGGCTTTTAATACATTCCGTCTCAGAATTTCTAGAACCTGTTCCAGATGCTTTTCATGTTCGGCCTTTGATTTAGAGAAGATTAGAATATCGTCAATAAAAACCAGAACAAATTTATTCAAAACTCCTCTGAACACTCTATTCATCAAATCGACGAAGTAAGCTGGAGCGTTACATAAGCCGAACGACATTACTAACCACTCGTAGAATAAGTCGGGACCTTTGAATGCTGTCATTGGAACACACTCTTCGGCAATTCGAAGTTGATGTAAACCTGTAGCTAGGTCCATTCGTGAAAATACTTGTGCGCCATTTAATCGATCCAACAAATCATCAATCCACGGCAATGGATATTTGTTCTTTATTGTCTGCTTGTTCAGATCACGATAGTCCACACACAGTCGTAGAGTACCGTCAGATTTTGGGACAAACACCACTGCTGCTCCCCAATCAGAGAAACTAGGCCTGATCAGACCTTTCCATACTAGCTGTCGTGTTTGATTGTCTAATTCCTCTTTCTCTTTCAAGGACATTCTTCGAATAGCGTGAACTACCGGCCTTGCATTCGGAATTAAAGCAATCTTGAAATCTATTTCTCTCTGCGGAGGTAAGCGAACAACTTCCTCAAACACATCCGCTTAATTTTTGATGATAGGAATGTCTTTGATGAGGTCAGGAATATTCTCTGTGATTTCAGGGACATTTTCTATTTGGGCTGGAGAAACATTCAAAGCTTCCCAGAAGTCCTTTCTATTTGAAGTCGGGCCTTCGCATGGTATGGTTATATAATTCCCCGATTGTGCCTTCGGCTTAACAACTTTCTCGGCACATCTAACCTCTGCTTCATATTTGGTTAGCCAATCCAATCCCAGAATAAGATCGAATTCGTTAAAATTCATGACGATAGAGATAATAGGAAATTTATAGCAAGAAAAAGAGACAGGTACTGCACAAATCCAACTGAGATTGAAGGAACCCCCAACTGGATTTTGGACAGTCATTGGCTCTTTGAGCTTCTTCAAATTCAAATCCAGTTTCTTGACTGCACTCTTTGAAATAAAGCTTCGTGACGCGCCCGTGTCAAACAGTACTTTAACTGGAATATTCTTGACATTGAGCGTGCCTTCTAAAACATCAGACCTCCCTTGCTTATTTGAGGGCTCAGAAGTTTCTGCTACTTCATTTATATGTACTGCCTTAGATTTCTTTGAGAGTTGACACTCCCGTGCAATATGACCTGCTTGACGACACTTATGGCATTTCCTTTCGCCATGTGTGTTCTTTTGCCTCTTCGTAGGTTTGGATCCGCTCGTTCCTTGCTTCTTTAAAGATTTGCAATTTTCTTGCAAATGCCCTTGCTTATGGCAGTTGTTGCATATGGCGGTCGTTACCGGTTGTTTTCCTGATCTGGCCCTTTTTTGATTGGTTCTAGGCTCCTTACTGACCTCAGACATCGTACTGGCCTCTGGACGATCAGTTTCTGATTCAACCTTATCGTTAGAACTGACTTCCTCTTCGCCGTGCAACATACCTTTCCTATCGAGGTCTTCATACTGATAAGCCATATAAATCATTTCTGAGAAAGGAAGCTTCACATTCCTCATCACAATGTTCTAATATTTTCTTTAAAGTCCGTGAATAAATCTCAGATTTTCCCTCTTTGGGTCTTTAATCAGATGAGGAGCAAAGTGAGAGAGGTCGTTGAATTTCTTATGATATTCTGGGATGGTCATATCACCTTGTATCAGATAAGAAAATTCGTCGCATAATCGCTCAGTCGCTTCCGGAGGAGTAAATCTTTCTAGGAAAATCACTTTGAATCTATCCCAGGTGATATCACCTTCTGGATTATTCTCTATAACCGAATCCCACCAGAACAAAGCTTCGTCTTTGAGTGCCCAGGAGGCCAGTAATCTCTTCTGGTCATCCCTCAGCTTTAAACCATCAAAGATCTTTTCGGCCGAACGAATCCAAGCCCGTGTCTTCATAATAGATTCTTCACCAGAGAACGGTATTCCACCCATATTTCGATATTTGATTAATAGGGCCTCAATATCCGGTTCTGTATTCCTTCTGTTTCTGACACTCATTTTCTAGTACTTCTGCAAACAGCAGATCAAGTGTCAGGTCACAGAAATGATAATTTAAAATATAGAAACATATACTTCAATGTAAATGTGTCTATCGAGGTGCTATTCCATTCTGCTTTACTCATACTAGGATATTTCTGATCCTATTTGTATTGAGTTGCCCGTCCTAGAACACTACTGGTTCTATTTCTGACGAGTTCATTAATATGTTATATTCCAGGACTAAGCTTAACCAAAGCTCTGATACCACGTTGTGACGACCCCAAATCCCGTACTGACGGAGATAAGGGTTATCTTTGGAATATAACACAGAAACAGATAGCAGCAGAACCGAATTAAATAAATACACCAGATAATGAACATTAGAATATACTGGATAAAAGTAATCATCAGAGTTACACAGTATATAGGATCTTACTTAGTACAAATACAGTTCAGCTATACATAAATGTCTACAGTGGAAACAAACAAAATATGTACAATAGGAGATGAACAACATAAAAAGAGATAAATGATAGAATCCATCTTCAGCTCTAGCTATCCAGAAAGAACCAGCTAAACCTGAATACAAGGCTGCCCGTGTAGAAAAAGGGGCACCCGAGTTTGAAAGTGAAACAAACTACGAGTCAGTCATGGGACTGGTATGAGAAATCTACTCAACACATATATAATTTGGCTAATCACAGGACCACGCCACTTTCATGGAACGGGTTAACTCCATTGGATTGCCAGTGCTTTAAAACAAATCTTTCTTTTAAACAACGCAATGCATTTTATAAAAATGAAGCCATTATAAGACTCAGTTCCCATCACACAATGCAACGCAAACCGGAGGATAGAGTTTATACCTTATAACGGCAAAGATATGCTTGATACGAATAAAACAAAGGCATTTGATATTATTGCTAGTGTTTATATGTTTTGAAAACAATTTCAAATCATAACTATCAATCATAGACGACATGAGCGTCCCATGCCACTATGTCGCCAAATATCTATACAATCGAAACCGCACGATCACGTATTTGGAAATTTGATTTCCGTCATGAACCAAGGCAAAAGATAGTCCTTACCGAATTCGAGACAATCTAGCCCATGTCTCAGGCAAGTACTCAGTCAAGCCTTTGGAGCGACAGGGCCGGTCCACCGATGTGGATTAAAATGCCTGAAAAATACGTTTCCCCGCCCTTTGGGGCGTAAACGAGCCAACGAATGACTCCATTGGACCCGGATCGTCCGATCAAACCGAGGCGCCTCGCAACAGCAATAACCACACAGGTGAAAAGTATATAAATGGCAGGGCTGTTAGGTCACTGACACCACCCTAGCTAGAAGGAAACGCATGCCCTCCCTGAGGTCCTTCTCCCATTTCTGATTCATATCGGGGTGTGAGGCTCGCGAATTCACATTATACACAAAGCTACACCACACCGGCAGTGCTTTGATCATCACCACAAGACTTTGCTTTTCAACAGAAGCCCTGCTCATTTGCCACTTTGGCATGTCACATTAGCAATTCATGCCATGCGACTGATGTCCATCGATATACAACCTCTGAGCTCGTGCGTTTCAGAGAAGGGCGTTAAGCAAAAGAATAAATTCTCCGCCGCCAAACAGATGTATATTTAACAGAGATCAATCAACACAGAATAAAATCCAATGTCAGACACACAGTCCATTTACAAGTCCGTTCTGGGTCTGAACGAAACCGGAGGCACTAAATACCTCGTAAACCCATCGATCACCACGTACGCCTGGACGATCACCACTCATTATCCATATTTCGGGATGCCTCCCAATCAGGACCTCGGTTACCATCCAAACGAGGTGAAGATCTCCGGTCTTCGACCACCGTCTTCATCTTCAACCTTCAATCGTCGGTCAATTATTTGAAATGAGAATTAACTCGGCCTTTTCAAATAATTCACGTATATTTAGAATTTCAAATCAATTTATTTCAATGGTTAAATCATTCGACAACACCAATTTTGTTCTTTAATGTAAATTTCACACCAAACACATTCAACCATCAAATACCACATAAATCGAGCAAATTCAGTTTATTTCCATTCCATATCGTTTATGATATTTTATAACGATTTATCGCTATTTTTATTTATTTTAAAATAGCCAATTTATTCAAAACGACGCTTCGGGCCATAACGTGGCCGTGGCGCTGTTTTTCTTCAGATTTGATTTACACATATCTGAAAATCTAACCGTTGGATCTTCACAAAATTTACATCATTAGAAAGGTCTTTTCAAAACGAATCCAACGGTTCCAGTTTCGGGAAAATCCGACGGTCGGATCTCCCGGTACAATCGTTTGAAGTTTCGATTTCAAAATACGAACTACAGCGTCGTTATTCGATTAAATATATATATATATATATATATATATATATATATATAATCGTTTCTGGCACTGTTTTTCTTCTGATTTGAATTAAACATTCCAGACAATCCAACCGCTGGATTTTTACAAAGTTGGTGTCGTTGGAAAGATATTTCCAAGGCGATCCCAACGGTTGCGGTTTCGGGAAAATCCAATGGTCAGATTTCCCGCACTAGTTGTTTGAAATCGCGATTTCAAAACATGAACTGCACGGCCACGTTTCGTTTTAATTTTATTTATATTTATATATTTATATAAATATAGTTCATTCAACAATTTCAATATCGTTTTCACTTCAAATATTTCACTAACGCCTTTAAATTTTGGAAAATTTCTCCATAACCTCCTTTGTACGGGAGGGGCTGGGAAAATTCCCAAATAGCCACACGGGCGTCTCATGTCAAAAAGAAAAAGAAAAAGCCAAGCGGCTAGCCAACAGGCTCATAAAATCATCACCCAAACAAAACAGTAAATGTTTACCTATTTGTCGGGCACAAAATTTTATTCCTCTTCTATAGCCCCTTTTGCTATAACCTGTTCAATAAATATGCATGTACATATATACAGTTCTTATCACTTATCATTTTCCATTCAACTTCATATTTGATTCCATTTGGTTTTAAGAACACCATTCATTCTAATGTTGCATGCATAGGCAAAAATCATATCATTAGCTAATTAATGAATATTTCAACTCATGCATATTTATTTGAACGAGTTGCTATTTTTAACACTTCACATTTCAACAATTCATGTATATAATAAAAATGTGATTTTTATTGTAAAACAATTCATTTCAAAACACTATTATTTTATATAGTTTATATAGGTGATAAAAATAGGATTTTTATTGTAAAACAATTTATTTCAAAACACTATTATTTTATACATTACATATAGGTGATAAAAATATGATTTTTATTGTAAAACAATTTATTTCAAAATATGAATACCATTCAACACATGAATTTCAATTCAACGAATGAATATCGATTCAACACATGAAGGTTTTCCATAGTTTCTATATATAGATAAAAATGTGATTTTTATATTTAAAACACGAATACCATTCAACACATGAATTTCTAATCAACGAATGAATATCGATTCAACACATGAAGGTTTTCCATAGTTTCTATATATAGATAAAAATGTGATTTTTATATTTAAAACACGAATACCATTCAACACATGAATTTCTAATCAACGAATGAATATCGATTCAACACATGAAGGTTTTCTATTCAATGAATAAATATAGTTTCAGTGAATGAAAATAATTCAAACACATGAATATTATTCAAAATTTCGGCAGCATAACGGCAGGGTAGTTAAAACTGGGACCGTCCCAAATACGGCTCCTCGCTCTACCTTAAAACCTCGCGGTTTTTGACAATGGGGATCATGCATCTAGTTCGCACGCAGGCGGCATGTATATATTTATTTCATTTCCACAAACTAATCCTATGTGGTTTCAACCAAATATTTGTCAACCACAAATGGGTATTTTTCAACCACAATCAATCAATATCAACCACAAATAATCCCAAACAACCATTTGCTATCAATAAATTTTCACACCAATCACAACCAATAAATATCGTCCATGGTTTGTGGATGAGGGGCGTATATATATATATATATATATATATATAGCAATTCACTTCTATTTCAACACATATATAATTTTTACAACGCATATATAACTTATACATCGAACGTACAACTTATACAACGCTTATACATGAGGTGTACAACGCTTATATAACTCATACATCGAATATATAATTTATACATCGTCGTTTTCCATATCATTTATAAATTAGAAATCTCATATTGGGTTCCACTCCACCAAAAATAGCAGAAGGCTCAGAAAAATATGCGGTCTCTTCTAAAATGTAGAAGATGTCCACATGGTCACGATGTTTCCTGTTTCATCGAATTTCGTTAATACAGCAAAAAGATATGATTTTTCAAAGTTTGCAATGGTTTAAAGGTGTTAAAACTGTTGAAAATATATATAAGCCGTACCTCAGCTGAAATGTTCAAAACTAGGTTTGCGATTTTTGATCAAACCGTGAATCGATCGGAGGTTCGGCCGATGCAGCGACGAAGAGGGAGGAGACACACGTCTGCGCACTATGGTGGGGGCCCACTCGGTGGCGCTAGACGACGGCGGTGGCGGCTGGAAGTTCGAAACTTCCTGACGTCGATTCTCCCTCCATATGTCACGAAAAATTCCAAACTTTATATGGATTTGAAGATCTCGAGAAGATCTTCAAAAAGTTCAACTATGGCATGAGCTAATTCGGCGTGGATTGATCGGAAAATGAGGGGGAAGGTTTTGAACGTTTTTCGCCTTCGATCGGGGAGAGAGAAAAAGGAATTTTCTTTTTTTTTTTTATAAAAATTCTGATTGGTCGGGGAAGTTTTAAAGGGGTTTTCTGACGCGACCACCAATCTAAACCCAACGACTGTTGTTCCTAGCGTTTTACCCCCATTTCGAACACAATGGGATATGTTTCGAAGGCCCATTCGGATGTTTCAGTCAGTTTTCCTTCAAATTAAAGTATAAAACATTCAATATTTAATTTGAACGTACATCTCAATTTGCCAGGGCCACAAATTGATTCGAACAATTCCAGAAAAATAAATCTAGCTATGTTTTGACGATACGGTCCCAACAAAACTAGTTTCGTCGAATTCTGAGACCGTTTGCAAAAAGGCCCATTTCTGGTCGATCCAATTTAACTATAATTGACCAAAACACATTTTCCTTTGCCACGTTCACATACTAGCTTCAAAAATTATGAATTTTGAAACCTAGTGATAACTTCACATCCCGGATCCAACAAAAGTGGTTTCGTCGAATTCCGAGGTCGTATGCAAAATGGCCAATTTCACGGGCTATATAAATTCCATAGCGACCTTTCTGAAAATTCATTTGGCCATAACTTTTGCTTTCCGTTATGAAAATTCAATTTTTTAGATTCGCTAGAAAGGTATTCACTAACAGATTTAAATATTTTTGGTTTCACTAAAATCCGTTTTGTTTTGCACCCGGTATAGTCCGACAAAGTTTGAATTCAATTTTTGAAACTGCAGCGCCATTTCAGGCCTTGTTTATAATTATACTTAATTATATTCGTTTTCAATTGTCGATTCAAACTCACTTTTCATTGAAATTATTTAAAATATTTATTTTAAATATTTAAAATCCATTATTTTAGCCAATTTAAAATTTTTAAATTGGTTCAGATTTTCTTGGTCGTTACATTCCAACAGAACTTTACTACCTTTCTCCTAGGTACGCTTAGTGGTGAAATCATGTACTTGCCCTTCTGAAAATCTTTTCCTTTGTTCTTAATTATATGCCCTATTCTGCCATAGTAAAGATACTTCCTTTTGTCTTAGGTTTTATAATCCCTTCCTCCTTCATGAGCCAAGTCTACATCCATGAATTCCTCATCCTTGGGTTGTGCCCCTTAGCCAAACTCCTCATCCTCTTTCGTGTGTAATCATGTTGACAAATCTCTCGAAAGCTGCCTCCATCGTACAAAAAACCCTACTAAGATTGAAAGAAAACTAGCCGCAGGTGAAACTACTACGGTTATATATGGAAGTCGGGCACTACTTCGCCCTTCGATGAGGTTACCTCCCAGAAAGCCATGAGCCCCAGAGACTCAAGAAAGAAGGGGACAAGAATTCAAACAGAAAATCAGAAAATAGTGCGTATGGCTTTTGGGGAATATGCCTTTAAAACAAAACTTTTCTTTTGAAAATGCTTCTTTTAAAACTGTTTGAAAATAATAATTTTTTCAAATCTTTTATCTGATCCGGTAACCTTCAGCTCTGATACCACGTGTAACACCCCACATCCGTTAGTGTCACTCACAAAGGGAATGCACTAAGTTCTATGGAGCATTTAGGGTAAAAGATGCAGATAAATTACAAGACAGACAGAAATTAAACAGTGGAAAATAAAACTTTACTTTATTGATAAGGTAGTTTGTACAACAATTGTTTTTCAATATCAGAGTATCATCTGTCTTAAAAAATAAAGAAGCATAAAAATACATTTATATTCCCCAATGTAGCATAAGCCAGCCATAACAGCGAAAAGGAGAGTCCAAAGCACTTTGTCCAAGAATCTTCAAGCTTGGGAAGAGCAGCGGTCCAATCTAACCTGAGCTGAGCTATTCCCTCCTCAACTACCTGGGGGGGAACGTAAGAAAAGAAGACGAAAGAAAAGTAGAGTCAGACATAAAGCCTGAGTAAGTCTAGTGACTATTCAGTCTATGGATAAGAAAAAGAGCATGATAAGTATATGCTGGAAATGGGAAAGCACCCTAAACTAAGTTAAGTTATCTCGAACCAAATATACTATCGTACCCCATACTAATCTCTGCACCACCTAACTAGTGTCCCAACTAGTAATGATAACGTGATCCCAATCCCTGTAATTTTTGTTGCCTTCAGGCGTACATTTATTGTTTCTGACCTAGATCTAATCTAGGATTTACGCTATCTTCCGAACGATGCCCTCTAGTCTAGGACACGCTACCTAGAGTGGTATATATTCCTAGACTTTTTCCACATATGTGTCACGAATCGTTATCGCTTTTCTAGATGCACATGTCCTGTAATGTGCGGCCCGAGTTCCGTGTCAGGGCTACTCTAGAAATACGGAACTCGGTCGGGAGCTTTCAGATATCCGCCGATGCAGATGCTAAGATCTGTTTTTTTCTAGTGGCTATGGTCCCACTCGACCCCTCCCTCAACTAATGAAAGGCCATCCTTGAAAAATGAGAACTATGCGCAGGCCCCCCTATGCCCCACTGTCCTATGGCCATCCGCAACCATAACTAGATAGCAAGTATGTGGTCTTTTGGAGTTCTCCGCCTTTCCGCTTCACGTATCTCGATTGACTCAAGATGGTAGGTAGACGACGAGTTGCTTTCACAGGGCTACCGTCTTCTCGCCGTATCAAGCCGGTCCATCCTAGTCTTTAGGTTGCCATATTTTGCAACCAAGGCATACCATTGGATCATCTAACGCAGACCTTAACCTATGTGAGCCCAGGAGGATCATCTTCAGCCTCATAGAGGGATACCAAGAGTACCCTCACGTCCCCTCGAAGCCTCGGGCTTCGTAACCCAATTCGTTGGAGCCTTCTAGAATCAGACGGACGTACACTCCTTCTCGTGTTCTACTAAGATTTACTACTTAGTTTCTTCCCTTCATCAAGTTGGTTAAGTGTCATTAGTTAATTCAAGTTAACTTAACCCATCCCTTTTGTCATATTATACTGGTTAAGTGTTGCCTCCTTGTGTTAACTTAACCTCACCATCTGTTTAACTAACCTGTTACAACGGTTAAGTGTCTCCTTATATAACTTAACCTTACTACTTGTTTAATTAACAGGTTATAATGGTTAAGTGTTGTCCATTCACGTTTAACTTTACTACAAGTCAAATTACACTGGTTAAGTGTTCTTGTTACTTAACTCTAATCATTCATGTTATATTGGTTAAGTATTTTTAACTTACTTAATCCTAACCCACTTGTCAAATCAACTTGTTATCATGGTTAAGAGTTCTAATTTTACTTAACCTCAATCACTTGTCTCACTAACATGTTTCTATGGTTAAGTGTTCTAATTAACTTAACCCCAATCATTTATCTCACTAACATGTTTCTATGGTTTAGTGTTCTAATTAACTTAACCTCAATCACTTGCCTCATTAGCATGTTTCTATGGTTAAGTGTTCTAATTAACTTAACCTCAATCACTTCTCTCACTAACATGTTTCTATGGTTAAGTGATCTAATTAACTTAACCTCAATCACTTGTCTTGCTAACATGTTTCAATGGTTAAGTGTTCTAATTAACTTAACCTCAATCACTTATCTCACTAACATGTTTCTATGGTTAAGTGTTCTAATTAACTTAACCTCAATCACTTGTCTCGCTAACATGTTTCTATGGTTAAGTGTTCTAATTAACTTAACCTCAATCACTTATCTCACTAACATGTTTCTATGTTTAAGTGTTCTAATTAACTTAACCTCAATCACTTATCTCACTAACATGTTTCTATGGTTAAGTGTTCTAATTAACTTAACCTCAATCACTTGTCTCACTAACATGTTTCTATGGTTAAGTGTTCTAATTAACTTAACCTCAATCAATTGTCACACTAACATGCTTCTATGATTAAGTGTTCTAATTAACTTAACCTCACTCTCTAGTCCAGTTTAATCATGTTAGAATGGTTAAACATTTGCTTAACCTTACCCACTCCCCTAGTCAACATATTAAATTGGTTAAGTGTCCAGATTAACCTAACCCTACCCACCAATTTAGTTAACATGTTGAATTTGGTTAAGTATTAATTCAATTGACTTAACCCTATCAATCCTGACTCAGCCTTAATTTATTAATTAAAGCACCAACCACTCACATTAGACAGATATTGTTGTGGTAACCGGACAGCCGGTCGGTTCCGGGCAGGTTTACACCACAACTCATGTCTAACCTCGGGTCTTTATTGGGCTCAATTCTTAACCACCCACATTGGATAGGTATTGTTGTGATTACTGGACAGCCGGTCGGTTTCGGGCAGGTTTACATCACAACTCAATCCAACCTCGGGTTAAGCATATCGTATTTTCTAAGTTTACATATTTGTCTCTTTTCAATTTTATATGTAAATCTTTTGTGGACCATTATCCAAATTCGTTATTATGGGGTATAATAATTTATACCACTTAAATTTCACAAGTCGTTGGCATGTGCCAAACATGCCAACACATATATTTTAATTAAACCCAGCGTTATTTTCCCCATTTGTACGTTCGCAATATTATAACATATGTTGGGCTTCAACATTTCAGCCCAACTTAGAAACATAAAAAAAGAGGCTTAGAACATGATATATTCTAAGTAACATAAAAGGGGTGTGTGAACGCATGAACTTGCAACATAGCGATTTAACTAACATAAATTATGTGGTGCATGAACTTGCAATATAGCGATTTAATTAACATAAATTAGTGGTGCATGAACTTGCAATATAGCGATTTAATTAACATAAATTAGTGGTGCATGAACTTGCAATATAGCGATTTAATTAACATAAATTATGTGGTGCATGAACTTGCAATATAGCGATTTAATTAACATAAATTAGTGGTGCATGAACTTGCAATATAGCGATTTAATTAACATAAATTATGTGGTGCATGAACTTGCCATATGGCGATTTAACTAACATAAATTAGGGGCTTGTGTACTTGCATTGTAATAGCATATAATTTTGACATAAATCATAAACCTAAACATGAGTCATGGGTTTCAATCTTTTCATGTAAACTTGCATTTAAAATATGAGCATAACTAAATTAGGTGTCACTTGTATTAGCATATGATTTTTATAACAACATAAGCCTAAAACATATTTTTATTTAGGCATAACACTAAACATAAACTAGTCATTTCCATAAAGTCACTATATGTTCACAAAGATGCTTACTTTTGTCACTAATACAAAAGTATAGTTTAACTTGAATTATGAGGCCTATTCCTACATAAACTTATATGAATCAAGTTACCCAAATGGATCCAACTACACTTGAAATGATCATAGGCATATATATACAAAGATCTAAATCATGTAGGCATAACAGTGAATTATGTTTACATAAGTCTCAACTTGGTGGTAACAAAATATATACAACTTCTTATTAACCACAATATATAAATGTCAATTTCCAACATGAATCGTATACTTGCAAGGGGTGTTACTTTTCATTGCAAATGTACAATTAATCCAATATCATGTTAATTATACTACAACCTCCCAAATCCATTTATAATAAAATCAGAACAACATACAATTATGAACTAGCATCGTTACAATTAAAGTACGATTCCATTTTCAGTCTACACAAATCAAGTCTCAATTTTTATTCATATCGGAATAGTACTCTACTTACAACGTATGACTAATCTTGTATTCAGGATTCTGAATTCTGAATTTGGTGATGCTATCCTTTGAGGTTAACATTGTTTTGATTTATTTGTTATAGTTTTAAGCTTTGAATCAACTCTTAATCGTCTCTTAATTTGACGGCTACTCCTAGTCTCTCTTCAGCAGCATGACGGCTCCTTCTTTTTTTTCTCTTTTTTTTGTGTGAATTAGGTTGTGAGAGCTATGTTGTTTATATAGAGTTGCAAGTTAATTTGAGCCGTCGATGAAGCCAAGGTTAATACAAGCCGTCCGTTCTAAAGAGAAGGCAATTATGTTCACAATTTAAGGGCTGTAAATTACTCCTATTTCAAATTATGTCATAATTACTTTCTTAATGTACATTATTAACATTTATTATTAAATTTGAATGCACATTAGATACATCCCCCCTTTACACATTTATTATTAAATTTGAATTAGCAACTTTAGTGTTAACAGAAATACGGGGTGTTACAATGCGGGAAACTGGTTGGTGGAAAAGCAATCGACTTTTGGTTGAAGTGAAGGGAAACAACCAAATTGAAATGGGAAGGTAAGAAATGAAATTGGTAGATACAGTTCAACAAAATAGAGGAAGAAATGGAAACCGAAGAGGTCGTAGACTGGCTATGCTTCTTTTGGATAATGATCTGTAAGAAGTTGGTAAAAAAGAAAGGCAGTTAGGGTAGGTCATTTCTCCAACTTTTGTACTAGAGGATACAAAGGGAGAATGGGGATAGAGAAGACGGAAGAGAGAAAAAGATTGTGGGATAAGAACGGTAAACAGGTGCCACATGAGCAGTTATTAAATTAGATTTAAATATGCAGATTCCGTTAAGATTCCAGTATTTTGGAATGAAGGTTAAAGAGTTGTGCCACATCAACATCTTAATTGTTCATGTTATTTATGTCTAAGTAATAAACAGTATTGTTAACTTAGCACACAAATTAAAGATGCTTCCATTAAAACTCTATTCAACATTTGGCTTATGTATACAAAATACGTGAGAAGCTTACCAATTAATTGGATAATAAATCACATCTTCATTTTTTCTATTTCATTTTGACAATTTATAGAACATTGAAGACCTATTGAATAAGCTTAACTAGTTGTGTACACCCTCACATATGACTCAATATATTAAATGATATAAACGATGTAATTGTTGTCTGAAAATTATACGACCATTATAAGAGAGTCAACGTTTCTAAAATATGGAATAACTGTCATGAAGTTGGTAGCTGAACGTTGATAATAAAATTGTATTATCATATCTCACTTCCCGAATTATTTTTCCTAATGCATTATGACAAAAGGTTTATCCTTTTATAAATAGAACGGTAAAGATCCTTTACTCGATGACAAATGGGGAATTCTTTATCAGTAATACGATAGACAAATTCTATAAATAATTATTCATTCATATCTATAATTGATACATATAATTATAATAATAAAGGTTAGGAAGCATTGTTTTTTGGTCATAAAGTCAACATTGAATATGTGTGTGTTAATGTAATCAAGGATGGACCTGCCCATTACCATGGACTACAACTCGCCTTTGATTCAATAATTAGTGTATTCTAATATATCAAACACCTATCTATAATATGTTATAAAATAAACATGATAAATGCTAGCAATTAACTTGCGTAATCCAAGCCGAATCTAAATTTTGTGTTTGGTCCTAATTCTAACATGAAATAAAATCATTCCTTAATTGCATTCATACATAACACAACAATAATAACACTCTTTGTCACCATTGGAAACAAATCAAAGAAAGTTTTAAAAACTAATAGGGTGACTAAAATTTAATCTTATTATCCTACACAAATGCAAAAATTGGGGAAAATGAGATATTTTGTTATATTCATATACTCCCTCCAGTTCGGAATATTAGTCGTTTTAGGTTTTATCACACAATTTAAGAAAAGTGAAAACAAACTTAATTACTCCCTTCTTCTGCCACATGCACGTTAATTCAGACTTCCCAATACTAACTGCGCGTTAATTCTAGGTTGGCTTTTACAAAAGGGAGGGAAAGTAAGTTGATATTGGAGGGAAGATACATACTGTTGCTTTGGAAGAATAGATACCAGTCAGCTTTTTTAATAAATTTTGCATGGGAAAATTGAATAAAAGCAAGTGGATGTAGAACATCATATAATTAGTAAAATGGGAAAAATCATAAAACGTCCAGTATTCTGAACTGGAGGGAGTACTTGACATGTAGTAAGGAAGAAATGTCCCGAGTAAGAAGCATTTTGACTTTTATATTAATATTTATCTATTTTGTGTGCCTTGTACATTAATGTATACACACATATACATATACATATACCTTATATCAAACGTAAATGTGACTTATAAAATATTACAAAGGTTAAAAAAGGGAAATTTATAAGGGTATATAATAACTTATACTTCGATGGCCAGTCAAAGTTAAAAAAGGTACACAGGTCGAATGGCTAATAGTTGCTAGGTCATCGGCAGTGGATCACCCTTTTAAACTGCATTAAGTATCATAGGTCAATGGAAACTATATTTCTCAAGTAGTAAGTTTGTTAAAGATAAGAGAAAATAAGGCAATTAAAGATAAAAGAAAGTCGCCAACAAACCAAAATTATTAATTCATATATTGATGTAATGAGGTAGTTAAGGATGAACGTTAGTTATTGTTAAACCTAAGAGTTGTTTTCCACATATTTTCTATTACGTTATGTGTAACAACCCGGATTTTCAAAACTAATTTAAAATTTTTATTTTAGACATTTTAATGGATTTTGAATATTTAAAATGATTTATTTTAAATAATAATGAATAATAATTTATTTTAATCGAAGTTAGAATGAATAAATTTATTTTAATTATAAAACGAGCCTGAAATGGCGCGGTAGTTTGAAAATTCGATTTTAAATTTCAAATGAATGTACATTATTCATAATACATCGGATTTCAGTAAAACTAGAAATATTTGAATCTGTTTAATTGTATCTTTCTAACGAATGTGTAAAATTCAGATTTCATAACGAGAATAAAAAGTTATGTCTAGTTTAAAATTTAAAATAGTCGCTACAGAACTTATATATATTTTAATATAATATATATATCCCTTAAAAATAGCCATTTTGCAAAGGACCTCCATTTTCGATGAAACCACTTTTTCTGGATCCGAAATGTCAAATTATTGCTACATACCAATTTTGATAATTTTTGGAATTAATGAGCGTGGTGAATTTAAACGTGTTTGGTAATTTCAGTTTGAATTTAATTGACTGGAAATTGGCCATTTTTCAAACGGTCTCCAAATTCGACGAAATTAGTTTTGTTTGGACCGTAAAGTCAAAACATAGCTAAATTTATTTTTCTGCGATTTTTAGAGTCAGTATGTGGCCCCGGTAAATTAAAATGTGCGTTCAAATTCAGTATACATTGATTTATATTTTAACTTAAAGAAAAGCTGAGCGAAACAATCGAATTGGCTGGTGGAACATATCGCATTATGTCCGGAATGGGAGTAATGAGCTAGGGGCAATAGTCGGTGGGTTCAATTTGGAGTTCGAACGGAAAAGGTTATAAATATAATTTCCTAACCCTAAAAATTTCATTTTTCAAAAATAAAAAAAAGAAAAGAAAAGGGGAAACCGTCGTTCCCCCAAATCACTCCAACCGCCATCCTCGAATCCCATGCCGTGCCCCGCCTCCAACACGCCGCCCACCTCCCCAGGGCCGCGGCCACCTCGTCGCACCCCCTTCCTCCTCCGACGCCCCTCCTCTCTCTCCTTCCTTCTAATTTAAACGGCGCCCCAAACCCCTAAACCGCCACCAACGACCACCACTACCCACCACCACCTGGCCACACCCCTTCAGCCACCTCCGGACCCCACGCAGCCACTTCCTCCACCCCCATTCCGGCCTTGGGCCCCACCACAACCAAAAACCCAATTTTTATAATTTTCGGTGTTTGCAATTAAGCCCCTGAGCTTCCTCGGCCAATAACTTCCAATTCATGCGCTTTTGGCCAAAACTCCACAGTGCCAAATTCGAAGAGCACGATTTTCTCTTTGATTTGAGTATATGGAAGTCATGTTTTGGATTGTGGAGTTGTCCAGACAATGCGTCCAAAGTTTGCCGTCCAAATACTGTATTTTCATGATTTATGGCGAAATGGACCAATTTCAGAAGAAAGACCACTAGGCGAAAGTCGTCCGGAATGGTGCGCTTAAGCTAAATAAAGACGGCATCAAGATTGGAGCTCGTCTGCAAGTTCTAGAACCAGAACAACAAATCAGAACGTCAGAAAAGCACAGCGGAGTGGATCCCAATGTGAGAACTCCTTCTCACTAAAGATTTTGTACAGTTAGTTAATGTATTTTATAATTGTAAATAAATAGAAATTTCCAGTATAGATTTTTATTTGAATTATATGGAGTTCAACACTCGAATTCGCACAATCACATAAATTGAAAGAGTTGTATGGATATTACCGACACATGGATTTCATACTCCGCGAATAGCCACTTATTGCGCCGTAAATGGCATTGGGGTAGTTGAATATTTATTTATTTGGTTGTACTACATGATTTGATTGTGGTTGTGAAATTGACTATACTATGGTATGATTGATTGGAATTGATGGTTTGTGTATGGCGCGAGCCAATATTAGGCGAGGGATAAGGATATACCTTATTCCGGTTTTAATATCGCGCTGTTATGCTATCGAAATTTTCTAAAATATGTTCGAAAAATTAATAGCTATTTAAAAAATATTATTTTTAACATATATATGGGATACATAAAATGGCTAGGTTATGGTACAAATACTAGTTCACTAAAAATATAATTTTTAGTTTATAACTGCAATGAATAAAATTATTTAGGCATTGTATAGAATTTTATAAGCAAAGTTATAAAATTCTAAATATTTATTGGATAGTTAAAAATAAGTTTACACATCCGTTTACCAGTCGGACGACTTATTTATGCTCGCCTATTTTTGTGATATCGATTGGGACGATAATTTTACACATCGCCCAACTGCATAAATAATATTCAGTAATTGTTGGTTGAAACCCCACACGGATATTGCGATGATATTAGACGTACACTAATCCCAATTGTTTAATTGTATGTCAATCGATTGGTTGATAGACTGTTGTAAGCGTTAATTATTTATATTTAATGCTTATGCAGTTGTGTAATGCACTCTGGATGATGGTTGATTGTATATCATTATTGTTGTGTACATGTGTTGTATGAAATCCATATAAATAACATTATATGGTAATTGACTGTGTCTGATTCCAATTCAAAAGGAATGAATATTTTAAAATACGGAAATATTTTAAAATAACGAATATTTTAAAATAATATTCAGTAAAGATTAAAATATGATTTTAATGTCCGATTTGGGATGGACACGAAAATATTGAAATGTGTGAAGTCCTGTTGATTAGATTTGCGCCATTTTAATCCAAACGATATTATATCGATTTTATTCATTTTTATAATGAATATCGAAAAGAAAATTATTTCAAAATCTGATATTTTGAAAATATTATCATTCAAATATTATAATGATAAGGACTATTCAATTTTAATATAAAATAAAAAATGAAGTTAGAATCGTTTTAAAACGAATTCATAAACGATTTATAAAATATGTTTTAAATGGAAATCGATGAAATATACATAATATATATGTTATGTATGTTATATGGCCTGAATAGAACGCGCCGCGCAACGACCATTCGCGAATTTTGACCATTGATTTCAAATTGATATTACGGGAGATCCGACCATCGGATTCTCCTAAAACAGGAACCGTCGGATTCGTATCGAAAAGATCTTTCCAACAATTATAAGAGATTTGAAATATAACGGTTGGATTTGGAATTATGTCCAAATCAAATTTGGAAAAGATCGATGTAAGATCAATTTGATGACCGTTTATGGAAATCGACCGAAAGTGTCTTAATAAAATTATTAAAATTATTAATAATTTGTGTAAAATCATAATAAATGATTTGGAAAGAATTTGGATGAAAAATTCCACATTTGTAAAGAAAAGAAATATATTTTTATCAAAATGAACTAGTTATTAACTAGATTTGAAGTCCAATAATTTTTAAATAAAAAAATTGGATATGCGAATGGATTTAATATAACTAGAATTTTCGAATATATAAATTGGAATGGATTTGAATAGAAATAGTCTTCGGAATATTTTGATTTTGGATTCCGTGATTTTACGGATATTGTGGAGGAATTTAGAATAACATATACCATTATTCCCAATCCGTTATTTGTTGATTTCAAAATTTGATATTGAATATAAGGCGATATAATTTCTATTTAGAGCCTTGTATTTAATATCGAATTGAATTTTGGGTTTGTTGTGAATGGTGTCTTTATTAACACTATTCTTAAACCCAATTGAGAAAAGAATAAATCTTTAAATTAAGAATTAGAGAAGTTTACCAATTAATTAATATTTAATTGGAATTCAAATAAAGAATTGGATTTTTGGGTTTATTGTGAACAATATTTTAAATAATACATGTTCTTTAACCCAACTAATAGTGAAGAATATGATTTGGAATTTATAAATCTTTATTTTAAGATTTAATGGAAATTTTCCAAAGTAAAGTTTTTTCTAATTTAATATATTAAATTGGAATTGAATGGAATTCGATTTGGTAATAATCGAAGTTAGCTTCTGTGGAGGAAGACTGTTAGTATATATGGAATTTAAAAGGCTTTGTCGTCATTCCATTTATATTATTAGTCGGATACGGTAATTGATAACGATTTGTTTCTCTGTGAAGATTCCATAATTAATGGAATGTGAATTTTGGTTTATCGTGAACTGTGTTTTAGATGACACTAGTTCTTTAACCCTGTTAAAGACAGGATTACATGTCTAACATTGTACTTCGAAACGTACTATTGATCTCTGCTAAATATATATCTGCTGGGTGGTGGAGAATTTATTCTCTTTCTTAACACCCTTCTCTAAGTCGTACGATCTTAGAGGTTATAAATCAGCAGAAATCAATGGTGCGGTGTAGATTATCGATGTTGCATGTTTGTGTTTCCAAAGTTAAATAATCATTAACTAATGACTGTTGGAAGATTAAAACTAAGTTGAGTTTTAATGAATCTTTAATTGGATTTAAATGTGAATGTGATAATTTAAATTATCAAATTTGGGAAATGATCAAGAATGGAGTACCACCAGTTTTTACTCTAGGCGATAGTTAAATCTTTAGTTAGATTTGAATGTGAAATGGTAATTAAATTTACCGATAACACCGTGGTGTTAGATATGGAGTATTACCAGTTTTGCTCCGTGGGATGAATAGGTTGGGATTGGGAAATTAAACAAATGATTACTTCGGTAAGGTGCACTAATCCTGACTAGTTTGGATAAACCTTAGTTTGGTTTGAATTGAGATCCGAAGGAAGATTAAAGTATAAATCTAAAAGAAACTATATTTGATAAAATTAATGCAAACCTTACCCAAAGGATATGAATATTTGAATAAAAGAATACTCAGAATTGGAATGAGGCGTATGTTGTGTTTTTATAGCACTTGATTATAAGATACGTGAATTATTCGGAAAGGTCGGGTTTATAACCATTCTGAATAATTGATTCAACGGTAAGTCGATGATGAAGATGGTGGTTGAAGACTGGAGTTCTTCACATCGTTTGGCTAATTGCTGATGTCTTGATTGGGTTGTACACCCAAGACAAGGTAATAAGTGGTGATTGTCCAAACGTACTTGGAGATCGACCGAATATGCGAGGACCTCTCTCTTGTATTGGACATATGGGACGAGGAATAAGGTGCCTCCGGCTTCGTTCAGACCCAGAATGAACTAGTAAATGGATGTGTGTTTGACATTGGATTTTATTCTATGTTGATTGATCTCTATTAAATATATATCTATTTGGTGGCGGAGAATTTATTCTCTTGCTTAACACCCTTCTCTAAGACGTACAAGCTTATAGGTTATATATCAGTATTCATTAGTCGCATGGTGTGGAATTTCAATATGGCATGCCGAGATGCAAATGATCAACGCTTTTGTTGAAAAGCAGAGCCTTGTGGTTGATGATCAAAGCACGGCTTTAAATAGCATAGCTTTGTATATAGCGTTAATTCGCGAGCCTCACACCTCGGTATGAGTCAAAAATGGGATCCGGGACGCAAGGAGGACATGACGTTTCCTTATAGCTATGGGTGGTGCCGTGGTATAGAGCCCAGACATTTATTTATTTTTACCTATGTGGAGGATGGATTGCGAGGTGCCTCGGATATATCGGTTACTACATAGCCGATGGATCGGTCCGATAGTGTAACACAACGTATTTCCTGTGGATATTAAAGTAACGAATTAAAGAATACTTAATTTAAAAGTAGGAATTAAGGGAAACGGGTTACGCCATTGCGTTCATCTCAGAATTCTGCTTGGGATAGAGTCCGAGATTGCATAAATTGGACACCGTATGAAGAAGTTATAAGCCTTAGAAGTTTGTATATGCCCAAGGGATTATATATATACATATAAAATAATTCCAGAAGTCAAAACAGGGTCCAAATCTCGAATTTGGGTCAAAGCAGGCTGAGCGGGAAATTTCCCGCTCAGGGGTGTCGACCCCCCGATGGGGAGTCGACATAGGTGTCGACCCCCCTAGGGGGAGTCAACATAGGTGTCGACCCCCTTATAGGGGAGTCGACCCCAATCGACCTAGATCTGGCCGATGACATGTTTCGCCACGTGTCGCTTTCTGATTCGCTGTGTGACGTGGTGCTCCCCTCTGGATGATTCTGATGACTTCTAGACTTATCTAAAGGCTCTAAATCTCCCTTTACACCTATAAAAAGACCCCTAAACCTATTGTTTTCTACACACGAATTCATAGGCGTCTATATGCTGCTGAAACCTGAAGTGACCTAGCCTCCACCTTAATCAATCAAATTAGAGTTTTCAAGTTAACAATCAAAGTCTACATCAAAGGAATAGCTACTCAAATTTAGAAATCAGATCCCAGAATTCAAGACCGTTCTGTAATTTGTGAGTTCATGTTACTTTCAGAAATAAAATTTAATTGTGATTCTGACATTGTAATAAATCTAAATCTGAGATTATGCCTATTTCTATCTGTTTTTCTATATCCATTGGATCTATCTCATTGATATTATTATGTCCATTCTTTGTCTCTTATTTCCTTCTACCCTTTTTGTTTTTATAGCCAGGCTACTGCGAGCCTGAGCCAAATCTCATAAGAGATGAACGTACGTTGGGAAAAATTGGGCATAATATACGATTTGGACATGGCCAACACTAAAATTGGGAAAAGTATTAAATTATGCATAATTGGGCATAACTGATTTGTAACAGATTTGAGGACATAACATATGTTGTATTTAAAACATAACGTGTATCGAACATATGACTTTAGATTTGAGGCGTAAAGTATACTAGACATATGACTTGGTGTTTGGGGCGTAAATTTAGCTATAAACATGTAAGGCATAGTACATGTTATGGTTTAAGACCTAAAATTGGGGCATATTATATATAATAGTTTATGACTTGGAAGAAGGAGAATATTGTGTATAGTGGTATATGGCTTCGGCATGAAAAGCTATAGTAAGATAGAGAAAACTGTTAAATGTAAACACGCCTAAATTGGGATTTTGGGTAATTGGCATACACTGTAATTAAAGGCTATAATTTGACATAGTTTATACTGTGAATCATGATTGGGGTTTTTTGGAGAATATTTTGTATGGTGCAATATGACTAAACCTTGGGGCATGTGTTATATTGTGAATTATGACCATGATTTTGGGCATGTAAGTTTATAGGCTTAATTTATGATTAGGCGAGATATGGTAATGGAACTTTAAGTGATGTTTAATTTGTTAAACTGACTAATATGCTGAAATCTATTGAAAGTGAATACTGTAATTGGAAATCCTACGATGTAGATGAATAAATTGACATAACTAGCCTGAAGCTGGAATAATCTGTAAATGAACCAATTGGCTAAGATAAACATGCCGAGACACGAGGTTAGACTCCATTTGTGGTAGAAACCTTCCTGGAACCAACCGGCCTAACCAGTAATCGCAAATGGTCAGTCTAATGTGAGAGGTCGTTGGCATAACTAAGAAATGCTTAGACACAATGTTAGATCTGGCTTGTGTCAGAAGTCTGCCTGAAACCGCCCGACACATCCAGCGGCCACAAGCTATCGACCTAATGTGAGAGGTCTATGCATTAATAATTAATTAACGCTGATCAAAGATGAATATGATACCTAAAACGTGTTAGGTAGGTAGGGTTAAGTTAATGAGGAAGACTTAACCAATATGACATGATGAATGAGTAGGGTTAAGTTAGTAAAAAAACACTTAACCAACATGACATGATGAATGGGTAGGGTTAAGTTAAAACAAGAGAGCAACACTTAACCAATATTACATGATGAATGGGGAGGGTTAAGTTAACACAAGAAGGCAACGCTTAACCAATGTAACACGACAAGTGAGTGGGTTAAGTTAACTTGAATTAATTGATGACACTTAACTAATACAGGATGATGAACGTGTAGGGTTAAGTTAGTAAGAAACACTTAACCAATGTAACTTGATGAACGAATGAGGTTAAGTTAATGTGAAATATTTAACCAATATAACATGATGAATGAACGGGGTTAAGTTAATAGGAAACACTTAACCAAACCAACATGACGCGTGAGAAGGGTTAATAAGAAACACTTAACCAACATGACATGATGAGTGGGTGGGTTAAGTTAACATGAATAGGGAATGCCTTAACTTTGGTGAAGCGTTTTTAGTAGACAGAATAGAAATTTACCAGACAGATAAATTTGTACTTGAAAATTTTAAAACTTTATTACAACAGAAACAGAAATAAGTTTGGTTACATCATTCAAAATCACAATATCGGAATTCAAGTACATAAATATCGGTCTTATACGAAAGCCTTCAGAATGCATAGTTTTTAAAGCCATAATCCCCAATATAAACTGCCAAGAAAAGATAGAGCCAAAGCCAAGTAATACTTCCAACACTTCCAGCAGAGAGAATCTGAATCATGCTCTTATGTTTCCACCCTGAAAACCTGGGGGGGGGGGGTTGAAACGGAAAGAAAAGAGGCGAAACAAACTAGGTCAGACATAAGTCTGGTGAGTCCAGTGACTTTCAGCATATAAACAGATAATAGTATCATGACATGAAAATAAAACTGGATGAGAGATAACCGTAACAAAAATAGCAGGTTAACAGAAGGAACAGAATGATATAGGCTAAGCTAAGCTTTTCACTTCTCTGCACTAATACTAGTATAATAGGATTAGGTGTTACCCTAATATCTAAACGGAAACAGAATAATCTCTATAGAAACAGAATGCTAGTAATGGGCCTTTACCACCCGAATAGAGGCAGACGATACAGAAACAGAATGCTAATAATGGGCTTTGCCATCCCAACAGACAGAAGGTACGGAAACAGAATACTAATAATGGGCCTTTACCACCCAACTAATGGGCCTTTACAACCCCAACAAACAGAAGGTACAGAAATAGAATCGAAAACGGAATCAGAGACGAAAACAGAATAAAACCTATGGAAACAGAATGTTAGAATTAGCTGTACACTAGTAATAGGCCTTTACCACCGCCAACAGACGGTACCATGCAGAAACAGACAGGTGTTACAACCCAACATAAACAGACGGTACCAACAAAAACAGACAGAACTAAGTGTACCCTAAGTCCTATTCCAAGCGATCGACTCCCTAATACGTAAATACCCTGTGTCAGCCCCACAGTAGGGTGTATCACTCCCTAAAGTGGCAAACTATTGGCACAGACCTATTTACAGATGTCACGGTGTCTTACATCCTCAGAGCAGACCGGATCCATGCACGCACATGACCCGGTTGGAACGCGCCATTAACACCCCTCGCCATTATCAGAATGAACCGCTTATAATTAGTTAAGTAAGCGTCCTCAGACCCCTACATAGCGTGGGGTCAAAGTTTTTGATACCAGAAAGGGTTACTGACTAATATGGGTCCCAAACAACAGATAACACAAGTATTTCCCCTCCTAACCTTGTGTCCCCAGACTAACAGATTTCAGATTAACTTGTTTACAAGTTTCAGGCATACAGAGCTCAGATTTACTAGTTCACAGATCAGACAATCAAGTTAGCAAGTTTTCAGACTAACGGATCAGATGTACAGTTTTAACAGACTTACAGATTGTCTAACTTTGTATTGGGCCTACAGATTCACGAAACAGGTTTGTTAAATTCATCAATCTAGTTGGTTTAATCCTATCCACCCAAAACGTTTTAGACATCATATTTATCTTAGATTTGCATTAATTAAATATTAATGCACAGACCTCTCACATTAGGTCGGTAGCTTGTGGCCGCTGGATATGCCGGGCGGTTCCGGGCAGACTTTTGCCACAAGCCAGACCTAACCTCGTGTCTAAGCATATTTTAGTTATGTCTACGACCTCTCACATTAGACTGACAATTTGCGGTTGCTGGTTAAGCCGGTTGGTTATGGGCAGGCTTCTACTATTAATGGAGTCTAACCTCGTGTCATAGCCACTTTATTCCATTACAGAAAATATCAGACTAATTATTTCCATTTAGCATATTTAACTTATTTACAAGTTACGGCAGATTATCCAAAGTTCTATTAATATGTTTTGCTCAATTTTGGATCGAACCTCCAAATTACAATTATTCATCTTTCAACAGATTAAGCAATTAAACAGATAACAGATCTAGCAGATTAGGCGATTCAACAGATGTAAGGACCCGTAGCTTCCCCAGTAAGGAAAGAGCGGATACTTTAAGGATAAGACGAATCAGAACGCAAACAAAAGAACATTTCATTGTTTATTACAAGAATTCCATCATAATACAAGAATATTACAGAGTATGAATAAATGTTACACAGAAAATATCATAGATTTAAATTACATTTAAATACATCGCATCGGAAAATAATACAAAACACAAATGGAAGTAATACACGGATACATGGCTTTTCGAATATCGCTTCAGCTGTAAATCAGGATCCTGTGAATATAAATCTGCAAACCAAAACTACTAGCTGCCCGTGTCAAAATAAGGGCACCCAGAGTTTAGGTTAAAACAATAAACTCCAGGTCAGTCATGTGACTGGTGTGAGAACTAAAACAGTTATTAATCTTTATTTTAAAGTTAGGTAAATCAAGGGACCATGCCGTATAACACGGAACGGGTTTCCTCCCAAGAATACCAGTGCATAAAACAACAGCGCAATGCTAAATAAAGAACAAGGAAGCTATTATAAGACCCAGGTCCCATCACACAATGCAACACAAGCCGGAGGATAGGGTTTTTACCTTATAATTGCCAAAGAATGCTTGATACGCTAAATTTCATGTTTTGTTATTACTATAAGTGTATAGTATCGAAACAATTTCAATCATAAGTATCAATCATAGACGGCATAAGTGCCCCATACCACTATGTCGCCATATATAGGTATACAATCAAAACTGCAAAGTCACATATTGGAAGTTGGGTTTCCATCTGTTAACCGAGGCAAAAGATAGTCCTCTACCGAATTAGAGACTCTCAAGCCCGAGCCTCTGGCAAGTACTCTGTCAAGACTTAGGAGCCACAGGACCGGTCCACAATGTGGATTAAAATGCCTGAACACTGCGTTTCCCTGCCCTTTGGGGGCGTAAATGAGTCAAATGACTCCATTGGCTCCACACAATCACCAATATATCTGAGGCGCCTCGCAACAGCAACAACCACACAGGTGAAAATAATAAGAATGTCAGGGCTGATAGGTCACTAACACCACCCTAGCTAGAAAGAAACGCATGCCCTCCCTGGATCCTTCTCCCGTTTCTAGTTCACAACGGGATGTGAGGCTCGCGAATCAACGCTACACAAAGCTATGCCACACATGCCGTGCTTTGATAATCAACCACAAGACTCTGCTTTTCAACAAAAGCCTTGATCATTTGCCACTTAGGTATGCCATACAGGCAATTCACTCCATGCGATTGATATCTATCAATATATAACCCCTAAGCTCATACGTCTCAGAGAAGGGCGTTAAGCAAGAGAATAAATTCTCCGCCGCCAAACAGATATGTATTTAATAGAAATCAATCACACAGAATAAAATCCAATATCAGACACACAGTCCATTTACAAGTTCGTTCTGGTCTGAACGAAACCGGAGGCACTTTGTACCTCGCATATCCATTGATCTCCAAGTACGTCTGGACGATCACCAACCGATTCCCTCCTCTTGGGTGTACAACCCAATCAAGATCATCAATAATCACCCAAACGTTGTGAAGACCTCCGGTCTTCAACCACCATCTTCATCCTCGACACCACGTCGAATCAGTTATTCAGAATGGGATATACCCGGTCTTTCTGAATAACTCGAGTATATAATAAACAAGTGTTACACAAACACAACATACTAGAATATTCTTTTATTCAAATATTCTTATACTTTGGGAAAGGTTCCCATTAATTTTATCAAAGATAACTTCTTTAAATTTATTCTTTAATCTTCTTTTGAATATCAATTCAAACTAGTCGGGATTAGCGAACCACACCGAAGAAGTCATTTATTTTATTTCCCAATCCCAACCTATTCATCCCATGAAGTAAAACGGGTAATACTTCATACCTAACACCACGGTGTTATCGGTAAATTCAATTATCATTTCGCGTTCAAATCTAATTAAAGATTTAACTATCGCCTGGAGCAAAACTGGTGATACTCCATTCTCGATCATTTCAATCTAATTAAAGATTCATTAAAACTCCACTTGGTTTTAATCTTCCCAATAATCAGTATCAATGATTATTTAATTTGGGAAATCATATCCTGTCTTTAACTGGGTTAAAGAACCAATGTCATTTAAAACACGGTTCACTATAAACCCAAAATCACATTCCATTCCAATTCAATTATTGAAACTTCTGGTTACTTTTAAAATCCTTTCAAATCCAATTTATTTATTTAAAAATAAACAAATTATTATTCTAGTTCAAAACTAGTTCATTTCGATAAAAATCTAATTTTATCTTTTCAAATTTGGAATTTTTCACCTCAATTCTTCACAAATCATTTCTTATGATTTTACACAAATTATTACTATTTTTAATAATTTTATCAAGGCCCGTATAGTCGAATTCCATCAACGGCCATCGAACTGCACTCACAACGACCTTTTCCAAATTTGATTTGGACATAATTCTAAATCCAATCGTTAGATTTTAAATCTCTAATATTCGTTAGAAATCTCTTTTTGATAAGAACCCAAAGGTTCCAGTTTTAGGAGAATCCGACGGCCAGATCTCCCGTAATATCCATTCGAAGTCAATGGTCGAAATTCAGGAACTACCGCGGCGCGGCGCGTTCTATTCAGGCCATTATATATAATATATATATATATATATATATATTATATATTTCGTTGATTTCCTTTCAAAACGTATTTTATAAATCGTTATAAATTCGTTTTCGAAACGATTTCAACTTCATATTCAATTTCGAATCAAAATTGAATATTCCACATCATCGATATACAAATGATAATATTTTCAAAAGGTTATATTTTGAAATCACTTTCTTTTCTATATTCATTATAAAAATGAATAAAATCGATATAAATATCGTTCACGTCAAAATGGCGTCAATCTAGTCAACACGGCTTTTATTCAACACATGAATGTTTATTCTATTCAACACATGAATATTTATTCTATTCAACACATGAATATTTATTCTATTCAACACATGAATTTTTATTTCTATTCAACACATGAATTTATTTCTATTCAACACATGAATTTATTTTCTATTCAACACATGAATATATTTTCTATTCAACACATGAATTTATTTTCTATTCAACACATGAAATTATTTTTATTCAACACATGAATTTATTTCTATTCAACACATGAATTTATTTTTATAATATTCCTTATTTTCTAAATTGGAATGAGGCCCAATTAATTACCATATAATGTTAATTATATGGATTCCATACAACACATGTATATAATAGCAACGATAAATAATCAACCATCATCCAGAGTGCACCACACAACTGCATAAACATTAAATATAAATAATTAACGCTTACACAGTGTGTCAACCCATCGATTGACATACAACTAAACAATCGGGATTAGTGTACGTCAAATATCATCCCAATACCTGTGTGGGGTTTCAAATCAACAAACACAGATTTTTATTTGCAGTTGGGCGATGTGTAAAATTTATCGTCCCAACCAATATCAGTCAAATTGGTGTACATAAACAAATCGTTCGATTTGTAGATGAATATTTATTTTACTTCAACACATGAATATATATTTTATTTCAACACATGAATATATATTTTATTTTAACACATGAATATATATTTTATTTCAACACATGAATATATATTTTATTTCAACACATGTATATATATATATTTTATTTCAACACATGAATATATATTTTATTTCAACACAAGTATATATATTTTATTTCAACACCGGAATATATATATTTTATTCAACACAGGAATATTTTTTTTTTATTTCAACACATGGATATATATTTTTATATCAACACATGAATATATATTTTATTTCAATACCTGAATATATATATTTTATTCAACACATGAATATATATTTTTATTTCAACACCTAAATATATATTTTTTTATTTCAACACATGAATATATATTTTTATTCAATACATAAATATATGTTTTATTTCAACACATGAATATATTTTTTTATTCAACACATGAATATATATTTTTATTCAATACATGAATATATATTTTATTTCAACACCTGAATATATATATATTTATTCAACACATGAATATATATTTTTATTTCAACACCTGAATATATATATTTTATTCAACACATGAATATATATTTTATTTCAACACATGAATATATATTTTATTTCAACACATGAATATATATTTTATTTCAACACATGAATACATATTTTATTTCAACACATGAATATATATTTTATTTCAACACATGAATACATATTTTATTTCAACACATGAATATATATTTTATTTCAATTCCAATCACACAATCAATTTTCACAACACATCAATCAAACAAACAAGCCATCCATGGTCTGTAGACGACGGGTGTTAGGTGCTGCTAAGCACCGTCTACATCCTAGTATATATTTCAACTAGAAAACAAATTAAAAGTGAGGAGTTCTCACCGATTAGCTAAACCAAATGCCACGACTCTTCATATGTAGAAAACCTTCGCCCTGCTCGCCTTTTGTCACTTTCGTTGCCCGTAGCCACTACATATATAAAAATCGCATTTTTATATTGTTGCTAAGTATATAAAAAATACATTTTCACACTGCTATTATATAGATAAAAAATCCTATTTTTATACCGCTACTATATAGACAAATTTCTATTTTTATCACGGTGTTCATATCATATATTTTTATCGCTTCTTTCTATATAAAAATTATATTTTTATATTTCTACTTCCTATATAAAGATTGAATTTTTTTATCGCTACTATATATATAAAAATTGAATCTTTACTTATATAAAAACTGTATTTCTATATATTAATAATCACAACTTTAAATAATGAAGTTCATAACTTTATATAACAAAATCATAAAAACCATATTTAACTGTATCACTACATATATAAAAATCTTGTCTTTAACTTGCTAAAAATGATATTTTTCCCTAACAAAAAGAAATGATTTCATCCTACTACTATTTTTATAGCTTCACTTAAAACTCATATTCTTCATATAGAAAAAATCCTGTTTTTCTTTGCTTAAAATCATGTTTTCTCCTAATTAAAAATCGTATTTTTACTTTCATAAAGATCGTATATATATATACGTTATACATATTAGAATTGAAATTAAATAAATGTAAACAAAAATAAATAAATAAACTCACATTTTCAGTTTTCTTCAGAGGAGGGGGCAGCGTTGGAGCAGCGGTGGGGAGGTGCTGGCGGTCACTGGTGTTAGAGGAGGCAGGGCCAGGCATCACGGTGGCTGGTCTTGGGTGGAGGAAGTGGTTTTAGGGCTAAAGAGATTTGGGTTTTTGATGGGGAAGAGTGGAGAGGGTCAGCGCGTTCGTCGAGGATGGGGGGGTCGCTGTCGCACCGGCAGTGGCGTCGATTTGGGAGGGGGCGGCGGACTCGAGATTGGCGGTGAGGGGTTTGAACAGGTTTTCCCCCTTTTTTATTTTATTTTATTCTCTAACCATCGTTGACTGAGAGACAAAGGGAGGAGGGGGTTATAAAGAATTTTATATTTATATTATTTTTAAATTCAAAAAGTTGATTTTCAATTCTAACTCAGAATCGAACCCTATGACTATCGCTCCAAGCTAATTACCCCCATTCCAAACTCAATGGGATATGTATCGTAAGCCGATTCGATCGTTTCGATCAGTTTCCATCAAAATCAAAATATAACTCTATATATTGAATTTGAACGCACATTTCAATTTATCGTGGCCACATACGGATTCTAAAAATTCTCGAAAAATATTTTCTAGCTTCGTATTGACGATACGGTTCGAACAAAACTAATTTCGTCAAATTCTGAGATCGTTTGAAAAATGGCCATTTTCTAGTTGATTAAAATCAACTAAAACTGGTCAAACGCGTTTTCCTTTGCCACGCTCACATATTGATTCAAAAAATTACGAATTTTGAAAACTAGCATTAACTTGACATCACAGATCCAAAAAAAAAGTGGTTTCGTCGACAACCGAGATCGTTTGCAAAATTTCCATTTTTAAGGGCTAGAATTCCATAGCGACTATTCTGAATTTTCAACTGGGCATAACTTTCTATCCCCGCTGTGAAATTTTAATTCTTCGGATTCGTTGAAAAGATATTCTCAAATAGTTTCTAATATTTTTGGTTTCGCCAAAATCCGGTTTATTTTGAATCCTGTACAATCATTTGAAATTTGAAATCGAATTTTCGAACTACCGCGTCATTTTCAATTCCTTATATAATTAAAAATAAATAATTATATTCTAACGTCGATCTATATAAATATATACGTTCTAATTCTATCCAAAATAAATTCCTCGTCGTCATTATTTAAAATAATTCATTTTAAATAATCAAAATTCGCTAAAATTGCCAAAATAAAAATTTTAAATTGGCTCAGATTTCTGGGTTATTACAACAGATTTAGCAGATAACAGAATTAGCGGATTAGGCAATTCAACAGATTTAGAAGATAACAGATTTAGCAGATTAGGCAATTCAATAGATTTGGCGGATAACAGATTTAGCAGATTAATTCAACAGATTATATATTTCTAAAATTCTATTTACATATCTTGCCTAATCATAAATTAAGCCTAAACTTACATGCTTAAATCATGGTCATAATTCATAATACAACATATGCCCAAATTTTTAGTTAAACTTTGCACAGTACAGAATATTCTCTAAAAGCCCAAATCATGATATACCATATGAATTATGCCAAATTATAGCCTTTAATGCCAAATATCCAAAAATCTACCTTTAGGCGTATTCACATTGATAGTTATCCTATTATAATATAGGTCTCTACGCCTAAGTAACATATTCCTTTTTCAAGTCATGAATCATTACATAAAATTTACCCAAAAGTCTAGATCTTTAAATGATAACATCTCAAAATCAGATCTTAATTTTAATATGCATTATGTCCCCCAAATTTCAAGTCATATGTTATCATACAATGATTTCTTACAGAGTATACACAGATCTAGATCTAATTTACAACATATGTCCATTTCTCAAATCAGTCAATGATCAGTCATGTCCAATTATGCATTATCCATTATTTATCCCAAAATTTAGCGTTTGTGCATTAATCTCTTATGAGATTTGGCACAGGCTCATGGCAGCCTGGCTATAAACAAAAAGGAAAAAAAGAGGGAACGTATACAGAACAGTCACAATCAAGATAGATCCACAGAAAAGAATGCATAACCTCAGATCCAGATTCACAAAAATGTCAAGATAATTATTAAACTTTATATTTGAAAATAACTGTACTCACAAAAAGGAACGATTCTTGTATTCTGGAATCTGTATTCTGACACTGAATAGCTCTCCTTTGATGTAGACTATCGATTAGATTAGAAAATAGTTGTTCTCTTTTAATTCTTTTCAGATTGGAAGAAGATGCATTAATCCTAGTTTTGATTCCATGAGAGTAGCGACGCCATTTTTATTTTTAATTAGAATAGAGGCAGAGTATAGGCAGAATGAAATTGTGTGGAGAGAAATCTAGGTTTGGGGTTGTTTAAATAGGTTAGAGCTCATGAATCCGGTCAGAAAGGCGTCTAGGTGCAGAAAAATGGATCTGTCTCCAAATCCGGAAAAGGTGGGGGAGGTCGATCCTAAGGTCAACCCTAGTGTTGACCTGTTTACCAGATCGACCCCCAGGTCGACCCTAGTGTCGACCTGGTTCCTGGGCAGGAATTTTCCCGCCCATCCCGGGTGTCTGTTTTGAATTTCGGAATCTGAATTTTGAATTTTGGGCTGGTTTTTATTGAAACTTCTGAAGGTCATATCTTCTTCATACGGAGTCCGATTTACGCAAACTTGGACTCTATTCCAAGAAGAATTTCGAGACAAACGCAATGGCGTAACCCGTTTCCCATAATTATTTTGTTGCAATTTAATTATTCCTTGATTTGTCTTTCTTATGTTCACAGAAAATACGGGGTGTTACATTCTCCCCTCCTTAAAGGATTTCGTCCCCGAAATCTTCAAGTTAGGAAGAAGTGTCCTACGATCCAATCACCCATCTACTCAACCATCATCCACAAGCGTCCATTGTCCTTAGAAAACTTCTAATGTTGTATGAACGTATGCAAAAGTGTGTTTACATGTTCCTTATCTAATGCAAAGATTAGGCGGTCCACTGATTCAGTTGACCTCGTTAATGCGAATTATGTCAGTGCCATGAGTCCAACATGTATGCAGTTTTCCTATTTGATACATATCATTTCTATATGAGTGCACAACCGTTCATTCATATGCAACATCCATGTGCTGAGTTAACCATTTCGCATCCATAAAAATTTTAAAATTGCACACACATCCATATGCAGTATGAGAGTGTTTTTGAGCCGATCTAGTGCCTAGTGTGTGTATATGCGTCCACGAACAACCACTTGCATCCACTTGCAATCATCAAACATAACATGTCTCAAACACATGTTTACACCCATTAATTTCTACCTAAAGTTTGAAGATTCGATCGATACGATACAACTGAGTGACAGAAGCAAGTATAATTAAAACAAAAGCTTTGTTCCTATTAGGCATCGATTTAAGAGAATAACCCCCTAAGTATCAACCCCGAAGACCGAAATCAACATCAGATTGACACCCAGAGAATCACTCACATTAAACAAATGTCCAACTGGAAATCTACTTCATGCTTTGAGTAAGAACCCCTATCCTTTTCAGAAATATTCAGATACTTACAGACTACTGGTACAGATCAGATTACCAAATGATTCTTAGGAAACTAAGCATGATAAAAACCTAGAATGTACGCGTCATAGTCAACTTAACTCCCAACACAGATACAATCAAACCCCAACTTATCACAAAAAGATGAGTCATAACCCTCATGGGGTTTGAGACTATAGTGGAATCAGAAACAAGACTAGTATTAAAGTGCAGAGTTTCAATTACAGAATCAAAATGCCAGAATCAGAAAGAGTTTTACAATCAGATAAGGAAATTAAACCTTTTACAGAAAGTTTTCCTATTTCTATCCTATCCACCGACATCGAGGGTATTCGCCAGCCCTCTAAAAGTAGGACCTGTCCTCTGCCCTTGCCGTCGTTTCTTCGGGCAGTCCCTAGTGAAGTGTCACATTTAACCATAGTTAAAGCAGGCGCCCTTCCTGTTTCTGCAATCCTTGTTTAGATGGGCCGAGCTTCGATAAGTAAAGCACTTCTTCTCCTTCTTGTCTTCAGACTTCTCATCCATCTTTCGTGTTTCCTTTTTGGGCCCCGCCCTCTTGTTCTGTGGTCCTTCAAGCTTTTCTTCTTTCTTCTCACTTTTTGTTTCTTCTTCATGCATAAATGCCATGTCAACTATGACACGACCCGAACTTCCCCGTGAAGGAAAGCACGGATGGCGTTGAGAACAGGACAAATCGGAACACAGACAGAAGAACATTTCATTGTATATTACAACAATTCCATTAGATACAAGAATATACAGAGTATGAATAAATATACATTCGATAAATATCAGAGATTACAATGAGTTACATTTAAATACATCGCAGCGGAAAAATAATACAACACATAACTAAAAGTAATACACGGATACAGAGCGTTCCGAGTATCGTTCCAGCTGTTAACCAGGATCCTATGAATATAAATCTGCAAAACCAAAACTACTAGCTGCCCGTGTAGAAAATAGGGGCACCCAGAGTTTAGGTTAAAACAATAAACTCTTGGTCAGTCATGTGACTGGTGTGAGAACTAAAACAGTTATTAATCTTTATTTTAAAGTTCGGTAAATCAAGGGACCACGCCGTATAACACGGAACGAGTTTACTCCCAAGAATATCAGTGCATAGAACAAACAGCGCAATGCTAAATAAAGAAAAAATGAAGCTATTATAAGACCCAGGTCCCATCACACAATGCAACGCAAGCCGGAGGATAGGGTTTTTACCTTATAATAGCAAAAGAATGCTTAATACGTTTAAGACACATTATTTTGATATCACTATAAGTGTATAGTTTCAAAACAATTTCAACCATAAATATCAATCATAGGCGGCATGAATGACCCATACCACTATGTCGCCATACTAGGTTCTACAAATAAAACCAAACTATCACGTATTGGAAATTGGATTCCTGTAACAACCCTTTTTTTATAACGTGTAATAACCATAAATCAAGGCAGAATTAATTTTTAAAATAAGAATCAGGGGCCATTGCGTTCGTCTCGAAATTCTGCTTGGAAACAAGTCCGAGTTTTCGAAAATCGGAGTCCGTATGACCAAGTTATGACCATTCGAAGTTTTCAGAAGTTTTCAAGTTCAAAAACAGTTCAATTCGAATTCAAAATTCAAAATTCGAATTTCAAACCTCAGAATGGACTGGGCGGGAAATTTCCCACCCAGGACCAGGTCGACCTGGGGGTCGACTATGTAGTCGACCTACCCAGGACCAGGTCGACCATAGTGTCGACCTGGGGGGCGACCTGGTGCCCAAGCCCATTTCTGAAGCTGGATTCACTCTGATGTATTTAGCCTCGTTTCTGTCCACATTCGTTGACCTAACCCTATAAATACAGCCCCTAACACCAGTCTCTCTACACAAAATTCTTTCTGACTTTATGCTGCTCTAATTCTGGTCGAAAAGTTTGAGAGATGGACTGCTTCTTCTACGTTGAGACTGCGTTAAGGGAATTGCTGATTTGGGGATTGCTATTAGGACTTGACTAAGCATATAAAGATTCAACATCGACTCTCTTTTTCTAATTCTCGAACCACGATCTGTAAGCCCCAGTTATTTTTAGATTTAAACTGTAAATGTAATATGAATATGATGTAAAATTGAAATTGGACCTATGTATGATGACTGTTTTACATCCATTCTGGTTCATCTTGGATCTTGACTCTTGGATATTATTATGACATTGATTTGGGGCCTATTCATGTTGTAAATCAAAAAGAGAAACCACTCATATTATCATGTTGAATCAGCTATTAGTCACAAATTTATGACTATCACTTTATGTCAATCGTTACCATGACTATACTATCACCTTATGACAGTCGTTACCATGACTATACTATCACCTTATGACAATCGTTACCATGACTATACTATCACCTTATGACAAATGTTATCTCAACTAGTACCTTATTTTGCTAGAATTGGAATCCTTATGTTTGAGGCCAATATTCCATATGCCAGTAATGTTTTAATCTTTTATTTCAAGTCATACTATGCTATGCTAGTAATCACTTTTGCCACCTTATACCCGTTCCTTTTTATGTTATTCCCTAATTAGATTTATTTGTATTGATTCGAGCTTACGTGCGATGGGAATATGATTTGGGCAGACTAGGTAAAACATGAATTAGCTTTAAACTTGAACAAGAACGTTGTTATGACTTGAACCTGAATTTGGACATGAACTTGATACGATTTGACATGAAACATGACCTGAAAATTGGACATGAATCTAGCCCTGAAAACTTGAACGTGGGCATGACAATTAGATAACTTGAAAATGGCCAACTCGAGGTTGGGTTGAGTTTGCAGTGTAAATCTGCCTGGAACCGCCCGGCAAATCCAGTGGCTGCAAACAATAGGATCCAATGTGGGTAGTTGGTCATATCGCACGTAAAACCCGAGGTTAGACTATGTTGTGGTGTAAATCTGCCCGGAACCGCCCGGCAAATCCAGTAACCACAATAGTTAGTCTAATGTGAGAGGTTGGCGTGCACTAATGAATTAAGGCCACATGATAGGGTTAAGTCATGAACCACTTGAATATACTTAACCAACTTGGCACAATGATTTGATAGGGTTAAGTCATGAACTGCTTGAACACACTTAACCAACTTGATACATGATCTGGATAGGGTTAAGTCACGAATTTGAATGAGAACACCTAACCCATTAGAAACCCTAGTTACGCGGTCCTTTTCCGTAGTAACCCACTTAGATGTATCACGATACCCTGGGACTAGGCAGGATAGGGCATGATTACTGGGCTGATTGTAAGCGACCAGAACGACAGCTGAGTAGGTGCGCTATTGTAGGTTCAGGCGGGCTATGGTCGTGCACGTAGTCCGGAGTTAAAAAAGCAGGCATTGGGCACCCGTAGATTTACACTGTGCATGCTTGATTCGTGTCAGTGGTAGGCACCATAGGACTTGATACACCCTATGGTGTACCTAGCACAGGTAACTACATTTCAGGATAGGGCCGTATGACACAGACAAATAAAGAGCTAGGACTTGTAAGGAGCCGATCGATTAATAGATCGTACGGTATGACCCCGTAATGGGTCACTTCATGATACTGGGCCAAGGGATCATTTCATGGTTAATACTTGACATGGGTTAGAATACTAGTACAGTTGGTGCAGCGAAACTTGAACATGCGATGCTAGACTTGAATTATCTTTTTATATTGATTATCCTACCAGTTATGTTATCACCCTTATGTTTAATTCCAGTTTTCACATATCATGTTACCTTTACTAGTTTTCATACTAAAAGTCACTAGGGCTTACCAGCCTTTTTGACTGACCCTTTTTCTTTCGCCTCCTTTTCTTTCGTTTCCCCCCAGGTTCTCAGGGAGGAAACACTAGCTCTTAACTTGGATTTGGCTTGCTTTCTGACAGCTTATGTACGGTTTGGTCTTGAGCTATGCTATGGCTGCTTCTGCTATTTATGGGGAATATTTTACTTTTGGTTATATTAAGTTTATGCTTCTTTGGAACTTGATGTAATGGAATAATTTGTATCTTGGATATATGAGCTTTTGACTCTTTTCTTGGAAATAATAAGAAGTTGGTTTTTAATTTCTACCGCTGCTTTATTTATGCTCTGCCTTGTGATATCTCTGTGCATGTTTACCTAGATAATACTCCACCAAAACTAGTGCATTCCCTTTGTGAGTGACCGTAGCGGAGGTGGGGTGTTACATTTGGTATTAGAGCAGAAGGTTACCAGGCTGGGCAAAAAGTTTTAAAAACCTTCTGAAACTATTTTCAAAACCATTAATAAAGAAGCATTTTTCCACAAAAGCTTTATGTTTAAAAATGCTATTCCCCAAAAGCCATTAGTACTTTCCTTTGTTTCCTCGCTTGAATCTTTTTCTTTTCGTTTTTCAGCATGGCTGATCTTAACCTGCCTGAGGGAATACCCGTGCCTGGATGGTTCCGAAGGTACTTAGAAGCCAGGGCCAACGACGCGGGCATGGCAGACATCCCTCCTCCTCCTCCCCCAGCGGTCGCGGTTCCTCTTCCTGCTGGTAACGCCTTTTCCAAAATATGCAAAGACTTTAAAGCAATGGGCGGCAAGAACTTCGTTGGAACTGAAACCTTTGTTGAGGCACTAAACTGGATAAAGGAAACAGAAGACTTGTTCATTATCTTTGATATGGAGGACCGTAGGAAAGTTCAGTTTGCAGCATGGTTGTTGAAAGAGGAAGCTGCATTTTGGTGGGAGGTCACCAACGCTACCAGGCCAGTTGAGACTTAGGCAGACTTTAGAGAGAGGTTTGGGCTTAAATTATAATCGTCAGCAGAGGAGAACCTTCAGATGGAGAGGTTCCTAGCACTCAAGCAAGGGGATATGTCTGTGAGGGAGTACGTGAATATGTTTAATCAGCTTGCTCGGTTCGGTTTGGATTTGGTCAACACAGCCCAGAAAAAGGCTGTACGCTTTGCTCGAGGTTTGAACGAGCCACTACACAGTTTGGCCCTAACTCATATACCCATGGGGGCGACCTTTGAAAGCTTGGTGGATATGGCTCTACTTCATGAGGAAGACAAGAATAGAAAGAAGGAGGATAAGCCTAATGAGACTCAGAATAAGAAAACTGACTTCAAGAAGGGGAACAACAAGAATAACAAGAATAACAAGGGCAACAACAAACCACGTGAGACGAGGAAGTGCAACTTCTATGGTATTACTGGACATCTAGCAAAAGACTGTAGAAAGAAGAAGAGGAAGTTGGGTGAATGCTTTCATTGTGGAGATATTGGACACATCAGCAAGGATTGCCCTAAGAAGCAAGGGCAGGGGCAAGGGCAGACCCAGCGAGCAGGACCTTCTGGAGGGCAGTTGCATGCTCTCAACACCACTCCAGCTCTAGACCGAGGTAGTAATATTTCGGTAGAAAGCCTTGTTTACATTTCTGACTTTCCTGTTCGAACCTTATTTGACTCTGGCGCATCGCATACTTTTATTTCCTCTGATATTGTTGAAAATCTGCACCTAAGTACTAGTCTGGTTAAGGATCCCGTTATAGTTTCAAATCCAATTGGGGGCTCCGCCCATTTATCTATGATGTGTGTGGATTTGAGGATCTCTATCTTAAGCGTAGAATTCACGTGTAATGCTTATGTTCTCGGATTCATGGGATACGGTTTGATCCTAGGGATGGATTGGTTGTCCGATTATGGAGCCATTCTTGATTGTGAACAATGGGTAGTGAGGCTCATGACTCGCCTTGGCAATACCCTTGAAATTTCTTGTAACTCGAAGGGTCCGGTCATGTTGTGTTATCTTGAATCCCTTGACTCGTCCGACGATAATTTGCAATCTGTAAGAGTGGTTCGAGAATATCCAGATGTCTTTGAAGAAGTGAGGGGATTACCTCCTAAATGCGAGATAGAGTTCCGAATTTATCTTGTTGATAATGCCAAGACAGTTTCATTTCCCGTTAGGCACATGGCCCCGCGAGAAAGAAGAGAGCTCAGTAAACAAATTAACTAGTTGCTTGAGAAAAATTTCATAAGATGAAGAATTTCTGAATGGGGTGCTCCGGTGGTATTAGCTACTAAGGCGGATGGATCGCTTCGTCTGTGCGTAGATTATCGTGAGTTAAACAAGTTGACAAAGAAGAATAGGCACCCACTACCAAGAATCGACGATTTGTTTGACCAGCTTGTGGGAGCATCTGTTTTCTCTCAACTCGACCTAGCTACCGGATTCCATCAGCTTAGAGTGGCTGAGGATAGCATTGACAAAACTGCATTTAGGACTCCAGATGGGTTCTTCGAATGGCTCGTCATGCCGTTTGGGTTAACGAATGCACCCGCGTACTTTGTAGATTTGATGAGAAGGGTGTTTCGGGAGTTCCTTAACAAGTTTGTGGTAGTTTTCGTGGATGATATTTTGATCTTCTCAAAAGATGAAGAAGAGCATGCTAGACATCTCAAGGAAGTCATCGAAATGCTTAGAGCACACCAGTTAAAGGCTAAGTTCTCCAAATGCCATTTTTAGAGGATGGAAGTTCGGTTCCTCGGACATGTAGTTTCTAAGCAAGGCATTGTCGTGGACCCTGCAAAGGTAGTTGCAGTACAGGACTGGAAAATTCTTAAGAATGCAACGGAGGTGAGGAGCTTTCTCGGTTTGGCAGGCTACTACAGGAAGTTCATTAAGGACTTCGCTAAGATTTCAGCCTCTCTTACTAAGTTAACAAAGAAGAACCTAGCTTTTACATGGGACATAGAATGTGACGCTGCTTTTCAGAGACTTAAGATAGCCCTCACCACAGCTCCAGTTTTGGCATTACCCGATGGAGGTAAGATGTTTACGGTGTACACTGATGCATGCGACACGGGGTTAGGCGCTGTCCTAATGCAAGAAGGAAGAGTAATATGCTACGGGGGCAGACAACTTAAAGTTCATGAGAAAAACTATCCCACGCATGACTTGGAGTTGGCCGCGATTGTCTTTGCACTTAAAGCGTGGCGTCATTATCTTCTAGGGGAGAGGTTCGAGCTGTATACCGACCACAAATCGCTTAAGTACCTCTTCTCATAGAAAGATTTAAATTTGAGACAACAGCGGTGGATGGAATTCTTGGCATCATATGACTTCGATATAGCTTATACCCCTGACAAGGGTAATGTGGTGGCAGATGCGCTAAGTAGAAAAAGGTTGACTTTGAGCCCCTTGTTTGTTGAAATGAAAAGCCTTGAGTTTATACCAACCTTTGATTTTACACCTGCTATTGAGTCATTGACTGCTACGTTTGCATCTCTTGAGCTAAGACCTACACTTTTAGACCAAGTAGGGACTTCATAGAAGGAAGAACGACAGATAGTTGAAATCATGGATAAGCTGATTAGGGGTGAGAAGTCGAGTCACCTCAGTAGGTATGCCATATATGACAAGGGATGGCTAAGGCGCGATGGAAGGCTATGTGTCCCACTAGTGGGAGACCTAGCAAGGAAAGTTCTCGAAGAAGCGCACCACTCGAAGATGACTATACATCCTGGAGGGGATAAGATGTACAGGGATATGAAACGCATTTTCTTTTGGGCTGGAATGAAAAAGGACGTGGCAGAGTTCGTTTCGAAGTGCATGTTGTGCCAACAAGTAAAGGCCGAGTCGAAGAAGCCTGGTGGGCTATTACATCCTTTGGCGGTTCCGCAATGGAAATGGGAGAGTATCTCGATGGATTTCGTGGATGTACTGCCTAAGTCTAGGAAGGGAAATACTAGCATATGGGTCATAGTTGATAGACTCACGAAAAGTGCTCACTTCATTCCGGTGTAGAGCAAGAGGACCGCATCAGGGCTAGCGACTATTTACCTCGAGAGATATTACGGTTGCATGGAGTTCCTTCTAGTATAGTTAGTGATCGTGACCCGATTTTCACTAGCCAGTTGTGGAATAGTCTGCAAGAAGCAATGGGAACACGACTGAACTTAAGCACGACCTATCACCCACAGACGGATGGACAAACCGAAAGGGTAAATAGGGTACTAGAAGATCTCCTAAGGCTATGCATTCTTGACTTTGGTGGTACTTGGGAAGACCACCTTCCTCTCGTGGAGTTTGCATATAATAACAGTTACCAAGCTAGCATCGGAATGGCACCGTTCGAAGCCCTGTATGGAAGACCGTGCAAGTCGTCAACTTGTTGGTGGGAGACGACATACATGCTTATACTTGGCCCTGATATGATAAGGGACACTTCTGAGAAGATTGAGTTGATACGAAGATGGATGAAAACGACCCAAGATAGACAGAAATCTTATGCGGACCAGGGAAGGACAGACCTAGAGTTTGAAGTCGGAGATATGATCTTTGTAAAAGTTTCTCCATTACGCAATGTAGTTCGTTTTGGAGCCGTTGGAAAGCTAGCACCAAGGTTCGTAGGACCGTTCCCTATCGTTGAGAGGCTTGGACGGATGGCCTATAAGGTAGATTTACTCGAGAAGTTGTCTGGAGTACACAATGTCTTTCACGTCTCGCATCTTCGGAAGTGCTTGCATGAGTCAGCCGAAGTGGTTGAGCCAAGCATCCTTGAAGACGTAGAAGTGGAAAAAGAAGCAACATTGAGGCGGGTTCCGATTCGTATCTTAGGAACGGAGATTAAGAAGCTAAGGAATCGATAGGTCAAGCTAGTTAAAGTGTAGTGGAGTGAAGCCAAAGAAGACGCAACTTGGGAAACCGAAGAGAAGATACGTGTGCTTTACCCATTTCTTTTTGAGGTACATTCTCGATCTCTTTTTCCTTGAAAACCTTTTTCGTATCATGCTTCTAATATCTATGTTTGTCTTGTTATCTTCTCGATCTTATCTTGAGAACCTTAGGTAGAACCATATGGATGTAAACATGTGATTGAAACATGTTATGGTTGATGTTTGCAGATGGTTGCAAGTGGTTGCTAGTGGATGCATGACACACATTAGGCACTAGATCGGCTCATTCACATTTTCATGTTGCATATGCATGAGTGCTTATACTTGTACATGGATGGAACTTGTTATGTTATCACTCAGATGTTGCATATGGATGAATGTTTGTGCACTCATGTAGAGATTAGGAACTATGCTAGGAATTTGCATACATGTTGGATTCATGACACTAACATATTTTGCATTAAAGAGGTTTACTGAATCAGTAACCGCCTGATCTTTTGCATTAGATAAGTACATACACACACACTTTCTGCATATGTTCATACAACACTAGATATCTTTTAAGGACATTGGTTGCCCGTGGATGATGCTTTGAGTAGATGGATGATGGATGATAGGACACATCCTCCCTAACTTAGAAATTTCGGGGACGAAATCCTTTAAGGAGGGGAGAATGTAACAACCCATGTTTTTATAATGTGTAATAACCATAAATCAAGGCAGAATTAATTTTGAAAATAAGAATCAGAGGAAAACGGTTGCGCCATTGCGTTCGTCTTGAAATTATGCTTGGAAACGAGTCCGAGTTTTCCAAAATCGGAGTTCGTATGACCAAGTTATGACCATTCGAAGTTTTTAGAAGTTTTCAACTTCAAAAACAGTTCAATTCGAATTCAAAATTCGAATTTCAAACCTCAGAATGGACTGGGCGGGAAATTTCCCGCCCATGACCAGGTCGACCTGGGGGTCGACTATGTAGTCGACCTACCCAGGACCAGATCGACCATAGTGTCGACCCGGGGGTCGACCTGGTACCCGAGCCCATTTCTGAAGCTGGATTCACTATGATGTATTTGGCCTCTTTTCTGTCCACATTCGTTGACCTAACCCTATAAATACAGCCCCTAACACCAGTCTCTCTACACAAAATTCTTTCTGACTTTATGCTGCTCTAATTCTGGTCGAAAAGTTTGAGAGAGGGACTGCTTCTTCTACATTGAGACTACGTTAAGGGAATTGCTGATTTGGGGATTTCTATTAGGACTTGACTAAGCATATAAAGATTCAACATCGACTCTCTTTTTCTAAATCTCGAACCACGATCTGTAAGCCCCAGTTATTTTTAGATTTAAACTGTAAATGTAATATGAATATGATGTAAAATTGAAATTGGACCTATGTATGATGACTGTTTTACATCCATTCCTGTTCTTCTTTGATCTTGACTCTTGGATATTATTATGACATTGATTTGAGGCCTATTCATGTTGTAAATCAAAAGGAGAAACCCCTCATATTATCATGTTGAATCTGCTATTAGTCACAAGTTTATGACTATCACTTTATGTCAATCGTTACCATGACTATACTATCACCTTATGTCAATCGTTACCATGACTATACTATCACCTTATGACAGTCGTTACCATGACTATACTATCACCTTATGACAGTCGTTACCATGACTATACTATCACCTTATGACAACTGTTATCTCGACTAGTACCTTATTTTGCTAGAATTGGAATCCTTATGTTTGAGGACAATATTCTATACGCCAGTAATGTTTTAATCTTTTATTTCAAGTCATACTATGTTATGCTAGTAATCACTTCTGCCACCTTATACCTATTCCTTTTTATGTTATTCCCTAATTAGATTTATTTATATCGATTCAAGCTTACGTGCGATGGGAATACGATTTGGGTAGACTAGGTAAAACATGAATTAGCTTTAAACTTGAACAAGAACGTTGTTATGACTTGAACCTGAATATGGACATGAACTTGAAACGATTTGACACGAAACATGACCTGAAAATTGGACAAGAATCTAGACCTGAAAACTTGAACGTGGGCATGACAATTAGATAACTTGAAAATGGCCAACTCGAGGTTGGGTTGAGTTTGCAGTGTAAATCTGCCCGGAACCGCCCGGCAAATCCAGTGGCTGCAAACAATAGGATCCAATGTGGGTAGTTGGTCATATCGCACGTAAAACCCGAGGTTAGACTATGTTGTGGTGTAAATCTGCCCGGAACTGCCCGGCAAATCCAGTAACCACAACAGTTAGTCTAATGTGAGAGGTTGGCGTGCACTAATGAATTAAGGCCACATGATAGGGTTAACTCATGAACCACTTGAATATACTTAACCAACTTGACACAATGATTTGATAGGGTTAAGTCATGAACTGCTTGAACACACTTAACCAACTTGATACATGATCTGGATAGGGTTAAGTCACGAATTTGAATGACAACACCTAACCCATTAGAAATCCTAGTTACGCGGTCCTTTTCAGCAGTAACCCACTTAGATGTATCATGATACCCTGGGACTAGGCAGGGTAGGGCACGATTACTGGGCTGATTGTAAGCGACCAGATTGACGGCTGAGTAGGTGTGCCATTGTAGGTTCAGGCGGGCTATGGTCGTGCACGTAGTCTGGAGTTGAAAAAGCAGGCATTGGGCACCCGTAGATTTACACTGTGCGTGCTTGATTCGTGTCGGTGGTTGGCACCATAGGACTTGATACACCCTATGGTGGACCTAGCACAGGTAACTACATTTTAGGATAGGGCCGTATGACACAGACACATAACGAGCTAGGACTTGTAGGGAGCTGATCGATTAATAGATCGTACCGTAGGACCCCGTAATGGGTCACTTCATGATACTGGTCCAAGGGATCATTTCATGGTTAATACTTGACATGGGTTAGAATACTAGTACAGTTGGTGCAGCGAAACTTGAACATGCGATGCTAGACTTGACTTATCTTGTTATCTTGATTATCCTACCAGTTCTGTTATCACCCTTATGTTTAATTCCAGTTTTCACATATCATGTTACCTTTACTAGTTTTCATACTGAAAGTCACTAGGGCTTACCTGTCTTTATGACTGACCCTTTTTCTTTCGCCTCCTTTTCTTTCGTTTCCCCCCAGGTTTTCCGGGAGGAAACACTAGCTCTTAACTTGGATTTGGCTTGCTTTCTGACAGCTCATGTAAGCTTTGGTCTTGAGCTATGCTATGGCTGCTTCTGCTATTTATGGGGAATATTTTACTTTTGGTTATCTTAAGTTTATGCTTCTTTGGAACTTGATGTAATGGAATAATTTGTATCTTGGATATATGAGTTTTTGGCTCTTTTCTTGGAAATAATAAGAAGTTGGTTTTTAATTTCTACCGCTGCTTTATTTATGTTCTGCCTTGTGATATCTTTGTGCATGTTTACCTAGATAATACTCCACCAAAACTAGTGCATTCCCTTTGTGAGTGACCCTAGCGGAGGTGGGGTGTTACAATTCCTTCATAAGTCGAGGCAAGGGGCGAGCTCCTCTCCGATTCGAGACACTCTAGCAAATGTCCCAGGACCCCACTATGATCCTTGGATCTTCAGGGCCGATCCTCACCTAACTTTGGAGGATTAGTTATTCCTGAGCACACGTTTCCCGGTCCTAACAGACCTATATCTGAGGCACCTCGTATCCAACAACCACATGGGTGAAAAGTATATAAATGTCAGGGCTGGTAGGTCACTGACACCACCATAGCTAGAAAGAAACGTCGTGCTCTCCCTGCAATCACTATCCCGTTTTTGACTCATACCGAGGTGTGAGGCTCGCGAATCCACGTTATACACAAAGCTACGTCACAAAGACCGTGCTTTGATCATCAACCACAAGACTTTTCTCTTCAACAGAAGCCTTGATCAATTGCCACTTACGCGTGTCACATTGGAAATTTCCTCCATGCGACTGATGTCCATCGATATACAACCTCTAAGCTCGTACGTCTCAGAGAAGGGCGTTAAGCAAGAGAATAAATTCTCCACCGCCAAACAGATGTATATTTATTAGAGATCAATCAACACAGAATAAAATCCAATGTCAGACACACAATCCATTTACAAGTTCGCTCTAGGTCTGAACGAAACCGGAGGCACTTTCCTCGCATATCCATCCATCTCCAAGTACGTCTGGACGATCACCAACTGATTCCTTCATCTTGGGTGTACAGCCTAATCAAAATCATCAGCAATCCCCCAAACGATGTGAAGATTTCCGGTCTTCAACCACCGTCTTCATCTTCGACATATCATCGAATCAGTTATTCAGAATGGGTATAAACCCGGCATTTCCGAATAACCCGCGTATATAATAAACACATGTAACACAAACACAACCTACACCTCATTCCAATTCAGAATATTCTTTTATTCACAAATCACATCATTAGGGAATAGATTCCCATTAATTTTATAAAAGTTAAATTTTTCTAAATTTATTCTTTAATCTTCCTTTGGATACCATTTCAAACTAGTCGGGATTAGCGAACTACACCGAAGTAATTATTAATTTTATTTCCCAATCCCAACCTATTCATCCCTTGGAGCAAAACTGGTAATACTCCATATCTAACACCACGGTATTATCGGTAAAATTAATTACCATTTCACGTTCAAATCTAATAAAAGATTTAACTATCGCTTTGGAGAAAAACTGGTGGTACTCCATTCTCGGTCACCTTTTAGATTTGATAATTTAAATTATCAATTCACATTTCAATCTAATTAAAGATTCATTAAAACTCCACTTAGTTTTAATCTTCCCAAAAATCAATATCCTATCTTTAACTGGGTTAAAGAACCAATGTCACTTAAAACACGATTCACGACAAACCCAAATCACATTTGATATTAAATACAAGGCTCTGAATAGAAATTATACCGGCTTATATTCAATATCAAATTCTGAAACCAACAAATATCGTATTGGAAATAACGATATAGATATATCTTTCAAATTTCCGCAACCATATCTGTATAATCACAAAATCCAACATCGAAACATTCCGAAGACAATTTCGATTCAAATCCATTCCAATTCAATTATTGGAAATTCTGATTATTTTTAAAACCACTTCCAAATTCAATTTATTTGTTTCAAAAATAAATTGATTTTTATTCTGGTTCAAAACTAGTTCATTTCGATAAAAATATATTTTTATCCTTTCAAATGTGGAGTTTTTCATCTTAGTTCTTTCCAATTCACATATTATGAATTTACACAAATTATAGATATTTTTAATAATTTTATCAAGGCTCATACAGTCGATTTCCATCAACGGCCATCGAACTGCACTTACCGCGACCTTTTCCAAATTCGATTTGGACATAATTCCAAATCCAACCGTTAGATTTCAAATTTCTAATATTCACTGGAAAGCTCTTTTTGATACGAACCCAACGGTTCCGGGTTTTAGGAGAATCCAATGGTCGGATCTCCTGCAATGTCAGTTCGAAATCAATGGTCGAAATTCACGAACTGCCGTGGCGTGGCGCATTCTATTCAGGCCATTATATTATATATATATAATATATAATTCGTCGATTTCCTTTTAAAACGTATTATATAAATCGTTTTAAATTGGATTTAACGACTACTTCAACTTCATTTCTAATTCAAATCAAAATTGAATTCAATTTAATTCGAATTTCATTTCAAAATGTTCGATTTTGAAATCACTTTTCAATATTCATTATAAAACGAATATAATCGGTATAAATATCGTTCAAGTCAAAATGGCGTCAATCTAATCAACACGGCTTTATATATTTCAATAAATTCGTTATTCTATTCAACAAATGAATATATATTTCTTTCAACACATGACTAATCTCAACACATGAGCATTTTTCTATTCAACACATGAATCTTTATTTTATAATGTTCTTTATTTTTCCAATTGGAATGAGGCCCAATCAATTACCATATAATGTTAATTATATGGATTCCATACAAGCCGTCCATGGTCTGTGGACGACGGGTGTCGGGTGCTACTAAGTACCGTCTACATCCTAGTATATAATTTAAAATTAGAAAAGAAATTTAAAGTGAGAAATTCTCACCCAAGCTATACCAAACACCGCGACTCTTCATATGTAGAAAATCTCGTCGTTCCCGCCTTTTGTCACTTTCATTGCCCGTATTCACTACATATATAAAAACCACATTTTAATACTGCTGTCTTTAAAATAAAAATCACATTTTTATTTGTTAACTTTCAATATAAAAATCATATTTTTCCTTAACCATTTTAATGATCAAAATTGTAATTTTAGTTTGCTACATATATGATAAAAATTCTATTTTTACATTGCTACTATATACATAAAAATTATATTTTTATCACGTTATTCTCTATATAAAGATTTCGCCTTTTCAAATATAAAGATTTCGCCTTTTCAAATATAAAGATTTCGCCTTTTCAAATATAAAGATTGCGCCTTTTCAAATATAAAGATTGAATTTTATTTCATCACTATAAAAATCACATTTTTATTTCAACTTATATATAATAAAAATCGAATTTTTATTTCGCTACACATATAAAGGTCAAATTTTTACTATCTATATAATATAAAAATTGTATTTTTAATACTTCTACTTTATAAAATTATATTTTTATATCTCACATATGATAAAAATTGAATTTTTATTCTTTCTAAAATATAAAAAATATATCTTTTTGTTTTGAAAAATCTTTTCTAAAGCGTTAAAAATTCTACCTTCCACGATATGTTATACGCATAAAAATCACGGTTTTATTTTCAAATCTACACATTTATATCAATTCAGATTTTTATAACAAATTCCATAGAAAATGAATAAATAAAAAAAATTAAAACAAACTTACTGTTTTTTTTGTTTGGAGGGGGTTCACCATCATAATCGGGCAGAGGAAGAGCGTCGGACGTCGTTGTCGGAGGGGGTCTTGTGGCGCGGAGGTGGAGCGGTTGCGGGTTCAGGATTCGCGGCAGCTAGGGCTTCGATTTTGGAGGAGGAGGAAGGGGGGAGAGTGGGGGCCTAGTGCGTCGCGAGGAGGAGGGGAGGTGGCCGAGGTGGGTGGCGGAGCTCGTGGGGCCGGCGGCGGCGGTCGATAATGGAGAGGGAGGCACGATTTTTTTTGTTTTCTCTTTTTTTTATTTAGTTCTGAAATGAATTTGAACGGGGGAGGGGGGCTGAGGTAAAAGGAAAGAGAGAGATTTTATTTTTTTTAATTATTTTAATTTCAGAAAGGTATTTTTATTTTCGAACTCGAAACGGGACACATCGCCTGTCGTCCATAGTTAATTACCCTCATTCCAAATGCAATGGGATATGTATCGTAAGCTGATTCAATTGTTTCGACCAGTTTTCATCAAAATCAATATATAACTCTATATATTGAATTCAAACGCGCATTTCAATTTACCGGGGCCACATACTAACTCTAAAAATTCTTGAAAAATATTTTCTAGCTTCGTATTGATGATACGGTCCTAACAAAACTAGTTTCGTCGAATTCTGAGACCGTTTGAAAAATGGCCATTTTCCAGTCGATTAAAATCAATTGAAACTGGTCAAATGCGTTTTTCTATGCCACACTCACACATTGATTCGAAAAATTATGAAATTCGAAACCTAGCAATAATTCGACATCCCGGATCCAACAAAAGTGGTTTCGTCGAAAACCGAGGTCATTTGAAAAATTCCCATTTTTAAGGGCCTGAATTCCATAGCGACTATTCAGAATTTCTACTGGACATATCTTTTGATTCCCGCTATGAAATTTCGATTTTTCGGATTCGTTGGAAAGATATTCTCAATTAGATTCAAATATTTTTTGTTTCGCTAAAATCCGGTTTATTTTGCACCTGGTATATTCAATTGAAGTTTGAAATCGAATTATCGAACTACCGCGCCATTTTCAATTCCTTTTATAATTATAAATAATTGTTTATATTCTAACGACGACGTATATAAATATATACATTCGATTTCTATTCAAAATAAATTTCTCGTTGTTTTTATTTAAAATAATCCATTTTAAATATTCAAAATAAAAATTTTAAATTGGCTCGCATTTCTGGGTTGTTACATTCTCCCCCACTTAAAACTTTTCGTCCCCGAAAAGGAACGAAGCCGAAAGTTGTTTAACTAATCAACTCAACTTTCATTATTTTCTTTATAGCTTAAGTTCTTTAACTTTTCAATTTCTAAGAACTTTTCAAATTTTTCAAAAATTTGGCTAACACCCTAAATTTTCGAAAAAATTCGCCATAACCTCCCCTGCACCGGGAGCACCGGGAAAATCCCAAAATTGCCATACAGGCCCTCTGATCTCAAAAAGAAAAAGAAAAAGCCAAGCGGCTAGCCAATCGGCTCATAAAATCATCATCACCCAAACAAACAGTAAATTATGGTAAACATGTACCTATTTGTCGGGCAAACAATTTTATTTCTCTGCTCTAGCCTCCTTGCTATGACCTGTTCACACATATATATGTACATGCATGCAATTGCAAATAATTTTCGATACAATTCAATATTTGATACAATTTGGCATAATGGTTCAAAATTAGCAAATAAATAATCAAACTACACAACCATCAATCAATTTGTTGATTAGAATTTCAAACACATAACTTTGATATATATACAGAAAATCATGTTTTTGATGCCCAATCACAACAAATAAACCTATCTATATAAGTTTTGGTTCTCACACCAGTCTAATGGAAATATATAGATATCACACCTTCGAAACATGAACATAAATATTGATGATGCCATGGTCATTATCAACATCATCTCCGAGCGACTAGAGTGTGATTCTATATCTATCCAGTATATTAAAACTTCGAATATACGTTCATGACGCGTATATGCAAAATCTTTATATACTGGATTGTCCAAATTCAATATAAATAAATATTCAGATACGTATAAAACAATTTAAATTTTCAAAACAAAGTTCGTTTTCATGTGAAAAATATACTCTTCACACTCGTTCTAGGATACTACTGATCCCCTCTCTAACGAGTTATTCTATTTGGATATTACTAATCCAATATCTGATGAATTCTTTCGTTCGGTTCTAACGTGTCTTGTTCTCGAGCTTTGTAAACCAAAGCTCTGATACCAAACTGACACGACCCGAACTTCTCCGTGAAGGAAAGCACGGATGGCGTTGAGAACAGGACAAATCAGAACGCAGACAGAAGAACATTTCATTGTATATTACAACAATTCCATCAGATACAAGAATATACAGAGTATGAATAAATATACATTCGATAAATATCAGAGATTACAATGAGTTACATTTAAATACATCGCAGCGGAAAAATAATACAACACACAACTAAAAGTAATACATGGATACAGAGCTTTCCGAGTATCGTTCCAGCTGTTAACCAGGATCCTGTGAATATAAATCTGCAAAACCAAAACTACTAGCTGCCCGTGAAGAAAATAGGGGCACCCAGAGTTTAGGTAAAACAATAAACTCTAGGTCAGTCATTTGACTGGTGTGAGAACTAAAACAGTTATTAATCTTTATTTTAAAGTTCGGTAAATCAAGGGACCACGCCGTATAACACGGAACGGGTTTACTCCCAAGAATACCAGTGCATAGAACAAACAGCGTAATGCTAAATAAAGAAAAATGAAGCTATTATAAGACCCAGGTCCCATCACACAATGCAACGCAAGCCGGAGGATAGGGTTTTTACCTTATAATAGCCAAAGCATGCTTGATACGTTTAAGACACATTATTTTGATATTACTATAAGTGTGTAGTTTCAAAACAATTTCAACCATAAATATCTATCATAGGCGGCATAAATGACCCATACCACTATGTCGCCATACTAGGTTCTACAAATAAAACCGAAATATCACGTATTGGAAATTGGATTCCATCATCAGACGAGGCAAGGGGCAAGCTCCTCTCTGATTCGAGACGCTCTAGCAAATGTCCCAGGACCCACTATGATCCTTGGATCTTCAGGGTCGGTCCTCACCTAACTTTGGAGGATTAGTTATTCCTGAGCACACGTTTCCCGGTCCTAACAGACCTATACCCGAGGTGCCTCGTATCTAAGAACCACATGGGTGAAAAGTATATAAATGTCAGGGCTGGTAGGTCACTGACACCACCATAGCTAGAAAGAAACGTCATGCTCTCCCTGCAGTCACTTTCCCGTTTTGAATCATACCGAGATGTGAGGCTCGCGAATCCACGTTATACACAAAGCTACGTCACACAGACCAAGCTTTGATCATCAACCACAAGACTTTGCTTTTCAACAGAAGCCTTGATCAATTGCCACTTATGCGTGCCACACTGGCAATTTCCTCCATGCGACTGATGTCCATCGATATACAACCTCTGAGCTCGTACGTCTCAGAGAAGGGCGTTAAGCAAGAGAATAAATTCTCCGCCGCCAAATAGATGTATATTTAATAGAGATCAATCAACACAGAATAAAATCCAATGTCAGACACACGATCCATTTACAAGTTCGCTCTGGGTCTGAACGAAACCGGAGGCACTTTCCTCGCATATCCATCCATCTCCAAGTACGTTTGGACGATCACCAACTGATTCCCTCATCTTGGGTGTACAGCCCAATCAAGATCATCAGCAATCCCCCAAACAATGTGAAGATTTCCGCTCTTCAACCACCGTCTTCATCTTCGACATATCGTCGAATCGGTTATTCAGAATGGGTATAAACCCAGCCTTTCCGAATAACCCGCGTATATAATAAACATGTGTTACACAAACACAACCTACGCCTCATTCCAATTCAGAATATTCTTTTATTCACAAATCACATCATTAGGGAATAGGTTCCCATTAATTTTATCAAAGATTAATTTTTCTAAATTTATTCTTTAATCTTCCTTTGGATACCATTTCAAACTAGTCGGGATTAGCGAACCACACCGAAGTAATTATTTATTTTATTTCCCAATCCTAACCTATTCATCCCCTGGAGAAAAAATGGTAATACTCCATATCTAACACCACGGTATTATCGGTAAAATTAATTACCATTTCACGTTCAAATCTAATTAAAGATTTAACTATCGGTTAGGAGCAAAACTAGTGGTACTCCATTCTCGGTCACCTTTCAGATTTGATAATTTAAATTATCAATTCACATTTCAATCTAATTAAAGATGCATTAAAACTCCACTTAGTTTTAATCTTCCCAAAATTCAATATCCTGTCTTTAACTGGGTTAAAGAACCAATGTCACCTAAAACACGATTCATGACAAACCCAAATCACATTTGATATTAAATACAGGGCTCTGAATAGAAATTATACCGGCTTATATTCAATATCAAATTCTGAAACCAACAAATATCGTATTGGAAATAACGATATAGATATATCTTTCAAATTTCTGCAACCATATCTGTATAATCACAAAACCCAACATCGGAACATTCCGAAGACAATTTCGATTCAAATCCATTACAATTCAATTATTGGAAATTCTGATTATTTTTAAAACCACTTCCAAATTCAATTTATTTGTTTCAAAAATAAATTGATTTTTATTCTAGTTCAAAACTAGTTCATTTCAATAAAAATATTTTTTTATCCTTTCAAATGTGGAGTTTTTTATCCCAATTCTTTCCATTTCACATATTATGAATTTACACAAATTATAGATATTTTTAATAATTTTATCAAGGCCCGTACAGTCGATTTCCATCAACGGCCATCGAACTGCACTTACCGCGACCTTTTCAAAATTCGATTTGGACATAATTCCAAATCCAACCATTAGATTTCAAATTTCTAATATTCATTGGAAAGCTCTTTTCGATACGAACCAAACGGTTCCAGTTTTAGGAGAATCCGACGGTCGGATCTCCCACAATGTCAGTTCGAAGTCAATGGTCGAAATTCACGAACTGCCGCGGAGCGGCGCGTTCTATTCAAGCCATTATATTATATATATAATATATACTTCGTCGATTTCCATTTAAAACGTATTATGTAAATCGTTTTAAATTGGTTTTAAAGATGATTTCAACTTCATTTCTAATTCAAATCAAAATTGAATTCAATTTAATTCGAATTTCATTTCAAAATGTTCGATTTTGAAATCACTTTTCAATATTCATTATAAAATGAATATAATCGGTATAAATATCGTTCACGTCAAAATGGCGTCAATCTAATCAACACGACTTTATATATTTCAATAAATTCGTTATTCTATTCAACAAATGAATATATATTTCTTTCAACACATGACTAATTTCAACACATGAGTATTTTTCTATACAACACATGAATCTTTATTTTATAATGTTCTTTATTTTTCCAATTGGAATGAGGCCCAATCAATTACCATATAATGTTAATTATATGGATTCCATACAACACGTGTATATAATAGCAACGATAAACAATCAACCATCATCCAAAGTGCACCACACGACTCCATAAGCATCAAATATAAATAATTAACGCTTACACAGCCTGTCGACCAATCGATCGACATACAACTAATTATTGGGATTAGTGTATGCCGTATTTTATCCCAATACCTGTGTGGGGTTTTAAATCAACAAACACATATTTTTATTTGTGCAGTTGGGCGATGTGTAAAACTTATCGTCCCAATCAATATCCATCAAATCAGTGTATATAAACAAATCGGCCGATTTGTTTATAAATATTTATTTATTCACATTCACTATATTCATATTCACGTTAAAAAATATATTTTTAACGATAATTAATTTATTTCAACCATCTACATTTTATTATCGATTTCACATCAACATCACAAACAAATTTCACAACAAATCAAATAAGCATACAAGCCGTCCATGGTCTGTGGACGACGGGTGTCGGGTGCTAATTAGCACCGTCTGCATCCTAGTATATAATTTAAAACAGGAAAAGAAATTTAAAGTGAGAAATTCTCACCTAAGCTATACCAAACACCGCGACTCTTCATATGTAGAAAATCTTGTCGTTCCCGCCTTTTGTCACTTTCGTTGCCCGTGTTCACTACATATATGAAAACCACATTTTTATACTGCGGTCTTTAAAATAAAAATCACATTTTTATTTGTTAACTTTCAATTTAAAAATCATATTTTTCCTTAACCATTCTAATGATCAAAATTGTATTTTTACTTTGCTACATATATGATAAAAATTCTATTTTTACATTGCTACTATATACATAAAAATTATATTTTTATCACGCTATTCTCTATATAAAGATTTCGCCTTTTCAAATATAGAGATTTCGTGTAATGACCCCAAACTTCCGTAGACCGAAAGTAAGGATAATCATTTTAGAATACAACATATTTACAACAAAAACAGATCTCAGAAAAAGAACATAACACATAAACATTTCAACGGAAATAAAATGTCACCAGCACCACAACAGAATCATCAGAGTATGCAGTTTATAGGATCCACTTAGCATAATAGAAGTCTTAACAAAGAGAAACAAGTCCCAAATGGAAGGAAATAAGTTTCAAATCCCATTACATACATCAAAAGCAAAAGATAGAAAAATGTCTCAAAAGCAGAATAAAAGATGGAGAAAAGGTCTTCTTCTTCTTCCTTCCAAAGCAAGCTCCGACCAGAAAGTATCACCAAGAAACCTGTCAATTGGCTGCCCGTGTGGAAAGAGGGCACCCGAGTTTGCAAAAGTGAAACAAACTACGAGTCAGTCATGGGACTGGTGTGAAAATTCTTAACTAAATTAACTATCACTATGGCGAATCTCAGGACCACGCCGCTAACGCGGAACGGGTTTATTCCATTGGATTGCCAGTGCATAATTTTATAAAGTTTGGATAAAACAGCGAAATGACTTTTGATAAATGAAATCATCAAAAGACTCAAGTCCTATCACACAATGCAACGCACACAGGAGGATAGAATTTTCCCTTATGATGATCAAACATGCTTAATACGTGAAAAGTAATATTTTAATATTATCATTAGTGTTTAAGCAGTATTAAAATACTTCAAAATACATATATCAATCCTAGACGGCATAGGTACCATATACTATGTCGCCGTACATAAGTTTACAATCAAAACCGTGATGTCGTATTGGGAATTGGTTTTCTGTCATGAAGTCGAGGCTAGGGATCGTCCTCTTCCGATTCGAGACACTCTAGCAAATGCCTCAGGATCCCCCGCAGTGAACCCTTGGATCTTCAGGGCCTATCCCCACCTAACGGTAGTGGATTAATTATGCCTGAACACACGTTTCCCGGTTCCTATGAACCTATAGTATGACCACTTCCGGCCTATAAAAACCCGAGGTACCTCAATCCAAAATCCACATAAGTAAAATGCCGGGCCGTGTTAAAACCCAAACACCATTAGCTAGAAAGAAACCTGTGCACCCCTTGAAGTCCTAATCCCATTTTTGACTCATACCGGGTGTGAGGCTCGCGAAGTTACGTTATACACAAAGTTATGCCTAAACAGGCTATGCTTTGATCATCAGCCACAAGGCCTGCTTTTCAACAAAGCCTTAATCATTGCATCTTGGCGTGCCACGTTGACAATTCAACGCCATGCTATCGATAACTACTACTACGTATCCGGGTGTTAAGTAGAGAATAAATTCTCTACCACCAAACAGACATATATTAATAGAAATCGATTTAATTACATGAAGTCGATTTCAACGTCAGACACGCATCCATATACAAGTCCGTTCTGGGTCTGAATGAAACCGGAGACACCAAAAAGGTTCTCGCTAATCCGCACGATCGACACACACGTCCAGAAAATTACTGCTTCAACCCAGTCCTGGGAGCAAGTCAGTCCAAGGTATCAGAAGTCATCGTCCATTCGATGTGATGATTGCCGGTCTTCAACCATCGTCTTCTTACATCTTTGATTCAATCGCCGTTTAATTATTTGAAATGAGTTAACCTCGGCCTTTTCAAATAATTATCGCATAATTATAGTTTAAAACATTTCATATATATATTTATAACTATTTATCGCTATTTTTATTTATTAAAAATAGCTCGAAATAAATAAACGACGTTTCGGGTCGATGGGCGGCGCTGGCGCTGTTTTTCCAAAATTTGATTTAAACTTATCTCAAAATCTAACCGTCGGATTTTGATGAAATTTATATCATTGGAAAGCTCTTCCCAAAGCGGTCCTAATGGTTCCAGTTTTGGGAAAAATCCAATGGTCGGATCTTTCTATATATTCGTTTGAAGTTACCATTGTCGATACGCGAACTACCGCGGCTCGTTTCGTTTAATTTTATATTTTATATTTATACATAAACCATTGGGCGATTCCCTTTGTTAAAATCCATTCCCTTATTTCTATGAAAGCAATATTTTCGTCTGCCAATTCTAATGCGACAAAAATGATGGTTTCAACAATGCATCATTTTATATCGAATAAAAATGACATTTTTGTTCGCCTACTCTAATGCGACCAAAAATGATAATTCAACGATATATTTCCATATCAAACAAAAATGACATTTTTGTTTGCCAATTCTAATGCGACCAAAAATGATAATTCAACGATGTATATTTTCATATCAAATAAAAATGACATTTTTGTTCGCCAATTCTAATGCGACCAAAAATGATAATTCAACGATGTTTATTTTTATATCAAATAAAAATGACATTTTTGTTCGCCAATTCTAATGAGACATAAAAATGACATTTTTGTTCGCCAATTCTAATGCGACCAAAAATGATAATTTCACGATGTATATTTTCGTATTCAACAAAATGACATTTTTGTTTGCCAATTCTAATGCGACCAAAAATGATGTTTTAAAATGTATAATCTCTTTAATTATAAAAATGTTCTTTTATCCTATGTGATTTAAAGACATAAAAATGCACTTTTTATTCTATTTCATTTTAATAAAAGTGAACTTTTTATGTTTTTATAAAATGTATATATTTTATCTTCTACAATGAAAAATGTAAATTCTTCTATCTTCTCCTAGAAAAAGGTAAATATTATATTTTAACATAGAAAAAGTAAATTTCCTATCTTTCTTTATTACAATAGAAAAATGGAAATTTCCTATTACTTTACTACAATAGAAAAATGTAAATTTCCTATTACACTTTATAACAATGGAAAAATGTAAATTTCCTATTTATTGTTTTTATTTACGTATGTAAATTCTCTTTTACATTGAAAAATATAAATATTTACTTTTCCTTGCTTTTACATTGAAAAACGTAAATATTATCTTTTCTTTGAAAAATGTAAATGTTCTATTATTTTCCTAAGTTTTGAATTCTTTTCTTTTTTTCTCCAACACCAAAGTAAGTTCATTTCAACTACACAGACATAACGATGAAATTTTGATACATTCCAACTAAATTAACATAACTATGAAATTTTTGGTGTCATCACAACAACGACAACATAACGATGAAATTTTGGTGTCATTACAACTAAATTAACATAACGATGAATTTTGTGTCATTACCACAATGACAACATATGATCGGGTGTATATTTTCTATGAATCAAAATTAAAAGTCCACCCTTTATTTTGTGAAATCAAACGAAACATATGAACTTGATTTATTTTATAAATTAGAAAAAAAAACAAATCCTTATATATTATTCAAATCCAACTTTCTTTTATTTAAAAAAAACAAAGTAAAAGAAAGTAAAAGATCAAATCTTTATTTATTTTATCTCAAAATAAAAGATCAAATCTTCTTTTATTATACAAAACAAAGTAAAAGGCTCCTCTTTGTATTGATTTGATTCAAGGACAAAAGATCAAAACTTTTTATTTTATTTTGTTTCAAAAACCAAAGATCAAACTTTATTTTAATTTTGTTTTCAAAAACAAAAGATCAAAACTTTGTTATATTTTATTTCAAATCAAAAGATCAAAACTTTTAAACAAAGATCCAAACTTTATTATTTTTTATTCTCAAATCAAAAGATCAATTTCAAGAGAAAGGAAAAAAATAAAAATAAAAATAAAGGCGAGAACTTTATTATGATTACATCTGAATTTTACAGATCCAAACAGTCAAACTATAACATGACATCACAACGAATATAATTCAACTATATAACAATCACCACATAACAGATTAGAAATAACATACAATGATTCACTGATCGAATAGAATTAAAATAAATTATTTAATTGTTCAAATTCAGAAATCTCACAGTCATTGAAGATTTTTGGCCAAAATTCAAACTGTTCAGAATCTACTCCAGTCAGTTTAGATGCATAGATCTCAGTCACACAATTACAACGTCGCTGAAATCATCGAATTTCGAATTGAAATGAGTTAGATATGATTAATCAAAGTTTTAAAACAATTTAAATTAATTAAATAATAAATTAATCAAGGAAAAACCTTTCTTCCTCAATCAGTAATATCGGCCGACCCTTTCTTCCTTTTCTTCGCACCTAGGGTTCGATTTTTCACCAAATTGGATGCACGGTTCGTCGATCGGAAGGCGGGACGTCAGAGCAGATCGGACGGCGCACGCACGGGGGGAGGGGGGTGGTTTGGCCGAGCTCGGTCGAGCTCTAGGGGGCGTGACACAGTGCAAAGCGGTGGACTTCGGGGGTCTGCTGCTCGGGCTTCAGGCGATGAGAAGATGATCCACCCGTATGGAATTAAAGGGGGAGGAAAGGGCTTTGATTTGGTATGTGTGAGGGGTTCTAATTCAAAGAGAGGAAGGAGAAATTGGTAGAGGATGGAGGAGAAAATTCGGCCATTGAGATGAAGGGGGCGGCGGCTCAGAAGATAATGAACAGTGTTTTTTCTTTTTCTTTAGGGTTTCTATTTTTATATTAATTTTTGTATATTTTTACAAATAAATCCAAATCTTTCAAACCGTGCTGATTACAGTCCAAACAAAGTTGACCCGAGCTAATAGCCCATATTCCGGACCCAATGGGACAGGTCCCGTCAGCCAAAACGGCTGTCTGTGGCCTGTATTATTTAATTTAATATTTAATTCCTTTATTAATTTAATTCGTCAGCATAAATAAATTCACCGAGGCCACAAACGGACTCAGAAAAATCCAGAAAAAATATATTTGTCTATGATATGACGATACGGTCCTAACAAAATTAATTTCGTCGAATTCTGACACTGTTTGAAAAATGGCTATTTTTCAGTCGATTAAATTTGACTGTAATCGACCAAACACATTTTCCTTCCCCACGCTCACATATTAATTCGAAAAATTCTAAAAATTGAAACCTAGCAATAATATGACATTCCGGTTCCAATGAAAGTGGTTTCATCAAAAACAGAGATCGTTTGAAAATTGACTATTTTCACTGGCTTTAATATTATTTAAAAATGGAATTTTTAATTTCTGCCACATTTTTCCACCAAATAATTTATAATAAATTTTTTAAATTGGTTCGGATTTTCTGGGTCGTTACAATCTCCCCCACTTAAGAATTTTCGTCCTCGAAAAGGAAACAAAGTAAAGTAGGAACCAAGATGGAAAATGTAAATTGATATAAACATACCTTAGTACAAGAGTTACTCGGAGATATCCACTCTGCACTTGGGGTAAGCCTTTTTGATGCTATCCTCTGTCTCCCAAGTACAGTCTCTAGGATCCCCACTCCATTGAACTTTGACTAGGTTGATCTTCTTGTTCCTCAAGATTTTGGTTTCTCTGCCAATGATCTTAACCGGGTCCTTTCTCACTGTCAGATTGGGAGCAATATCTAGGACCTGTTGGTTTAATTCGTCCTCAATCAGATCTGGATCGTGCACATGCTTGCGGAGTTGAGACACATGAAATACATCATGCACCCCTGGCAACCAGTCAGTCAGCTGTACTCTATAAGCGAGAGTACCAATCCTTTCGAGAACAGGGAATGGACCAATGAATCTCGGTGCCAACTTTCCCGTCTTCCCAAAACGAATCACGCCTCTCAAAGGAGAAACCTTCAAGTATACTCGATCACCCATAGAGAATTCTAGATTCCTTCTTCGCTGGTCTGCATAGCTCTTTTGTCGACTCCAAGGACTCAACAAGCGCTTCTTAATCAAGTCAACCTTATCCGATGCTTCATGAACCATGTCGGGTCCCAAGACTAGTCGATTGCCTGACTCCACCCAACATGCTAGAGATTTACACGGCCTGCCATAAAGTAATTCAAATGGTGACATCCCCAAGCTTGCTTGGTAGCTATTATTATAGGAGAATTCCACCAAGTGCAAGTGGTCCTCCCATGAACCGCCATAGTCAAGAATGCAAGCACGCAATAAGTCTTCCAAAACAAGATTCACCCTCTCAGTCTGGCCATCTGTCTGAGGGTGATAGGCAGAGCTCAGATTTAACTTGGTCCCAAGCTCTTCTTGAAAAGCTTCCCAGAATTTACTGGTAAATAATGGATCCCGATCACTGACAATGCTTTTGGGAACCCCATGCAGTCTGACTATCTCTTTAAGATAGAGCTGTGCTAAACTTCGAGCTATTCTATTGGACCGAACAGGGATGAAATGGGCAAATTTTGTTGAGCGGTCGACAATCACCCATATGCTATCGTTGCCTTTACGGCTTCGGGGCAAGCAATCAATAAAGTCCATAGAAATTTCCTCCCACTTCCAACCTGGAACTTCCAGTGGTTTCAACAAACCGTCCAACTTTTGTTGATCACTTTTAACTTGTTGACAAGTGGGACATCTAGCAGCATAAATAGAAATATCTCTCTTCATCGACCTCCACCAAAATGTGCGCTTGAGGTCGTGATACATCTTGCTCACTCCAGGGTGAACACTAAGCTTAGATTTATGACATTCATCCATAACCTCCCTTCTGAGCTTAGAGTCATATGGGACACAGATTCAGCCTAATAGCCTCAGAACCCCTTTGTCGTCAATTTGGAAACTTGTGGTTTCGCCATCCTGAATTCTTTTAATAATCCTCTGAATAAATTTATCATTCTTCTGAAGAGAAGAGACTTTATCAATCAAAGAAGGAGTGATAATGAGACTGGCGATAATGAGATTGTTTCATTCTGCATTCTTTCTACTGAGTGCATCAGCTACAGCGTTGGCTTTTCCTGGAGTATATAGGATATCCAGGTCATATGATGCAAGAAATTCGACACAGCGCTGCTGCCTCATATTCAAATCTTTTTGGGTAAAAAGGTGCTTCAAAGATTTGTATTCCGTGTAAATTTCAAATTTCTCACTCAAAAGATAATGCCTCCATATTTTAAGAGCAAACACAATGGCCATTAGTTCAAGGTCATGCGTAACATAATTCTTCTCATGCGGTTTCAGTTGGCGGCTAGCATATGCGACTACCCTGCCTCTTTGCATCAGCACCGCACTAATACCTTAAATAAATAAGGGATAACATGTTAAAATGAGATTTTTCATTAAAGGAAAAATGTTATCTCAGACATGTTAATTTATAAAAGAAACAACCTTGCTTAGAGGCGTCGGTCCAGACCTTCAAATCCTGATTGCCATCTATGATGGTCAACACAGGAGCATTGGTCAACCTCTTCTTTAGCTCTTGGAAAGCAGTCTCGCATTCCGGTGTCCACTTGAATTTCGTATGCTTCGTGGTCAGGTTTGTCAATGGACAAGCTACCTTCGAAAAATCTTTAACAAATTTCCGATAATAGCCGGCCAGTCCTAAGAAACTTCTGACCTCCGTGGGAGTTCTATGCTGCTTCCATTCTTGGATGGTTAAGATCTTTCCTGGATCTATTGAGATGCCTTCCTTTGATACAACATGGCCGAGGAATTTCACCTCCTCTTTCCAGAATATGCATTTAGAAAATTTTGCTTTCAGCACATTTCTTCGCAAGATCTCTAAGACTTCTCTCAGATGTTGTTCGTGCTCAGTAGCGGATTTAGAAAAGATGAGGATGTCAACGATGAACACGAGCACAAATTTATTTAAAACATCTCTGAATACTCTATTCATCAAGTCAACAAAATATGCCAGAGCATTACATAGACCGAAGGGCATTACTAGCCATTCATAAAAGATGTCTGGTCCTCTGAAAGCAGTTAAAGGCACACACTCCTCTGCAATGCGAAGTTGATGGAAGTCTGTAGCTAGGTCCATCCTAGAGAATACTCGTGCCCCATGCAAGCGGTCAAGCAAGTCATCAATATGAGGCAGTGTATATTTGTTCTTTAGAGTTTGCTTGTTGAGATCACGGTAGTCTACACATAGCCCGAGAGTACCGTCTGATTTTGGGACGAACACCACTGCTGCTCCCCATTCTGAAAAGCTGGGCCTGATCAGACCCTTCCACAAAAGCTGCTTGGTTTGATTTTTCAGCTCCTCTCTTTCTTTTGGCGACATTCTCCGAATGGGATGTACAACCGGCCTTGCATTCGGAGCTAAATCAATTCGGAAGCTGATTTCTCTATGCAGAGGTAGGCCCTCAACTTATTTGAATACATCAGCGTAATCTTTAACGACAGGGATATCCTCAATAGAAGTAAGGGTAACTTCTAGAGAAGACCAGAATGTTTTCCTGTCGGTGGCTGAGCCTGGCAGGGGATACATACATTTCCGAGATTAGTTTTAACTTTGACAATTCTTTCGGCACATTTGACTTCAGCCCCCTGGCTCGATAACCAATCAATACCAAGGATTACATCATACCCAGAGAAATTCATAACTATTACATTTATAGGGAATTGGTAGCAAGAATAGGAGATTGGCACTCTACAGTATTTATCGAGTATAAGAGAACCTCCTATCGGACTATTTGCTCTAATCAACTCTTTAAGTTTTCTTGGTTCCAATTTCAAATTTTGAATGGCATCTTCTTGTAGCACCAGTGTCAAATAAGACAGTAATAGGAAAAATCTTTATATTAAGCGTACCTCCTACGACATCGGGTTTATTAGGCCCCTCAGTCGAAGCTGGTGTATCCGCTCCCTCATAAACATGTGCCACCTGAGCATTCCTTAGCAGTGGGCAGTTCGTGTAACAACCCGTAAAATGCGAGCCAGTTTGAAATTTTTATTTTTGCCATTTTAGCGAATTTTGATTATTTAAAATGAATTATTTTAAATAATATCGACGAGAAATTTATTTTGAATATAATTCGAACGTATATATTATACGCGTCGTCGTTAGAATATAAATATTTATATATAATTATAAATAGAATTGGAAATGGCGCGGTAGTTCGATAATTCGATTTCAAACTTCAATTGAATGTACCGGGTGCAAAACAATCCGGATTTTAGTGAAACCAAAAATAATGGGATCTAATTGATAATATCTTTCCAACGAATCCGAATAATCAAATTTTGATAGCAGGAATCAAAAGATATGTCCAGTTGAAAATTCTGAATAGTCGCTATGGAATTCAGGCCCTTAAAAATGGACATTTTGCAAACGACCTCGGATTTCGACGAAACCAGTTTTGTTGGGTCCGGGATGTAAAGTTATTGCTAGGTTTCAAATTTCATAATTTTTCGAATCAGTATGTGAGCGTGGCAAAGAAAAACGCGTTTGACCAGTTTCAGTTGATTTTAATCGACTGGAAATTGGCCATTTTTCAAACAGTCTCAGAATTCGACGAAACTAGTTTTGTTAGGACCGTATCGTCAATACGAAGCTAGAAAATATTTTTCGAGAATTTATAAAGTTAATATGTGACCTCAGTAATTTGAAATGTACGTTTAAAATTCAATATAAAGATTTAAATGTAAATTCAACGGAAACTGATTGCAACGATAGAATCAGCTTGTGATACATATCCCATTGTGTTCGGAATGGGGGTAATACGCTATGGACGGCAGGCGGTGGGCCTCGTTTCGAGGTCATATGTAAAAGTCAACTTTTTAATAATTAAATAATAAAAAAATATATATATATTATTATCTTCTCCCCTTTATACTCCAGGCCCCCCCCGTTAGAAATCCGTTCAGATCTAAAAAAAAAAAAAAAAAAAAAAAAGAAGAAGAAAATCGCGCTCCTCCTCCAGCCTTCCACCACCACCGCTGCTCGCCGCAACTCCCTCCTCAGCTTCCTCTTCCACCGCCGCTTCTCTCCTCCTCTCTCCGCCTTCTCCCTCCAGTCCCGAAACCCCCCCATCTCCAATCGCGAGACCCCAGTCGCGAATCCAAGCCCCCCCCCTCGACGAAGCCGATGGCCCCCCCTCGACGAAGCCGATGCCCCCCCCCCCCCTCGACGAAGCCGATGGCCTCCCCCTCTTCGCATACGGTAAGCATTCCTATTTTTACTTTTATTTTATTTTTATTTTAGAGTTTAAAATTAAATAGGATTTTTTAAAAAAACAAAAAAAACTGAAAACTGATTTTAGATAAAAACTGAAAATTGATTTTAGGTTAAAACTGAAAATTGATTTTAGTTTAAAACTGTAAATTTTAAAAAGTTTAAAACTGTAAATTTTAAAAAGTTTAAAACTGTAAATTTTAAAGAGTATTAAAAACTGATTTTTAACATAATTTAAAAACTGATTTTTAAAAGATTAAAACTGAATTGATTTTAAAAAAAAAAAAAAAAAAAAAAAGCTTTGATTTTTATAAACGAGATGATAGGATTTTTCAAGGAAGAAAAATAGAATTTTTATATGTTGAACATCGATAGAAAAATAGAATTCTTATATGTTGAACATCGATAGAAAAATAGAATTTTTATCTATTGAACTTCGAAATAAAAATATGATTTTTATATATTGAACTTTGAAATAAAAATTCGATTTTTATATATTGAACTTTGAGCTAAAAATTCGATTTTTATATATTGAACTTTGAACTAAAAATTCGATTTTTATATATTGAACTTTGAAATAAAAATTCGATTTTTATATATTGAACATCGAAATAAAAATTCGATTTTTATATATTGAATAGCGAAGTAAAAATGTGATTTTTACGTATGTAGTGAAAGCAGCAACGAAGGTGACAAAAAGGCGAAACGACGAAGACTTCTGCAAAAGAAGAGTCGAGATGGTTGGATAGCTAAAAGTGAGAATTTCTCACCTTTCAAATTTATTTTCTAGTTATATATATATATACTAGGATGCAGACGGTGCTTATTAGAAGCACCCGACACCCGTCCACATACCATGGACTTGTTTGTTTGGTTGTGTAGTTGGTTAGATTATTTGATTTGGATTTGATTGATTGGTTGAATTGGAAATTGATTAAAATTGATATGTGAATGGCGTGGGCCTTCACTAGACCGGGGATAAGGCTAGGCCTTGTCCCGTTTCTAGTATCGTGCCGTTATGCCGCCGAAATTTTCTAAAATATGTTAGAAAATAAAAATATCATTTTATTTTGTAAATGAATTGAATAGAAATTCATAGGTTGAAATAAAATGTTTTATCGTTAAAAATATAATTTTTAACGTGAATGTGAATAAATGAATAGTTATAAACAAATCGGTCGATTTGTTTGTATATACACTGATTTGACTGATATTGATTGGGTCGATAAATTTCACACATCGCCCAACTGCACAAATAAAATCTGTGTTTGATTGTTTGAAACCCCACACGGGTGTTGGGATGAAATTTGAAGTTCACTCATCCTGATTGATTAAATATGTCGATCGATTGATTGACAGGCTGTTATAAGCGTTAGATATCTATATTTGATGCTTATACAGTGTAGTGCACTTTGGTTGATGGTTGATTATTTTTCAATGCTATTATACATGTGTTGTATGAAAATCCATATAATAACTTTATATGGTAATTGATTGGGCCTCATTCCAGTTTTAAAATAGAAATATTTAAAATAGAAATATTTGAAATAGAAATATTCGAAATGGAATATTTGGAAATATCAATATATGAAGCCGTGTTGATTAGGTTGGCGCCATTTTGATGTGAACGATATTTATATCGATTTTATTCATTTTAAAATAAATATTGAAAGTGATTTCGAAATGAATTGAATTGAAAACGATTTCGAAATGAATTGAATTGAAAACGATTTCGAAATAAATTGAATTGAAAACGATTTCGAAATGAATTGAATTGAAAACGATTTCGAAATGAATTGAATTGAAAACGATTTCGAAATGAATTGAATTGAAAACGAATTCAAAATGAATTGAAAACGAATTCAAAATGAATTGAAAACGATTTCGAAATGAATTGAATTGAAAACGATTTCGAAATAAATTGAATTGAAAACGATTTCGAAATAAATTGAATTGAAAACGATTTCGAAATGAATTGAATTGAAAACGATTTCGAAATGAATTGAATTGGAAACGAATTCAAATGGAATTGAAAGCGAATTGAAATGAATTCAAATTGAATTGAAATTCGAATTGAATAGAAATGAATTTTAAAACGAATTTATAAAGAAGAATTCAATTTTGGCTTTGAATTGAAATAGAAGTTGAAATAGAATTTGAAACGAATTTAAAACTATTTATATAATCCGTTTTGAATAGGAATCGACGAAATATATATTATATATATTATATATATAATATAATGGCCTGAATAGAACGTGCCGCGCCGCGGCAGTTCGTGAATTTCGACCATTTATTTCAAACGGACATTACGGGAGATCCAACCGTCGGATTCTCCTAAAACCGGAACCGTTGGGTTCGTATCGAAAAGAGCTTTCTAGCGAATATTAGAAATTTGAAATCTAACGGTTGGATTTGGAATTATGTCCAAATCAAATTCGAAAAAGGTCGCTGTAAGTGCAGTTCGATGACCGTTGTTGGAAATCGGCTGTACGGGCCTTGATAAAATTATTAAAAATAGTAATAATTTGTGTAAAATCATAAGAAATGATTTGTGAAGATTTGGGATGAAAAACTCCATATTTGAAAAGATAAAAATAGTTTTTATCGAAATGAACTAGTTTGAACTAGAATTATAATTCTATTTATTTTTAAATAAATAAATTGAATTTGAAATGGTTTTTAAAATAACCAAAATTTCCAATGATTGCATTGGAGTGGATTTGAATCGAAATTGTCTTCGGAATATTTCGATGTTGGAATTCGTGATATTACAGGTGTTGTTATGGAAATTTGAAAGATATATATTTGTATCGTTATTTCCAATACGACATTTGTTAGTCGTAGAATTCGATATTGAATATAAGCCGATATATTTTCTATTCAGAGCCTTGTATTGAATATCGAATGTGATTTGGGTTTGTCGTGAATGGTGTCTTCACTAACACTATTCTTGAACCCAGTTGAGAAAAGATTAAATCTTTTGATTTAGATTTAATGAAGTGTACCAATTAAATAATATTTAATTGGAATTGAATTGATATTGATTTTTGGGTTTATCGTGAACAGTGTTTTAAATAACACTTGTTCTTTAACCCGATAATTAATGAATGTGATTTGGGTTTGTCGTGAATGGTGTCTTCACTAACACTGTTCTTGAACCCAGTTGAGAAAAGATTAAATCTTTTTATTTAGATTTAATGAAGTGTACCAATTAAATAATATTTAATTGGAATTGAATTGATATTGATTTTTGGGTTTATCGTGAACAGTGTTTTAAATAACACTTATTCTTTAACCCGATAATTAATGAATGTGACTTTGGGTTTATCGTGAACCGTGTTTTTAAATGACACGGATTCTTTAACCCAGTTAACGATTAAAACTAAGTGGAGTTTTAATGAATCTTTAATTAGATTGAAATGATCGAAAATGGAGTATCACCAGTTTTGCTCCAGGCGATAGTTAAATCTTTAATTAGATTTGAACGTGAAATGGTAATTGAATTTACCGATAACACTGTGGTGTTAGATATGAAGTATTACCAGTTTTACTTCATGGGATGAATAGGTTGGGATTGGGAAATTAAAACAAATGATTACTTCGGTAATGTTCGCTAATCCCGACTAGTTTGAATTGATATTCAAAAATGGATTAAAGAATAAATTCAAGAATTTATCTTTGATAAAATTAATGGGAACCTTTCCCTATGAATGTGAAATTTAGAAACTAACTGTCGGTTAGCCAAGCAGAATGGTTTTCTGGATATTGATCTGATGTTGGTTTCGGCCTTCGGGGTTAATATTTGGGGAATTATTCTCTTGATTAATTTACGGTTAGTGACTAATGAATTGGAATGAGGCGTATGTTGTGTTTGTGTAACACTTTTATAAAATATACGCGAGTTATTCGGAAAGACCGGGTTTATCCCATTCTGAATAACTGATACGACGATAAGTCGAAGATGAAGACGATGGGAAGACCGGAAGTCTTCACGTCGTTTGGGTGATAACTGATGATCTTGATTGGGCTGTACACCCAAGAAGATGGAAACAGTTAGTGATCGTCCAGACGTACTTGGAGATCGATGGATATGCGGGGTACTAGGTGCCTCCGGTTTCGTTCAGGCCCAGGACGGACTTGTAAATGGACTGTGTGTCTGACATCGGATTTCATTCTGTGTGACTGATATCGGTTGCATAGGATGGTTTGCCTGTGTGGCATGCTAAGATGCAAATGATCAAGGCTTCTGTTGAAAAGCAAAGTCTTGTGGTGATGATCAAAGCACGGCCTTTGTGGCGTAGCTTTGTGTAACGTTTACCTCGCGTGTTTCACACCCGGTATGAACCAAAAACGGGAGACGGACCTCAGGGAGGACTTGCGTTTCTTTCTAGCTAAAAAGTGGCGTCAGTGGTTTTACACGCCCTGACGAGATTGACTTATGTGGTTGTTGCTGTTGCGAGGCGCCTCGGATTGATCGGTCGTTCTCGAACCGATGGAGTCATTCGTTGGCTCGTTTGCGCCCCAAAGGGCGGGGAGACGTAGTGTTCAGGCATTTTAATCCACATCGGTGGACCGGCCCTGACGATCCAAGGGTCACTCGAGCTCTGATCCTGAGACATGGTAGGCTAGATTGTCTCGAATCGGTTGAGGACTATCTTTTGCCTCGGTTCATAGATGGAAATCCAATTTCCAAATACGTGACTTTGCGGTTTTATTTGTAATCCTATATATGGCGACATAGTGGGATGGGGCGCTTATGCCGCCTATGATTGATACTTATGATTTGAAGTTGTTTTATACACTATGCACTTATTATAGTATCAAATGATTTGTTTTAAACGTATCAAGCATTCTTTGGCTGTTATAAGGGAAAACCCTATCCTCGACTGCGTTGCATTGTGTGATGGGACCTGGGTCTTATAACAGCTTCATCTTTCTTTATTTAGCATTGCGCTGTTGGTTTTATGCACCGGTATTCTTGGGAGGAAACCCGTTCCGTGTTATACGGCGTGGTCCCTTGATTTACCTTTGAAAATAAAGACTAATAACTGTTTTAGTTCTCACACCAGTCACATGACTGACCTGGAGTTTATTGTTTTAACCTAAACTCTGGGTGCCCTTATTTTCGACACGGGCAGCTAGTAGTTTCGGTTTTGCAGATTTATATTCACAGGATCCTGGTTTACAGCTGGAACGATATCCGGAAAGCTTTGTATCCGTATATCTCTTCTAGTTGTGTATTGTATTATTTTCCGCTGCTATGTATTTAAATGTAATTTAAATCTCTGATATTTCTGTGTTATATTCCTTTATACTCTGTATATTCTTGTAATCTGATGCACTGTTGTAATATACAATGAAACGTTCTTCTGTATGCGTTCTGTTGTGGCTTGTTCTCGAACTATCCGACGCTTTCCTTTACGGGGAAGTTACGGGTCTTCACATTTGGTATCAGAGCTTTGGTTTACAAAGCTCAGAGAACAAGGCACATTGGAACCATACGAAAGGATTCATCAGATATTGGATTAGTAATATCCAATTAGAATGACTCGTTAGAGATGGGATCAGTAGTATCCTAGAACGAGTGTGAAGAGTATATTTTTCAAATGAAAACAAAATTTGTTTTGAAAATTTAAATCAATTATTCGTATTTGGTTATTTATTTATATTGACGTGGACAATCCAGTATATATAGATTTTGCGTATTCGTCTGATCCGCGTGTATTCAAAGTTTTAATATATTGGATAGATATGGGACCACACACTAGTCACCCGGGGATGATCCTGATGATGGTGCATCATCATCAGCATTTATATTCGAGTGACGAAAGTGAGATTCCTATATATTTCCTATTGACTGGTGTGAGAACCAAAATTAGATAGGGCCTATTGTTGTGATTTGGCATCAAAAACATGATTTTTGTATATGTATCAAAATTATGAATTTGAAGCTCTAATTCACTAATTGATTGATGTTTGTGTAGTTTGTTTGTTTGATAATTTAGTGCCATTATGCCTAATGTGATCGAATAATGAATTATATTGAAATTTGGTTGCGTTTGTTTGCATATACATATATATCATTGAACAGGTCATAGCAAGGAGGCTAGAGCAGAGAATAAAATTTGTTTGCCCGACAAATAGGTACATGTTTACTACATAATTTCCTGTTTTGTTTGGGTGATGATGATTTTGTGAGCCTATTGGCTAGCCGCTTGGCTTTTTCTTTTTCTTTTTGAGATCTGAAGGACCGGGGAAGCTATTTGAAATTCCCCGATGCTCCCGGTGCAGGGGAGGTTATGGCGAAATTTTTCGAAAATTTAGGGTGTTAGCCAAATTTTTGAAGTTTTGAAAATTCTCAGAAACTAAAGAGTTGGAGAATGGAAGCCAGATCGAGCGTAGGGCTGATTAATCAAACCACTTTCGACTTTGTTCCTTTTCGGGGACGAAAAGTTTTAAGTGGGGGAGATTGTAACAACCCGTAAAATGCGAGCCAGTTTGAAATTTTTATTTTTGCCATTTTAGCGAATTTTGATTATTTAAAATGAATTATTTTAAATAATATCGACGAGAAATTTATTTTGAATATAATTCGAACGTATATATTATACGCGTCGTCGTTAGAATATAAATATTTATATATAATTATAAATAGAATTGGAAATGGCGCGGTAGTTCGATAATTCGATTTCAAACTTCAATTGAATGTACCGGGTGCAAAACAATCCGGATTTTAGTGAAACCAAAAATAATGGGATCTAATTGATAATATCTTTCCAACGAATCCGAATAATCAAATTTTGATAGCAGGAATCAAAAGATATGTCCAGTTGAAAATTCTGAATAGTCGCTATGGAATTCAGGCCCTTAAAAATGGACATTTTGCAAACGACCTCGGATTTCGACGAAACCAGTTTTGTTGGGTCCGGGATGTAAAGTTATTGCTAGGTTTCAAATTTCATAATTTTTCGAATCAGTATGTGAGCGTGGCAAAGAAAAACGCGTTTGACCAGTTTCAGTTGATTTTAATCGACTGGAAATTGGCCATTTTTCAAACAGTCTCAGAATTCGACGAAACTAGTTTTGTTAGGACCGTATCGTCAATACGAAGCTAGAAAATATTTTTCGAGAATTTATAAAGTTAATATGTGACCTCAGTAATTTGAAATGTACGTTTAAAATTCAATATAAAGATTTAAATGTAAATTCAACGGAAACTGATTGCAACGATAGAATCAGCTTGTGATACATATCCCATTGTGTTCGGAATGGGGGTAATACGCTATGGACGGCAGGCGGTGGGCCTCGTTTCGAGGTCATATGTAAAAGTCAACTTTTTAATAATTAAATAATAATAAAAAAAATATATATTATTATCTTCTCCCCTTTATACTCCAGGCCCCCCCGTTAGAAATCCGTTCAGATCTAAAACAAAAAAAAAAAAAAAAAAGAAGAAGAAAATCGCGCTCCTCCTCCAGCCTTCCACCACCACCGCTGCTCGCCGCAACTCCCTCCTCAGCTTCCTCTTCCACCGCCGCTTCTCTCCTCCTCTCTCCGCCTTCTCCCTCCAGTCCCGAAACCCCCCCATCTCCAATCGCGAGACCCCAGTCGCGAATCCAAGCCCCCCCCCCTCGACGAAGCCGATGGCCCCCCCTCGACGAAGCCGATGGCCCCCCCCCCCTCGACGAAGCCGATGGCCTCCCCCTCTTCGCATACGGTAAGCATTCCTATTTTTACTTTTATTTTATTTTTATTTTAGAGTTTAAAATTAAATAGGATTTTTAAAAAAACAAAAAAAACTGAAAACTGATTTTAGATAAAAACTGAAAATTGATTTTAGGTTAAAACTGAAAATTGATTTTAGTTTAAAACTGTAAATTTTAAAAAGTTTAAAACTGTAAATTTTAAAAAGTTTAAAACTGTAAATTTTAAAGAGTATTAAAAACTGATTTTTAACATAATTTAAAAACTGATTTTTAAAAGATTAAAACTGAATTGATTTTTTAAAAAAAAAAAAAAAAAAAAAGCTTTGATTTTTATAAACGAGATGATAGGATTTTTCAAGGAAGAAAAATAGAATTTTTATATGTTGAACATCGATAGAAAAATAGAATTCTTATATGTTGAACATCGATAGAAAAATAGAATTTTTATCTATTGAACTTCGAAATAAAAATATGATTTTTATATATTGAACTTTGAAATAAAAATTCGATTTTTATATATTGAACTTTGAGCTAAAAATTCGATTTTTATATATTGAACTTTGAACTAAAAATTCGATTTTTATATATTGAACTTTGAAATAAAAATTCGATTTTTATATATTGAACATCGAAATAAAAATTCGATTTTTATATATTGAATAGCGAAGTAAAAATGTGATTTTTACGTATGTAGTGAAAGCAGCAACGAAGGTGACAAAAAGGCGAAACGACGAAGACTTCTGCAAAAGAAGAGTCGAGATGGTTGGATAGCTAAAAGTGAGAATTTCTCACCTTTCAAATTTATTTTCTAGTTATATATATATATACTAGGATGCAGACGGTGCTTATTAGAAGCACCCGACACCCGTCCACATACCATGGACTTGTTTGTTTGGTTGTGTAGTTGGTTAGATTATTTGATTTGGATTTGATTGATTGGTTGAATTGGAAATTGATTAAAATTGATATGTGAATGGCGTGGGCCTTCACTAGACCGGGGATAAGGCTAGGCCTTGTCCCGTTTCTAGTATCGTGCCGTTATGCCGCCGAAATTTTCTAAAATATGTTAGAAAATAAAAATATCATTTTATTTTGTAAATGAATTGAATAGAAATTCATAGGTTGAAATAAAATGTTTTATCGTCAAAAATATAATTTTTAACGTGAATGTGAATAAATGAATAGTTATAAACAAATCGGTCGATTTGTTTGTATATACACTGATTTGACTGATATTGATTGGGTCGATAAATTTCACACATCGCCCAACTGCACAAATAAAATCTGTGTTTGATTGTTTGAAACCCCACACGGGTGTTGGGATGAAATTTGAAGTTCACTCATCCTGATTGATTAAATATGTCGATCGATTGATTGACAGGCTGTTATAAGCGTTAGATATCTATATTTGATGCTTATACAGTGTAGTGCACTTTGGTTGATGGTTGATTATTTTTCAATGCTATTATACATGTGTTGTATGAAAATCCATATAATAACTTTATATGGTAATTGATTGGGCCTCATTCCAGTTTTAAAATAGAAATATTTAAAATAGAAATATTTGAAATAGAAATATTCGAAATGGAATATTTGGAAATATCAATATATGAAGCCGTGTTGATTAGGTTGGCGCCATTTTGACGTGAACGATATTTATATCGATTTTATTCATTTTAAAATAAATATTGAAAGTGATTTCGAAATGAATTGAATTGAAAACGATTTCGAAATGAATTGAATTGAAAACGATTTCGAAATAAATTGAATTGAAAACGATTTCGAAATGAATTGAATTGAAAACGATTTCGAAATGAATTGAATTGAAAACGATTTCGAAATGAATTGAATTGAAAACGAATTCAAAATGAATTGAAAACGAATTCAAAATGAATTGAAAACGATTTCGAAATGAATTGAATTGAAAACGATTTCGAAATAAATTGAATTGAAAACGATTTCGAAATAAATTGAATTGAAAACGATTTCGAAATGAATTGAATTGAAAACGATTTCGAAATGAATTGAATTGGAAACGAATTCAAATGGAATTGAAAGCGAATTGAAATGAATTCAAATTGAATTGAAATTCGAATTGAATAGAAATGAATTTTAAAACGAATTTATAAAGAAGAATTCAATTTTGGCTTTGAATTGAAATAGAAGTTGAAATAGAATTTGAAACGAATTTAAAACTATTTATATAATCCGTTTTGAATAGGAATCGACGAAATATATATTATATATATTATATATATAATATAATGGCCTGAATAGAACGTGCCGCGCCGCGGCAGTTCGTGAATTTCGACCATTTATTTCAAACGGACATTACGGGAGATCCAACCGTCGGATTCTCCTAAAACCGGAACCGTTGGGTTCGTATCGAAAAGAGCTTTCTAGCGATTATTAGAAATTTGAAATCTAACGGTTGGATTTGGAATTATGTCCAAATCAAATTCGAAAAAGGTCGCTGTAAGTGCAGTTCGATGACCGTTGTTGGAAATCGGCTGTACGGGCCTTGATAAAATTATTAAAAATAGTAATAATTTGTGTAAAATCATAAGAAATGATTTGTGAAGATTTGGGATGAAAAACTCCATATTTGAAAAGATAAAAATAGTTTTTATCGAAATGAACTAGTTTGAACTAGAATTATAATTCTATTTATTTTTAAATAAATAAATTGAATTTGAAATGGTTTTTAAAATAACCAAAATTTCCAATGATTGCATTGGAGTGGATTTGAATCGAAATTGTCTTCGGAATATTTCGATGTTGGAATTCGTGATATTACAGGTGTTGTTATGGAAATTTGAAAGATATATATTTGTATCGTTATTTCCAATACGACATTTGTTAGTCGTAGAATTCGATATTGAATATAAGCCGATATATTTTCTATTCAGAGCCTTGTATTGAATATCGAATGTGATTTGGGTTTGTCGTGAATGGTGTCTTCACTAACACTATTCTTGAACCCAGTTGAGAAAAGATTAAATCTTTTGATTTAGATTTAATGAAGTGTACCAATTAAATAATATTTAATTGGAATTGAATTGATATTGATTTTTGGGTTTATCGTGAACAGTGTTTTAAATAACACTTGTTCTTTAACCCGATAATTAATGAATGTGATTTGGGTTTGTCGTGAATGGTGTCTTCACTAACACTGTTCTTGAACCCAGTTGAGAAAAGATTAAATCTTTTTATTTAGATTTAATGAAGTGTACCAATTAAATAATATTTAATTGGAATTGAATTGATATTGATTTTTGGGTTTATCGTGAACAGTGTTTTAAATAACACTTATTCTTTAACCCGATAATTAATGAATGTGACTTTGGGTTTATCGTGAACCGTGTTTTTAAATGACACGGATTCTTTAACCCAGTTAACGATTAAAACTAAGTGGAGTTTTAATGAATCTTTAATTAGATTGAAATGATCGAAAATGGAGTATCACCAGTTTTGCTCCAGGCGATAGTTAAATCTTTAATTAGATTTGAACGTGAAATGGTAATTGAATTTACCGATAACACTGTGGTGTTAGATATGAAGTATTACCAGTTTTACTTCATGGGATGAATAGGTTGGGATTGGGAAATTAAAACAAATGATTACTTCGGTAATGTTCGCTAATCCCGACTAGTTTGAATTGATATTCAAAAATGGATTAAAGAATAAATTCAAGAATTTATCTTTGATAAAATTAATGGGAACCTTTCCCTATGAATGTGAAATTTAGAAACTAACTGTCGGTTAGCCAAGCAGAATGGTTTTCTGGATATTGATCTGATGTTGGTTTCGGCCTTCGGGGTTAATATTTGGGGAATTATTCTCTTGATTAATTTACGGTTAGTGACTAATGAATTGGAATGAGGCGTATGTTGTGTTTGTGTAACACTTTTATAAAATATACGCGAGTTATTCGGAAAGACCGGGTTTATCCCATTCTGAATAACTGATACGACGATAAGTCGAAGATGAAGACGATGGGAAGACCGGAAGTCTTCACGTCGTTTGGGTGATAACTGATGATCTTGATTGGGCTGTACACCCAAGAAGATGGAAACAGTTAGTGATCGTCCAGACGTACTTGGAGATCGATGGATATGCGGGGTACTAGGTACCTCCGGTTTCGTTCAGGCCCAGGACGGACTTGTAAATGGACTGTGTGTCTGACATCGGATTTCATTCTGTGTGACTGATATCGGTTGCATAGGATGGTTTGCCTGTGTGGCATGCTAAGATGCAAATGATCAAGGCTTCTGTTGAAAAGCAAAGTCTTGTGGTGATGATCAAAGCACGGCCTTTGTGGCGTAGCTTTGTGTAACGTTTACCTCGCGTGTTTCACACCCGGTATGAACCAAAAACGGGAGACGGACCTCAGGGAGGACTTGCGTTTCTTTCTAGCTAAAAAGTGGCGTCAGTGGTTTTACACGCCCTGACGAGATTGACTTATGTGGTTGTTGCTGTTGCGAGGCGCCTCGGATTGATCGGTCGTTCTCGAACCGATGGAGTCATTCGTTGGCTCGTTTGCGCCCCAAAGGGCGGGGAGACGTAGTGTTCAGGCATTTTAATCCACATCGGTGGACCGGCCCTGACGATCCAAGGGTCACTCGAGCTCTGATCCTGAGACATGGTAGGCTAGATTGTCTCGAATCGGTTGAGGACTATCTTTTGCCTCGGTTCATAGATGGAAATCCAATTTCCAAATACGTGACTTTGCGGTTTTATTTGTAATCCTATATATGGCGACATAGTGGGATGAGGCGCTTATGCCGCCTATGATTGATACTTATGATTTGAAGTTGTTTTATACACTATGCACTTATTATAGTATCAAATGATTTGTTTTAAACGTATCAAGCATTCTTTGGCTGTTATAAGGGAAAACCCTATCCTCGACTGCGTTGCATTGTGTGATGGGACCTGGGTCTTATAACAGCTTCATCTTTCTTTATTTAGCATTGCGCTGTTGGTTTTATGCACCGGTATTCTTGGGAGGAAACCCGTTCCGTGTTATACGGCGTGGTCCCTTGATTTACCTTTGAAAATAAAGACTAATAACTGTTTTAGTTCTCACACCAGTCACATGACTGACCTGGAGTTTATTGTTTTAACCTAAACTCTGGGTGCCCTTATTTTCGACACGGGCAGCTAGTAGTTTCGGTTTTGCAGATTTATATTCACAGGATCCTGGTTTACAGCTGGAACGATATCCGGAAAGCTTTGTATCCGTATATCTCTTCTAGTTGTGTATTGTATTATTTTCCGCTGCTATGTATTTAAATGTAATTTAAATCTCTGATATTTCTGTGTTATATTCCTTTATACTCTGTATATTCTTGTAATCTGATGCACTGTTGTAATATACAATGAAACGTTCTTCTGTATGCGTTCTGTTGTGGCTTGTTCTCGAACTATCCGACGCTTTCCTTTACGGGGAAGTTACGGGTCTTCCCAGTTCGCCTTAATGTGCCCCTTTTGATGACAATTGTAGCATTCCCTTTTGTCCTGCAAACTCTGGCCACGATTCTGAGGATTTTGACCACGGTTCTGGGAACTCTGACCACGGTTCTGACTAGGGCCTGAATCATTCGTCTTGACCTTTTTAGGAGCTCTACACTCGTAATCGAAATGTCCAATCTTGCCGCAGTTGTAGCAGGTCACCTTGCTCCTATCCCTCTTCTTCCCTTGGGGTTTAGCTGTAGAAGAATTGCTCGCCTCTTGTTTCTTGTTAGCCTGTTCCTTCTGGTTGTTGCCTTGACTTTTCCCTCTATCCCGCGGTCCAGACTCATCATTCTCCTCATAGCGGCACGCCATCTCTATTACTTCATTGAAAGGAAGCTTAATATGGGCAGTGACTCGGTTTAAATATTTCTTGGACAGCCCCTTGATAAATTTCTTATTCTTCTCTACTGGATCCAGAATCAAACTAGGAGCATATCGTGAAAGCTCATCAAACTTCCTCACATACTCAGAAACGATCATATTCCCTTGCTGTAGGTTAACGAACTGCTCGCGCAGGCGCTCTCTAGCTTGTGGGGGTATATATTTCTCATTGAAAAGCTCCTTGAATCTGGCCCAAGACATATTAGCCACGTCATTGCAGATTTTTACCGTTTCCCACCAATGCCCTGCTTCCTCTTTTAGTTGCCAAACTTCCAAGTAACGCTTTCACTTATCTTCCAGTTCCAAGCCTTCTAGGATATTTTTGCAATCTTTAAGCCATGCTTCAGCCTGAATCGCAGACTCCCGCCCTGTAAAAGGTACACCTCCAAGGTTCTTGAATTTCTTTGACATTCTCTCCAAATCGAAAGGCTGTGGAGGTGGAGGTGGTTCGACTACGACCTCTGAATTATGCTGCTCCTGAGTGATGGGTGTCTCGTCTCTAGCTTGCCCTCCAGCTCCTACTCGGGCTCCTCCTCTAGCCCCGCCTCGAGCTCCACCTCGGGCTCCGCCTCGGGCTGTTCTTGCTCTAGTATCCATTTAAATCAGTCTGTACCATCAAGGAAAGAGTCAGACCAACAAAATGATAATTTTCAAGAAAAGATAAGATAAGGACGAGATGAAAAGATAATGATGTAATGACTGGTAAATATGTGCTATTCTGCTGTGCTCAATCTAGGACATTACTGGTCCTATCTCTAATAAGCTACTCGTCTTAGAATAATATGGATTCTATCTAGACGAATTGTTCTAAATATGTTATATTCTGTAGCTAAGGTCAACCTTAGGCTCTGATACCAACTGTGATGACCCCAAACTTCCGTAGACCGAAAGTAAGGATAATCATTTTGGAATACAACATATTTACAACAAAAACAAATCTCAGAGAAAGAACATAACACATAAACATTTCAGTGGAAATAAAATGTCATCAGCACCACAACAGAATCATCAGAGTATGCAGTTTACAGGATCCACTTAGCATAATAGAAGTCTTAACAAAGAGAAACAAGTCCCAAATGAAAGGAAATAAGTTTCAAATCCCATTACATACATCAAAAGAAAAAGATAGAAAAATGTCTCAAAAGCAGAATAAAAGATGGAGAAAAGGTCTTCTTCTTCTTCCTTCAAAAGCAAGCTCCGACCAGAAAGTATCACCTAGAAACCTGTCAAATGGCTGCCCGTGTGGAAAGAGGGCACCCGAGTTTGCAAAAGTGAAACAAACTACGAGTCAATCATGGGACTGGTGTGAGAATTCTTAACTAAATTAACTATCAATATGGCGAATCTCAGGACCACGCCGCTAACGCGGAACGGGTTTATTCCATTGGATTGCCAGTGCATAATTTTATAAAGTTTGGATAAAATAGTGAAATGACTTTTGAAAAATGAAATCATCATAAGACTCAAGTCCTATCACACAATGCAACACACACAGGAGGATAGAGTTTTCCCTTATGATGATCACACATGCTTAATATGTAAAAAGTAATATTTTAATATTATCATTAGTGTTTAAGAAGTATTAAAATACTTCAAAATACATATATCAATCCTAGACGACATAGGTACCATATACTATGTCGCCGTACATAAGTTTACAATCAAAACCGTGATGTCGTATTGGGAATTGGTTTTCTGTCATGAAGTCGAGGCTAGGGATCGTCCTCTTCCAATTCGAGACACTCTAGCAAATGCCTCAGGATCCCCCGCAGTGAACCCTTGGATCTTCAGGGCCGGTCCCCACCTATCGGTAGTGGATTAATTATGCCTGAACACACGTTTCCCGGTTACTATGAACCTATAGTATGACCACTTCCGGCCTATAAAAACCCGAGGTACCTCAATCCAAAATCCACATAAGTAAAATGCCGGGCCGTGTTAAAACCCAAACACCACTAGCTAGAAAGAAACGTGTGCACCCCCTGCAGTTCTAATCCCCTTTTTAACTCATACCGGGTGTGAGGCTCGCGAAGTTACGTTATACACAAAGCTATGCCTAAACAGGCTATGCTTTGATCATCAGCCACAAGGCCTGCTTTTCAACAAAGCCTTGATCATTGCATCTTGGCGTGCCACGTTGACAATTCAACGCCATGCTATCGATAACTACTACTACGTATCCGGGTGTTAAGTAGAGAATACATTCTCTTCCACCAAACAGACATATATTAATAGAAATCGATTTAATTACATGAAGTGGATTTCAACGTCAGACACGCATCCATTTACAAGTCCGTTCTGGGTCTAAACGAAACCGGAGACACCAAAAAGGTTCTCGCTAATCCACACGATCGACACACACGTCCGGACAATTACTGCTTCAACCCAGTCCTGGGAGAAAGTCAGTCCAACGTATCAGAAGTCATCGTCCATTCGATGTGAAGATCGCCAGTCTTCAACCATCGTCTTCTTACATCTTTGATTCAATCGCCGTTCAATTATTTGAAATGAGTTAACCTCGGCCTTTTCAAATAATTGTCGCATAATTATAGTTTAAAACATTTCATATATATTTATAACTATTTATCGCTATTTTTATTTATTAAAAATAGCTCGAAATAAATAAACGACGTTTCGGGTCGATGGGCGGCGCTGGCGCTGCTTTTTCCAAAATTTGATTTACACATATCTCAAAATCTATCCGTCGGATTTTGATGAAATTTATATCGTTGGAAAGTTCTTCCCAAAGCGGTCCTAACGGTTCCAGTTTTAGGAAAAATCCAATGGTCAGATCTTTCTATATATTCATTTGAAGTTACGATTGTCGATACGCGAACTGCCGCGGCTCGTTACGTTTAATTTTATATTTTATATTTATATATAAACCATTGGGCAATTCCCTTTGTTAAAATCCATTCCCTTATTTCTATGAAAGTAATATTTTCGTCCGCTAATTCTAATGCGATAAAAATGATGGTTTCAACAATGTATCATTTTATATCGAATAAAAATGACATTTTTGTTCGCCAACTATAATGCGACCAAAAATGATAATTCAACGATATATTTTCATATCAAATAAAAATGGCATTTTTGCTCGCCAATTCTAATGCAACCAAAAATGATAATTCAACAATGTATATTTTCATATCAAATAAAAATGACATTTTTGTTCGCCAATTCTAATGCGACCAAAAATGATAATTCAACGATGTATATTTTTATATCAAATAAAAATGACATTTTTGTTCGCCAATTCTAATGCGACCAAAAATGATAATTATATCAAATAAAAATGACATTTTTGTTCGCCAATTCTATTGCAACCAAAAATGATAATTTAACGATGTATATTTTCGTATTCAACAAAATGACATTTTTTTTCGCCAATTCTAATGCGACCAAAAATGATGTTTTAAAATGTATAATCTCGTTAATTATAAAAATGTTCTTTTATCCTATGTGATTTAAAGACATAAAAATGCACTTTTTATTCTATTTCATTATAATAAAAGTGAACTTTTTATGTTTTTATAAAATGTATATATTTTATCTTCTACAATGAAAAATGTAAATTCTTCTATCTTCTCCTAGAAAAAGGTAAATCTTATATTTTAACATAGAAAAAGTAATTTTCCTATCTTTCTTTATTACAATAGAAAAATGGAAATTTCCTATTACTTTATTACAATAGAAAAATGTAAATTTCCTATTACACTTTATAACAATGGAAAAATGTAAATTTCCTATTTATTGTTTTTATTTACATATGTAAATTCTCTTTTACATTGAAAAATGTAAATATTTACTTTTCCTTGCTTTTACATTGAAAAACGTAAATATTTTCTTTTCTTTGAAAAATGTAAATGTTCTATTATTTTCCTAAGTTTCGCATACTTTTATTTTTTTCTCCAACACCAAAGTAAGTTCATTTCAACTACACAGACATAACGATGAAATTTTGATACATTCCAACTAAATTAACATAACTATGAAATTTTTGGTGTCATCACAACAACGACAACATAACGATGAAATTTTGGTGTCATTACAACTAAATTAACATAACGATGAATTTTGTGTCATTACCACAATGACAACATATGATCGGGTGTATATTTTCTATGAATCAAAATAAAAAGTCCCACCTTTATTTTGTGAAATCAAACGAAACAAATGAACTTGATTTATTTTATATATTAGAAAAAAAACCAAATCCTTATTTATTATTCAAATCCAACTTTCTTTTATTTAAAAAAAACAAAGTAAAAGATCAAATCTTTATTTATTTTATCTCAAAATAAAATATCAAATCTTCTTTTATTATACAAAACAAAGTAAAAGGCTCCTCTTTGTATTGATTTGATTCAAGGACAAAAGATCAAAACTTTATTATATTTTATTTCAAATCAAAAGATCAAAACTTTTAAACAAAGATCCAAACTTTATTATATTTTATTCTCAAATCAAAAGATCAATTTCAAGAGAAAGGAAAAAAATAAAAATAAAGGCGAGAACTTTATTATGATTACATCTGAATTTTACAGATACAAACAGTCAAACTATAACATGACATCACAACGAATATAATTCAACTATACAACAATCACCACATAACAGATCAGAAATAACATACAATGATTCACTGATCGAGTAGAATTAAAATAAATAATTTAATTGTTCAAATTCAGAAATCTCATAGTCGTTGAAGATTTTTGGCCAAAATTCAAACTGTTCAGAATCAACTCCAGTCGGTTGAGATGCATAGATCTCAGTCAAACGATTACAAGTCGCTGAAATCATCGAATTTCGAATTGAAATGAGTTAGATATGATTAATCAAAGTTTTAAAACAAGTTAAATTAATTAAATAATAAATTAATCAAGGAAAAACCTTTCTTCCTCAATCAGTAATAACGGCCGACCCTTTCTTCCTTTTCTTCGAACCTAGGGTTCGATTTTTCACCAAATTGGTTGCAGGGTTCGTCGATCGGAAGGGGGGATGTCGGAGCAGGTCGGACGGCGCACGCGGGGGGGGGGGGGGGGGGGGGGGGGGTGGTTTGGCCGAGCTTGGTCGAGCTCTGGGGGGCGCGACATGGTGGAAAGCGGTGGACTTCGAGGGTCTGCTGCTCGGGCTTTAGGCGATGCGAAGATGATCCACCCGTATGGAATTAAAGGGGGAGGAAAGGGCTTTGATTTGGTATGTGTGAGGGGTTCTAATTCGAAGAGAAGAAGGAGAAATTAGTAGAGAAAGGGGGAGCAAATTCGGCCGTTGAGATGAAGGGGGCGGCGGCTCAGAAGATAATGAACAGTGTTTTTTTTTTTTCATTAGGGTTTCTATTTTTATATTAATTTTTGTGTATTTTTACAAATAAATCCAAATCTTTCAAACCGTGCTGATTCCAGTCCAAACAAAGTTGACCCTAGCTAATAGCCCATATTCCGGACCCAATGGGACAAGTCCCGTCAGCCCAAACGGCTGTCTGTGGCCTGTATTATTTAATTTAATATTTGATTACTTTATTAATTTAATTCGTCAGCATAAATAAATTTACCGGGGCCACAAACGGACTCAGAAAAATCCAAAAAAAATATATTTGTCTATGTTATGAAGATACGGTCCTAACAAAATTAATTTCGTCGAATTCTGACACTGTTTGAAAAATGGCTATTTTTCAGTCGATTAAATTTGACTGTAATCGACCAAACACATTTTCCTTCGCCACGCTCACATATTAATTCGAAAAATTCTAAAAATTGAAACCCAGCAATAATATGACATTCCGGTTCCAATGAAAGTGGTTTCATTGAAACCAGAGATCGTTTGAAAATTGACTATTTTCACTGGCTTTAATATTATTTAAAAATGGAATTTTTAATTTTTGCCACATTTTTCCACCAAATAATTTAAAATAAAATTTTTAAATTGGTTTGGATTTTCCGGGTCGTTACATTTCGCCTTTTCAAATATAAAGATTTCGCTTTTTCAGATATAAAGATTTCGCCTTTTCAAATATAAAGATTGCGCCTTTTCAAATATAAAGATTGAATTTTTATTTCATCACTATCAAAATAACATTTTTATTTCAACTTAAATATAATAAAAATCGAATTTTTATTTCGCTACACATATAAAGGTCAAATTTTTACTATCTATATAATATAAAAATCGTATTTTTAATACTTCTACTTAATAAAAATTATATTTTTATATTTCGCATATGATAAAAATCGAATTTTTATTCTTTCTAAAATATAAAAATAATATCTTTTTGTTTTGAAAAATCTTTTCTAAAGCATTAAAAATTCTACCTTGCACGATATGTTATACACATAAAAATCACAGTTTTATTTTCAAATCTACACATTTATATCAATTCAGATTTTTAAAACAAATTCCATAGAAAATGAATAAATAAAAAATAATAATAATTAAAACAAACTTACTGTTTTTTTTGTTTGGAGGGGGTTCACCATCAGAATCGGGCAGAGGAAGAGCGTCGGACGTCATTGTCGGAGGGGGTCTCGTGGCGCGGAGGTGGAGCGGTGGCGGGTTCAGGGTTTGCGGCGGCTAGGGCTTCGATTTTGGAGGAGGAGTGGGGAGAGTGGGGGCCTTGTGCATCGCGAGGAGGAGGGGAGGTGGCCGAGGTGGGTGGCGGAGCTCGTGGGGCCGACGGCGGCGGTCGATAATGGAGAGGGAGGCGCGATTTTTTTTGTTTTCTCTTTTTTTTAATTTAGTTTTGAAATGAATTTGTACCGGGGGGGGAGGGGGTGGGGGGCTGAGTTAAAAGGGAAAAGAGAGATTTTATTTTTTTAGTTATTTTAATTTCAAAAAGGTATTTTTATTTTCGAACTCGAAACGGGACCCAACGCCTGTCGTCCATAGCTAATTACCCCCATTCCGAATGCAATGGGATATGTATCGTAAGCTGATTCAATTGTTTCGACCAGTTTTCATCAAAATCAATATATAACTCTATATATTGAATTCGAACGCGCATTTTAATTTACCGGGGCCATATACTAACTCTAAAAATTCTCGAAAAATATTTTATAGCTTCGTATTGACGATACGGTCCTAACAAAACTAGTTTCGTCGAATTCTGATACCGTTTGAAAAATGGCCATTTTCCCGTCGATTAAAATCAACTAAAACTGGTCAAATGCGTTTTCCTATGCCATGCTCACATATTGATTCGAAAAATTATGAAATTTGAAACCTAGCAATAATTTGACATCCCGGATCCAACAAAAGTGGTTTCGTCGAAAACCGAGGTCGTTTGCAAAATTCACATTTTTAAGGGCCTGAATTCCATAGCGACTATTCAGAATTTCAACTGGACATACCTTTTGATTCCCGCTATGAAATTTCGATTTTTTGGATTCGTTGGAAAGATATTCTCAATTAGATTCAAATATTTTTGGTTTCGCTAAAATCCGGTTTATTTTGCACCCAATATGTTCAATTGAAGTTTGAAATCGAATTATCGAAGTACCGCGCCATTTTCAATTCCTTTTATAATTATAAATAATTATTTATATTCTAACGACGACGTATATAATTATATACGTTCGATTTCTATTCAAAATAAAGCTCTCGTCGTTTTTATTTAAAATAATCCATTTTAAATGTTAAAAATTCGCTAAAATTGCCAAAATAATAATTTTAAACTGGATCGCATTTCCGGGTTGTTACAAACTAATTTCTCGAAGGTAGCGCCCATAGGAATGTTGGACATTGCCAATCTGTGTAGCGGCTCGTTCAAACTTTAGCAAACCTTAGTGCCTTCTTATGCGGTGTATTTACCGACTCTAAGTCGAATCTCGCCAACTAATTAAACTTGTTGACGTACACTCTCATTGATAAATTCCCCTGCTTCAACGCCAAGAACCTCTCTACGTATAGACTCTCTTCCGCTCGTGTAGCGACCTGAAATTCCGGTCCAATTTGAGCTACCAAATAACGCAAGTCCAACCCCAATTACACTGGAAAATCAGAAAACTAATAGAAAGAAAACAGAGGGTGAGGAAAGATAAGATAGAACTTAGAACAGAAGAAGAAGAAGAATACAACATCAGAGTAACACGAACCTCACAGCGGAACGAATAACATATAATAGATAACATATCTTTGAAATATAAATCTGTATTTGAATATACATATCATTTCAAAGTATAGCACTTACAACACAGCGGAAATAAACAATAGCTATAAGATCATGAAGCCTCCTGCTCCAGCTCTTCAAGTATCTGTAAATCCTGACTACTTGACTACCCGTACAAAATTGGGCACCCAAGAGTTTAGGGAAAACAAAACAAAATAAACTCCAGGTCAGTCATGGGATAGGTATGAGTAAAACAGTTTAAACAGTTTGAACAAGTAAACGATATCTCATAAGACCACGCCATATAACGGAACCGATTTTTCCCTTATGAGAATCCAAAATGTCTTTATATTAAAAACCTTTTGATATTATAATAATGTCTATCAACCACAATATAATAATCATCTAGCAGAAATGCTTTCATCTCACGTACTACATACATAGTATATAATCAAAACCGCAAGCACGTATTGGGTAATGGATTTCCAAGTATAACAAGGCATGGAACCACCTTTCGCGGGTGTACCTCTAGAAAGGAATACACTGGGTTCAACAAGAACATCTTGCAACCCGGCCACACATGACCGACCACTCATTTCGATTGAGTGTATCGAATGTATATCACCAACGGTTGGGATCACCAACCATTTCCCGAATGGGACAGCATCAACAATAGATTTTTAGAAATAAATGAAACTCTAGATCACCTATACACCCTAATCAGTGCGACCTACATAGCCATGCTGCCCGCCCGATTTTCGTCATTTTCCGGTTGATGAGGCTTGAGGTTACGCTTTACCATCACATCAGATTCTCTTCGAATGCCACATTGTCAGATCCATCGAAAATCACTAATTGACGTCCATAACAGTACATTATGTGTTAGCTAAAGAAGTTTCCTTCTCCGCTTACACTTTTGGTACGGTTGAAGAAATCAATGTACGTGACCTTTCTGGAAATACTCTGTCAGACATTCATCCATACAAGTCATCTAGGAACAGGATGAACCGAAGGCACTATTCAGTACATCCATCTTAGGCACTGTTATCTAAGACTTATACAATAGCCCTTGCACTTTACTCCGTCTTCAATTACCTTTGGCATATATGATTCGCAACGCTTATGCCAAACAGAGTGGTTCTTTGGATAATAATCCAACCGGTCTCTCCATATTAAAAACGTTAAAATGGTCAAAACTTCGATAGTCTGTTATTTAACCATCAAAGTAAAACAGGTGTGCAAACAACGATATTATTTCCAGATGGAAATTTTATCAATCAATCATCAATCATATATATATCTATATATATATATTCATATTTTCCTTATTTTCTATGTCTAGAAAATATACGTTAATGCTGGAAAACATTTCCATAAATTATTTACGTATCACTATTCTTCTACAACTATCAGTCTCTGATTGTAAACTAGTATAAGAACAATTCCCTAAGTACCAATTCTGAAGGTTGAAACCAACATCAGATAGACACTTAGGAAACCATTCAACTTAACAAGTCTCCAGTCAAATTCTGATTTAGCTTAACTCCATCTCTTAACTCTTTATACATGAACACTTCCTTTTCTAATTCATATTTCCAATTTCAATATTTGATTACGTTTCTGATTCTATTTGGAAATCATTTCCAAATCTTCTTTACTTGGATTTAAACAGAAGTTTAAATCAACATCGCGACGACAACTCAAACCACTATACTTATTTACTAAAATCACTTAACCACTTTCAGTCTCGAACCTTAACCATTTCTAATTTAAAAACGAAGTCAATCAAGTTGGGGTATAACTACCTCTCAGACCTTAACTGAACAACATTTCAAATCTCAAAATAGGGTAAGCTCATCTTTTAACCCTTCCTTACGAACCCTCAGATTCTATTTACGAACCCCCTTCTTTTACAAGTTTACATGATTATAACAATGGTGTTATAATCTCCTGCATTCAAAATATATTATCTTTAATATGACTTTTATTTCCTAACTCGAATAATATAACGACAACTAATTTATTTACTCCTATTCGGTTAACTCTAATCTATAACTCTTATTTGAATAACTCCAACCTAATAACTCTTACTGGATTAACTCTTATTTGAATAACTCCAACCTAATAATTCTTACTGGATTAAATCTTATTCGAATAACTTATTCTTATAACTTATGTTCGATTTGCTTACTTTCGAATACTTATATTCGAAAATCTCTTTCTTCAAATAAATCTTATTCGATTTAACTCCTGTCGAATAACAAGATTCTATCAACTCACATCGAATATTTCTGATTCGATTATCTCACTTTGAATATCTCTGATTTGATTATCTCACTTCGAATAACTAAATTCGATTAACTCATTTCAACTCTATTCGAATAAACTAAATTCGATCAACTCCATTTGAATAACTCTAGTTCGATTTAACTCTATCGATTAAACTCTAACTGATTAACTCTAAATGGTTTAACTCTACGGTTTAACCTAACTGGTTAACCTAATGGTTTTACTCTAACTGGTTAACCCTAATGGTTTTACTCTAACTGGTTAACCCTAACTGACTAACTCTTTGTCCTTATTCAGTTTCAAACATCGATGTTGAAATCGATTTTTTACTTCTTTATATAAGTCCTGACTTACATATATATATCTATTTGTCCAAAGATAAATATTTCCTTTATTAACCTTATTTATTTATCCTTAGTATTTCCTTTATTAATATCTTATTTATTTTCTAAATAAATATTCCTTTATTAATATCTTATTTATTTTCTAAATAAATATTCCTTATATCTTATCTTATTTATTTAACAAATAAATATCTCCTTTTCTTATTCTATTTATTTAGCAAATAAATAATCCTTTTAATAACTTATTCTGTTTCCTAAGTCGATATCTCTTTTATAACTTATTTACTTAACAAATAAGTATCTCGTTTAACATCTCCTATTTATTTAACCAATAAATATCTCATTTATAAAATCTTATGATTTTATAAATATCCCCTTTTCTTTATAAATATTTCGTTTATAAAGATTTCACCTTTCTATATAATTTCACCTATAAAGATTTCTATTTATAAATATTTCATTTATAAATATTTCATTTATAAACATTTCGTTTATAAAACCCTTTTGATTTTATAAATATTTTATTTTCAAATACCATTTGAAAATTCCCCTTTTTCACATTCCGGTATGTTATGGTGTTTAACATATCAAGTCATGATGTCAAATATCGTCCATACACATATAATCAACAACATATTATAAACCATGTCATATATCACAATATATGAAAATAATAAAATAGCTGTTGAGGAATCCAGTCGGATTCCTCCAATCTGTTTCCCTGCACCCAAAGATGTTACACAATAAAATCAACATCACATTCAGTTCCATATGATATATTCTGCTAAAGAGAATCGAATATAGAAATTCAACTAATTGACTAGCAGTTCAATCAAACAGTCAACACACAGTTAATCAGCCAGTATTTAGCAGTTCTAAAAATACGACATGAAATTATAAACTGTTCAGAGTTAGTGAGAGTTACTCACATTGGAAGATCATCGTTAATAATGATAACCATTGCTCGATTTGATTCAGACGAACAATTTATTTTGCTGTAAATTGTAACGTGCTCCAATTGACTCGCGGTCAGTTCCATTGTGTAGTGTCCGTCCATACGATCCCAACGGATCTTGGTTCGTTGGATTCTGATAACGTATGCTAAAGTTATGTATTATACAAGTTATAAATGGTTTTAAATTAAAACAATTTAATTTAATTCACTATTTTTGCCTTACCCCTTCAATTAAAAACCGACCCAACTACCTCTAAAGCCCAAACTCGCTTGCTCCTCTTTCTTCCCCATGTGAAAACGACGAGCTCCAGTAATCCATACTCCTCCATTTTCGCTGCCTTCATATCCCTCTCCCTCTTTGTTCTGCTCCGAAATCATAAACCGATCTTATCACAAAAATCCCCTTCCATTTCTTTACGCATACGTCAGCATCACACATGACTCAGCCTTCCTCTGCAAGTCGTGTCTTCAGCCTGTGCTACAGCAACACAGCGACACTAAGTGGTGTCAATACCCCCTAATTTCACACACGAGCTGCCATTCGACTTCCTCAGTCCAAAGAAAATAACCAAAACTCGAATCTGTAGCCCAAACCTCCATGAATTCGAACCATATCCATGCTACAATTGTTCGGACTCTAGGAAAACCCATTGAGCTTTACGATTTCAATACCAAAACGGAGAGCATTTCACCAGCAACTCGAATATGTATTCATATCGATTTAGAGAATTTTGCTTTATTTGATTTTGATTTTACAAAGATGGAAATAACTTTCCTGAAGCTAAAAAGTTACGGTGGATTTTTCTTTGACTTGTGAATGAGTTGAATTAGGTTATAAGGGGATTTTGTAGGGTATTTATAGGAATTTTAGATATTTTTATTTTGATCATCATATTAATTTATAATCAACTGCAGTTTTATTCTGTCCTTTAAAATTCCTGTAATCACACACGATACCCAAAAATCACCAAACTGGACATACTGCTAGAGTTTGACATGACGGTCCCAACGAAACTGGTTTCGTCGAATTCCGACTCTGTATGCTCACGAGCGTATTTTTAACCGTCGAAATACTGACTGTTTGTCACTCTAAAAATCCGTACGGCCACACAGTGACCCTAAAAATCACGGAACTTGGAATCTAGCAATAATTTGATGTTGCGGATCCAACAAAATTAGTTTCGTTGAATTCCGACTTCGTTTGCAAAAGTGGCTATTTTTAAAGCCCTAAATAACCTATTTAAATTTATAAATATATTTAAATTAAATTAAATTAAATATTAATAAATTTATATTATCGTATATATTCACAGTGGAATACCATACAGCTTCAGAAAAATCTTATATGGATTTCTAACTTGATATCTCAAATCTTGGTTAACCCGATATTCGATTTATATTGAAATTCCTTTTTAAAATATAAATAATTCCTTTATAAATTATAAAGGAATTCCACAGCGAATTTTCTAAAATTTGATTTGGACGCAAATCAAAATCTACACGGCAAAATCCCAATTTTTTTCTTCCACTAGAAAGATATACTCCACCAGTTCCACACGTTTCTTGTTTCACATAAATCCGGCTTAAAACGAATCCTGTACATTCAGTTGAAGTTCGAATCGCCAATTTACGAACTGCAGCGCCATTTCGATCTCGGTTATAAATATATTATAATTTATACGTTCAAACTTCATTAATTAAATATATTCGTTATCGTAATTCAATTTTAAACTGAATTATATAATTTGAATTTTCCAATTCACACCATATCGCCATTTCTGCCAATTCTGATTATTTCAGAATTAAATATATTATTTAATTATTATTTTAATTAAATATTCACTATTATTTAATCCAACGACCATGAAATCCTTTTAATCACCTTTTAAATTATTAAATTATTATACCGCTGAAAATGCGGGTCATTACATTCTTCCCCACTTAAAATAATTTCGTCCTCGAAATTGCTAAGGTAGAAAACAACTCTATTAACTGGTTATAACTTATTTGTTCACTTCTTAACTTTAGTTTCCAACTGGACCAATTTAATTTCAATTAAATATTAATTAATTCTTATCAACGAAAATTTTCAAAAATCCTAAAAATTTTCGAACACCTTAACTTTTCGAAAATTTTTGCCAGCACCTCCTTTGTACTGGTCAATAGGTCAAACTCCAACTCGCCTCTCTGGGCCATCTCCAACCCAAAAGAAAATCAAACAGCCTCGGCTCATCAAAATCTCATATCATATGAAATATAAACTTGTACCTTTTTTCGGGCATATCAACTCTATCACTTCCATATGCTATCAACTCAACATATACCAATGTTATCCCAATCAAATTCTGAAATCACTTTTATCTCCAACACAACCATTCTCTTTTTACCCAGCCAAATTTTCATTTCAAACTCAAGTTTCATTCTTGATCCCGAATCCTTAACTCACTAACACAATATCATTTCAAATCAATTTCTATTACCACTTAATTGGCTTTACTTTAATCCCAATTTGCTTTCACAAATTTCTGTTCAAATTTAGTTTTTAATCCAACAATCTATTCCTGGGAGTTTTAAATAACTTTGTTTTTTACAAATCAAATGTTCCCTTTCGGAATCAAACAACTTGTTTTTTCTCAAAACAATTCAAAACTAAAATTTTGGTAGTAATCTATCACTTAGAAACTCGAAAATGAACACCGATGATGCACCATCGGAATTTATTTCCCAACGATCAAAGTAAGTTCAATACTATATCTCTTTTCAAAACTATTTCTTAAACCATTTCCATTTTTAAATCACTTCAAAATATCATTCCAATGTTTGTAAACAAATTTAAAATCTCCCAGGATCTTAAAATTCTCATATATTTAATCTATGTTCGTCTACAAACACTTATTCAAATTTCCAGGTTTTGATTCCAATTCTGATTTAAATTCCAGATTTCATTCATTTGCTTTCATATTTCTTTCTTATATGAATTCTGATTGGTTATTTACATAACCATTTCGCATTTTTATAATCTTACTCGATTATAATAATAACCAATATATCCACTACATTATAATTTTGATATATATATATCTTATCTATATCAAGATATACCTTGGGTAAACTTATTTTAATTTACCCTCTTTTCAGAACATATCATGTCGACCCATCGTATTCGAGTGTTTATAAACTCCTACCGATACAGTGGATCAAAATGTTCGACCAGAACCCATAAACAACTCAACCAATGAATCTCCACATTATAAAACCACTTTATATCAAATTACAAATACGCACTCGTATATATACACTCAAACTCAATCTAGGTTATTACTAACCCTATCTCTACTGAGTCACGCCACAGAGCCAAGGTAATACTTAACCTTTGCTCTGATACCAACTGCAATGACCCGAAATTTCGGTCCAATTTGAGCTGACCAAATAACGCAAGTCCAACCCCAATTACACTGGAAAATCAAAAAACTAATAGAAAGAAAATAGAGGGTAAGGAAAGATAAGATAGAACTTAGAACTGAAGAAGAAGAAGAACACAACATCAGAGTAACACGAACCTCACAACGGAACGAATAACATATAATAGATAACATATCTTTGAAATATAAACCTGTATTTGAATATACATATCATTTCAAAGAACAACACTTACAACACAGCGGAAATACACTATAGCTATATGATCCTGAAGCCTCCTGCTCCAGCTCTTCAAGTATCTGTAAATCCTGACTACTTGAATACCCGTACAAAATTGGGCACCCAAGAGTTTAGGGAAAACAAAACAAAATAAACTCCGGGTCAATCATGGGACTGGTATGAGTAAAACAGTTTAAACAGTATGAACAAGTAAACGATATCTCATAAGACCACACCGTATAACAGAACGGGTTTTTCCCTTATGAGAATCCAAAATATCATTATATCAAAAACCTTTTGATATTATAATAATGTTTATCAACCACAATATAATAATCATCTAGCAGAAACGCCTTCATCTCACGTTCTACATACATAATATACAATCAAAACCGCAAGCACGTATGGGGTAATGGATTTTCAACTATGACAAGGTATGGAACCACCTTTCGCTAGTGTACCTCTAGAAAGGAATACACTGGGTTCAACAAAAACATCTTGCAACCCGGCCACACATGAATGACCACTCATTTCGCTTGAGTGTATCGAATGTATATCACCAACGGTCGGGATCAGCAACCGTTTCCCGAATGGGACAGCATCAACAATAGATTTTTAGAAATAAATGAAACTCTAGATCAGGTGATTATACACCCTAATAGGTGCGACCTACATAGCCATGCTGCCTACCCGATTTTTGTTATTTCCCGGTAGATGAGGCTTGAGGTTATGCTTTATCATCACATCAGATTCTCTTCGAATGCCACATTGTCAGATCCATCGAAAATCACTAATTGACGTCTATGACAGTACATTTTGTGTTAGCTAAAGAAGTTTCCTTCTCCGCTTCCACTCTTGGTAGGGTTGAAGAAATCAATGTACGTGACCTTTCTGGAAATACTCTGTCAGACATTCATCCATACAAGTCATCCAGGAACAGGATGAACCGAAGGCACTATTTAGTACATCCATCTTAGGAACTGTTATCTAAGACTTACACAATAGCCCTTGCACTTTACTCCGTCTTCAATTATCTTTCGCATATATGATTCGCAATGCTTATGCCAATACAGAGTGGTTCTTTGGATAATAATCCAACTGGTCTCTCCATATTAACAACGTTAAAATGGTCAAAACTTCAATAGTCTGTGATTTAACCATCAAAGAAAAACAGGTGTGCAAACAACGATATTATTTCCGGATGGAAATTTTATCAATCAATCATCAATCATATATATATCTATATATATATATTCATATTTTCCTTCTTTTCTATGTTTAGAAAATATACGTTAACGTTGGAAAACATTTCCATAACTTATTTACGTATCACTATTCTTCTAAAACTATCAATCTTTGATTGTAAACTAGTATAAGAACAATTCCCTAAGTACCAATCCCGAAGGTCGAAACCAACATTAGATAGACACTTAGGAAACCATTCAACTTAACAAGTCTCCAGTCAAATTCTGATTTAGCTTAACTCCATTTCTTAACTCCTTATACATGAACACTTCCTTTTCTAATTCATATTTGCAATTTCAATATCTGATTACGTTTCTGATTCTATTTGGAAAATATTTCCAAATCTTCTTTACTTGGATTTAAACAGATGTTTAAATCAACATCGCGACGACAACTCAAACCACTATACTTATTTACTAAAATCACTTAACCACTTTCAATCTTGAACCTTAACCATTTCTAAATTAAAAACGAAGTCAATCAAGTTGGGGTATAACTACCTCTCAGACCTTAACTGAACAACATTTCAAATCTCGAAATAGGATAAGTTCATCTTTTAACCCTTTAACACTTCCTTACGAACCCTCAGATTCTATTTACGAACCCCCTTCTTTTACAAGTTTACGTGATTATAACAATGGTGTTATAATCTCCTGCATCCAAAATATATTATCTTTAATACGACTTTTATTTCATAACTCGAATAATATAACGACAACTAATTTATTTACTCCTATTTGGTGAACTTTAATCTATAACTCTTATTTGAATAACTCCAACCTAATAACTCTTACTGGATTAACTCTTATTTAAATAACTCCAACCTAATAACTCTTACTAGATTAACTCTTATTCGAATAACTTATTAGAATAACTTATATTTGATTTGCTTACTTTCGAATACTTATATTCAAAAATCTCTTTATTGAATAAATCTTATTCGATTTAACTCCTGTCGAATAACTAGATTCGATCAACTCACTCCGAATATTTCTAATTCGATTATCTCACTTCAAATATCTCTGATTCGATTATCTCATTTCGAATAACTAAATTCGATTAACTCATTTCAACTCTATTCGAATAAACTAAATTCGATTAACTCCATTTGAATAACTCTAGTTCGATTTAACTCTGTCGATTAAACTCTAACTGATTGACTCTAACTGGTTTAACTCTACGGTTTAACCTAACTGGTTAACCCCAATGGTTTTACACTAACTGGTTAACCCTAATGGTTTTACTCTAACTGGTTAACCTTAACTGACTAACTCTTTGTTCTTATTCAGTTTCAAACATCGATGTCGAAATCGATTTTTACTTCTTTATTTAAGTCCTGACTTATATATATATATATATATATATATCCAAAGATAAATATTTCCTTTATTAACCTTATTTATCCTAAGTATTTTCTTTATTAATATCTTATTTATTTTCTAAATAAATATTCCTTTATTAATATCTTATTTATTTTCTAAATAAATATTCCTTATATCTTATCTTATTTATTTAACAAATAAATATCTCCTTTTCTTATTCTATTTATTTAACAAATAAATAATCATTTTAATAACTTATTCTATTTCCTAAGTCAATATCTCTTTTACAACTTATTTACTTAACAATTAAGTATCTCGTTTAACATCTCCTATTTATTTAACCAATAAATATCTCATTTCTAAAACCTTATGATTTTATAAATATCCCTTTTTCTTTATAAATATTTCATTTATAAAGATTTCCCCTTTCTATATAATTTCACCTATAAAGATTTCTATTTATAAATATTTCATTTATAAATATTTCGTTTATAAACATTTCATTTATAAACATTTCGTTTATAAAACCCTTTTGATTTTATAAATATTTTATTTTTAAATACCATTTGAAAATTCCCCTTTTTCACATTTCGGTATGTTATGGTGTTTAACATATCAAGTCATGATGTCAAGTATCGTCCATACACATATAATCAACAATAGATTATAAACCACGTCATATATTACAATATACGAAAATAATAAAATAGCTGTTGAGGAATCCAGTCGGATTCCTCCAATCTGTTTCCCTGCACCCACAGATGTTACACAATAAAATCAACATCACTTTCAGTTCCATATGATACATTCTGTTAAACAGAATCAAATATATAAATTCAACTAACTGACTAGCAGTTCAATCAAACAGTCAACACACAGTCAATCAGCCAATATTTAACAGTTCTAAAAATACGACATGAAATTATAAACTGTTCAGAGTTAGCGAGATTTACTCACATTGGACGATCATTGTTAATAACGATAACCATCGCTTGATTTGATTCAGACGGACAATTTATTTTGCTATAAATTGTAACGTGCTCCAATTGACTCGCCATTAGTTCCATTGTGTAGTGTCCGTCCATATGATCCCAACGGATCTTAGTTCGTCAGATTCTGATAACGTATGCTAAAGTTATGTATTATACAAGTTATAAATGTTTTAAATTAAAACAATTTAATTTAATTCACTATTTTTGCCTTACCTCTTCAATTAAAAACCGGCCCAACTACCTCTAAAGCCCAAACCCACTTGCTCCTCTTTCTTCCCCAAGTGAAAAAGACGTGCTCCAGTAATCCATACTCCGCCATTTTCACTGCCTTCCCATCCCTCTCCCCACTTTGTTTGCTCCGAAATCATATACCGATCTTATCACAATAATCCCCTTCCATTTCTTTACGCATACGTCAGCATCACAAAGGACTCGGCCTTCCTCTGCAAGTTGCGTCTTCAGCCTATGCTACAGCAACACGGCGACACTAAGTGGTGTAGATACCCCCTAATTTCACACACGAGATGCCATTCAACTTCCTCAGTCCAAAGAAAATAACCAAAACTCGAATCTGCAGCCCAAACCTCCATGAATTCGAACCCTAGCTCAACCCTATCCACACCGCAATTGTTCAAACTCCAGGAATACCCATCAAGCTTTACGATTCAATACCAAAACGGAGAGCATTTCACCAGCAACTCGAATATGTATTCATACTGATTTAGAGAATTTTGCTTTATTTGATTTTGATTTTTCAAAGATGGAAATAACTTTCCTGAAGCTAAAAAGTTATGGCGGATTTTTCTTTGACTTGTTAATGAGTTGAATTAGGTTATAGGGAGATTTTGTGGGGTATTTATAGGAATTTTAGATATTTTTGTTTTGATTATTGTATTAATTTATAATCAACTATAGTTTTATTTTGTCCTTTAAAATTCTTGTAATCACACATGATACCCAAAAATCACCAAACTGAACATACTGCTAGAGTTTGACATTACGGTCCCAACGAAACTGGTTTCGTCGAATTCCGACTCCGTATGCTCACACAGCGTATTTTTAACCGTCGAAATACTGACTGTTTTTCACTTTAAAAATCCGTACGGCCACACAGTGACCCTAAAAATCATGGAACATGGAATCTAGCAATAATTTGATGTTGCGGATCCAACAAAATTAGTTTCATCGAATTTCGACTTCGTTTGCAAAAGTGGCTATTTTTAAAGCCCTAAATAACCTATTTAAATTTATAAATATATCTAAATAAAATTAAATTAAATGTAAATAAATTTATATTATCGTATATATTCATAGTGGAATACCATACAGCTTTAGAAAAATCTTATATGGATTTCTAACTCGATATCTCAAATCTGGGTCAACCCGATATTCGATTTATATTGAAATTCCTTTTAAAAATATAAATAATTCCTTTATATATTATAGAGGAATTCCACAGCGACTTTTCTAAAATTTGATTTGGACGTAAGTCAAAATCTACACGACGAAATCCTGATTTTTCTCTTCCATTAGAAAGACATACTGCACCAGCTCCACACGTTTCTTGTTTCACAGAAATCCGGCTTAAAACGAATCATGTACATTCAGTTGAAGTTCGAATCGCCAATTTACGAACTGCAACGCCATTTCGAGCTTGATTACAAATATATTATAATTTATACGTTCAAACTTTGTTAGTTAAATATATTCGTTATCGTAATTCAATTTTAAACTGAATTATATAATTTGAATTTCCCAATTCACACCATATCGTCATTTCCGCCAATTCTGAATATTTTAGAATTAAATATATTATATAATTATTATTTTAATTAAATATTCACTATTATTTAATCCAACGACCATGAAATCCTTTTAATCACCTTTTAAATAATTAAATTATTATACCGCCGAAAATGCGGGTCATTACAGCTTGTGAGAGAAATTTCATCTCGAACATATGCCTGAAATCCATCCATGTCTCTACCGGACTCCCTCCATTTGTGACCTCCCACCAAAAAGAAGCTTAGTCCTTAAGCAACCATACCGCCAACTGTATCTTCTGCCTATCGTCTACCTCGAAGATAACGAACAAATCCTCAGTTTTTTTGAGCCAGTTCCTTGCCACCACGAAGGATTCAGTTCCATTAAAATTCTTCCCACCCATGGCTCGAAAGTCTCTACATATCTTTGGGAAAGTATTCATGTGCGGAGGAGGAGGAGGAACCGCTGCAATTGGGGGAGGAGGGACGTCTGCTGGGCCCGCATCATTAGGTACCTCCTGAACTAGCCAGGTATCAGTACGCCCTCCGGAAGGTTAAGATCCCCAGACATGCTGAAACGAAAGAAAAGAAAAGATTCAAAACAAAGGATTGAAAGATCGGCTATGGCTTTGGGGATTATGTTTTTCAAAAAAAACTCAACTTTTGAAAATACTTCCTTTTTAAACCTTTTTGAAAATAGTTTTCAAAAACTTTTTATCAAATCTGGTAACCTTCAGCTCTGATACCAAGTGTAACACCCCACCTCCGTTAAGGTCACTCGCAACGGGAAAGACTTAACTTTGGTGAAGTGTTTTTAGTAGATAGAACAGAAATTTACAAGACAGATAAAGTTGTACTTGAAAAATTTATAACTTAATTACAACAGAAACAAAAATAATTTTGGTTACATCTTTCAAAATCACAATATCAGAATTCAAGTACATAAATATCGGTCTTGTACGAATGCCTTCAGAATGCATAGTTTTTAAAGCCATAATCCCCAATATAAACTGCCATGAAAAGATAGAGCCAAAGCCAAGCAATACCTCAAACACTTCCAGCAGAGAGCTCTTATGTTTCCGCCCTGAAAACCTGGGGGTGGGGGAACGGAAAGAAAAGAGGCGAAACAAACTAGGTCAGACATAAGTCTGGTGAGTCCAGTGACTTTCAGCATATAAACAGACAATAGTATCATGACATGAAAATAAAACTGATGAGAGATAACCGTAACAGAAATAGCAGGTTAACAGAAGGAACGGAATGATATAGGCTAAGCTAAGCTTATCACTTCTATGCACTAATACTAGTATAACAGGATTAGGTGTTACCCTAATTTCTAAACTGAAACAGAAACAGGAAACAAAATAATCTGTACAGAAACAGAATGCTAGTAATGGGCCTTTACCACCCGAACAAAGGCAGACAGTACATAAACATAATGCTAATAATGGGCTTTTACCACCCCAACAAACAAAAGGTACGGAAACAGAATACTAATAATGGGCCTTTCCCACCCAACTAATGGGCCTTTACCACCCCAACAGACAAAAGGTACAAAAACAGAATCGGAAAAGGAATCAGAGACGGAAACAGAATAATCCCTACGGAAACAGAATGTTAGAATTAGGTGTACACTAGTAATAGGCCTTTACCACCCAACAGATGGTACCACGCAGAAATAGACAGGTGTTACCACCCAACAGAAACAGACGGTACCAACAGAAACAGACAGAATTAAGTGTACCCTAAGTCCTACCCCAAGCGATCGGCTCCCTAATACATAAATACCCTGTGTCGGCCCCACAGTAGGGTGTATCACTACCTAAAGTGGCAACCTATTGGCACATACCTATTTACAGACGTCACGGTGTCTTACATCCTCAGAGCAGACCGGATCCATGCACGCACATGACCCGGTTGGAAAGCGCCATCAACACCCCTCGCCATTATCAGAATGAACCGCTTATAATTAGTTCAGTAAGCATGCCCGGACCCCTACATAGCGTGGGGTCAAAGTTTTTGATACCAGAAAGGGTTACTGACTAATATGGGTCCCAGATGACAGACAGCTCAAGTATTTCCCCTCCTAACCTTGTGTCACCAGACTAACAGATTTCAGATTAACTTGTTTACAAGTTTCAGGCATACAGAGTTCATATTTACTAGTTCACAGATCAGACAATCAAGTTAGCAAGTTTTTAGACTAACGGATCAGATGTACAGTTTTAACAGACTTACAAATTTTCTAACTTTGTATTGGGCATACAGATTCACGAAACAGGTTTGTTAAATTCATCAGTCCAGTTGGTTTAATCCTATCCACCCAACTCGTTTTGGACATCATATTTATCTCAAATTTTCATTAATTAAATATTAATGCACAGACCTCTCACATTACGTCGGTAGCTTGTGGCCACTGGTTATGCCAGGCTGTTTCGGGCAGACTTCTGCCACAAGCCAGACGTAACCTCATGTCTAAGCATATTTTAGTTATGCCTACGACCTCTCACATTAGACTGACAGTTTGCGGTTGCTGGTTATATCATTCATGGTAGGTTATTTCAATCTTTTGAAAGAGACAGAGCGAGTCCACGATAAGATAGTCCTGGTCTACGAGAGAGGTAGTCAAAGAAAGGAGGAGAGGAGAAATTAGTATACTGTCAGGAGGCGAGCGTAAGTGAGGAATATACTCCCCTTTAGTATATTAATTGGGGAGGTATATTCATTGTGAGCGGAAGGACGGTTGGTTCCGGGCAAGCTTCTACCGTAAACGGAGTCTAACCTCGTGTCATAGCCACTTCATTCCATTACAGAAAATATCAAACTAATTATGTACATTTAGTAGATTTAACTTATTTACAAGTAAAGTTCTATTAACATGTTTTGCTCAAGTTTAGATCGAACCTCCAAATTACAATTATTCAACTTTCAACAGATTAGGCAATTCAATAGATAACAGATCTAGCAAATTAGGCAATTCAACAGATTTAGCAAATAATAGATTTAGCAGATTAGTCAATTCAACAGATTTAGCAGATAACAGATTTAGCAGATAACAGATTTAGCATATTAGGCAATTCAACAGATTTGGCAGATAACAGATTTAGCAGATTAACTCAACAGAATATATATTTCTAAAATTCTATTTACATATCTTGCCTAATCATAAATTAAGCCTAAACTTACATGCCTAAATCATGGTCATAATTCATAATACAACATATGCCTAAATTTTTAGTTAAACTTTGCATAGTACAGAATATTCTCTAAAAGCCCAAATCATGGTACCATATGAATTATGCCAAATTATAGCCTTTAATGCCAAATATCCAAAAAATCTACTTTTCGGTGTATTCACATTGATAGTTATCCTATTATAATATAGGTCTCTATGCCTAAGTAACATATTTCTTTTTCAAGTCATGAATCATTACATAAAATTTACCCAAAATTCTAAATCTTTAAATTATAACATCTCAAAATCCGATCTTAATTTTAATATGCATTATGTCCCCCAAGTTTCAAGTCATATGTTATCATACAATGATTTCTCTTCTTCCAAAATATATAGTATACACAGATCTAGATCTAATTTACAACATATGTCCATTTCTCAAATCAGTCAAAGATCAGTCATGTCCAATTATGCATTATCCATTATTTGTCCCAAAATTTAGCGTTAGTGCGTTAATCTCTTATGAGATTTGATGCAGGCTCGTGGTGCCATGGCTATAAACAAAAAGGAAGAAAAGAGGGAACAGATACATAACAGTCACAATCAAGATAGATCCACAGAAAAGTATGCATAACCTCAGATCTAGATTCACAAAAATGTCAAGATAATTATTAAATTTTACATCTGAAAATAACTGTACTCACAAAAAGGAATGATTCTTGTATTCTGTAATATGTATTCTAACACTTAATAGCTCTCCTTTGACGTAGACTATCGATTAGATTAGAAAATAGTTGTTCTCTTTTAATTCTATTCAGATTGGAAGAAGATGCATTAATCCTAGTTTTGATTCTAGCAAAGTAGCGACGCCATTTTTATTTTTAATTAGAATAGAGGTAGAGTATAAGCAGAATGAAATTGTGTGGAGAGAAAGCTATGTTTGGGAGTGTTAAATAGGTTAGAGCTCACGAATCCGGTCAGAAAGGCATCCAGGTGCAGAAAAATGGATCTGTCTCCAGATCTGGAAAACAGAGGGGGAGGTTGACCCTAAGGTCGACTCTAGTGTCGACCTGTTTACCCAGGTCGACCCTTGTGTCGACCTGGGTGGGAATTATCCCGCCCAGCCCAGATGTCTGTTTTGAATTTCTAAATCTAAATTTTGAATTTCGGGCTTGTTTTTATTGAAACTTCCGAAGGCCATATCTTCTTCATACGGAGTCCGATTTACGCAAACTTGGACTATATTCCAAGCAGAATTTCGAGACGAACACAATAGCATAAACCGTTTCCCTTAATTATTTTGTTACAATTTGATTATTCTCTGATTTGTCATTCTTATGTTCACAGAAAATATAGGGTGTTACATAATGTGTTGGAGGGTTAAGTACATATCGTGTTGGTGGGTAATATTAGAAAATATAGGCCCATAAACTTAACCATTAAGTAAACATGTTTGAATTGGTGGGAGGGTTAAGTACATATCGGGTTGGTGGGTAATATTAGTAAATATAGCTCCACAAACTTAACCAGTAATAAACCCTAGTAACAGGGACCCATTTCAGTAGTAACCCACATAGATGTATCAAGGTACCCTGAAACTAGGCAGGGTGGGGCACGATTACTGGGCTAATTATAAGCGGTCAATATAGCGGCATGGGGTACATTAGTGTAGGTTCCGACGGATTACGGGCGTGCATGTACTCCAGAGTGGGAAAAAGCAGGCACTGGTTACCAGTAGTTATACATTGTGCATCTTGAATCGTGTCGGGTTGCTATCAAAAGGATTGATAGACCTTCTGGTGTGACCAACACAGGGTATCTACACGCAAGAGAGGGTCGATCGACAAAGACACATGGAACATTAATACAAGTAGGGATCTGATCGATAGGGTAGTAAGGGTACATCTAACATCTTCATTGCAATTAGGTTGATTGAGGTAAGATCCTTATACAACACATACACCTGAAGGCTACCAAAATTGCGGGGATTGGGATCACGTTATCATATTATCATTTTACACAGATTACTAGTTGGGACACTAGTTAGGGGGTGCAGAGATATAGAAATCAGAATAACAAAGTAGTAGCGAAGTAGAGAAAGAGTAGAAGTGCATTCAGTTTATATTGCCTTGTCATATCTTATGCAAATCTTAGGTTATCTTGTTATCCATGTTATCACGGTATTGTCTTATATTCAGTTTATTCGTGTCATGATGCTTTTGCCTATTTACATGCTGAAAGTCACTGGACTTACCAGACTTATGTCTGAACTAGTTTGTTTCGCCTCTTTTCTTCCATTTCCCCCTCCCCCCGGTTCATTGGGAGGAAATATTACCTCTTAGCTCAGTTTTCTTTCCAAGCTCGAAGATTGTCGATGTATTGCTTTGGACTCTTTCTTCCACTGCTATGGCTGGTTCATGCTTTATTGGGGAATATCATTGTTATTTTTATGCTTCTTTTATACTTGGAAGTTTTGAATCAAGACAGAAGTTTTATGTATTACTTTTAAGTATGATTGAGACAATTGTTGTAAAAGCTTGACTGAACCACGTTGTTTATAAAATGAATTTATTTTCCGTTGCTTTATTTGTCTGTCTTGTAATTTACCTGCATCTTTTACCTAAAACGCTCCACCGAAGTTAAGGCATTCCCTTTGTGAGTGACATTAACGAAGGTGAGGTGTTACAGATAGGAACGGGAAATGTGTGTACAGGAGTTGCCAATCCTCAAACGTAAGGGAGGACCGGGCCTACAAGAACCAATGGTTGCCAAGAGTGTGTAATCCTAAGACATTTGCTAGAGTGTCTCGAATCGATGAGGAGCCATCCCTGGCCTCGACTCATAGATGGAATCCAATTTCCAATACGTGACATTTCAGTTTTAATTGCAGAACTAGTATGGTGACATAGTAGCAAGGGATACTTTGCCATCTATGATTGATACATTTATATTTAAAGTTGATTTTGACACTATACACTTGTAGTAATATCGAAATGATTTGTTTTAAACGTACCTAGCATGTTTGGCTATTATAAGGGAAATCTCTATGCTCCAGCTTGCGTTGCATTGTGTGATGGGACCTGAGTCTTATAATAGCTTCATTTTTCCAAAAAACATTACATTGTTTGTTTTATGCACTGGTATTCTTAGGACGAAACCCGTTCCATGTTATATGGCATGGTCCTTGATTTACTTTATTTCTAAAGTAAAGATCTAATAACTGTTTTAGTTCTCACACCAGTCTCATGACTGACCTGGAGTTTAATGTTTTAACCTAAACTCTGGATGTCCCTATATTCCGTACGAGCAACAAATAGTTTTGGTTTTGTAGATTTATATTCACAGGATCCTGGTCTACAGCTGGAGCGATATTCGAAAAGCTCTATATCCGTGTATTTCTTTCAGTTGTGTTATATATTGTTTTTCCGCTGCTATGTATTTAAATGTAATTTAAATCTCTGATATTTTCCTGATGTATTATATTTATTCATAATTGTTATATTCTTGTACTCTGATGTAAATTGTTGTAATAGCAATGAAATGTTCTTCTGCTTCTATTTTGATTTGTCGTGTTCTCAACTCAATCCAGGCTTTCCCTTGAGGGTGAGTTTGGGTCGTTTCGTCGTGGTATCAGCGCTTTGGTTTACAGAGCTCGTGAACATGACACATTAGAACCGAACGAAAGAATTCATCATAGATTGGATTAGTAATATCCAATGAGAATGACTCGTTAGAGATGGGATCAGTAGTATCCTAGAATGAGTGTGAAGGGTGAAAATTTTAAAATCAAATTTAGTTTTGAAATTTTATATCAATAATCGCATTTGAACATTTTATTTTATATCGAATTTGGACAATCAAGTATATGAAGATTTTGAATATAAGGGTAATTAACAAGTATTCGAAGCCTCAAATATACTGGATAGATATAGAATCACACTCTAGTCGCCCAGAGATGATCCTGATGATTATTCGAGTAACATCAGCATTTATATTCGAGTTTCGAAGGTGTGATATCCATATATTTCCAATTGACTAGTGTGAGAACCAAAACATAGATAGGATACGTTGTTGTGATTTGGCACTAGAAATTGGATTTTTGAGTTATATATTAAAGATATATGATTGAAAGTTAATCAACTAACTGATTGCTGATTGATGATTGTGTTGTGTGATTATTCATAAAACCAATGAGAATATGGAGGTTAATTTAGCCAAATCGAATCAAATATTTAACTGAATTGAAATTTGATTGAAATTGCATATAAGTACAAATATATGTGTGAACATGTCATAGCAGGGAAGCTAAGAAGAGGAATAAAATTGTATGCCTGACAAATAGGTACATGTTTATTGTATTTCTTAGGTTTTGATGATTTTATAAGCCGATTGGGTAGCCGCTTGGCCTTTTCTTTTTCTTTTGGATTGGTGAGGGCCCTATGAGGCTAGTTGCGGTTTCAAGGGTCTCCCTATACAAAGGAGGTTATGGCGAAATTTTTCAAAAATTTAGGGTGTTAGCCAAATTTTTGAGAAATTAGAAAATTCTAAGAAAATGAAAAGTTGAAGAATGAAAGTTGAGTTGGTTAGTTAAACAACTTTCAGCTCTGTTCCTTTTCGAGGACTAAAAGATTTTAAGTGGGGGGAGATTGTAACAACCTGGATTTTCAGAACCAATTTAAATTTTTTATTTTAGCTATTTTAATGGTGAATTATTTTAAATAATATCAACTAAAAATTTATTTTAGTTGAAGTTAGAACAAATAAATTGATTTTAATTGTAAAACGAGCCGGAAATGGCGCGTTAGTTTGACGATTTGATTTTAAATTTCAAATGAATGTACAAGATTCAAAATAAATCGGATTTTAGTAAACCAGAAATATTTGAATCTATTTAATTATATCTTTCTAATGAATGGGAAAAATCCATATTTTATAACGAGAATAAAAATTATGTCTAGTTTAAAATTTAAAATAGTCTCTATGGAATTTACATATATTTTTTAATATAACATATAAACATTAAAAATAGCGATTTTGCAAATGACCTCCGTTTTCGACGAAACCACATTTGTTGGATATAGAATGTAAAATTATTGCTATATTCCAGTTTTCATAATATGTGGAATTAATATATGAGCGTGGTGAATTTAAACATGTTTGGTAATTTCAACTTGAATTCAATCGACTGGAAATTGGCCATTGTTCAAATGGCCTACAAATTCGAAAAAATTCGTTTTGTTAGGACCGTAATGTCAAAACATAGCAGATTTATTTTTTTGGGATTTTTGAGTTAGTACTTGGCCCCAGTAAATTAAAATGTGCGTTCAAATTCAGTATACATTGATTTATATTTTAATTTAAAGAAAAATTGAGCGAAACAGTTGAATTGGCTTGTGAGACATATCCCATTGCACCCGAAATAGGGGTAATTAGCTAGGGTGATAGTCGGTGGGTTCGATTTGGAGTTCGAATGGAAAAGGTTATAAATATAATTTCCTAACCCTAAAAATTTCATTTTTCAAAAATAAAAGAAAAGAAAAAAGGGAAACCGTCATTCCACCAAATCACCCCAGCCGCCACCCTCGAATCCCACGTCGTGCCCCGCCTCCAGCACGCCATCTACCTCCCCAAGGCTTCCACCACCTCGTCGCACCTCCTTCCTCCTCCAACGCCCCTCCTCTCTCTCTCTCTCCCCTTCTAATTTAAACCGCGCCCCCAAACCCCTAAACTGCCACCAACAGCCACCACTGCCCACCACCACCTGGCCGCACCCCCTCAGCCACCTCCAGACCCCATGCCGCTGCTTTCCCCACCTCCATTCCGGCCGTGGGCCCCTCCACAACCAAAACCCAAATTTTATAATTTTCAGTGTTTGCAATTAAGCTCTGGAGCTTCCTCGGCCAATAACTTCCAATCCGTGCGCTTCTAGCCAAAAGTCCACAATGCCAAATTCAAAGAGCACGATTTTCTCTTCGATTTGAGTATATGGAAGTCACTTTTTGGATTGCAGAGTTATTAAAAAACGCGTCCAAAGTTTGTTGTCCAAATACTGTCTTTTCGCGATTTCTGGCGAAATGGACCGATTTCAGAAGAAAGACCACTAGGAGAAAGTCGTCCGGAATGGCGGCTTAAGCTAGAAAAAAGATGGCGTGAAGATTGGAGTTCGTTTGAAAGTTATGAAACCAGAACAGTAAATTAAAACGTCAGAAAAGGATGGCGGAGTGGATCCCAATGTGAGAACTCCTTCTCACTAAAAATTTTGTATAGTTAGTTAATGTATTTTATAACTGCAAATAAGTAGAAATTTCCATTATAGATTTTTATTTGAATTCTATAGAGTTCAACACTCGATTTCGCACAATCACATAAATTGAAAGCGATGTATGGATATTACTGACACACAGGTTTCATACTCCGCGAATAGCCACTTAAGGCGTCGTAAATGGCATTGGGGTAGTTGATTATTTATTTATTTGTACGTTCTGCATGATTTGATTGTGGTTGTGAAATTGACTATACTATGGTATGATTGATTGGATTGATGGTTTGTGTATGGCGCGAGCCAGTATTAGGCGAGGGATAACGCTAGACCTTATTCTAGTTTTAATATCGCGCCCTTATGCTGCTGAAATTTTCTAGAATGTGTTAGAAAAATTAATGGCTAGTTAAAAATATTATTTTTAACATATATATGAGATATATAAGATGGCTAGGTTATGGAATAAATACTAGTTCGCTAAAAATATTATTTTTAGTTTATAACCGCAATGAATAAAATTATTTTGGCATGGTATAGAATTTTATAAGCAAAGTTATAAAATTCTATATATTTATTGGATAGTTAAAAATAAGTTTACAAATCCATTTATAAGTCGAACGACTTGTTTATGCTCACCTATTTTTGTGAAATCGATTGGGATGATAATTTTACACATCGCCCAACTGCACAAATAATATTCAGTAATTGTTGTTGAAACCCCACATGGGTATTGAGATGATATTTGACATACACTAATCCCGATTGTTTAGTTGTATGTCAATCGATTGGTTGACAGACTGTTGTAAACATTAATTATTTATATTTAATGCTTATGCAGTTGTGTAATGCCATCTGGATGATGATTGATTGTATATTGTTATGTACATGTGTTGTATGAAATCCATATAAATAACATTATATGGTAATTGACTGTGTCTGATTGCAATTCAAAAAGAACGAATATTTTAAAATAAGGAAATAATTTAAAATGACGAATATTTTAAAATAATATTCAGCAAATGTTCAAAATATGATTTTAATGTCCGATTTGGGAAGGACACAAAAATATTGAAATGTGTGAAGCCGTGTTGATTAGATTTGCGCAATTTTAATGCAGACGATATTTATACCAATTTTATTTATTTTTACAGTGAATATCGAAAAGGAAATTATTTCAAAATTTGATATTTTGAAAATATTATCATTTAAATATTATAATGATAAGGAGTATTCAGTTTTGATTTAAAATTGAAAATGAAGTTAGAATCGTTTTAAAACGAATTTATAAACGATTTATAAAATACATTTTGAATGGGAACCAATGAAACATAATATATATATATATATTATGTATATTATATAGCCTGAGTAGAATGCGCTGCGCAGCGACCGTTCGCGAATTTCGACCATTGACTTCGAATTGATAATACGGGAGATCCGATCATCGGATTCTCCTAAAACCAAAATCATTGGGTTCGTATCGAAAAGAGCTTTCCAACGAATATAAGAGATTTGAAATCTAATGGTTGTATTTGGAATTATGTCCAAATCAAATTTGGAAAAGGTCACTATAAGTGCAGTTCGATGACCGGTTATGGACATCAACTGAAAGGGCCTTAATAAAATTATTAAAAATATTAATAATTTGTGTAAAATCATAATAAATGATTTGGCAAGAATTTTGGATGAAAAATTCCACGTTTGTTAAGGTAAAATATATTTTAATCAAAATGAACTAGTTATTAACTAGATTTGAAGTCCAATAATTTTTAAATAAATAAATTGGATTTGTGAATGGTTTTAATATAACCAGAATTTTCCAATATATAAATTGGAATGGATTTGAATAGAAATAGTCTTCGGAATATTTCGATATTTGATTCCATGATTATACGGATATTGTGGAGGAATTTTGAAGATATATATATCGTTATTCCTAATATGATATTTGTTGATTTTAGAATATGATATTGAATATAAACCGATATAATTTCTATTTAGAGCCTTATATTTAATATCGAATTGGATTTTGGGTTTATTGTGAACCGTGTCTTTATTAGCATCGTTCTTAAACCCAGTTGAGAAAATAATAAATCTTTCAATTAAGATTTAGGCAAGTTTACCAATTAATTAATATTTAACTGGAATTGAAATAAAGAATTGGATTTTTGGGTTTATTGTGAACGGTGTTTTGAATAACACCTATTCTTTAACCCAATTAATAGTGAAGAATATGATCTGGAATTTATAAATCTTTACTTTAAGATTTAATGGAAATTTCCCAAAGTAAAGTTTTTTCCAATTTAATATATTAAATTGGAATTGAATGGAATTCGATTTGGTAATAATCGAAGTGAGATTCTATGGAGGAAGACTATTAATATATATGGAATTTAAAAGGCTTTGTCGTTGTTCCAATTATATTATTAGTCAGATATGGAAATTGATATCGACTATATATTGATTTATTTTTCCGTGAAGATTCCATAATTAATGGAATGTGATTTTGGGTTTATCGTGAACTGTGTTTTAAATGACATTGATTCTTTAACCCAGTTAAAGACAGGATTACATGTCTAACATTGTACTTCGAACTGTATTGTTGATATCTACTAAATATATATCTGTTTGGTGTCAAAGAATTTATTCTCTTTCTTAACACCCTTCTCTAAGATGTACGAGCTTAGAGGTTATATATCGGCAGAAATCAATGGTGCGATGTAGATTATCGATGTGGCATATTTGTGTTTCCAAATTTAAATAACCATTAACTAATGATTGTTGGAAGATTAAAACTAAGTGGACTTTTAATGAATCTTTGATTAGATTGAAATGTGAATGCGATAATTTAAATTATCAAATTTGGGAAATGATCGAGAATGGAGTACCACCAGTTTTTACTCCAGGCGATAGTTAATCTTTAATTAGATTTGAACTTGAAATGGGAATTAAATTTACCGATAACACCATGGTGTTAGATATGGAGTATTACAAGTTTTGCTCCATGGGATGAATAGGTTGGGATTGGAAAATTAAACAAATGATTACTTCAGTAAGGTGCGCTAATCCCGACTAGTTTGGATAAACCTTAATTTGGTTTGAATTGAGATCCAAAGGAAGATTAAAGTAGATATTTAAAAGAATTTATAATTGATAAAATTAATGGGAACCTTTCCCAAAGGATATGAATATTTGAATAAAATAATATTTAGAATTGAAATGAGGCATATGCTGTGTTTTTATAGCACTTGATTATAAGATACGTGAATTATACGGAAAGGCCAGGTTTATACCCATTCTGATTAACTGATTCAACGATAAGTTGATGATGAAGACGGTGGTTAAAGACCAGAGTTCTTCACATCGTTTGGATGATTACTGATGTCTTGATTGGGTTGTACACCCAAGACAAGGTAATAAGTGGTGATCGTCCAGACGTACTTGAAGATCGACCGGATATGCGAGGACCTCTCTCATGTATTAGACATATGGGACGAGGAATAAGGAGCCTTCGGCTTCGTTAAGACCCAGAACGAACTAGTAAATGGATGTGTGTCTGACATTAGATTTTATTCAGTGTTGATTGATCTCTGTTAAATATATATCTATTTGGTGGCGGAGAATTTATTCTCTTGCTTAACACCCTTTTCTAAGACGTTTGAGCTTAGAGGTTATATATCGGAAGACATCAGTCGCATGGATTGGAATGTCAATGTGGCTTGCTGTGATGCAAATGATCAAGGCTTTTGTTGAAAAGCAGAGCCTTGTGGTTGATGATCAAAGCACGGCTTTAAATAGCATAGCTTTGTATATAGCGTTAATTCGGGAGCCTCACACCTCGGTATGAGTAAAAAACGGGATTAGGGATGCTGGGAGGACATGACGTTTCCTTCTAGCTATTGGTGGTGTCATGGTATGGAGACAAGACATTTGTTTATTTTTAACCATGTGGATGATGGATTGCGAGGCGCCTCGGATATATCGGTTACTACCGAGCCAATGGATAGGTTCGATATGATCGGGAAACGTGTGTTCAGGAATTGCCAATCCTCAAATGTAAGAGAGGACTGGCCCTGCAGGAACCAAGGGTTGCCCAGAGTGTGTAATCCTAAGACATTTGCTAGTGACTCGAATCGGTGAGGAGTCATCCCTGGCCTCGACTCATAGATGGAATCCAATTTCTAATACGTGACATTTCGGTTTTAATTGCAGAGCTAGTATGGCGACATAGTAGCATGGGATACTATGCCGTCTACGATTGATACAATTATATTTCAAGTTGATTTTGACACTATACACTTATAGTAATATCAAAATGATTTGTTTTAAATGTACCAAGCATGTTTGACTATTATAAGGGAAAACTCTATCCTCTGGCTTGGGTTGCATTGTGTGATGGGACCTGAGTCTTATAATATCTACATTTTTCCAAAAAGCATTATGCTATTTGTTTTATGCACTGGTATTTTTTGGGAGGAAATCCATTCCGTGTTATACGGCGTGGTCCCTTGATTTACTTTATTTCTAAAGTAAAGATTTAATAACTATTTTAGTTCTCACAACAGTCCCATGACTGACCTGTAGTTTATTAGTTTTACCTAAACTTTGGGTGCCCCTATTTTTGTAACAACCCGGAAAATCTGGGCCAGTTTAAATTTTTTTTTTTTTTTTTTGGCCATTTTAGCGAGTTTTGATTATTTAAAATGAATTATTTTAAATAATATCGACCGGAAAATTTATTTTGAATATAATTCGAACGTATATATTTATACGCGTCGTCGTTAGAATATAAATAATTATATACAATTATAAATAGAATTGAAAATGGCGCGGTAGTTCGATAATTCGATTTCAAACTTCAATTGAATGTACCGGGTGCAAAACAATCCGGATTTTAGTGAAACCAAAAATAATGGAATCTAATAGTGAATATCTTTCCAACGAATCCGACTAATCGAAATTTCATGGCAGGAATCAAAAGATATGTCCAGTTGAAAATTCTGAATAGTCGCTATGGAATTCAGGCCCTTAAAATGGACATTTTGCAAATGACCTCGGATTTCGACGAAACCAGTTTTGTTAGGTCCGTGTTGTCAAGTTATTGCTAGGTTTCAAATTTCATAAATTTTCGAATCAATATGTGAGCGTGGCAAAGGAAAACGTGTTTTGACCATTTCAGTTGTTTTTAATCGATTGGAAATTGGCCATTTTTCTAGCGGTCTCAGAATTCGACGAAACTAGTTTTGTTAGGACCGTATCGTCAATACGAAGCTAGAAAGTATTTTTCTGGAATTTTTCCAGTTAATATGTGACCCCGGTAATTTGAAATCTACGTTTAAAATTCAATATAAGTGATTTAAATGTAAATTTAATAGAAACGGATTCAAACAGTCGAATCAGCCTACGATACATATCCCATTGTGCTCGGAATGGGGGTAGAACGCTATGGACGACAGGCGGTGGACCTCGTTTCGAGGTCGTATGTAAAAGTCAACTATTTGCAAATAAAATAATTAAAATAAAATAATAAAAAAATAAACCCTTCCCTCTATAACTTATCTGGCCCCCCCCATTCGATTCATAACAGAACGGAAAAAAAAAGAGAGAGAGAGAAAATCGCGATTCCCTCCCCCCCCCCCCCCCCCCGTTGCCTCGACCGCCGCCAGAGGCGGAGCTCGCCACTCTGCCCCTCCAAGCCAACGCCGACCACATCCCCCTCCTCCCTCCGCGTCCGATTCGAGATCGCGCCCCCCATTCAAGCCATCGCCGACGCAACCCAACCCCCCCCCCCTTTCGCCTGCTCCGCCGCCACCCTGCAACCACTGCCGACCACCAGTAGCCCCCCTTCGGCTCCGCCGCAGCAGAGACCCCCCCCTGTGACTGTAAGTTTTGTTTTTTTTATTTATTAATTTATTTTCATTTATTCGTTAATTTTTATAAGAATATAAAAAACTGATTTTTTTTAAAGAATATAAAAACTGATTTTTTAAGATTTAAAAACTGAATTTTTAAAGATTTAGAACTGATTTTCTTAAGAAACTAAAAAACTGAATTGTTAAAGATTTATAAACTAATTTTTTTTCAGATTTAAAAACTGATTTTTAATTTGAACTTTAAAAAGAAAAAAGATTAGACTTTTAAATAAGGAAAGTTAGGATCTTTAATTGTATAACGTTGGGTTTTTATATGATAAAAGTTGTGACTTTTAAACTAGAAAAGATTCGATTTTTCGAAATAAAAATATGATTTTTATATATTGAACTTCGAAATAAAAATATGATTTTTATATATTGAACTTCGAAATAAAAATATGATTTTTATATATTGAACTTCGAAATAAAAATATGATTTTTATATATTGAATAGCGAAGTAAAAATTCGATTTTTATATATTGAATAGCGAAGTAAAAATTCGATTTTTATATATGTAGTGGCTATGGGCAACAAAGATGACGAAGATGCGATAACGAAGAAGATTTCTATCAATGAAGTGCCGTGGAGCTAGGATAGCTATATGTGAGAATTTCTCACCTTTCAATTTCATTTCTATTTATATATATATACTAGGATGCAGACGGTGCTTAGTAGCACCCGACACAATCGTCCACAGACCATGGACTTGTTTGTTTGGTTGCATAGATTAGTTATATGATTTGTTTGAATTTGGTTGTTTGGTGATTTTGATTGATGTGTGAATGGCGTGGGCCTTCACTAGACCGGGGATAAGGCTAGGCCTTGTCCCGTTTCTAGTATCGTGCCGTTATGCCGCCGAAATTTTCTAAAATATGTTAGAAAATAAAAATATCATTTTATTGTGTAAATGAATTGAATAGAAATTCATAGGTTGAAATAAAATGTTTTATCGTTAAAAATACAATTTTAACGTGAAGTGAATAAAATAAAATATTCATTTATAAACCGGACGGTTTGTTTATGTACACCTATTTGAATGACATTGATTGGGACGATAAATTTTACACATCGCCCAACAGCACAAATAAAATCTGTGTTTTATTGTTTGAAACCCCACACGGGTGTTGGGATGAAATTTGAAGTTCAATCATCCTGATTGATTAAATATGTCGATCGATCGATTGACAGACTGTTATAAGCGTTAGATATCTATATTTGATGCTTATACAGTGTAGTGCACTTTGGTTGATGGTTGATTATTTTTCAATGATATTATATACATGTGTTGTATGGAATCCATATAATTAACTTTATATAGTGATTGATTGGGCCTCATTCCAATCGTGAAAATAAAGAATATTTCGATAATAACAAATATTTTGATAATAGGAAATATTTGAAATAGAATATTTGAAAATAGAAATTTATGAAGCCGCGTTGATTAGACTGACGCCATTTTGACGTAAACGATATTTATATCGATTTTAAACGATTTCGAAATGAATTGAATTGAAAACGATTTCGAAATGAATTGAATTGAAAACGATTTCGAAATGAATTGAATTGAAAACGAATTCAAATTGAAATGAATTGAATTGAATATGAATTCAAATTGAATTGAAATTTGAATTGAATAGAAATGAATTTTAAAACGAATTTATAAAGAAGAATTCAATTTTGATTTGAATTGAAAAGAAAGTTGGAATTGCTTTCGAAACGATTTTAAAACTATTTATATAATTCGTTTTAAATAGAAATCGACGAAATTTATATTATATATATTATATATATAATATAATGGCCTGAATAGAACGCGCCGCGCCGCGGCAGTTCGTGAATTTCGACCATTTATTTCAAACGGACATTACGGGAGATCCGACCGTCGGATTCTCCTAAAACCAGAACCGTTGGGTTCGTATCGAAAAGAGCTTTCTAACGAATGTTAGAAATTTGAAATCTAACGGTTGGATTTGGAATTATGTCCAAATCAAATTTGAAAAAGGTCGCTGTAAGTGCAGTTCGATGGCCGTTGATGGAAATCGACTGTACGGGCCTTGATAAAATTATTAAAAATAGTAATAATTTGTGTAAAATCATAAGAAATGATTTGTGAAGATTTGGGATGAAAAACTTCATGTTTGAAAAGATAAAAATAGATTTTTATCGAAATGAACTGGTTTTGAACTAGAATTATAATTCTATTTATTTTTAAATAAATAAATTGAATTTAAAAAGGGTTTTAAAAATAACCAGAATATCCAATGATTGCATTGGAGTGGATTTGAATCGAAATTGTCTTTGGAATATTTCGATGTTGGAATTCGTGATTATACAGATGTTGTAATGGAAATTTGAAAGATATATATTTATATCGTTATTTCCAATACGACATTTGTTAGTCGTAGAATTCGATATTGAATATAAGCCGATATATTTTCTATTCAGAGCCTTATATTGAATATCAAATGTGATTTGGGTTTTGTCGTGAATGGTGTCTTCACTAACACTGTTCTTGAACCCAGTTGAGAAAAAAAAAAAATCTTTTTATTTAGATTTAATGAAGTGTACCAATTAAACGATATTTAATTGGAATTGAATTGGTATTGATTTTTGGGTTTATCGTGAACAGTGTTTTAAATAACACTTGTTCTTTAACCCGATAATTAATGGAATGTGATTTTGGGTTTATCGTGAACCGTGTTTTAAATGGCACTGATTCTTTAACCCAGTTAAAGATTAAAACTAAGTGGAGTTTTAATGAATCTTTAATTAGATTGAAAAGATCGAGAATGGAGTATCACCAGTTTTGCTCCAGGCGATGGTTAAATCTTTAATTAGATTTGAACGTGAAATGGTAATTGAATTTACCGATAACACTGTGGTGTTAGATATGAAGTATTACCAGTTTTACTTCATGGGATGAATAGGTTGGGATTGGGAAATAAAATAAATGATTACTTCGGTGTGGTTCGCTAATCCCGACTAGTTTGAATTGATATTCAAAGGAGATTAAAGAATAAATTTAAAGAATTTATCTTGGATAAAATTAATGGGAACTTTTCCCAAAGTATAGGAATATTTGAATAAAAGAATATTCTGAATTGGAATGAGGCGTATGTTGTGTTTGTGTAACACTTTTATAATATATACGCGAGTTATTCAGAAAGACCGGGTTTATCCCATTCTGAATAACTGATTCGATGTGGTGTCGAAGATGAAGACGGTGGTCGAAGACCGGAAGTCTTCACATCGTTTGGGTGATTACTGATGATCTTGATTGGGCTGTACACCCAAGAAGATGGAAACAGTTAGTGATCGTCCAGACGTACTTGGAGATCGATGGATATGCGGGGTACTAGGTGCCTCCGGTTTCGTTCAGACCCAGAACGGACTTGTAAATGGACTGTGTGTCTGACATTGGATTTTAGTCCGTGTGATTGATCTCTATTAAATATATATCTATTTGGTGGCGGAGAATTTATTCTCTTGCTTAACGCCCTTCTCTGAGACGTACGAGCTCAGGGGTTATATATTGATGGATATCAAACGCATGGAGTGAATTGCCTGTGTGGCATGCCTAAGTGGCAATTGATCGAGGCTTCTGTTAAAAAGCAAAGTCTTGTGGTGATGATCAAAGCACAGCCTGTGTGGCATAGCTTTGTGTAACGTGAATTCGCGAGTTTCACACCCGGTATGAACCAAAAACGGGAGAGGACGTCAGGGAGGGCATGCGTTTCTTTCTAGCTAGAAGTGGCGTCAGTGGTTTTACACGCCCTGACGAGTTTGACTTATGTGGTTGTTGCTGTTGCGAGGCGCCTCGGTTATATCGGTTTCGGCCGATGCATTCTGGTCGGCGGACGGACCAGACTTACACCCCATAGGGTGGGGAGACGCATGTTCAGGGTTTAAGTTTAATCCACATCGGTGGACCGGCCCTGAGGATCCAAGGGTCGATGCGCTCTGACCCTGAGGCTCGGGCTAGACAGTCTCGAAGACGGTGAGGACTATCTTTTGCCTCGGTTCATAGATGGAAATCCAACTTCCAAATACGTGACATTTGCGGTTTTAATTGTAGAACTAGTATGGCGACATGATATATGGTACCCATGCCGCCTATGATTGATACTTATGATTTGAAGTTGTTTTATACACTATGCACTTATAATAGTATCAACTGATTTGTTTTTAAACGTATCAAGCATTCTTTGGCTATTATAAGGGAAAACCTTATCCCCCGGCTTGCGTTGCATTGTGTGATAGGACCTGGGTCTTATAACAGCTTCATTTTTCTTTATTTAGCATTGCGCTGTTTGTTTCATGCACTGGTATTCTTGGGAGGAAACCCGTTCCGTGTTATACGGCGTGGTCCCTTGATTTACCTAACTTTAAAATAAAGATTTATAACTGTTTTAGTTCTCACACCAGTCCCATGACTGACCTGGAGTTTATTGTTTTAACCTAAACTCTGGGTGCCCCTTTTTTTGACACGGGCAGCTAGTAGTTTTGGTTTTGCAGATTATATTCACAGGATCCTGGTTTACAGCTGGAACGATATCCGGAAAGCTTTGTATCCGTATATCTTCTTCTAGTTGTGTGTTGCATTATTTTCCGCTGCTATGTATTTAAATGTAATTTAAATCTCTGATATTTCTGTGTAATATTTATTCATTTATACTCTGTATATTCTTGTGATCTGATGCATTGTTGTAATATACATGGAAACGTTCTTCCGTCTGCGTTCTGTTGTGGCTTGTCCTCGAACTATCCGACGCTTTCCTTTACGGGGAAGTTACGGGTCTTTACACGTGGTATCAGAGCTTTGGTTTACAAAGCTTAGAGAACAAGGCACATTAGAACCATACGAAAGAATTCATCAGATATTGGATTAGTAATATCCAATGAGAGTGACTCGTTAGAGATGGGATCAGCAGTATCCTAGAACGAGTGTGAAGAGTATATTTTTCAAATGAAAACAATTTTGTTTTGAAATTTAAATCAATTATTCGTATTTGGTTATTTATTTATATTGAGTTGGACAGTCCGATATATAAAGATTTTGCGTATACGTCTGATCCGCGTGTATTCAAAGTTTTAATATATTGGATAGATATAGCATCACACTCTAGTCGCCCGAAGAGGATATTGATGATAGCGATCGCATCATCAACATTCATATTCGAGTTTCGAAGGTGAGATATCTATATATTTCCTATTGACTGGTGTGAGAACCAAAATTAGATAGGGCCTATTGTTGTGATTTGGCATCAAAAATTTGACTTTTGTATATGTATCAAAATTATCAATTTGAAAAGCTAATCAACTAATTGATTGATGTTTGTGTTGTTTGTTTATTTGTTTGCTAATTTTGAACCATTTAGCCTAATTGTATCACATATTGAATTATACTGAAAATTGGTCGCATTTGCTTGCATATACCTATACTTACATTGAACAGGTCATAGCAAGGAGGCTAGAGCAGAGAATAAAATTTGTTTGCCCGACAAATAGGTACATGTTTACTACATAATTTACTGTTTTGTTTGGGTGATGATGATTTTGTGAGCCTATTGGCTAGCCGCTTGGCTTTTTCTTTTTATTTTTGAGATCTGAAGGACCGGGGAAGCTATTTGAAATTCCCCGATGCTCCCGGTGCAGGGGAGGTTATGGCGAAATTTTTCAAAAATTTAGGGTGTTAGCCAAATTTTTGAAATTTTGAAAATTCTCAGAAACTAAAGAGTTGGAGAATGGAAGCCAGATCGAGCGTAGAGCTGAATAATCAAGCCGCTTTCAACTTTGTTCCTTTTCGGGGACGAAAAGTTTTAAGTGGGGGAGATTGTAACAACCCGGAAAATCTGGGCCAGTTTAAATTTTTTTTTTTTTGGCCATTTTAGCGAGTTTTGATTATTTAAAATGAATTATTTTAAATAATATCGCCCGGAAAATTTATTTTGAATATAATTCGAACGTATATATTTATACGCGTCGTCGTTAGAATATAAATAATTATATATAATTATAAATAGAATTGAAAATGGCGCGGTAGTTCGATAATTCGATTTCAAACTTCAATTGAATGTACCGGGTGCAAAAAATCCGGATTTTAGTGAAACCAAAAATAATGGAATCTAATAGTGAATATCTTTCCAACGAATCCGACTAATCGAAATTTCATGGCAGGAATCAAAAGATATGTCCAGTTGAAAATTCTGAATAGTCGCTATGGAATTCAGGCCCTTAAAATGGACATTTTGCAAATGACCTCGGATTTCGACGAAACCAGTTTTGTTAGGTCCGTGTTGTCAAGTTATTGCTAGGTTTCAAATTTCATAAATTTTCGAATCAATATGTGAGCGTGGCAAAGGAAAACGTGTTTTGACCATTTCGGTTGTTTTTAATCGATTGGAAATTGACCATTTTTCTAGCGGTCTCAGAATTCGACGAAACTAGTTTTGTTAGGACCGTATCGTCAATACGAAGCTAGAAAGTATTTTTTTGGAATTTTTCCAGTTAATATGTGACCCCGGTAATTTGAAATGTACGTTTAAAATTCAATATAAGTGATTTAAATGTAAATTTAATAGAAACGGATTCAAACAGTCGAATCAGCCTACGATACATATCCCATTGTGCTCGAAATGGGGGTAGAACGCTATGGACGACAGGCGGTGGACCTCGTTTCGAGGTCGTATTTAAAAGTCAACTATTTGCAAATAAAATAATTAAAATAAAATAATAAAAAAATAAACCCTTCCCTCTATAACTTATCTGCCCCCCCCCCCCCGTTCGATTCATAACAGAACAGAAAAAAAAAGAGAGAGAGAAAATCGCGATCCCCCCCCCCCGTTGCCTCGACCGCCGCCAGAGGCGGAGCTCGCCACTGTGCCCCTCCAAGCCAACGCCGACCACATCCCCCTCCTCCCTCCGCGTCCGATTCGAGATCGCGCCCCCCATTCAAGCCATCGCCGACGCAACCCAAACCCCCCCCCCTTTCGCCTGCTCCGCCGCCACCCTGCAACCACTGCCGACCACCAGTAGCCCCCCTTCGGCTCCGCCGCAGCAGAGACCCCCACCCCCTGTGACTGTAAGTTTTGTTTTTTTTTATTTATTAATTTATTTTCATTTATTCATTAATTTTTATAAGAATATAAAAAACTGATTTTTTTTAAAGAATATAAAAACTGATTTTTTAAGATTTAAAAACTGAATTTTTAAAGATTTAGAACTGATTTTTCTTAAGAAACTAAAAAACTGATTTGTTAAAGATTTATAAACTAATTTTTTTTTCAGATTTAAAAACTGATTTTTAATTTGAACTTTAAAAAGAAAAAAGATTAGACTTTTAAATAAGGAAAGTTAGGATCTTTAATTGTATAACGTTGGGTTTTTATATGATAAAAGTTGTGACTTTTAAACTAGAAAAGATTCGATTTTTCGAAATAAAAATATGATTTTTATATATTGAACTTCGAAATAAAAATATGATTTTTATATATTGAACTTCGAAATAAAAATATGATTTTTATATATTGAACTTCGAAATAAAAATATGATTTTTATATATTGAATAGCGAAGTAAAAATTCGATTTTTATATATTGAATAGCGAAGTAAAAATTCGATTTTTATATATGTAGTGGCTACGGGCAACAAAGATGACGAAGATGCGATAACGAAGAAGATTTCTATCAATGAAGTGCCGTGGAGCTAGGATAGCTATATGTGAGAATTTCTCACCTTTCAATTTCATTTCTATTTATATATATATACTAGGATGCAGACGGTGCTTAGTAGCACCCGACACAATCGTCCACAGACCATGGACTTGTTTGTTTGGTTGCATAGATTAGTTATATGATTTGATTTGAATTTGGTTGTTTGGTGATTTTGATTGATGTGTGAATGGCGTGGGCCTTCACTAGACCGGGGATAAGGCTAGGCCTTGTCCCGTTTCTAGTATCGTGCCGTTTTGCCGCCGAAATTTTCTAAAATATGTTAGAAAATAAAAATATCATTTTATTGTGTAAATGAATTGAATAGAAATTCATAGGTTGAAATAAAATGTTTTATCGTTAAAAATACAATTTTAACGTGAAGTGAATAAAATAAAATATTCATTTATAAACCGGACGGTTTGTTTATGTACACCTATTTGAATGACATTGATTGGGACGATAAATTTTACACATCGCCCAACAGCACAAATAAAATCTGTGTTTGATTGTTTGAAACCCCACACGGGTGTTGGGATGAAATTTGAAGTTCACTCATCCTGATTGATTAAATATGTCGATCGATCGATTGACAGGCTGTTATAAGCGTTAGATATCTATATTTGATGCTTATACAGTGTAGTGCACTTTGGTTGATGGTTGATTATTTTTCAATGATATTATATACATGTGTTGTATGGAATCCATATAATTAACTTTATATAGTGATTGATTGGGCCTCATTCCAATCGTGAAAATAAAGAATATTTCGATAATAACAAATATTTTGATAATAGGAAATATTTGAAATAGAATATTTGAAAATAGAAATTTATGAAGCCGCGTTGATTAGATTGACGCCATTTTGACGTAAACGATATTTATATCGATTTTAAATGATTTCGAAATGAATTGAATTGAAAACGATTTCGAAATGAATTGAATTGAAAACGATTTCGAAATGAATTGAATTGAAAACGAATTCAAATTGAAATGAATTGAATTGAATATGAATTGAAATTTGAATTGAATAGAAATGAATTTTAAAACGAATTTATAAAGAAGAATTCAATTTTGATTTGAATTGAAAAGAAAGTTGGATTTGCTTTCGAAACGATTTTAAAACTATTTATATAATTCGTTTTAAATAGAAATCGACGAAATATATATTATATATATTATATATATAATATAATGGCCTGAATAGAACGCGCCGCGCCGCGGCAGTTCGTGAATTTCGACCATTTATTTCAAACGGACATTACGGGAGATCCGACCGTCGGATTCTCCTAAAACCGGAACTGTTGGGTTCGTATCGAAAAGAGGTTTCTAACGAATGTTAGAAATTTGAAATCTAACGGTTGGATTTGGAATTATGTCCAAATCAAATTTGAAAAAGGTCGTTGTAAGTGCAGTTCGATGGCCGTTGATGGAAATCGACTGTACGGGCCTTGATAAAATTATTAAAAATAGTAATAATTTGTGTAAAATCATAAGAAATGATTTGTGAAGATTTGGGATGAAAAACTTCATGTTTGAAAAGATAAAAATAGATTTTTATCGAAATGAACTGGTTTTGAACTAGAATTATAATTCTATTTATTTTTAAATAAATAAATTGAATTTAAAAAGGGTTTTAAAAATAACCAGAATATCCAATGATTGCATTGGAGTGGATTTGAATCGAAATTGTCTTCGGAATATTTCGATGTTGGAATTCGTGATTATACAGATGTTGTTATGGAAATTTGAAAGATATATATTTATATCGTTATTTCCAATACGACATTTGTTAGTCGTAGAATTCGATATTGAATATAAGCCGATATATTTTCTATTCAGAGCCTTATATTGAATATCAAATGTGATTTGGGTTTTGTCGTGAATGGTGTCTTCACTAACAGTGTTCTTGAACCCAGTTGAGAAAAAAAATTAAATCTTTTTATTTAGATTTAATGAAGTGTACCAATTAAACGATATTTAATTGGAATTGAATTGGTATTGATTTTTGGGTTTATCGTGAACAGTGTTTTAAATAACACTTGTTCTTTAACCCGATAATTAATGGAATGTGATTTTGGGTTTATCGTGAACTGTGTTTTAAATGGCACTGATTCTTTAACCCAGTTAAAGATTAAAACTAAGTGGAGTTTTAATGAATCTTTAATTAGATTGAAAAGATCGAGAATGGAGTATCACCAGTTTTGCTCCAGGCGATGGTTAAATCTTTAATTAGATTTGAACGTGAAATGGTAATTGAATTTACCGATAACACTGTGGTGTTAGATATGAAGTATTACCAGTTTTACTTCATGGGATGAATAGGTTGGGATTGGGAAATAAAATAAATGATTACTTCGGTGTGGTTCGCTAATCCCGACTAGTTTGAATTGATATTCAAAGGAGATTAAAGAATAAATTTAAAGAATTTATCTTGGATAAAATTAATGGGAACTTTTCCCAAAGTATAGGAATATTTGAATAAAAGAATATTCTGAATTGGAATGAGGCGTATGTTGTGTTTGTGTAACACTTTTATAATATATACGCGAGTTATTCAGAAAGACCGGGTTTATCCCATTCTGAATAACTGATTCGACGTGGTGTCGAAGATGAAGACGGTGGTCGAAGACCGGAAGTCTTCACGTCGTTTGGGTGATTACTGATGATCTTGATTGGGCTGTACACCCAAGAAGATGGAAACAGTTAGTGATCGTCCAGACGTACTTGGAGATCGATGGATATGCGGGGTACTAGGTGCCTCCGGTTTCGTTCAGACCCAGAACGGACTTGTAAATGGGCTGTGTGTCTGACATTGGATTTTAGTCCGTGTGATTGATCTCTATTAAATATATATCTGTTTGGCGGCGGAGAATTTATTCTCTTGCTTAACGCCCTTCTCTAAGACGTACGAGCTCAGGGGTTATATATTGATGGATATCAAACGCATGGAGTGAATTGCCTGTGTGGCATGCCTAAGTGGCAATTGATCGAGGCTTCTGTTAAAAAGCAAAGTCTTGTGGTGATGATCAAAGCACAGCCTGTGTGGCACAGCTTTGTGTAACGTGAATTCGCGAGTTTCACACCCGGTATGAACCAAAAACGGGAGAGGACGTCAGGGAGGGCATGCGTTTCTTTCTAGCTAGAAGTGGCGTCAGTGGTTTTACACGCCCTGACGAGTTTGACTTATGTGGTTGTTGCTGTTGCGAGGCGCCTCGGTTATATCGGTTTCGGCCGATGCATTCTGGTCGGCGGACGGACCAGACTTACACCCCATAGGGTGGGGAGACGCATGTTCAGGGTTTAAGTTTAATCCACATCGGTGGACCGGCCCTGAGGATCCAAGGGTCGATGCGCTCTGACCCTGAGGCTCGGGCTAGACAGTCTCGAAGACGGTGAGGACTATCTTTTGCCTCGGTTCATAGATGGAAATCCAACTTCCAAATACGTGACATTTGCGGTTTTAATTGTAGAACTAGTATGGCGACATGATATATGGTACCCATGCCGCCTATGATTGATACTTATGATTTGAAGTTGTTTTATACACTATGCACTTATAATAGTATCAACTGATTTGTTTTTAAACGTATCAAGCATTCTTTGGCTGTTATAAGGGAAAACCCTATCCCCCGGCTTGCGTTGCATTGTGTGATAGGACCTGGGTCTTATAACAGCTTCATTTTTCTTTATTTAGCATTGCGCTGTTTGTTTCATGCACTGATATTCTTGGGAGGAAACCCGTTCCGTGTTATACGGCGTGGTCCCTTGATTTACCTAACTTTAAAATAAAGATTTATAACTGTTTTAGTTCTCACACCAGTCCCATGACTGACCTGGAGTTTATTGTTTTAACCTAAACTCTGGGTGCCCCTTTTTTTTGACACGGGCAGCTAGTAGTTTTGGTTTTGCAGATTATATTCCCAGGATCCTGGTTTACAGCTGGAACGATATCCGGAAAGCTTTGTATCCGTATATCTTCTTCTAGTTGTGTGTTGCATTATTTTCCGCTGCTATGTATTTAAATGTAATTTAAATCTCTGATATTTCTGTGTAATATTTATTCATTTATACTCTGTATATTCTTGTGATCTGATGCATTGTTGTAATATACATGGAAACGTTCTTCCGTCTGCGTTCTGTTGTGGCTTGTCCTCGAACTATCCGACGCTTTCCTTTACGGGGAAGTTACGGGTCTTTACAATTTTCCACATGGGCGGCTAGTAGTTTTGGTTTAGCATATTTATATTCACAAGATTATGTTTTACAGCTGTAGCGATATTCGGAAAGCTCTATATCTGTGTATTTCTTTCGGTTGTGTTATGTATTGTTTTTCCGCGGCTATGTATTTAAATGTAATTTTAATCTCTAATATTTTCCTGATGTATAATATTTATTCATGCTCTTTTATATTCTTATACTCCGATGTAAATTGTTGTAATAGCAATGAAATATTCTTCTATTTGTGTTCTGATTTATCGTGTTCTCAACTCAATCAGGGCTTTGCCGTGAAGGCAAGTTTGGGTCATTTCGTTATGTATGCATAAGATTCCCAATTTTTTTGGCAAAGGATAGAGCTAAAAAGGAGAACTGTAATCAAAATGGTTAACATTTCTAGTAGAAGGTAAATAGAGCCACAATGTGGAAAAACTGTATGGATCAAAGAAAATTGTGCCATTGCTATCATTCATTAGTGTTCATCCGTCAGTATTTAAATTTGAAAAAAAAATTTTAATGAAAGAAGTTAAATTATATATATATTGCTTCTAGTAAGAAGTAGCGAACATAAGGGCCCAAAAGGGATAGGTTATCATATGTTAATAAATAGCAAGTTCATTTTTAGAAGACATTATAATTAGATAAATGCGAACAATAGAAGTGAAGAAGGAACATAACAAAGTAGTCGATAAGGGAAGGGAATCACATGAATTAAAATGGCCAGGAGAAGTGGATTCGATAGGAATAACATAACCTAAATGAAGGATGGAAATGAAATCAAAATTTGGGACAAGAAGGATAAACGAATGTGACGTTAGTTTTTAAGTTAGATTTTAAGTAAGATGAAGCCATTGAGATTCCAATATTCTGGAATGAAGGTTAAAGGGCTGTGCCACATCAACATCTCAATGTTTATGTTATTTATGTTTTAATTAATAGACAATATTGTTAACTTAGCACATAAAATAAAGATGCTGTCATCAAAACCCTATTCAACATTTGGCTTATGTATACAATATATATAAGAAGCATACTAATTTATTAGATAATAAATCACATCTTCGTTTTTTTCCTTTTCATTTTAATAATTTCTCGAACATTGAAGACCCATTGAATAAGGCTAACTAGTTGTGTACACCCCCACATATGACTTGATATATTAAATGACATAGACTATTTAATTATAGTTTGAAAATTGTATGACTGTTAAAAGAGAGTCAAAGTTTCTAAAATATGGAATAACAGTCATGAAGTTAGTAGCTGAACGTTAATAATACAATTGTATTATCATATCTTACTTTCCAAAATAATTTTCTTAATGCATTATGACAAAAGGTTTGCCCTTTTATGAATTGTACGGTAAAGATCCTAGGCATAATGACAAATGGGAAATTTTTATCGATAATACGACAAACAAATTCTATATAAAATTATTAATTCATAGCTTTAATTGATATAATAATAATAAAGGTTAGGAAGCATGATTTTTTTGGCATAAAGTCAACATTAAATATGTGTGTTAATGTAATCAAGGAGGGATCTGCAGACTACCATGGACTACAACTCGCAATAGATAATATTGTTAACTTAGCACATAGAATAAAGATGCTGCTATCAAAACCCTATTCAACATTTGGCTTATGAATACTAAATATGTAATAACCCGGAAATCTAGGCCAATTTAAAAAATTTATTTTGGCAATTTTAATGAATTTTGAATATTTAAAATGAATATTTTAAATTAAAACGACGAGAAATTTATTTTGAACAGAATTCGAACGTATATATTTATATAGATCGTCGTTAGAATATAAATATTTTATTTTTAATTATAAAAGGAATTGAAAATGGTGCGGTAGTTCGATAATTTGATTTCAAATTTCAAATGAATGTACAAGATTCAAAATAAACCAAATTTTAGTGAAATCGAAAATATTTGATTCTAATTGAGAATATCTTCCAAGAATCCGAGAAATAGAAATTTCATAGTGGGGATACAAAGTTATGTCCAGTTGAAAATTCAGAATAGTCGCTATGGAATTCAGGCCCTTAAAATGACCTCGGTTTTTGACGAAACCACTTTTGTTGGATCCTTAATGTCAAGTTATTGCTAGGTTTCAAAATTCGTAATTTTTCGAATCAATATGTGAGCGCGGCAAAGGAAAACGCGTTTGACCAGTTTCAGTTGATTTTAATCGAATGGAAAATGGCCATTTTTCAAACGGTCTCGGAATTTGACGAAACTAGTTTTGTTAGGACCGTATCACCAATACGTAGCTAGAAAATATATTTCGGGAATTTTTAGAGACTGTATGTGGCCCCGGTAAATTAAAATATGCATTCAAATTGAATATATACTGATTTATGTTTTAAAATCAATGGAAACTGATCGTAACGGTCGAATTGGCCTACGATACATATCCCTTTGTATTCGGAATGAAGGTATTACCCTAGGGGTGACAGTCGTTGGGTCTCGTTTCGTGGTCAAAATAAAAAGGTACCTTTTTGAAGAAGAAAATAATTAAATAAATTAAATTTATATAAAACCCCCCTTCTTTCCCTCTTCCCACTCACTATCGAATTCAGATAAAAAAATTAAAAAAATTCGTGCGCGCCACCCCCCAAATCGACGTCACCGCCGCTTCAGGGGCACGCGCCACCACCGCGCCGCCGTCCAGGCTGGCCCCACCCACATCGCACCTCCCTCTCGTCCTCCCTACGATTGGTGCCTCCAACCTTCAAAACTGCGATTCCCCCAAGCCATAACCCCCGGAGCAGCCGCCGCCTCGTTCAGCCCGCAACCACGAAGATCCCCGCCCTGAAATCGACGACGCCGCCAGACCATGGACGGCAGACCCCCTTTCTCCCAGTTCGCCGAACACAGTAAGCTTTTTCTTGTTTTATTTTTATTTTTCATTTTTATTTCTTCCTTATCTATACAAAAAGCAGAGTTTAAAATCTGATTTCAATTTATATAAAAAATGGTTGAAGTTCAGTTTTAAATTGATAGAGAAATGGTGATCTTTGTTTACATAAGAAAGGTATGATCTTTGTTTTCATAAAAACTATAAGGTAGATAATAAAAATTTGATCTTTATATCATAGGAAGAATAAAAATATGATTTTTATTCATGTAGAGTAATAAAAATATAATTTTATTATATTACTAGCAAGATAAAAATATAATTTTTATCATGGAAGTAGCGTTGTAAAGGAGTAATTTTTACATAGGTAGTAGAGGTATAAAAATACGATCTCTATATATAAGAAATATAATTTTTATATAGAGAATAGCATGATAAAAATCTGATCTTTATTATAAGAACACCGTTATAAAAATAGAATTTTTATCTATATAGTAGCGGTATAAAAATGTGTTTTTTTATCCATGTAGCGTAGTTATAAAAATGTGATTTTTATATACATAGCAACAATGTTAAAATGTGATTTTTATATATGTAGTGACTACGGGCAACGAAATTGACAAAAGGCGAGCATGACGAAGATTTCTACATAAGAAGAGTCGCGGTGTTTGATTTAGCTTTTCTGTGAGAACTTCTCACCTTTAATTTAATTTTCTAGTTAAAATATATACTAGGATGCAGACGGTGTTCAGTAGCACCCGACACCCGTCATCCACAGACCATGGACGGCTTGTTTGTTTGTTTGATTTTGATGTGTAGTTGATTGTGTGATGTGTAATGGAATAAAATATTTATATAGTTAAAAATATTTTATAGTTAATAATATAATTTTTAACGTGTATATAAAAGGAAATAAATAAATATAAACAAATCAGACGATTTTTTATATACACACATTTGGCTGATATTGATTGGGACGATAAATTTTACACATCGCCCGACTGCACAAATAAAATCTATGTTTGATTGTTTGAAACCCCACACGGGTATTGGGATTATATATGACATACAATAATCCCAATAATTGGCTGTATGTCGATCGATTGATTGACAGACTGTTATAAGCGTTGAATATTTATATTTGATGCTTATACGGTGTAGAATGCACTTTGGATGATGGTTGATTGTTTATCGTCATTGTTGTATATATGAATTGGATGAAATCAATATAACTGAAATTATATGGTAATTGAATATGTCTGATTCCAGTTCAAAATTATCGAATAATTTAAAATAATATTCAATGAAAATTGAATTGGGAAGCCGTGTTAAGTAGTTAAATGCCATTTCAACGTGAACATGAATTTTGTCGATTTTATAATGAATATCGAGAAGTGATTTCAAAATCGAATATTATGAAACGAATTCGAATTAAATCGAATATTTTGAAATGAATTGAATTGAAAATAAAATGAAATTCGAATTGAAATTGAATAAAAATGAATTTGAATTGAAATTGAATAGAAAATGAATTCGAATTGAATTGAATAGAAACTGAATTCGAATTGAATTGAATAGAACATGAATTCAAATTGAAATGAATTTGAAATTTGAATTGAACCGAAATGAATTTAAAACGAATTTATAAGGAAAAACTCAATTTTGATTTAAAATTGAATATGAAGTTGAAACTGTTTTGAAAACGAATTTAAAACAATTTTTAAAATACGTTTTGAAAGGAAATCAATGAAATATATAATATATATATTATATATATAGAATGGCCTGAATAGAACGCGCCGCGCTGCGGTAGTTCATGAATTTTGACCATTGACTTCGAGTGGACATTGCGGGAGATCTGACCATTGGATTCTCCTAAAACTGGAACCGTTGGGTTCGTATCGAAAAGAGCTTACTAAGAATATTAGAAATTAGAAACCTAACGGTTGGATTTGGAATTATGTCCAAATCAAATTTGGAAAAGGTCACTGTAAGTGCAGTTCGATGGCCGTTGATGGAAATCGACTGTACGGGCCTTGATAAAATTATTAAAAATAGTAATAATTTGTGTAAAATCGTAAGAAATGATTTGGGAAGAATTGGGATGAAAAACTCCATATTTGAAAAGATAAAAGTAGACTTTTATCGAAATGAACTAGTTTTGAACTAGAATAATAATTTATCTATTTTTAAAATAAATAAATTGGATTTGAAATGGTTTTGAAAATAACCAGAATTTCCAGTAATTGAATTGGAATGGATTTGAATCGAAATCATCTTCGGAATAGTTCGATGTTGGATTTCGTGATTATACAGATGTTGTTATGGAAATTTGAAAGATATATATATATAGATATATATCGTTATTTCCAATACGATATTTGTTGGTCGTAGAATTTGATATTGAACATAAGCCGATATATTTTCTATTCAGAGCCTTGTATTTATTATCAAATGTGATTTGGGTTTGTCGTGAATGGTGTCTTCATTAACACTGTTCTCAAACCCAGTTGAGAAAAAAAGATTAAATCTTTTTATTTAGATTTAATGAAGTGTACCAATTAAATGGTATTTAATTGGAATTGATTTTTGGGTTTATCGTGGAAGGTGTTTTAAATAACACTTGTTCTTTAACCCGAAATTAATGGAATGTGATTTTGGGTTGTCGTGAACGGTAATTTCAATAATACTGTTCTTAGACCCAACTGAGTTAAGAAAATCAGAAACTAATTGGAGATTAGTTAAGTTGAATGGTTTCTTGGGTATTGATCTGATGTTGGTTTCGGCCATTGGGGTTAATACTTAGGGAACTGCTCACTTGCTATTTTACGGTTAAAAGCTGATAGAATGGAATGTGATTTTGGGTTTATCGTGAACCGTGTTTTAAATGACATTGATTCTTTAACCGAGTTAAAGATTAAAACTAAGTGGATTTTTAATGAATCTTTAATTAGATTGAAATGATCGAGAATGGAGTATCACCAGTTTTGCTCCAGGCGATAGCTAAATCTTTAATTAGATTTGAATGTGAAATGGTAATTGAATTTACCGATAACACCGTGGTGTTAGATATGAAATATGACCAGTTTTATTTCATGGGATGAATAGGTTGGGATTGAGAAATAAAATAAATGATCATTTCGGTGTGGTTCGCTAATCCCGACTAGTTTGAATTGATATTCAAAAGAAGATTAATGAATAAATATAAAAGAATTTATCTTTGATAAAATTAATGGGAACCTTTCCCTAAGAAAGTGAAATTTTGAAACTAACTGTAGGTTAGCTAAGAAGAATGGTTTCCTGGGTATTGTTCTGATGTTGGTTTCGGCCTTCGGGTTTAATGTTTGGGGAATTATTCTCTTGCTAATTTATGGTTAGTGACTGATGAATTGGAATGAGGCGTATGTTATGTTTGTGTAACACTTGTTTATTATATACGCGAGTTATTCAGAAAGACCGGATTTATCCCATTCTGAATAAGTGATTCGACGATGAGTCGAAGATGAAGACGGTGGTTGAAGACCGGAGGTCTTCACGTCGTTTGGGTGATTACTGATGATCTTGATTGGAATGTACACCCAAGAGGAGGGAATCAATTGGTGATCGTCCCGACATACTTGGAGATCGATGGATATGCGAGGTACAAGGTGCCTCCGGTTTCGTTCGGACCTAGAATGGACTTGTAAATGGACCGTGTGTCTGACATTGGATTTTATTCTGTGTGATTGATTTCTATTGAATATATATATGTTTGGTGGTGGATAATTTATTCTCTTTCTTAAAACCCATCTCTGAGACGTATGAGCTCAGAGGTTATATATTGATGGACATCAAACGCATGGAGTGAATTGCATGTATGGCATGCCTAAGTGGCAATTGATCGAGGCTTCTGTTGAAAAGCAAAATCTTGTGGTTGATGATCAAAGCGCCGCCTGTGTGGCATAGCTTTGTGTAACGTGAATTCGCGAGCCTCACACCTCGGTTGTGAACCAGAAACGGGAGAGGACCTCAGGGAGGACATGCGTTTCCTTCTAGTTAGAAGTGGCGTCAGTGGTTTTACATGCCCTGACAAGTTTGACTTATGTGGTTGTTGCTGTTGCGAGGCGCTTCGGATATAACGGCGACTATGTGAAGCCGATGGAGTCATTCGTTGGCTCATTTACGGCCCAAAGGCCGGGGAAACGCAGTATTCAGGCATTTTAATCCACATCGGTGGACCGGCCCTGACGATCCAAAGGTCACTCGAGCTCTGAACTGAGACATGGGCTAGATTGTCTCGAATCGGTGGAGGACTATCTTTTGCTTCGGTTCACAGATGGAAATCCAACTTCCAATAAGTGACTTTGCGGTTTTATTTGTAGAGCCTAGTATGGAGACATAGTGGGATGGGGCGCTTATGCCTCTATGATTGATACTTATGATTTGAAGTTGTTTTATACACTATGCACTTATAATAGTATCAAATGATTTGTTTTAAATGTATCAAGCATTCTTCGCTATTATAAGGTAAAAACCCTATCCTCCGGCTTGCGTTGCATTGTGTGATGGGGTCTGGGTCTTATAATAGCTTCATTGTTCTTTATTTAGCATTGCGTTGTTGTTTTATGCACTGGTATTCTTGGGAGGAAACCCGTTACGTGTTATACGGCGTGGTCCCTCGATTTACCTAACTTAAAAATAAAGACTAATAACTGTTTTAGTTCTCACACCAGTCACATGACTGACCTGGAGTTTATTGTTTTAACCTAAACTCTGAGTGCCCTTATTTTGGCACGGGCAGCTAGTAGTTTTGGTTTTGCAGATTTATATTCACAGGATCCTGATTTACAGCTGGAACGATACTCAGAAAGCTCTGTATCTGTGTATTACTTCTAGTTGTGTATTATATTATTTTTCCCCTGCAGTAATGTATTGTAATCTCTGATATTTAGTGAATGTGTAATATTGATTTATACTCTGTATATTCTTGTGTTCTAATGAATTGTTGTAATATACAATGAAATGTCCTTCAGTTTGCGTTCTTTTGTGTGTTGTCCTCGAAGTATCCGCTCTTTCCCTACCGGGGAAGTTACGGGTCCTTACAATGGTATCAGAGCTTTGGTTTACAAAGCTCAGAGAACAAGGGACATTAGAACCATACGAAAGAATTCATCAGAAATTGGATTAGTAATATCCAATGGGAATGACTCATTAGAGATGGGATCAGTAGTATCCTAGAACGAGTGTGAAGGGTGTTGTTTTGAAAAAAAAATAAAACATTTTTGTTTTGAAATTTAAATCGTTGTATACGTATTTGAATATTTAAATTAATTTGGACAATCCAATATATATAGATTTTGCATATACGCCTTGCAAACGTGTATTCGAAGTTTTAATGTACTGGATAGTTATAGAATCACACTCTAGTTGCCCGGGGATAATTCTGGTGATGGGACACCATCGCTAGTTTTATATTCGAGTGACGAAAGTGAGATTTCTATATATTTCCAATTGACTAGTGTGATACCCGACAATAGATAGTGCTTATTGTTGTGATTTGGCATCAAAAATTTGATTTTTGACTATGTATCAAAGTTATGAATTTGAAACATTAATCAACTAATTGATTGCTGGTAGTGTTGTTTGATTATAGTCTGATTAATTAAAATGTTGAACCTTTAGCCAAATTGTATCAAATAGTGAGTGTATTGAAAATTTGTTGCATTTGCATGCATATACATGTACTTACATTGAACAGGTCATAGCAAGGAGGCTAGAGAAGAGGAATAAAATTGTTTGCCCGACAAATAGGTATATATTTATTGTATTTCTTTGGGTTTGGATAATTTTATGAGCCGATTGGCTTTTTCTTTTTCTTTTGGATTGAAGAAGTCTATGGGAGGCTATATGAAATATCCCGAAGTCCCCGGCGCAACGGAAGTTATGGCGAAATTTTTCGGAAATTTAGGGTGTTAGCCAAATTTTTGAAAAATTTGAAAAGTTCTTAGAAACTGAAAAGTAGAGGAACTTAAGCCATAATAAAAATAATGAAAGTTGAGTTGATTAGTTAAACAACTTTCGGCTTCGTTCCTTTTCGAGGACGTAAAGTTTTAAGTGGGGGAGATTGTAATAACCCGGAAATCTGGGCCAATTTAAATTTTTTATTTTGGCAATTTTAATGAATTTTGAATATTTAAAATGAATATTTTAAATAAAAATGACTAGAAATTTATTCTGAATAGAATTCAAACGTATATATTTATATAGATCGTCGTTAGAATATAAATATTTTATTGTTAACTATAAAAGGAATTGAAAATGGCGCGGTAGTTCGATAATTCGATTTCAAATTTCAAATGAATGTACATGATTCAAAATAAACCAGATTTTAGTGAAATCAAAAATATTTGAATCGAATTGAGAATATCTTTCCAACGAATCCGAGAAATCGAAATTTCATAGCGGGGATAAAAAGTTATGTCCAGTTGAAAATTCAGAATAGTCGTTATGGAATTCAGGCCCTTAAAAATGAACATTTTGCAAATGACCTCGGTTTTCGACGAAACCACTTTTGTTGGATCCGTTATGTCAAGTTATTGCTAGGTTTCAAAATTCGTAATTTTTTGAATCAATATGTGAGCGTGGCAGAGAAAAACACGTTTGACCAGTTTCAGTTGATTTTAATCGACTGGAAAATGGCCATTTTTGAAACGATCTCAGAATTTGATGAAATTAGTTTTGTTAGGACCGTATCGCCAATACGAAGCTAGAAAATATATTTCGGGAATTTTTAGAGACTGTATGTGGCCCCGATAAATTAAAATGTGCGTTCCAATTGAATATATACTGATTTATATTTTTAAAATCAACGGAAACTGATCATAATGGTCGAATTGGCCTATGATACATATCCCATTGTATTCGAAATGAGGGTATTACCTTAGGGGCGACAGTCGTTGGGTCTCGTTTCATGGTCAAAATAAAAAGGTACCTTTTTGAAGAAGAAAATAATTAAATAAATTAAATTTATATAAAACACCCCTTCTTTCCCTCTTCCCACTGACTATCGAATTCAGATAAAAAAAAGAAAAAAAAGAAAATTGTGCGCGCCTCCCTTCAAATCGACATCACCGCTGCTCCAGGGGAACGCGCCACCACCGCGCCGCCGTCCAGGCTGGCCTCATCCCCATCGCACCTCCCTCTCCTCCTCCCTACGATTCAAGCCTCCAACCTTCAAAACCGTGATTCCCCCAAGCCCTAACCCCCGGAGCAGCAGCCGCCTCGTTCAGCCCCCCACCACGAAGACCCCCGCCCTGAAATCGACGACGCCGCCAGAACATGGACGACAAACCCCCCTTTCTCCCAGTTCGCCCAACACAGTAAGCTTTTTCTGGTTTTATTTTTATTTTTCATTTTTTATTTCTTCCTTATCGATACAAAAAGCAGAGCCTAAAATCTGATTTCAATTTATATAAAACATGGTTGAAGTTCAGTTTTAAATTGATAGAGAAATGGTGATCTTTGTTTACATAAGAAAGGTATGATCTTTGTTTTCATAAAAACTATAAGGTAGATAATAAAAATTTGATCTTTATATCATAGGAAGAATAAAAATATGATTTTTATTCATGTAGAGTAATAAAAATATAATTTTATTATATTACTAGCAAGATAAAAATATAATTTTTATCATGGAAGTAGCGTTGTAAAGGAGTAATTTTTACATAGGTAGTAGAGATATAAAAATACGATCTCTATATATAAGAAATATAATTTTTATATAGAGAATAGCATGATAAAAATCTGATCTTTATTATATGAACACCGTTATAAAAATAGAATTTTTATCTATATAGTAGCGGTATAAAAATGTGATTTTTATCCATGTAGCGTAGTTATAAAAATGTGATTTTTATATACATAGCAACAATGTTAAAATGTGATTTTTATATATGTAGTGACTACGGGCAACGAAATTGACAAAAGGAGAGCATGACGAAGATTTCTACATAAGAAGAGTCGCGTTGTTTGGTTTAGCTTTTCTGTGAGAACTTCTCACCTTTAATTTAATTTTCTAGTTAAAATATATACTAGGATGCAGACGGTGTTTAGTAGCACCCGACACCCGTCATCCACAGATCATGGACGGCTTGTTTGTTTGTTTGATTTTGATGTGTAGTTGATTGTGTGATGTGGAATGGAATAAAATATTTATATAGTTAAAAATATTTTATAGTTAAAATTAGAATTTTTAACGTGTATATAAAAGGAAATAAATAAATATAAACTAAACGGACGATTTGATTATACACACACATTTGGCTAATATTGATTGGGACGATAAATTTTACACATCGCCCAACTGCACAAATAAAATCTATGTTTGATTGTTTGAAACCCCACACGGGTATTGGGATGATATATGACATACACTAATCCCAATAATTAGCTGTATGTCGATCAATTGATTGACAGACAGTTATAAGCGTTGAATATTTATATTTGATGCTTATACAGTGTAGAACGCACTTTGGATGATGGTTGATTATTTATCGTCATTGCCGTATATATGAATTGGATGAAATCCATATAACTGAAATCATATGGTAATTGACTATGTCTGATTCCAGTTCAAAATTATCGAATAATTTAAAATAATATTCAATGAAAATTGAATTGGGAAGCCATGTTAAGTAGTTAAACGCCATTTCAATGCGAACGTGAATTTTGTCGATTTATAATGAATATCGAGAAGTGATTTCAAAATCGAATATTTTGAAACGAATTCAAATTAAATCGAATATTTTGAAATGAATTGAATTGAAAATAAAATGAAATTCGAATTGAAATTGAATAGAAATGAATTCGAATTGAAATTGAATAGAAAATGAATTCGAATTGAATTGAATAGAAAATGAATTCGAATTGAATTGAATACAAAATGAATTCGAACTGAAATGAATTTGAAATTTGAATTGAACCGAAATGAATTTAAAACAAATTTATAAGGAAAAACTCAACTGTGATTTAAAATTGAATATGAAGTTGAAACTGTTTTGAAAACGAATTTAAAACGATTTATAAAATACGTTTTGAAAGGAAATCGATGAAATATATATAATATATATATAGAATGGCCTGAATAGAACGCGTGCGCTGCGGCAGTTCGTGAATTTCAACCATTGACTTCGAATGGACATTGTAGGAGATCCGTCTGTCGGATTCTCCTAAAAGAAGAACCGTTGGGTTCGTATCGAAAAGAGATTTCTATCGAATATTAGAAATTAGAAATATAATGGCTGGATTTGGAATTATGTCCAAATCAAATTTGGAAAAGGTCGACGTAAGTGCAGTTCGATGGCCGTTGATGGAAATCGACTGTACAAGCCTTGATAAAATTATTAAAAATAGTAATAATTTGTGTAAAATCATAAGAAATGATTTGGGAAGAATTGGGATGAAAAACTCCATATTTGAAAAGATAAAAGTAGACTTTTATCGAAATGAACCAGTTTTGAACTAGAATAATAATTTATTTATTTTTAAAATAAATAAATTGGTTTTGAAATGGTTTTGAAAATAACCAGAATTTCCAATAATTGAATTGGAATGGATTTGAATACAAACCATCTTCGGAATATTTCGATATTGGATTTCGTGATTATACAGATGTTGTTATGGAAATTTGAAAGATATATATATATACATATATATATATATATATATATATATCGTTATTTCCAATATGATATTTGTTGGTCATAGAATTTGATATTGAATATAAGCCGATATATTTTCTATTCAGAGCCTTGTATTTAATATCAAATGTGATTTGGGTTTGTCGTGAATGGTGTCTTCATTAACACTGTTCTTAAACCCAGTTGAGAAAAAAAGATTAAATCTTTTTATTTAGATTTAATGAAGTGTACCAATTAAATGGTATTTAATTGGAATTGAATTTGAATTGATTTTTGGGTTTATCGTGGATGGTGTTTTAAATAACACTTGTTCTTTAACCCGATAATTAATGAAATGTGATTTTGGGTTGTCGTGAACGGTATCTTCAATAATACTGTTCTTAGACCCAACTGAGTTAAGAAAATCAGAAACTAACTGCAGATTAGTTAAGTTGAATGGTTTCTTGGGTATTGATCTGATGTTGGCTTCGGCCTTTGGGGTTAATACTTAAGGAATTGCTCACTTGCTATTTTACGGTTAAAAACTGATAGAATGGAATGTGATTTTGGGTTTATCGTGAACCGTGTTTTAAATGACATTGATTCTTTAACCCAGTTAAAGATTAAAACTAAATGGAGTTTTAATGAATCTTTAATTAGATTGAAATGATCGAGAATGGAGTATCACCAGTTTTGCTCCAAGCGATAGCTAAATCTTTAATTAGATTTGAACGTGAAATGGTAATTGAATTTACCGATAACACCTGGTGTTAGATATGTAGTATGACCAGTTTTACTTCATGGGATGAATAGGTTGGGATTGGGAAATAAAATAAATGATCACTTCGGTGTGGTTCGCTAATCCCGACTAGTTTGAATTGATATTCAAAAGAAGATTAAAGAATAAATTTAAAACAATTTATGTTTGATAAAATTAATGGGAACCTTTCCCTAAGAAAGTGAAATTTAGAAACTAACTGTAGGTTAGCTAAGAAGAATGGTTTCCTGGGTATTGATCTGATGTTGGTTTCGACCTTCGGGGTTAATATTTGGGGAACTATTCTCTTGCTAATTTACGGTTAGTGACCGATGAATTGGAATGAGGCGTATATTGTGTTTTTGTAACACTTTTTTTATTATATACGCGAGTTATTCAGAAAGACCGGGTTTATCCCATTCTGAATAACTGATTCGATGATGAGTCGAAGATGAAGACGGTGGTTGAAGACCGGAGGACTTCACATTGTTTGGGTGATTACTGATGATCTTGATTGGGATGTACACCCAAGAGGAGGGAATCAGTTGGTGATCGTCCCGACGTGCTTGGAGATCGATGGATATGCGAGGTACAAGGTCCCTCTGGTTTCGTTCAGACCAAGAACGGACTTGTAAATGGACTGCGTCTGACATTGGATTTTATTCTGTGTGGTTGATTTCTATTGAATATATATCTGTTTGGCGGCGGAGAATTTATTCTCTTGCTTAACGTCCTTCTCTGAAACGTACGAGCTCAGAGGTTATATACTGATGGACATCAAACACATGGAGTGAATTGCCTGTGTGGCATGCCTAAGTGGCAATTGATCGTGGCTTCTGTTGAAAAGCAAAGTCTTGTAGTTGATGATCAAAGCACCGCCTGTGTGGCATAGCATTGTGTAACGTGATTTCGGGAGCCTCACACCCCGGTTGTGGACCAGAAATGGGAGAGGACCTCAGGGAGGACATGTGTTTCCTTCTAGTTAGAAGTGGCATCAGTGGTTTTACATGCCCTGACGAGTTTGACTTATGTGGTTGTTGCTAGTTTAAAAATTATATTTTTAACCTTTCTATATGATAAAATTTTTATTTTTACATCCTAAAAATCGTATATTTTCAGTTTAAAATCAAATCTTTCTCAAAAATCTAATTCTAACCTTATAAAAATCTAGACTTGCCTATAAATAAAAACTAAACTCAGATTTTAAATAAATAAAAATTAAAAATAAACTTACAGTAAAATTAGCGAGTGGGGGGGCTTCGCTGAGATGAGTCGCGGCTTGGAGGAGGAGCAGGCGGAGGTGCAGGTCATCGGAGGTAGGGAGCGGGTCGGCGGGGCCTGAGGGGGAGTCGGCGAGGCGGAATTGGATGGAAGAAGAAGAAGCAGCGGCCGCAGCAGGAGGAGGAGGGGGGTTTAGCGCGGCGGCGGAAGAGAGGGGGGTTAGCGCTGCGGCAGCGCCGCCTGGGGGGGGGGGTCGATTTGAGGATGTCGTGTTTTTTTTTCTGAATGAAATCGAACAGATAAAGGAGGAGGGGGAGAGAGAAAGTGAAGGGTGGGGTTATTATAATTTATTTTTTATATTATTTTAATTCTAGAAAGCAACTTTTATTTTTGACCTCGAAACGAGACCCACCGCCTGTCGTCCATAGCTAATTACCCCCATTCCGAACACAATGGGATATGTACCATAAGCTGATTCGATCGTTTCGATCAGTTTTCGTCAAAATCAACATATAACTCTATATATTGAATTTGAACGTACATTTCAAATTACTGGGGTCACATACGAACTCGTAAAATTCCAGAAAAATAATTTCTAGCTTCGTATTGACGATACGGTCCTAACAAAACTAGTTTCATCGAATTCTGAGACCGTTTGAAAAATGGCCATTTTCCAGTCGATTAAAATCAACTAAAACTGGTCAAACACGTTTTCCTTTGCCACGCTCACATATTGATTCGAAAAAATATGAAATTTGAAACCTAGCAATAACTTGACATCACGGATCCAACAAAAGTGGTTTCGTCGAAATCCGAGGTCGTTTGCAAAATTTCCATTTTTAAGGGCCGAAATTCCATAGCGACTATTCTGAAATTTCAACTGGACATATCTTTTTATCCCCACTATGAAATTTTGAATTTTCGGATTCGTTGGAAAGATACTCTCAATTAGATTCAAATATTTTTGGTTTCACTAAAATCCGGTTTATTTTACATCCGGTACCTTCAATAGAAGTTTGAAATTGAATTATCGAACTACCGCGCCATTTTCAATTCCCTTTATAATTTAAAATAAATATTTATATTCTAACGACGATCTGTATAATATATACGTTTGAATTCTATTCAAAATAAATTTTTCGTCGATATTATTTAAAATAATCTATTTTAAATATTCAAAATTCGCTATAATTGCCAAAATAAAAATTTTAAACTGGCCCAGATTTCCGGGTTATTACAATCTCCCCCACTTAAAACTTTTCGGCCGAAAAGGAACAAAGCCGAAAGTTGTTCAACTAATCAACTCAACTTTCCATATTTTCATTACGGCTTAAGTTCTTCAACTTTTCAGTTTCTAAGAACTTTTCAAATTTTTCAAAAATTTGCCTAACACCCTAAATTTTCGAAAATTTTCGCCATAACCTCCCCTTCACCGAGAGCACGGGAAAATCTCGAAATTGCCAAACAGGCCTTCTGATCTCAAAAAGAAAAAGAAAAAGCCAAGCGGCTAGCCAATCGGCTCATAAAATCATCATCACCCAAACAAAACAGTAAATTATGGTAAACATGTACCTATTTGTCGGGCAAACAATTTTATTCTTCTGCTCTAGCCTCTTTGCTATGTCCTGTTCAATGAAAGTACATGTATATGCATGCAATTGCAATCATTTTTCAACACAATTCAATATTTGATCCAATTAGGCTAAATGGTTCAACATTTTAATTCATCAAAGTATAATCAAACAACACAATCAGCAATCAATTAGTTGATTATCATTTCAAATTTATAACTTTGATATATAGTCTAAAAATCAGATTTTTGATGCAAAATCACAACAATAAACCCTATCTAATTTTGGTTCTCACACCAGTCAATGGGAAATATATAGATATCACACCTTCGAAACTCGAATACCAATTCTGATGATGTTCGAACCATCATCAGAATCATCTCCGGGCGACTAGAGTGTGATTCTATATCTATCCAGTATATTAAAACTTCGAATAGACGCTAGCTAGGCGCATACACAAAATATTTATATATTGGATTGTCCTAATCAGTATGAAATAAATAATCAAATACGAATAATTGATTTTAAATTTTCAAAACAAAATTTGTTTTCACTTTAAAAATATACCCTTCACACTCGTTCTATGATACTACTGATCCTATCTCTAACGAGTCATTCCCAATCGATATTACTAATCCAATATCTGATGAATTCTTCCGTATGGTTCTAACGTATCTTGTTCTCTGAGCTTTGTAAACCAAAGCTCTGATACCACGCTGAAACGACCCGAACTCCCCCGGTCTCCGAAGAGAAGACAAAGAACGAATAGTTCTGAGAACATGACAAAATAGAACGCAGGCGGAAGAACATTTCATTGTATATTACAACAATGCATCAGATTACAAGAATATACAGAGTATAAATCAATATTACACATTTATCAAATATCAGAGATTACAATAAATTACATAGCAGCGGAAAATAATACAATAGACAAACAGAAGAAGATATACGGATACAAAGCTTTCCGGATATCGTTCCAGCTGTAAACCAGGATCCTGTGAATACAAATCTGCAAAACCAAAACTACTAGCTGCCCATGTCAAAATAGGGGCACCCAGAGTTTAGGTTGAAACAATAAACCCCAGGTCAGTCATGGGACTGGTGTGAGAACTAAAACAGTTAATCTTTATTTTTAAAGTTAGGTAAATCAAGGGACCACGCCGTATAACACGGAACGGGTTTCCTCCCAAGAATACCAGTGCATAAAACAACAGCGCAATGCTAAATAAAGAAAAATGAAGCTATTATAAGACCCAGTTCCCATCACACAATGCAACGCAAGCCGGAGGATAGGGTTTTTCCTTATAATAACCAAGAATGCTTGATACGTTTAAAACAAATCATTTGATACTATCATAAGTGCATAGTGTATAAAACAATCTTCAAATCATGAGTATCAATCATAGACGGCATAAGCGCCCCATCCCACGATGTCGCCATACTAGGTTCTACAAATAAAGCCGCAAATGTCACGTATTTGGTAATTGGATTTCCATCTATGAACCGAGGCAAAAGATAGTCCTCAACCGATTCGAGACTCTCTAGCCCGAGCCTCAGGATCAGAGCTCGAGTGACCCTTGGTGCGATAGGGCCGGTCCACCGATGTGGATTAAAATGCCTGAACACTATGTTTCCCCGCCCTATGGGGCGTAAATGAGCTAAAAAATGACTCCATCGAACCCGGATCGTTCGATCAAACCGAGGCGCCTCGCAATAGCAACAACCACATAAGTTAAACTCATCAGGGCGTGTAAAACCATTGACGCCACTTCTAACTAGAAAGAAACGCATGACCTCCCTGAGGTCCGTCTCCCGTTTTTGGTTCATACCGGCTGTGAAACTCGCGAAGTAAACGTTACACAAAGCTACGCCAGAAAGGCCGTGCTTTGATCAACAAGCACAAGACTTTGCTTTTCAACAGAAGCCTTGATCATTCGCCACTTAGGCATGCCACACAGGCAATTCAATCTATGCGTTTGATATCCATCAGTATATAACCCCTGAGCTCGTACGTCTCAGAGAAGGGCGTTAAGCTAAAGAATAAATTCTCCGCCGCCAAATAGATATATATTTAATAGAAATCAATCACACAGACTAAAATCCAATGTCAGACACACAGTCCATTTACAAGTCCGTTCTGGGTCTGAACGAAACCGAAGGCACCTAGTACCCCGCATATCCATCGATCTCCAAGTACGTCTGGACGATCACCAACTGTTTCCATCTTCTTGGGTGTACAGCCCAATCAAGATCATCAGTAATCACCCAAGCGACGTGAAAACTTCCGGTCATCAACCACCGTCTTCATCTTCGACACCACGTCGAATCAGTTATTCAGAATGGGATAAACCCGGTCTTTCTGAACAACTCGCGTATATATATATAATAAACACGTTTTACACAAACACAACATACGCCTCATTCCAATTCAGAATATTCTTTTATTCAAATATTCTTCTACTTTGGGAAAGGTTCCCATTAATTTTATCAAAGATAAATTCTTTAAATTTATCCTTTAGTCTTCTTTGAATATCAATTCAAACTAGTCGGGATTAGCGAATCACACCGGAATAATCATTTATTTTATTTCCCAATCCCAACCTATTCATCCCATGAAGTAAAACTGGTCCTACTTCATATCTAACACCACGGTGTTATCGGTAAATTCAATTACCATTTCACGTTCAAATCTAATTAAAGATTTAACTATCGCCTGGAGCAAAACTGGTGATACTCCATTCTCGATCATTTCAATCTAATTAAAGATTCATTAAAACTCCACTTAGTTTTAATCTACAACTAGGTTAAAGAATCAGTGTCATTTTAAAACACGGTTCACGATAAACCCAAAATCACATTCCATTAATTATCGGGTTAAAGAACAAGTGTTATTTAAAACACAGTTCACGATAAACCCAAAAATCAATACCAATTCAATTTTAATTAAATATCATTTAATTGGTATACTTCATTAAATCTAAATAAAAAGATTTAATCTTTTCTCAACTGGGTTCAAGAACAGTGTTAATAAAGACACCATTCACGACAAACCCAAATCACATTTGATATTAAATACAAGGCTATGAATAGAAAATATACCGGCTTATATTCAATATCAAATTCTACGACCAACAAATATCGTATTGGAAATAACGATATATATATCTTTCAAATTCCCATAACGATATCTGTATCATCACGAAATCCAACATTGAAATATTCCAAAGACACTTTCGATTCAAATCCATTCCAATATAATTATTGGAAATTCTGGTTATTTTCAAAACCATTTCAAATCCAATTTATTTATTTAAAAATAAATAGAATTATAATTCTAGTTCAAAACTAGTTCATTTCGATAAAAAACTATTTTTATCTTTTCAAATATGGAGTTTTTCATCCCAATTCTTCCCAAATCATTTCTTATGATTTTACACAAAATATTACTATTTTTAATAATTTTATCAAGGCCCTTACAATCGGTTTCCATTAACGGCCATCGAACTGCAGTTATAGCGACCTTTTCCAAATTTGATTTGGACATAATTCCAAATTCAACCGTTAGATTTCAAATTTCTAATATTCGTTAGAAAGCTCTTTTCGATACGAACCCAACGGTTCCGGTTTTAGGAGAATCCGACGGTCGGATCTCCCGCAATATCCATTCGAAGTCAATGGTCGAAATTCACGAACTGCCGCGGCGCGTTCTATTCAGGCCATTATATTATATATATAATATATATAATGTAACAACCCGAAAATCTGGGCCAGTTTAAAATTTTTATTTTGGCAATTTTAGCGAATTTTGATTATTTAAAATGAATTATTTTAAATAATATCGACGAGAAATTTATTTTGAATGGAATTCAAACGTATATATTATATACGTCGTCGTTAGAATATAAATAATTATTTTAAATTATAAAAGGAATTGAAAATGGCGCGGTAGTTCGATAATTCGATTTCAAACTTCAACTGAATGTACCGGGTGGAAAATAAACCGGATTTAAGTGAAACCAAAAATAATGGGATTTAATTGAGAATATCTTTCTAACGAATCCGACCAATCGAAATTTCATAGCGGGAATCAAAAGATATATCCGGTTGAAAATTTTGAATAGTCGCTATGGAATTCAGGCCCTTAAAAATGGACATTTTGCAAATGACCTCGGATTTCGACGAAACCACTTTTGTTGGATCCGCAGTGTCAAATTATTGCTAGGTTTTAAATTTCATAATTTTTCGAATCAATAAGTGAGCGTGGCAAAGGAAAAAGCATTTGACCAGTTTTAGTTGATTTTAATCGACTGGAAATTGGCCATTTTTCAAACTGTCTCAGAATTTGACGAAACTAGTTTTGTTAGGACCGTATCGTCAATACGAATCTAGAAATAATTTTTCTGGAATTTTTAAAGGTCGTATGTGGCCCCGATAATCCGAAATGTGCGTTCAAATTGAATATATAAAGAATTATACTTTAAATTCAACGGAAACTGATCGAAACAGTCGAATTGGCCTACGATACATATCCCATTGTGTTCGGAATGGGGGTAAAACGCTAGGGATGACAATCGTTGGGTCCCGATTGGAGCTTGATAGAAAAGTCAACCTCATGAAAATTAAAATAAATAAATAAATAAATTAAACAAATATAATATAACCCCACCAAGCCCTAACACTCTCAGAAACCCGTTGCCCACCCTTTTGCCCTAAAACCGCTCCCTCCCAGATCGGATCCCACCGCGCCCACACTTCAAGGCGCCACCGCCTTGCAGCGCACCACCCCTTCCTCCTCCAGTCGTTCTCCCCTTCCACCTTGGCGATGCATAGCGACGCGATCCCCCCCCCCAAAGGAAACCCCCTGAACCCAACGCCAAACCCTAGGCCTAACGCCCCTACCCACTGTCGCACACGACCTCCGCCTCTCGCCGCACCTCCCCTCCAACTCCGGCGAGCAGCAGTGTTTCCCCCCTCTTCCCTCTCTTCTTCTCCGTCCTCCTTCTGTCGATCCCGTGAAGATCGAAGGCCCGCAAACCCTAAATCAAAGACCACCGCCATCGTGAAGTTCGCAGGCCACCGGTAAGCTTTATAAATCTGAAATCTATATGTTTTAAACTTGATTGTACATGTTTGTGAAATGAAACTTTGTTTTCATAGAAATAAAAACATTAGATTTTTATAAATGAAAACATAGGTTTTCGTAGATATGAAATTATAGATTTTCTTAAATTGAAAAATGTGGATTTTTATATAAACAACATGATATGATAAAGATTTGAATTTTAGTATAGAAAGGTTATCTTTTATAGGTAGGTAGAAATATAAAGATTCGACTTTTAGAAATATAAAGATTCAACTTTCAGAAAAGTAAAGATTTTTACAAAGGAAAGATGAAAATTTTTCAATAGAAAAGATTAAATTTTTATACAAAGAAAGATGAGATTTTTCTATATTGAATAGGGAAGTAAAAATATGATTTTTAATAACTCTAAAGATTCGATTTTCAAAACTTGATTTTTGTTCATATTTCTTGCATTAAAGAAATGTGATTTTTCTCATATGATGAAGAGATAGGAAAATATGAACTTCATTTCATATGAAACGAAATAAAATTCGATCTTTATATAAGGAATAGCGTTGTTAAAAATATAATTTTTAACATATACTTCGTGAAACAGACTGCGTTGGAAGAACGATGAAGATTTCCTACATTAGAAGTGCCGTGGAGTTAGGATAGCTATCGGTGAGAACTTCTCACTCTTCAATTTCTTTTTCTAGTTATATATATAATAGGATGCAGACGGTGTTTAGTAGCACCCGACACCCGTCATCCACAGACCATGGATGGCTTGTTTGTTAAATTGTTTGGTTGTGTAGTTGGTTAGATTATTTGGTTTGAATTGAATTGTTTGGTGAAATGAAATTGATTTGATTGATGTGTGAATGGCGTGGGCCTTCACTAGACCGGGGATAAGGCTAGGCCTCGTCCCGTTTCTAGTATCGTGCTGTTATGCCGCCGAAATTTTCTAAAAAATAAGTTAGAGAAAAATAAAGATAACATTTTATTTAATAAATGAACCGAATAGAATATTCATAGGTTGAATAAAATAGTTTGATCGTTAAAAATATAATTTTTAACGTGAATGTGAATAAATAAATATTCATTTACAAACCGGACGATTTGTTTATGTACACCTATTTGAAGGACATTGATTGGGACGATAAATTTTACACATCGCCCAACTGCACAAATAAAAATCTGTGTTTGATTGCTTGAAACCCCGCACGGTTATTGGGATGATATTTGACGTACACTAATCCCGATTGTTTAGTTGTATGTCGATCGATTGATTGACAGGCTGTTATAAGCGTTGAATATTTATATTTGATGCTTATACAGTGTAGAATGCACTTTGGTTGATGGTTGATTATTTTTCAATGCTATTATATACGTGTGATGTATGAAAATCCATATAATTAACATTATATGGTAATTGATTGGGCCTCATTCTAGTTTTAAAATAGAATATTTGAAAATAGGAATTTATGAAGCCGTATTGATTAGATTGACGCCATTTTGACGTGAACGATATTTATATCGATTTTATTCATTTTATAATGAATATCGAAAGTGATTTCAAAATCTGATATTTTGAAAAGAATTGAAATTCGAATTGAAATTGAATAGAAGTGAATTCAAATTGAAATTGAATAAAACGAATTCGAATTGAAATTTAATATAAATGAATTCGAATTGAAATTTAATATAAATGAATTCGAATTGAAATTTAATATAATTGAAATTCAAATTGAAATTGAATTGAATTGAAAACGAACTGAAATTGAATTAGAAATCAATTTGAATTGGAATCGATTTGAAATGAATTTAAAACGAATTTATGTTGGAATATTCAATTTTGATTTGAAATTGAATATGAAGTTTAAACCGTTTTGAAAACGAATTTAAAACGATTTATAAAATTCATTTCGAAAGGAAATCGATGAAGTATATATTATATATATATATATATATATTATATATATAATATAATGGCCTGAATAGAACGCGTCGCGCCGCGGCAGTTCGCGAATTTCGACCATTGACTTCGAATGGCTATTGCGGGAGATCCGACCGTCAGATTCTCCTAATACCAGAACCGTTGGGTTCGTATCGAAAAGAGCTTTCTAATGAATATTAGAAATTTGAAATCTAACGGTTGGATTTGGAATTATGTCCAAATCAAATTTGAAAAAGGTCGATGTAAGTGCAGTTCGATGACCGTTGATGGAAATCGACTGTACGGGCCTTGATAAAATTATTAAAAATAGTAATAATTTGTGTAAAATCATAAGAAATGATTTAGAAAGGATTGGGATGAAAAACTCCATATCTGAAAAGATAAAAATAGATTTTTATCGAAATGAACTAGTTTTGAACTAGAATTATAATTCTATTTATTTTTAAATAAATAAATTGAATTTGAAAAGGGTTTTAAAAATAACCAGAATTTCCAATGATTGCATTGGAGTGGATTTGAATCGAAATTGTCTTCGGAATATTTTGATGTTGGAATTCATGATTATACGGATGTTGTTATGGAAATTTGAAAGATACATATTTATATCGTTATTTCCAATACGACATTAGTTAATCATAGAATTTGACATTGAATATAAGCCGATATATTTTCTATTCAGAGCCTTGTATTGAATATCAAATGTGATTTGGGTTTGTCGTGAATGGTGTCTTGACTAACACTGTTCTTGAACCCAGTTGAGAAAAGATTGAATCCTTTTATTTAGATTTAATGAAGTGTACCAATTAAATGATATTTAATTGGAATTGAATTCGAATTGATTTTTGGGTTTATCGTGAGCAGTGTTTTAAATAACACTCGTTCTTTAACCCGATAATTAATGAACGTGATTTTGGGTTTATCGTGAACCGTGTTTTAAATGACACTGATTCTTTAACCCAGTTAGCGATTAAAACTAAGTGGAGTTTTAATGAATCTTTAATTAGATTGAAATGATTGTGAAAACCCGTAACTTCCCCGTAAAGGAAAGAGCGGATAGTTCGAGAACAAGCCACAACAGAATACATACAAAAGAACGTTTCACTGTATATTACAACAATGCATCAGATTACAAGAATATACAGAGTATAAACAAATAAATATTACACAGAAATATCAGAGATTTAAATTACATTTTAATACATAGCAGCGGAAAATAATACAATAAACAACTAGAAGAGATATACGGATACAAAGCTTTCCGGATATCATTCCAGCTGTAAACCAGGATTCTTGTGAATATAAATCTGCAAAACCAAAACTACTAGCTACCCGTGTCGAAAATAGGGGCACCCAGAGTTTAGGTTAAAACAATAAACTCCAGGTCAGTCATGTGACTGGTGTGAGAACTAAAACAGTTATTATTCTTTATTTTAAAAGTTAGGTAAATCAAGGGACTACGCCGTATAACACGGAACGGGTTTCCTCCCAAGAATACCAGTGCATAAAACAAACAGCACAATCCTAAATAAAGAAAAATGAAGCTGTTATAAGACCCAGGTCCCATCACACAATGCAACGCAGCCGAGGATAGGGTTTTCCCTTATAACAGCCAAAGAATGCTTGATACGGTTAAAACAAATCGTTTGATACTATTATAAGTGCATAGTGTATAAAACAACTTCAAATCATAAGTATCAATCATAGGCGGCATGAATGCCCCATAACACTATGTCGCTATATATAAGTTTACAATCAAACCCGCAAGACGTCGTATTGGAAGTTGGGTTATCATTTATGGTATGAACCGAGGCTAGGGGCAAGATCCTCAACCGATTCGAGACAATCTAGCCCATGTCTCAGGAACAGCCGCAACTGCCCCATGGATCGTCAGGGCCGGTCCACCGATGTGGATTATTATGCCTGAACACTACGTTTCCCCGCCCTTTGGGGCGTAAGCCTGGCCCGTCAGCCGACCAGAAGCATCGGCCGAAACCGATATCACGAGGCGCCTCGCTTTTCAGCAAGTAAAAATAAGTAACATCCACATGAGTCAAACTCGTCAGCCAGTTCAAGCACTGACGCCACTCCTAACTAGAAAGAAACGCATGTCCTCCCTGAGGTCCGTCTCCCGTTTTTAGTTCATACCGGGTGTGATACTCGCGAATCAACGTTACACAAAGCTACGCCACAAAGGCCGTGCTTCGATCATCAACCACAAGACTTTGCTTTTCAACAGAAGCCTTGATCATTTTCCACTTAGGCATGCCACACAGGCAATTCACTCCATGCGATTGATATCCATCAATATACAACCCCTGAGCTCGTACGTCTCAGAGAAGGGCGTTAAGCAAGAGAATAAATCCTCCGCCGCCAAACATATATATATTTAATAGAGACCAATCACACGGACTAAAATCCAATGTCAGACACACCGTCCATTTACAAGTCCGTTCTGGGTCTGAACGAAACCGGAGGCACCTATTACCCCGCATATCCATCGATCTCCAAGTACGTCTGGACGATCACTAACTGTTTCCATCTTCTTGGGTGTACAGCCCAATCAAGATCATCAGTAATTACCCAAACGACGTGAAGACTTCTGGTCTTCGACCACCGTCTTCATCTTCGACTTATCGTCGTATCAGTTATTCAGAATGGGATAAACCAGGTCTTTCCGAATAACTCTCGTATATTTTAAATAAGTGTTACACAAACACAACATACGCCTCATTCCAATTCATTAGTCACTAACCGTAAATTAATCAAGAGAATAATTCCCCATATATTAACCCCGAAGGCCGAAACCAACATTAGATTAATATTTAGAAAACCATTCTGCTTGGTTAACCGACAGTTAGTTTCTAAATTTCACATTCATAGGGAAAGGTTCCCATTAATTTTATCCAAGATAAATTCCTTGAATTTATTCTTTATTCTATTTTTGAATCTCAATTCAAACTAGTCGGGATTAGCGAACCTTACCGAAGTAATTATTTATTTTAATTTCCCCATCCCAACCTATTCATCCCTGAAGTAAAACTAGTAATACTTCATATCTAACACCATAGTGTTATCGGTAAATTCAATTACCATTTCACGTTCAAATCTAATTAAAGATTTAACTATCGCCTGGAGCAAAACTGGTGATACTCCATTTTCGATCCTTTCAATCTAATTAAAGATTCATTAAAACTCCACTTAGTTTTAATCTTCGACTGGGTTAAAGAATCAGTGTCATTTAAAACACGGTTCACGATAAACCCAAAATCACATTCATTAATTATCGGGTTAAAGAACGAGTGTTATTTAAAACACTGTTCACGATAAACCCAAAAATCATTCCATTAATTATCGGGTTAAAGAACGAGTGTTATTTAAAACACTGTTCACGATAAACCCAATATCAATATCAATTCAATTCCAATTAAATATTATTGAATTGGTACACTTCATTAAATCTAAATAAAAAGATTTAATCTTTTCTCAACTGGGTTCAAGAACAGTGTTAGTGAAGACACCATTCACGACAAACCCAAATCACATTTGATATTCAATACAAGGCTCTGAATAGAAAATATATCGGCTTATATTCAATATCAAATTCTACGACTAACAAATATCGCATTGGAAATAACGATATATATATATATATATATATATCTTTCAAATTCCCATAACAATATCTGTATCATCACGAAATCCAACATCGAAATATTCCGAAGGCAATTTCGATTCAAATCCATTCCAATGCAATCATTGGAAATTCTGGTTATTTTCAAAACCATTTCAAATTCAATTTATTTATTTAAAAATAAATAGAATTGTAATTCTAGTTCAAAACTAGTTCATTTTGATAAAAATCTATTTTTATCTTTTCAAATATGGAGTTTTTCATCCCAATTCTTTCTAAATCATTTCTTATGATTTTACACAAATTATTACTATTTTTAATAATTTTATCAAGGCCCGTACAGTCGATTTCCATCAACGGTCATCGAACTGCACTTACAGCGACCTTTTTCAAATTTGATTTGGACATAATTCCAAATCCAACCGTTAGATTTCTAATTTCTAATATTTGTTAGAAAGCTCTTTTCGATACGAACCCAACGGTTCCGGTTTTAGGAGAATCCGACGGTCGGATCTCCCGTAATATCCGTTCGAAGTCAATGGTCGAAATTCGCGAACTGCCGCGGCGCGGCGCGTTCTATTCAGGCCATTATATTATATATATATAATATATATAATATATTTTTCGTCGATTTCTATTTAAAACGAGTTATATAAATAGTTTTAAAATTCGTTTCAAAAGCAACTTCAACTTCCATTTCAATCCAAAGCAAAAAATGGAATTCTTCTTTATAAATTCGTTTTAAAATTCATTTCTATTCAATTCAAATTTCAATTCAATTTGAATTCATTTCAATTTGCTTTCAATTAAATTTGAATTCGTTTTCAATTCATTTCGAAATCGTTTTCAATTCAATTTATTTCGGAATCGTTTTCAATTCAATTCATTTCGAAATCGTTTTCAATTCAATTCATTTCAAAATCGTTTTCAATTCAATTCATTTCGAAATCGTTTTCAATTCAATTCATTTCGAAATCGTTTTATATTCAATTCATTTCGAAATCGTTATATATTCAATTCATTTCGAAATTGTTTTCAATTCAATTCATTTCGAAATCGTTATATATTCAATTCATTTCAAAATCGTTATATATTCAATTCATTTCAAAATCGTTTTCAATTCAATTCATTTAGAAATCGTTTTCAATTCAATTCATTTCAAAATCGTTTTCAGTTCAATTCATTTCGAAATCGTTTTCAATTCAATTCATTTCGAAATCGTTTTCAATTCAATTCATTTCGAAATCGTTTTCAATTCAATTCATTTCGAAATTGTTATATATTCAATTCATTTCGAAATGAATAAAATCGATATAAATATCGTTCACGTCAAAATGGCGTCAAACTAATCAACACGGCTTCATAAATTTCTATTTTCAAATATTCTATTTCAAATATTTCCTTTTTCAAAATAGTTGTTATTATCAAAATATTTCGTTCAATACATGACCAATCTCAATGGATGAGTACTGTCAACACATGAACCTTTATTTTATATTGATAAAGATGTAAATTTTATTATCAAAATATTTCGTTCAACACATGACCAATCTCAATGGATGAGTACTGTCAACACATGAACCGTTATTTTATATTGATAAAGATGTAAATTTTATTATCAAAATATTTCGTTCAACACATGACCAATCTCAATGGATGAGTACTGTCAACACATGAACCGTTATTTTATATTGATAAAGATGTAAATTTTATTATCAAAATATTTCATTCAACACATGACCAATCTCAATGGATGAGTACTGTCAACACATGAACTGTTATTTTATATTGATAAAGATGTAAATTTTATTATCAAAATATTTCGTTCAACACATGACCAATCTCAATGGATGAGTACTGTCAACACATGAACCTTTATTTTATATTATTCTTTATTTTCTAAATTGAAATGAGGCCCAATCAATCACCATATAATGTAAATTATATGGATTTTCATACAACACATGTATATAATAGCATTGAAAAATAATCAACCATCAACCAAAGTGCACTACACTGTATAAGCATCAAATATAGACATTTAACGCTTATAGCAGCCTGTCAATCAATCGATCGACATATTTAATCAATCAGGATGAGTGAACTTCAAGTTTCATCCCAACACCCGTGTGGGGTTTCAAACAATCAAACACAGATTTTATTTGTGCAGTTGGGCGATGTGTAAAATTTATCGACCCAATCAATATCAGTCAAATCAGTGTACATAAACAAACCGTCCGGTTTGTAAATGAATATTTTATTTTATTCACTTCACGTTAAAAATTATATTTTTAACGATAAAATATTTTATTTCAACACTTGAATTTCTATCGAGTTCATTCTTTAACTAAAATGATATTTTTATTTTTCTAACTTATTTTATAAAATTTCGGCGGCATAACGGCACGATACTAGAAACGGGACGAGGCCTAGCCTTATCCCCGGTCTAGTGAAGGCCCACGCCATTCACACATCAATCAAATCAATTCATTTCACCACACAATTCAATTTCAATCAACTAATCTAACTAATTTTTTGCAATCAAACAAACAAATCCATGGTCTGTGGACGATTGTGTCGGGTGCTACTAAGCACCGTCTGCATCCTAGTATATATATATATATATATAACTAGAAAAGAAATTGAAAGGTGAGAAATTCTCACATATAGCTATCCAATCATCTTGACTCTTCTTTGATATAAATCTTCTTCGTTCTCGCCTTTTTGTTACCTTCGTTGCCCGCTTTCACTACCTATGTAAAAATCGAATTTTTACTTCGCTATTCAATATATAAAAATCATATTTTTATTTCGAAGTTCAATATATAAAAATCATATTTTTATTCCGAAGTTCAATATATAAAAATCATATTTTTATTTCGAAGTTCAATATATAAAAATCATATTTTTATTTCGAAGTTCAATATATAAAAATCATATTTTTATTTCGAAGTTCAATATATAAAAATCATATTTTTATTTCGAAGTTCAATATATAAAAATCATATTTTTATTTCGAAGTTCAATATATAAAAATCATATTTTTATTCCGAAGTTCAATATATAAAAATCATATTTTTATTCCGAAGTTCAATATATAAAAATCATATTTTTATTCTGAAGTTCAATATATAAAAATCGAATTTTTATTTCAATGTAAAAATTCCATCTTTTCTAATGTAAAAATTCTACCTTGATTAGATAAAGATCCCGCCTTTACTATTATAAAAATTACATTTTTATAATAAACCATTTTTAATAAAACTGATTTTAATTAAACAATGTTATTTTCAGTTTTTAAACAATAAAAATTTCAGTTTTAAAACAATATAAATTTCAGTTTTTAAAACAATATAAATAAAATAAAGAAATATAAATAAAATCAACTTACAGTTTCGTCGACTAGGGGGGGTTCACTGCCTGAGGTGGTCGGAGGTGCTGGCGAGGCTGGGGGGGGGACCTGAGGCGGTTGTCTTCATCGGCGGCGGGCCAGCAGGAGGAGGCGTGGTTTTCTGATGGGCTTGGGGTGCAACGGCCTTCAAATCGTAGAGGGAAGGGACGTGACGGAGGGGATGAATCGGAGGAGGGGAGTTTCGCCTGACCGGAGGCAGTGTCGATCGGCTTGAGGCGCGACGGAGGAGGGCCACGTGATCTGGGTATCGCGGTTTCCATTTTTTTTGTTATTTCTGTTTTAGGTTTCGAACAGTATAGGAATGGGGGGTTGTTGACCGGTTATGAGGGTAAGAGGGGGAAAGGAATATTTTATTATTTAATTTATTTATTATTTTTTCCAAAAAGTTACTTTAAAATTCGAACCCCAAATTGAACCCACCGACTGTCGCCCCTAGCTAATTACCCCCATTTCGAACACAATGGAATATATATCGTAAGCTGACTCGACTATTTCGATCAGTTTCCGTTGAATTTACATTTAAATCACTATATTGAATTTTAAACGTACATTCCAAATTACCGGGGTCACATACTAACTCTAAAAATTCCATAAAAATATTTTCTAGCTCCGTATTGACGATACGGTCCTAACAAAACTAGTTTCGTTGAATTCTGAGGCCGTTTGAAAAATGGCCAATTTCCAGTCGATTAAAATCAACTGAAACTGGTCAAATGCGTTTTCCTTTGCCACGCTCACATATTGATTCGAAAAATTATGAAATTTGAAACCTAGCAATAATTTAACATCACGGACCCAACAAAATTGGTTTCGTCGAAATCCGAGGTCGTTTGTAAAATGTCCATTTTTAAGAGTCTGAATTCCATAGCGACTATTCAGAATTTTCAACTGGACATATCTTTTGATTCCCGCTATGAAATTTCGATTGGTCGGATTCGTTGGAAAGATATTATCAGTTGGATCCTAATGTTTTTGGTTTCACTAAAATCCGGATTGTTTTGCACCCGGTACATTCAATTGAAGTTTGAAATCGAATTATCGAACTACCGCGTCATTTTCAATTCTATTTATAATTATATATAATTATTTATATTCAAACGACGACGTATATAATATATACGATCGAATTCTATTCAAAATAAATTTCTCGTTGATTTTATTTAAAATAATTCATTTTAAATAATTAAAATTCGCTAAAATTGCCAAAATAAAAATTTTAAACTGGCCCAGATTTTCGGGTTGTTACAGTCTCCCCCACTTAAAACTTTTCGTCCCCGAAAAGGAACAAAGTCGAAAGTGGTTTGATTAATCAGCTCTACATTCGATCTGGCTTGCATTCTCTAACTTTTCAGTTTCTGAGAATTTTCAAAAATTTCAAAAATTTGGCTAACACCCTAAATTTTCGAAAAATTTCGCAATAACCTCCCCTGCACCGAGAGCATCGGGGAATTTCAAATAGCTTCCCCGGTCCTTCAGATCTCAAAAAGAAAAAGAAAAAGCCAAGCGGCTAGTCAATAGGCTCATAAAATCATCATCACCCAAACAAAACAGTAAATTATGTAGTAAACATGTACCTATTTGTCGGGCAAACAAATTTTATTCTCTGCTCTAGCCTCCTTGCTATGACCTGTTCAATGTAAATATATGTATATGCAAGCAAATGCGACCAAATTTCAATACAATTCAATATTAGGTTCAATTAGGCATAACGGTTCAAAATTATCAAACAAATAAACAAACAACACAAACATCAATCAATTAGTGAATTTAACGTCTCAAGTTGATAATTTTGATATATATAAAGAAAATCATGTTTTGATGCCAAATCACAACAATGTATTCTAGCTATATTAGTTTTGGTTCTCACACCAGTCTAATGGAAATATATAGAAAATCACACCTTTGAAACTCGAACATAAATGTTGATGATGCGATCGCTATCATCAATATCATCTTCGGGCGACTAGAGTGTGATGCTATATCTATCAAATATATTAAAACTTTGAATACACGCGGATCAGACGTATACGCAAAATCTATATATACTGGATTGTCCACATCAATATAAATAAATAACCAAATACGAATAATTGATTTATATTTCAAAACAAGATTTGTTTTCATTTTATAAATATACTCTTCACACTCGTTCTAGGATACTACTGATCCCATCTTTAACGAGTCATTCCATTGGATATTACTAATCCAATATCTGATGAATCCTTTCGTATGGTTCTAATGTGCCTTGTTCTCTAGCTTTATAAACCAAAGCTCTGATACCAACTGTGAAAACCCGTAACTTCCCCGTAAAGGAAAGAGCGGATAGTTCGAGAACAAGCCACAACAGAATACATACAAAAGAACGTTTCACTGTATATTACAACAATGCATCAGATTACAAGAATATACAGAGTATAAACAAATAAATATTACATAGAAATATCAGAGATTTAAATTACATTTTAATACATAGCAGCGGAAAATAATACAATACACAACTAGAAGAGATATACGGATACAAAGCTTTCCGGATATCATTCCAGCTGTAAACCAGGATTCTTGTGAATATAAATCTGCAAAACCAAAACTACTAGCTACCCGTGTCGAAAATAGGGGCACCCAGAGTTTAGGTTAAAACAATAAACTCCAGGTCAGTCATGTGACTGGTGTGAGAACTAAAACAGTTATTATTCTTTATTTTAAAAGTTAGGTAAATCAAGGGACTACGCCGTATAACACGGAACGGATTTCCTCCCAAGAATACCAGTGCATAAAACAAACAGCGCAATGCTAAATAAAGAAAAATGAAGCTGTTATAAGACCCAGGTCCCATCACACAATGCAACGCAGCCGAGGATAGGGTTTTCCCTTATAATAGCCAAAGAATGCTTGATACGGTTAAAACAAATCGTTTGATACTATTATAAGTGCATAGTGTATAAAACAACTTCAAATCATAAGTATCAATCATAGGCGGCATGAATGCCCCATAACACTATGTCGCCATATATAAGTTTACAATCAAACCCGCAAGATGTCGTATTGGAAGTTGGGTTATCATTTATGGTATGAACCGAGGCTAGGGGCAAGATCCTCAACCGATTCGAGACAATCTAGCCCATGTCTCAGGAACAGCCGCAACTGCCCCATGGATCGTCAGGGCCGGTCCACCGATGTGGATTATTATGCCTGAACACTACGTTTCCCCGCCCTTTGGGGCGTAAGCCTGGCCCGTCAGCCGACCAGAAGCATCGGCCGAAACCGATATCACGAGGCGCCTCGCTTTTCAGCAAGTAATAATAAGTAACATCCACATGAGTCAAACTCGTCAGCCAGTTCAAGCACTGACGCCACTCCTAACTAGAAAGAAACGCATGTCCTCCTTGAGGTCCGTCTCCCGTTTTTAGTTCATACCGGGTGTGATACTCGCGAATCAACGTTACACAAAGCTACGCCACAAAGGCCGTGCTTCGATCATCAACCACAAGACTTTGCTTTTCAACAGAAGCCTTGATCATTTGCCACTTAGGCATGCCACACAGGCAATTCACTCCATACGATTGATATCCATCAATATATAACCCCTGAGCTCATACGTCTCAGAGAAGGGCGTTAAGCAAGAGAATAAATCCTCTGCCGCCAAACATATATATATTTAATAGAGATCAATCACACGGACTAAAATCCAATGTCAGACACACCGTCCATTTACAAGTCCGTTCTGGGTCTGAACGAAACCGGAGGCACCTAGTACCCCGCATATCCATCGATCTCCAAGTACGTCTGGACGATCACTAACTGTTTCCATCTTCTTGGGTGTACAACCCGATCAAGATCATCAGTAATTACCCAAACGACGTGAAGACTTCTGGTCTTCGACCACCGTCTTCATCTTCGACTTATCGTCGTATCAGTTATTCAGAATGGGATAAACCCGGTCTTTCCGAATAACTCTCGTATATTTTAAATAAGTGTTACACAAACACAACATACGCCTCATTCCAATTCATTAGTCACTAACCGTAAATTAATCAAGAGAATAATTCCCCAAATATTAACCCCGAAGGCCGAAACCAACATCAGATCAATATTCAGAAAACCATTCTGCTTGGTTAACCGACAGTTAGTTTCTAAATTTCACATTCATAGGGAAAGGTTCCCATTAATTTTATCCAAGATAAATTCCTTGAATTTATTCTTTATTTTATTTTTGAATCTCAATTCAAACTAGTCGGGATTAGCGAACCTTACCGAAGTAATTATTTATTTTAATTTCCCCATCCCAACCTATTCATCTCATGAAGTAAAACTGGTAATACTTCATATCTAACACCATAGTGTTATCGGTAAATTCAATTACCATTTCACGTTCAAATCTAATTAAAGATTTAACTATCGCCTGGAGCAAAACCTGTGATACTCCATTTTCGATCCTTTCAATCTAATTAAAGATTCATTAAAACTCCACTTATTTTTAATCTTTGACTGGGTTAAAGAATCAGTGTCATTTAAAACACGGTTCACGATAAACCCAAAATCACATTCATTAATTATCGGGTTAAAGAACGAGTGTTATTTAAAACACTGTTCACGATAAACCCAAAAATCATTCCATTAATTATCGGGTTAAAGAACGAGTGTTATTTAAAACACTGTTCACGATAAACCCAATATCAATATCAATTCAATTCCAATTAAATATTATTGAATTGGTACACTTCATTAAATCTAAATAAAAAGATTTAATCTTTTCTCAACTGGGTTCAAGAACAGTGTTAGTGAAGACACCATTCACGACAAACCCAAATCACATTTGATATTCAATACAAGGCTCTGAATAGAAAATATATCGGCTTATATTCAATATCAAATTCTACGACTAACAAATATCGCATTGGAAATAACGATATATATATATATATCTTTCAAATTCCCATAACAATATCTGTATCATCACGAAATCCAACATCGAAATATTCCGAAGGCAATTTCGATTCAAATCCATTCCAATGCAATCATTGGAAATTCTGGTTATTTTCAAAACCATTTCAAATTCAATTTATTTATTTAAAAATAAATAGAATTGTAATTCTAGTTCAAAACTAGTTCATTTCGATAAAAATCTATTTTTATCTTTTCAAATATGGAGTTTTTCATCCCAATTCTTTCTAAATCATTTCTTATGATTTTACACAAATTATTACTATTTTTAATAATTTTATCAAGGCCCGTACAGTCGATTTCCATCAACGGTCATCGAACTGCACTTACAGCGACCTTTTTCAAATTTGATTTGGACATAATTCCAAATCCAACCGTTAGATTTCTAATTTCTAATATTCGTTAGAAAGCTCTTTTCGATACGAACCCAACGGTTCCGGTTTTAGGAGAATCCGACGGTCGGATCTCCCGTAATATCCGTTCGAAGTCAATGGTCGAAATTCGCGAACTGCCGCGGCGCGTTCTATTCAGGCCATTATATTATATATATAATATATATAATATATTTTTCATCGATTTTTATTTAAAACAAATTATATAAATAGTTTTAAAATTCGTTTCAAAAGCAACTTCAACTTCCATTTCAATCCAAAGCAAAAATGGAATTCTTCTTTATAAATTCGTTTTAAAATTCATTTCTATTCAATTCAAATTTCAATTCAATTTGAATTCATTTCAATTTGCTTTCAATTAAATTTGAATTCGTTTTCAATTCATTTCGAAATCGTTTTCAATTCAATTTATTTCGGAATCGTTTTCAATTCAATTCATTTCGAAATCGTTTTCAATTCAATTCATTTCAAAATCGTTTTCAATTCAATTCATTTCGAAATCATTTTCAATTCAATTCATTTCGAAATCGTTTTATATTCAATTCATTTCGAAATCGTTATATATTTAATTCATTTCGAAATCGTTTTCAATTCAATTCATTTCGAAATCGTTATATATTCAATTCATTTCGAAATCGTTATATATTCAATTCATTTCAAAATCGTTTTCAATTCAATTCATTTCGAAATCGTTTTCAATTCAATTCATTTCAAAATCGTTTTCAGTTCAATTCATTTCGAAATCGTTTTCAATTCAATTCATTTCGAAATCGTTTTCAATTCAATTCATTTCGAAATCGTTTTCAATTCAATTCATTTCGAAATCGTTATATATTCAATTCATTTCGAAATGAATAAAATCGATATAAATATCGTTCACGTCAAAATGGCGTCAATCTAATCAACACGGCTTCATAAATTTCTATTTTCAAATATTCTATTTCAAATATTTCCTTTTTCAAAATAGTTGTTATTATCAAAATATTTCGTTCAACACATGACCAATCTCAATGGATGAGTACTGTCAACACATGAACCTTTATTTTATATTGATAAAGATGTAAATTTTATTATCAAAATATTTCGTTCAACACATGACCAATCTCAATGGATGAGTACTGTCAACACATGAACCGTTATTTTATATTAATAAAGATGTAAATTTTATTATCAAAATATTTCGTTCAACACATGACCAATCTCAATGGATGAGTACTGTCAACACATGAACCGCTATTTTATATCGATAAAGATGTAAATTTTATTATCAAAATATTTCGTTCAACACATGACCAATCTCAATGGATGAGTACTGTCAACACATGAACCGTTATTTTATATTGATAAAGATGTAAATTTTATTATCAAAATATTTCGTTCAACACATGACCAATCTCAATGGATGAGTACTGTCAACACATGAACCTTTATTTTATATTATTCTTTATTTTCTAAATTGGAATGAGGCCCAATCAATCACCATATAATGTTAATTATATGGATTTTCATACAACACATGTATATAATAGCATTGAAAAATAATCAACCATCAACCAAAGTGCACTACACTATATAAGCATCAAATATAGACATTTAACGCTTATAGCAGCCTGTCAATCGATCGATCGACATATTTAATCAATCAGGATGAGTGAACTTCAAGTTTCATCCCAACACTCGTGTGGGGTTTCAAACAATCAAACACAGATTTTATTTGTGCAGTTGGGCGATGTGTAAAATTTATCGACCCAACCAATATCAGTCAAATCAGTGTACATAAACAAACCGTCCGGTTTGTAAATGAATATTTTATTTTATTCACTTCACATTAAAAATTATATTTTTAACGATAAAATATTTTATTTCAACACTTGAATTTCTATCCAGTTCATTCTTTAACTAAAATGATATTTTTATTTTTCTAACTTATTTTAGAAAATTTCGGCGGCATAACGGCACGATACTAGAAACAGGACGAGGCCTAGCCTTATCCCCGGTCTAGTGAAGGCCCACGCCATTCACACATCAATCAAATCAATTCATTTCACCACACAATTCAACTTCAATCAAATAATCTAACTATTTTTTTGCAATCAAACAAACAAGTCCATGGTCTGTGGACGATTGTGTCGGGTGCTACTAAGCACCGTCTGCATCCTAGTATATATATATAACTAGAAAAGAAATTGAAAGGTGAGAAATTCTCACATATAACTATCCAATCATCTTGACTCTTCTTTGATATAAATCTTCTTCGTTCTCGCCTTTATGTTACCTTCGTTGCCCGCTTTCACTACCTATGTAAAATTCGAATTTTTACTTCGCTATTCAATATATAAAAATCATATTTTTATTTCGAAGTTCAATATATAAAAATCATATTTTTATTCCGAAGTTCAATATATAAAAATCATATTTTTATTTCGAAGTTCAATATATAAAAATCATATTTTTATTTCGAAGTTCAATATATAAAAATCATATTTTTATTTCGAAGTTCAATATATAAAAATCATATTTTTATTTCGAAGTTCAATATATAAAAATCATATTTTTATTTCGAAGTTCAATATATAAAAATCATATTTTTATTCCGAAGTTCAATATATAAAAATCATATTTTTATTCCGAAGTTCAATATATAAAAATCGAATTTTTATTTCAATGTAAAAATTCCATCTTTTCTAATGTAAAAATTCTACCTTGATTAGATAAAGATCCCGCCTTTACTATTATAAAAATTACATTTTTATAATAAACCATTTTTAATAAAACTGATTTTAATTAAACAATGTTATTTTCAGTTTTTAAACAATAAAAATTTCAGTTTTAAAACAATATAAATTTCAGTTTTTAAAACAATATAAATAAAATAAAGAAATATAAATAAAATTAACTTACAGTTTCGTCGACTGGGGGGGTTTCACTGCCTGAGGTGGTCGGAGGTGCTGGCGAGGCTGGGGGGGCGCCTGAGGCGGTTGTCTTCATCGGCGGCGGGCCAGCAGGAGGAGGCGCGGTTTTCTGATGGGTTTGCAATGGCCTTCAAATCGTAGAGGGAAGGGACGTGACGGAGGGGATGAATCGGAGGAGGGGAGTTTCGCCTGACCGGAGGCAGCGTCGATCGGCTTGAGGCGCGACGGAGTAGGGCCACGCGATCTGGGTATCGCGGTTTCCATTTTTTTTTGTTATTTCTGTTTTAGGGTTCGAACAGTATAGGAAGGGGGGTTGTTGACCGGTTATGAGGGTAAGAGGGGGAAAGGAATATTTATTATTTAATTTATTTATTATTTTTTCCAAAAAGTTACTTTAAAATTCGAACCCCAAATTGAACCCACCGACTGTCGCCCCTAGCTAATTACCCCCATTCCGAACACAATGGAATATATATCGTAAGCTGACTCGACTATTTCGATCAGTTTCCGTTGAATTTACATTTAAATCACTATATTGAATTTTAAACGTACATTCCAAATTACCGGGGTCACATACTAACTCTAAAAATTCCATAAAAATATTTTCTAGCTCCGTATTGACGATACGGTCCTAACAAAACTAGTTTCGATGAATTCTGAGGCCGTTTGAAAAATGGCCAATTTCCAGTCGATTAAAATCAACTGAAATTGGTCAAACGCGTTTTCCTTTGCCACGCTCACATATTGATTCGAAAAATTATGAAATTTGAAACCTAGCAATAATTTAACATCACGGACCCAACAAAATTGGTTTCGTCGAAATCCGAGGTCGTTTGCAAAATGTCCATTTTTAAGGGCTTGAATTCCATAGCGACTATTCAGAATTTTCAACTGGACATATCTTTTGATTCCCGCTATGAAATTTCGATTGGTCGGATTCGTTGGAAAGATATTATCAATTAGATCCTAATGTTTTTGGTTTCACTAAAATCCGGATTGTTTTGCACCCGGTACATTCAATTGAAGTTTGAAATCGAATTATCGAACTACCGCGTCATTTTCAATTCTATTTATAATTATATATAATTATTTATATTCAAACGACGACGTATATAATATATACGATCGAATTCTATTCAAAATAAATTTCTCGTTGATTTTATTTAAAATAATTCATTTTAAATAATCAAAATTCGCTAAAATTGCCAAAATAAAAATTTTAAACTGGCCCAGATTTTCGGGTTGTCACAATGATCGAGAATGGAGTATCACCAGTTTTGCTCCAGGCGATAGTTAAATCTTTAATTAGATTTGAACGTGAAATGGTAATTTAATTTATCGATAACACTGTGGTGTTAGATATGAAGTATTACCAGTTTTACTTCATGGGATGAATAGGTTGGGATTGGGAAATTAAAATAAATGATTACTTCGGTAAGGTTTGTTAATCTCGACTAGCTGAATCTAAATTCAAAAGGATAGATTAAAGAATAAATATAAAGAATTCATCTTTGATAAAATTTATGGGAACCTTTCCCTATGAATGTGAAATTTAGAAACTAACTGTCGGTTAGCCAAGCAGAATGGTTTTCTGGATATTGATCTGATGTTGGTTTCGGCCTTCGGGGTTAATATTTGGGAAATTATTCTCTTGATTAATTTACGGTTAGTGACTGATGAATTGGAATGAGGCGTATGTTGCGTTTGTGTAACACTTATTTAAAATATACGCGAGTTATTCGGAAAGACCGGGTTTATCCCATTCTGAGTAACTGATACGACGATAAGTCGAAGATGAAGACGGTGGTCGAAGACCGAAAGTCTTCACGTCGTTTGGGTGATTACTGATGATCTTGATTGGGCTGTACACCCAAGAAGATTGAAACAGTTGGTGATCGTCCAGACGTACTTGGAGATCGATGGATATGCGGGGTACTAGGTGCCTCCGGTTTCATTCAGACCCAGAACGGACTTGTAAATGGACTGTGTGTCTGACATCGGATTTCATTCTCTGTGACTGATATCGGTTGCATAGAATGGTTTGCCTGTGTAGCATGCTAAGATGCAAATGATCAAGGCTTCTGTTGAAAAGCAAAGTCTTGTGGTTGATGATCATAGCACAGCCTGTGTGGCACAGCTTTGTGTAACGTGAATTCGCGAGCCTCACACCCCGGTATGAACCAAAAACTGGAGACGGACATCAGGGATATGGACATATGCCGGTTTCTAGTTAGGAGTGGCGTCAGTGCTTGAACTGGCTGACGAGTTTGACTTATGTGGTTGTTGGAATTGGAGGCGCCTCGGTTATATCGGTCGTTCTCGAACCGAAGGAGTCATTGGACTCATTTATGCCCCATAGGGCAGACTAGCATATAGTTCAGGCATTTTAATCCACTCCGTGTGGACCGGCCCTGACGATCCAAGGGTCGATGCGCTCTGACCCTGAGGCTCGGGCTAGAGAGTCTCGAAGTCGGTGAGGACTGTCTTTTGCCTCGGTTCATAGACGGAAATCCAATTTCCAAATACGTGACATTTGCGGTTTTATTTGTAGAGCCTAGTATGGCGACATAGTGGGATGGGGCGCTTATGCCGTCTATGATCGATACTTATGATTTGAAGTTGTTTTATACACTATGCACTTATAATAGTATCAAATAATCTGCTTTAAACGTATCAAGCATTCTTGGCTATTATAAGGTAAAAACCCTATCCCCCGGCTTGCGTTGCATTGTGTGATAGGACCTGGGTCTTATAATAGCTTCATTTTTCTTTATTTAGCATTGCGCTGTTTGTTTTGTGCACTGGTATTCTTGGGAGGAAACCCGTTCCGCGTTAGCGGCGTGGTCCCTTGATTTACCGAACTTTAAAATAAAGATTAACTGTTTTAGTTCTCACACCAGTCACATGACTGACCTGGAGTTTATTGTTTTAACCTAAACTCTGGGTGCCCTTATTTTGACACGGGCAGCTAGTAGTTTTGGTTTTGCAGATTTATATTCACAGGATCCTGGTTTACAGCTGGAACGATATCCGGAAAGCTTTGTATCCGTATATCCCTTCTAGTTGTGTATTGTATTATTTTCCGCTGCAATGTATTTAAATGTAATTTAAATCTCTGATATTTCTGTGTAATATTCATTTGTACTCTTTATATTCTTGTAATCTGATGCATTGTTATGATATACAATGAAATGTTCTTCCGTATGCGTTCTGATTCGTCGTGTTCTCGAAACGATCAGGCGTTTCGAAAGGTCTAGATCGGTTTAGCGACTGGTTCGGACCGAGCGAAATTCCTTTTCGTCACATTTGGCATTAGAGCTTTGGTTTACTAAGCTCAGAGAACAAGGCACATTAGAACCATACGAAAGGATTCATCAAATATTGGATTAGTAATATCCAATTAGAATGACTCGTTAGAGATGGGATCAGTAGTATCCTAGAACGAGTGTGAAGAGTATATTTTTTTTAAAATGAAAACCAATTTTGTTTTGAAAATTTAAAATCAATTATTCGTATTTGATTATTTAGTTTATATAGATTTGGACAGTCCAGTATATAAAGATTTTGCATATACGCCTTGCAAACGTGTATTTGAAATTTTAATATATTGGATAGATATAGCATCACACTCTAGTCGCCCAGAGATGATATTGATGATAGCGATCGCATCATCAACATTTATATTCGAGTGACAAACGTGTAATATCTATATATTTCCTATTGACTGGTGTGAGAACCAAAAATTAGATAGGGCCTATTGTTGTGATTTGACATCAAAAAAACATGATTTTTGTATATGTATCAAAATTATGAATTTGAATCTCTAATTCACTAATTGATTGATGTTTGGGTTGTTTGTTTATTTGTTTGCTAATTTTTAGCCAATTAGCCTAATTGAATCACATATTGAATTATATTGAAAATTGGTCGTATTTGCTTGCATATACATGTGCTTACATTGAACAGGTCATAGCAAGGAGGCTAGAGCAGAGAATAAAATTTGTTTGCCCGACAAATAGGTACATGTTTACTACATAATTTACTGTTTTGTTTGGGTGATGATGATTTTATGAGCCTATTGTCTAGCCGCTTGGCCTTTTCTTTTTCTTTTTGAGATCAAAAGGCCTATATGGCAATTTCAGGATTTTTCCGTGGCTCCCGGTGCAGGGGAGGTTATGGCGAAATTTTTCGAAAATTCCGGGTGTTAGCCAAATTTTTAAAATTTTTGAAAATTCTCAGAAACTGAAAAGTTGGAGAATGGAAGCCAGATTGAACGTAGAGTTGATTGATCAAACCACTTTCGACTTTGTTCTTTTTCGGGGACGAAAAGTTTTAAGTGGGGGAGATTATAACAACCCGAAAATCTGGGCCAGTTTAAAAATTTTATTTTGGCAATTTTAGCGAATTTTGATTATTTAAAATGAATTATTTTAAATAATATTGACGAGAAATTTATTTTGAATGGAATTCAAGCGTATATATTATATACGTCGTCGTTAGAATATAAATAATTATTTTAAATTATAAAAGGAATTGAAAATGGCGCGGTAGTTCGATAATTCGATTTCAAACTTCAATTGAATGTACCGGGTGGAAAATAAACCGGATTTTAGTGAAACCAAAAATAATGGGATTTAATTGAGAATATCTTTCTAACGAATCCGACCAATCGAAATTTCATAGCGGGAATCAAAAGATATGTCCGGTTGAAAATTCTGAATAGTCGCTATGGAATTCAGGCCCTTAAAAATGGACATTTTGCAAATGACCTCGGATTTCGACGAAACCACTTTTGTTGGATCCGCAGTGTCAAATTATTGCTAGGTTTTAAATTTCATAATTTTTCGAATCAATATGTGAGCGTGGCAAAGGAAAACGCGTTTGACCAGTTTCAGTTGATTTTAATCGACTGGAAATTGGCCATTTTTCAAACTGTCTCAGAATTTGATGAAACTAGTTTTGTTAGGACCGTATCGTCAATACGAATCTAGAAATAATTTTTCTAGAATTTTTAAAGGTCGTATGTGGCCCCGATAATTCGAAATGTGCGTTCAAATTGAATATATAAAGAATTATACTTTAAATTTAATGGAAACTGATCGAAACAGTTGAATTAGACTACGATACATATCCCATTGTGTTCGTAATGGGGGTAAAACGCTAGGGACGACAATCGTTGGGTCCCGATTGGAGCTTGATAGAAAAGTCAACCTCATGAAAATTAAAATAAATAAATAATTAAATTAAACAAATATAATATAACACCCCAAGGCCCTAACACTCTCAGAAACCCGCTACCCACCCTTTTGCCCCAAAACCGCTCCCTCCCAGATCGGATCCCACCGCGTCCTCACTTCCAGGCGCCACCGCCTTGCAGCGCACCCCCCTTCCTCCTCCGGTCGTTCTCCCCTTCCACCTTGGCGATGCACAGCGACGCGATCCCCCCCCCCCCAAAAGAAAACCCCCTGAACCCGACGCCAAACCCTAGGCCCACCGCCCCTACCCACTGTCGCACACGACCTCCGCCTCTCGCCGCACCTCCCATCCAACTCCGGCGAGCAGCAGTGTTTCCCCCCTCTTCCCTCTCTTCTTCTCCGTCCTCCTTCTGTCGATCCCGCGAAGATCGAAGGCCCGCAAACCCTAAATCGAAGACCATCGCCATCGTGAAGTTCGCAGGCCACCGGTAAGCTTTATAAATCTGAAATCTATATGTTTTAAATTTGATTGTACATGTTTGTGAAATGAAACTTTGTTTTCATAGAAATAAAAACATTAGATATTTATAAATGAAAACATAGGTTTTCATAGATATGAAATTATAGATTTTCTTAAATTGAAAAATGTGGATTTTTATATAAACAACATGATATGATAAAGATTTGAATTTTAGTATAGAAAGGTTATCTTTTATAGGTAGGTAGAAATATAAAGATTCGACTTTTAGAAATATAAAGATTCGACTTTCAGAAAAGTAAAGATTTTTAAAAAGGAAAGATGAAATTTTTTCAATAGAAAAGATTAGATTTTTATACAAAGAAAGATGAGATTTTTCTATATTGAATAGGGAAATAAAAATATGATTTTTAATAACTCTAAAGATTCGATTTTTAAAACTTGATTTTTGTTCATATTTCTTGCATTAAAGAACTGTGATTTTTCTCATATGATGAAGCGATAGGAGAATATGAACTTCATTTCATATGAAACGAAATAGAATTCGACCTTTATATAAGGAATAGCGTTGTTAAAAATATAATTTTTAACATATACTTCGTGAAACAGACTGCGTTGGAAGAACGATGAAGATTTCCTGCATTAGAAGTGCCGTGGAGTTAGGATAGCTATCGGTGAGAACTTCACACTCTTCAATTTCTTTTTCTAGTTATATATATATATACTAGGATGCAGACGGTGTTTAGTAGCACCCGACACCCGTCATCCACAGACCATGGATGGCTTGTTTGTTAAATTGTTTGGTTGTGTAGTTGGTTAGATTATTTGGTTTGAATTGAATTGTTTGGTGAAATGAAATTGATTTGATTGATGTGTGAATGGCGTGGGCCTTCACTAGACTGGGGATAAGGCTAGGCCTCGTCCCGTTTCTAGTATCGTGCTGTTATGCCGCCGAAATTTTCTAAAAAATAAGTTAGAGAAAAATAAAGATAACATTTTATTTAATAAATGAACCGAATAGAATATTCATAGGTTGAATAAAATAGTTTGATCGTTAAAAATATAATTTTTAACGTGAATGTGAATAAATAAATATTCATTTACAAACCGGACGGTTTGTTTATGTACACCTATTTGAAGGACATTGATTGGTACGATAAATTTTACACATCGCCCAACTGCACAAATAAAAATCTGTGTTGGATTGCTTGAAACCCCACACGGGTATTGGGATGATATTTGACGTACACTAGTCCCGATTGTTTAGTTGTATGTCGATCGATTGATTAAAAGGCTGTTATAAGCGTTGAATATTTATATTTGATGCTTATACAGTGTAGAATGCACTTTGGTTGATGGTTGATTATTTTTCAATGCTATTATATACGTGTGATGTATGAAAATCCATATAATTAACATTATATGGTAATTGATTGGGCCTCATTCCAGTTTTAAAATAGAATATTTGAAAATAGGAATATATGAAGTCGTATTGATTAGATTGAGGCCATTTTGACGTGAATGATATTTATATCGATTTTATTCATTTTATAATGAATATCGAAAGTGATTTCAAAATCTGATATTTTGAAAAGAATTGAAATTCGAATTGAAATTGAATTGAATTGAAAACGAATTGAAATTGAATAGAAGTGAATTCAAATTGAAATTGAATAAAACGAATTCGAATTGAAATTTAATATAAATGAATTCGAATTGAAATTTAATATAAATGAATTCGAATTGAAATTTAATATAATTGAAATTCAAATTGAAATTGAATTGAATTGAAAACGAATTGAAATTGAATTAGAGATCAATTTGAATTGGAATCAATTTGAATTTGAATTGGAATCGATTTGAAATGAATTTATGTTGGAATATTCAATTTTGATTTGAAATTGAATATGAAGTTTAAATCGTTTTGAAAACGAATTTAAAACGATTTATAAAATTCATTTCGAAAGGAAATCGACGAAGTATATTATATATATATATATATATAATATAATGGCCTGAATAGAATGCGCCGCGCCGCTACAGTTCGCGAATTTCGACCATTGACTTCGAATGGCTATTGCGGGAGATCCGACCATCAGATTCTCCTAAAACTGGAACCGTTGGGTTCGTATCGAAAAGAGCTTTCTAATGAATATTAGAAATTTGAAATCTAACGGTTGGATTTGGAATTATGTCCAAATCAAATTTGAAAAAGGTCGCTGTAAGTGCAGTTCGATGACCGTTGATGGAAATCGACTATACGGGCCCTGATAAAATTATTAAAAATAGTAATAATTTGTGTAAAATCATAAGAAATGATTTAGAAAGGATTGGGATGAAAAACTCCATATCTGAAAAGATAAAATAGATTTATATCGAAATGAACTAGTTTTGAACTAGAATTATAATTCTATTTATTTTTAAATAAATAAATTGAATTTGAAAAGGGTTTTAAAAATAACCAGAATTTCCAATGTTTGCATTGGAGTGGATTTGAATCGAAATTGTCTTCGGAATATTTCGATGTTGGAATTCGTGATTATACGGATGTTGTTATGGAAATTTGAAAGATATATATTTATATCGTTATTTCCAATACGACATTTGTTAATCGTAGAATTTGATATTGAATATAAGCCGATATATTTTCTATTCAGAGCCTTGTATTGAATATCAAATGTGATTTGGGTTTGTCGTGAATGGTGTCTTGACTAACACTGTTCTTGAACCCAGTTGAGAAAAGATTAAATCCTTTTATTTAGATTTAATGAAGTGTACCAATTAAATGATATTTAATTGGAATTGAATTCGAATTGATTTTTGGGTTTATCGTGAGCAGTGTTTTAAATAACACTCGTTCTTTAACCCGATAATTAATGAACGTGATTTTGGGTTTATCGTGAACCGTGTTTTAACTGACACTGATTCTTTAACCCAGTTAGCGATTAAAACTAAGTGGAGTTTTAATGAATCTTTAATTAGATTGAAATGATCGAGAATGGAGTATCACCAGTTTTGCTCCAGGCGATAGTTAAATCTTTAATTAGATTTGAACGTGAAATGGTAATTGAATTTACCGATAACTCCGTGGTGTTAGATATGAAGTATTACCAGTTTTACTTCATGGGGTGAATAGGTTGGGATTGGGAAATTAAAATAAATGATTACTTCGGTAAGGTTCGTTAATCCCGACTAGTTGAATCGAAATTCAAAAGGATAGATTAAAGAATAAATATAAAGAATTTATCTTTGATAAAATTTATGGGAACCTTTCCCTATGAATGTGAAATTTAGAAACTAACTGTCGGTTAGCCAAGCAGAATGGTTTTCTGGATATTGATCTGATGTTGGTTTCGGCCTTTGGGGTTAATATTTGGGAAATTATTCTCTTGATTAATTTACGGTTAGTGACTGATGAATTGGAATGAGGCGTATGTTGCGTTTGTGTAACACTTATTTAAAATATACGCGAGTTATTCGGAAAGACCGGGTTTATCCCATTCTGAGTAACTGATACGACGATAAGTCGAAGATGAAGACGGTGGTCGAAGAGCAGAAGTCTTCACGTCGTTTGGGTGATTACTGATGATCTTGATTGGGCTGTACACCCAAAAAGATGGAAACAGTTGGTGATCGTCCAGACGTACTTGGAGATCGATGGATATGCGGGGTACTAGGTGCCTCCGGTTTCGTTTAGACCCAGAACGGACTTGTAAATGGACTGTGTGTCTGACATCGGATTTCATTCTCTGTGACTGATATCGGTTGCATAGAATGGTTTGCCTGTGTAGCATGCTAAGATGCAAATGATCAAGGCTTCTGTTGAAAAGCATAGTCTTGTGGTAGATGATCAAAGCACAGCCTGTGTGGCACAGCTTTGTGTAACGTGAATTCGCGAGCCTCACACCCCGGTATGAACCAAAAACTGGAGACGGACATCAGGGATATGGACATATGCTGGTTTCTAGTTAGGAGTGGCGTCAGTGCTTGAACTGGCTGACGAGTTTGACTTTTGTGGTTGTTGGAATTGGAGGCGCCTCGGTTATATCGGTCGTTCTCGAACCCATGGAGTCATTGGACTCATTTATGCCCCATAGGGCAGACTAGCATATAGTTCAGGCATTTTAATCCACTCCGTGTGGACCGGCCCTGAAGATCCAAGGGTCGATGCGCTCTGACCCTGAGGCTCGGGCTAGAGAGTCTCGAAGTCGGTGAGGACTATCTTTTGCCTCGGTTCATAGACGGAAATCCAATTTCCAAATACGTGACATTTGCGGTTTTATTTGTAGAGCCTAGTATGGCGACATAGTGGGATGGGGCGCTTATGCCGTATATGATCGATACTTATGATTTGAAGTTGTTTTATACACTATGCACTTATAATAGTATCAAATAATCTGTTTTAAACATATCAAGCATTCTTGGCTATTATAAGGTAAAAACCCTATCCCCCGGCTTGCGTTGCATTGTGTGATAGGACCTGGGTCTTATAATAGCTTCATTTTTCTTTATTTAGCATTGCGCTGTTTGTTTTGTGCACTGGTATTCTTTGGAAGAAACCCGTTCCGCGTTAGCGGCATGGTCCCTTGATTTACCGAACTTTAAAATAAAGATTAACTGTTTTAGTTCTCACACCAGTCACATGACTGACCTGGAGTTTATTGTTTTAACCTAAACTCTGGGTGCCCTTATTTTGACACGGGCAGCTAGTAGTTTTGGTTTTGCAGATTTATATTCACAGGATCCTGGTTGACAACTGGAATGATATCCGGAAAGCTTTGTATCCGTATATCCCTTCTAGTTGTGTATTGTATTATTTTCCGCTGCTATGTATTTAAATGTAATTTAAATCTCTGATATTTCTGTGTAATATTCATTTGTACTCTGTATATTCTTGTAATCTGATGCATTGTTGTGATATACAATGAAATGTTCTTCCGTATGCATTCTGATTCGTCATGTTCTCGAAACGATCAGGCGTTTCGAACGGTCTAGATCGGTTTAGCGACTGGTTCGGACCGAGCAAAATTCCTCTTCGTCACAATAATATATACTTCGTCGATTTCAATTTAAAACGTTCTTTATAAATCGTTATAAATTCATTTTCAAAACGGTTTCAACTTCATATTCAATTTCAAATCAAAATTGAATATTCCAATCTAAATTCGTTTTAAATTCATTTCAAATCGATTTCAATTCGATTTCAATTTTAATTTGAAATTCAATTCTATTCCATTTCAATTTGAATTCATTTCTATTCAATTTCAATTCGAATTCATTTCTATTCAGTTTCAATTTGAATTTCACTTCTTTTCAAAATATCAAATTTTGAAATCACTTTCGATATTCGTTATAAAATGAATAAAATCGATATAAATATCGTTCACATCAAAATGGCGTCAATCTATCAACGCGGCTTCATATATTTCTATTTTCCAATATTCTATTTCAAATATTACTATTTCAAATGTTTCTTTTTCAAATATTTCTATTTCAAATGTTTCTTTTTCAAATATTTCTATTTCAAATATTCTATTTTGAATATTTCTTTTTCAAATATTTCTACTTCATATATTTCTATTTTCAAATATTTCTATTCAAATATTCTATTTCAAAACTGGAATGAGGCCCAATCAATTACCATATGATGTTAATTATATGGATTTTCTACAACACATGTATACAATAACAACGATGAATAATCAACCATCATCCAAAGTGTAGACACTTTATAAGCATCGAATATAAATATTTAACGCTTATAACAGTCTGTTAATCAATCGATCGACATCCAACTAACTATTGGGATTAGTGTATGTCATATATCATCCCAATACCCGTGTGGAGTTTCAAACAATCAAACACAGATTTTATTTGTGCAGTTGGGCGATGTGTAAAATTTATCGTCCCAATCAATATCAGTCAAATGTGTGTATATAAACAAATCGTTCGATTTGTTTATATTATTTATTTCATTTTAAATACACGTTAAAAATTCTATTTTTAACTATAAAATATTTTTAACTATATAAATATTTTATTTCATTTCACATCACATCACACAATCAACTACACATCAAAATCAAATAAACAAGCATACAAACAAGTCGTCCATGGTCTGTGGACGACGGGTGTCGGGTGCTACTAAACGCCGTCTGCATCCCAGTATATATTTATAACTAGAAAAATTAAATTAAAGGTGAGAAGTTCTCACTGATTAGCTAATCCAATCCCACGACTCTTCTTATGTAGAAATCTTCACCGTTCTTGCCTCTTGTCACTTTCTTTGCCCGTATTCTCTACATATGTAAAAATCGAATTTTTACTTCGCTATTCAATATATAAAAATCATATTTTTACTTCGCTTAATAAAGATTATATTTTTATTACTCTCCATGAATAAAAATCATATTTTTACTATCATGCCTATATAAAAATCATATTTTTAATATGTCACTAGTATAAAAATTATATTTTTAACCTTTCTATATGATAAAAATTATATTTTTACATCCTAAAAATCGTATATTTTCAGTTTAAAATCAAATCTTTCTCAAAAATCTAATCTCTAACCTTATAAAAATCTAGACTTGCCTATAAATAAAAATTAAACTCGGATTTTAAATAAATAAAAATTAAAAAAAAACTTACAGTAAAATTAGCGAGTGGGGGGGCTTCGCTGAGATGAGTCCCGGCTTGGAGGAGGAGCAGGCGGAGGTGCAGGTCATCGGAGGCAGGGAGGGGGTCGGCGGGGCTTGAGGGGGAGTCAGCGGGGCTGAATTGGGTGGAAGAAAAAGAAGCAGCGGCCGCAGCAGCAGGAGGGGGGTTTAGCGCGGCGGCGGAAGAGAGGGGGGGTTAGCGCGGCGGCAGCGCCGCCTGGGGGGTCAATTTGAGGATGTCGCGTTTTTTTTCTAAATGAAATCGAACAGATAAAGGAGGAGGGGGAGAGAGAAAGTGAAGGGTGGGGTTATTATATTTTTTTACATATTATTTTAATTCTAAAAAGTAACTTTTATTTTTGACCTCGAAACGAGACCCACCTCCTGTCGTCCATAGCTAATTACCCCCATTCCGAACACAATGGGATATGTACCATAAGCTGATTCGATCGTTTCGATCAGTTTTCATCAAAATCAACATATAACTCTATATATTGAATTTGAACACACATTTCAAATTACTGGGGTCACATACGAACTCGAAAAATTCTAGAAAAATAATTTCTAGCTTCGTATTGACGATACGGTCCTAACAAAACTAGTTTCGTCGAATTCTGAGACCGTTTGAAAAATGGCCATTTCCAGTCGATTAAAATCAACTAAAACTGGTCAAAAACGTTTTCCTCTTCCCCGCTCACATATTGATTCGAAAAATTACGAAATTTGAAACCTAGCAATAACTTGACATCACGGATCCAACAAAAGTGGTTTCGTCGAAATCCGAGGTCGTTTGCAAAATTTCCATTTTTAAGGGCCGAAATTCCATAGCGACTATTCTGAAATTTCAACTGGACATATCTTTTTATCCCCTCTATGAAATTTTGAATTTTCGGATTCGTTGGAAAGATAATCTCAATTAGATTCAAATATTTTTGGTTTCACTAAAATCCGGTTTATTTTGCACCCGGTACCTTCAATTGAAGTTTGAAATCGAATTATCGAACTACCGCGCCATTTTCAATTCCTTTTATAATTTAAAATAAATATTTATATTCTAACGACGATCTATATAATATATACGTTCGAATTCTATTCAAAATAAATTTTTCGTCGATGTTATTTAAAATAATCTATTTTAAATATTCAAAATTCGCTAAAATTGCCAAAATAAAAATTTTAAACTGGCCCAGATTTCCAGGTTATTACAATTAATAACTGTTTTAGTTCTCACACCAGTAACATGACTAACCTGGAGTTTATTGTTTTAACCTAAACTCTGGGTGCCCTTATTTTGGCATGGGCAGCTAATAGTTTTCGTTTTGCAAATTTATATTCACAAGATCCTGATTTACAGCTGGAACGATACTGAGAAAGCTCTGTATCCGTGTATTACTTCTAGTTGTGTATTATATTATTTTTCCCCTGCAGTAATGTATTGTAATCTCTGATATTTAGTGAATGTGTAATATTTATTTATACTCTGTATTTTCTTGTGTTCTGATGAATTGTTGTAATATACAATGAAATGTCCTTCAGTCTGCGTTCTTTTGTATGTTGTCCTCGAAGTATCCGCTCTTTCCCTACCGGGGAAGTTACAGGTCCTTACAAAATACATAAAAAGAATACTAATTAATTGGATAATAAATCACACCTTCGTTTTTTTCCTTTTCATTTTGACAATTTTTAGAACATTGAAGACCCATTAAGTAAGTCTAAATAGTTATGCACACCTTCACATATGACTCGATATATTAAATGATGTAAGCGATGTAATTATAATCTGAAAATTTTCGACCCAGAAAAGAGAGTCAACGTTTCTAAAATACAGAATAATAATCATGAAGTTGGCAACTGAATGTTGACAATACAATTGTATTATCATATCCTACTTTCCAAATTAATTTTCTTAGCATATTAGGACATAAGATTTGTCCTTTTATAAATAGTACGGCAAAGATCGTTGGCATGACGACAAATGGAGAATTTTTTATCAGTTATATAACAAACAAGTTCTATAAAAAAGTCTTAATTCATATCTATAACTAATATAATAATAATAATAAATAATAAATAATAATAATGTTAGGAAGCATGATTTTTTGGGTCATAAATTCAACACTAAATCTGTGTTTGTTAATGTAATCAAGGACGGATGTGCCAATTACCATGGACTACAACTCGCAATTGGCAATATTGTTAACTTAGAACATAGAATAAAGACACTGACATCAAAACCCTATTCAACATTTGGCTTATGTATATTAAAAATATAAGTAGCCTACTAATTTATTGGACAATAAACCACTTCTTCATTTTTTTTCCTTTTCATTTTGACAATTTCTTGAACATTGAAGACCCATTGAAGAAGCCTAACTAGTTGAGCAAACCCTCACATATTACTCAATATATTAAATGATGTAATTGATGTAATTATAGTCTGAAAATTATATTACTGTCAAAAGAGAGTCAACATTTCTAAAATACAGAATAACAATCATGAAGTTGGTTACTGAATGTTGACAATACAATTGTATTATCATATCTTACTTTCCAAATTAATTTTCTTAACGCATTATGATAATTTTTTTACCCTTTTATAAATAGTTCGGTAAAGATCCTTTGCATGATGACAAATGTGTAACTCTTTATCAGTAATATGGCGAACAAATTCTTCAAAAAATTATAAATTCCAATCAATAATTGATATATAAGAATAATACTATTACTAATAACAATAACAATAATAGTAATAATAATTATAAAGGTTAGGAAGCATGATTTTTTTTGGTTATAAAGTCAACATTAAATATGTGTGTGTAAATGTAATCAAGGATGGATCTGTCAATTACCGTGGACTACAACTCGCAATAGACAATATTGTTAACTTAACACATAGAGTAAAGATGCTGCCATCAAAACCCTATTCAACATTTGGCTTATGAATAATAAATATACAAGAAGCGTGCTAGTTTATTGGATAATAAATCAGATCTTTGTTTTTTTCCTTTTAATTTTGACAATTTCTAGAACAAAGTAGACCCATTAAATAAGCCTAACTAGTTATGCACACCTTCACATATGACTCATTATATTAAATGATGTAAGCGATGTAATTATAGTTTGAAAGTTATCGACCCTCAAAAGAGAGTCAACCTTTCTAAAATACAGAATAATAATCATGAAGTTGGTAACTGAACGTTGATAATACAATTGTATTATCATATCGTTCTTTCCAAATTAATTTTCTTAACACATTATGACAAAAGGTTTGTCCTTTTATAAATAGTATGGTAAAGATCCTTGGCATGACAACAAATGGGGAATTTATAATCAGTAATACGACAAGAAAATTCTAAAAAAAACTATTAATTCATATCTATAATTGATATAAATAATAATAATATTAATAAATAATAATGTTAGGAAGCATGATTTTTTCGGTCATAAAGACAACATTAAATATGTGTTTATTAATGTAATCAAGGACGGATGTGCTAATTACCTTGGACTACAACTCGCAATTGGCAATATTATTAACTTAGAACATGGAATAAAGACAATGACATCAAAACCCTATTCAACATTTTGGCTTATGTATGTTAAATATATAAGTAGCATACTAAATTATTGGATAATAAATCACATCTTCATTTTTTTCCTTTTCATTTTGACAATTTCTAGAACATTGAAGACCCATTGAAGAAGCCTAACTAGTTGTGCACACCCACACATATGATTCAATATATTAAATGATGTAATCGATGTAATTATTATCTGAAAATTGTATTAATGTCAAAAGAGAGTCAACGTTTCTAAAATACAGAATAACAATCATGAAGTTAGTAAATGAATGTTTACAATACAATGGTATTATCATATCTTACTTTCCAAATTAATTTTCTTAACGCATTATGATAATTTTTTTATCCTTTTATAAATAGTTCGGCAAAGATCCTTTGCACGACGACAAATGCGTAATTCTTTATCGGTAATATGACAAATAAATTCTTTAAAAAAAATATTAATTCATATCAATAATTGATATATAAGAGTAATATTAAAACTAATAACAATAATAATTATTATTATAAAGGTTTGAAGTATGATTTTTTTGGGTTATAAAGTCAACATTAAATATGTCTGTGTTAATGTAATCACGGACGGATCTGCCGATTACCATGGACTAAATCTCGCAGTAGGCAATATTGATAACTTAGCACATAGAGTAAAGATGCTTCCATCAAAACCCTATTCAACATTTGGCTTATGAATAATAAATATATAAGAAGCATACTAGTTTATTCGATAATAAATCACACCTTCGTTCTTTTTTCCTTTTCATTTTGGCAATTTCTAGAACATTGAAGACCCATTAAATAAGCCTAACTAGGTGTGCACACCTTCACATATGACTCATTATATTAAATGATGTAAGCGATGTAATTATAGTTTGAAAATTATACGACCATCAAAAGAGAGTTAATGTTTTTAAAATACAGAATAATAATCATGAAGTTGATAACTGAACGTTGACAATACAATTGTATTACCATATCTTACTTTGCAAATTAATTTTCTTAACACATTATGAGAAAAGAATTATCCTTTTATAGTTAGTACGGTAAAGATCCTTGGCACGACGAAAAATGAGGAATTTTTTTTGGTAGTATGACAAATATATTCTATAAAAAATTACTTATTCATATTTATGATTCATATATATAATAATAATAATAAATAATTTTAGGAAGCATGATTTTTGGGGTCATAAAGTCAACATCAAATATGTTTTTGTTAATGTAATCAAGGACGGATCTGCCAATTACCATGGACTACAACTGGCAATTGGCAATATTGTTAACTTAGAACATAGACTAAAGACACTGACATCAAAACCCTATTCAACATTTGGCATATGCATACAAATATATAAGTAGCCTACTAATTTATTGGATAATAAACCACATATTCATTTTTTTTCCTTTTCATTTTGACAATTTCTTGAACATTGAAGACCCATTGAAGAAGCCTAACTAGTTGTGTACTCCCTCACATATGACTCAATATATTAAATGACGTAATCGATGTAATTATAGTTTGAAAATTATATTACTGTCAAAAGAGAGTCAACGTTTCTAAATTACAGAATAACAATCATGAAGTTGGTTACTGAATGTTGACAATACAATTGTATTATCATATCTTACTTTCGAAAATAATTTTCTTAACGCATTATGATAACTTTTGTATCCTTTTATAAATAGTTCAGTAAATATCCTTTGCATGACGAAAAAAGCGTGATTTTTATCGGTAATATGACAAACAAATTCTTTAAAAAATTATTAATTCCTAACAATAATTGATGTATAATAATAATACTATTACTAATAACAATAACAATAATAGTAATAATAATTATAAAGGTTAGGAAGCATGGTTTTTTTGGTTATAAAGTCAAGATTAAATATGTGTGTGTTAATGTAATCAAGGACGGATCTGCCGATTACCATGGACTACATCTCGCAATAGGAAATATTGTTAACTTAGCACATAGAGTAAAGATGCTGCCATCAAAACCCTATTCAACATTTGGCTTATGAATACTAAATATATAAGTAGCATACTAGTTTATTGGATAATAAATCACACCTTAGTTTTTTTCCTTTTCATTTTGACAATTTCTAAACAAGGAAGACCCATTAAATAAGCCTAACTAGTTGTGCACACCATCACATATGACTCATTATATTAAATGATGCAAGTGATGTAATTTTAGTCTAAAAATTATCGAACCTCAAAAGAGAGTCAACATTTTTAAAATAGAGAATAATAATCATGAAGTTGATAATTGAACGTTGAGAATACAATTGTATTATCATAGGCAAATTAATTTTATTAACACATTATGACAAAAGGTTTGTCCTTTTATAAATAGTACGGTAAAGATCCTTGGCATGGCGACAAATGGGGAATTTTTTATCAGTAACATGACAAGCAAATTCTATTAATAACTATTAATTCATATCTATAATTGATATATATAATAATAATATTATTAGTAAATAATAATAATGTTAGGAAGTATGATTTTTTTTTGGTTAAAAAGTCAACATTAAATATGTGTTTATTACTGTAATCAAGGGTGGATGTGCCAATTACCGTGGACTACAACTCGCAACTGGCAATATTGTTAACTTAGAACATGGTTAAAGACAATGACATAAAAAGCCTATTCAACATTTTGGCTTACATATGTAAAATATATAAGTAGCATACTAATTTATGGGATAATAAACCACATCTTCGTTTTTCTCCTTTTCATTTTGACAATTTCTAGAACGTTGAAGACCCACTGAAGAAGCCTAACTAGTTGTGCACACCCTCACATATGACTGAATATTAAATGATGTAATTATAGTCTGAAAATTGTATTACTATCAAAACAGAGTCAACGTTTCTAAAATACAGAATAACAATCATGAAGTTAGTAACTGAATGTTGACAATACAATCATATTATCATATCTTACTTTCCAAATTAATTTTCTTAACGCATTATGATAATTTTTTTATCCTTTTATAAATAGTTCGGTAAAGATCCTTTGCATGACGACAAATGCGTAATTCTTTATCGATAATATGACAAACAAATTCTTCAAAAAATTATTAATTCGTATCAATAATTATTGTAATATATATATATATATATATATTGTGAATATGCTTTTATTGGTTCTCTGTTTAGTCCTACATCATGGGAAAAAGTTAAACATCAGCTCCAAAGCATATATATAAAGGTGCCAATGTAATAGAAAGAAATACACATCTGAATGAATAGAAATGTCATCTCTCCCTTATTTCTTCTGTTTTGTGTTCATTTTATAACACGTTATCAGCACGAAGCTCTATTAGAACTATTGTTTGAAATATTCTTGATCTATATTTATGGATCTATCATGTAAGTTATTTTTTTTAATGTTTTGAAATCATATAGATCTACATATATGAAATTGTTGTATCTTCTGCTTAGATGTGATCCATACTTCTAGATCACTTTTCCTTTTCAGTTTTTGTAGATCTAGATTCTATTTTAGTGGATCTAAACTTTTTAGATCTAATTAATTTTTAACTTAGTGGATTTTAGATATCCACCTATTCATATTTGATTTGGTATTATGGTATACCAAATACTTTTTAGGAAGATCCATTCATTTTCTTTTTATAATATTATATATGGATCTTTTACCTCATACGCCATACATAAAACATCTTCATTTGCTACTTTATCTCTTCAATAACAGAGAAGCCATTGCTAATAGGTATGCATATATGTAAATAGCAAGCTGCTTGTTAGCCAACATATGTATTACTGTGACCATTATTTTTGTTATGTAACATGGTGTATGGCTCCTTGACAATTTGTATTGTTTCATTATTGTAAGATGTTCATTGTAAATGTATAAAGAAAAGACTTGCAGATTTGGTTTTTTTTTATGATTCTATGCCGTAGTATATTCAATTTATTACATCCATGTATACGGTCCTATTCTATTTTACGAGACCTGCATATTTTTTTTATGATATAATAGTACTACAGTTTCATCATTTTGTCTGTTCGTTAACTTATTAATTCGTTTTGATAATTATAGAACATGTATACTAATATGTGAATTTTGTTTAATTAGGCATCTGCAATTATTATTTTTGTGTAGTTCACAAAAATGTCGAACATTGAAAACTATTTACAATCTCAATGCTTAAAGAGTACCATTAAAAATGGTAAAAATATGCCCCAGCAGGATAAAGCAAAGGCCCTGATATTTTTAAGAGGCCATATCCACGATGATCTAAAATCAGAATATTTAACTGGAAGTAAGGATCCTCTCCACTTATGGAACTTCCTGAAGGAGCATTATGACCAATAGAAGATGGTCATACTTCTAAACACAAAGCAAGAGTCGTGGAATCTGAAGTTCACATCCAAATGACCTGAAGCTCATATGATCTAATGTCCATATGATCTAAAGTCCATATACAAATTCTTTCAAATAAGGAACCTGAAGTTCATATGCAAACAAGGAACCTGAAGTTCATACGCAAACAAGGAATCTGAAGTTCATATGCAAACAAGGAACCCGAAGTTCATATTTAAATGAGAAACATGAAATAAAGCATAAAAGAATATAATTTCATTTAATATTTGCATATAGAAAATGACCTGTAAAAGGAAAGGATTTGAAAAATCAATGAAAGGAAAAATTTCAATAAATCCGCTTGGTTTCAGACTTGGTACAAACCAAAATCATCATTCTTTTTAGTTCGCACAACCAAATTTTTTTTCTGTAGGTCTACAAGAAGATGATAAAATACGAAATTGTATAAAGAACTATGTACAAAAAAAAAGAATATCCTCTGGTTTCGAAGGAATTGGAATTTCGCGTATAGAAATTAAAAAAATAATTGATTTAATTCAGGTTATAATCCATATTGGATTCCCAAATTTATTAATAGAGGGCTGAACGCTTTATGCTACATGTAATCTCTTGAAAAAACTTATTATTGGAAGACATCATTACATTTATAATAAATACTATTTTCTTGAAGAAAAATAGTAAAATGACTCTCATATATGAAAAAAGGGGCACTTTCTATAAAAATTACTCCAATTTAAAATATATAATAACAATATATGAATTATGATAAAACTTTAAGTTTTATTATAGTCATTTTGGAACATATTATATTTCTAGAAAAAATATTTCATTGTTTCTTAGGAAAACTTTTATAAAGGAAATATGCATCCTGAAGATCATATTGAGTTAAGATCTAAATATTAATCTTAATTCTGCACACTGGAAGAATGCAAAAATAATTTTTGTCATTACATGAAAATTTAGAACCTGCAGTTTCTAAAAAGGCAAGAAGCAATTTTGATATGAAAAGAAAGATCTAAAAGATCTTTATATGAGTTGTATAATTTAAAAAAAAATGTAATTTTTATGTTTGTGAATTTTATGTATAAATTTACAAGTTTTCAGATAACTCATATTGAAGAATGAAAAAAAAAATTACATATGAGATATGTAATTTATTTTTGTTTATAGTTGTGAATTTTATGTATATATCTGTAAATTTTTAAACCATTCATGTTAGAGAATGTAAAATGTTGATTATGTGATTGATAAATATATTATATTACCTTATTGTCATAAATGCATTGAATGTTAGAGAATGCATTGTTATGATAATATATTACTTTATTATCATAAATGCATTGAATGCATTAGTTATTGTTAGTTAATTTATGTATGTTTGTGTTTGGAATAATAATAAGCATATGTATTACTATTCTATGTATTTAGCTAGTAATAACTAATGTTATGGAAGAAAGGATAAAACCACGACCTGAAGTTATGTAAAGAAAATATTTATACTGGAAGTTGTATAACTCAAAGTCTTGGACCTAAAGTCTTGAATTATATATTTATATATATATTTATCTATGTATATGTATATATATAAACATTTTTGATGAAGTGTACAAGTTTGAAATCTTTTCGATTAGTAAGAATGTAAAAGCTTCTAAAATAGAAGTATGTTAAAAGATTGAGAACCAGAAGTTCATCATAAATTTATTAAATTGATATGCATATGTATGTGTATATATATGCATAGGAACTCGAAGTTCCTCAATCAATGAATTTGAAATACTTCATAATTTAAAAGCCAGAAGCTTTATTCAAACCTTATGAAATAATAACATTACACTTCTTAGTTAAAACATATGAGACAATAATAAAGCATCCAAAGATTCAATTTTCAAAATGAGTTGTATCTTGCTTATATATTTATATTTACATATCGTATTGAAGAATAAATTTTAACAACTCGAAGTTGTTATATATTTTATTTGAACCATAAGTTCAACACAGTTGAACCACAAGTTCAATACAGTTTATCAAACTTGAAATTGTTTATATATTATTTGAACCAGAAGTTCAATATAGATAAACAACCTGAAGTTGTTCATATATTTCATTTGAACCAGACGTTCAATACAGTTCCAAGTCAAATATTTTGGATATTATGATACGATATTTAAGATTCGCATTGATATTGCTTGATAAGCAAAAAATTAATGATTGGAAACTTATGAACAATTTGTTCAAAAGTAAGTAACTCGAATGAGAAAGAATATGCAAATCAATTACATATGTAATACGTGAACGCACGTATATACACATATATGCGAAAAATTTATTAACAACCTGAAGTTGTCATGAGCTCATATTATAAATCATGCATATGTTATATTTCAGAAAGTCGATTGACATCAATATTGAATGACCTGAAGTCATGTGCATATTCAAATGATAGAAAATTCCTCTAAGTTATCGGATCAATGAAAGGGAATAAGTAATGCAATATGAATGCATTTTATCAATTAATAAGAGCATCATCCTCCTACAATTGAAATACATCTAATGTATTTGCTAGCTATGATGCTATAATGGATCAAAAATGAATCCAAAGTGGGTTTATTATTTAAAGTGACAGTGTTTGTCAACATTGAGGGGGAGGATAAAGGAATCATCGATGTTAAATATTTGCTAACATATAGAATTATTCAAAGTATTAAGTAACTTGCATAAATTATCAATTATGTCCCTAATAGACTTTCTCCTATATACATTTGAATCCCTAAAGGATCAGAAGGTGTAAATCACAGCTGAAAATGTGGTATAAAAGTCAGTTCAAAATATCTTTGGAGTAAGTCATAAAGATGCAAAATAAAGGAGGTAAGTGTTCCTGAAGAAACACTTAAAGGTGCTTTAAAAGAAACCCTTAACATGCTTGTCAAAATAACCTCAGAAGTGGTTTAGGTACCTAAAGTATGATAATTTTTTGAGATCTCAATAAATCAAGTATAGAACTGATAGAAAATAATCATCGATGATAAATTAATAAATAATAAAGCGCTTACATTTATAAATGGTTTAAAATCCCATATTAGAGAGAAACATGATTGGTCATCATTTAATTCTCCTAAATAAGATATATGGACCTGTAGTCCATAAGATATGAACCTGTAGTTCATAAGATAAAATAGAAATATAGATAATGACAAAAGCACATGGAAGTTACTGTAACACCATAGAGTGTCAAGTGCCATGAGCATTGTATTTTTCAGAGATAATTGAATTGATTAAAGTGGTGAAAGTGTTTAAAATATTTACAATACCCTGAAGGTATAAACGATGAAAGTACACAAATTCTAGAAGAATTTGAATAACTTTGGTAGTGATAACGGGCAAGAAATGTAGATTACAACATTCTTTTAAGTATTGTTGTGATTAAAATCTTGAAATAATTCATGATGAGTGGATCACTTCCTGCTTTCAAGAATTGTTGTAGTGAAACTCTTAATATCCATTGAAGTGGTAGTTGCGATATGCAAAAATTATTGTAATATATATGTTCCTGAAGAACATAAAGAATACAAAGAACATGTCCGATAGATTACAACATTCTTCTAAGTATTGTTGTAATGAAAATCTTGATATACTCCAAGATGAGTAGATTACTTCCTGCTTAGTGTTGTTTTAATCAAAGTTGTCTCACTCATCAAATGTGTATTGCAATATTCAAGCCCGATTGAAACAGAAAATTATAAGCACCTAAAGTGTATTCATAAATGAATATTAGTATGATACAAATCACAAAAAGGGGGTGTTTTAAATAAGAAAGCATGCCTGAAGCATGGAAATGCACATGAAGTTTTAAAAGAAAAACTTCATTAAGAAGTATTTGTAATCAATTTGAGTTATTGAAAGAAGAATACGAATTCAGAGAAAATTATTAAATCCGGGGGAGCATCAATAAGTATGATATAATACACTCTTTTTCCTTAACTAAGTTTTCCCCACTAGGTTTTCTTAGTAAGGTTTTAATGAGGCATGGGTCATGATCTAGAAGTATCAACCCAAAGGTAACATACAAAAATAAGTTATAATGTACTCTTTTTCCTTATTTAAGTTTTTTCCCACTAGGTTTTTCTTAATAAGGTTTTAATGAGGCATAACATTGATTCAGAAGTATCATACTACTTTTGACGTAGTAAGTATAACATTGTATGTTGTACTCTTTTTCCTTCACTAAGATTTTTCCTATCGGGTTTTTCTTAGTATGGTTTTGACGAGGCAACGTTTTGATCCAGAAGTATCAAACATATTTATATGCAGTAAACTATTATTTATGAAGAAGACAAGGCAGTTTGCATGGCTCAGATTCAAGTGAATTATATCAAGTATGAAAGGATAGAGCATATTTCTTCTAAATTTCTCTTCACACATGCATGAAAGGATAACAAGAAAGAGGAGAAACAAATTCAGTTTCAAGAAAAGAGGGTAGATCCGTTCTCAAAGGCAATTTCCAAATCAACATTCCAGAAGATGATATGCAAAATTGGCATGCGTCGATTACATCAATAGACTAATTGAACAATGAGTTATAAATAAGGGGGAGCATATAAAATTATGCTATAATGTACTCTTTTCCTTCGTAAATATTTTTCCCACTATGTTTTTGTTAGTAATATTTTTAATGAGGCATTATCTTGATCCTGAAGTATCAACCCTTACGGTAACATTGTAAAACATGTTACCTAAAGAGGAAATAAATTTGCACTCTTTTCCTTGTTTATGATTTTTACCACAGGGTTTTTCATAAAAAGGTTTTTAATGAGGCATTGTTTTGATCCTGAAGCATCAAACTCTTTTGAGAAATATCATATGATATTCATAATGTTAGACGTTGTACTCTTTTTCTCGTTCAAGGCTTTTCCCATTGGGTTTTCCTGATAGAGTTTTGAAGGCAACAGATAATAGTTGTATCGACTGAATAGATATATGCAACCAAGATAATAATAAAGGGGAGCAATCATCATATATGTTTTAAAAGGGACAACTTCAAGTTAGCAGAGCATTCAAGTTTTTGAAGATGCATATTCAAGGGGGAGTGTTGTAATATATATATATATATATATATATATATATATATATATATATATATGTTAGACCATAAAGTGGTTCTAACACCCAAATTGACTAAAAGAAGAATGAAATAAGATCAAAAGTAAAATGAACACACAGGATTTATAGTGGTTCGGCGAAGAAATGCCTACGTCGACTTGTCTTTCACTATTTTCAATAATGTAGTTGCAATTACAATAAAATATTCACTGAATTTCTCTCAATACTCACTTGCATCCACTCAATTGCCTAAAAACAAATAATGAAAGAAGATTTGGATTTTTCGGGAGTGCTGGAATTCGGGTTATGGAGGTGGTTGAACTCTCAAAGTGCCAGAAAAAAGATCCTTTTCTTTTTCTCCAGACAGGGTATTTATAGGTGAAAATTTGCTCAGAACCCGATCCGGATCGGAGCCACGTGTCATCCATCCCATCAGCCTCGGGTTCAGATGGATTTCTATGTTGACAACGCATCAGAGCAGTGGACGTTGTGGGTAGGAACTGGTCATAGCCGCTCCGAATAACCAGGCGCTCATGCAGGGGAGTGACGTGGAAGACAGGCTCGGATCGGAAGAGTGTGCACAAGGGGTTCGGATCGGAGTACCCGATCCGACCCGGATTAACTTAGGACTAATTCTTGTTTTTACTCTGCTCCGCTCCGATCTGTCTTTGTAGCAGGTAGCTCTCCGATCCAACTGGAAGTGGGTTGCTCTCCGATCCGAACAGCTGCCTCTCTGATTCCAACAGCAATAGTTCACCGATCCGAACAGCAGACTTTATCCGATCCGAACCGATACACTGTTTCGATCTGACCTGCTTCAGTACATCCCAAGTTTTTTCAATGTTTCACATCTTGACTTTGTTTTGCCCAGTTCACAAAGTGGGCTAACATTTTGCCCCCTCAAAGGATGCTTCTGTTGGAGACGGAGCATGCTTTGACTATCATTGCACAGCGCTCTTCGAGGTGATTTTTCTTTTGATTTTCCTTGTGTTTTCATCTTTTTCTTCAAATTTCAATTTAATTCGTTGCTGAGCTAAAGAACTCGGTTCGGTTCGGATTCCGATCCGAACAGACCCCTTCTCCTTTCTATTCTTCACTGGACTATTGGACCAAGCTTTGCTTCTGGACTGTCCATCCGATCCGAACGGGGCTTCTTCTACTGGGCTGCCGATCCGAATGGGGAGACGAATGGACACTCTACTCCTCTATATAAGCTGAGTCTTCTTCCTTCTCTCACTTTTACTGTTTTACTCCCCAAGTTCTGCAGAACGAGAAAAAACCTAATTCGTGAAGCATCAAAATTCCTTTTAATTCTCGAAGTAATTACATCGGTAGGTTATAAAACTTTAGATAATTCCTTTTTTAATTGATTTTGATTCGAATTCGTAGATGATTAGGACGATCTGAGCATGGAATTTGGATGACCTTGCCACCGCGACCCCCCTCGTCATCGTCGCCAGTAGACTCATCGTCACCTCGAGGTAGTAACAGAGGGGGTTAGAATTCGTGGTTGAATGCGCCAGCGCATAGTCGCTTGGCTTTGATTTGGGTGATGGGCACGAAACTGGCCTTGGCGTTGGTTAGGGAAGAAATAGGATGAAGGAGAAGATAGTAGGGAATCGGTTCGGTTCGGAGGGATATGGAAGGTGAAAAAATAAGGGAAAGAGGAAGTAAGTTCAGGAAGTCGGACCGGGTCGGAGCAAGTAAAGAAAGGAAAAAGAAAAGAAATCTAGGAGATCGGATCGGGTCGGAGCAAGTATTTAAAGAAGGGGGAAAGGGAGCTCACCTAACCGGATCGGGTCGGACCGTAAGATAAAAGGAGGAGAAGTATGACTATGTGATCCGATCCAAACCGTCAGGGGACTTTACCTCCGAACCGATCCGCTTTTGACTTCTGAGTTCCACATCTTATCCGAGCTCAAGTCGGGGCCGCACCTCCGATCCGATCCCCATAAACGCACCCGAACCGAACCGAAGAGCAGTTCACCTCAATATATGAAAACTTGTTTAACTGGCCCAATCAACTTTTGGCATAATTTTCAACCTAATGGACAGTTAGGATAGTGCCTTGCAAACGTAACTGTACATCAAGAACTACTTCAACTCTTTATATTTTGCCAAAAATTTTCATCGCATTTTTAAACATTTACTTTGCACTTTCCGTATACATTGTTTACACTTTAGTTTGCACACATGCACGGGGGGATACGGGCTAATTTGCTCTAATTTGTGCTATTTCTTCTTCAATAGTTTTATGACCATGAGACCCAGACGCTCTTCCAGACTAGCTGAGAGGAAAGAAGCCTCGGAAACCTCTAACAAAATTACTCTCGAGGACATATCTTCTCCGTCGGATCCAGAATGGAATAATGAGGGTTTAGACTACGGGGTTGGAAATCGTGAAAGTGACGAGGTGTCTTCAGAGAATGAAGTTTCTCTAGGTTTTGAGGAGGAAGGAGGGATTGGTGATGACCGGGCTCCTGATGAGTTTGAATCGGCTGTCATATTGGAATCACCCCAAGATTATGTTGAATCAACAATCGATAACGACCGACTTACCCGAATTTGTTTGAAATATGGGATAATGAAAAGGGACACTCTAGTGCCTTCGAGATCTGACCATCCCCACAACCCTCCAGAAGGATATATGGCGGTCACTCGGTTGATGTGTATGGTCGGCGCTATCCCTTCATTTTCTCCCTTCATCGTTGACTTTCTAAGACAAATGCGGATTGCCCACATGCAGCTGCATCCCAATTCTTATGCCTACTTGCACACTTTATACATAGCATACCGTGAGATCTTAGGCATAGAGCTCACTTTCGATGACGTTCATTTCTTCTATAACTTCAAGCATCGGACTCGAGAGACTCCATCTTTCTGCTATTTTGAGTCTGTTCCTAAGAGGAAGATAATCTCAGCGCCATTCAGCAGTAAAGCTGGAGATTCCAGACTGGAATGGTTCTATGTGAAGCGACAGCCTGGATGTGCCAGGAGGTGGACGAAATCAAGTAAAGCACTGATTTTCTAAATCCGGGCTCTATACACTCGAGTCATCGCCTTAACTTGTCTTTCTTTTTGCTTGCAGTCGACAACCCAAAACAAATATCAGATCAGGTGTTCTTTGACCGGATGCACCAGCTTCTTAATGGCAACCAGAAATTCCTGACTATTGATGAAGTCCTTAAGGACGAATATCTTCACTTTCATGGGCTGTTATCCGTTTTTCGTAGTATCGGTCATGGGACGGCTCCATACGTATAATTTCCTCCAGTGGATGTAGTCCCAGAGACATGAGAAGGTTCGGGAGCTCCTACAGTGCCTCTTCAAACTTCACCTTCTCCATCTTCTACTCAAGATGACGAATTGGCTAACTTGGCCGAAAAGCATCGTGAAGGGTATACTGCCCCTGAGGAGGCTACTTCTCCGGAAAAGTCAACATCCTCCAAAGAGTCGCCACTTAATGCTTCCGAGGGAGATGTCCCTAGTACTGATGACCCATTATTTCAGGGTTTGGGGGATCTCCCCTTACCTGAAACTGTATACACTTCAGAGGATTTTAGGAAGGATCCCTTAGTCTTCACCTCTTCTGAAGAGACTACTCCTGCTAAGGCCAAAGAGCCTGCCCGTACTAGTCTAGCTTCAGACTCGGGTTGGTTGGGGGGAACACACCACTTAGGACACGCTTTACACAATAGCATTAGCATTCATTGCACCTCTCTCTCTGTGAAACTATTGATTCTGAGTTTCATTTGGCTTATTGTGCAGGCACGATGTCCCGATCTTACTATGATATCAGGAAGCTCCGCCGTAGCATGTCTAATCCACCTCAGGATATCGAGTATGATCGCCGCGATGATCGCGGTTGGGAGGAGAGAAGGCCTTATGAACCCTATCGCTCTAGACCCTCACGTTCTCGCTCTCCTGTTCGGTCGGACCAAGAGAAATATAAAGGTTATCAAAGTCGTAGGGAAGAGGACAGGCCACAATCGAAAGACTCCACCTCTTCCCACGAGAAGCGCAGCAGAGAGAGAAGTCCTCCAAAAGATACTGAGTCTCGAAGTAAACGCAAGGTCCCTGCTACTAAACGACCTAGGACAGATAAAGAAACTACTGAATCCTCCACACACAGGGACACTGAATTGACGATCCCCGCTCCTCCACCACTAGATGCGGAAACTGCAATCAAGCGGGCGTATTTGGAGGAGCAATTTCCCGAACATTACTTCGAGACTTTGACTTTTTTACCTGCCCTCGAACCTGTTTCTTCTAAGTGGGAAGATGAGGCCAAAGCAAAGATAGACGCGGTTGAAAAACAGTATTCTGAAATGTTCAAATATTCACGCAACCTTTCCAGAATTATCCGTACTCTAATCACGAATGTTGATTCAATGCAAAAAACCACGGAAGAAGATGCAAAGGCCTTAAAGAACCTAGGAAAAGATTTGGAGGACACACAGGCCCAGCTTGCTATTGCTCAGAGGGACGCTACCAACTTCAAACAACAATTTGAAGATATGCAAAAACGTTATCATGATTTGCTGGAATCTCATACTCAAGAGCGTTCTGAGTTAAAAAAGCAAGTTGATGATGCTAAGTCAGAAGCCGCTAAGTCGCGCCTTGCTTATACTGACCTTGAACGGAAAAATGCCGAGCTAGCAAAGAGGAATGCTGAGCTAGAAAAGAAGAATGCTGACTTGGCTTCAAAGCTACTGGAGGCAGAGAACAGAGCTGCCCTGGCGGAGGGCAACGTTGAGTGTGCTATCAAATCTGCGGAGGAGGCCCGCAAACAATTGTCAGTGGCGGAGGCAGATATTCAGGGTTTCGGCGAATTAATGATTGAATTCTTCGCACACATCATCCGTCGCCGGAACATTTCTTGGATTGAGGATTATCCATCCACTCTAGTCCAAGTATGGAGTCAGATTGTTGAGTGGGAAAAAGAGGAGCTCAAGGTCGACTCCATCGATGAAGACAAGCTGATGGAGAAATACTTAAGGGATGATGAGCCAGAACGCCTAGCTGAAGGGCGCCGCCTCATTGCCGATGCTATGGAAGAAGAGAGGCGGAGGACTAAACAGAAAAACATTCCCGAGACTGGTTCCTCTTCTGCTGCCCCCACAACTCCTGAAGTAGAGGGATATGATCCTGAACACCTGGGAATCCCTCGAACAACTCTGCTATCCCCAATCCCTGAAATGGCATCAGAGACAGTAGTTAACCCCGTTGATAAGTCTTCGGAAGGTATCCCTACCTTTTCTCCTCAATTCGTCAAGGCTATTTCTACCTTTCGCCACGTGATTGAGCAATCGATGAAAAACCCATTATTTTCTCCTGAGTTGATAACTGTTGCTTCTCACTCTGTAGGTATTGAGCCATCCGGAAAGACAGATGTGACTCAGGGAGCCGCCTCTGGGGCAGAGCCTACGGAAAAGGCAAAAGGAGGGAAGGACAAGGCTGCTCTTATAGACTTGGGAGAAGGAAGTGAGCCGACTAAGGCTGACACTCCCCATGATGAAGAAATGATAGCAGCCTTAAAGGATGATGGCAGTGACGGAGGACATGAGGAAGATCCAGAGGTGGCAATAGTCGGGGAGTCAAAAAATGCTGATGATGTTACTTTGGCTGCAATGAAAGCTGATCAAGATAAACGCTTGTAGTTAAAAGCCGAAGACTTAGACCCTGAAGCCCTCAAGCCTCTCGTAGTTGTGGATGCGGGATCAAGGTTAGTTGTTAAGCTCTCAACTAGATCTATTACAGAGGAACTCGCTAAAAAATCTTCTCTTGATTCCAGCGCTCCGCCCTCCGGGAAGAAGTCAACCGGTTCCAGCACCGCATCTTCAGGAAAGAAAAAATCAAAGCGCATCTTGACTGAAGCCGAGAAAGAGGCAAAGGATGCGGAGAAAGTCGCCAAGAAGTCCAAGACTCCCTCAAAATCTAAATAGTGGGTTGTCTTGCATTGTTTTAGTATTTGGCAGATCAATAATTGCTGCTACAAGAGCGGCTCTTGCACCTTCTTTTTTTGCTATTTTCCTGTACAAATTCATTCATTCGTAAATAAAAAATAATTCATTTTCTGCAATGACTGTTTGTCAGTAGTTCTGCACTTATGTAAAAATGCATGTCTTACTATAGTTATGAAATGAAGTTACGGAGGGAGGAGATATGTGTATACATATATGCCCCCAGTCAATTCTTAAAAATTATTTAAGGCTTAATCAAGCAATCTGAATGCTCCCGATTTTCTGACGGGATAGCATTTTCTGTGTTGTCGATGCCGTTCGTTTTTTCTGGCATTTCTTTTATACTCTCCTGTCTTATACTCAGGTTAGAGTTCTTACGGAGGCGGTCTCTTGTCTGGGTGCACCTTCACGCCTCAGAGGACGTCGTCTTCCCGTCCTTTTATACTCTCTCTCTCTCTCTCTGGAGAGTTAGAGTTCGAGCTCAGCAATCTATTCACTTCCCGATCTTTCAGCGGGGAAGGATCTCTTTCTCAGCGTTCAGTCGGAGACGCTTTTATACTCTCTCTCTCTGGAGAGTTAGAGTTAAGAATGTCGTTTTCTCATTCTTTTATGTCTTGTTGCACAAATAGTCGTTGTGCTTTTTCTTATGTTTAAACTGTTTTCAACCTTTTCAGGTTTTGAATCATCTTATATTCCATAATCACAACAGAATAGTCGATGAATGTATATATATATATAATGCATAAAAGTAAATAACACACTATATTTTTATAGTGGTTCGGCTAAGTCGTAGCCTACATCCAGTTTATAGTTCTTTATTCATATCATCAGATTTTCCCAAGGCAAGTCGTGCCTTATTACAGAGTTCATAAGAAAAATAACAAAGAGTACAACATTTCTAATCCAAATATCGCATCAAGTGTTGGGCATTCCATGCTCTAGGGACTTGTTCGCCATCTACGGTCGTTAACTTGAAGGTTCCTTTTTCAAGTTTCCATTGGATGACAAAGGGTCCTTCCCACCTTGGACCGAGGCGAGGAAGGGATGGAAAGACTCTCTTTAGCACCAAATCTCCTGGTTCAAAAGTCCTAAGGCGAACTTTTTTGTCGTAATAGCATGCCATCTGACGTCGATGTCTTGCTGCACGCAAATCTGCTTCGTCCCTTTTTTCTTCGACTTCATCAATAGACTCAAGTAAGAGTGCCCGATTCGTCATCGGGTCATAATACGTCACCCTGTGGGAAGGAACTTCCAGCTCAACTGGAATTACTGCTTCTGAGCCAAAAGAGAGAGAGAAAGGGGTGTGACCAGTAGCCGTCTTAAATGTTGTCTGATATGCCCACAAAGCTAGAGGCAATTCGTCAACCCATTTTGCCTTTGCGCGCTCTAACCGTTTCTTGAGGATGGATTTTATTACTTTGTTTATTGCCTCAACTTGCCCATTCGACTGCGGATAAGCAACCGCAGTGTATCGCTTGTCGATCTTATACTTCTGGCAGAAATTTCTGAATTCAGTACCATCAAACTAGGTTCCGTTCTCAGTTATAATGGTCCTTGGGATCCCCAACCGGCATATAATATTTCTAACCACGAAACTTATCACCTTTCTTGCCGTGATTTTGGTCAAGGGCTCAGCTTCCACCCACTTCGTAAAATAGTCCACAGCAACTATTGCATATTTCGCTTCTCCTTTAGCAATCGGTAGAACTCCAATGATATCAATTCCCCACGTGGCAAATGGCCAAGGACTCACCATTGATTTGAGTTGGGTCGACGGTGCTCTGGGGATTTTGGCGAATCTTTGGCACTTATCGCAGCGTCGTGAATAATCAGCTGCATCTTTATTAATTGTGGGCCAGAAGTATTCATATCGCAATATCTTTTTCGCTAAAGTCTGACCTCCTGTATGATCTCCACACTCACCTTCGTGCACTTCTCTTAGTACACGTTTGATGTCGTCGTGTGCTATACATCGTAACAGGGGCATAGAAAATCCTTGCCTATAAAGAATATCATCTTGTATGACATATCTGGTAGCCTTGCGAACTATAGCCCTTTTCTCACTCTTCTTTGATGGGAGTGTCCCATTCTTAAGGAAGTTCTTAATTGGGGTCATCCACGACTCCTTCTCCGGTTCCGCTTCGAAAGCGAACTCAATTTCCATCGACTCAAAGCTTGGTGATTCCAACGTTTCAATTGGAATTATTTCAGTCTCTTCTAGATTATCAGAACTAGCCAGCTTTGCCAGCCTATCCACCTTCTGGTTTTCGGCTCTTGGGATATGTGTTATATTGTACCGCTCCAAGTTGCTCAATAGCTCTCTCACTTTCCTGAGGTAGGCGATAAGTCGAGGTCCCCGAGCCACAAATTCCTCTCGCACTTGGCAAACAACGATTTTAGAGTCACAGAATATGTCCAACATTTTTATTCCGAGGTCTTTAGCAAGCTTCAGCCCGGCAATCAGGGCTTCGTATTCAGAGTCATTGTTAGTCGCCGAGAATTCTAATCGTAGAGCGTAATATAACGACCGTCCTTCAGGAGTGACTAAGACGATTCCAGCTCCGGACCTTCGGTCGTTCTTGGCTCCATCTGTGTATAGTTTCCATGGATCTATCTTTAACTCATCCTCGGACTTAACCACTCTGTCATTGATTACTTCCTCCTCTGGGATGGTGAACTCTGCTATAAAGTCTGCCAGAGCATGCCCCCTGATCGACCTTCGTGGTTGAAAATTTAAATCAAACTGACTAAATTCTATATTCCATTTGATCAACCTTCCCGATGCTTCGGGTCTCTGCAACACCTGCCTCAGGGGCTGGTCAGTGTATATGGTTATTGGATGAGCGTGGAAATAGTGACGAAGTTTTCAGGATGCGATTAGGAGGCTGTAAGCGAGCTTCTCAATCTTTGGGTAGTTGCGCTCTGCTGCTGCTAATTTCTTGCTTACATAATATACTGGCCTTTGTACTTTGTCTTCTTCTCGAACGAGGGTTGTGCTAACGGCGTGAGCCGAGACTGCCAAGTAAACAAACAATTCTTCGTGATCCACTGGCTTCGACAAAATCGGCAGTTTCTCTAGCAGTTCCAATAAATTTCGAAAGGCCTCAACACAGTCCGGAGTCCACTCGAAGTTCTTCTTTCCCCTTTTAATCAAATCAAAAAACGGGATGCATTTATCTGTGGCTTTAGAGATAAATCTACTCAGCGCAGCTACTTTCCCTGCAAGACTTTGGACGTCTTTAATTCTCCTCGGCTCTTCAATGTTTCTAATCGCTGCTATTTGGCTAGGATTGATTTCAATTCCTCGGGAGCTCACAATAAAGCCTAGGAACTTTCCCGATGCCACTCCAAATGAGCATTTCAAAGGATTCAACTTCATCCGATACTTTCGCAGGATACCAAACATTTCCGCCAAGTCTTGCGTATGGCTGGAGGACTGTTTCGATTTGACAAGCATATCATCCACGTAAACTTCCATAGTCTTCCTTATTTGATTATAAAACATTCTTTTTACCAAGCGCTGATAAGTGGCTCCGGCGTTTTTCAATCCGAATGGCATTACAACATAACCCCAAATTTGTAATGAAGCTCGTATGTTCTTGATCTGGCACGTGCATAGGAATTTGGTTGTACCCAGAATATGCATCCATGAAAGAGAGAAGTTCATGACCTGCTGTCGAATCTACAAGTTGGTCAATCCTGGGAAGTGGGAAACTATCTTTTGGGCAAGCTTTGTTCAAACCTGAAAAATCAATGCAAGTCCGCCACTTTCCATTCGGCTTCTTTACCAAGACGGGATTCGATATCCAGTCGAGATATGTCGAATCTCGAATAAATCCGTTCTGCTTCAGCTTCTCCACCTCCTCTTTGAGAGCAGCCGACCTCTCTGGGCCCAGCATACGTCTCTTTTGCTTCACAGGAGGATGTTTCGGGTTTACATTTAGTGTGTGACTTATGATGGTTGGCGATATCCCACACATGTCAGCGTGGGTCCAGGCAAACACATCCAAGTTCGCCTTCAAGAAGTCCGTTAGTTCTTTGGCCCGACGTGGATCCAATTGAGATCCAATCTTCAAAACTCTTGTTGGATCAGCTTCATCAATGGGAATTTCCACTGTCGCTTCATTAGGAGTTGCATTTCTAGTCTCTGGTTCCTCGTCTTTATTGGGATCCAGGTCCTCAGGCGTTCCTTTGGGCAACTCCTTCGGGGTCGATCTCTCTAATTGCTATGCCGAGCCCCCCTTTGGGGGAGGCGAGGCATCTTTACTCTCGATGTTAAGTCCTTTCATCAACATCTTTAATTCGGCAACATAGCAGGCCCGTCCGGAAACTTGATCCACTCTCATTACTCCAGTTCCGGCTTCGGTTGGGAACTTAAGCAATAAACACCAAGGGGCGATACAAGCTCTGAACTCAGCAAGGGCAGGCCTCCCCAAATATGCATTATAAGGCGAATCTACGTCCAACACTACGAACTGAAGCATCTGCACTCTTCTGCGTTCTCCCTGCCCCAAGGTCACGGGCAATTCTATGTATCCCATGGGAGCTGTTGACGCCCCGTTGAAGCCTCTGATCCATCCTTCACATGGCTTCAAATCTTCAGATTCAAGCTTCATCTGATCGAATGACTTTTTAAATAAAATATTGACGAAACTTCCATTGTCTACTAACACCTTATGAACCAAGGCCGGCCCAATGGTGGTAGTAATGACCAACGGATCATCAGTGGGTGATTGGATCCCAGTATTATCTCTGCTGCGGAATACCACGTCGTCAAACATTGTCTTCTGTTGTTTTATGGGGGCGATATTTTCCAAATCATCACCTTCATTGACATCTACGTGCTTGGCAGCATTTACATATTGATCCATTGCTCTAAAGCTACGGATTGCTGGGTGAGGTCCACCCACTATGGAGTTGATAACAATTCCCTTGCCTTTCTGCTGCGCTGTAGGCTTGGGAGCAGGTTGAATCTGTTTTGGAGCCTGCTCTCCTTGCCCCCTGTCCCTCGGGGCAACCTTATATTCATCCAGTTTCCCTTCACGCAGTAGCTTCTCAATCACATCTCTCAAATGCCGACATTCATTGGTTGAATGCCCATGAGTTCCATGAAACAAACAAAACTTCCCAGTTGCCATTTCTTTCTCTGTCGAGTCACGAGGTGGCGGTCTTTTATATTGCAAAACGTTGTACGTATCCAGGTAAATATTCTCCAGGGTGTCGTTCAACAGTGTATAATTCTCATAGGTCTGGAATCGGGGTCTTTTGTTAGGATCACTTCCCCTATTTCCATTTCTTCTATTACCGTTCATATTACTGTTATTGTTGTTGCCCCCGTTTCCAGAATTGTTGTTTACACCCTTGTTTCCCACATTTACTTCAACTTTTCCGGAACTTTCCCTAGACTGCTTCACGGCGACGTTACTCTGAACATTTTCTTATGAAGCCGCTTCAGACTTTCTCTTTCGGTTTGCCCTGGCCTCCTCTCGTCTTAAATAAATATCGGCTTTTTCACAGAATTTCTCTCTTGTGGAGGGTGTCTTCCCAGAAAGGTAATCCCTAAACTCGGATTCAGGATCGACTCCTTCCTTTAATGCCATCAGAATGGTGGGCTCATGCGGGTCACTAAATTCAGTCACAGCTAAGTTAAAACGGTCAAGATATGACCTCAAATACTCTCCTAGCGCCTGCTTAATTCTTGATAATTCAATAACACTTTTGGACTTTCGGGTATGGAGTCGGAACTGATTCATAAAACGTTCGCTCAGTTCCCTATAATTCGAAACCGAACGAGGGGGAAGTCGGGTAAACCAGAACAGCGCCACATCTTCTAAATAGATCGGGAATGCTTTACACTTCACTGCATCAGGGGCAGCAGCAGCATTCATGAGCCACGAGTATCGCATCAAATGCTGTCCCGGATCAGTTCTCCCATTGTACTTGTCCATCTACGGCAGGTTAAAACGCCGGGGAAACTGAAAGTCGAGGATGTCGTCAGTGAATGGAGTATGGCTTCGCTCAATGCCATAATCTTCATTGGTATAGTTCCGGCTCTCGGACATAATCTGGCGCACCATTGCCTGTACATCAGCATTAGTTAGGGGTCGTTCAGGTTCCCTGGCCCTCGTATCCGGGTTCCTTCTGGGCTCCCGTTCAGGAGATGCCCTTATTCTTTGAGCTGCTTCTGCTCTACTCCGTTCCCTACGCTCCCGGTCGATCTCGGGAGGAGGGGACTGGAGCCTTTGCCCCCGAGTGGGATCATTGTTTCCTAGTGCTCGTGCAATATCCTCGCGAGACCCCAAAGATCCGAATGTCAGCTGCTCCAAATTCTGAGGTCGTTCGAGCGGCCTTCGTTCACGGGGCCGCTCTTCCTCGGAAGAAGAAGACAGATCCACTGGTGTGTGACGAACCGGTGATGGGGTTCTCTGTCTACGGAGTTCGCTAATTTCCCTGCTCATGAGTCTCATATTTTCTTGCATCATGAGATTGGTGCGCTCGTGGATTTTCATAGCCTCCATAGTACTCTCAAGCATGTCAAGTAGGCGCGAGAAATCTCCTTGAGTAATGGGCGCAGATGGATTGACCTGATCATTGACCCTGGTGGCTGGAATCGGAGCATTCGTAGGGACTCGAGTAGAGGTTCCAACATCACCAAGTGTCGGATCGGTTCGGAGATGGGAGATCGGGTCGGTTCAGAGCTGGGGAGCCTGGTCGGGTCGGTACATGGCAAGCTGCTCGGGTCGGTTCAGGTTGGGGGAATGCACTACTTCAGAATCTCCTACCCGGATCGGATCGGAGCTCTTCCCCTGAAGGCGGTTCGGGTTTCCTGTATCGGTTCGTCCTGCTGCTGAGCTCTGCCCACGAGACCTTGTCACAACCGCATTTTGCTGATCTTCGCCAGCTCCATTTCCTCGTCCAGATTGAAATTCTTTGCCTTTTCCTTTGGCCATGGTTCTTCAACAATCACTTCAACAAATATCCAAGAGCGTCAAAACTTGAGGATTAAGTTCTTTGAACTCAACAGTCCAAAAAGTAGAACGATAATCCCGAAAAACAAAGAATTCAGATGGTTCTCAGTGAAAGCACCAAAATGTTAGACCAAAAAGTGGTTCTAACAACCAAATTGACTAAAAGCAGAATGAAATAAGATCAACAGTAAAATGAATACACAGGATTTATAGTGGTTCGGCGAAGAAATGCCTACGTCCACTTGTCTTTCACTATTTTCAATAATGTAGTTGCAATTACAATAAAATATTCACTGAATTTCTCTTAGTACTCACTTGCATTCACTCAATTGCCTAAAAACAAATAATGAAAGAAGATTTGGATTTTCCGGGAGTGCTGGAATTCGGGTTATGGAGGTGGTTGAACTCTCAAAGTGCCAGAAAAAAGATCCTTTTCTTTGTCTCCAGACAGGGTATTTATAGGTGAGAATTTGCTCAGAACCCGATCCGGATCGGAGCCACGTGTCATCCATCCCATCAGCCTCGGGTTCGGATGGATTTCTATGTTGACAACGCATCAGAGCAGTGGACGTTGTGGGTAGGAACTGGTCATAGCCGCTCCGAATAACCAGGCGCTCATGCAGGGGAGTGACGTGGAAGACAGACTCGGATCGGAAGAGTGTGCACAAGGTGTTCGGATCGGAGTACCCGATCCGACCCGGATTAACTTAGGACTAATTCTTGTTTTTACTCTGCTCCGCTCCGATCTGTCTTTGTAGCAGGTAGCTCTCCGATCCAACTGGATGTGGGTTGCTCTCCGATCCGAACAGCTGTGCCTCGCTGATTCCAACAGCAATAGTTCACCGATCTGAACAGCAGACTTTATCCGATCCGAACCGATACACTGCTTCGATCTGACCTGCTTCAGTACTTCCCAAGTTTTTTCAATGTTTCACATCTTGACTTTGTGTTGCCCAGTTCACAAAGTGGGCTGACAATATATATATTGTGAATATGCTTTTATTAGTTCTCTGTTTAGTCCCACATCATGGGAAAAAGTTAAACATCAGCTTCAAAGCCTATATATAAAGGAGCCAATGTAATAGAAAGAAATACACATCTGAATGAACAGAAATGTCCTCTCTCCCTTATTTCTTCTATTTTGTGTTCATATTCTAACAATAATAGATATATAAGAATAATATAATACTAATAACAATAATAATGGTAATAATAATTATAAAGGTTTGGATGCATGATTTATTTGGTTATAAAGTCAACATTAAATATGTGCGTGTTAATGTAATCAAGGACGGATCTGTTGATTACCATGGACTACAACTCACAATTGACAATATTGTTAACTTAGCACATAGAATAAAGATGTTACCACCAAAATCCTGATCAGCAGTTGGCTTATGAATACAAAATATGTAAGAAGCATACTAATTCATTGGATAATAAATCACACCTTCGTTTTCTTCCTTTTCATTTTGACAATTTCTAGAACATTGAAAACCCATTAAATAAGTCTAACTAGTTGTGCACACCTTCACATATGACTCATTTTATTAAATGATGTAAGCGATGTAATTATAGTCTGAAAATTATACGACTATCAAAAGAGAGTTAATGTTTTTAAAATACAGAATAATAATCATGAAATTGATAACTGAACGTTGACAATACAATTGTGTTACCATATCTTATTTGCAGATTAATTTTCTTAACGCATTATGAGAAAAGGTTTATCAATTTATAATTAGTATGATAAAGATCCTTGGCAAGGCGGAAAATTAGGAATTTTTTTTCGGTAATACGACAAATATATTCTATAAATATTATTAATTCATTTTTATGACTTATATATATATAATAAAAATAATAAAAAATAATGTTAGGAAGCATGATTTTTGGGGCCATAAAGTCAACATTAAATATGTCTTGTTAATGTAATCAAGGACGGATCTGCCGATTACCATGGACTACAAGTCGCAATAGACAATATTGTTAACTTAGCACACAGAATAAAGACACTGACATCAAAATCCTATTCTACATTTGGCTTTTGTATACTAAATAAATAAGAAGCATACTAATTTATTTGATAATAAATCACATCTTTGTTTTTTTCCTTTTCATTTTGACAATTTCTAGAACATTGAAGACCCATCGAATAAGCCTAACTAGTTGTGCACACCCTCACATATGAATCAATATATTAAATGATGTAAGTGATGTAATTATAGTCTAAAAATTATACAACTATTAAAAGAGATTCAACGTTACTAAAATATGGAGTAATAATCATGAAGTTGTTAACTGAACGTTGACAATACAATTGTATTATCATATGTTACTTTCCAAATTAATTTTCTTAACGTATTATGGTAAAAGGTTTATCGTTTTATGAATAGTACGATAAAGATCCTTTGCATGTCGACCAATGCATAATTCTTTATTGGTAATACGACAAACAAATTCTTTGAAAAATTATTAATTCATCTCTATAATTGATATATATGTATATATTATTATTATTAATGGATAGGAAGCATGATTTTTTAGGTCATAAAATCAACATTAAATATGTGTGTGTTAATGTAATCAAGGACGGATCTACCTATTACCATGGACCACAACTTGCATTTGCGTCAATAATTAGTGTATTCTAATATGTCAAACACCTATCTAGATTATTTTATAAATTAAGCTTGTTAAATACTAGCATTTAACTTGTATATTCCAAGAAAAAACAATTTTTTTGTTTGGTTCTGGTTCTAACATGAAATAGAATCATCAGTTAAATGCATTTATACATAATAGCAACAATAATAGCACTCTTTGTCACCATTGAGAAAAAAGCAAAGAAAGTTTTAAAAAAGCCTTTTAGAAATGATTAAAAGATAGAAATTACCCATTGAAAGAGGACAATGGTTTTACCAATTTAGATGCTTCCTTTTTTACCTAAGGAAAAAAAGGGACACTCGCAAACAAAATTATTCCTCTCAAGTCAACTTTCTTGCACTCTGCTTCACCCTACTCAGCCTTTATATATACTCCACACTCCCATTCCTGTTTTCTCATTCTTTTGCTATACTTAAGTTTTAGGTATACCAAAATTCCTTTATTTTAAAAAAATTGAATGGTCAAAAATCTTATCTTAACCCTTTTTTAGCTTTTTATAGTTTGTCAAAATGCATAGAAGATACAGATCAAGATTTTACAAATTTTGAGTATGTTATAATAAATTTTATTATTTTCTTCCTTGCCAATGTCTAATTTTTGTAATCTCTATTTGTGTTTCTAGTAATCTATGCTTTAGTGGCTTTTCGTTATGAAGACAATGTCAGGTTCTTCCGGATTATCAAGAGGAAAGGTATAGTTTTTATGTTAGTACTTTCGGTAAAGATTTATTTTTAAGTAGTTATAATTGATTTTAGAGGTAATTTTTTTGTTTCAATTACACCACCTTGTTTTTTTAGAAGGAGAAATGCTTAAACGACCAACAAAAAGGAAACGATGAACATGAAGACAAATATATTAGTGAAAATTAAGGCACTGTAGAAGAATATAATGCCAAGATTAAAAATCCCAGTAAAATGTCAAAACGTCTCCGTCATACTCATCATACTCAAAGCAGAATCAAGCCATTGAAGCGTTATTTTTAGTTGTTATTTTTATTTTAATTCCCTCTACTTTGCCTTTTCAAGTTAACATATAATCATAAATCGTACACAGTCTATTTAGGGAATGTCCTCATCCCTATGAGAAACAAAGGAACGAGCTTGGTATGAAAATTTCCGTAGATCAAATACAAATTAAATTTTGGTTCCAGAATTGCCTCTCACCACTGAAGGTAATAATAAATCGTGTTGACATTATAAAAAATAATGATATTTGATGTTGTCATGTTTAGTGTGTCTAAGATGCAATCAATGTTAACAGAGACAAATCGAGGATTACGAAAGTACGCTCCTTAAAGAAGAGTATGAAAGGCTTATAATTGAAAGAACAGCCCTAAAAAAGGCAAAGGAAAACTCCATTTGTAGAAATTGTGGTTGTCAATTGAAACTTGAAGATCCATCAACAGAAGAGCAAAGAATTAGTATTCAAAATGCACAACTAAAATACGAAGTTAACAAAGTTCATGCGACATACTCAAAGTTTATAACTCCACCCACTATTAATCCGAAGCAAAGAAATGCTTCAGAATATGTTGATCTAGAACCCCCTTTATTTGATCTTGTTGTGATGGCAAAGGAAGAGTTTTTCAGATTGGTGGAAATGGGCGAGCCCGTGGATTAAGGATATTAGTAGGATGGAACTTGTTGAAATTCTCATGAGTGTTATAAGTTAAATATTCATTTATTTTTTCATGTTTATTATTTTGTACTACGTTGTTGATCGCATATATAATTTAATTATTTTAGAAAATAATGGTTGAGATGTTTCCAAGCATGATCAATTGTGCTATAGTAATCGTCACAATCATTGGCAGTGCTACTGGGACTAGAGATGGTGCACTTCAACTTGTGACTAGAATATTCAAATTATTGTATGTTGTCCATGAAGCCTAATGATTAACCCAGTTTATTATTACAATTGGCTATTGTATTCATTTTAGATAAATGTGGAGTTTCAAATCCTTTCACCAGTCGTTCCTATTCGCGATGTCAGCTTTCTTAGGTATTCCAAGAAGCTTGAAGGAGTTTGGATGGTTTGAAAATTATTGTAAACAAATATTGAAATGCTTTGAAAATAACTCTTATTTCCAAAAGGCAACGAAAGTATCGTAGTAGACATTAAAACTGGGCAATAATTAATGTAAATAAATATTGAAATGCTTCATCTATTGTGAAATTTTCAAAACTAGTTTAGGTTCGGGGCTCGTTTTGAAGAGGGAAGCAATAATGGAAGAAGGAAGGGTGTGGGGATTAGTCCCACATTATGAAAGTGAAAAATTGTTTCAAGGTATTTATGGGGCTTTGTGACAAGTGTATTGGGACCTAGGGGCTCACACATGTTCTATTTGTTGTGAGTAGGGAGACCATGCATCTCCAACACACACTCTCGTCATTCCCGCCGTCCCTCCTAGCAAACCGAACAGGGCTAGGTACGGGTTGCACGAGTTGCGGGTCTCGGGGCCGGATCCAATAATAATATTTTTTAACAGTTTTTATAAATGGTAAACAGGCTGAATTTTAGCCCACTACGGAACCAAATGAAATTCAAACTGGGCAGGTTTTTTGAATCGTTGAAAGCTAAGGGGCGCGACTACTTGAAACATTTCTGAATTGTTGGAAATGAAGAGCCACGGCTGTTTGCAATGCTTTTAAACATTACAAATAAATGGATGAGAAGTTTGATAAAGTTGCACTGTCATATGGATTCGTTGTTAATGATGCCGATAAATGTATTTGTAGCAAATCGAATAACAACGGTTATGTTATCACATGTTTATACGTTGAAGACATGTTGATATTTGGTTCCAATATATCTTGAGTGAATAAAACTAAGAAGTTTCTATCCTCTAAATTTGATATGAATGATCTAGGAGGGGCTAATGTAATTCTGGGAATTAAAAACATTAGGAAATCGAGGGAGTTATTACTAACTCAATCTCATTACATTGAGAAGTTCCTAAAGAATTATGGTCCTTATGATGACAAACCATCACCAACTCCTTTAGATCCAAGTATCAAATTAGAAAAAAGCACTAGACGTACCATTTCTCAACTAGATTATTCTAGTGTTATCGGGAGTCTTATGTGTGCTATGCATTGCACTAGACCAGCTATCACACATGATATACGTGTATTACGTAAATTTGCGAGTAATTCAGGTTTCAAACACTGGAAAGCTATTTTCAGAGTTTTAGCTTATTTGAAAGTAACCATAAACTATGGTTATCATATAAAGGATATCCGGTTGTAATAGAAGGATATAGTGATGCAATCTAGCACAGTTTAGAATCCAAATCCAAGTCTACGACTGCATGGATATTTACATTAAGAGGCACTGCTGTGTCTCGCGCTTCCAAGAAGTAGACCTATATATCTAACTCAACTATGTTGTCTGAATTGATTGCATTAGCATGTGCATGTAAGAAAGCAGATGGCTTAGGAATTTATTAATGGAAATTACATTGTGGAAGAAGCCATCTCTAGCAGTCCTATATATCTAACTCAACTATGTTGTCTGAATTGATTGCATTAGCAGATGCATGTAAGAAAGCAGATGGCTTAGGAATTTATTAATGGAAATTACATTGTGGAAGAAGCCATCTCCAGCAGTCTTGATTAACTCTGATAATCAAGCAACGATATATAATGTCTCTAATAAGACATATAATGGAAAGTCTACACGTGTGAGTCAAAGACATTAGATGGTAAGACAGTTACTCAAAAGTGGAGTTATAACTGTTGACTACATAGAAACAAAGAAAAACTTGGCTGACCCATTTACAAAAGGTCTTCCAAAGGCAATGGTTTCTAAAAATTCAGAAGAAATGGGACTAAGGTCTGTGAATAAAGATTGATCATCCTTAACGAAAACCCAACTTATGTCTTAAAAAGAACAGACAAAGTTCAATGGGTACCAACAAGTTAAGAGTATGATTATGGAATACTAAGTCAATAACACCATAATATTTAGCATTGGATTCCGAAAAATCAAAGGATGGATAAATGTCCTTAATAAGTCTAGAAACCTTAAAAAGGTGTATCGCAGAAACATCTTAAGAAACTTACCTATTTGAGTGTGGAAATCGGGTTGTTTCCTTGGAAAGTACGACCACATTCTAAAGTAGACTCATGAACCAAGATTAAAAGCACATGGCCATTAACGTGTCGATCAATATTGAACACTCTAACTAAGGAAATCAACATGTGTGATTGTTCCTGTTTTATAGTTAAGGGATACTTAGTTCATGATTCGTTCACCATAGAATCTCGATAGAACTTTGAATGGTTTACACTAAGTAAAGTTTCAAATCCAAAAGTTACCTTTTATTTTTGTGTTGTTTCCACTATGATGCAAAATTTGATCTTAGAATTATATAGGCTTGATCCCACTTGGGTATGTAGAAAATCACTCTAGTGATTCAGCCGTCCACTTTATTTTAGTTATTTTGAAAATTGGGGGAGATTGTTGTGATTGGGATTTGCTTTGAAAAGGGAAGCAAGAATGGAAGATGGAAGGGTGTGGGATTAGTCCCACACCACGAAAGTGAAAAATTGTTTCAAGGTGTTTAAGGGGCTTTGTGACAATTGTTGTAACACCCCAAAATTTAACGCACTATAACCGTATTATAAAGATAATAAAACGAATATTATATAATTAAATATTTAGAATTAAGTAAAATAGACTTTTCCATTGCGTTCAACTCGGAATTCTGGTTCAGATAGACCCACCCTAAGTTTGCTTAATTCGAATAATATATGAAGAAGTTATGAACCTTAGAATTTTGTATATATATAAGAAGATTATATGTTATAAATTTAAATAAATTCAAACCCATAAATCTGCGCAGGAAGCAATAATCATGGGGTGACCCATGCCCTGCTTGGGTCGACCTATGGGTCGACCCAATATGTCAGTGGGTCGAGCCACCCGCATGTAGTCCGATTTTAGGTTTTGAACCAGACTGCTTTTAATTTTGGATTCGTCCACTGACTCATCATTACGTGTATGGCTAAGATTGAAAACCTAATATCTATCTATGTGGTGGATTGTCCTGGGTAGTCTATATAAATACATGCAACCTCATTAGTTTAACACACACAAAATCATTCTTCCACCTTCCTCTAAACCCTTTCCTGAGATTAATATATGCATAGAACTACTGAGGTGCTACCCAAATATAAAATAGCAAGGACAATTCAGACTGGTCTACAACAAAAAAAAGATAAAAGTGCACTTTTCTACAATGGCATTTGTATATATATATATATATAAAGATAATATCTTCTTCTTTTGTTTAATTTCCAGCCTTGACTATATACCTATTTTATACAGTTTGATTTGGTTCTATTCTTCTCCTTATATTTTCCCTTTTATTTACGCTAAACCTAGGCTATGTCGGATTTAAGATTGTGTATAGTTAAAATTTGGATAATAAGAAATGACATGAAAAGGGAGAAAATGGGCATATTATACATTGAGGATTGTTTGACTGTAATTTAGGAACGAGATAATATGCATATACTTATACATGCTCTGATTTGGGAATATAATAAAAAGGGGATAATATGCATAAACCTGCACATGCTAAAATTTGGGAAAGGGTTGTATACACATAATAACATGAAATATTATAACCACGCTTATTAATGAACTTAAACCTGCTAAGTTAAACCTGATTATTAATAAGCTAAGAGGTCCCTCGTTCTACTGTTGTATAGGGTTTTGGGGACTCTTACTAGGTAGGGGCCAGGGCATGCTTTACTGAACTGGATAGTAAGAGATTCAAACGAGGAAGGTGGGTACGGGCACATTCCGGTGGTGTATGAGTGTGCCTGGGTCCAATTAGGGAAACTAAGCCACTGTAACACTAGTAAATAAGTATGTGTTATATAAGTTGTCGGGTTAGGGAGTGACACACCTAATACCAGTGATGACACAGGGTATTTATGTAGTAGGGAGCAGTTCACTTGCGTAGTAATTAGGATGACACCTAACCCTGCTGTAATCCTGCTCTTTCTATTAAGTAATTAGGTTAACAACTAATCCTGTTATACTAGTATTGGTGCAGAGAAAACCAGTTTTAGTGATATAAATGAGAAGCTTTATTCGATCACTGTTTTATCTTGCTTCCCCGTTTATCTTGTTTAACTGTTGCCTTATATGCTACTGTACTTTCTCATACATTCTTTTTGTTCTATCTCGATACCTCTATTTTATGCATATACTGAAAATCACTGGAACTTGCAAGGATTTATGTCTAACCTATTTTTGTTTTGCTTCTTTCTTTTCCTTTCCCCCCTCAGGTCCTCAGAGTGGTAGCACTCCTCAGTGATTAGGACTTTCTCTTTCAGCTTGGATCTAGACTTTCTCAGACGTACCACTTGTTTTACTTTCTATACTGTTATGGCTTGTTATCAGGGATACGGTTCTGTATTATTTCACTCTGATATTTCTTATTATGAGACAGATGGTTTATTTGAGTTTTTGATGTAACTGGTTTGATGATCTTACCTGATTTGAAACAAAGCTTTTACTTTTTAAATAAAAGTTGATTTTCTCGCTGCTTGCTTACATCTGTCTTGTGAATTTATATTACTATTTACTTATTGCTCTTCACAAAACTGAATGCATTCTCTGAAGAGTGACATTAACGGATGTGGGGTGTCACATTTGGTATCAGAGCTAAAGGTTACAAGATTAGAGGAAAAGTTTTGAAAAATAGTTTTCAAAAGAAAAGTATTTTCGGATAAAATCCTGTTTTTTAAAAGCATATCCCCTCAAGCCATATTCAATATTCTCTCGATCTCTTGTTGAGTCTTTTGTTTCCTCTCTTTTTACCATGTCTGGGGCACCCAATCTTCTTGAGGGCATTCCACTACCGACATAGTTCCATAGGTATCTAGAGGCTATGACACCTGCCGGAGTTCAAGGAAATGCCCCACCCCCAGCTGCAGCCGTAGTAGCTCCACCTCAATGAGTAGATCACTTTTCTACGCTTTGTAAGGACTTTTGCTTTATAGGAGGAAAAATATTCCGTGGCACCGAGAGCTTTGTTGAGGCACGAAATTGGCTTAGAGAAGTGGGGAACGTGTTTGGTCTTTTTGAGCTCGATGATAGGAGGAAGGCACAGTTGGCCTCATGGAAACTGAAGAACGAAGCTTCATGCTAGTGGGAGGTAACACAGGCAGGACAACCAGTAGCTACGTGGAATGATTTTAGACAAAGATTTGAGCTAAAGTTTTTATCTCAGGTGGAAGAAGGATTATAGATGGAGAGATTATTGGCTTTGAAATAAGGGGACATGTCTGTTATGGAATATGTTAATAAGTTTAACTAGTTGGCTAGATTTGGTCTAGACTTGGTAAATATACCCCATAAGAAGGCACTTAGGTTTGCGATAGGGTTGATTCAACTCTCCAAGTACTTGAGTTATCTCGTATAAACAATGGGGGAAACGTTTGAGAGGCTGGTTGACATAGCTCTAATGCACGAAGATGGTAAGGATGAGAAGAAAGATATCAAAATTGAGGGCACACCGGCTAAGGGCGAGAAAAAGAAGAGGTGGCCTAAGAAAGGAACACAAAAGAAAGGAGGAAAGCCTGACAAGGATCAAATCAAGAAAGATGTAAAGTGTCATAGATGTGGAGCTTTGGGTCATTTTGTGAAAGATTGAAAAAAGGCAAAGAATTCTTGCTTTAATTGTAGTCAAGTGGGACACTTCACTAAGCAATGCTCTAGCAAGCAAGGACAAAGGGAAGGATCTTCTAGACAAGTACATGCTCTTGAAGCTAGTGGACCTGATCGTGGTAGGAAAGTCACTGTTGAAGGTTTGATTTTCCTTTTTGAATGTCTTGTTAGAACCCTCTTTTATTCTGGCGCTTCTCATTCATTTATATCCAGTTTTTTAGTAGATAGTCTGCACCTTAATGCTAGTATAGTCTCTGATCCTATAGTGGTCTCAAACCCCACTGGGGGTACGACTCATTTATCCATGATATGTAGGGGTTTGAGAATTTTTATCTTGGGCATCGAGTTTGAATGCAACACATACGTGATGGGCTTTATGAGCTATGGATTGGTTCTAGGAATGGATTAGCTAGCCATGTATGGTGCCATCCTAGACTATGAGAGGAGAGTTGTGAGGCATCTGACGTGCCAAGGGAGAACACTCGTGATTTCGTGTGACCAACGAGGGTCAGTTATGCTCAGTTTCGTAGATTCACTTGATACATCTATTTGTGATTTGCAATCAGTACACATAGTCAGAGATTATCCAGACTTGTTTGATGAGGTTAAGTAATTACCTCTGAGGCATGAGATAGACTTCCAGATTTATTTGCTAGATAATGCGAGGCCAGTCGCTCTACTGGTGCATCACATGGCTCCTGGAGAGAGGAGGGAGCTCAGAAAGCAAGTAGGGGAGCTATTCGAGAAAAGATTATTAGACACATCATATCACAGTGAGGAGCTCCAGTCTTCTTTGCAACTAGGGCATATAGCTCGCTTCGTCTATGCGTGGACTATAGAGGACTTAATAAGCTCACCAAGAAGAATAGGAACCCACTTCCGAGGATTGACGACTTGTTTAATCAACTAGTAGGCACATCATTTTTCTCGCAGATGGATTTGGCTATGGGATTTTTGTAACGTCCCATATTTTCAGTAGTCGGATATTTAATTTATTTTAATATATTAAATATTTCTTTGGAATTTTAAATGAATTTAAAATATATAATTTGTTTATATAACAAAGTTTAAACGTTTAATTTATAAATAATTATAAAATGAACTCAAAACTCCATGATAGTTCGTAATATTGAGTTTCGAACTTCAATTGAATATATATGATCCAATATAACTTGGAATTCTGTGAAACATGAAATGTTTGAATCTGATTGATGATAATTTTCTAATGGAAGAGAAAAATGGAGATTTCATGTTATAGATTGTAAGTTATGTCCAATTCAAATTTTCAAATAGTCGTTATCGAATTCGTTAATAAACGATAATGTTTATTTAATAAATATAATGAGTTTTTCTATATAATTTGAAAACTGTTTAATCCGGGATTGGAAATACGACAATAATAATTTTTTATTATTTAAAAATGGATGGTTTTAGATTTAAATATATTTTATCGGTATTATATGGAATTTAAAATTGTTTTCTTTCCAAACGACATCCGTTTTTAATGAAACAAATTTCACTGGAATCGGAACGTTAAGGCGCAGCGGTGCGTCCATTTGCATTGTGTGTGGAACTCATGTGTGGTGATACGTGTATATATCGGTTAGCAGTAATAACGATTCTAAGAGGTAAACTTTAACACCGTATTAAATTTTATGTAATATAGAAAATAACTATATATAAAGTTTAATTCCTAAGTAAGCTCGCTACCCTAAAAAACTTTTCCTTTGCGTTGAAAAGGGAAGCACCACCACCCAAATTGTTTACATACAAACCTACTCAAAATGTCAAGTTGAAATTACGTAAGCGTACCGTTTTATGTCCTAGATCCTATAGACTTTGTGAGTGAGAATTTGTTGACACCACAATTTGTGGTATCACCAAACACTATCCACCTATTGGTGGAATTTAGGGCGGCTCCATATGGGACCCCCCTTTATCCACCAATTTGTGGATAGAGTCACGTTGACATCACAAATTGTGGTGTTAACAAACTCGTACAGATTTGTGCTTAAGTAATGTGACCGCACATGCAGAAGCCATCAGCTAGCCATATCAATTAATACAAGTCATGCTACCCTCTTTAAAACCTAGAAAAGAACAAACATCAGTCCTAGGGGTTGAAAATTTCTCCTAGCTTGTGCAGATTGACAAAATGTTGATCTTATCCATCCTCTTCACTAATATATATAGACTGTCTCCTGCTTGTTTAACTTCATTTGTTCCCATTGCAAGGAAAAACCGATCAACCCATTGACAAAATTTAACAAACAAAAATATTTGAAACTTTTGCTCCACTTAACTTTGAATCCGCACCCTTGTATCCAAATAGTTCAATGCTGGATCAGTAAGGAGAAGGGGGTGTCGGCCAGTCAGACGGAGCAGCGTTGAAGAAAGATGTCGAGCGTGGTGGTTCAGATTCAAATGAAAAGAAGGCATGAAAGGATCTAGTATGAGCATCTGTTTGAGAGAGTGGAACTACAGTGCGTAAGAGCTTCTAAATGATGTGCGGTTGTGAGTAAGTGGCATTGTAAAATTTGAAGAATGTGAAGTCATCATGTTGGAAGAGAGCGTGTGCTTGTTAAAGAGTTTTCCTGGGAACAAGGGGCCTGCTACGTTCAATGGTGAGGGAGGAACTGTTTTTCTCAGACATGTGGAGAATAGAACCAAGCAGGGGAAGAAGATTCAACGTGAACAAAAAAAGATGGTTGAAGTGAAGATGAATGAGCTAGGGGTATTGGGAAAGATTGGGGAAGTTGCACCGTGGTTCTGAAACATGCGTTTGAAACAAAGATGATCAGGCAGCTGTGGGAAAACTGTTTGCAAAATTTGGGCAAACACGTGAAGGAGTTTGGGTGGCCTGTTTTTGTTGAAGACGTAAAGAAGAACTAAGGTAATTGGGCACAGTTTGTTAAAATGTGAAGTAGGAGACAAATTGTTCTAACATGGTAATAGTGTAATTGAGTATGAGGGGCTTGGCAGTTGAGTCGGCCATGGTTTGTGTATCAGCAGTTTGGAATGAGGAGGAAGCTGTTAGCATAAAGAAAATGAACGGGTCATATACATAAAGAAATGGGATAATGTAGTGGGCAGTACATCAAGCAGCATGTACACGTAAACCTTAATATATGTTAATGCACTTGGAAGATTAAACAAATGAAGAACTAACAGCAGCGTTGTATTGAAATGAGGAACGACAGCATGGGTTTTTGTTTCAAACGGGTTCATTATGAAGGGTACCAAGTTAGACGAAGCAATGAATTTCATGCATAAAAGCCGACCGTTGAATAGAAATGATCAATAAAGGTTTGGGCAAATTTCATGGGGCATGTTATACAAATGATGAAGTAGTCAGAAGAATTATAACTATTAGATGTAATACGAAGCAGTGAAAGGGTTTTAAAGTTTGATTTTTCCTTTTTCTTGACCAAAGAGAAGGAACAGAATTTCCTAACCGAAGAAAAGGAATGGATAATCCGACCCAAAAAGATAAGTAATTAGTTTGATAATTAATTAATTAGAGTATTAACTAAGTTAATTAGAAGTTAATTGTTAAATAAAAACCGTTAACTTATAATCTTTATAATTCATACCTATATGAACAGAATCCGACGAAACAAAAGACGCTGGAATCATGGTGATAAACACAACATGGTGTAACTGATCTGGACAGTGCAGGAGACAAGTGGAATCTACAGTTGAATTAAACATTGTTTAATTTAACTGTAACCAAACCGTTCAACGAACAAATCAAAGTGAGTTTAACTCACTCAGTTTACCCACTTATATTTAAATAAGTCGGGTTTATTATTTGTGTGCTATGTTTGTTAATTTTTTGATGGATTATATATATATATATGTGTGCGTGTGTGTGTTTTGAACTGATCTGCTTAAATTAAATGTTCGTTCAATTTAATTTGAACCAATCATTATTTTTTTAAGATTAATTTCAAATGAGGTAGCTTATCTCGTTGGTTCCGTTTATAATAACATCAACTTATTAGATTATAATAGGGATGACTGGATTGCTGTGATTTATTTATTATTAAATATAATATCTTTTTATTGAATCAAATAATATTATTTGAGGTAACGTATTTGATGCAGGGAAAAGCAGGTTGGAGGGATCCAACTGGATTCCTCAAATTTATTGTTATTTTCATATTACCATTATATGTACTATTTCACCAATATGGATTGGACAACTGATTTGGTTATTGACTATTGAAATGAAATTCAACTGTTTGTTTATTTTAACCAATGTGCAGTATTGGTTGAATAAATGACATCAGATGGCTTGAAAATCAATTGATTTATAAATAGGGAATTACCGTCGGTGAATCGACAGAAACAAAGTTATAGAATTTATGTTATAACTGAAGGTGGATTTTGAATTAGAGTTATTGAAAAGGAAACTAATATTTATTAATTTATAAATAATTATGAAATGGTTTGTAAAGCGAATTCGTATGATGATAAGATTAATAAGATATTGAGTAGAAATTAACCCAACAGTTAACGGTTGGGACAAATTGTTTCCAAGAGACGATTTAATGGAATTTATTTAAATTAATTATATACCTAATTATTTTAAAGGAAGGACTAATTGGAACTGATAAACGAGATAATCATGGGTTGAGTTGGCTAAAGTCAATTATTTTAATTGAAATTAGAATTAGATTAATTTGTTTTAATTAATCTAAGGAGATAGTTTAACGAGTAGTTATTTAACTTTAATAAGACTTTTTAAAAGAAATTTATTATACAATTGGGTTAATAAAATAGTTAACTACTTAAGTAGTTAATGTTAAAGTATATTATTGTTTTTAATTTAAGAAGATTACTTTGTCAATGAAAATCATTGAATTAAGGATTGAGTTTGTAATGAGATATAGTTAAATCGTGAAAGGAATTTGTGATCAGGTTTATATTAAAACCCGTGCTTCTATAAATGAAGTTATAAAGGGGATTTTAAGAGAATACAATAACTTACAATAAAGGTGTACTTAATAATTGAAGTAAGTAAAAAGAAAATGAGATAAAAAGGGGTTTATATTAAACTAGAGTTTATAAACAAGGTTTATAAAAGGAACATGAATTTAAAATATTGATTTTAAATTGGTGATATTTAATAGAAAAATTAAGTAAGATGAATGGACTTTGAAATGAGATATTCAAAGCGAGAGATGGTTAAAGGGATAGAAGTGGAATGATTTGGGATGATAAGGAATTAAGATAAGGATTAGAACCTAATGGAGATGGGTTGAGTTGAGTGATTTTCTTAGTGTTAATCTGATGTTTATTTTGGTCTTCGGGATTGATACTTAGGAAATTATTCTCTCTTACCAATTTACAGTCATGGACTAATTGAGGTTGAAGTATAGAAATGCATAAATAAGTAATGGGAATGTTCCCAACTAATAAAAGGATTAAGAAATATAAAACAATGTTTCCAAAGTAAATGAAAATAGGAGGTTTGTGAAAATACAATGATATTTTCGAGATGGAAAGGAAATAAGGAGATGTGTATTTAAAGTAAGTTATTTTAAAAAGATAAGTGTTGGGTATTGTTTTCTAGTAACGGAACAAAAGAAATTTCGTAATGATTATTTTACGAAAAATAAGTTGAACTGATTTCCAAATTATAAACAAGGGATAATGCTATAGTAAATGTTTTGCAAATGATAATTAAATGGAATATTGGATATTATTAATACATATATTTTTATACGTCTTAAAGGGAATTTGTTCTACGAATATTAGTGAGAAATGAAATGTTGTTTTCCAAATATTGGAATATTTAAACTAGGTGGTTATTAATTATTTTTAAATAAAGAAGCCAAGTGATGCTGAGTACTAAACCATTTTATTTTATGGTTGAATGTTTGTTTTATTTGATAGTTAAATAACCGATTATCAAATCAGGCCAATACGATTGTTGGTACAAAAAGACCGAGATCGAATTTATATTTGAAAACCATTCCGACCAGTAAGTACGGAAATATGCGAGATATCAGATGATGATCAGGACAGAACAATTGAAGACCATAGATCTTTATAAAATGGAATAACTACTTAAATCTTTGATTTATAACCAGAGATATATTGTAGTTCTATCGTGATTGAAATCTGCGGATTGCAAGGACTACTTGCTACTGATTACAGGGTGATATCTAGGATGTAGTAGGAGGGTAACTTTAGTTCATCCTATTGCTGGATGATTTGTATGGATGAATATCTTATAGAGTATTTCTTAAGAATCACATACGTTGATATTTACAAACATAATGCTGTTAGTGGCAGAGAGGGGCACTTCTCTTGGCTTAATGACAAGAGTATTTTTGGGAACGTCAATTAGTGATTTAGCGGATCTGACAATGTGACATTCAAAGTGTTGGTGATGTTCTAAAGGTAGTGTTAAACCTCAAGCCTCTACAACTGGGAAATGGTATAAAATCGAGTAGGTCACATGGCTAAGTGGGTCTCGCCCAAGTAGGGTGTATAATTACCTATCTAGAGTAAATCCATTTCATTCTTTAATCTATTTCGATGCTGTCCCTCTTTGGGAAACGGTGGTTTGAGCCCAACCGTTGGTGATATACATTCGGCACACTTAAGCAAAATGAGTGGCCGATCATGTTTAGCCTAGGTTACAAGTTGTTCTTGTTGAACCCAGTGTATTCCTCTCTAGTGAAACAATATCGGAACTTGGTCTTATACCTTACCAGTTGGAAATCCAATCTTCAATAAGAGCCCGCGGTTTTGATTGTACACTATATATGCACAACGTGAGATGAAAGCGTTCCGCTAGATGGATATTTATTTGTGTTTAGACAATATTATAATATCAGAATAAGATATGATTTCTAAAAAGAAATGGTTTGACTTTAAAATAAATTTGGTTGATGTTTTTAAACTTAGGGAGTTTTCTCACTCTGGTTCTCCAAACTGATCCGGCGTTTTGTAAATGCTCGGGTTAAGCCGGGTTGTACAGGTTCAGGTTATCGGATGCGGTAAAGTCTAAAGATAAGCTCGAAGAATTCAGACGTATATGTCTAGTGTGTGTTCCACTGAGTGTTGTATATGAGGATTGATTATGATAACTGTTCAGGTGTGTTGATATATACTGATAATTGTAAGTTCTATTTCAAAGCTCTCAGTAAAGTTTTATTTCTATATTATATTTTGTTCCACTGCGATGTGAGACTCTGATGTTGTGGTGTTCTTCTTCTTCTATTCTAAATTTTCTTTCTTCCTTATCTCACCCTCTATATTCTTTCATTAGCTATCTGGTGTTTTTGATACATGAGTTCTGGCAAGTAATACAGGGTCTATGTATTATTGTTGGAATTCAGGCGTCGAATTCCCCGGATCGTTACAATTTCATTAGTTGAGGGTTGCAGTGAAGTGTATTGATAAGACTTCATTCAGAACTCCAGACGATTCCTTTGAGTGGTTGATTATCCCTTTTGGGCTAACCAATGCACCCACATATTTTGTGAACTTGATGAGCAGGGTGTTTAGAGAGTTTCTGAACAAGTTTGTGGTGGTCTTTGTGGATGATATTATAATCTTCTTAAAGAATAAGGAGGAGCATACCCTACACTTAGCGGACGTTCTACGCACTCTCAGATCGCATTAGCTCAAGTCAAAATTAGCCAAGTGTCACTTTTGGAGAAAGGATGTAAGGTTCCTACGACATGTAGTCTCCATCGATGGGATAGCAGTGGACCCTGCCAAAGTTGTCGTAGTTCAAGATTGGAGGGCTTCAAAGAATGCGACGGAGGAGAGAAGTTTTCTAGGGTTGGTGGGCTATTATAGAAAGTTTATCAAGAACTTATCTTTTTCGTGGAGCATTTATTGCAAGTATGCCTTTTAGAGATTGAAGAGGGCTTAGACAACAGCCCCAGCTCTGACTCTATCCGATGGAAGCAAGGTGCTCACGGTTTACACAAATGCTTGTAGCATAGAACATGGTGTCGTTTTGATGCTTGAAGGAAGGGTATTATGCTATGGTAGAAGAAAATTGAGAGGTTATCTACTTCGAGAGAGATTTGAGCTATACACAGATATAAGTTGCTCAAATACTTGTTCTCACAAAAGGATCTCAACCTAAGGCAACAATGGTAGATGGAGTTCCTAGCATACTACAAATTTGAGATAGCTTATACCCCGGGCAAGGGTAATGTAGTGGGGGAAGCGTTGAGTAGGCAGAGGATGACTTTGAATCCTCTATTCGTAGAAAGGCGGAGCTTGGAGTTTATATTGACCTTTAATTTTAAGCCATCTACGGGTTTCACATTTGGATTATTAGCAGCATTGGAGGTGCGACCTACTTTCATGGAGCGCATCGGATCTGTGCAGCAAGAGGACTCGTAGATAGCAGTCATTTTGGACAGGCTTGGTAGAGGAGATACTTATAGTCACTTAGCTTGATATACTATGGACGAGAAAGGGTGGCTACGACAAGATGGAAGACTATGTGTCCCTCGAATTGGGGAATTGCTAAAGACATTGCTAGAGGAAGATCATCATTCTCGGATGACTATCCATCCGGGTGGAGACAAGATGTATTGAGAATGAAGAGTGTTTTCTTTTGGACTGGTATGAAGAAGGACGTAGCGGAATTTATAGCCCGATGTTTGACTCGCCAACAAGTAAAGGCTGAACAGAGGAGATCTGGTGGATTGCTTCAGCACTTAGATGTTCCACAATGGAAGTGGAAGAGCATCCCTATGAACTTTATTGATGGACTGCATAGATCAAGGAAGGGCAACACTAGTATTTGGGTGATAATGGACAAATTTACAAAGAGCGCTCACTTTATTCCTTTGAAGAGTAAGAGGACGACAACTTGGTTAACATCGGTATACCTTCGAGAGATAATCCGACTTCATGAGGTACCTTCCAGTATAGTAAGCGACCGTGTCCCTATATTCACTAGTGAGTTCTGGAAGAGCTTACAAGAGGTATTAGGTACATAACTACGTTTCAGCATGACATATCACCCTCAAATCGATGGACATACTAAGAGGATGAATAGAGTTCTTGAGGATCTTCTGAGGCTGTGTATCCCATATTTTAGAGGGACTTTGGAGGAGCGTCCCTCATTGGTTGAGTTTGCCTACAATAATAGTAAACAGACAAATTTAGGCATGGCACCCTTCGAAGCATTATATGTAGGACCTTGTAAATCGCCGAGTTGTTGGTGGGAGTCTACATACAGACTTCTAATTGGACCTGAGATGATTCGATAGACTTCTGAGAAGATTGATCTTATCCGCCGAAGAATAAAAGTTGTTCAGGACAGACAGAAGTCATATGCTAATAAAAGGTGGACCGATTTAGAATTTGAAGTAGGAGATATGGTCTTAACTAAAGTATCACCGCTTAGGAATGCAGTTAGCTTAGGATCGGTAGGGAGGATGGGGCCAAGGTTCGTAGGGCCATTCCCTATAGTGGAGAGGATAGGTCAGACGGCCTATAGGATAAGATTACCGGACAGACTTGCAGGCGTACACAATGTGTTTCACATTTCCCATTTGAGGAAATGTCTACATGATGCGGCAGAGATAGTGGATCTAAGAACACTTGAAGATGTGGAAATGAGAAGGAAGCATCACTGAAAAGAGTTCCTACTCATATTCTTGGATCAGAGGTTAAGAAGCTACGCAACAAAGAAATCAGATTGGTGAAGGTATAATGGGGAGAAGACAGCGAAGATGCGACGTGGTAACCTAAGGACAAGATTCATGCTTCTTAGCCTTTTCTTTTCGAGAGTACATTCTTAATTTCTTTTCTAAGATTTTAAATTTGCATTTGCTTCTATGGTTGGAAACATGTTATGGTTGATGGTTGCAAGCGGATACAAGTGTTTGGTAGTGGTTGCTCGTGGATGCATACACGCACATTAGGCACTAGATTGACTCAAACACTTACATATGCATGCGGATGTGTGTGCATTATAAGTTTCTATGGATGAAAATGGGTTAATGATCATATGAATGTGGCAGTTTGGTGAATGATTGTGCATGCATATATAGCTTATATGCTATAGTGACTCTTTTTGGCATATGCGATACATGGCACAAATATATATTTGATTAAGGAGGTCAATTGAATCAGTCGATTGCCTGATTTTCGCATAAGTGTAGGGATATATACACACAACACCTTCGCATTTGTTCATATAAGCTTTAGAAATCCTTAAGGATGATGGAAGCCAGTGGGTAATGGATGAGTAGATGGTTGTAGGAAAAATAATAACATTCTTCTTAACTTGGAGATTTCGAGGACGAAATCCTTTAAATAGGGGAAATGTAACACCCAAAAATTTAACACAATAAAACCATACTATAAAGACAATAAAATGAATATTATATAATTAAATATTTAGATTAAAGTAAAACCAACTTTACCTTTGCATTCATCTCAGAATTCTGGTTTAGATAGACCCTAAGTTTGCATAATTCGAATAACGTATGAAGAAGTTATAAACCTTAGAAGTTTACATATATATATAAGAAGATTATATATGAATAAATTAAAATCGATAAATCTGTGTAGGAAGCAACGGTCATGGGGCGACCCATGCCCTGCCTGGGTCGACCCAAGGCTATGTGGGTCGACCCGCCCGCATGCATGCCCGGTTATGGGTTCTGAACCTAGACTGATATTAATTCTGGATTCGTCCGCTGTCTCAGCATTATGTATATGGCTAAGATTGAAAACCTAATATCTAATAGCTGGGGATTATCCTAGGTAGTCTATATAAGGACATGCAACATCATTTGTTCTACACACACAAAATCTTTCTTCCTCCCTCTAAACCCTTTTCTGAGATTAATATATACATAGAACTGCTGAGATCTTGCCTAAATACAAAATAGCAAGGACAATTCAGACTGCTCCACAACAACAAAAAGATAGAAGTGGACTTTTCTACAACGACATATATATATATATATATATATATATATATATATATATATATAAAGAGATAATCTCTTCTTCACCAAGACCCGCTATGAGTTTCATGTTATTTTCAGATCTGATACCTAGCAATGTATCATGACAATAAATAAAACTGGATCTAGAACGTACAGTACTTATAAGTTATACCTGTGTACTGCTATTCATCTATGTTGTTATTACAGTAATATATGTTCTTTTACTGTCATTTGATCAATTTCAGTTGATTTTAATCGAATGGAAAATGGCCATTTTTCAAACGGTCTCGGAATTTGACGAAACTAGTTTTTTAGGACCGTATCACCAACACGAAGCTAGAAAATATATTTCGGGAATTTTTAGAGACTGTATGTGGCCCCGATAAATTAAAATGTGCGTTCAAATTGAATATATACTGATTTATATTTTTAAAATCAACGGAAACTGATCGTAATGGTCGAATTGGCCTACGATACATATCCCATTGTGTTCGAAATGGGGGTATTACCCTAGGGGCGACAGTCGTTGGGTCTCGTTTCGTGGTCAAAATAAAAAGGTACCTTTTTGAAGAAGAAAATAATTAAATAAATTAAATTTATATAAAACCCCCCTTCTTTCCCTCTTCCCACTCACTATAGAATTCAGATAAAAAAAGAAAAAAAAGAAAATTGTGCGTGCCTCCCTTCAAATCGACGTCACCGCTGCTCCAGGGGAACGCGCCACCACCGCGCCGCCGTCCAGGCTGGCCCCACCCCATCGCACCTCCCTCTCCTCCTCCCTACGATTGAAGCCTCCAACCTTCAAAACTGCGATTCCCCCAAGCCATAACCCCCGAAGCAGCCGCCGCCTCGTTCAGCCAGCCACCACGAAGACCCCCGCCCTGAAATCGACGACGTCGCCAGACCATGGACGGCAGACCCCCCTTTCTCCCAATTCGCCCAACACAGTAAGCTTTTTCTTGTTTTATTTTTATTTTTTGTTTTTATTTCTTCCTTATCTATACAAGAAGCAGAGTTTAAAATCTGATTTCAATTTATATAAAACATGGTTGAAGTTCAGTTTTAAATTGATAGAGAAATGGTGATCTTTGTTTACATAAGAAAGGTATGATCTTTGTTTTCATAAAAATATAATTCTTACATAAGGTAGATAATAAAAATTCGATTTTATATCAAAGGAAGAATAAAAATATGATTTTTATTCATGTAGAGTGATAAAAATATAATTTTACTATATTACTAGCAAGATAAAATATAATTTTTATCATGGAAGTAGCATTGTAAAGGAGTAATATTTACATAGGTAGTAGAGATATAAAAATATGATCTCTATATATAAGAAATATAATTTTTATATAGAGAATAGCATGATAAAAACATGATCTTTATTATGAACACCGTTATAAAAATAGAATTTTTATCTATATAGTAGCGGTATAAAAATGTGCTTTTTTATCCATGTAGCATAGTTATAAAAATGTGATTTTTATATACATAGCAACAATGTAAAAATGTGATTTTTATATATGTAGTGACTACGGGCAACGAAATTGACAAAAAGCGAGCACGACGAAGATTTCTATATAAGAAGAGTCGCGGTGTTTGGTTTAGCTTTTCTGTGAGAACTTCTCACCTTTAATTTAATTTTCTAGTTAAAAAATATACTAGGATGCAGACGGTGTTTAGTAGCACCCGACACCCGTCGTCCATAGACCATGGACGGCTTGTTTGTTTGTTTGATTTTGATGTGTAGTTGATTGTGTGATGTGGAATGGAATAAAATATTTATATAGTTAAAAATATTTTATAGTTAATAATAGAATTTTTAACGTGTATATAAAATGATATAAATAAATATAAACAAATCGGACGATTTGTTTATATACACACATTTGGCTGATATTGATTGGGACGATAAATTTTACACATCGCCCAACTGTACAAATAAAATCTGTGTCTGATTGTTTGAAACCCCACACGGGTATTGGGATGATATATGACATACACTAATCCCAATAATTAGCTGTATGTCGATCGATTGATTGACAGACGGTTATAAGCGTTGAATATTTATATTTGATGCTTATACAGTGTAGAACACACTTTGGATGATGGTTGATTGTTTATCGTCATTGTTGTATATATGAATTGGATGAAATCCATATAACTGAAATTATATGGTAATTGACTGTGTCTGATTCCAGTTCAAAATTATCAAATAGTTTAAAATAATATTCAATGAAAATTGAATTGGGAAGCCGTGTTAAGTAGTTAAACGCCATTTCAATGCGAACGTGAATTTTGTCAATTTTATAATGAATATCGAGAAGTGATTTAAAAATCGAATATTTTGAAACGAATTCGAATTAAATCGAATATTTTGAAATGAATTGAATTGAAAACAAAATAAAATTCGAATTGAAATTGAATAGAAAATGAATTCGAATTGAATTGAATAGAAAATGAATTCGAATTGAATTGAATAGAAAATGAAATCAAATTGAAATGAATTTGAAATTTGAATTGAACCAAAATGAATTTAAAACGAATTTAGAAGGAAAAATTCAATTTTGATTTAAAATTGAATATGAAGTTGAAACTATTTTGAAAACGAATTTAAAACGATTTATAAAATACGTTTTGAAAGGAAATCGACGAAATATATATAATATATATTATATATATAGAATGGCCTGAATAGAACGCGCCGCACTGCGGCAGTTCATGAATTTCGACCATTGACTTCGAATGGACATTGCAGGAGATCCGACCGTTGGATTCTCCTAAAACTGGAACCGTTGGGTTCGTATCGAAAAGTGTTTTCTAAGAATATTGGAAATTAGAAACCTAACGGTTGGATTTGGAATTATGTCCAAATCAAATTTGGAAAAGGTCACTGTAAGTGCAGTTCGATGGTCGTTGATGGAAATCGACTGTACGGCCCTTGATAAAATTATTAAAAATAGTAATAATTTGTGTAAAATCATATGAAATGATTTGGGAAGAATTAGGATGAAAATCTCCATATTTTAAAAGATAAAAGTAGACTTTTATTGAAATGAACTAGTTTTGAACTAGAATAATAATATATTTATTTTTAAAATAAATAAATTGGATTTGAAATGGTTTTGAAAATAACCAGAATTTCCAATAATTGAATTGGAATGGATTTAAATCAAAATCATCTTCAGAATAGTTCGATGTTGGATTTCGTGATTATACAGATGTTGTTATGGAAATTTGAAAGATATATATATATATGTATATATATCTTTTTATTTCCGATACGATATTTGTTGGTCGTAGAATTTGTTATTGAATATAAGCCGCTATATTTTCTATTCAAAGCCTTGTATTTAATATCAAATGTGATTTGGGTTTGTCGTGAATGGTGTCTTCATTAACACTGTTCTTAAACCCACTTGAGAAAAAAGATTTAATCTTTTTATTTAGATTTAATGAAGTGTACCAATTAAATGGTATTTAATTGGAATTGAATTTGAATTGATTTTTGGGTTTATCGCGGACGGTGTTTTAAATAACACTTGTTCTTTAACCCGATAATTAATGGAATGTGATTTTGGGTTGTCGTGAATGGTATCTTCAATAATACTGTTCTTAGACCCAACTGAGTTAAGAAAATAAGAAACTAACTGGAGATTAGTTAAGTTGAATGGTTTCTTGGGTATTGATCTGATGTTGGTTTCGGCCTTCGGGGTTAATACTTAGGGAATTGCTCACTTGCTATTTTACGATTAAAAACTGATAGAATGGAATGTGATTTTCGGTTTATCGTGAACCGTGTTTTAATTGACATTGATTCTTTAACCCAGTTAAAGATTAAAACTAAGTGGAGTTTTAATGAATCTTTAATTAGATTGAAATGATCGAGAATGGAGTATCACCAGTTTTGCTCCAGGCGATAGCTAAATCTTTCATTAGATTTGAATGTGAAATAGTAATTGAATTTACCGATAACACCTGGTGTTAGATATGAAGTATGACCAGTTTTACTTCATGGGATGAATAGGTTGGGATTGGGAAATAAAATAAATGATCACTTCGGTGTAGTTCGCTAATACCGACTAGTTTGAATTGATATTCAAAATAAGATTAAAGAATAAATTTAATAGAATTTATCTTTGATAAAATTAATGGGAACCTTTCCCTAAGAAAGTGAAATTTAGAAACTAACTGTAGGTTAGCTAAGAAGAATGGTTTCCTGGGTATTGATCTGATGTTGGTTTCGACCTTCGGCGTTAATGTTTGGGGAATTATTCTCTTTCTAATTTACGGTTAGTGACTGATGAATTGGAATGAGGCGTATGTTGTGTTTGTGTAACACTTGTTCATTATATACGCGAGCTATTCAGAAAAACTGGGTTTATCCCATTCTGAATAACTGATTCGACGATGAGTCGAAGATGAAGACGGTGGTTGAAGACCGGAGGTCTTCACGTCTTTTGGGTGATTACTGATGATCTTGATTGGAATGTACACCCAAGAGGAGGGAATCAGTTGGTGATCGTCCCGACGTGCTTGGAGATCGATGGATATGCGAGGTACAAGGTGCCTCCGGTTTCGTTCAGACCCAGAACGGACTTGTAAATGGACTATGTGTCTGACATTGGATTTTATACTGTGTGGTTGATTTCTATTGAATATATATCTGTTTGGCGGCGGAGAATTTATTCTCTTGCCTAATGTCCTTCTCTGAGACGTACGAGCTTAGAGGTTATATATTGATGGACATCAAACACATTGAGTGAATTACCTGTGTGGCATACCTAAGTGGCAATTGATCGAGGCTTCTGTTGAAAAGCAAAGTCTTGTGGTTGATGATCAAAGCACCGCCTGTGTGGCATAGCATTGTGTAACGTGATTTCGCGAGCATCACACCCCGGTAGTGAACCAGAAATGGGAGAGGACCTCAGGGAGGACATGCGTTTCCTTCTAGTTAGAAGTGGCGTCAGTGGTTTTGCATGCCCTGACGAGTTTGACTTATGTGGTTGTTGCTGTTGCGAGGCGCCTTGGATATATCGGTGACTATGTGAAGCCGATGGAGTCATTCGTTGGCTCATTTACACCCCAAAGGGAGGGGAAACGCAGTGTTCAGGCATTTTAATCCACATTGATGGACCGGCCCTGACGATCCAAAGGTCACTCGAGCTCTGACCTGAGACATGGGCTAGATTGTCTCGAATCGGTAGAGGACTATCTTTTTCCTTGGTTCACAGATGGAAATCTAACTTCCAATACGTGACTTTGCGGTTTTATTTGTAGAGTCTAGTATGGCGACATAGTGGGATGGGGGCACTTATGCCGTCTATGATTGATACTCATGATTTGAAGTTGTTTTATACACTATGCACTTATAATAGTATCAAATGATTTGTTTTAAACGTATCAAGCATTCTTGGATATTATAAGGTAAAAACCCTATCCTCCGGCTTGCGTTGCATTATGTGATGGGACCTGGGTCTTATAATAGCTTCATTGTTCCTTATTTAGCATTGCGCTGTTGTTTTATGCACTGGTATTCTTGGGAGGAAACCCATTCCGTTTTATACGGCATGGTCCCTTGATTTACCTAACTTTAAAATAAAGATTAATAACTGTTTTAGTTCTCACACCAGTCACATGACTGACCTGGAGTTTATTGTTTTAACCTAAACTCTGGGTGCCCTTATTTTGGCACGGGCAGCTAGTAGTTTTGGTTTTGCAGATTTATATTCACAGGATCCTGATTTGCAGTTGGAACGATACTCGAAAAGCTCTGTATCCATGTATTACTTCTAGTTGTGTATTATATTATTTTTCCCCTGCAGTACTGTATTGTAATCTCTGATATTTAGTGAATGTGTAATATTGATTTATACTCTGTATATTCTTGTGTTCTGATGAATTGTTGTAATATACAATGAAATTTCCTTCAGTCTACGTTCTTTTGTGTGTTGTCCTCGAAGTATCCGCTCTTTCCCTACCGGGGAAGTTACGGGTCCGTACAAAATACATAAAAAGAATACTAATTAATTGGATAATAAATCACACCTTCGTTTTTTTTTTCCTTTTCATTTTGACAATTTTTAGAACACTGAAGACCCATTAAGCAAGTCTAACTAGTTATGCACACCTTCACATATGATTCAATGTATTAAATGATGTAAGCGATGTAATTATAATCTAAAAATTTTCGACCCTGAAAAGAGAGTCAACATTTCAAAAATATAGAATAAAAATCATGAAGTTGGCAACTGAATGTTGACAATACAATTGTATTATCATATCCTACTTTCCAAATTAATTTTCTTAGCACATTATGACATAAGATTTGTCCTTTTATAAATAGTACGGCAAAGATCCTTGGCATGACGACAAATGGGGAATTTTTTATCAGTTATATAACAAACAAGTTCTATAAAAAGTCTTAATTCATATCTATAACTAATATAATAATAATAATAAATAATAATAATGTTAGGAAGCATGATTTTTTGGGTCATAAAGTCAACACTAAATTTGTGTTTGTTAATGTAATCAAGGACGGATGTGCCAATTACCATGGACTACAACTCGTAATTGGCAATATTGTTAACTTAGAACATAGAATAAAGACACTGACGTCAAAACCCTATTCAACATTTGGCTTATGTATAATAAATATATAAGTAGCCTACTAATTTATTGGACAATAAACCACTTCTTCATTTTTTTTCCTTTTCATTTTGACAATTTCTTGAACATTGAAGACCCATTGAAGAAGCCTAACTAGTTGTGCACACCCTCACATATAACTCAATATATTAAATGATGTAATCGATGTAATTATAGTTTGAAAATTATATTACTGTCAAAAGAGAGTCAACATTTCTAAAATACAGAATAACAATCATGAAGTTGGTTACTGAATGTTGACAACACAATTGTATTATCATATCTTGCTTTCCAAATTAATTTTCTTAACGCATTATAGTAATTTTTTTATCCTTTTATAAATAGTTCGGTAAAGATCCTTTGCATGATGACAAATGTGTAACTCTTTATCAGTAATATGGCGAACAAATTCTTCAAAAAATTATAAATTCCTATCAATAATTGATATATAAGAATAATACTATTACTAATAACAATAACAATAATAGTAATAATAATTATAAAGGTTAGGAAGCATGATTTTTTTTTGTTATAAAGTCAACATTAAATATGTGTGTGTTAATGTAATCAAGGATGGATCTGTCAATTACCGTGGACTACAACTCGCAATAGACAATATTGTTAACTTAGCACATAGAGTAAAGATGCTGCCATCAAAACCCTATTCAACATTTGGCTTATGAATACTAAATATATAAGAAGCATACTAGTTTATTGGATAATAAATCAGATCTTTGTTTTTTTTCCATTTAATTTTGACAATTTCTAGAACAACGTACACCCATTAAATTAGCCTAACTAGTTATGCACACCTTCACATATGACTCATTATATTAAATTATGTAAGCGATGTAATTATAGTTTGAAAGTTATCGACCCTCAAAAGAGAGTCAACATTTCTAAAATACAGAATAATAATCATGAAGTTAGTAACTGGACGTTGATAATACAATTGTATTATCATATCGTTCTTTCCAAATTAATTTTCTTAACACATTATGACAAAAAGTTTGTCCTTTTATAAATAGTACGGTAAAGATCCTTGGCATGAAGACAAATGGGGAATTTTTGATTAGTAATACGACAAGCAAATTCTTAAGAAAACTATTAATTCATATCTATAATTGATATATATATATATTAATAAATAATAATAATGTTAGGAAGCATGATTTTTTCGGTCATAAAGACAACATTAAATATGTGTTTATTAATCTAATCAAGGACGGATGTGCCAATTACCATGGACTACAACTCGCAATTGGCAATATTATTAACTTAGAACATGGAATAAAGACACTGACATCACAACCCTATTCAACATTTTGGCTTATGCGTGTTAAATATATAAGTAGCATACTAATTTATTGGATAATAAATCACATCTTCCTTTTTTTTCTTTTCATTTTGACAATTTCTAGAACATTGAAGACCCATTGAAGAAGCATAACTAGTTGTGCACACCCACACATATGATTCAATATATTAAATGATGTAATCGATGTAATTATTATCTGAAAATTGTATTACTGTCAAAAGAGAGTCAACGTTTCTAAAATACAGAATAACAATCATGAAGTTAGTAACTGAATCTTTACAATACAATGGTATTATCGTATCTTACTTTCCAAATTAATTTTATTAACGCATTATGATAATTTTTTTATCCTTTTACAAATAGTTTGGCAAAGATCCTTTGCACGACAACAAATGCGTAATTCTTTATCGGTAATATGACAAACAAATTCTTTAAAAAAATTATTAATTCATATAAATAATTTATATACAAGAGTAATATTAATACTAATAACAATTATTATTATTATTATTATAAAGGTTTGAAGCATGATTTTTTTGGTTATAAAGTCAACATTAAATATGTGTGTGTTAATGTAATCACGGACGGATCTGCCGATTACCAAGGACTAAATCTCGCAGTAGGCAATATTGTTAACTTAGCACATAGAGTAAAGATGTTGCCATCGAAACCCTATTCAAAATTTGGATTATGAATAATAAATATATAAGAAGCATACTAGTTTATTCGATAATAAATCACACCTTCATTCTTTTTTCCTTTTCATTTTGGCAATTTCTAGAACATTGAAGACCCATTAAATAAGCCTAACTAGGTGTGCACACCTTCACATATGACTCATTATATTAAATGATGTAAGCGATGTAATTATAGTTTGAAAATTATACGACCATCTAAAGAGAGTAAATGTTTTTAAAATACAGAATAATAGTCATGAAGTTGATAACTGAACGTTGACAATACAATTATATTACCATATCTTACTTTGCAAATTAATTTTCTTAACTCATTGTGAGAAAAGGATTATCCTTTTATAGTTAGTACGGTAAAGATCCTTGGCACGACGAAAAATGAGGAATTTTTTTTGGTAATACGACAAACATATTCTATAAAAAATTATTTATTCATATTTATGATTCATATATATATGATACTAATAATAATAAATAATTTTAGGAAGCATGATTTTTGGGGTCATAAAGTCAACATCAAATATGTGTTTGTTAATGTAATCAAGGACGGATCTGCCAATTACCATGGACTACAACTGGCAATTGGCAATATTGTTAACTTAGAACATAGAATAAAGACACTAACATCAAAAGCCTATTCAACATTTGGCTTATGCATACAAATATATAAGTAGCCTACTAATTTATTGGATAATAAACCACATATTCATTTTTTTTCCTTTTCATTTTGACAATTTCTTGAACATTGAAGACCCATTAAAGAAGCCTAATTAGTTGTGTACACCCTCACATATGACTCAATATATTAAATGACATAATCGATGTAATTATAGTCTGAAAATTATATTACTTTCAAAAGAGAGTCAACGTTTCTAAATTACAGAATAACAATCATGAAGTTGGTTACTGAATGTTGACAATACAATTGTATTATCATATCTTACTTTCCAAAATAATTTTCTTAACGCATTATGATAATTTTTGTATCCTTTTATAAATAGTTCAGTAAATATCCTTTGCATGACGAAAAATATGTGATTTTTATCGGTAATATGACAAACAAATTCTTTAAAAAATTATTAATTCCTAACAATAATTGATGTATAAGAATAATACTATTACTAATAACAATAACAATAATAGAAATAATAATTATAAAGGTTAGGAAGCATTGTTTTTTTGGTTATAAAGTCAAGATTAAATATGTGTGTGTTAATGTAATCAAGGACGGATCTGCCGATTACCATGGACTACATCTCGCAATAGGCAATATTGTTAACTTAGCACATAGAGTAAAGATGCTGCCATCAAAACCCTATTCAACATTTGGCTTATGAATACTAAATATATAAGTAGCATACTAGTTTATTGGATAATAAATCACACCTTCGTTTTTTTTCCTTTTCATTTTGAGAATTTCTAAACAAGGAAGACCCATTAAATAAGCCTAACTAGTTGTGCACACCTTCACATATGACGCATTATATTAAATGATGCAAGTGATGTAATTATAGTCTGAAAATTATCGACCCTCAAAAGAGAGTCAACATTTTTAAAATAGAGAATAATAATCATGAAGTTCATAATTGAACGTTGATAATACAATTGTATTATCATATCGTGCTTTCCAAATTAATTTTATTAACACATTATGACAAAAGGTTTGTCCTTTTATAAATAGTATGGTAAAGATCCTTGGCATGGCGACAAATGGGGAATTTTTTATCAGTAACATGACAAGCAAATTCTATTAATAACTATTAATTCATATCTATAATTGATATATATATATAATAATATTATTATTAATAAATAATAATAATGTTAGGAAGTATGATTTTTTTTTTGGTTAAAAAGTCAACATTAAATATGTGTTTATTACTGTAATCAAGGATGGATGTGCCAATTACCGTGGACTACAACTCGCAATTGGCAATATTGTTAACTTAGAACATGGTTAAAGACACCGACATAAAAAGCCTATTCAACATTTTGTGTAACGAACTGGGATTTTCGACTCCGAAAATCGACACAAAACCCAGCGTCGACTGTTCAGACATCGAAAATACCGGATCATTAATAGAAAGAAATTAGAGGATGGGATAGAAAGATAGAACTAATAGAATAGAAGAAGAACACAGCTGAATATAATCAGAGTAAACACGAATCTCACAGCGGAACGAATAAAATATATTATATAACATAACTTTGAAATACAAATCTGTTTGTATATCCATACCATTATCAGAGTACAGTACATCATATCACAGCGGAAATAATCTCTAAATACTAATGGTGAAGCCTTCTGCTTTTAGCTCCTCCAAGCATATCTGTAAAAGCCTGAAACACTTGACTGCCCGTACAAATTTGGGCACCCAAGATTTTAGGGAAAACAAACAAATAAACTCTGGGTCAGTCATGGGATTGGTGTGAGTAAATTCCAACCATACGGTTTAACTTTGAAAATCCTTTTGAAACCAAAAAGATAATAGTAAGACCAGCCCACACATAAACACGGACGGTTTTTACCTTACTATAACCCAAAATATTTTGATATCAAAATCCAGTGATATTATAATAATGTCTAATCAAATAAATAACCAAATAGTAGAACGCTTGCATCTCACGCTCTACATACATAGTATAAAATCAAAACCCGCAGGGCGCTTATTGGAGATTGGATTCCAACTATGACAAGGTATGGGACCACCTTCCGATGATGTATCTCTAGAGGCGAATACACTTGGGTTCAACAAGAACGTCTTACAACCCGGCCCACACATGACCGACCACTCATTTCGCTTGAGTGTATCGAATGTATATCACCAACGGTTGGACTCAAACCACCGTTCCCGAATGGGCAGAATCGATAGATTTAGAAACAAAAGGAATTTCTCTAGATAGGTGATTATACACCCTAATGGGAGCGACCCACATAGCCATGCTGCCTGCCCGATTTTTGTCATTTCCCGGCTGTGAAGCTTGAGGCTACATCTACCTTTTAGAACATCTGGCCACCATACACTTTCAATGCCACATCGTCAAACCCGTCAAATCACTAGTTGATCTTCCCAAAAATATTACGGGTATAAAAGCCAAGAGAAACGAATTTCTCCGCCACCAGACGTAATATCTTGAAAAGAACGTCTTAGGTGACCGTCAGGAATATTCTGTCAGACATTCGTCCGTACAAGTTGTCCTGGGACTGGACAAACAGAGAGCACCATTCTGAAACAGGACGACCCTTGTATTTCACTCCGTCTTCAATTTTCTTCAGCATAATCAAATTCGCAGCGCTTATGCCTATACGGAGTGGTTTTCGATAATATATCCAACCGATCTCTCCGTATTGACAACGATGGTCAAACACTTCGATAGTCGGTTATTTAACTATCGAAGTAAAAACAAACATCCAATCAAATGTATAATTATCATCACACAACCATGGGCACTTTTATTTAACATTCGTCATTGTCGAATTATAGTTCCCATTTCTAATAGTGTTATTTAACTCTAATCATATTTCAAACATCGAAATGATGTCATCGTTTTCTGAAACGATTCTCCACTACTCGTTCTTATATTTCTTTAGACAATCATCGTTACTTATTACTTTAGAATAAGTGGACTTCAAAACAAAATGTTTACATTCCCTAGGGAGTAGTGCTATATAAAAATCATGCTTAAGTTTCGGTCAACAGCGCTAATTTATCGTTATAGTTCAAAACTTGTCATGCGCTGTGATATTCTCCTTAATAATTAATCTTGGCATAACAGTCACGCTTTAGCCTAGTCACAACGTTATTTTATCGCTATAGTTCACAGGCTTGCAAAATGCTACTATATTCCACTTATAATTAATCTCAACACCTCCTTCCGTTACAAAAATCTTGACATCTCTTTCCGTTACAAAAAAATCTTGACATCTCTTTCCGTTACAAAAATCTTGACATCTCTTTCCGTTACAAACAAATACCATCCTTCGATAATAGTGAAGCCATTCAAGTTGGGGTATTTTAATTATCTCTCAGACCTTGATCAACAACATTCTTTCCTTAGAATAGGTATAAATTCGTAACTTCGCCCCCTTATACTTTAAAATCCGTAAACGTGCTTCTTGCTATATTTTAAATATGGTTTTATGACGCCATATCCTTATTTTGAAAACCCGGTTATTTACATTGGCTTATACAAATCCATTTTTAAACATTTCTCCCCGCTTTGTCTTTCTTAGACAAATCCCTTATTAAACATTCCTCTTCGCCTTGTCTTCTTTAGACAAATCCTTTATACTTTAAAATCTTATTTAAACTAAATTAACTATTCGTTAATTTATTACATTAGATTAATCAGCCCAATCCAATTTAATTAAATAACCAATTATTGATCAAAACAGTTTGCTTGGTAAATATTTAGCCATGATTAACCCACTAATCAATTCTAACAAATCTTTTCATTTTGAAAAAAATAACATTTATTAATCCAAATAATTTCACTTGTATCGATCACTATAACAATAATAATTTATTTCTAAATAATCTCATTTGCTATTAAATAAACAATAATCGATTCTAACTAATCTTACTTAATATGAAATCATCCATAATCTATTTGTAAATATCTCATTTAATCATTCTTAAAACAATAAATTCTTGTTATTAATCATCCAGTTAATCCCCGCCTACTTACTTATTAATCTTATCAATTTAATAATCCACTTACCAAATCATTTAGTAAGTATGGTGAAACACGTGCTTTGCACACGGTGGGATTTTGGTAAAACAATAACGGTTAAAACAAATGATACATTTATGGTTGGTTGTTGCCACTTTCTTAATCGATATCGTCAATTGATTAAACCAAAATAACATTTGAATTTCCATTCAACGCTAACATCAATACAAGGTTTCAAAAGTCATTTGGGTTCAAACAGTGCATCTAAATAAAACAAGCAGAATATATAAATATTGAGGGATCCGGTTGGATTCCTCCAACCGGTTTCCTGCATCCACCGATGTTAGTCAACAGTTAACACTAATTCCATATCAGGAAATATTATAATCAATGGGATCAGTCCAACCAATGATGTGTATATATATGCAACGATACATAATTCAACCAATTTAACCATAATCTGCATAAACAACCATCACACAACATTCAACCATTATTTAAAATATAATAAAAATATTTTAAATAAAAAGAGAGTTAATGAATTTACTCACCTTTGCGCGTTAACCGTTAAATAACGATTTGCGTCCGTCGATTAAACCAGACGTTCAATTATGCCATAAATTGAAACGATCTCACGATCTTTTCCGACGAGTTCTATTGTGCAGCCTGCATTTCAGTATTTGTCAGCCCGTTCCCACCTGCTCCATTTACACAGCTTCTCCTTCCATTTGAACAGAAAGTCGTTTATCCTCTTCGCTATATCATTAAAATTCTCCTTTCTCTTCTATTTGGGCTTTCACTTAAACAAAACCGACCCAAATCATAAACGAACCTTCAACGCACCTCTTTTTCCTTTTACTTTGTTTGGGCCTTGCGTTCACTTCTTAGCCCATACCCTTACCATTACCGCACCCATTTAATCAGTAGCATGTTCTCTTCTTTCCATCCTGTATGTTTCTCACGTCCTGCTCCTTTTATGCAAGACTCCATTTCGTTGAACCTCACTTTCTTCCCCATAGTCTCGCCCATATCCCTTCTACTTCCCTCTATGTTTATCACCAAACAAATACACCTGCTCCATGCGATTCACGTCCGCCCATTGGTGTAGCCCTTTCTTTTCTCAAACCTTACTCATGTAACGCAAACCATCAGCCCGCACCTGAAAAGAACGACACTCCTTCCATACACAATAGCCATGTATGTCCATACGCTCGTGCTTCGGACCTTTCTTCACTCTCCAGCGTTATGCAGCGTCGTCAAGCTTCACATCTCTCCTACTCATGTACTCTTCACCGTTCACATACAGCTCCTCTACCCAAACCAAACGCTCCGCTGCTCTTCCTCACGCACCCAGCACTTGCACGAGACCACCTCCCTCTTCACAATCTCCTTTCAACTCAGCTGCTTCCTCGTACACAGCTAAACCCCACCCCGCTCCACAATTTTAACCAACTTCTACATGCGCCATTCCATGAACTGACCCACCACTCCAAATACTAAATGATTTTAAGAAGTCAAGTTTATTTGTGCCATGAATTTTTTTATAGAATATAGGCTCTGTTTTTATTTTCTGAAGCCATAGGAAAGCTCGGTATGAAAAATAAAAGAAGTCTTTTTTTTTTAAAGGAGAAGCTCTCTGTCTCTTGCCTGAAAGGTTTAAATAGATGCTTCTGTATTTATAGGAGGAGATGGCTTGGTGGCCAAGGATTAGGACATAGATTAGACTGTATTCTCTTCTTAGGTACAGTACACATAGCATGTGCGCTGATGGTGATAACTCATACTGTCTGATGAAGATCAATAGTAGCTAGCTAAGATCTTAAGCTTACTTGCTAAGTAATAGGAAGCAGCATTACTGTAGGACGGTAGGATTTCATTGAAGTGACAATTCATGCTTACCAAATATTAAACAGTAGCAATTCATGTGCATCTGTATTAAATCTTGGACAGCAGCCTTAGTTGCTTTCTTGTTAAGTAAAAACAACGTACGAGATGGTTTACTATGTAGGTCTATGATTTTGCGTAGCATAGATATGTTTTGTTTTCAAAGTTGATGGAAAAATCTCTTCTTGCGTCTCTTTCATGGGTAGGTAGGTATGTTGCAATGCAATGTACAGCATGTGGATGCTATAGTTTAGAGTATGGCCTAGTTTGCTTCCTAGATAGGCTTCATGAACTTTCACTTCAACCCGTACTGCATATAAACGTGATGAAGAGGGTACATGTTTTTATAATGTGTGAAACTTATTTTCTTTATCAAGGCGATGAATTACGTTTTAAGGCAATGTTATGTTATGATTTATAGATTAGAAAAATAACGATATTCTGCTACGTAAAGATTTCGTTCTTGTACAAGCGGCTATAGACAGAAATAAGCATACAGTTGTGTCGAGCGAAGTGTCACGATCTCAAAGATATAATAATATCGGTAGTTTAACTTATATTGTGAAACCCCAAAATACTGATACAGGGTGCAAAATACTCCAAATTAAAAGTTGGGTATTTTAATAAATTAAAAATAACGGTAAAATTCTAAAAATTAAATTATAACTACGCCTCAAAAGAACCTTGTCTAAATTCGAAACTGATATCAAGTTATATCGAATAAACCGTTACAGTTGATAAACGATTCTATAGCGACTATTCGAAAAATTTATTTGGTTATAATTCACAATCTATATCGCGAAATCTTGATTTTTCACTTCTGTTAGAAAGATACAGTTCAACAGATTCCAACGCTTCTTGTTTCGCAGAAATCCGATTAAAAATGGGTTCTGTACACTTAGTTAAAGTTCAGAACGTTAAATTACGAACTGCAGCGTCGTTATCAGCTCGATTATATTTAATATATATTTTTATACGTTCAACTTCGTTTTAATTAAATATATAAATCCACTTATATTACGAATTCAATATTTAACTGAATTAAATATTCAAATACAAACCGATAAAAAATGCGGGACGTTACATTCCTTCCCCCTTAAAATAATTTCGTCCTCGAAATTGCTAAGATGGGGAAAAATACTACAATCTCTGTTATAAAGAGGTTAAAAATCTTTTATTTAATTTCTTAAATTCAGTTTCAACAGAACTGATTAATTCCAATTAAATATTAATTCTTGTCATTACCGAATATTTTCGAAAATCTGAAAATTTTCTAGCAACTTAAATTTTCAGAGAATTTTGCCAGCATCTCCTCTGCACGGATCATCTGGTACTACTACCACTTGTCTTTCGGGGCATTTTCTAATCCAACAGAAAATCAAATAGCCAAAATGCTTTTCAAAGTGGCTCAGAAATATCATATCCAGATATAATGTAAACTTATACCTTTTATCTGGCATTCAACTCTTTTCTATTCCATTCATTGCCCTACCAGCATATACAAATGCATTTCCATTTGATCTCCACTCAAGTTATTCTTCATTCCAATCATTTTCGCTTATGCTTAAGCCAATTCCCTTTCAATTCCAATTTCAATTTCAAACTCCCAATTTTTCTCCATAATCAAATTTCATCCCCAGGTTCGGTTCCATTCCAAATCTTAATTTACAACTCAACTACCCTGCCAAGTCAAATCCTTATTCCAGTACGATTTCCACTTACTTGGCTTCAATTCAACTCCACTTTTATTTGGCTTCTCTAAATTCTCTGTTTATTTACTTCATAAGTAAATTTTTATATTTCAGAATTCAAATTTCTGGGGTTTTCATTTCAAATCAGTTTAAAATCATATATATATATATATATATTCACAACATAGCAATTCAAAACATTTGAATTTCTGAACATCTTATTTCAAAACAAAATCTTTGGTAGTAATCCGTCACTTAGAAACTCGAAAATTTCACTGATGATGCCATGGTTCATCATCAGGGTTATTTTCCAATGATCGAAGTGAGTTCAATACTATATAAATATCAAAACTTAATTTCAAACACTTTTATTTGAAAATTATTTCAAAATATCTTTTACAACTCTTGGAAAACAATTTCAAATCTCCCAGGATTTTAAAATTCCCATATATTTAATCCAAATATTATTTTCAACTCTTTTCCAAGTTTCCAGGGTTTTATTTCCAATTATGGTTTAAAAATCAGATTTATTCTATCTAATTTTATACGAATTCTGATTGGTTATTTATAACCAACTCAATCGTAAATCTTATTCGATTATACTAACGATTAACACATCCAACATATTATAATAATATCAAGATATATATACTTCTTTTATATCAAAATATATTCTGGGTAAAATTATTTCATTTACCCAGCTTTCAAAACAATATTGTGTCGAAATACTCTGTTCAAGAGTTTAGAAACACCTATCGATACAGTTTGCAATCCAGTATTGACCAGAATTCATAAACCACTCGCCAAACCAATCAACACAATATAAAACAGTTTTTATATTGATTAACAAATACGCGCTCATATATATATACACTCAAAACCAATCTAGAGTATTAACTCCATCTCTATTGAGTCATGCCACAGAGCCAAGGTAATCACTTAACCTTCAGCTCTGATACCAACTGTAACGAACTGGGATTTTCGACTCCGAAAATCGACACAAAACCCAGCGTCGACTGTTCAGACATCGAAAATACCGGATCATTAATAGAAAGAAATTAGAGGATGGGATAGAAAGATAGAACTAATAGAATAGAAGAAGAACACAGCTGAATATAATCAGAGTAAACACGAATCTCACAGCGGAACGAATAAAATATATTATGTAACATAACTTTGAAATACAAATCTGTTTGTATATCCATACCATTATCAGAGTACAGTACATCATATCACAGCGGAAATAATCTCTAAATACTAATGGTGAAGCCTTCTGCTTTTAGCTCCTCCAAGCATATCTGTAAAAGCCTGAAACACTTGACTGCCCGTACAAATTTGGGCACCCAAGAGTTTAGGGAAAACAAACAAATAAACTCTGGGTCAGTCATGGGACTGGTGTGAGTAAATTCCAACCATACGGTTTAACTTTGAAAATCCTTTTGAAACCAAAAGGATAATAGTAAGACCAGCCCACACATAAACACGGACGGTTTTTACCTTACTATAACCCAAAATATTTTGATATCAAAATCCAGTGATATTATAATAATGTCTAATCAAATAAATAACCAAATAGTAGAACGCTTGCATCTCACGCTCTACATACACAGTATAAAATCAAAACCCGTAGGGCGCTTATTGGAGATTGGATTCCAACTACGACAAGGTATGGGACCACCTTCCGATGATGTATCTCTAGAGGCGAATACACTTGGGTTCAGCAAGAACGTCTTGCAACCCGGCCCACACATGACCGACCACTCATTTCGCTTGAGTGTATCGAATGTATATCACCAACGGTTGGACTCAAACCACCGTTCCCGAATGGGCAGAATCGATAGATTTAGAAACAAAAGGAATTTCTCTAGATAGGTGATTATACACCCTAATGGGAGCGACCCACATAGCCATGCTGCCTGCCCGATTTTTGTCATTTCCCGGCTGTGAAGCTTGAGGCTACGTCTACCTTTTAGAACATCTGGCCACCATACACTTTGAATGCCACATCGTCAAACCCGTCAAATCACTAGTTGATCTTCCCAAAAATATTACGGGTATAAAAGCCAAGAGAAACGAATTTCTCCGCCACCAGACGTAATATCTTGAAAAGAACGTCTTAGGTGACCGTCAGGAATATTCTGTCAGACATTCGTCCGTACAAGTTGTCCTGGGACTGGACAAACAGATAGCACCATTCTAAAACAGGACGACCCTTGTATTTCACTCCGTCTTCAATTTTCTTCAGCATAATCAAATTCGCAGCGCTTATGCCTATACGGAGTGGTTTTCGATAATATATCCAACCGGTCTCTCCGTATTGACAACGATGGTCAAACACTTCGATAGTCGGTTATTTAACTATCGAAGTAAAAACAAACATCCAATCAAATGTATAATTATCATCACACAACCATGGGCACTTTTATTTAACATTCGTCATTGTCGAATTATAGTTCCCATTTCTAATAGTGTTATTTAACTCTAATCATATTTCAAACATCGAAATGATGTCATCGTTTTCTGAAACGATTCTCCACTACTCGTTCTTATATTTCTTTAGACAATCATCGTTACTTATTACTTTAGAATAAGTGGACTTCAAAACAAAATGTTTACATTCCCTAGGGAGTAGTGCTATATAAAAATCATGCTTAAGTTTCGGTCAACAGCGCTAATTTATCGTTATAGTTCAAAACTTGTCATGCGCTGTGATATTCTCCTTAATAATTAATCTTGGCATAACAGTCACGCTTTAGCCTAGTCACAGCGTTATTTTATCGCTATAGTTCACAGGCTTGCAAAATGCTACTATATTCCACTTATAATTAATCTCAACACCTCCTTCCGTTACCAAAATCTTGACATCTCTTTCCGTTACAAAAAAATCTTGACATCTCTTTCCGTTACAAAAATCTTGACATCTCTTTCCGTTACAAACAAATACCATCCTTCGATAATAGTGAAGCTGTTCAAGTCGGGGTATTTTAATTATCTCTCAGACCTTGATCAACAACATTCTTACCTTAGAATAGGTATAAATTCGTAACTTCGCCCCCTTATACTTTAAAATCCGTAAACGTGCTTCTTGCTATATTTTAAATATGGTTTTATGACGCCATATCCTTATTTTGAAAACCCGGTTATTTACATTGGCTTATACAAATCCATTTTTAAACATTTCTCTCCGCTTTGTCTTTCTTAGACAAATCCCTTATTAAACATTCCTCTTCGCCTTGTCTTCTTTAGACAAATCCTTTATACTTTAAAATCTTATTTAAACTAAATTAACTATTCGTTAATTTATTACATTAGATTAATCAGCCCAATCCAATTTAATTAAATAACCAATTATTGATCAAAACAGTTTGCTTGGTAAATATTTAGCCATGATTAACCCACTAATCAATTCTAACAAATCTTTTCATTTTGAAAAAATAACATTTATTAATCCAAATAATTTCACTTGTATCGATCACTATAACAATAATAATTTATTTCTAAATAATCTCATTTGCTATTAAATAAACAATAATCGATTCTAACTAATCTTACTTAATATGAAAACATCCATAATCTATTTGTAAATATCTCATTTAATCGTTCTTAAAACAATAAATTCTTGTTATTAATCATCTAGTTAATCCCCGCCTACTTACTTATTAATCTTATCAATTTAAGAATCCACTTACCAAATCATTTAGTAAGTATGGTGAAACACGTGCTTCGCACACGGTGGGATTTTGGTAAAACAATAACGGTTAAAACAAATGATACATTTATGGTTGGTTGTTGCCACTTTCTTAATCGATATCGTCAATTGATTAAACCAAAATAACATTTGAATTTCCATTCAACGCTAACATCAGTACAAGGTTTCGAAAGTCATTTGGGTTCAAACAGTGCATCTAAATAAAACAAGCAGAATATATAAATATTGAGGGATCCGGTTGGATTCCTCCAACCGGCTTCCTGCATCCACCGATGTTAGTCAACAGTTAACACTGATTCCATATCAGGAAATATTATAATCAATGGGATCAGTCCAACCAATGATGTGTATATATATATGAAACGATATATAATTCAACCAATTTAACCATAATCTGCATAAACAACCATCACACAACATTCAACCATTATTTAAAATATAATAAAAATATTTTAAATAAAAAGGGAGTTAATGAATTTACTCACCTTTGTGCGTTAACCGTTAAATAAAGATTTGCGTCCGTCGATTAAACCAGACGTTCAATTCTGCCATAAATTGAAACGATCTCACGATCTTTTCCGACGAGTTCTATTGTGCAGCCTGCATTTCAGTATTTGTCAGCCCGTTCCCACCTGCTCCATTTACACAGCTTCTCCTTCCATTTGAACAGAAAGTCGTTTATCCTCTTCGCCATATCATTAAAATTCTCCTTTCTCTTCTATTTGGGCTTTCACTTAAACAAAACCGACCCAAATCATAAACGAACCTTCAACGCACCTCTTTTTCCTTTTACTTTGTTTGGGCCTCGCGTTCACTTCTTAGCCCATACCCTTACCATAACCGCACCCATTTAATCAGTAGCATGTTCTCTTCTTTCCATCCTGTATGTTTCTCACGTCCTGCTCCTTTTATGCAAGACTCCATTTCGTTGAACCTCACTTTCTTCCCCATAGTCTCGCCCGTATCCCTTCTACTTCCCTCTATGTTTATCACCAAACAAATACACCTGCTCCATGCAATTCACGTCCGCCCATTGGTGTAGCCCTTTCTTTTCTCAAACCTTACTCATGTAACGCAAACCATCAGCCCGCACCTGAAAAGAACGACACTCCTTCCATACACAATAGCCATGTATGTCCATACGCTCGTGCTTCGGACCTTTCTTCACTCTCCAGCGTTATGCAGCGTCGCCAAGCTTCACATCTCTCCTACTCATGTACTCTTCACCGTTCACATACGGCTCCTCTACCCAAACCAAACGCTCCGCTGCTCTTCCTCACGCACCCAGCACTTGCACGAGACCACCTCCCTCTTCACAATCTCCTTTCAACTCAGCTGCTTCCTCGTACACAGCTAAACCCCACCCCGCTCCACAATTTTAACCAACTTCTACATGCGCCATTCCATGAACTGACCCACCACTCCAAATACTAAATGATTTTAAGAAGTCAAGTTTATTTGTGCCATGAATTTTTTTATAGAATATAGGCTCTGTTTTTATTTTCTAAAGCCATAGGAAAGCTCGGTATGAAAAATAAAAGAAGTCTTTTTTTTTTAAAGGAGAAGCTCTCTGTCTCTTGCCTGAAAGGTTTAAATAGATGCTTTTGTATTTATAGGAGAAGATGGCTTGGTGGCCAAGGATTAGGACATAGATTAGATTATATTCTCTTCTTAGGTACAGTACACATAGCATGTGCGCTGATGGTGATAACTCATACTGTCTGATGAAGATCAATAGTAGCTAGCTAAGATCTTAAGCTTACTTGCTAAGTAATAGGAAGCAGCATTACTGTAGGACGGTAGGATTTCATTGAAGTGACAATTCATGCTTACCAAATATTAAACAGTAGCAATTCATGTGCATCTGTATTAAATCTTGGACAGCAGCCTTAGTTGCTTTCTTGTTAAGTAAAAACAACGTACGAGATGGTTTACTATGTAGGTCTATGATTTTGCATAGCATAGATATGTTTTGTTTTCAAAGTTGATGGAAAAATCTCTTCTTGCGTCTCTTTCATGGGTAGATAGGTATGTTGCAATGCAATGTATAGCATGTGGATGCTATAGTTTAGAGTATGGCCTAGTTTGCTTCGTAGATAGGCTTCATGAACTTTCACTTCAACCCGTACTGCATATAAACGTGATGAAGAGGGTACATGTTTTTATAATGTGTGAAACTTATTTTCTTTATCAAGGCGATGAATTATGTTTTAAGGCAATGTTATGTTATGATTTATAGATTAGAAAAATAACGATATTCTGCTACGTAAAGATTTCATTCTTGTACAAGCAGCTATAGACAGAAATAAGCATACAGTTGTGTCGAGCGAAGTGTCACGATCTCAAAGATATAATAATATCGGTAGTTTAACTTATATTGTGAAACCCCAAAATACTGATACAGGGTGCAAAATACTCCAAATTAAAAGTTGCGTATTTTAATAAATTAAAAATAACGGTAAAATTCTAAAAATTAAATTATAACACGCCTCAAAAGAACCTTGTCTAAATTCGAAACTGATATCAAGTTATATCGAATAAACCGTTATAGTTGATAAACGATTCTATAGCGACTATTCAAAAAATTTATTTGGATATAATTCACAATCTATATCGCGAAATCTTGATTTTTCACTTCTGTTAGAAAGATACAGTTCAACAGATTCCAACGCTTCTTGTTTCGCAGAAATCCGATTAAAAATGGGTTCTGTACACTTAGTTAAAGTTCAGAACGTTAAATTACGAACTGCAGCGTCGTTATCAGCTCGATTATATTTAATATATATTTTTATACGTTCAACTTCATTTTAATTAAATATATAAATCCACTTATATTACGAATTCAATATTTAACTGAATTAAATATTCAAATACAAACCGATAAAAAATGCGGGACGTTACATTTTGGCTTACATATGTAAAATATATAAGTAGCATACTAATTTATTGGATAATAAATCACATCTTCAGTTTTTTCCTTTTCATTTTGACAATTTCAAGAACGTTGAAGACCCATTGAAGAAGCCTAACTAGTTGTGTACACCCTCACATATGACTGAATATATTAAATGATGTAATTATAGTCTGAAAATTGTATTACTATCAAAACAGAGTCAACGTTTCTAAAATACAGAATAACAATCATGAAGTTAGTAACTGAATGTTGACAATACAATCATATTATAATATCTTACTTTCCAAATTAATTTTCTTAATGCATTATGATAATTTTTTTATCCTTTTATAAATAGTTCGGTAAAGATCCTTTGCATGACGACAAATGCGTAATTCCTTATCGATAATATGACAAACAAATTCTTCAAAAAATTATTAATTCATATATTGTAATATATATATATATATATATATGTATATATATATTGAATATGCTTTTATTAGTTCTCTGTTTAGTCCTACATCATGGGAAAAAGTTAAACATCAGCTCCAAAGCCTATATATAAAGGTGCCAATGTAATAGAAAGAAATACACATCAGAATGAATAGAAATGTCATCTCTCCCTTATTTCTTCTTTTTGTGTTCATTTTATAACATGTTATCAGCACAAAGCTCTATTAGAACTATTGTTTGAAATATTTTTGATCTATATTTATGGATCTATCATGTAAGTTATTTTTTTTAATGTTTTGAAATCATATAGATCTACATATATGAACTTGTTGTATCTTCAGCTTAGATGTGATCCATACTTCTAGATCACTTTTCTTTTTCAGTTTTTGTAGATCTAGATTTTATTTTAGTGGATCTAAACATTTTAGATCTAATTAATTTTTAACTTAGTGGTTTTTAGATATCCACCTATTCATATTTGATTTGGTATTATGGTATACCAAATACTTTTTAGGAAGATCCATTCATTTTCTTTTTATAATATTATATATGGACCTTTTACCTCATATGCCATACATAAAACATCTTCATTTGCTACTTTATCTCTTCAATAACAGAGAAGCCATTGCTAATAGGTATGCATATATGTAAATAGCAAGCTGCTTGTTAACCAACATATGTATTACTGTGACCATTATTTTTGTTATGTAACATGGTGTATGGCTCCTTGACAATTTGTATTGTCTCATTATTGTAAGAAGTTCATTGTAAATGTATAAAGAAAGACTTGCAGATTTGGATTTTTTTTTTATGATTCTGTGCCGTAATATATTCAATTTGTTACATCCATGTATACGGTCCTATTCTATTTTACAATACCTGCATATTTTTTTATGATATAACAATACTACAGTTTCATCGTTTTGTTTGTTCGTTAATTTATTAATTCGTTTTGATAATTATAGAACATGTATACTAATATGTGAATTTTGTTTAATTAAGCATCTGCAATTATTATTTTTGTGTAGTTCACAAAAATGTCGAACAATGAAATCCATTTACAATCTCAATGCTTAAAGAGTACCATTAAAAATGGTAATAATATGTCCCAGCAGGACAAAGCAAAGGCCCTGATATTTTTAAGAGGCCATATCCACAATGATCTAAAATCAGAATATTTAACTAGAAAAAAAGATCCTCTCCACTTATGGAACTTCCTGAAGGAGCATTATGACCAATAGAAGATGGTCATACTTCTAAACATAAAGCAAGAGTCGTTGAATCTGAAGTTCACATCCAAATGACCTGAAGCTCAGATGATCTAAAGTCCATATGATATAAAGTCCATATACAAATTCTTTTAAATAAGGAACCTGAAGTTCATATGCAAACAAGGAACCCGAAGTTCATATGCAAACAAGGAACCCGAAGTTCATATTCAAACGAGAAACATGAAATAAATCATAAAAGAATATAATTTCATTTAATATTTGCATATAGCAAATGACCTGTAAAAGGAAAGATTTGAAAAATCAATGAAAGGAAAAATTTCAACAAAAAGGAAAAAGCCTTATAGTCCAACTTTATGCTACATGTATTCTCTTGAAGAAACTTATTATTGGAAGACATCATTACATTTATAATAAATACTATTTTCTTGAAGAAAAATAGTAAAATGACTCTCATATATGAAAAAAAGGGGCACTTTCGATAAAAATTACTCCAATTTAAAATATATAATAACAATATATGAATTGTGATAAAAATTGAAATTTTATTATAGTCATTTTGGAACATATTATATTCCGAGAAGAAATATTTCATTATTTCTTAGGAAAACTTTTATAAAGAAAATATGCATCCTGAAGATCATATTGAGTTAAGATCTAAATATTAATCTTAATTCTGCACACTGGAAGAATGCAAAAATAATTTTTGTCATTACATGAAAATTTAGAACCTGCAGTTTCTAAAAAGGCAAGAAGCAATTTTGATATGAAAAGAAAGATCTAAAAGATCTTTATATGAGTTGTATAATTTTAAAAAAATATGTAATTTTTATGTTTGTGAATTTTATGTATAAATTAACAAGTTTTCAGATCATTCATATTGAAGAATGAGAAAAAAAATTACATATGAGATATGTAGTTTATTATTGTTTATAGTTGTGAGTTTTATGTATAGATCTGTAAATTTTTAAACCATTCATGTTAGAGAATGTAAAATGTTGATTATGTGATTGATAAATATATTATATTACCTTATTGTCATAAATGCATTGAATGTTAGAGAATGCATTGTTATGATAATATATTACTTTATTATCATAAATGCATTGAATGCATTAGTTATTGTTAGTTAATTGATGTATGTTTGTGTTTGGAATAAGGATAAGCATATGTATTACTATTCGATGTATTTAGCTAGTAATAACTAATGTTATGGAAGAAAGGATAAAACCACGACCTGAAGTTATGCAAAGAAAATATTTATACTGGAAGTTGTATAAATCAAAGTCTTGGACCTAAAGTCTTGAATTATATATTTATATATATATATATATCTATGTATATATATAAACATTTTTGATGAAGTATACAAGTTTGAAATCTTGTCGATTAGCAAGAATGTAAAAGCTTCTAAAATAGAAGTATGTTAAAAGATTGAGAACCAGAAGTTCATCATAAATTTATAAAATTGATATGTATATGTATGTGTATATATATGCATAGGAACTCGAAGTTTCTCAATCAATGAATTTGAAATACTTCATAATTTAAAAGCCTGAAGCTTTATTCAAACCGTATGAAATAATAACATTACACTTCTTAGTTAAATCATATGAGACAATAATAAAGCATCCAAAGATTGCACAATTTTCAAAATGAGTTGTATATTGCTTATATATTTATATTTACATATCGTATTGAAGAATAAATTTTAACAACTCGAAGTTGTTATATATTTTATTTGAACCATAAGTTCAACACAGTTGAACCACAAGTTCAATACAGTTTAACAAACTTGAAATTGTTTATATATTATTTGAACCAGAAGTTCAATATAGATAAACAACCTGAAGTTGTTCATATATTTCATTTGAACTAGAAGTTCAATACAGTTCCAAATCAAATATTTTGGATATTATGATACGATATTTAAGATTTGCATTGTGTAACAACCCGTAAAATGCGAGCCAGTTTGAAAATTTTATTTTGGCAATTTTAGCGAATTTTGATTATTTAAAATGAATTATTTTAAATATAATCGACGAGAAATTTATTTTGAATATAATTCGACGTATATATTATACGCGTCGTCGTTAGAATATAAAATATTTATATATAATTATAAATAGAATTGAAAATGGCGCGGTAGTTCGATAATTCGATTTCAAACTTCAAGTGAATGTACCGGGTGCAAAACAATCCGGATTTTAGTGAAACCAAAAATAATGGAATCTAATAGTGAATATCTTTGTAACGAAGTTAACAAACTGAGATTTCATCTTAGAAATGATAAGATATGTCCAGTTGAAAATTCTGAATAGTCGCTATGGAATTCAGGCCCTTAAAAATGGACATTTTGCAAACGACCTCGGATTTCGACGAAACCAGTTTTGTTGGGTCCGTGGTGTCAAGTTATTGCTAGATTCCAAATTTCATAATTTTTCGAATCAATATGTGAGAGTAGCAAAGGAAAACGCGTTTGACCAGTTTCAGTTGATTTTAGTCGACTGGAAATTGGCCATTTTTCTAACGGTCTCAGAATTCGACGAAACTAGTTTTGTTAGGACCGTATCGTCAATACGAAGCTAGAAAATATTTTTCTGGAATTTTTCTAGTTAGTATGTGACCCCGGTAATTTGAAATGTGCGTTTAAAATTCAATATAATGATTTAAAAGAAAATTCAACGGAAACTGATTGTAACGGCCGAATCAGCGGACGATACATATCCCATTGTGTTCGGAATGGGGGTTAAACGCTAGGGACGACAGGCGGTGGACCTCTTTTAGAGGTCGATCGAAAATGTAGACTTTTGAATTAAAATAAAATAATTAAATAATTAAATTAATAAAAAATTTCTTTCTCCCCCCTTTATTGGTTCTGGCCCCCCCCGTTCAAACAGAAATCATTTCATAAAAAAAAAAAAAAAAAAGGGAGAAGGCGATCGAAGGTGCCGTTCGAGGCCAGCGCCGCCCGCCCCCCCCCTCGCGCGCCGCCTCCTCCGTTCAACCTCCGCCCCCCCCTCTGCTGCTTCACTCGCGCGAAGTCTTCTCCCATCGAAGAACCGAAATCGCGCCTCCCTGAAACCCTAGGACGCCGCCGCCTCCAGCCCGAGGTCGAGCCGCCGACGCTGCTCCCCACCCTGGCCTCGTCTGACTCCGGTACTGAAGTTCATCCCCTCCGCAGACATCGATGCCCCTTTTTTTTTTCTTCGATGAAGTAAGTTTTTTTCTTTCTTTTCTTTCTTTACTTTATTTTATTTTTAATTTAAAAGTGAGAAAAACTGAATTTGAAAAGTATATAAAGCTAATTTCGATTTTATTTTTATAAAACTGTAAGGTTAGGATTTTATATTATATAGGAATATTAAAAATATAGTTTTTATATTTTTTAATAAAGTATTAAAAATATAGTCTTTACTATATAGGAATATTAAAAATATGATTTTTATATTTTTAAAGTATTAAAAATATAATTTTTACATGATAGAGAATATAAAAATATCATCTTTGTGTATGTAACGAAATAAAAATCTGATTTTTATTTCATATACGTTGAGATAAAGTGGTAATTTTTATAATGGCGAAATCTTTATAAAAAAAAAAATAGCGTGATAAAAATATAGTTTTTATCTATATAACATAATAATAAAAATTCGATTTTTATATATGTTGAACTTTGAAATAAAAATTCGATTTTTATATATTGAACTTTGAAATAAAAATTCGATTTTTATATATTGAACTTTGAACTAAAAATTCGATTTTTAAATATTGAATAGCGAAGTAAAAATGTGATTTTTACGTATGTAGTGAAAGCAGCAACGAAGCTGACGAAGATGCGAAAACGGCGAAGACTTCTGCAAATGAAGAGCCGTGGAGCTAGGATAGCTATATGTGAGAATTTCTCACCTTTCACTTTCTTTTTCTAGTTATATATATATATACTAGGATGCAGACGGTGCTTAGTAGCACCCGACACAATCGTCCACAGACCATGGACTTGTTTGTTTGACTGTTTGGTGATTGATTGCGATATTGGTTTGAATGTGATTTGTGGTGTGAAAAATCAAATCGATAAATTGGTTAGGATTAGACGTGCGCCGTTATAAGGCGAAGGAGTAAGGCTAGGTTAGACCCTTACTCCAAATTTTGTGGTTTGCATAACGAATTGATTTGATTGATGTGTGAATGGCGTGGGCCTTCACTAGACCGGGGATAAGGCTAGGCCTCGTCCCGTTTCTAGTATCGTGCCGTTATGCCGCCGAAATTTTCTAAAATATGTTAGAAAAATAAAAATATCATTTTATAGAATAAATGAATTGAATAGAAATTCGTAAATTGAAATAAAATGTTTTATCGTTAAAAATATAATTTTTAACGTGAAGTGAATAAAATAAAATTTTCATTTATAAACCGGACGGTTTGTTTATGTACACCTATTTGAATGACATTGATTGGGACGATAAATTTTACACATCGCCCAACAGCACAAAATAGGTGTTTGATTGTTTGAAACCCCACACGGGTGTTGGGATGAAATTTGAAGTTCACTCATCCTGATTGATTAAATATGTCGATCGATTGATTGACATGCTGTTGTAAGCGTTAGATATCTATATTTGATGCTTATACAGTGTAGTGCACTTTGGTTGATGGTTGATTATTTTCAATGTTATTATATACATGTGTTGTATGAAAGTCCATATAATTAACTTTATATGGTAATTGATTGGGCCTCATTCCAGTTTTGAAAAAGAAATATTTGAAAAAGAAATATTTGAAATAGAATATTTGAAAATAGAAATTTATGAAGCCGTGTTGATTAGATTGACGCCATTTTGACGTGAACGATATTTATATCAATTTTAAGTGATTTCGAAATGAATTGAATTGAAAACGATTTCGAAATGAATTGAATTGAAAACGATTTCGAAATGAATTGAATTGAAAACGATTTCGAATTGAATTGAATTGAAAACGATTTCGAATTGAATTGAATTGAAAACGATTTCGAAATGAATTGAATTGAAAACGATTTCGAATTGAATTGAAAACAAATTGAAATGAATTCAAATTGAATTGAAATTTGAATTGAATAGAAATGAATTTTAAAACGAATTTATAAAGAAGAATTCAATTTTGATTTGAATTGAAAAGGAAGTTGAAATTGTTTTTGAAACGAATTCAAAACTATTTATATAATTCGTTTTAAATAGAAATCGATGAAATATATATTATATATATAATATAATGGCCTGAATAGAACGCGCCGCGCCGCGGCAGTTCGCGAATTTCGACCATTTATTTAAAACGGACATTACGGGAGATCCGACCGTCGGATTCTCCTAAAACCGGAACCGTTGGGTTCGTATCGAAAAGAGCTTTCTAATGAATGTTAGAAATTTGAAATCTAACGGTTGGATTTGGAGATACGTCCAAATCAAATTCGAAAAAGGTCGCTGTAAGTGCAGTTCGATGGCCGTTAATGGAAATCGACCGTACGGGCCTTGATAAAATTATTAAAAATAGTAATAATTTGTGTAAAATCATAAGAAATGATTTGTGAAAGTTTGGGATGAAAAACTCCATATTTGAAAAGATAAAAATAGATTTTTATCGAAATAAACTAGTTTTGAACTAGAATTATAATTCTATTTATTTTTAAATAAATAAATTGAATTTGAAATGGTTTTGAAAATAACCAAAATTTCCAATGATTGCATTGGAGTGGATTTGAATCGAAATTGTCTTCGGAATATTTCGATGTTGGAATTCGTGATATTACAGGTGTTGTTATGGAAATTTGAAAGATATATATGTATATCGTTATTTCCAATACGACATTTGTTAATCGTAGAATTTGATATTGAATATAGGCCGATATAGTTTCTATTCAGAGCCTTGTATTGAATATCGAATGTGATTTGGGTTTGTCGTGAATGGTGTCTTCACTAACACTGTTCTTGAACCCAGTTGAGAAAAGATTAAATCTTTTTATTTAGATTTAATGAAGTGTACCAATTAAATGATATTTAATTGGAATTGAATTGATATTGATTTTTGGGTTTATCGTGAACAGTGTTTTAAATAACACTTGTTCTTTAACCCGATAATTAATCGAATGTGATTTGGGTTTGTCGTGAATGGTGTCTTCACTAACACTGTTCTTGAACCCAGTTGAGAAAAGATTAAATCTTTTTATTTAGATTTAATGAAGTGTACCAATTAAATGATATTTAATTGGAATTGAATTGATATTGATTTTTGGGTTTATCGTGAACAGTGTTTTAAATAACACTTGTTCTTTAACCCGATAATTAATGAATGTGATTTGGGTTTGTCGTGAATGGTGTCTTCACTAACACTGTTCTTGAACCCAGCTGGGAAAAGATTAAATCTTTTGATTTAGATTTAATAAAGTGTACCAATTAAATAATATTTAATTGGAATTGAATGGATATTGATTTTTGGGTTTATCGTGAACAGTGTTTTAAATAACACTTGTTCTTTAACCCGATAATTAATGGGATGTGACTTTGGGTTTATCGTGGACCGTGTTTTAAATGACACTGATTCTTTAACCCAGTCACAGATTAAAACTAAGTGGAGTTTTAATGAATCTTTAATTAGATTGAAAAGATCGAGAATGGAGTATCACCAGTTTTGCTCCAGGCGATAGTTAAATCTTTAATTAGATTTGAACGTGAAATTTAGAAACTAACTGTCGGTTAGCTAAGTAGAATGGTTTTCTGGATATTGATCTGATGTTGGTTTCGGCCTTCGGGGTTAATATTTGGGGAATTATTCTCTTGATTAATTTACGGTTAATGACTAATGAGTTGGAATGAGGCGTATGTTGTGTTTGTGTAACACTTTTATAATATATACGCGAGTTATTCGGAAAGGCCGGGTTTATCCCATTCTGAATAACTGATACGACGATAAGTCGAAGATGAAGACGATGGTCGAAGACCGGAGGTCTTCACGTCGTTTGGGTGATAACTGATGATCTTGATTGGGCTGTACACCCAAGAAGATGGAAACAGTTAGTGATCGTCCAGACGTACTTGGAGATCGATGGATATGCGGGGTACTAGGTGCCTCCGGTTTCGTTCAGACCCAGGACGGACTTGTAAATGGACTGTGTGTCTGACATCGGATTTCATTCTGTGTGACTGATATCGGTTGCATAGGATGGTTTGCCTGTGTGGCATGCTAAGATGCAAATGATCAAGGCTTCTGTTGAAAAGCAAAGTCTTGTGGTGATGATCAAAGCACGGCCTTTGTGGCGTAGCTTTGTGTAACGTTTACCTCGCGTGTTTCACACCAGGTATGAACCAAAAACGGGAGACGGACCTCAGGGAGGACTTGCGTTTCTTTCTAGTTAGAAGTGGCGTCAGTGGTTTTACACGCCCTGACGAGTTTGACTTATGTGGTTGTTGCTGTTGCGAGGCGCCTCGGTTATATCGGTTTCGGCCGATGCATTCTGGTCGGCTGACGGACCAGACTTACACCCCATAGGGTGGGGAAACGTAGTGTTCAGGCATTTTAATCCACATCGGTGGACCGGCCCTGTCGCTCCAAGGGCCCACCTGAGTCTGGGTCCTGTGGCTCGGGCTAGAGAGTCACGAATCGGTTGAGGACTATCTTTTGCCTCGGTTCATAGACGGAAATCCAATTTCCAAATACGTGCCATTTGCGGTTTTATTTGTAAACCTATATATGGCGACATAGTGGCATGGGACGCTCATGTCGCCTATGATTGATACTTATGATTTGAAGTTGTTTTATACACTATGCACTTATTATAGTATCAAATGATTTGTTTTAAACGTATCAAGCATTCTTTGGCTGTTATAAGGGAAAACCCTATCCCCCGGCTTGCGTTTGCATTGTGTGATAGGACCTGGGTCTTATAACAGCTTCATTTTTCTTTATTTAGCATTGCGCTGTTTGTTTTATGCACTGGTATTCTTGGGAGGAAACCCGTTCCGTGTTATACGGCGTGGTCCCTTGATTTACCTAATGATTTAAAATAAAGATTAATAACTGTTTTAGTTCTCACACCAGTCACATGACTGACCTGGAGTTTATTGTTTTTAACCTAAACTCTGGGTGCCTTTATTTTCGACACGGGCAGCTAGTAGTTTTGGTTTTGCAGATTTATATTCACAGGATCCTGGTTTACAGCTGGAACGATATCCGGAAAGCTTTGTATCCGTATATCTCTTCTAGTTGTGTATGGTATTATTTTCCGCTGCTATGTATTTAAATGTAATTTAAATCTCTGATATTTCTGTGTAAGATGCATTTATGCTCTGTATATTCTTGTAATCTGATGCATTGTTGTAATAAGCAATGAAATGTTCTTCTGTATGCGTTCTGCTGTGGTTTGTTCTCGAACTATCCGACGCTTTCCTTTACGGGGAAGTTGCGAGGTCTTCACATTTGGTATCAGAGCTTTGGTTTACAAAGCTCAGAGAACAAGGCACATTAGAACCTTACGAAAGAATTCATCAGATATTGGATTAGTAATATCCAATTAGAATGACTCGTTAGAGATGGGATCAGTAGTATCCTAGAACGGGTGTGAAGAGTATATTTTTCAAATGAAAACAATTTTGTTTTGAAAATCTAAGTCAACTATTCGTATTTGATTATTTATTTATATTGATGTGGACAATCCAGTATATATAGATTTTGCGTATACGTCTGATCCGCGTGTATTCGAAATTTTAATATACTGGATAGATATAGAATCACCTTCTAGTCGCCCGGAGAGAACTCTGATGATTGATGCATCGTCATCAGAATTTATGTTCGAGTGACGAAAGGGAGATTTCTATATATTTCCATTAGACTGGTGTGAGAACCAAAATTAGATAGGGCCTATTGTTGTGAATTGGCATCAAAAACCTGATTTTTGTATATGTATCAAAATTATGAATTTGAAACTCTAATTCACTAATTGATTGATGTTTGTGTTGTTTGTTTAATTGTTTGATAATTTTGAACCATTATGCCTAATTAAACCAAATATTGAATTGTATTGAAATTTGGTCGCATTTGCTTGCATATACATATATATCATTGAACAGGTTATAGCAAAGAGGCTAGAGCCGAAGGATAAAATTTGTTTGCCCGACAAATAGGTACATGTTTATTACATAATTTCCTGTTTTGTTTGGGTGATGATGATTTTGTGAGCCTATTGGCTAGCCGCTTGGCTTTTTCTTTTTCTTTTTGAGATCTGAAGGACCGGGGAAGCTATTTGAAATTCCCCGATGCTCCCATTGCAGGGGAGGTTATGGCGAAATTTTTCAAAAATTTAGGGTGTTAGCCAAATTTTTGAAATTTTGAAAATTCTCAGAAACTAAAGAGTTGGAGAATGGAAGCCAGACCGAGCGTAGAGTTGAATAATCAAACCACTTTCGACTTTGTTCCTTTTCGGGGACGAAAAGTTTTAAGTGGGGGAGATTGTAACAACCCGTAAAATGCGAGCCAGTTTGAAAATTTTATTTTGGCAATTTTAGCGAATTTTGATTATTTAAAATGAATTATTTTAAATATAATCGACGAGAAATTTATTTTGAATATAATTCGACGTATATATTATACGCGTCGTCGTTAGAATATAAAATATTTATATATAATTATAAATAGAATTGAAAATGGCGCGGTAGTTCGATAATTCGATTTCAAACTTCAAGTGAATGTACCGGGTGCAAAACAATCCGGATTTTAGTGAAACCAAAAATAATGGAATCTAATAGTGAATATCTTTGTAACGAAGTTAACAAACTGAGATTTCATCTTAGAAATGATAAGATATGTCCAGTTGAAAATTCTGAATAGTCGCTATGGAATTCAGGCCCTTAAAAATGGACATTTTGCAAACGACCTCGGATTTCGACGAAACCAGTTTTGTTGGGTCCGTGGTGTCAAGTTATTGCTAGATTCCAAATTTCATAATTTTTCGAATCAATATGTGAGAGTAGCAAAGGAAAACGCGTTTGACCAGTTTCAGTTGATTTTAGTCGACTGGAAATTGGCCATTTTTCTAACGGTCTCAGAATTCGACGAAACTAGTTTTGTTAGGACCGTATCGTCAATACGAAGCTAGAAAATATTTTTCTGGAATTTTTCTAGTTAGTATGTGACCCCGGTAATTTGAAATGTGCGTTTAAAATTCAATATAATGATTTAAAAGAAAATTCAACGGAAACTGATTGTAACGGCCGAATCAGCGGACGATACATATCCCATTGTGTTCGGAATGGGGGTTAAACGCTAGGGACGACAGGCGGTGGACCTCTTTTAGAGGTCGATCGAAAATGTAGACTTTTGAATTAAAATAAAATAATTAAATAATTAAATTAATAAAAAATTTCTTTCTCCCCCCTTTATTGGTTCTGGCCCCCCCCGTTCAAACAGAAATCATTTCATAAAAAAAAAAAAAAAAAAGGGAGAAGGCGATCGAAGGTGCCGTTCGAGGCCAGCGCCGCCCGCCCCCCCCCTCGCGCGCCGCCTCCTCCGTTCAACCTCCGCCCCCCCCTCTGCTGCTTCACTCGCGCGAAGTCTTCTCCCATCGAAGAACCGAAATCGCGCCTCCCTGAAACCCTAGGACGCCGCCGCCTCCAGCCCGAGGTCGAGCCGCCGACGCTGCTCCCCACCCTGGCCTCGTCTGACTCCGGTACTGAAGTTCATCCCCTCCGCAGACATCGATGCCCCTTTTTTTTTTCTTCGATGAAGTAAGTTTTTTTCTTTCTTTTCTTTCTTTACTTTATTTTATTTTTAATTTAAAAGTGAGAAAAACTGAATTTGAAAAGTATATAAAGCTAATTTCGATTTTATTTTTATAAAACTGTAAGGTTAGGATTTTATATTATATAGGAATATTAAAAATATAGTTTTTATATTTTTTAATAAAGTATTAAAAATATAGTCTTTACTATATAGGAATATTAAAAATATGATTTTTATATTTTTAAAGTATTAAAAATATAATTTTTACATGATAGAGAATATAAAAATATCATCTTTGTGTATGTAACGAAATAAAAATCTGATTTTTATTTCATATACGTTGAGATAAAGTGGTAATTTTTATAATGGCGAAATCTTTATAAAAAAAAAAATAGCGTGATAAAAATATAGTTTTTATCTATATAACATAATAATAAAAATTCGATTTTTATATATGTTGAACTTTGAAATAAAAATTCGATTTTTATATATTGAACTTTGAAATAAAAATTCGATTTTTATATATTGAACTTTGAACTAAAAATTCGATTTTTAAATATTGAATAGCGAAGTAAAAATGTGATTTTTACGTATGTAGTGAAAGCAGCAACGAAGCTGACGAAGATGCGAAAACGGCGAAGACTTCTGCAAATGAAGAGCCGTGGAGCTAGGATAGCTATATGTGAGAATTTCTCACCTTTCACTTTCTTTTTCTAGTTATATATATATATACTAGGATGCAGACGGTGCTTAGTAGCACCCGACACAATCGTCCACAGACCATGGACTTGTTTGTTTGACTGTTTGGTGATTGATTGCGATATTGGTTTGAATGTGATTTGTGGTGTGAAAAATCAAATCGATAAATTGGTTAGGATTAGACGTGCGCCGTTATAAGGCGAAGGAGTAAGGCTAGGTTAGACCCTTACTCCAAATTTTGTGGTTTGCATAACGAATTGATTTGATTGATGTGTGAATGGCGTGGGCCTTCACTAGACCGGGGATAAGGCTAGGCCTCGTCCCGTTTCTAGTATCGTGCCGTTATGCCGCCGAAATTTTCTAAAATATGTTAGAAAAATAAAAATATCATTTTATAGAATAAATGAATTGAATAGAAATTCGTAAATTGAAATAAAATGTTTTATCGTTAAAAATATAATTTTTAACGTGAAGTGAATAAAATAAAATTTTCATTTATAAACCGGACGGTTTGTTTATGTACACCTATTTGAATGACATTGATTGGGACGATAAATTTTACACATCGCCCAACAGCACAAAATAGGTGTTTGATTGTTTGAAACCCCACACGGGTGTTGGGATGAAATTTGAAGTTCACTCATCCTGATTGATTAAATATGTCGATCGATTGATTGACATGCTGTTGTAAGCGTTAGATATCTATATTTGATGCTTATACAGTGTAGTGCACTTTGGTTGATGGTTGATTATTTTCAATGTTATTATATACATGTGTTGTATGAAAGTCCATATAATTAACTTTATATGGTAATTGATTGGGCCTCATTCCAGTTTTGAAAAAGAAATATTTGAAAAAGAAATATTTGAAATAGAATATTTGAAAATAGAAATTTATGAAGCCGTGTTGATTAGATTGACGCCATTTTGACGTGAACGATATTTATATCAATTTTAAGTGATTTCGAAATGAATTGAATTGAAAACGATTTCGAAATGAATTGAATTGAAAACGATTTCGAAATGAATTGAATTGAAAACGATTTCGAATTGAATTGAATTGAAAACGATTTCGAATTGAATTGAATTGAAAACGATTTCGAAATGAATTGAATTGAAAACGATTTCGAATTGAATTGAAAACAAATTGAAATGAATTCAAATTGAATTGAAATTTGAATTGAATAGAAATGAATTTTAAAACGAATTTATAAAGAAGAATTCAATTTTGATTTGAATTGAAAAGGAAGTTGAAATTGTTTTTGAAACGAATTCAAAACTATTTATATAATTCGTTTTAAATAGAAATCGATGAAATATATATTATATATATAATATAATGGCCTGAATAGAACGCGCCGCGCCGCGGCAGTTCGCGAATTTCGACCATTTATTTAAAACGGACATTACGGGAGATCCGACCGTCGGATTCTCCTAAAACCGGAACCGTTGGGTTCGTATCGAAAAGAGCTTTCTAATGAATGTTAGAAATTTGAAATCTAACGGTTGGATTTGGAGATACGTCCAAATCAAATTCGAAAAAGGTCGCTGTAAGTGCAGTTCGATGGCCGTTAATGGAAATCGACCGTACGGGCCTTGATAAAATTATTAAAAATAGTAATAATTTGTGTAAAATCATAAGAAATGATTTGTGAAAGTTTGGGATGAAAAACTCCATATTTGAAAAGATAAAAATAGATTTTTATCGAAATAAACTAGTTTTGAACTAGAATTATAATTCTATTTATTTTTAAATAAATAAATTGAATTTGAAATGGTTTTGAAAATAACCAAAATTTCCAATGATTGCATTGGAGTGGATTTGAATCGAAATTGTCTTCGGAATATTTCGATGTTGGAATTCGTGATATTACAGGTGTTGTTATGGAAATTTGAAAGATATATATGTATATCGTTATTTCCAATACGACATTTGTTAATCGTAGAATTTGATATTGAATATAGGCCGATATAGTTTCTATTCAGAGCCTTGTATTGAATATCGAATGTGATTTGGGTTTGTCGTGAATGGTGTCTTCACTAACACTGTTCTTGAACCCAGTTGAGAAAAGATTAAATCTTTTTATTTAGATTTAATGAAGTGTACCAATTAAATGATATTTAATTGGAATTGAATTGATATTGATTTTTGGGTTTATCGTGAACAGTGTTTTAAATAACACTTGTTCTTTAACCCGATAATTAATCGAATGTGATTTGGGTTTGTCGTGAATGGTGTCTTCACTAACACTGTTCTTGAACCCAGTTGAGAAAAGATTAAATCTTTTTATTTAGATTTAATGAAGTGTACCAATTAAATGATATTTAATTGGAATTGAATTGATATTGATTTTTGGGTTTATCGTGAACAGTGTTTTAAATAACACTTGTTCTTTAACCCGATAATTAATGAATGTGATTTGGGTTTGTCGTGAATGGTGTCTTCACTAACACTGTTCTTGAACCCAGCTGGGAAAAGATTAAATCTTTTGATTTAGATTTAATAAAGTGTACCAATTAAATAATATTTAATTGGAATTGAATGGATATTGATTTTTGGGTTTATCGTGAACAGTGTTTTAAATAACACTTGTTCTTTAACCCGATAATTAATGGGATGTGACTTTGGGTTTATCGTGGACCGTGTTTTAAATGACACTGATTCTTTAACCCAGTCACAGATTAAAACTAAGTGGAGTTTTAATGAATCTTTAATTAGATTGAAAAGATCGAGAATGGAGTATCACCAGTTTTGCTCCAGGCGATAGTTAAATCTTTAATTAGATTTGAACGTGAAATTTAGAAACTAACTGTCGGTTAGCTAAGTAGAATGGTTTTCTGGATATTGATCTGATGTTGGTTTCGGCCTTCGGGGTTAATATTTGGGGAATTATTCTCTTGATTAATTTACGGTTAATGACTAATGAGTTGGAATGAGGCGTATGTTGTGTTTGTGTAACACTTTTATAATATATACGCGAGTTATTCGGAAAGGCCGGGTTTATCCCATTCTGAATAACTGATACGACGATAAGTCGAAGATGAAGACGATGGTCGAAGACCGGAGGTCTTCACGTCGTTTGGGTGATAACTGATGATCTTGATTGGGCTGTACACCCAAGAAGATGGAAACAGTTAGTGATCGTCCAGACGTACTTGGAGATCGATGGATATGCGGGGTACTAGGTGCCTCCGGTTTCGTTCAGACCCAGGACGGACTTGTAAATGGACTGTGTGTCTGACATCGGATTTCATTCTGTGTGACTGATATCGGTTGCATAGGATGGTTTGCCTGTGTGGCATGCTAAGATGCAAATGATCAAGGCTTCTGTTGAAAAGCAAAGTCTTGTGGTGATGATCAAAGCACGGCCTTTGTGGCGTAGCTTTGTGTAACGTTTACCTCGCGTGTTTCACACCAGGTATGAACCAAAAACGGGAGACGGACCTCAGGGAGGACTTGCGTTTCTTTCTAGTTAGAAGTGGCGTCAGTGGTTTTACACGCCCTGACGAGTTTGACTTATGTGGTTGTTGCTGTTGCGAGGCGCCTCGGTTATATCGGTTTCGGCCGATGCATTCTGGTCGGCTGACGGACCAGACTTACACCCCATAGGGTGGGGAAACGTAGTGTTCAGGCATTTTAATCCACATCGGTGGACCGGCCCTGTCGCTCCAAGGGCCCACCTGAGTCTGGGTCCTGTGGCTCGGGCTAGAGAGTCACGAATCGGTTGAGGACTATCTTTTGCCTCGGTTCATAGACGGAAATCCAATTTCCAAATACGTGCCATTTGCGGTTTTATTTGTAAACCTATATATGGCGACATAGTGGCATGGGACGCTCATGTCGCCTATGATTGATACTTATGATTTGAAGTTGTTTTATACACTATGCACTTATTATAGTATCAAATGATTTGTTTTAAACGTATCAAGCATTCTTTGGCTGTTATAAGGGAAAACCCTATCCCCCGGCTTGCGTTTGCATTGTGTGATAGGACCTGGGTCTTATAACAGCTTCATTTTTCTTTATTTAGCATTGCGCTGTTTGTTTTATGCACTGGTATTCTTGGGAGGAAACCCGTTCCGTGTTATACGGCGTGGTCCCTTGATTTACCTAATGATTTAAAATAAAGATTAATAACTGTTTTAGTTCTCACACCAGTCACATGACTGACCTGGAGTTTATTGTTTTTAACCTAAACTCTGGGTGCCTTTATTTTCGACACGGGCAGCTAGTAGTTTTGGTTTTGCAGATTTATATTCACAGGATCCTGGTTTACAGCTGGAACGATATCCGGAAAGCTTTGTATCCGTATATCTCTTCTAGTTGTGTATGGTATTATTTTCCGCTGCTATGTATTTAAATGTAATTTAAATCTCTGATATTTCTGTGTAAGATGCATTTATGCTCTGTATATTCTTGTAATCTGATGCATTGTTGTAATAAGCAATGAAATGTTCTTCTGTATGCGTTCTGCTGTGGTTTGTTCTCGAACTATCCGACGCTTTCCTTTACGGGGAAGTTGCGGGTCTTCACACATTGATATTGCTTGATAAGCAAAAAATTAATGATTGGAAACTTATGAACAATTTGTTCTAAAGCAAGTAACTTGAATGAGAAAAATATGCAAATAAATTACATATGTAATACGTGAACGCACATATATACACATATATGCGAAAAATTTATTAACAACCTGAAGTTGTCATGACCTCATATTATAAATCATGCATATATTATATTTCAGAAAGTCGATTGACATCAATATTGAATGACCTGAAGTCATGTGCATATTCAAATGATAGAAAATTCCTCTAAGTCATTGGATCAATGAAAGGGAATAAGTAATGCAATATGGATGCATCTTATCAATTAATAAGAGCATTATCCTCCTACAATTGAAATACATCTAATGTATTTGCTAGCTATGATGCTATAATGGATCAAAAATGAATCCAAAGTAGGTTTATTATTTAAAGTGACAATGTTTGTCAACATAGAGGGGGAGGATAAAGGAATCATCGATGTTAAATATTTGATAACATATAGAATTATGCAAAGTATTAAGTAACATGCATAAATTATCAATTATGTCCCTAATAGACTTTCTCCAATATACATTTGAATCCCTAAAGGATCAAAAGGTGTAAATCACAGCTGAAAATGTGGTATAAAAGTCAGTTCAAAATATCTTTGGAGTAAGTCATAAAGATGCAAAATAAAGGAGGTAAGTGTTCCTCAAGAAACACTTAAAGGTGCTTTAAAAGAAACCCTTGACATGCTTATCAAAATAACCTCAGAAGTGGTTTAGGTACCTAAAGTATGATAATTTTTTGAGATCTCAATAAATCATGTATAGAACTGATAGAAAATAATCATTGATGATAAATTAATAAATAATAAAGCACTTACATTTATAAATGGTTTAAAATCCCATATTAGAGAGAAACATGATTGGCCATCATTAAATTCTCCTAAATAAGATATATGGACCTGTAGTCCATAAGATATGAACCCGTAGTTCATAAGATAAAATAGAAATATAGATAATGACAAAAGCACATGGAAGTTACTGTAACACCATAGAGTGTCAAGTGCCATGAGCATTGTATTTTTCAGAGATAATTGAATTGATTAGAGTGGTGAAAGTGTTTAAAACACTTACAATACCCTAAAGGTATAAACGATGAAAGTACACAAATTCTAGAAGAATTTGAATAACTTTGGTAGTGATAAAGGGCAAGAAATGTAGATTACAACATTCTTTTAAGTATTGTTGTGATGAAAATCTTGAAATAATTCATGACGAGTAGATCACTTCCTGCTTTCAAGAATTGTTGTAGTGAAACTCTTAATATCCATTGAAGTGGTAGTTGCGATATGCAAAAACTATTATAATATATATGTTCCTGAACAACACAAAGAATACAAAGAACATGTCCGATAGATTACATCATTCTTCTAAGTATTGTTGTAATGAAAATCTTGATATACTCCAAGATGAGTAGATTACTTCCTGCTTAGTGTTGTTTTAATCAAAGTTGTCTCACTCATCAAATGTGTATTGTAATATTCAAGCCCGATTGAAACAGAAAATTATAAGCACCTAAAGTGTATTCATAAATGAATATTAGTATCATACAAATCACAAAAGGGGGGTGTTTTAAATAAGAAAGCATGCCTGAAGCATGGAAATGAACATGAAGTTTTAAAAGAAAAACTTCATTAAGAAGTATTTGTAATCAATTTGAGTTATTGAAAGAAGAATACGAATTCAGAGAAAATTATTAAATCAGGGGGAGCATCCATAAGTATGGTATAATACACTCTTTTTTCTTAACTAAGTTTTCCCCACTAGGTTTTCTTAGTAAGGTTTTAATGAGGCATGGGTCATGATCCAAAAGAATCAACCCAAAGGTAACATACAAAAATAAGTTATAATGTACTCTTTTTCCTTATTTAAGATTTTTCTCACTAGGTTTTTCTTAATAAGGTTTTAATGAGGCATAACATTGATTCAGAAGTATCATACTATTTTTGATGTAGTAAGTATAACATTGTATGTTGTACTCTTTTTCCTTCACTAAGATTTTTCCCATCGGGTTTTTCTTAGTAAGGTATTGATGAGGCAACGTTTTGATCCAGAAGTATCAAACATATTTTTATGCAGTAAACTATTATTTATGAAGAAGACAAGGCAGTTTGCATGGCTCAGATTCAAGTGAATTATATCAAGTATGAAAGGATGGAGCATATTTCTTCTAAATTTCTCTTCACACGTGCATGAAAGGATAACAAGAAAGAGGAGAAACAAATTCAGTTTCAAGAAAAGAGGGTAGATCCATTCTCAAGGGCAATTTCCAAATTAACATTCCATAAGATGATATACAAAATTGGCATGCGTCGACTACATCAATAGACTAATTGAATAATGAGTTATAAATAAGGGGGAGCATATAAAATTATGCTATAATGTACTCTTTTCCTTCACTAATATTTTTCCCACTATGTTTTTGTTAGTAAGGTTTTTAATGAGGCATTATCTTGATCCTGAAGTATCAATCCTTACGGTAACATTGTAAAACATGTTACCTAAAGAGGAAATAAATTTGCACTCTTTTCCTTGTTTATGATTTTTACAACAGGGCATTTCATAAAAAGGTTTTTAATGAGGCATTGTTTTGATCCTGAAGCATCAAACTCTTTTGAGAAATATCATTTTAAAATGATATTCATAATGTTAGACGTTGTACTCTTTTTCTCGTTCAAGGCTTTTCCCATTGCGTTTTCCTGATAGAGTTTTGAAGGCAACAGATAATAGTTGTATCAACTGAATAGATATATGCAAGCAAGATAATAATAAAGGGGAGCAATTATCATATATGTTTTAAAAGGGACAACTTCAAGTTAGTAGAGCATTCAAGTTTTTGAAGACGCATATTCAAGGGGGAGTGTTGTAATATATATATATATATAAATATATATATATATATATATATATATTGTGAATATGCTTATATTAGTTCTCTGTTTAGTCTCACGTCATGGAAAAAGTTAAACATCAGCTTGAAAGCCTATATATAAAGGAGCCAATGTAATAGAAAGAAATACACATCTGAATGAATTGAAATGTCCTCTCTCGCTTATTTCTTCTGTTTTGTGTTCATTTTATAACAATAATTGATATATAAGAATAATATAATACTAATAACAATAATAATAGTAGTAGTAATTATAAAGGTTTGGAAGCATGATTTATTTGGTTATAAAGTCAACATTAAATATGTGTGTGTTAATGTAATCAAGGAGGGATCTGCTGATTACCATGGACTACAACTCGCAATTGACAATATTGTTAACTTAGCACATAGAATAAAGATGTTGCCATCAAAACCCTGTTCAACAGTTGGCTTATGAATACTAAATATGTAAGAAGCATACTAATTCACTGGATAATAAATCACACCTTTGTTTTCTTCCTTTTCATTTTGACAATTTCTAGAACATTGAAAACCCATTAAATAAGTCTAACTAGGTGTGCACTCCTTCACATATGACTCATTTTATTAAATGATGTAAGCGATGTAATTATAGTCTGAAAATTACACGACTATCAAAAAAGAGTTAATGTTTTTAAAATACAGAATAATAATCATGAAGTTGATAACTGAACGTTGACAATACAATTGTGTTATCATATCTTATTTGCAGATTAATTTTCTTAACGCATTGTGAGAAAAGGTTTATCCATTTATAATTAGTATGATAAAGATCCTTGGCAAGGTGGCAAATTAGGAATTTTTTTCGGTAATACGACAAACATATTCTATAAATATTATTAATTCATTTTTATGATTTATATATAATAATAATAATAATAATAATAATAATAAATAATGTTAGGAAGCATGATTTTTGGGGCCATAAAGTCAACATTAAATATGTCTTGTTAATGTAATCAAGGACGGATCTGCCGATTACCATGGACTACAAGTCGCAATAGACAATATTGTTAACTTAGCACATAGAATAAAGAAACTGACATCAAAACCCTATTCTACATTTGGCTTTAGTATACTAAACAAATAAGATGCATACTAATTTATTTGATAATAAATCACATCTTTGTTTTTTTCCTTTTCATTTTGACAATTTCTAGAACATTGAAGACCCATTGAATAAGCCTAACTAGTTGTGCACACCCTCACATATGAATCAATATATTAAATGATGTAAGTGATGTAATTATAGTCTGAAAATTATACAACTATTAAAAGAGAGTCAACGTTACTAAAATATGGAGTAATAATCATGAAGTTGGTAACTGAACGTTGACAATACAATTGTATTATCATATCTTACTTTCCAAATTAATTTTCTTAACGTATTATGGTAAAAGGTTTATTGTTTTATAAATAGTACGATAAAGATCCTTTGCATGTCGACAAATGAATAATTCTTTATTCGTAATACGACAAACAAATTCTATGAAAAATTATTAATTCATCTCTATAATTGAAATATATATATATATATATATATATATATATTAATAACAATAATGGATAGGAAGCATGATTTTTTAGGTAATAAAATCAACATTAAATATGTGTGTGTTAATGTAATCAAGGACGGATCTACCTATTACCATGGACCACAACTCGCATTTGAGTCAATAATTAGTGTATTCTAATATGTCAAACACCTATCTAGATTATTTTATAAATTAAGCTTGTTAAATACTAGCAGTTAACTTGTATATTCCAAGAAAAAACAATTTTTTTGTTTGGTTCTAGTTCTAACTTGAAATAGAATCATCAGTTAAATGCATTTATACATAATAGCAACAATAATAGCACTCTTTGTCACCATTGAAAAAAAGCAAAGAAAGTTTTAAAAAAGCCTTTTAGAAATGATTAAAAGATAGAAACTACCCATTGAAAGAGGACAATGGTTTTACCAATTTAGATGCTTCCTTTTTTACCTAAGGAAAAAAAGGGACACTCGCAAACAAAATTATTTCTCTCAAGTCAACTTTCTTGTATTTGGCTTCACTCTACTCAGCCTTCATATATACTCCACACTCCCATTCCTTTTTTTCTCCTTCTTTTGCTATACTTAAGTTTTACGTATACCAAAATTCCTTTATTTTAAAAAAATTGAATGATCAAAAATCTTATCTTCACCCTTTTTTAGCTTTGTATAGTTTGTCAACATGCATAGAAGATACAGATCAAGATTTTACAAATTTTGAGTATTTTATAATAAATTTTATTATGTTCTTCCTTGCCAATGTCTAATTTTTGTAATCTCTATTTGTGTTTCTAGTGATCTATGCTTTAGTGGCTTTTCGTTATGAAGACAATGTCAGGTTCTTCCGGATTATCAGGAGGAAAGGTATAGTTTTTATGTTAGTACTTTCGGTAAAGATTTATTTTTAAGTAGTTATAATTGATTTTAGAGGTAATTTTTTTGTTTCAATTACACCACCTTTTTTTTTAGAAGGAGAAATGCTTAAACGACCAACGAAAAGGAAACGATGAACATGAAGACAAATATATTAGTGAAAATTAAGGCACTGTAGAAGAATATAATGCCAAGATTAAAAATCCCAGTAAAATGTCAAAACGTCTCCGTCATACTCATCATACTCAAAGCAGAATCAAGCCATTGAAGCGTTATTTTTAGTTATTATTTTTATTTTAATTCCCTCTAATTTGCCTTTTCTAGTTAACATATAATCATAAATCGTACACAGTCTATTTAGGGAATGTCCTCATCCCTATGAGAAACAAAGGAACGAGCTTGGTATGAAAATTTCCTTAGATCAAATACAAATTAAATTTTGGTTCCAGAATTTCCTCTCACAACTGAAGGTAATAATAAATCATGTTAACATTATAAAAAATAATGATATTTGATGTTGTCATGTTTAGTGCGTCTAAGATGTAGTCAATGCTAACAGAGACAAATCGAGGACTATGAAAGTACGCTCCTTAAAGAAGAGTATGAAAGGCTTATAATTGAAAGAATAGCCCTTAAAAAAGGCAAAGGAAAACTCCATTTGTAGAAATTGTGGTTGTCAATTGAAACTTGAAGATCCATCAACAGAAGAGCAAAGCATTAGTATTCAAAATGCACAACTAAAATACGAAGTTAACAAAGTTCATGCGACATACTCAAAGTTTATAACACCACCCACTATTAATCCGAAGCAAAGCAAAGCTTCTGAATATGTTGATCCAGGACCCCCTTTATTTGATCTTGTTGTGATGGCAAAGGAAGAGTTTTTCAGAATGGTGGAAATGGGCGAGCCCGTGGATTAAGGATATTAGTAGGATGGAACTTGTTGAAATTCTCATGAGTGTTATAAGTTAAATATTCATTTAGTTTTTCATGTTTATTATTTTGTACTACGTAGTTGACCGCATATATAATTTAATTATTTTAGAAAAAAATGGTTGAGATGTTTCCAAGCATGATCAATTGTGCTATAGTAATCCTCACAATCATTGGCGGTGCTACTGGGACTAGAGATGGTGCACTTCAGCTTGTGACTAGTTTATTCAAATTATTATATGTTGTCCATGAAGCCAAATGATTAACCCAGTTTATTATTACAATTGGCTATTGTATTCTTTTTACATAAATGTGGAGTTTCAAATCCTTTCACCAATCGTTCCTATTCGCGATGTCAGCTTTCTTAGGTATTCCAAAAAGCTTGAAGGAGTTTGGATGGTTTGAAAATTATTGTAAACAAATATTGAAATGCTTTGAAAATAACTCTTATTTCCAAAAGGGGACGAAAGTATCGTAGTAGACATTAAAACTGGGCAATAATTAATGTAAACAAATATTGAAATGCTTCATCTATTGTGAAATTTTCAAAGCTAGTTTAGGTTCGGGGCTCGTTTTGAAGAGGGAAGCAAGAATGGAAGAAGGAAGGGTGTGGGGATTAGTCCCACATTATGAAAGTGAAAAATTATTTCAAGGTATTTATGGGGCTTTGTGACAAGTGTATTGGGACCTAAGGGCTCACACATGTTCTATTTGTTGTAAGCAGGGAGACCATGCATCTCCAACACACACTCGCGTCATTCCCGCCGTCCGTCCTAGCAAACCGAACAGAGCTAGGTACGAGTTGCGGGTCTCGGGTCCGGATACAATAATACTATTTTTTAACAATTTTTATAAATGGTAAACGGGCTGAATTATAGCCCACTACAGAACCGAATGAAATTCAAACTGGGCAGGTTTTCTGAACCGTTGAAAGCTAAGGGGCGCGACTACTTGAAACATTTCTGAATCATTGGAAATGAAGAGGCAAAGCTGTTTGCAATGCTTTTAAACATTGCAAATAAATGGATGAGAAGTCTGGTAAAGTTGCATTGTCATATGGATTCGTTGTTAATGATGCTGATAAATGTATTTGTAGCAAATCGAATAACAACAGTTATGTTATCACATGTTTATACGTTGAAGACATGTTGATATTTGGTTCCAATATATCTTGTGTGAATGAAACTAAGAAGTTTCTATCCTCTAAATTTGATATGAATGATCTAGGAGAGGCTGATGTAATTCTGGGAATTAAAACCATTAGGAAAGCGGGGGAGTCATTACTAACTCAATCTCATTACATTGAGAAGTTCCTAAAGAATTATGGTCCTTATGATGACAAACCATCACCAACTCCTTTAGATCCAAGTATCAAAATAGAAAAAAGCACTAGACGTACCATGTCTCAACAAGATTATTCTACTGTTATTGGGAGTCTTATGTATGCTATGCATTGCACTAGACCAGCTATCACACATGATATAAGTGTATTACGTAAATTTACGAGTAATTCAGGTTTCAAACACTAGAAAGCTATTTTCAGAGTTTTAGCTTATTTGAAAGTAACCATCAACTATGGTTATCTTATAAAGGATATCCTGTTGTAATAGAAGGATATAGTGATGCAATCTAGCACAATTTAGAATCCAAATCCAAGTCTACAACTGCATGGATATTTACATTAAGAGGCACTGCTATGTCTCGGGCTTCCAAGAAGTAGACCTATATATATAGCTCAACTATGTTGTCAGAATTGATTGCATTAGCATATGCATGTAAGAAAGCAGATGGCTTAGGAATTTATTAATGGAAATTACATTGTGGAAGAAGCCATCCCCATCAGTCTTGATTAACTCTGATAATCAAGCAACGATATATAATGTCTCTAATAAGACATATAATGGAAAGTCTACACATGTGAGTCAAAGACATTAGATGGTAAGACAGTTACTCAAAAGTGGAGTTATAACTGTTGACTACATAGAAACAAAGAAAAACTTGGCTGATCCATTTACAAAAGGTCTTCCAAAGGCAATGGTTTCTATAAAGTCAGAAGAAATGGGACTAAGGTCTGTGAGGATTGATCATCCTTAACGAAAACCCAACTTATGTCTTAAAAAGAACAGACAAAGTTCAATGGGTACCAACAAGTTAAGAGTATGATTATGGAATACTAAGTCAATAACACCATAATATTTAGCATTGGATTCCGAAAAATCAAAGGATGAATAAATGTCCTTAATAAGTCTAGAAACCTTAAAAGGTGTATCGCAGAAACATCTTAAGAAACTTACCTATCTGAGTGTGGAAATCAGGCTGTTTCCTTGGAAAGTACGACCACATTCTAAAGTAGACTCATGAAACAAGATTAAAAGCACATGGCCATTAACGTGCCGATCAATATTGAAAACTCTAACTAAGGAAATCAACATGTGTGATTGTTCCAGTTTTATCATTAAGGGATACTTAGTTCATGATTCGTTCACCATAGAATCTCGATAGAACTTTGAATGGTTTACACTAAGTAAAGTTTCAAATCCAAAAGTTACCTTTTATTTATGTGTTGTTTCCACTATGATGCAAAACTTGATCTTCGAATTATATTGGCTTGATCCCACTTGGGTATGTAGAAAATCACTCTAGTGATTCAGCCATCCACTTTATTTTAGTAATTTTGAAAATTGGGGGAGATTATTGTGATTGGGGTTTGTTTTGAAAAGGGAAGCAAGAATTGAAGATGGAAGGGTGTGGGATTAGTCCCACACCACGAAAGTGAAAAATTGTTTCAAGGTGTTTAAGGGGCTTTGTGACAATTGTTATAACACCCCAAAATTTAACGCACTATAACCGTATTATAAAGATAATAAAATGAATATTATATAATTAAATATTTATAATTAAGTAAAACAGACTTTTCCATTGCGTTCATCTCGGAATTCTGGTTCAGATACACCCACCCTAAGTTTGCTTAATTCGAATAATATATGAAGAAGTTATGAACCTTAGAATTTTGTATATATATAAGAAGATTATATGTTATAAATTTAAATAAATTCAAACCCATAAATCTAAGCAGGAAGTAATAATCATGGGGTGACCCATGCCCTGCTTGGGTCGACCTATGGGTCGACCCAATATGTCAGTGGGTCGAGCCACCCGCATGTAGTCCGATTTTAGGTTTTGAACCAGACTGTTTTTAATTTTGGATTCGTCCATTGACTCATCATTACGTGTATGGCTAAGATTGAAAACCTAATATCTATCTATGTGGTGGATTGTCCTAGGTAGTCTATATAAATACATGCAACCTCATTTGTTTAACACACACAAAATCATTCTTCCACCTTCCTCTAAACCCTTTCCTGAGATTAATATATGCATAGAACTACTGAGGTGCTACCCAAATATAAAATAGCAAGGACAATTCGGACTGGTCTACAACAAAAAAAAGATAGAAGTGCACTTTTCTACAGTGGCATATGTGTATGTATATATATATATATATAAAGATATATAAAGATAATATCTTCTTCTTTTGTTTAATTTCCAGCCTTGACTATATACCTATTTTATACAGTTTGATTTGGTTCTATTCTTCTCCTTATATTTTTCCCTTTTATTTACGCTAAACCTAGGCTATGTCTAATTTAAGATTGTGTATAATTAAAATTTGGATAATAAGAAATGACATGAAAAGGGAGAAAATGGGCATATTATACATTAAGGATTGTTTGACTGTAATTTAGGAACGAGATAATATGCATATACTTATACATGCTATGATTTGGGAATATAATAAAAAGGGGATAATATGCATAAACCTGTACATGCTGAAATTTGGGAAAGGGTTGTATACACATACTAACATGCAATATTATAACCACGCTTATTAATGAACTTAAACTTGCTAAGTTAAACCTGATTATTAATAAGCTAAGAGGTCCCTCGTTCTACTGTCGTATAGGGTTTTGGGGACTCTTACTAGGTAGGGTCCAGGGCATGCTTTACTGAACTGGATAGTAAGAGATTCAAACGAGGAAGGTGGGTACGGGCGCATTCCGGTGGAGTATGAGTGTGCCTGGGTCCAATTAGGGAAACTAAGCCACTGTAACACTAGTAAATAAGTCTGTGTTATATAAGTTGTCGGGTTAGGGAGTGACACACCTACTACCAGTGATGACACAGGGTATTTACGTAGTAGGGAGCCGTTCGCTTGTGTAGTAATTAGGATGACACCTAATCCTGCTGTAATCCTGCTCTTTCTATTAAGTAATTAGGTTAACAACTAATCCTGTTATACTAGTATTGGTGTAGAGAAAACCAGTTTTAGTGATATAAATGAGAAGATTAATTCGATCACTGTTTTATCTTGCTTCCCTGTTTATCTTGTTTAACTGTTGCCTTATATGCTACTGTACTTTCTCATACATTCTTTTTGTTCTATCTCGATACCTCTATTTTATGCATATACTGAAAATCACTGGAACTTGCTAGGATTTATGTCTAACCTATTTTTGTTTTGCTTCTTTCTATTCCTTTCCCCCCTCAGGTCCTCAGAGTGGTAGCACTGCTCAGTGATTAGGACTTTCTCTTTCAGCTTGGATCTGGACTTTCTCAGACATACCACTTTGTTTTTTTTTCTATACTATTATGGCTTGTTATCAGGGATATGGTTCTGTATTATTTCACTCTAATATTTCTTATTATGACACAGATGGTTTATTTGAGTTATTGATGTAACTGGTTTGATGATCTTTCCTGATTTGAAACAAAGCTTTTACTTTTTAAATAAAAGTTGATTTTTTCGCTGCTTGCTTACATCTGTCTTGTGAATTTATATTATTATTTACCTATTTCTCTTCACGAAACTGAATGCATTCTCTGAAGAGTGACATTAACGGATGTGGGGTGTCACATTTGGTATCAGAGCTAAAGGTTACAAGATTAGAGGAAAAGTTTTGAAAAATGGTTTTCAAAAGAAAAGTATTTTCGGATAAAATCCTGTTTTTTAAAAGCATATCCCCTCAAGCCATATTCAATATTCTCTCGATCTCTTATTGAGTCTTTTGTTTCCTCTCTTTTTAGCATGTCTGGGGCACCCAATCTTCTTGAGGGCATTCCACTACCGCCATGGTTCCATAGGTATCTAGAGGCTATGACACCTGCCGAAGTTCAAGGAAAAGCCCCACCCCCGCTGCAGCCGTAGTAGCTCCACCTCTACGAGTAGATAACTTTTCTAAGCTTTGTAAGGACTTTTGCTTTATGGGAGGAAAAACATTCCGTGGTACCGAGAGCTTTGTTGAGGCACGAAATTGGCTTAGAGAAACAGGGAACGTGTTTGGTCTTTTTGAGCTCGATGATAGGAGGAAGGCACAGCTGGCCTCATGGAAACTGAAGAACGAAGCTTCATACTAGTGGGAGGTAACACATGTAGGACAACCAGTAGCTACATGGAATGATTTTAGACAAAGATTTGAGCTGAAGTTTTTATCTCAGGTGGAAGAAGGATTTTAGATGGAGAGATTATTGGCTTTGAAACAAGGGGACATGTTTGTTAAGGAATATGTTAATAAGTTTAACTAGTCGGCAAGATTTGGTCTGGACTTGGTAAATATACCCCATAAGAAGGCACTTAGGTTTGCGATAGGGTTGATTCAACTCTCCAAGGTCTTGAGTTATCTCATATAAACAATGGGGAAAACGTTAGAGAGGCTGGTTGACATGGCTCTAATATATGAAGATGGTAAGGATGAGAAGAAAGACATCAAAATTGAGGACATACCGGCTAAGGGCGAGAAAAAGAAGAGGTGGCCTAAGAAAGGAACACAAAAGAAATGAGGAAAGCCTAACAAGGATCAAATCAAGAAAGATGTCAAGTGTCATAGACGTGGAGCTTTGGGTCATTTTGTGAAAGACTGTAAAAAGGCAAAGAATTCCTACTTTAATTGTAGTCAAGTGGGACATTTCACTAAGCAATGCTCTAGCAAGCAAGGACAAGGGGAAGGATCTTCTAGACAAGTACATGCTCTTGAAGCTAGTGGACCTGATCGTGGTAGGAAAGTCACTGTTGAAGGTTTGATTTTCCTTTTTGACTGTCTTGTTAGAACCCTCTTTTATTTTGGCGCTTCTCATTCAATTATATCCAGTTTTTTAGTAGATAGTCTGCACCTTAATGCTGGTATAGTCTCTGATCCTGTAGTGGTCTCAAACCCCATAGGGGGTACGACTCATTTATCCATGATATGTAGGGGTTTGAGAATTTTTATCTTGGGCATCGAGTTTGAATGCAACACATACGTGATGGGCTTTATGAGCAATGGTTTGGTTCTAGGAATGGATTAGCCAGCCATGTATGGTGCCATCCTAGACTGTGAGAGAAGAGTTGTGAGGCATCTAACGTGCCAAGGGAGAACTTTTGTGATTTCATGTGACAAACGAGGGTCAGTTATGCTCAGTTTCCTAGATTCACTTGATACATTTATTTGTGATTTGCAATCAGTACACATAGTCAGAGATTATCCGGACTTGTTTGATGATGTTAAGTAATTACCTCTGAGGCATGAGATAGACTTCCAGATTTATTTGCTAGATTATGTGAGGCCAGTCGCTGTACTGGTGCATCACATGGATCCTGGAGAGAGGAGGGAGCTCAGAAAGCAAGTAGGGGAGCTATCCGAGAAAAGATTATTAGACACATCATATCATAGTGAGGAGCTCCAGTCTTCTTTGCAACTAAGGCATATAGCTCGCTTCATCTATGCGTGGACTATAGAGGGCTTAATAAGCTCACCAAGAAGAATAGGAACCCACTTCCGAGGATGGACGACTTGTTTAGTCAACTAGTAGGCACATCATTTTTCTCGCAGATGGATTTGGCCACGGGATTTTTGTAACGTCCCATATTTTCAGTAGTCGGATATTTAATTTATTTTAATATATTAAATATTACTTTGGAATTTTAAATGGATTTAAAATATATAATTTGTTTATATAACAAAGTTTAAAAGTTTAATTTATAAATAATTATAAAATGAACTCAAAACGCCATAGTAGTTCGTAATATTGAGTTTCAAACTTCAATTGAATACACATGATCCAATATAACTTGGAATTCCGTGAAACATGAAATATTTGAATCTGATTGATGATAATTTTCTAATGGAAGAGAAAAATGGAGATTTCATGTTATAGATTGTAAGTTATGTCCAATTCAAATTTTCAAATAGTCGTTATGGAATTTGTTAATAAACGATAATGTTTATTTAATAAATATAATGAGTTTTTCTATATAATTTGAATACTGTTTAATCCGGGATTGCAAATATTTAGTTTAAATGTATATTAGTATATCTTAAAGCTTTGCTATATTTTATTTGGAGAAATACGACAATAATAATTTTTTATTATTTAAAAATGGACGGTTTTAGATTTAAATATATTTTATCGTTATTATATAGAATTTAAAATTGTTTTCTTTCCAAACAACATCCGTTTCTGACGAAACAAATTTCATTGGAACCGGAACGTTAAGACGTAGCGGTGCATCCATTTGCATTGTATGTGGAACTCATGTGTGGTGGTACGTGTATATATCGGTTAGCAGTAATAACGATTCTAAGCGGTAAACTTTAACACTGTATTAAATTTTATATAATATAGAAAATAACTATATATAAAGTTTAATTCCTAAGTAAGCTCGCTACCCTAAAAAAACTTTTCCTCTGCATTGAAAAGGAAAGCACCGCCACCCAAATTGTTTACATACAAACCTACTCAAAATGTCAAGTTGAAATTACATAAGCGTACCGTTTTATGTCCTAGATCCTATAGACTTTGTGAGTGAGAGTTTGTTGACACCACAATTTGTGGTATCACCAAACACTATCCACCTATTGGTGGAATTTAGGGCGGTCCCATATGGGGCCCCGCTTTATCCACCAATTTGTGGATAGAGTCACGTTGACACCTCAAATTGTGCTGTTAACAAACTCGTACAGATTTGTGGTTAAGTAATGTGACCATACATGCAGAAGCCATCAGCTAGCCATATCAATTAATACAAGTCATGCTACCCTCTTTAAAACCTAGAAAAGAACACACATCAGTCCTAGGGGTTGAAAATTTCTCCTAGCTTGTGCAGATTGAAAAAACGTTGATCTTATCCACCCTCTTCACTAATATATATAGACTGTCTCCTGCTTGTTTAACTTCGTTTGTTCCCAGCGCAAGGAAAAACCGATCAACCCATTGACAAAATTTAACAAATAAAAATATTTGAAACTTCTGCTCCACTTAACTTTGAATCTGCACCCTTATATCCAAATAGTTCAATGCTGGATCGGTAAGGAGAAGGGGGTGTCGGCCAGTCAGACAGAGCAGCGTTGAAGGAAGATGTCGAGTGTGGTGGTTCGGATTCAAATGAAAAGAAGGTATGAAAGGATCTGGTATGAGCATCTGTTTGAGAGAGTGGAACTACAGTGCGTAAGAGCTTCTAAATGATGTGAAGTTGAGAGTAAGTGGCATTGTAATATTTGAAGAATGTGAAGTCATCATGTTGGAAGAGAGCATGTGCGTGTTAAAGAGTTTTCCTGGGAACAAGGGGCCTGCTGCGTTCAATGGTGAGGGAGGAACTGTTTTTCTCAGACATGTAGAGAATAGAACCAAGCAGGGGAAGAAGATTCAACGTGAACAAAAAAAGATGGTTGAAGTGAACATGAATGAGCTGGGGGTATTGGGAAAGATTGGGGAAGTTGCACCGTGGTTCTGAAACATGTGTTTGAAACAAAGATGATCAGGCATCTATGGGAAAACTGTTTGCAAAATTTGGGCAAACACGTGAAGGAGTTTGGGTGGCCTGTTTTTGTTGAAGACGTGAAGAAGAACTAAGGTAATTGGGCACAGTTTGTTAAAATGTGAATTATGAGACAAATTGTTCTAACATGGTAATAGTGTAATTGAGTATGAGGGGCTTGGCAGTTGAGTCGGCCATGGTTTGTGTATCAACAGTTTGGAATGAGGAGGAAGCTGTTAGCATAAAGAAAATGAACGGGTCATGTACATAAAGAAATGGGATAATGTAGTGGGCAGTACATCAAGCAGCATGTACACGTAAACCTTAATATATTTTAATGCACTTGGAATATTAAACAAAAGAAGAACTAACAGCAGCATTTTATTGAAATAAGGAACGACAGCATGGGTTTTTGTTTCAAACGGGTTCATTGTGAAGGGTACCAAGTTAGGCGAAGCAATGAATTTCATGCATAAAAGCCGACCGTTGAAAAGAAATGATTAATAATGGTTTGGGCAAATTTCATGGGGCAGGTTATACAAATGATGAAGTAGTCAGAAGAATTATAACAGTTAGATGTAATACGAAGCAGTGAAAGGGTTTTAAAGTTTGATTTTTCCTTTTTCTTGACCAAAGAGAAGGAATAGAATTTCCTAACTGAAGAAAAGGAATGGATAATCCAACCCAAAAAGATAAGTAATTAGTTTGATAATTAATTAATTAGAGTATTAACTAAGTTAATTAGAAGTTAATTGTTAAATAAAAACCGTTAACTTATAATCTTTATAATTCATACCTATATGAACAGAATCCGACGAAACAAAAGACGCTGGAATAATGGTGATAAATACAACATGGTGTAACTGATCTGGACAGTGCAGGAGACAAGTGGAATCTATAGTTTAATTAAACACTGTTTAATTTAACTGTAACCAAACCGTTCAACGAACAAATCAAAGTGAGTTTAACTCACTCAGTTTACCCACTTATATTTAAATAAGTCTGGTTTATTATTTATGTGCTATGTTTGTTAATTTTTTGATGGATGCTATATATATATATATATATATATATATATCTGTGTGTGTGTGTGTTGAACTGATCTGCTTAAATTAAATGTTCATTCAATTTAATTTGAACCAATCATTATTTTTTTTAAGATTAATTTCAAATGAGGTAGCTTATCTCGTTGGTTCCGTTTATAGTAATATCAACTTATTAAATTATAATAGGGATGACTGGATTGCTGTGATTTATTTATTATTAAATATAATATCTGTTTATTGAATCGAATAATATTATTTGAGGTAACGTATTTGATGCAGGGAAAAGCAGGTTGGATGGATCCAACTTTCTCCTCAAATTTATTGTTATTTTCATATTACCATTATATGTACTATTTCACCAATATGGATTGGACAACTGATTTGGTTATGGACTGTTGAAATGAAATTCAACTGTTGTTTATTTTAACCAATGTGCAGTATTGATTGAATAAATGACATCAGATGGCTTGAAAATCAATCGATTTATAAATAGGGAATTACCGTCGGTGAATCGACAGAAACAAAGTTATAGAATTTATGTTATAACTGAAGGTGGATTTTGAATTAGAGTTATTGAAAAAGAAACTAATATTTATTAATTTATAAATAATTATGAAACGGTTTGTAAAAAAAATTCAAGTGATGATAAGTTTAATAAGATATTGAGTAGAAATTAACCCAATAGTTAACGGTTGGGACAAATTGTTTCCAAGAGACGATTTAATTGAATTTATTTAAATTAATTGTATACCTAATTATTTTAAAGGAAGGACTAATTGGAATTGATTAACGAAATAATCATGGGTTGAGTTGGCAAAAGTCAATTATTTTAATTGAAATGAGAATTAGATTAATTTGTTTTAATTAATCTAAGGAGATAGTTTAACGAGTAGTTATTTAACTTTAATAAGACTTTTTAAAAGAAATTTACTATACAATTGGGTTAATAAAATAGTTAACTACTTAAGTAGTTAATGTTAAAGTATATTATTGTTTTTAATTTAAGAAGATTACTTTGTCAATGAAAATCATTGAATTAAGGATTGAGTTTGTAATGAGATATAGTTAAATCGTGAAAGGAGTTTGTGATCGGGTTTATATTAAAACCTGTGCTTCTATAAATGAAGTTATAAAGGGGATTTTAAGAGAATACAATAGCTTACAATAAAGGTGTACTTAATAATTGAATTAAGTAAAAAAGAAAATGAGATAAAAAGGGGTTTATATTAAACTAGAGTTTATAAACAAGGTTTATAAGAGGAACAAGAATTTAAAATATTGATTTTAAATTGGTGATATTTAATAGAAAAATTAAGTAAGATGAATGGAATTTGAAATGAGATGTTGAAAGCAAGAGATGGTTAAAGGGATAGAAGTGGAATGATTTGAGATGATAAGGAGTTAAGATAAGGATTAGAACCTAACGGAGATGGGTTGAGTTGAGTGATTTTTTTAGTGTTAATCTGTTGTTTATTTTGGTCTTCGGGATTGATACTTAGGAAATTATTCTCTCTTACCAATTTACAGTCATGGACTAATTGAGGTTGAAGTATAGAAATGCATAAATAAGTAATGGGAATGTTCCCAACTAATAAAAGGGTTAAGAAATATAAAACAATGTTTCCAAAGTAAATGAAAATAGGAGGTTTGTGAAAATACAACGATATTTTCGAGATGGAAAGGAAATAAGGAGATGTGTATTTAAAGTAAGTTATTTTTAAAAGATAGGTGTCGGGTATTGTTTTCTAGTAATGGAACAAAAGAGATTTCGTAATGATTATTTTACGAAAAATAAGTTGAATTGATTTCCAAATTATAAACAAGGGATAATGCTGTAGTAAATGTTTTGCAAATGATAATTAAATGGAATATGGGATATTATTAATACATATATTTTTATATGTCTTAAAGGGAAGTTGTTTTACGAATATTAGTAAGAAATGAAATGTTGTTTTCCAAATATTGGAATATTTAAACTAGGTGGTTATTAATTATTTTTAAATAAAGAAGCCAAGTGATGCTGAGTACTAAACCATTTTATTTTATGGTTGAATGTATGTTTTATTTGATAGTTAAATAATCGATTATCAAATCAGGCCAATACGATTGTTGGTACGAAAAGACCGAGATCGAATTTATATTCGAAAACCATTCCGACCAGCAAGTACGGAAATATGCGAGATATCAAATGATGATCGAGATATAACAATTGAAGACCATAGATCTTTATAAAATGGAATAACTACTTAAATCTTTGATTTATAACCAGAGATATATTGTAGTTCTATCGTGATTGAAATCTACGGACTGCAAGGACTACCGTTGGTGATATACATTCGGCACACTTAAGCGAAATGAGTGGCCGATCATGTTTAACTTGGGTTACAAGATGTTCTTGTTGAACCCAGTGTATTCCTCTCTAGTGAAACAATATCGGAAGGTGGTCTTATACCTTACCAGTTGGAAATCCAATCTTCAATAAGAGCCCGCGGTTTTGATTGTATACTATATATGCACAACGTGAGATGAAAGCGTTCTGCTAGATGGATATTTATTTGTGTTTAGACACTATTATAATATCAGAATAAGATATTATTTATAAAAAGAAATGGTTTGACTTTAAAATAAATTTGGTTGATGTTTTTAAACTTAGGGAGTTTTCTCACTCTGATTCTCCAAACTGATCCGGCGTTTTGTAAATGCTCGGGTTAAGTCGGGTTGTACAGGTTCAGGTTATCGGATGCAGTGAAGTCTGAAGATAAGCTCGAAGAATTCAGACGTATATATCTAGTGTGTGTTCCATGGAGTGTTGTATATGTGGACTGATTTTGATAACTGTTCAGATGTGTTGATATATACTGATGATTGTAAGTTCTATTTCAAAGCTCTCAGTAAAGTTTTATTTCTATATTATATTTTGTTCCACTGCGATGTGAGACTCTGATGTTGTTGTGTTCTTCTTCTTCTATTCTAAATTTTCTTTCTTTCTTATCTCGCCCTCTATATTCTTTCATTAGCTATCTGGTGTTTTCGATACATGAGTCCTGGCAAGTAATACGGGGTTTATGTATTATTGTTGAAATTCGGGCGTCGAATTCCCCGAATCGTTACAATTTCATTAGTTGAGGGTTGCAGTGAAGAGTATTGATAAGACTTCATTCAGAACTCCAGATGATTTCTTTGAGTGGCTGGTTATCCCTTTTGGGCTAACCAATGCACCCGCATATTTTGTGAACTTGATGAGCATGGTGTTTAGAGAGTTTCTGAACAAGTTTGTGGTGGTCTTTGTGGATGATATTATAATCTTCTCAAAGAATAAGGAGGAGCATACCCTACACTTAGCGAATGTTCTACGCACTCTCAGATCGCATTAGCTCAAGTCAAAATTAGCCAAATGTCACTTTTGGAGAAAGGAAGTAAGGTTCCTACGACATGTAGTCTCCATCGATGGGATAGCAGTGGACCCTGCCAAAGTCGTCGTAGTTCAGGATTCGAGGGCTCCAAAGAATGCGACGGAGGTGAGAAGTTTCCTAGGGTTAGTGGGCTATTATAGAAAGTTTACCAAGAACCTATCTTTTTCGTGGAGCATTTATTGCAAGTATGCCTTTTAGAGATTGAAGAGGGCTTAGACAACAGCCCCAGCTCTGACTCTATCTGATGGAAGCAAGGTGCTCACGGTTTACATAGATGCTTGTAGCACAAAACATGGTGTCGTTTTGATGCTTGAAGGAAGGGTATTATGCTATGGTAGAAGAAAATTGAGAGGTTATCTACTTGAAGAGAGATTTGAGCTATACACAGATATTAGTCGCCCAAATATTTGTTCTCACAGAAGGATCTCAACCTAAGGCAACAATGGTGGATGGAGTTCCTAGCATACTACAAATTTGAGATAGCTTATACCCAGGGCAAGGGTAATGTAGTGGGGGAAGCGTTGAGTAGGCAGAGGATGACTTTGAATCCTCTATTCGTAGAATGGCGGAGCTTGGAGTTTATATTGACCTTTAATTTTAAGCCATCTACGGTTTAACATTTGGATTATTAGCAGCATTGGAGGAGCGACCTACTTTCATGGAGCACATGGGATCTGTGCAGTGAGAGGACTCGTAGATAGCAGTCATTTTGGACAGGCTTGGTAGAGGAGATACTTATAGTCACTTAGCTTGATATACTATGGACGAGAAAGGGTGGCTAAGACAAGATGGAAGGCTATGTGTCCCTAGAATTGGGGGATTGCTAAAGACAATGCTAGAGGAAGATCATCATTCTCGGATGACTATCCATCCGGGTGGCGACAAGATGTATCGAGAATGAAGAGTGTTTTCTTTTGGACTGGTATGAAGAAGGACGTAGCGGAATTTATAGCCCGATGTTTGACTTGCCAACAAGTAAAGGCTGAACAGAGGAGATCTAGTGGATTGCTTCAGCACTTAGATGTTCCACAATGGAAGTGGAAGAGCATCCCTATGAACTTTATTGATGGACTGCATAGATCTAGGGAGGGCAACACTAGTATTTGGGTGATAATGGACAAATTTACAAAGAGCGCTCACTTTATTCCTTTGAAGAGTAAGAGGACGACAACTTGGTTAACATCGGTATACCTTCGAGAGATAATCTGACTTCATGAGGTACATTCTAGTATAGTAAGCGACCGTGACCCTATATTCACTAGTGAGTTCTGGAAGAGCTTACAAGAGGCATTAGGTACATAACTACGTTTGAGCATGACATATCACCCTCAAATCGATGGAAATACTGAGAGGATGAATAGAGTTCTTGAGGATCTTCTGAGGTTGTGTATCCCAGAATTTAGAGGGACTTTGGAGGAGCATCCCTCATTGGTTGAGTTTTCATGCAACAATAGTTATCAGACAAATTTAGGCATGGCACCCTTCGAAGCATTATATGTAGGACCTTGCAAATCGCTGAGTTGTTGGTGGGAGTCTACATACAGACTTCTAATTGGACCTGAGATGATTCGATAGACTTCTGAGAAGATTGATCTTATCCGCCGAAGAATGAAAGTAGTTCAGGACAGACAAAAGTCATGTGCCAATAAAAGGAGGACCGATTTAGAATTTGAAGTAGGAGATATGGTCTTAACTAAAGTATCACCGCTTAGGAATGCAGTTAGCTTTGGATCGGTAGGGAGGTTGGGGCCAAGGTTCGTAGGGACATTCCCTATAGTGGAGAGGATAGGTTAGACAGCCTATAGGATAAGATTACCGGACAGACTTGCAGGCGTACACAATGTGTTTCACGTTTCCCATTTGAGGAAATGTCTACATGATGCGGCAGATATAGTGGATCTAAGAACACTTGAAGATGTGGAAATGAGAAGGAAGCATCACTGAAAAGAGTTCCTACTCATATTCCCGGATCAGAGGTTAACAAGCTACGCAACAAAGAAATCAGATTGGTGAAGGTATAATGGGGAGAAGACAACGAAGATGCGACGTGGGAACCCAAGGACAAGATTCACGCTTCTTAGCCTTTTCTTTTCGTGAGTACATTCTTAATTTCTTTTCTAAGCTTTTAAATTTGCATTTGCTTTTATGGTTGTAGACATGTTATGGTTGATGGTTGCAAGTGGATACAAGTGTTTGGTAGCGGTTGCTCCTGGATGCATACACGCACACTAGGCACTAGATTGACTCAAGCACTTACATATTGCATACGGATGTGTGTGCATTATAAGTTTCTATGGATGAAAATGGGTGAATGATCATATGAATGTGGCATTTTGGTGAATGATTGTGCATGCTTATATAGCTTATATGCTATAGTGACTCTTTTTGGCATATGCGATACATGGCACAAATATATATTTGATTAAGGAGGTCAATTGAATCAGCCGATTGCCTGATTTTCACATAAGTGTAGGAATATATACACACAACACCTTTGCATTTGTTCATATAAGCTTTAGAAATCCTTAAGGATGATGGAAGCCAGTGGGTAATGGATGAGTAGATGGTTGTAGGAAAAATAATAACATTCTTCTTAACTTGGAGATTTCGAGGACGAAATCCTTTAAATAGGGGAAATGTAACACCCAAAAATTTAACACAATAAAACCATACTATAAAGACAATAAAATGAATATTATATAATTAAATATTTAGATTAAAGTAATACCAACTTTACCTTTGCATTCATCTAAGAATTCTGGTTTAGATAGACCCTAAGTTTGCATAATCCGAATAACGTATGAAGAAGTTATGAACCTTAGAAGTTTACATATATATATATAAGAAGATTATATATGAATAAATTAAAATCGATAAATCTGTGCAGGAAGCAACGGTCATGTGGCGACTTATACCCTGCCTGGGTCGACCCAAGGCTATGTGGGTCGACCCGCCCGCATGCATGCCCGGTTATGGGTTCTGAACCTAGACTGATGTTAATTCTGGATTCGTCCGCTGACTCAGCATTATGTATATGGCTAGGATTGAAAACCTAATATCTAATAGCTGGGGATTGTCCTAGGTAGTCTATATAAAGACATGCAACCTCATTTGTTCTACACACACAAAATCTTTCTTCCTCCCTCTAAACCCTTTTCTGAGATTAATATATACATAGAACTGCTGAGATCTTGCCTAAATACAAAATAGCAAGGACAATTCAGACTGCTCCACAACAACAAAAAGATAGAAGTGGACTTTTCTACAACGACATATATATATATATATATATATATATATATATATATATATATATATAAAGAGATAATCTCTTCTTCACCAAGACCCGCTATGAGTTTCATGTTATTTTCAGATCTGATACCTAGCAACGTATCATGACAATAAATAAAACTGTATCTGGAACGTACAGTACTTATAAGTCATACCTGTGTACTGTTATTCATCTATGTTGTTATTACAGTAATATATGTTCTTTTACTGTCATTTGATTAATTAGATCGTATCTATCTTCCTTTTCCCTATTCTGCTATTTAATTTCTAGTTTTTCCTATATGCCTATTTTGTATAGTTTGATTTGGTTCTATTCTTCTCCTTCTATTATTCCATTTTATTTACACTAAGCCTAAGCCATTGAAAGCCTGGGCCATGTCCTATTTAAGATTGCATATAGTTAAAATTAGGATAATAATAAATGACATGAAAAAGGAGAATATGGGGATATTATGATATTATACATTGAGGACTATTTGATTGTAATTTGGGAAAGGGATAATATGCATATACTTGTACATGCTGTAATTTGGGAATATAATAAAAAGGGGATAATATGCATAAACCTGTACATGCTGTAATTTGGAAAATGTAATTGAAAGGAATAATATGCATATGTATAAACATGTTAGATTTGACTTAATAGAGACATTAAGTGAAAGACATATTAAAATAATATAAGTACTAGATGCACATTAGGTAAACTAAATTACTATAGTAATTATATACATCTATGCAGGTATTTGTTTTAGGAAAGGGTTGTGCACATATAATAACATGCAATATTACAACCACCTTATTAATGAACTTAAACCTTCTATGTTAACCCTAATTATTAATAAGCTAAGAGGTCCCTTGTTCTGTTGTCGTATCGGGTTTTGAGGACTCTTAAATCCTAGTTACTTGGGGGCACAAGCTTAGAGGTTTGGCTTGTGTCAATCTTGTTGTATGGAACCCATATCAGTCAATATCCCTATTGGTATTTTGTTAGAGGGCCTCATACTAGGTATGGGCTATGGCACACTTGATTAAACTGGATAGTAAGAGGTTCAAATGAGGAAGGTGGGTATGGGCACATTCGTGCAGAGTCATGAGTGTGCATGGGTCCAATTAGAGAAACTAAGCCACTGTAACACAAGTAAATATGTATGTGTTATATAAGTTGATGGGTTAGGGAGTGATACCCTTCGCTATTACAGCTGACACGGGGTATTTACGGAGTAGGGAGCCGATCACATGGGTAGTAATTAGGGTAACACCTAATCCTGTTATGTAATCATGGTGACACATAATCCTGTTGTAATCCTGATGTTTCTGTTAAGTAATTTGGTTAACACCTAACCCTGTTATACTAGATTGGTGCAGAGAAAACCTGTTTTAGGGATATAAATAAGAAGTTTTACTTAGTCGCTGTTTTATCTTACTGCCATGTTTATCTTGTTTACCTGTTGCCTTATATGCTATTGTACTTTCTCATCTAGTCTTTTTTTTCTTAATACCTCTATTTTATGCATATACCGAAAATCGTTGGAACTTGCTAGTGTTTATGTCTGACCTATTTTTGTTTCACTTATTTCTCTTCCTTCCCCCCTCCACCCAGTTCCTCAGAGTTGTAGCAGTCCTCAGGGATTAGGAATTTCCCTTTCAACTTGGATCTAGACTTTCTCAGATGTATCGCTTTGTTTTACTTTCTACTCTGTTATGGCTTGCTATGAGGGATATGGTTTTATATTAATGCACTCTGATATTTTTCATTATGAGACAAATAGGTTATTTGAATTTTTGATGTAACTGGTTTGATGATCTTACCTGATTTTAAACAATGCTTTTACTTTTAAATAAAGTTTTTCCACTACTTGCTTATATCAGTCTTGTGAATTTCTGTTACTATTTACCTATTGTGCTTCAAGAAACTTAATGCATTATCTTAAGAGTGACATTAACAGATGCGGGGTGTCATAAGTGTGTCAGGGACTTGGGGCTCCCACATGTTTGCTTTGTCGTGAGGAGGGAGACTATGCATCTTCAGCACACATGCGTGCCGCATCTGCCGTATGTCCGAGCGAACTAGGCTAGGTATGGGTGCGGGTTGCAGGTCTCGGATACGGATCTAGTAATAATATTTTTGGGCTGTTTTTATAAATGGTAAACAAGCCGAATTTCAGCCCATTTCAGACCCGAATGAATTTCAAATTGGGTGGGTTCTCTGAACCATTGAAAACGAAGGGGCGCAGCTATTTAAAACGTTTCTGAACCATTGGAAATGAAGAGGCACCTCTGTTTGCAACGCTTTTAAATGTTGCAAATAAATGGATGCGATGTTTCAATTTTGAAACAGACATGACTGAACCAATTATTCATGATAGTTCATGAGTAGATGCATCCTTCTGCTACCTATAAATACTAATGCCTAGAAAGTATTTAAAATAACTTTTTGACTATATCTTTTTCTTCCTTACGATTTGCAAGCTGCCATTTCTAACACCACAAAAATGTTGCAAATTTTCGAATTTGCAACGCTTGTAAAGTATTGTAGAATCCTTTCTCTTCCTACTCTTCTTTCTGTTCTTCTCTTGCATCATCAGGTAATCAAAATTAGAGTGTTCTTGGTCGAATAAAAGGCATAAAACTTTGAATCCGTTTACGTTGTTCTAAGGCTTTATTGAATCCTACAAGTCGATAGTTCGATAACCCGTTTGTACCTCTTGGGTTGAACTATTATTTGAAAGAATCTATTATATAGATCCTTAAAGTCGAAGTACGTTAATCATCTTCCTTTAATAGTCTCAAACTGCAAAACTTACAACAAATTTTCAGGCAATAGTCATCAACCATAGAAGGTTTGAGTGCACTACAAGTAATGAATCAATATTTGACTTGTTTAGAGTGATTTGATGGCGAAAATTTCACTCGTTGGCAAGAGACAGTGAAGTTCTTTCTTATCAACGTCAAATTGTTCAACATCTTGGAAGACAGATTGGAAGCCATACTGGAAGAAACCGATAAGGATGATGTCGTTCTAAAGGTAAAACGTGCAAAGTGCAAAGAGGACAATTTTCTATGAAGAGGGCACATCCTGAATGCATTGTCTACTCCATTACAACACTCATAGAACCTTGGAAACTGCTAAGGCACACTAGACCGCATTAGAAAGCAAGTATCACATATCCGAGGCTAGTAATAAACAGTTTCTTATTTGTAATTTTATGGATTTCAAAATGGTTGCCAAAAAGTCCATAGTTGGACAACTGAGTAAAATCTTATTGTTGGGAATCAACTTAAAAATGATGGAATTGAACTCCTTAATTCTTTTATTGTTGGAGTTATTATTTTGTGACTCTCTAATTCTTGGAATGATTATAAGAAAAAAATTGAAACATGAGGAAACAAATTATGATTTAGACGGTTTACAGCGTCATCTTCGTATTAAAGAGGATTCTCGTAAATACAAACTAGATGATAATCCACAAACTGAGTCTCAATCTAAGGAAAATAATGTTGAAATTATTGAAAAGTTGAAGCCTAAGAACGAGACACAGTTTAAGAAGAAAAATAATTCCAAGAACAACAAAAAGAAAGGTTCCTGTTACTATTGTAACAAACCCGGCCACCATGCCATGACTATCGTCTACGGTAGAAACAAGAAAAGCGAATATGGTCGAAGAAAATCTTATGGCTGTTGTACAAGAAGCAAAATCTATTAGCGATGTTGGTAATGATTGGTGGCTTGACGCAGGAGCAACCTTTCATATATGCAAAGATCGTAATATGTTCAAGACTTACGAAGAGAATAATGGAGAGTCCACCGAAGTTACTGGCGCAAACAAAGTTGCAAGCAAAGTTTCGGGAAAAGGCACAGTTGAACTTACATTCACCTCTGGGAAAGTTCTTACATTAGTCAATGTATTTTATGTACCTAATATGTGTAAGAATTTGGTTTTTCGGTACCTTCTTAACAAAGGAGGATTCAATATGGTGTATGAGTCTAATAAGTTAGTATTGTCCAAGAACAACAAATTTATCGGACTTGGATATTCTTTTTACGACTTTGTTAAGTTGAATATAGTAAAGAAATCTTCTGCTTATATTGTCGATTCTGTTAATTTATGGCATGGTAGATTAGGGCATGTTAATTATAAATCTCTTAAAAATATGCATAAATTAGGTTTAATGTCTGATTGTGAGTTCGATTTTATCTCTAAATGTGAAATATGTGTTCATGCAAAAATACACCGGAAATACTTTAAATCTGTAGAATGGAAAACTGCTTTGCTTGATTTGGTATATAGTGATGTGGGTGATTTAAAAAGTCATACCACCTATGGTGGTGACTAATACTATATAACATTTATGGATGATTATACTAGATATGCATATGTATATCTAATGAAATCTAAAGATGAGCCCTTTATAAATTCAAAATTTACAAAGAAGAAGTCGAAACAGAATTAGGAGTTAAAATTAAAGTGTTACATTCAGATCGTGGTGGTTAATATTTTTCAAATGAATTTACTTTGTTTTGCAAACAACATGGTATAGTTCACCAATGTACCACCCCATGTACACTACAAAAAAAGGTGTTGCTAAAAGGAAAAATAGAACTTTAGTAGAAATGGTTAATGCTACACTCATAGTTCTATTTTACCTTATAACCTATGGGTGATGTTATGCTATCTGCATGTTACATTTTATATAAAGTACCACCTAAAAAGAATAATGATTCCCCTTATGAATTATGGTTTAATATAAAACCTGACATTACTAGACTTAAAGTTTGGGGTTGCTTAGCATATGTTAGAAAACCAGACCCCAAAAGACCAAAGTTAAGTAATAGGGTATTTAAATGTGTTTTCATAGGATATTGTCTTAATAGTATAACTTATATGTTTCTTATTATTGACACCTTAGAAGTTATAGAATCTGTAGATGTAGAATTATTTGAAAATCAAACTAATGAGAATCAATTGAGGTCGTCTATCCAAAAGCAACTGCGTTTAATGATATCAATGATGATGAATATGCTCAGTACCAGATAATAGTGATGCACACAGGAGAAGTAAAAGAGCGAGAATAGAGAAGGACTATGGTTCTAACTTCATAACATTTCTTGTAGAAGGCAATAAGGATGAAGTCCTTAATGTGACAAGATATGAAATGTTCGATGTTAATCCCAAAACTTATTCTGAAGCTATGAGTTCCAGATATTCTAATTTCTGGAAAGAAGCTATCAATGATGAAACGAACTCCATAATGTTAAACCAAACTTGGGTTTTAACTGATTTACCTCCTGGTGCTAAACCTATAGAATGTAAATGGATATCCAAGAAAAATTTGAATACGAATGGATCCATTTATAATTTCAATTCCATATTAGTCGCTAAGAGATATAAGCAAAGAAAAGGAGTAGACTATTTTGACACATATGCTTTGGTTGCTCGCATATCTTTATATGTTGTTTACTAGCACTTGCATTCATTCATAATTTGTTCATACATATAATGGATGTAAAGACAACTTTTCTAAATGGAGATTTAGAAGAAGAGATACATATGTAACAACCTGAAAATTTCTTAACCCCAGGCCAAGAAAAGAAAGTTTGTAAATTAATAAAATCTCTTTATGGCCTGAAGCAAATACCCATGCAATGGCATGAGAAATTTGATATATTTGCACTATCATATGGATTGTTGTTAATGATGCTGATAAATGTATTTATAGCAAATCGGATAACAACGGTTATGTTATAATACGTTTATATGTTGATGACATGCTGATATTTAGTTCCAATATATCTTTTGTGAATGAAACTAAGAAGTTTCTTTCTTCAAAATTTGATATAAAAGATCAAGGAGAGGCTAATGTAATTCTGGGAATTAAAATCATTAGGAAAGCGGGGGAGTTATTACTAACTCAATCTCATTACATTGTTGCTAAAGAAGTATGGTCATTATGATGACAAACCAGCATAAACTCCTTTAGATCCAAGCATCAAATTAGAAAAGAACACTCGATGTACCATTTCTCAACTGGAGTATTCTAGTATTATTGGGAGTCTTATGTATGCTATGCATTACACTAGACCATATATCGCACATGATATAAGTGTATTGTGTAGATGTACGAGTAATCCAGGTTTAAAACGCTAAAAAGCTATTTACAGAGTTTTAGCTTATTTGAAAGGAACCATCAACTATGGTTTGTTTTATAAAGCATATCCTAGTGTAATAGAAGGAATAGTGATGCAACTTGGAATAATGTAGAATCCAAATCCAAGTTTATGACTTGATGCATATTTACATTAGTATGTGCTGCTGTGTCTTGGGCTTCCAAGAAGCAGATCTGTATATCTGACTCAACTATGTTGTCAGATTAGATTGCATTAGCAGATGCATGTAAGGAAGAGGAACGGCTTAGGAATTTATTAATGGAATTTCCATTATGGAAGAAGCCATCTCCAGCAGTCTTGATTAACTGTGATAATCAAGCAACAATATATAATGTCTCTAATAAGACATATAATGGTGTTATTGATATTTTTTGTCAACACCATAGATAGGTTTAAGGAAATGAAACTAAGGGGAAAATCGGATTATTTAGTTCCCACAAGCTAGAGTTAGTTCATCGTTTCCTAGATATCAAGGTCTTAAGCCCAAAGATTAGTTACTCTACCCTCATGGGGTGGGTATCTCGCTTATGAGACTTAACAACCAACGGTAACTTGGGATAAGGGTCCCCTAAGCACAACACAAGATGGAAAGCTAAACGGTTAGTTGAAAGGGGTTTCTCAATAATCTTGAGGAAGGGTTTAAGATTGGGTAAGCACGCATTGCCATGAAGAAAGCATAAGGTGGTACACAAAAGTAATAGTTAAGAAACTCATATAAATTAAGCTAAGTGTCAATTCATCCTTTATTGCTCGTTGATTTGAGTATACAAGTGTTTACAAAGGAAATCCCTAAATTGATTTAGAAATTAGGGATTACTCTAGAAGAAAAGGGTACAAGATTAAGAAATGAGAATTCGGCCCTCGAAATGTGATCCTTAGGGTCCTATACATAGGCAAATCGGGACCCCTTTTAACATTGGGTCAGCAAAAGCCTCTTTCGTGTGTAGCAACTTTGTATTAGCCGCTTTCCCCCTTTTTATTCCGGTTGCTTGGGTCCTGGCTGTTGTTGAGTGACATGACATAGTCTTTAGTGTGTCGGTCTTTGCTTTCGGAAAGATGGTTCCAGTCTTTGGAGCCTCTCTTTGAAGTTTTTTCTACCTTCCGTATCGATACCAAGCCTGTTGGTATTTATAACATCGGGTATAGCCTCCGGCTTTCGGAAATAAGCTTTTGGTCTTGTCTTTAAGTCTACACAATGTTTGCCTTCGTACCTTGATCACTTGCAATCCTTGAGTCATTACCCCTTTAGATATCGACACTAAGCATGTTAGTGTGGGTGGCTCTTCTTCTCATAGACTTTGGCTTGCTCTTGGTGAATCACTAGGGTGGATTTTTGGTCTTTCGGAAAGGTGCTTTCGGTGTACTTCCTATTGAAGTTGCTTCTAAGTAGTCGGCAAGCTTTGAGTCCAATAGCTGGCCTTCGGGAAGCTTGTGTCTCGGCCTTTTGTGCCTTCATTATCTTTACCTCTTCTTTTACCGACATTAAGTAAATCAATGCCGATAGCCCTTTCGTCTCTCTTTGCTTTGTTTTGTTCCTTATTAAATCTTTGGTCTCAGATCATCAACTATTGTCCTTTCTTTCTTATTTGCTTCCGGCTTGAGGAGGTTGGCTTCCGGAATTAACTTCACATTATTTGTCTCTTGCTATGAATTCATTCTGCTAGCATTTCTTTTTCTTGTTGGTTCTAAGCTCACTCCTTCCAGGTGGGTGACGATTGTCTATTGTCACTATTGTTTCTCTTATGTTAGTGGCGGTTTTCGGTGCTGAATTTTGGTAGTAACATTTGCCCCTCTTGTGAAGGGGTACTTTCAACATTCCTTGTCAAAATTCAAACTTTTCTCCTATACGTCGGACGCCTCCTGGTATCCTTCAATCTAACCCGCTGATTTTCTCTTGCTTGTATGGTTGAGATTGAAGGGTTACTTTAACATAAATATTCTTTCTTTTTCTTCCCCATTTTTTAACCTGCAAATCCATTTCTTAAACAAGACAACTGTTCTCCAAGAATCGCATAGGGTTATCAGAATTTCAAAATGGACCCCTTGTAAGTAGTACTATTCCGATTATAAATCTAAACCATGCTTTCAAACTGATTAGGAAATTGATCAGGGTTTTCATATATCTAGTGTGGGTTAAACAACGTTGATAGCTTATATAATGATTAATGGTGGCCAAATGAGTTACCTATTTTCTCAATATATTTTTGTGGTTTAGAATGTAAAATTACATGCGAAAGGTTAATTTTATTACAAAGTTAAATGTTATTCTTCTGGTGCAATTGTACTCTACACCATTGTTATCGATTCATCTCATTTTCGATTTGACCAACACCATTTTTTTGTATTTGCTTAGCTTTTGAGCTAGTGAGCATCAGAGCAACCCGAAAGGGCTTCCAAAGTTCTGTTCCTTTTCGGTTTTAGTGCTGGCAAAGTTCGAGAACTTAATGCCAGAAGACTTTAACTTTGACTTCTCTTTTACTGGATCTGAAGACCAATTAGGCTTTCGGTGATGATAACAGGTTACTTGGTTTCAGCTAAACTGTTACCAGCCACTTTCAGGAGTTTAATTCTTTCCAACATCTTCCTTTTGTCCCTTTAACCATGGTGTCGGGATAACTAGCTTTATCATCATCAAAGGCTTAACCATCTCTAAGTGTATGTGACTCATTCATAATCCTTCTCAAAATTATCTTTTATGATTAACCAAACGCCTTTTTGTTTAAATTCCTTAATATTATCAGGTTTTTATGTTGTTTTACTCACTCACTTATGGACGTCATATGCATTATAAGAGAATGTGGTGCTAACATATGTGTTATGAAACAATATCACCTGGCATCATTATGTGTGATAAAGAGTTAACTAGCCAATCAAAGTTTGATGATTTCCGCACTTCACGATAAAAGAAGCCATTTACCATGAAGGAGTCTCTTAGTGTTTCACAAGAGCTTTGGGATGTCTGGCATGGATGCTATTCCTGTCACTGCTTGGGATAGCATCAAAAACCATCCAGAAGGATACTTTGCATATTCTGCCATTGATATCAGACATGGGGGCTTTTTTCCCTTCCTGAATTTTATTTCTCGACTTTTACGGGACTTAGGAGTTGCCCCTATTCAACTCTTGTCGAATACCTACATTTTACACTTATGCCTCAAAGCTTTGGCCCTCGAATCAGGCCAGGCTTCCCTTACTCCCAACCTTATTCAACATTTGATACGATTCTCGAAAGGAGAAGACTCGCCCATTTTGCGCATTAGGATTATTAGTGATAGTATTAACAAGATTAAACCATAAGAGAATCAATTCTATTTCATCAAGTGCTCTACAGGCATTTCAGGAAAATTTACGGGCATTGATGAGTTTTCTTGTTTTCCATGAGTAACCATACTTTTCCTGTGCTTTGATTGACTTCATTATCTCGCCAGAACCAGCTTCTAAGAAGATTTCTTTATTAGAAAATGAATCCTATGCTCTTGAAGTTATTTCTAAGACGTTCGAAGAGCCAAGAAGTCGATCAGTTTTGCTGATTTTGGACAAACTCTGTCAGTATGACCCTCTTCCTACTGGACAGAAAATCCTCGGGCAACCACCCATTCATTTTTCTGGTTCCAAACATTTGACCCTGGGCTTGAGCTCATTTAGTGCTTCATCTCCTTTGTCTCTAGGTATTTTGATTGAGATTGCTTTTTTCTTTCTTAGAGCCACTTTAGTTTTTAGAATTTTTTTTCGTCCTTGCCCTTGTTTTTGAAACTAAGCTTGATCATGAACCTCAGTTTCCAAATATATATCTCCCATATGTGCCCTAGATCAGTTTGATGTTGTTGCTTTAAAGAGGTTGGCTGAATACACTACTAAGTTGCCATCCTAGAGATTAAAGCATGACATCCCCTATTTCTATCTCACAAGATGTTGTTGTCACAACTGCTGAATAAAAGGTTCCTAGTCCTACCACTTCTTCCATCACTCGGCTATTGTATTGGTGCTTCTTCTGAGAACATTTCTAGTCGTGAATGGGTTATGCTTCACTACTAACCCCTCAATGTACATTAGACAAGGATAAGTATGATATGATCCTGCCTTCCACTTCTCAACACATTAGCTCCGCAAGGTTTCCCTTGCTAACCTTGGAGTTTAACGATCTTATGAAGCTTGCTCTTTCTTCCCCCAATGTAACCAACATTTCATTGCCTTCCACTTCTTCAGACTGGGAGGGTTTTTATCAGCATCTCATTGGAAAAAAAACTTTTGGTATAGGTTTTTCTTTCTGAATCCTTCTTTTAAATTTTATTTCACATGATGGTTGATCGGATTCTATCTTCTTCTTAGGTAACTAAAAGATGGCTTATTCCTCGAGTAACTGCCCTTTCGGCTTCTTCTGAGGTTACTCAACTTCGGGAAGAAAACACAGCTTTAATAGATGAGTACAAAAGGTTGAAGACTTCTCTTGAGAGGGTCAAAGTAGATCTGGAGAAAGAGAGGCAAGCAAAGAGTCTTTTTTCTGACCAAGTTTCAACTTTTGAGCATCAGCTGGCCGACATGGTGGTCATTCACGCTGATGAACTTAAGAAAAGGGATGTAAAGCTTTCTCATGCGGCGTGGATAATTTATGAAGCCGAGAATAGGATTTTTGAGTTCTTATAGGATCATCTTCCCCAGATTAACACCGAATACTATGAAGATGCATTATTTCTTGCCTTTTCTGATAACTTTCAAAGATTTCCCGAAATGAATTTACCTCTGTTCCCCCATTCATTTGGGATGAAGTCATGGAAAGAATCAGTTTGGCTAAGCGGAAAGTAGAGATGCCAAAAAGAGACAAGTTCAAGGCTGAAGACTTCTTGTTTATTGAGGACTTGCCCGATACCTCTGATAATGAGGATGAGGACACGCCTATTTTTGATGATGGAGTTGGTGACGATGATGATGGTCCTGATGACGGGAATTGCTGGGAAGATCCCGATAAGGATGGGAGTGATCCTTCTATAGCTCCTAGGGCTTCTTATGATTCTGTTGGAGCTAGCCCTGATGTTATAGGTGCCTGTGCCATTCGAGACCTTGATGTGCCTTTGACTAAAGAAGGTGGCCTTAATGGGTGTACAGGAAAAGAACAGTCTATCCATCCTGATGCTTCTATTTCCCAATTATTGCTTTTACTTTTGAAGTGCCTTTATTTCTTCTTTTTGAGTACATGGTGTTAACTAGCTTCCTATCATTAAATTGCGTAGACCAAAAGAAATATTTTTTCACAACTTAAAGCAGAATAAGATAAGAAACATAGGAAAATAAACGATCCCACATAGAGCAAGAAAGACTTTAAAAGACTATAACACCTTGTCACGAAAATATCACAATCTTCACAAGAGTGCTTTTAGACTTATGTTTTATAAAGAGCATGAAGCTGCGCCTAGGCTAAAGAAAGCACAAAAGCACAAGGACACCATTTTGGAGGAAAACAAGGAATTGATGACTCTATTTTAGATGTTGATTGTAGACAAAGATATTCCAGTGAATTGCTTGTATGGGATATATAAGCAATACAACACAATAGACTTTTCTTTTCTAGGGGTGTCCTAGTAGGGGTTTGATACGTCGCCTCTACAGGCGTTATTTAGATGAGTTTGAAACTAACCCATACCCTGGGGCATGCTGGAATCTTCCAAGGGTTGTTTCATTCCCAGGGATCTTCCACTAGAAAAGCTTAAGTAGAACAAGAATAGATTTATCACTAAACTGTTTAAGAGGTCAATTTTGTATGACTATTAGGAGTATTTGTAAACTCGTCGTTATGAATGTGTAAGTGTATTAGTAATCCTACTATTGTTCGTTGTTGCTGATTTTTCTATTTATATTGTGGCAAAACCTTGTTTTTCATGAGGATGTGTTATGTTCGATATCTAGATTGAAAAAGGAATTTTCAGCAACGTCATCACAAGTACTTGAAAGAAAACACTTCCTTGGAAAGCTTAAGAATATTTATACAAAATACCCACAACTCCTCTTAACTTTTTGGGTGAAGGATGTGAGATGATTTTAAAAAGACTTAGGATTGAACATGCCAAGCTGATATATAAACAATAAATGTACTGATAAGTAAGTTTTTAAATCCTTGTTGCTTTTTCAGATATACGTCTTCCAAAATAACAAAAAGTTCATTTTAAATATAGTTCATGCAAAACCCTTCTTAAGAAATGTGATACCATTTTCGTATGTAAAAAGACTTATGCATAATAAATATTTTTTTTGTGAGTAGGTAGATCAACATGAGACTTTACCAACTAGGGAGGAGATATTGATAGAGGCAGAGAAGGGTGGTACCCTTAGAGAGGGACCATCTCCATCTCGGGAAAGAACAATTCTACTTCAGAACTTGACAAGCAAGCATCTGAATGAAAAAGTGGATACTTTGAAAGGTCAATTAGAGGAAAAGAGTAGACTTATTCTTGGATTAAAGAAATATATAAAGAAACCGTTTGTTGACTTTGAAGATGAGCTAAGAGGATTGAGTCAGTGGGTAGCTAAATTGGAAATCAAATAAGATAATGATAATGCAAGTTGTAGGACATAGGGATACTCTTTCAAAAATATTTCAATCATAACAGTGTCTTAGCCTTCTAAAACTGCTACTGGGCATAAGGCTTCAGCTTCTCAAAAGTATTTTTATTTGAAGAACCCCCCTCAAGTGTTAGATGCATATGTTATTTCCGAGTGGTGTAATAGAGTGATAGCTGAGATGAAAAGCACTTACGATACAAAGCTTAATGAGGATACATTTCATCACATCAACCATTACGTTTCCCATATTGGTCATTTACAAGGGGAAAGACATAATTCACGTGCGAGACTCTCTGATTTAGAGAAAGATAACTAGTCTCAAAGGGCTACGTGTAGAGCTTGTGGATTTAAAACTTCAAATCAAACCCTCAGACAACCTTAATGAGATTAGTAGAAAGGTATGCAATCTTAATGAGCTTCTAAGCATCGCTATTTGTCATGCTATTAATCCCCCTTTATATGAGGATGAAGAGGAGCAAGATACTTGATCATATTTGTAATTATAATGTCATGTTTATGTACTCGAATAATCCATGATATAGTCTTTTTTAATAAATTTGTAAATTGTGTATGTACTACTTGATATGTTGTTTTTTCTTCCATTTCACATAGATAAGAGCAATTTGTACACAATAAATTTAAGAAATTTCACTGCGCAAGACAGAAGATTAGTTTCTTCATTTGAAGGCTTCCAAATAGTAGACTTAGGATTCCCAACTAAATTTTGTTTTGTAAGCCCTTCTGCAGGAGTGAGAACTGGAGCCTTCATTTCTAGATTATGGTATTAATGAAACATGTCCAGAATACTTCCTCTGGTAACAATCAGAAGCTTTGAACCCCACTCGGGGATAAGATATTTGGCAGAAGGTCAGAAGTACATTCTTTGGCAATTAATAGAAGTCCCGAACCAACCCAGATTTGGGTATTTAGCAGAAAACCGGATGTGAACTTATGGTAATTGGTAGAAGTACCAAACCGACCTAGATTCGGGTATTAAAGATAAAAGACCAGAAATTCACTTATGACAATTACTTTCATTACACCCTTTGAGGTTTAATTTACAAAGCAGAGGATTTACTGGCTTCGTTAGCCACTCTTTGGTCTTTTGATTGTCAAAGCAAAGGATGTGCGTGCTTTGTTGGCCACCCCTGGGCATGTGCATCCAGTGTGCTTATCTAGCTTATCATCAAGTAGAGCCCAAGGACTTACCCGACCTCCCTTCAGGAGGCGCCTTACCCCGACCATCGTAAGTGATGATAAGGGCTTAGATGCTTAAACCAGGCTATCGTAGATGCGGAATTAAGGCTTACCCTTTTGATGATCTACCTCGACCATCGTTGGTGATGATAGAGGCTAACACTCTAACCCCCTGGTGCCTTATCCTAGCCATCGTAGACGATGATAAGGATTAACGTTCCCTTTTATAGGTAATGAGGAACATAAGAAGAGGTAGGATGTGCTTAGTTCAAAGCAGAGGCACAGTGTACTCTTCTGCGAGCAGAGGCAGGGCGTGCTAAATAGATGCTCCATCCCGAACATTTCTAGCATGGATCATAGGCTTACACATTTGATGCTTTAACTTGGCCCTTCCTGATTTTTGCACGGATAAAGGATTAGGGTGCCTTGCCTCAGCCAACTTGGCGATGGCAAGGGTTTTTTCCATTTATAATTTGACTCTTTTCAGGTTATTCCAAATTTTGAGAGGGTTTCTCTACCCTTAGTTATGTAGAAATTTTTTCCGCAAAGAATTCATTGTTGTAGTTGACTATGTCTTCTTTACATTTCTATGTAGTTTTCCTTGATTAAAAAAGTTGATGATCATTCCTTCTAGACTTTTGCAACGATTGGCTTCATGCCCATTCATCATATGATATTATCAATAAGGCCCTTCTAGCTTGGCTTTATTCTTGGGTTTCTTCCTTAATGATGGCCAAAAGTCTAACTCATGCTTAGTAATTAAGGAAGTATATAATCTCCATTGATGTAGTAAGCTCACATCCTTTTGGAAAACTTGATTCGAAGGCTTTCTTTTGATGTTAGGACTTAACTTTTTTTCTACTAAATTCCATTGTCTTTTCTTTGTCTTCAAAATTCCTTTTAGTTGTGTCTTAAGAAAGAGGTGTAACCTTCTTAAACCCTCCTAGGGTGCGGTGATTGAAACCTTTCTCAACCCTTTTCCCAAATATCGTTCCCTTAGCCTGTTCTTGAATGGCTTCCTTTATATGGATAAATGAGCTGCAGTCCTTTGATGTAGAATCGCTTAGGGCAAAGATTAGGGTTGGTCCTAATTGGAAAAGGTTTATGCTTCAATAGTCATGATCATAAGATCCTACTTATTTTTACTTGTTTTGGATATGCAAGGCTTCCAGCTTAATCCTTTTCCTTTCGATAGTCGGTTCATTAACACTTAATTTAACCATAGGACACTCAGTAGTTACTAGTAGAAACCTTATATTCCTGGTTTCTGCTTCTTCAAAACCTAGTCCAGTCTGGGACAGAACACACAGTTAGACATGGGATTAAGTTAACCACAAGATCAGAGATTTAGGCCCTCCTTCCAGTGCTAAAATGTTAATGATATTTTTCATCAACATTGGAGATAGGTTTAAGTAAACGGACCTAAGGGGAAAATGAGATTATTTAGTTCCCACAAGATTGAGTTAGTTTACCATTTCCTAGATATCAAGGACTTAAGCCCAAAGATTAGTTACTCCTCCCTCTACGGGTGAGTATCACGCTTATGAGACTTAACAACCAATATTTACGTTGGGATAAGGGTTCCTTAAGCACAAAACAAGATGGAAGCTAAACGGTTTGTAGAAAGGTTTTAGGCTTGGGTAAGAGCCCATTGCCGTGAAGGAAACATAAGGCGGTATACAAAAATAATAGCTAAGAAACTCAAAGAAATTAAGCTTATTGTCGGTTCATCCTTTATTTCTCGTTGATTTGAGTATGCGAGTGTTTACAAAGGATAACCCCAAATCAATTTAGAAATTAGGCTTCACGCTAGAAGAAAAGAGTACAAGATTGAGAAATGAGAATTCAGCCCTCGAAACATGACCCTTAGTGTCTTACTGTAGACAAACCAGGACCTTTTTTGACATTGTGTTAGCAAAAGCCTCTTTTGGGTGTAGCAGCTGTGTGTCGGCCACTTTTCTCCTTTTGGTCCTGGTTGCCTGGGTCTCGGCTATTGTTGAGAGATATGACTTAGCCTTTAGTGTGTTAGTCTTTGCTTTCGGAAAGATGGTTCTGGCCTTTAGAGCCTCTTCTTGAAGTTTTTTCTACCATCCGTATCGATACCAAGCTTGTTGGTAATGATAGCATCGGGTATAGCCTCCTGCTTTCAAAGATAAGCTTTTGGTCTTGTCTTTAAGTCTTCAGGATGTTTGCCTTCATGCCTTGACCTCTTACGTTCATGGAGCCATCACCCCTTTCGGTATCGACACTAAGCATGTTAGTGTGGATAGCTCTTCTTATCAGGGACTTTGACTTGCTCTCAGTGAATCACTGGGTTGGATATTTGGTCTTCCAGAAGGGTGCTTTCGGTGTACTTCCTATTGAAGTTTCATCTAAGTAGCTGGCAAGCTTTGAATCTGATAGTTGGCCTTCGGGAAGCTTGTGTCTCGGCCTTTTGTGCCTTCATTGTCTTATACTATTTTTGTATCAGCATTAAGCAAATCAATGTCGATAGCTCTTTTTCCCCCCTTTGCTTTGTTTTATTCCTTGTCAAATCTTTGATCTTAGATCATCGGTTTTCATCTTTTCTTTCTTATTTGCTTCCATCTTGAAGTGATTGGCTTCTGGAATTAACTTCACATTATTTGTCTCTTACTATGGATCCATTCTGCCGGCGTTTATTTTTCTTATTGGTTCTAATCTTCCTCCTTCCAAGAGGGTGATAATTGTCTATTATGACCGTTGTTTCTCTTACGTTGATAGCGGTTCGATACCCCTCCACAGATAGCCTGTTTCGGTGTTGAATTTTGGTAATAAAAAATGGGAAGTCTAGACAAGTGAGTCTAAGACATCAGATGGCAGAAAGGTTACTAAAAAGTGGAGTTATAACTGTTGACTACATAGAAACAAAGAAAAACTTGGCCGACCCATTTAAAATGGTATTCCAAAGGCAATGGTTTTGATAAAGTCAAGAGAAATGGGACTAAGGTCTGTGAATGAAGATTGATCATCCTTAACAGAAACCCAAATTATGTCTTGAAAAGGTAGACTAAGTTCAATGGGTACCAAAAAGTTAAGAGTATGATTATGGAACATAAAATCAATAATACCAAAATATTTAGTTTTTGATTCTACAAGAACAAAGGATGGATAAATGGCCTTAATAAATCTAGGAACTTTAAAAGGGGTATCACGGAAACACCTTAAGAGACTTACCTATATGAGTATGGAAATCAGTCTGTTTCCTTGGAAAGTAAGACCGCTTTCTAAAGTAGACTTGTGAACTAGGATTAAAAGCACATGGCCATTAACGTGCTGAGCAATACAAAATACTCTAACTAAGGAAATCAACATGTGTGATGTTTTCGATTTTATTGTTAAGGGATACTTTGTTCAAGATTCGTTCACCATAGAATCTTGATAGAACTTTGAATGGTTTACACTAAGTAAAGGTTAAAATCCAAAAGATATCTTTTATTTATGTGTTGTTTCCATGATGATGATAAACTTGATCTTAGAACTACATAGACTTGACCCCACTTGTGTATATAGGAAATCACACTAGTGATTTAGTCATCCACTTTATTTTATTTATTTTGAAAATTGGGTAAGATTGTTGGGAAAATTTCAAAAACTAGTTTAGGTTTGGGGTTTGTTTTGAAGAGGGAAGCAAGAACGGAAAAAGGAAGGGTGTGGGGATTAGTTGTAACACCCCACGTCGGTTAGTGTCACTTACAAAGGGAATGCACTAAGTTCTGTGGAGCATTTAGGGTAAAAGATGCAGATAAATTACAAGACAGACAGAAATTAAATAGCGGAAAATAAAACTTTGCTTTATTGATAAAATGGTTTGTACAATGGTTTCTTTACAATATCAGAGTATCATCTGTCTTACAAAATAAAGAAGCATAAAAACACCATTTATATTCCCCGATTTTAGCAAGAGCCAGCCATAGCATTTGAAAAGAGAATCCAGGCAAACTTCGACAAATCTTCAAGCTGGGAAAGAGTGGTAGTCCAACTTAACCTGAGCTAAACTATTCCCTCATTTACTACCTGGGGGGGAACGGAAGAAAAGAAGACGAAAGAAAAACAGAGTCAGACATAAAGCCTGAGTAAGTTCAGTAACTTCTAGCATGTGAACATGGAAAACAAAACGACATGAATTAACTGAATACAAGATTACACCATGACGATAGGGTCAACAAGATTAGACAAGGTAGTCACAAGATACGCTAAGATAAACTGGATACGCTCTAATACTTTCGCTGCTTCGCTATTTCCTTGTTATAATGGTTTCTATATCTCTACACCACCTATCTAGTGTCCCAACTAGTAACGATAACGTGATCCCAATCCCTGTATTTTCCATTTCCTTTCGGCATACATTTATTATTTATTACCTAGATCAAATCTAGGGTTTTCTATCAAGTGCTTTCTAGATTTAACTAGAGTTTATGCTATCTGCTGAACGCTTCTCGACTTCAGGGTTTTTGCCACCTAGTTCAACTAGGGATTACGCTACCTGTAGAACAATGCCCCCAAGTCTAGGACACACTACCTAGAGTGGTATATGTTCCTATACTTCCCTACGCATGTATCGCGAATCGTTATCGCTTGTCTAGATGCACATGTCCTGTAATGTGCGGTCCGAGTCCTGTGACAGGGCAAATCAAGGAATACAGAACTCGGTCGGGAGCTTTCAGATATCTGCCGATGCAGATGCTAAGGTCTGTTTTTATTCCAGTGGCTATGGTCCCACTTGACCCCTCCCTCAACTAATGAAAGGCACACCTTATAAAATGAGAACTATACGCCGGCCCTCGGTGCCCCACTAACATATGGCCATCCGCAACCATAACTAGATAGCAAGTATATGGTCTTTTGGAGTTCTCCGCCTTTTCGCTTCACGTATCACGATTGACTCAAGATGGATGGTAGACGACGAGTTGCTATCACAGGGCTACCGTTTGCTCGCCGAATCACGCCGGTCCATCCTAGTCTTTAGGTTGCCATGTATTGCAACCAAGGCATACCCCTGGTTCTTCTAGGCAGACCTTAACCTTTGTGGGCCCAGGCGGATCATCTGCAGCCTCACAGAGGGATACCAAGAGTACCCTCACGTCCCCTCGAAGCCTCGGGCTTCGTAACCCAATTCGTTGGAGCCTTCTCTCTATTCAGACGGACATTCGCTCCTTCCCGTGTTATACTAAGAATTACTACTTAGTTGTACTAACTAAGATTTACCACTTAGTTTCCAGAATCGTTGTTTCTAAGGTTTACTACTTAGTTCCCTTTCCCGTCAATTTGGATTGGTTAAGTGTCATTAGTCAATTCAAGCCAACTTAACCCTCTTCATTCATCCTGTTATACTGGTTAAGTGTTATCGGTAATTCATGTTGTCTTAACCCCACCACAAACCAAGTTATATTGGTTAAGTATTTCTTATTACTTAACCCTACCCATTCACCCTATATTGGTTAAGTGTTCCTTTTTATCTTAACCTTGCCCGTCTGTCTAATATGTTATTAATGGTTAAGTATTATCCCTTCATGTTTAGACTTACCCCTATTCTTTTACCACCATCTGATGGTTAAGTGCTCAAGTTTACTTAACCCTACGGTCTAGCCCAGCTTACATATCAAATTGGCTAAGTGTATTAAATCTTACTTAACCCCAACCTCTAGCCTAGTTATCATGTAAATTTGGCTAAGTGTATTAACTTTACTTAACCACACTTTCTAGACTAGTTAACATGTTAATTTGGCTAAGTGTTTTCTTAGTTACTTAACCTCTACAAATCTCGTCTTGTTACCATGAGTTTGGTTAAGTGTCCCTGTGGACTTAGCCCTCCGTTCTAGCTTAACTGAGCTTAAGTTGGTCAAGTGTTCCTATGGACTTAACCCTCCCATTCTAGCTTAACTGTATGAACCTAACCCCACCTACCAGTCTTGTTATCATGTTGAGTTGGTTATGTGTCTTAGTTAGCTTAACCCTAGCATTCTTGTTCTAGCTTTAACTAAATAAATTAAAGCCACGACCACTCACATTAGACAGATATTGTTGCGATTACTGGATGTGCCGGTTGGTTCCGGGCAGGTTTACATCGCAACTCAGTCTAACCTCGGGTTAGGCCTATTCGTGTTTTCTAGTTCAAAGGGTTTTGATTAATTTTCAAATCAGGTTTTGAAAGTAACCATCCCGTCCGTCGGATCAGTTAGGGATAGCCAGGAAGAGCAGGAAACTTGTATTTTCCAAACTCAAGCCTAGACACTATCCTCTCTGTCACCCTAGAACTTTCTGGTTTATTATTAAAAGAGATGTCGTTAACCAACCTTTAATTTGTCTAAATTAACATTTCCTCATTTAGGACAAATTTTATAAGTAAATTAATCCTAATTTACTTATTTCCCAATTACTCTTTTAATGTAAGTTGTCAACATTTATTCTTACGGCCCATTTTCCCCTCTATATCATGTTTATGCTTTTTGGTATGTAAACCATACCAAATAAAGTGTCACTAACCATGATTTTGCTAATCCGGACAATTACTCCCAACTATGGCCAATTTTATGCCAATATACTTATCGAGCCAAATTAGCTAATCCAATTCTGATTTAACATTCTAATTCATGTCAAACTAGACTTATTACTCTAGTTCACAATACAAGATTCAAATTACACATCTTATAATTTATGTCAAATTTATCCAATTTGCATTTCTATGAACATGCCATAATGCATGTTCCCAATTTATGCCAATTTCCAAGTTGAACTACGTTTTAGTAAATTTCATATTTTTTCCCAAATCGCATTCCCACCACTCGTATAATCGTGATTCAATCTTAATTATAGATTCGCAGAAAATAGGGAATGAACCAAAGATTGCTATGAAAAGGATAGATATAACAACTGGCATAAAATGGTTTTGAATAACGACGTAGGTTCAAGAACATGGGTAGACCTAACTTAATAGGTAAATTCCCAAGGTCTAAAACCAAGAATAGATAGAACAGGTTCAAGAACATGGGTAGACCTAACTTAATAGGTAAATTCCCATAGTCTAAAACCAAAGAAAACCAAGGACAAGCAGAATAAATAATCGGGTTTAGCCCCAAATCTCAAAATCACAGAACTTAAGAAACACTTTCCTAGTCAGGAATCATGGAGGTTTAATCACAGATGTCCTTGTTATGTCACAGGCAATAGTTTATGTTAATCAAAGGCATAGGTTTTGTCAAGGAAGTAATCCTCATAGTCATAGTCACAATCATAGGCAATGATCATAGTCATAGGCGGTGTCCATAGTCATAGGCAATGTCCATAGTCATAGGCAAATGTTCATAGTCATAGGCATATGGTTTTTAGGTCCATAGTTTCATAGTCACGGTCTTATTTGTCTTTGAATCATGACAGTTCTTAATTAGGTCCAAAGAGATAGGCACAGATTCGAATAGAAAGAAAGAGAATTGGCATATTCTTTTATTCCTTCAATTTCATGTCATGAACAAAGAAAAACGTTCAAATCTAGAAATAACTGACTTACAGAGATTTAGATTAGAAAAGAAAGATGGCGTTGCTACGATTCGTAGAAAATCATTCGTTGAAGTCGTTTGAACCTCCTTTTGAATCCTAGCTTGAATCTCTTCTTGTTGAAAGTCTTTTGAGCAGCATCTCCTCGTCTTGTTTTATTTTATATATATTATTTATTTATATATTTTAGAGGAGGAGTAGAAGCCATGTCTAACTAGAATCTTCGCAGCATAAGGGTAAAAAAAAGAATTGTGAATAGAGAAGAAGACCAGGGCTGTTTATATAGTTGCTCAAGACCTTATCGTGCACGCAGCGCTGAGTCAGCATTGAACCTAGTTAAGAAAATAGTCCAGGTTCGCAGATGAATCTAGCCAAATCTTATCGTACATGCAGTGCTAAGTCAGCATTGGGTCCCACAAGCTGTTTTGGCGCAGAAATTTGAATTTCGAACTTTTGAATTTCTGGAATTTATTTAACTGTTTTATTCACATGAAATATTCTTATATGTATACAATTCCTTTAACGACCATTTTACGCGTATATATATACGCACAACTTTCATTTTATTTTCAAAATTCAAACGATGTTGCACCGTTATTTAATTCTTGCCATATTTCATTTACTATAGCCTTATCTTAAATTTTATCTTTCGTATACATATATTTCTGCATATATATATATATATATATATATATATATATATTCTCATGTATATACATATATTTTCTTTATTTCCTTATATGTACGTTCTTATCCTTTCAAATTTTGAATTTGTATATGTACATATATTTGCATGTTCAGTTGGCCCTCTTTAAAACAGAGATAAAAATTATACTGCCGCCGGGGTTCGAACCCCCGACCTCCATGTTACAAATCCAATGCCTTAACCAACTGAGCTACAAAGTCTTTTGTTAATAAGTCTTAGAACAATGATAATTATTTTTCTTTCCTTACTTCTCTTTTTCATGTTATTTACAATACTTAAATTAAACCAATGCATGAATCTTTTTCTTTTAATGTTATGCATTATGTTTGCAAATCAGTGCATGCAACATATTTACATCGCATGCAACCAATCTTTTTTTTCATATATTAATTAATTTTCATTATACATCACCATATTAATCCTATCTGTGGATATATATACATTTTTAATTACATTAAAAATACGGGGTGTTACATTCTCCCCCACTTAAAAGGATTTCGTCCCCGAAATCTTCTAGTTAGGAAGAATGTGTCCTACCATCCAATCACCCATCTACTCAACCATCCAATCACGGGCATCCATTGTCCTTAAAATATTTCTAATGCTTTCATGTTCATATGCATAGTGTATGTATATGTCTTTATCTACTGTAAAATCAGGCGGTCTAATGATTCAGTCGACCTCCTTAATGCGAATCATGTCGGTGCCATGCGTCCAATCATGTATGCAAGCATCCCTAGTTACGTAAATACTACATGAGTGCACGGCCATTCATCCATATGCAACATCCATATGATAACATATCAGGCTCAACTTAAAACATATCTGTAAATGCAATATGAAAACGTCTGAACTGATCTAGTGTCTAATACGTATGCATATCCATTCACAAGCAACCATTAGCAACCACTTGCAACCATCAACCATAAAATGTTTCAAATACATGTTTACATCCATTGGCTTCTACCTAAGGATCGAAGATACGACCTCGGTGATATACTTTGGAAAGAGAGAAAAATTATGCGCAAAGCTCCTAAACAAAGAAATCAAGGATACACCCTTAAGAAAAAGGGTATGACACTAGTATCTTACCTTCTTGAGCTTTACTCCACTGTATCTTAACTAATTTAACTTCACGATTGTGAAGTTTTCCGACCTCCAATTCCAAAATAAACAGATGTCAATCACGGTACCAAGTATATGTACTAAGATGATTAGAGGTTTCCCTCTTATCCGTCATGTCATAACTATAAGAGTCGTAAGGTCACTACGTGCTCTTTGGAGTGCCTACCATAACTATTCATCTCTCCCGCAAACCATCCAAACCGAACTCGACATTCCTCAAGTACAAGCCCCAAAGGCCTAAACCAATATCAGACAAGCACCCAAGGAATATCTCCCCCGAATTTAGACGATCTACGTGAGATGATATAAGAAAACTCGATAGCTATTCTCAAATCCCTACTAACAAAAAAAATAAACTGGTCGGACCACCAATTGGATTTGAGACTCTAGTGGGATCTTTCTACTATACAAGTACTATGGTGGAGAGACCCAACTATGGAAGTGGATGTGAACAAATAAGAAGCGCTAGAACCTAAGGAAATAGCATGAACAGAAAACTAGACTCTTCCAACCGGACTACCTTTCTCCTAGGTACGCTTGGTGGCGAAAGCATGTACTTGTCCTTCTGAAAATCTCGTCCTCGTTCTTACCCATGTCCTTAAGTATATGTCCTATCATACCCTAGTAAAGATACTTCCTCTTGTCTTAGGTTTTATAATTTCTTCCTCCTTCATGTGCTAAGTCTACATTCATGAATTCCTCATCCTAGGGTTATGCTCCTTAGCCAAACTCCTCATCCCCTTCCGTGTGTAGTCATGTTGACACATCTCTCGAAAACTGCCTCCATCGTCCGGAATACCTTATAAGCTTTGAAAGAAAACTGCCCGTAGATGAAACAACTACGGCTATGGATGGAAGCCGGGCACTACTTTGCCCTTCGATGAGGTTACCTCCCAGAAAGCCAGGAGCCTCAGAGACTCAAGAAAGAAGGAGACAAGAATTTAAACAGAGGAAGAGAAGATAGTGCGTATGGCTTTGGGAAATATGTCTTTAAAACAAATCTTTTCTCTTGAAAATGCTTCTTTAAAAACCATTTTGAAAATAATTTTTCAAATCCTTTATCGGATCTGGTAACCTTCAGCTCTGATGCCACGTGTAACACCCCACGTCCGTTAGTGTCACTCACAAAGGGAATGCACTAAGTTCTGTGGAGCATTTAGGGTAAAAGATGCAGATAAATTACAAGACAGACAGAAATTAAATAGCGGAAAATAAAACTTTGCTTTATTGATAAAATGGTTTGTACAATGATTTCTTTACAATATCAGAGTATCATCTGTCTTACAAAATAAAGAAACATAAAAACAACATTTATATTCCCCGATTTTAGCAAGAGCCAGCCATAGCATCTGAAAAGAGAATCCAGGCAAACTTCGACAAATCTTCAAGCTGGGAAAGAGTGGCAGTCCAAGTTAACCTGAGCTAAACTATTCCCTCCTTTACTACCTTGGGGGGGGGAACGGAAGAAAAGAAGACGAAAGAAAAACAGAGTCAGACATAAAGCCTGAGTAAGTTCAGTAACTTCTAGCATGTGAACATGGAAAACAAAACGACATGAATTAACTGAGTACAAGATTACACCATGACGATAGGGTCAACAAGATTAGACAAGGTAGTCACAAGATATGCTAAGATAAACTGGATACGCTCTAATACTTTCGTTGCTTCGCTATTTCCTCGTTATAATGGTTTCTAAATCTCTGCACCACCTATCTAGTGTCCCAACTAGTAACGATAACGTAATCCCAATCCCTGTATTTTCCATTTCCTTCCGGCATACATTTATTATTTATTACCTAGATCAAATCTAGGGTTTTCTATCAAGTGCTTTCTAGATTTAACTAGAGTTTATGCTATCTACTGAACACTTCTCGAGTTCAGGGTTTTTGCCACCTAGTTCAACTAGGGATTACGCTACCTGTCGAACGATGCCCCCAAGTCTAGGACACACTACCTAGAGTGGTATATGTTCCTATACTTCCCTACGCATGTATCGCGAATCGTTATCGCTTGTCTAGATGCACATGTCCTGTAATGTGCGGTCCGAGTCCTGTGATAGGGCAAATCAAGGAATACAGAACTCGGTCGGGTGCTTTCAGATATCTGCCGATGCAGATGCTAACGTCTGTTTTTATTCCAGTGGCTATGGTCCCACTTGACCCCTCCCTCAACTAATGAAAGGCACACCTTGTAAAATGAGAACTATACGCCGGCCCCCGGTGCCCCACTATCCTATGGCCATCCGCAACCATAACTAGATAGTAAGTATATGGTCTTTTGGAGTTCTCCGCCTTTCCGCTTCACGTATCACGATTGACTCAAGATGGATGGTAGACGACGAGTTGCTATCACAGGGCTACCGATTGCTCGCCGAATCACGCCGGTCCATCCTAGTCTTTAGGTTGCCATGTATTGCAACCAAGGCATACCCCTGGTTCTTCTAGGCAGACCTTAACCTCTGTGGGCCCAGGCGGATCATCTGCAGCCTCACAGAGGGATACCAAGAGTGCCCTCGCATCCCCTCGAAGCCTCGGGCTTCGTAACCCAATTCTTTGGAGCCTTCTCTCTATTCAGACGAACATTCGCTCCTTCCCGTGTTATACTAGGAAATACTACTTAGTTGTACTAACTAAGATTTACCACTTAGTTTCCAGAATCGTTGTTTTCTAAGGTTTACTACTTAGTTCCCTTTCCCGTCAATTTGGATTGATTAAGTGTCATTAGTCAATTCAAGCCAACTTAACCCTCTTCATTCATCCTGTTATACTGGTTAAGTGTTATCGGTAATTCATGTTGACTTAACCCCACCACAAACCAAGTTATATTGGTTAAGTATTTCTTATTACTTAACCCTACCCATTCACCCTATATTGGTTAATTGTTCCTTTTTATCTTAACCTTGCCCGTCTGTCTAACATGTTATTAATGGTTAAGTATTATCCCTTCATGTTTAGATTTACCCCTATTCTTTTATCACCATCTGATGGTTAAGTGTTCAAGTTTACTTTACCCTACGGTCTAGCCCAACTAACATATAAAATTGGCTAAGTGTATTAAATCTTACTTAACCCCAACCTCTAGTCTAGTTAACATGTAAATTTGGCTAAGTGTATTAACTTTACTTAACCCCACTTTCTAGACTAGTTAACATGTTAATTTGGCTAAGTGTTTTCTTAGTTACTTAACCTCTACAAATCTCGTCTTGTTACCATGAGTTTTGTTAAGTGTCCCTGTGGACTTAGCCCTCCGTTCTAGCTTAACTGAGCTTAAGTTGGTTAAGTGTTCCTATGGACTTAACCCTCCCATTCTAGCTTAACTGTATGAACCTAACCCCACCTACCAGTCTTGTTATCATGTTGAGTTGGTTAAGTGTCTTAGTTAACTTAACCCTAGCATTCTTGTTCTAGCTTTAACTAAATAAATTAAAGCCACGACCACTCACATTAGACAGATATTGTTGCGATTACTGGATGTGCCGGTTGGTTCCGGGCAGGTTTACATCGCAACTCAGTCTAACCTCGGGTTAGGCCTATTCGTGTTTTCTAGATCAAAGGGTTTTGATTAATTTTCAAATCAGGTTTTGAAAGTAACCAACCCGTCCGTCGGATCAGTTAGGGATAGCCAGGGAGAGCAGGAAACTTGTATTTTCCAAACTCAAGCCTAGACACTATCCTCTCTGTCACCCTAGAACTTTCTGGTTTATTATTAAAAGAGATGTCGTTAACCAACCTTTAATTTGTCTAAATTAACATTTCCTCATTTAGGACAAATTTTATAAGTAAATTAATCCTAATTTACTTATTTCCCAATTACTCTTTTAATGTAAGTTGTCAACATTTATTCTTACAACCCATTTTCCCCTCTATATCATGTTTATGCTTTTTGATACGTAAACCATACCAAATGAAGTGTCACTAACCATGATTTTGCTAATCCTGACAATTACTCCCAATTATGGCCAATTTTATGCCAATATACTTATCGAGCCAAATTAGCTAATCCAATTCTGATTTAACATTCTAATTCATGTCAAACTAGACTTATTACTCTAGTTCACAATACAAGATTCAAATTACACATCTTATAATTTATGTCAAATTTATCCAACTTGCATTTCTATGAACATGCCGTAATACATGTTCCCAATTTATGCCAATTTCCAAGTTGAACTACGTTTTAGTAAATTTCATATTTTGTCCCAAATCGCATTCCCACCGCTCGTATAATCGTGATTGAATCTATATTATAGATTCGCAGAAAATAGGGAATGAACCAAAGATTGCTATGAAAAGGATAGATATAACAACTGGCATAAAATGGTTTTGAATAAAAACGTAGGTTCAAGAACATGGGTAGACCTAACTTAATAGGTAAACTGCCAAGGTCTAAAACCAAGAATAGACAGAACAGGTTCAAGAACATGGGTAGACCTAACTTAATAGGTAAATTCCCATAGTCTAAAACCAAAGAAAACCAAAGACAAGAAGAATAAATAATCGTGTTTAGCCCCAAATCTCAAAATCACAGAACTTAAGAAACACTTTCCTAGTCAGGAATCATGGATGTTTAATCACAGATGTCCTTGTTATGTAACAGGCAATAATTTATGTTAATCAAAGGCATAGGTTTTGTCAAGGAAGTAATCCTCATAGTCATAGTCACAATCATAGGCAATGATCATAGTCATAGGCGGTGTCCATAGTCATAGGCAATGTCCATAGTCATAGGCAAATGTTCATAGTCATAGGCATATGGTTTTTAGGTCCATAGTTTCATAGTCACGGTCTTATTTGTCTTTGAATCATGACAGTTCTTAATTAGGTCCAAAGAGATAGGCATAGATTCGAATAGAAAGAAAGAGAATTGGCATATTCTTTTATTCCTTCAATTTCATGTCATGAACAAAGAAAAACGTTCAAATCTAGAAATAACTGACTTACAGAGATTTAGATTAGAAAAGAAAGATGGCGCTGCTACGATTCGTAGAAAATCATTCGTTGAAGTCGTTTGAACCTCCTTTTGAATCCTAGCTTGAATCTCTTCTTCTTGAAAGTCTTTTGAGCAACATCTCCTCTCTTGTTTTATTTTATATATATTATTTATTTATATATTTTAGAGGAGGAGAAGAAGCCATGTCTAACTAGAATCTTCGCAGCATAAGGGTAGAAAAAAAGAATTGTGAATAGAGAAGAAGACCAGGGCTGTTTATATAGTTGCTCAAGACCTTATCGTACACGCAGCGCTGAGTCAGCATTGAACCTAGTTAAGAAAATAGTCCAGGTTCGCAGATGAATCTAGCCAAATCTTATCGTACATGCAGTGCTAAGTCAGCATTGGGTCCCACAAGCTGTTTTGGCGCAGAAATTTGAATTTCGAACTTTTGAATTTCTGGAATTTATTTAACTGTTTTATTCACATGAAATATTCTTATATGTATACAATTCCTTTAACGACCTTTTACGCGTATATATATACACACAACTTTCATTTTATTTTCAAAATTCAAACGATGTTGCACCGTTATTTAATTCTTGCCATATTTCATTTACTATAGCCTTATCTTAAATTTTATCTTTCGTATACATATATTTCTGCATATATATATATATTCTCATGTATATACATATATTTTCTTTATTTCCTTATATATACGTTCTTATCCTTTCAAATTTTGAATTTGTATATGTACATATATTTGCATGTTCAGTTGGCCCTCTTTAAAACAGAGATAAAAATTATACTGCCGCCGGGGTTCGAACCCCCGACCTCCATGTTACAAATCCAGTGCCTTAACCAACTGAGCTACAAAGTATTTTGTTAATAAGTCTTAGAACAATGATAATTATTGTTCTTTCCTTACTTCTCTTTTTCATGTTAGTTACAATACTTAAATTAAACCAATGCATGAATCTTTTTCTTTTAATGTAAATGCATTATGTTTGCAAATCAGTGCATGCAACATATTTACATCACATGCAACCAATCTTTTTTTTTTCATATATTAATTAATTTTCATTATACATCACCATATTATTCCTATCTATGGATATATATACATTTTTAATTACATTAAAAATACGGGGTGTTACATTAGTCTCACATCATGAAAGTGAAAAATTGTTTAAATGTATTTAAAAGCCTTTGTTACAAGTGTGCTGGGGCTTCGGGGATCCCGCATGTTTGCTTTGTTGTGAGGAGGGAGACCATGCATCTCTAACACACACGCGCGCACCGCCACCGTCCATCCGTCCAAACCAAACCGAGTTAGGTGCGGGTTGCAGGTCTCGGGTCTCGGATTTGGATCCAAATAATATTTTTGTACATTTTTTATAAATGGTAAACGGGCCGAATTTCTGCCCATTATGGACCTGAATGAAATTCAAACCGGGCAGGTTTTCTGAAATGTTGAAAAACGAAGGAGCACGACTATTTGAAACATTTCTGAACTGTTGGAAATGAAGAGGTGTGGCTGTTTGCAACATTTAAACATTGCAAATAAATGGATGCAATATTTCAATTTTGAAACAGATACGACTATTCCAAACAGTCATGATAGTTGATGAGTATATGCATCCATAAAGATCAGTTAGTCCACCATATTTTTTCTTCTTTACAGGATGACAATAAGATGGCTCCATATGTGATTCATGATTTGTATTCTGATCTAGGAATAATACCAAAGTGTTTCAAAGAGGGGATACCTTGACTAAGGTCTGCCTATGGCCTAGATTAACATAAGTTAAATGGAATCTCTATTGCTCTGCAACAAGAGTCAAATATGAGACTTCATACACCTTCCCGCTGCCTATAAATACCAATGCCTAAAAGTATTTAAAATCACTTTTTGATGGTTTCGTCTTCTTACTTACGATCTGCACTCTGCCATTTCTAACACCACAAAAGTGTTGCAAATTTTTGAATTTGCAACGCTTGTAAATTGTTACAGAATCCTTTGTCTTCCCACTTTTCATTATATTCTTCTCTTGCATCATTAGATAATCAAAATCAGAGTGTTCTTGGTTGGATAAAAGGATAACAGGCTTTAAATCCGATTACATTATTCCAAGGCTTTATTGAATCCTGAAAGTCGATAGTTCGATAACCCGTTTGTACCTGTTGCGTTGAACTATTGTCTGAAAGAATCTATTATGTAGATCCTAAAATTCTGAAGTACACAATCATCTTCCTCCAATAGTCTCAAACCATAATATTTAAAATAAATTTTCAGACAATAGTCATCAACCATGAAAGGTTTGAGCGCACTACTAGTGTTGAATTAGCGTTTGACTCATTTGGAGCGATTTGATGGCAAAAATTTCACTCATTAGCAAGAGACAATGAAGTTCTTTCTTATCACCGTCAAATTGTTCTATATTTTGGAAGATGGATTTGAAGTGATACCAGAGGAAACCGATAAGGATGATGTTGCTGTAAAGGTGAAACGCGCAAAGTGCAAATAGGATGATTTTCTATGTAGAGGGCATATCCTGAATGGATTGTGTACTCCAGTCTACAACGCTCATAGGACCTTGGAAACTACTAAGGTGTATGGACTGCATTAGAAAGAAAATATCGCATATTCGAGGTGAGAATTAAAAAATTTCTTATTTGTAATTTATGAATCTCTAAATGGTCGCCAACAAGTCCATAGATGGACAAGTGAGTGAATTCTTACTATTGGTGAATCAACTTAAAGGTGCCGGAATTGAACTCCTAGAATCTTTTGTTATTGGAGTTATTATTTCAAGACCCCATGATTCTTGGAATGATTATATGAAAAAACTGAAACATGCGAAAATAGATTATGATTTAGTCAGTTTAAAGCGTCATCTTCGTATTGAAGAGGAGACTTGTAAATGCGAACTAGATGATAATCTGAAAGTTGAGTCTCAATCTTAGGCAAATAATGTTGAAATTACTGAAAATTTGAAGCCTAAGAATGAGACACAGTTTAGGAAGAAAAATATTTCTAAGACCAACAAAAGAAGGGTGCATGTTACTATTGTGACAAAACCGACCACCATGCAAGTGACTGTCGTCTACGTTAGAAACAACAAAAAACGAATGTGGTCAAAGAAAACCTTATAGCTATTGTACAAGAGGCAAACTTTGCTAGTGGCATTGATAATGATTGGTGGCTTGATACTGGAGAAACCATTCATATTTGCAAAGACAATAATTTGTTCAAGACTTACGAAGAGAATAATGGAGAATCCAACGAAGTTACTGACGCCAACAAAGTTGCAAGCAAAGTTCAAGGAAAAGGCACAGTTGCACTTACATTCACCTCTAGGAAAGTTCTTACATTAGTCAATGGATTTTATGTATTTGATATGTGTAAGAATTTGGTTTCTAGATACCTTCTTAACAAAGGAGGATTCAAGATGGTGTTCAAGTCGAATAAGTTAGTATTGTACAAGAACTACAAATTTATTGGATAGAGATATTCTTGTTACGACATGGTTAAGTTGAATCTAATATTAAGTAAAACATGTTATGGTAACTATGAAATTGGACTATGAATAATATAAAGAGATTGTAGATTACAGACCTTGAATTACAATCTAGAGAATAACATGTTATGGGCTTATTAATGAATGTAAAAGGGTTAAGTTTTGTAACCAAAATTAATAAGCAAGAGGGGTCCATTCCTTAGAGAATAAGAGGCTCGGGAAAAATTTGATAACTTGAATAGTAAGTTAATATAGTTGGGAATAACCAGATAACTGGAAACCTGACAAGGTGGAGCAAGCGCATAATAGATTGTTTAGACATATGGTCTAATAACACGTTAAACTGAGGCGCTTGGACTAGTCCGTACGTTTAAGGGTGAATAACCCAATGGGGTAGATCACCATAGTGTCATGGTACATGAGGGAAGAGCACCTCCATCTGATTATTCTGTCTGCTTTGCTTTTTGACATTCTGCTGGCTCCGAAGGACTGGAAGGGGAAGCACGCAGCTTCTTGGGACGTGGAGGCTACTCCTGGTAGTCCTTTGTGCAGTGACAACATTCTACTGTGATCACAGAGGTTAGGTTTGCACATTTCTACCCGGTGATTATGGCTTGATTGCCAGGATAATGGGCAATCAGAAGACTGTAGGGTGGCATAGGTGATTCGACGATCCCATTGCCTGACATGGCTAGGTTACGACCACCCTTGTGTACTGAGCAGTCTAACCATTAGATAGCAGAGTCGTCGGGTACCTACCATCGATAGTCGGCTTGATACATGGTGCACGATGTGGAAAGGCGGAGAGATAAACCAACAGACCATAGACCTTTTGCTATCAAGGCTATGGGTGAGGGACATGCCAATTAGGATTTATTGTTTGTTGTTTGCTCTTAGGCCAGGTCATTAGTTCTTAATCTCTTTCGTCCTTCATTAGTTGAGGGAGGGGTCAGTTGGGACCAAAGCCACTGAAAATGCAGACATTAGCATCTTTGTAAACAGATATATGAAAAGCTCCCGGCCTAGTTCGTGTTTCTTGTACAACCCTACCATGGGACTCGGTGCACATTATAGGATATGTGCAGTTAAGGCATCGAGTACGATTGACAGTACTTAGGTGGGAAAGTCTAGATACTTGCATGTCTGCTCTAGGTAGTGTATCGTAGACTCTTAGTGCATTACTCTATGATCTGATTCGATCAAAGTTGGCAGTCCATACGTTTACGTAGCATGGCGATGGCATATTTATGCGAAACGTAGCATTGTTATATAAAGATCCGTATGTCACTCTGGTGTAGAATGAGGGACTGTGTATATTTCTAAGGTGTTACGGCGAAGACCGCGCGAGTGCGGTACTATAGGGTGTACCTTAATATTGGGGGTAACTACATATATATTGTATTAAGTTAATCCATTAGGAAATTGATGGGTACGATGTGTGTGTAAGCCTTGAGTGATGTTAACCCAAGCGATCTAATAAATAAGAAAATGTAACTGAACGGTATATGTAGGATTATCCAAGATGTATAACTTAAATCCGATCACTAGGACTTGTGTTCTGATAACCTCCTCATAACATACTCACAGGTTAGATTTGTGGCAGAGATATGATAGCTTTGGATACTGGTTAAGTAGTATCAGTACAACGGTAAGGCTATATTTTGATTATATTATATTTTATCCTTTCCGCTATGAGATATTTTCTAAACCTTGATATATTTTACATTTCTTTCTTTTCTGCAGGATACTAGAGCAACCAACACGAGTTTCGATGGATTAAAATTTTGAAAAAAAAAATCAGTATGCTAGAATTCAGGTTGTTACATAGTGAACTCCATAATGTTAAACTAATATTGGGTTTTAACCGATTTAACTCCTGGTGCTAAACCTATAGGATGAAAATGGATATTCAAGAAAAAGTTGAATAAGAATGGATCCATTGGTAAGTTCAAATCCAAATTAGATTCTAAGGGATATAAGTGAAGACAAGGAGTAGATTATTTTGATATATATATATGCTCCGGTTGCTTGCATATCTTCTGTACGCTGATTAACAGCACTTCCATTCAAAATTCGGTCATACGTCAAATGGATGTAAAGAAAACTTTTCTAAATTGGGATTTAGAGGAGGAGATATATATGGAACAACCTGGAGGTTTCATAACCCCAGGCTAATAAAATAAAATTTAAAATTAATAAAATCTCTTTATGGCCTGAAGCAAGCTCCCATACAATGGAATGAGAAGTTTGATAAAGTTGCATTGTTATATGGATTCATTGTTAATGACATTGATAAATCTATTTATAGAAAATTAGGTAATAACGGTTATGTTATAATATGTTTATACGTTGATGACATGCTGATATTTGGTTCTAATATATCTTGTGTGAACGAAACTAAGAAGTTTATATCTTCTAAATTTGATATGAAAGATCTGGGATAGGTTGATGTAATTCTGAGAATTAAAATCATTAGGAAAGCGGGAGATTTATTACTAACTCAATGTCATTACATTGAGAAGTTCCTAAATAAGGATGGTCGTTATGAAGACAAACTAGCACCAACTCCTTTAGATCCAAGTATCAAATTAGAAAAGAACATTGGACGTACCATTTCTCAACTGGGTTATTCTAGTGTTATTGGGAGTCTTATGTATGCAATGCATTACACTAGACTAGACATCGCACATGATATAAATGTATTTTGTAGATTTACAAGTAATCCAGGTTTTGAACACTGGAAAGCTATTTCCAGAGTTTTATCTTATTTGAAAGGAAGCATCAACTATGGTTTATCTTATAAAAGATATCCTGCTGTAATAGAAGGATATAGTGATGCAACCTGGAACAATGTAGAATCTAAATCTAAGTCAATGACTGGATGGGTATTTACATTAGGAGGCGCAGTTGTGTCTTGGACTTCCAAGAAGCGGACCTGTATATCTGACTCAACTATGTTGCCAGAATTGATTGCATTGGCAGATGCATGTAATAAAGAAGAATGGCTTAGGAATTTAATAATGAAAATTCCATTGTGGAAGAAACCATCTCCAACAGTCTTGAATAACTGTGATATTCAATCAATGATATATAAAGTCTCTAATTAGACATATAATGGGAAGTCTAGACATTTGCGTCTAAGATATCAGATGGTAAGACAGTTACTCAAAGTAAGTTATAACTATTGATTGCATAGAAACAAGGAAAAACTTGGTTGATCCATTTACAAAAGGTCTTCTAAAGGCAACGGTTTATATAAAGTCAAAAGAAATGGGACTAAGGTCTGCGATTGAAGATTTATCATCCTTAACAGAAACCCAACTTATGTCTTGTAAATGATAGACAAAGTTCAGTGGGTACCAACAAGTTAAGATGATTATGGAACACTAAATCAATAATACCATAATATTTAGTGTTGGATTATGCAAGAACAAAGGATGAATAATAATCCTTAATAAGTCTAGAAACCTTAAAAGGTGTATCGCAGAAACACCTTAGGAGACTTACATATAAAAGTATGGAAATCAATCTATTTCCTAGGAAATTAAGACCACCATCTAAAGTAGACTCATGAACCAGGATTAAAAGCACATGGCCATTAACGTGTTGAGCAATAGAGGACACTCTAACTAAGGAATCAACATGTGTGATTGTTTCGGTTTTATCGTTAAGGGATACTTGGTTCAAGATCCGTTCACTATAGATACTCGATAGAACATTGAATGGTTTACACTAAGTAAAGGTTCAAATCCAAAAGATATCTTTTATTTATGTGTTGTTTCCACGATGATGCAAAACTTAATCTTAGTACATAGGCTTCTTCCCACTTAGGTATGTAGGAAATCACAATAGTGACTCAATCGTCCACTTAATTTTATTTATTTAGAAAATTGGGGGAGATTGTGTAACACCCCATAATTTTAACGACACTAAAGATGATAAATTAAAGAATAATTAATTTGAAATAATTTAAGTAGAACTTAATTAAATATTCATAGTTAAGTAAAATGGACCATGCCATTGCATCCGTCTCAGAATTATGGTCAAGATAGACACTAAGTTTGCGTAAAACGGACTCCGTATGAAGAAGTTATTAAGGTTTAAAGTTTGTATGCATATAAGTAATATATGTATATATATATAATTCAAAGAAATTCAAAAATCAGCAAAATTCGAATTAGGCGCGCATTTTGGGCGGAAGGGCCGACCGTTTGGGGTATACTTGAGACACTGCTGGGTCGACCCAGACCCTGCTAGCTCGACTCCGGGGTCGACCCAGGCTCTTTGGGGTTAACCCTGGGTCGACACCATAGTAGGGGGTCGACCCCCTGTGCAGATCTGGGAAAATACCTCTTTCTGAATGTGGTCTTGTTTCTGAACTACTTTCGTGAACCTTAGGCTATATAAAGGACCCTAAACCTAGGTTTTATTCATCTAAAAAAATGGTGGCGATGGCAGAGCTCTGCTGCAACGTAAATTGAATAGCCTATTCTTCTCCAAACCCAATTCAGCAAACATTATAAAAATTCAACGAGGGCTACAACAACAAATCCAACGTGTTCTTCTCAATTATTTGGATCCATTTCCTTAGATCTACTCACCGTGAGTTCATGTTATTTTTAGATCTAAATATTTAATTGGTAATCATAAATTGTATATAAAAATGGGATATTGGATCTTTGCCTAAACAAGTTCTATTATGACATAGTTATCAGATCTGCCTTTATATGTTCATACAGCCACCATGTTAAATCTTATCATAATATATCTATTCAGTTTTATGCCTATTTCTGTCAGTTTAATATTGATTCGTCATTATGCCAGTTTTGATTCTCTTCTTTCCCTCTTTTCGCTTTTTATATTTATAGCCAGGCTACCTTCTAGCACAGGCCTAATGCTGAAATATGTGAACGCGTGAAATTTGGAATTGTTTGGGAAAAATATGATAAATATGATTTGGCATAAATTGGAATATATGTATAGTATGATTTGGGCGTAAATTTGAACATATGTAAAATATGATTTGACATAAATTGGAACATATGCAAAATATGATTTGGGCGTAAATTGGAACTTATGTAAAATATGATTTGGCGTAAATTGGAACATATGTAAAAAATGATTTGGCATAAATTGGAACATTTGTAAAATATGATTTGGGCGTAAATTGGAACATATGTAAAATATGATTTGGCATAAATTGAAACATATGTAAAATATGATTTGGGCATAAATTGGAATATATGTGAATATGAATTTAGGCATAATTTGTACTGAAATATGTGAATATGAACTAGGGACATAAATTAGCAAATATGTGAATACGGATTTAGGCATAATATATATATATATATATATATATATATCTTGATTTATGACTTGGGAAAAAGGCCATATTGTGCATAATGAAATATGAATTAAAAAGGGGCATGAAAATCTACATTTGGAATAGGAAAATTTATCAATATGAATATGCCTAAAATAATGGAATTGTAGTAACGTTTAGACACAAGGCTAGATTGCACTTGTGGTATAAGTCTGCCCAGAGCCACCCGGCATATCCAGCGACCACAAGTGGTTAATCTACTGTGAGCGGTCTGATGCATAACAACACCATAACATGAGGTTAAATCTAAACTTGTGGTTTAAGTCTGCCCGGAGCCGATTAGCATAGCATCCGTAAGTGGCTGACTTAATACGAAAGGTATGGGGGCATTAACATGTATGAACAGAAAAGATAAGATGTTTAGGCTTGTCCAAGGGACAAGTGGAAATTATAACTTAGGTTATAAGAAATGAAAAAGGAATAGGATAACATATGTAAGGGGATAAGCTGTATTTGATTGCAAATTAAGTTATTTACGAGAACAAGAATCTAAAACCTACGGATGAGGACAACATAAATTATATTTATGGAAAGGAAACTGATTAGTAAACCTTAGTTAAGAGAACTAAGTTAATAAGTAAACAATGATAAGATGGAATTATGATTAAATGAGAAAGAATGAGAAACTTATGAAATAATATAAGTAATATTTAATCATAAATGTAAATGATATGCTGAAAAGGAAACATGTAAAATGAGAAGTACTTAATTAAACATTAAGTAAGAACATGTTATTGTAACTATGGAATCGGACGATGAAAATACAGAGGGATTATGGATTACAGACCTTGGGCTACAATCTAGAGAATAGCATGTTGTGGGCGTATTAATAAACTTAAAGGTGTTAAGTTATATAACCAAAATTAATAAGTAAGAGGAACTTAGTAACTTGATTAAGGATTCAATATGAATGGGAATAACCAAGTTAAATGGAAACCTGATGAGGTAAGGCAAGCGCGTACAAGAATGTTTAGACATAGGGTCTAACAACATATTAAAGTGAGGCGCTTGGACCAGTCTGCGCGTTTGAGGGTGTATAACCCAACGGGGTAGATCATCGTGGTAATGTAAGGCACGAGGGAGCACACTTTCATCTGATTATTCTGTCGGTTCTGAAGGACTGGAAGGGGAAGCACGCGGCTTCCTGAGATACGTAAGGTGCTCCTAGTAGTCCGCTGTGTGGTGGTAGATATTTAGGCTGTGCTCATAGGGGTAGGGTCTGCGCGTAACTATAAGGTGGGTGGCCCTTGACTGCAAAAGTAGCTTTGTACTAAGAATGTTGTGGCAAGGTGACACCAGGGTGATTTGGCGATTGCCTCAATGGGAGGCGAGGTCCGGACCAACAAGGATAGTAGATTGTCATGTACCCATCATCGGTAGCCAGTGGGATGCGAAAAGGCTAGAGCTAAACCCAAGATACCACTCACCTTTCACTAACATGGTAAGGGGTTGAGGGGAGACGCCAGATGGATGTTTAGATTGTTTGCGTAGGGGCAGTCTCTTAACTCTTGTAGTCTTTACTAGTTGAGGAAGGGGAAGAGGTGGGGCCATAGCCACCATGAAAAACAGACCCTAGGAATATCTGTATTTTGAGGCTCCTAAAGGCGGGCCTGTATAGATGTCGAAAAGCTCCCGACCGAGTTTCGTGTTTCTTGTATCGCCCTGCCACGGAAATCGGTGCACATTAGAGGACGTGCGGTTGAGGCATCGAGCTACAATTGATGATACATATGTGGGAAAGTCTAGATACATGCATATCTGCTCTGGGTGGTGTATCGTAGACTTGAGGGCATTACTCTAATATGAATTCTAATTCAATTAAAGGTGGCAGTCCGTACGATTACATAGCATAGTAATGACAAATATATGCAGAACGTAACATTGTTATATAGAGATCTGTACGTCACTTCAGCGTAGGATGAGGGACTGCGTTCATTTATGTGGCATTACAGTGGAGACCGTGCGAGTGGGGTACCATGGAGTGCATCTTAACATTGAGTGGTAGCTAAATATATTATATTAGGTTAATCCATTAGAAAGTAAATGGGTATGACGTGTATATAAGCGTTGAGTGCTATTAACCCTAGTAACCTAACAATCAAGAAAATTTAATGGAACGGTATTTGTAGGGATCATTCTGTTTTGGATATACTAGTATTGGTACAGTGCAGAGAAACGTATTTAAGAAGCGCAATATATTCTGTTTAGATTTATCTTGCTTAGTTCACACTTGTTCTTTTTATTGTTATCTTGTTCTTCCAGTTTTTAAATACTTGCCATGATACTTTTATTCATATATAATTAAATGTAACTGGAATCGCAAGACTTTATGTCTGACCCTTTTTGTTTCCTCTTCTATCTCTTCTTTCCCACATAATGTTTTTAGGGTGGGAGTGTTTAGAGTTGATTTGGATTCTTTCAGCTTAGCTTGGATTTTAGATATTGATGTACCACTTTGACTTCTTGTCAACGCTCTTATGGCTTCGCATGGGAAATATGGTTTTATGCGTTTATATTGTGATATTTTTGGGATGACAGATTACTAATGTAATTGGTTACTTCAAACTTATGATGTAAACTCAATATTTGGGACCATGATGATTTGATTTAAATAAAGTTTTTAATTCCGTTGCTATTTTACATGTCTGTCTTGTGATATTATGTTCTTATTTACCTATAACGCTTCAAGAAACTTAATGCATTCTATATAGAGTGACATTAACGGACATGGGGTGTCACATTTGGTATCAGAGCATATGGTTAATCGTATAAACTATTTTGAATATGGTTTTCAAAAAGGTCTCAAAAACAAAGTATTTTAAAATAAAAGTCTGTTTTTGAAAAGCATATTTCAAAAAGCCATAAATATCTTCTCGATTCACCGCTTGATTCCTTTTCCTTTTTGTATGGGGAATCGTTTCTTACCGAAAGGGTATCCCCATTTCGGCATGGTTCTGTAGGCATGTTAAAACTACGGTACATGTCGAAGGGCAAAGAAGTTCCCAACCTCCATTTGTAGCCGTAGTAGTTTCACCTGCGGCTTATTTTCTCTTAAGCCTCATATGGATTTCCGTGCGATGGAGGCAGCTTTCAAGAGACTTGTTAGCATGTTGCACAAGGATGGTAAAAAGTAGAATAAGGGAGTTGGGGCTAGGGTGCACAGCCCAAAGATGAAAGAAAATGGTGGCTTAAGAAGGGAATATGGATGAAAGAAGAAAAGAGGAAATACCATAATTTCGGAATGGTGGGTCATCTGAAAAAGGATTGCAGAAAGAGGAAAGACGTTTGTTACAACTTTGGTAAGGTGGGGCACCTTATTAAGGAGTGCCCAAAGAGACAAGGACAAGGCTAGAGGGCAGGAACTTCTAGAGGGCAAGCAAAATGTTCACATAGCTGGTGGACAGGACAGGGATAAGAAAGTTTCCATCAAATGTTTGATTCCTACTTCTGATTATCTTGTTGGGATTCTTTTTTTGGCGCTTCGCATTCTTTTATATCTGATCCTTTAGTTGAGTCTCTGCATCTAGATACTAATATGGTTTTGGATCCCATTATTGTCTTAAACCCCATTGGGGGTACGGCTCATTTATCGATGATTTCTCGGGGTTTGAGAATCTCTGTGTTAGGCGTCGAGTTTGATTGCGACACATATGTTATTGATTTCATAAGATACGGTTTGATTCTAGAGATGGATTGGTTAACCATATATGGAGCCAATCTAGATTATGAGAGCAAGGTCGTTATACTTCTGACTTGCCATGGAAAGACTCTCGAGATTTCTTATGACCCCAAAAGTGGCTATCATGCTTAGTCTCCTAGAAGCTCTTGATATATCTATCGATGATTTGCGATCTGTACCAATAGTTTTAAGTATCCTAATGTTTTTGATGAGGTTTGGGGTTTACCCACAAGCACGAGATTGGTTTCCGCATATACTTGGTGGACAATGCAAAGCCAATTGCATTGCCTGTGCGACATGTGACTCCCAAAAGAAAAGAGGGAACTTGATAAGCAAGTAGGGGAGCTACTTGAGAATATGTTTGATAGGTGAATCATATCGAGATGGGATACCTAATGAAGACAGTCCTTGAGGAAGCCTATCATTCTAAGATGACTATTCATCCAAGCGGCGATAAAATATATAGAGTTCAAGGTAGTGAACCAAACTTGCAAAAGGAAGTGAAAGTAGAGAAGGGAGCAATGTTTGGATGAGTTCCGACTTGCATACTTGGATCGGAGGTTAAGAAATTGTGCAATAAAGAAGTGAAGCTAGTAAAAGTGCAACGGGGAGAGGACCGCGAGGATGCTAGTTGGGAGGCTGGAGATAAGATTCACACTTCATATCCTTTCCTTTTTGAGAATATGTTCTTAACTTCTTTTTCCAAGCTTCGAATTAATACTTGTATCTATCGTTTGAATATCTCCTATCGATCGAGTCGTTAGGTAGAAAACTAACGAATGTAACCATGTATTTGAGACATGTTATGTTTGATGGATGCAAGTGTTTGCTAGTGATTGCTGATGGATGCATATACACACACAATAGGCACTAGATCGGCTTAATCACTTACGTATTGTATATGGATGTGTGTGCATTTTAATTTTTTATGGGTGAAAATGGGTGTATCGTTACATTGGTGTTGCATTTGGATGGATGATTGTGCACACATATAGAACTTACATGTATTAGGATAATTTGCATACATTTTGGTTGCATGGCACAAACATACATTTCATTAAGGAGGTCAACTGAATCAGTAGACTGCATGATCTTTCGCATTACTTTACGAATATAAACACACACTATTGCATGTGTTCATAAAGGCATTAGAAATTCCTTAAGGACAATGGATGCCTGTGATTGCTAGATGAATGTACGATTGTTGGATGTTAGGATATACGTTCTTCTTAACTTAAAGATTTCGGGGACGAAATCCTTTGAGTAGGGGAGAATGTAACACCTCGTAATTTAACAACACTAAAGATGTAAATTAAAGAATAACAGTTAACAATAAGTTAAGAAAAGTTAATTAAATATTCAAAATTCAGTAAAGCGGACCGCGCCATTGCGTCTGTTTTGGAATTCTGGTCAAGATAGGCATAAACTTTGCGCAAAATGGACTCCGTATGAAGAAGTTATTAAGGTTTGAAGTTTGTTTGCATATAAGGAATATATATATATAATTCATAGAAATTCAAAATTCAGCAAAATTCGAATCATGCGCGCGTTTTGGACGGAAGGGCCGACCGATTGGGGTCGACCCGAGACCCTGCTAGGTCAACCCCGGGGTCGACCCAGGCTCTTTGGGGTTGACACCAGGGTCGACCCCGCGATCGACACCATAGTAGGGGTGTCGACCCCTCTGCATGGATCTAGGAAAATACCTCTTTCTTAACGTGGTCTTGTTTCTAAACTAGATTTGTGAACCCTATGCTATATAAAGGACTCTAAACCTAGGTTTTATTCATCTTAAAAAATGGTGGAGAAGGCGTAGCTTTGCTGCAATGTAAATTAAATAACCTATTCTTCTCCAAATCCAATTCAGCAAAAATTATACAAATTCAACGAGGGCTACAACAACAAATCCAACGTGTTTTTTCAGTTATTTAGATCCATTTCCTTAGATCTATTCACTGCGAGTTCATGTTATTTTTAGATCAAAATATTTAGTTGGTAATCATAAAACGTATATATAAATTGGATATTGGATCTATGCCTAAACAAGTTCTATTATGATATACTTATCAGATTTTCCTTTATATGTTCATACCGCCACCACGTTAAATCTTGTCATAATGTATCTATTCAGTTTTATGCCTATTTCTGTTAGTTTATTATAGATTTGTCATTATGCCAGTTTTGATTCTCCTCTTTCCCTCTTTTCCCTTTTTATTTTTATAGCCAGCCTACCTTCAAGCCTAGGCCTAATGCTGAAATATGCGAATGCGCGAATTATTTGGGAAAAATATGATTTGGCATAAATTGGACCATTTGTAAAGTATGATTTGGGCATAAATCGGAACAGATGTAAAATAAGATTTGGCATAAATTGGAACATATGTAAAATATGATTTCGGTGTAAATTGTAATATATGTGAATATGAATTTGGGCATAACTTGTGCTGAAATATGTGAATATGAACTAGGGACATAAATTAGCAAATATGTGAATACGGATTTGGGCATTATATAAATATATATATATATATATATATATATAAATCTTGATTTATGACTTGGGAAATAAGGCATGTTGTGCATAATGAAATATGAATTAAAAAGGGGCATGAAAATATATATTTGGAATAGGCAAATTTATTAACATGAATATGCCTAAAATAATGAAACCGTAGTAATGCTTAGACACGAGGTTAGATTGCACTTGTGGTATAAGTCTGCCCAGAGCTGCCCGGCATATCCAGCGACCACAAGTGGTTAATCTAATGTGAGGGGTCTAATGCATAACAACACCATGACATGTGGTTAAGTCTAAACTTGTGGTTTAAGTTTGCTTGGAGCCGCTCGGCATATCCAGCATCCACAAGCGGTTGACTTAATGCGAGAGCTCTGGGGCATTAACATGCATGAACAGAAAAGATAAGATGTTTAGGTTTATCCTAGGGACAAGTGGAAACTATAAATTAGGTTATAATAAATGAAAAAGGGAATAAAATAACTTATGTAAGGGGATAAGCTGTATTTAATTGTAAATTAATTTATTTACAAGAACAATAATCTGAAATCTACGGATGGGGACAACATAAGTTATATTTATGGAAAGGAAACTTATTAGTAAACCTTAGTTAAGAGAACTATGTTAATAAGTAAACAATGATAAGATGGAATTATGATTAAATGAGAAAGAATGAGATACTTATAAAATGATATAAGTTTTACTTAATCATGAATGATAAACGATATGCTAAAAAGGAAACATGTAAAATGAGAAGTAAATAATTACACATTAAGTAAGAACATGTTATTGTAACTATGGAATCAGACGATGAAAATATAAAGGGATTACGGATTATAGACCTTGGGCCACAATCTAGAGGATAACATGTTGTGGGTTATTAATAAACTTAAAGGGGTTAAGTTATATAAACATAATTAATAAGCAAGAGGAACCTGGTAACTTGATTAAGAATTCAATATGAATGGGAATAACCAAGTTAAAGGGAAACCTAATAAGGTAAGGCAAGCACGTAAAAGAATGTTTAGACATAGGGTCTAACTACATATTAAAGTGAGGCGCTTAGACCAGTCCACACGTTTGAGGGTGAATAACCCAATGGGGTAAATCATCGTGGTGTTATAAGGCACGAGGGAGTTCACTTTTATCTGATTATTCTGTCGGCTCCGAAAGACTGGAAGGGGAAGCACTCGGCTTCCTGAGATACGTAAGGTGATCCTAGTAGTCCTTTGTGTGGTGGCAGATATTTAGGCTATGCTCATATAGGTAGGGTCTACGCATAACTACTAGGTAGGTGGGCCTTGATCTCAAAAGTAGCTTTGCATTCAAAATGGTGTGACGAGGTGACACCAGGGTGATTTGGCGATTGCCTCAACGGGAGGCAAGGTCAGGACCAAAACAGATAGTAGATCATCGGGTACCCGTCATCGGCATCCAGTGGGATGCGAAAAGACTAGAGCTAAATCCAAGATACAATTCACCTTTCACTATCGAGGTAAGGAGTTAAGGGGAGACGCCTCATAGATGTTTAGATTGTTTGCGTAGGGGCGGTCGATTAGCTCTTGTAGTCCTTACTAGTTGAGGGAGGGGCTGAGGTGGGGCCATTGCCACCATGAAAAACAAACCCTAGGAATATCTGTATTTTGAGGCTCTTAAAGGCGGGCCTGTACAGATGTAGTAAAGCTCCCGACTGAGTTCTGTGTTTCTTGTATCGCCTTGTCCCGGAACTCGGTGCACATTATAGGACGTGCGGTTGAGGCATCAAGCTACAATTGATGACACGTATGTGGGAAATTCTAGATACATGCATATCTGCTCTGGGTGGTGTATCGTAGACTTGAGGTCGTTACTTTTGAATGAAATCTGATTCGATTGAAGGTGGCAGTCTATAGGATTACATAGCATAGTAATGACAGATATATATGGAACGTAACATTTTTATATAGAGATCTGTATGTCACTCCGACGTAGGATGAGGGATTGCGTTCATTTCTGTGGCATTACCTTGGATACCATGCGTTGTGTCTTAACATTGAGTGGTTGCTACATATATTGTATTCGGTTAATCCATTAGAAATTAATGGGTATTGACGTGTGTATAAGACTTGAGTGCTGTTAACCCTAGTAACCTAACAATCAAGAAAATGTAATGGAACGGTATTCATAGGGATCATTCTGTTTCTGATATACTAGCATTGGTATGGTGCAAAGAAACGTATTTAAGAAGCGCAATATATTCTGTTCAAATTTATCTTGCTCGGTTCACACTTGTCCTTATTATTATCTTGTTCTCCTAGTTTTTATATACATTCCACTATACTTTTATTCATTTATATTTAAAACTAACTGGACTCGCTAGAATTTATGTCTGACCTTTTTTGTTTCCTCTTCTCTCTCTTCCGTTCCCCCTGTGACGACCCCAAACCCTGTTCCATGGTGGCAATGGTAATCTTTGGAATATAACACATAAACAAATAATAGCAGAACAGAAATATACCATTACACCAAATAATATACAACATAATACACTGGATAAACATAATCATCAGAGTTACACAGTATACCAGATCACACTTAGTACTACATACAGTTTCAGCTTTATATAAAATGTCTACAGCGGAATCAAACATAATATACATAACAGGAGCTGAACAACATAAAAGAAGTGATAGAATCCATCTTCAGCTCCATAGCTATCCAGAAAGAGCCTGCTAAAACCTGAATACAAGGCTGCCCATGTAGAAATAGGGGCACCTGAGTTTGCAAGTGAAACAAACTATGAGTCGGTCATGGGACTGGTATGAGAAATCTACTTAACTTATAATAAGGCCAATCCCAGGACCACGCCGCTAACGCGGAACGGGTTTACTCTACTAGATTGCCAGAGCTCAAAACAAGTAAATCATTTAAACATCGCAATGCTTTTTATATAAATGAAGCCATTATAAGACTCAGGTCCCATCACACAATGCAACGCAAACCGGAGGATAAAGTTTTACCTTATAATGGCCAAAATAAGCTTGATACGTATGAAACAAAAGCATTTGATATTTTTACTAGTGTTTATATGTTTCAAAAACAATTTCAATCATAGATGGCATAAGTGCCCCATACCACTTTGTCACCATATATAGGTTTACAATCAAAAACCGCACGATGTCGTATTTGGAAATTGGATTTCCGTCATGAACCAAGGAAAGGGATCATCCTTACCACTTCGAGACGCTCTAGCTCGCCCCTCAGGATTAGATCTCGAGTGGCCCTTGGATTGTCAGGGCCGGTCCAGATGGAGTGGATTAAAATGCCTAAACACTGCGTCTCCCCACCTTATGGGGTGTCAAACTGGCCGGTATATCTACCAAACCATCCATCGGCTCCGCAGAGACCGATATAACAGAGGCTCCTCGCTATTCATCATTCGCATAAGTAAAACATCCGGGCGTGTAAAACCCGGACACCACTCCTAGCTAGAAGGAAACACATGTCCTCCCTGATGTCCTCTCCCGTTTCTGGTCCATACCTGGGTGTGAGGCCCGCGAATCAATGCTATACACAAAGCTAACTATATCAAAGTTATGCTTTGGTCATCAACCACAAGGCTCTGCTTTTCAACAAAAGCCTCGATCACTGCATCCTAGCATGCCATACAGGCATTTCACGCTATGCAACTGAGGTCTATCAATCACACAGAATGAAATCCAATGTCAGACACATAGTCCATTTACAAATTCGTTCTGGGTCTGAATGAAATCGAAGGCACCTTATTCCTCGTCCCATATGTCCAATATAGGAGAGAGGTCCTCGCACATCCGAACGATCTACAAGTACGTCCGGATAACCACCACTATAACCCCCTCAGGGCAGCAACTCCCAACAAAGGCATCAGTAGCCATCCATTCGATGTGAAGATCATCGGTCTTGCACCATCTTCAAATCTTCAACTTCTAATCGTCGATCAATTATTTGAAATGAGAATTAACTTGGCCTTTTCAAATAATTCACGTATATTTAGAATTCAAAACAATTCATTTCTATGGTTAAATTATTTGACATCCATAATTCTGTTCATTAATTTAATTTTCCTATCAAACACATTCAACCATCAAATATCCAATAAAATGAGTAAATTCGGTTTATTTTCATTCCAGATCGTTCATAATATTTTATAATGATTTATCGCCATTTTTATTTATTTAAAAATAGCCATTTATTCAAACAACGCTTCAAGCCATAATGCGGCCATGGCGCTGTTTTTTTAAGATTTGATTTACACATATCTGAAAATCTATCTGTTGGATCTTTACAAATTTTACATCATCGGAAAGATCTTTTCAAAACGGACCCAACGGTCCCAGTTTTGGGAAAATCCGACAGTTGGATCTCCCGGTACAATCGTTTAAAGTTACGATTTCAAAATTCGAACTGCAGCGTTGTTATTCATTTTATTTTAATTATAGTCATATATATATATATAATCCATTCTGGCGCTGTTTTTATTCAGATTTGAATTAAACATTTCACACAATCTAACCGTTGAATCTTTACAAATTTGGTATCGTTGGAAATATATTTTCAAAGCGAACCCAACGGTTTTGGTTTCGGGAAAATCCGAGGTCGGATCTCCCATTATTATCGTTTAAAATCATGATTTCAAAACACGAACTGCAGCGTCATTATTCGTTTTATTTTAGTTATATATATATATATAAATAGAATCCGTTCTTCGATTTCCAAACCATTTTCACTTCATATAAGTGTTAAAAATAATATTTTTAGCCAATAAATATTTATTTCAACACATGACTATTTTCAGCACTTCATATCTATGATAAAATTATGATTTTTATTGTTAAAACAATTTATTTCAAACATGTATATTCTTAGCGAAACATATATATAGTAAAAATGTGATTTTTATTGTTAAAACAATTTATTTCAAACATGAATATTTTATATAGTACATATGCATGATAAAAAAATGTGATTTTTATCTTTCAAACTATTCATTCGTCATATGAATATTTTTCCAATACATGAATATAAATCAAACACACGAATGTTCCAGAAAATTTCGACAGCATAACGGCAGGGGGTTTAAAACCGACACCGTCCCGAGTACGGCTCCTCGCACTACCTGACGCCTCGCAGCGTTCCCTAAGGCGGTTATCATAATGATCTAATCGTTTCGATCGTTTTCATATCACAATGAATTTTTCCACTGATAATTCCAAATTTGTTTCAACCACAAACAACCATTATCAACCATTCGCATTTATCAACCAAATTTCACGTCAACCGTAATCCAAACAATCACAACCAATATATATCGTCCAATGTTTATGGATGAGGGGAGTATATATATACGTATATAAATATATTTCAATTTCATTTCAATTCCATTCAATGTACATATGGTATTTACGACGTATATATAACTTATACATCGCACATATAATTTATACAACACTTATACATGAGGTGTACAACGCTTATATAACTTATACATCGATCATGTAATTTAAACATCGCCATTCCAATCGAATTTAGACTTAGAAATCTCACATTGGGTTCCACTCCTCCAAAAATTGTAGGAAGCTTCAAAAATTCTCCGGTCTCTTCAAGAATGTAGAAGACGTCCTCGCGGCCTAGGTGTCTCTTATTTCACTGGATTTCGAAAACATAGCAAAAAATATGATTTTCATTGTAAAATCATAATTCGTAGCGCTTTAAAGTGCTATAAACAGTTTAATTATATAAACCATTACCTCAGCTCAATCGTTCAAAACTAGGTTTCGATTTTTCGCAATCCGTTGAGCGATAGAAGGATCGGCCTATGCCATGTTGTCAAGCTTGGAGCAGGCTTTCCGGCGCTGGTGGTGAGGTGGGGTGCGATCATCAGTGGGCGGCGCTAGGAGGTGCGACGCGGGTGAACTTTGCAGCGTCGATTCCAATCGGATACAATACGGTTTCAGGCGAGATGGGTATGGATGTGGAGAGGAGACCAAGATCTTCAAAATCGTTAACTGGGTCGATGGGTTTCGTTGAGCGTGGAAGGAGAAATTGTAGAGAGAGGGTGGCAAACGTTTTCCGTCGTCGTTCTGAAGCTTACGGGGAGAGAGATGAAAATGGGAAATTATGATTGGCCAATGGATTTTTATTTTTAATTTAATTAAATCCGAAAATACCCTTTTCTTCACACGAACACTAACTCAAACCCAACGACAGTTGCCCTAGCAAAATACCCCCATTCCGAACACAATGGAATATGTTTCATATGCCCTTCGACTGTTTCAGTCAGTTATTCTTCAAATTAAAATATAAAACATTCAAATATGGATTTGAACATACATTTTAATTTTCCAAGGCCACACACTGATTCTAAAAATTCCAGAAAAATAAATCTGGCTATGACTAGACGATAGGGTCCCAACAAAACTAATTTCATCAAATTTGGAGACCGTTTGAAAAATGGCCATTTTCTGGTCGATCCAAATTGACTGAAATTAATCAAACACTTTTTCCTTTTCCACGCTCACATATTAACTTCAAAAATTATTAAAATTGGAATCTAGCAATAATTTGACATTCCGGATCCAATAAAAGTGGTTTCGTCGAAAACGGAGGTCGTTTGCAAAATGTCTATTTTCAAGGGCTATATTAATTCCATAGCGACCTTTCTGAAAATTCATTGGCCATAACTTTTGATTTCCACTATGAAATTTTGATTTTTCAGATTCATTAGAAAGATATTCTTTAATAGATTTAAATATTTCTAGTTTCACTAAAATCCGATTTATTTAGCATCTTGTACAGTCAGTCAAAATTCAAATTTTCAAACTACCGCGCCATTTTATTCCTTGTTTTATAATTAAAATAAATATATTCACTATAACTTCGATCCAAAAGAATTTTTAGTCGTTATTATTTAATATAAATTATTTTAAATATTCAAAATTCATTAAAATGGCCAAATTAAAAAATTTAAATTGGTTCTGATTTTCTAGATTGTTACACACCCTAAGGTTCTTAGGGTAAGAGTGCTTAGATTTGATTTAGATTCTTTCAGCTTAGCTTGGATTTTAGATATTGATGTACCACTTTGACTTCTTGTCAACTCTCTTATGGCTTCTCATAGGAAATATGGTTTTATGCCTTTGTACTCTGATATTTTTGGCAAGACAGATTATTAATGTAATTGGTTACTTCATACTTATAATGTAAACTCAATATTTTGGACCATAATGTTTTGATTTAAATAAAGTTTTTAATTCTTCTGTACATGTCTGTCTTGTGATATTATGTTCTTATTTACCTACAACGCTTCACGAAACTTAATGCATTCTATATAGAGTGACATTAACGGACGTTGGGTGTCACATTTGCCATCAGAGCATATGGCTATAAAAACGGATAAATTATTTTGAAAATGGTTTTCCAAAAGGTATCAAAAACAAAGTATTTTAAAATAAAAAGTCTGTTTTTTAAAAGCATAATCCCCAAAGCCGTAAATATCTTCTCGATTCTCTACTTGATTCCTTTTCCTTTTTGTTTGGGGAACCGTTTCTTCCCGAAAGGGTATCCCCATTTCGGCATGGTTCCGTAGGAATGTTAAAAGTACGGTACATGCCGAAGGGAAAAGAAGTGCACAACCTCCATCTGTATTCGCAGTAGTTTCACCTACGGCTTATTTTCTCTCAAGCCTCGTAAGGATTTCCGTGTGGTGAAGGCAGCTTTCAAGAGACTTGTTAGCATGTTGCACAAGGATGGTAAAAAGGAGAATAAGGGAGTTGGGGATAGGGAGCACAACCCAAAGATGAAAGAAAATGGTGGCTTAAGAAGGGAATATAGATGAAAGAAGAAAAGAGGAATTACCATAATTTCGGAATGGTGGGTCATCTGAAAAAGGATTGCAGATAGAGGAAAGACATTTGTTACTACTTTGGTAAGGCGGGATACCTTATTAAGGAGTGCCCAAAGAGACAAGGACAAAGCCAGAGGGCAAGCTAATGTTCTCATAGGTGGTGGACAGGATATGGGTAAGAAAGTTTCCGTCGAAGGTTTGATTTCTATTTCTTCTTATCTCGTTGGGATTCTTTTTCTAGCTCTTCGCATTCTTTTATATCTGATCCTTATTTGAGTCTCTACACCTAGATGCTAGTATGGTTTTGGATCCCGTTATTGTCTTAAATCCCATTGGAGGTACGACTCATTTATCGATGATATATCGGGGTTTGAGAATCTCTGTGTTAGGTGTGGAGTTTGATTGCGACACATATGCTCTTGATTTCATAAGATACAGTTTAATTCTAAGGATGGATTGGTTAACCATATATGGAGATATTCTAGATTGTGAGAGGAGGGTCGTTAGATTTCTGACTTGCTATGGAAAGACTCTCGAGATTTCTTATGACCCCAAAAGGGGTTGTCGTGCTTAGTCTCTTACAACCTCTTGATATATCTATCGATGATTTGCGATCTGTACCAATAGTTGTGAGTATCCTGATGCTTTTGATGAGGTTTGGGGTTTACCCACAAGGTACGAGATTGGTTTCCGCATATACTTGGCAGACAATGCCAAGCCAGTTGCATTGCCTGTGCAACATGTGACTCCTAAAAGAAAAGAGGGAACTTGATAAGCAAGTAGGGGAGCCACCTGAGAATACATTTGATAGGTGAATCATATCAGGATGGAAAACCTATTGAAGACATTCCTTAAGGAAGCCCATCATTCTAAGATGACTATTTATCCAAGCGGCGATAAAATGTATAGAGTTCAAGGTAGTGGAGCCGAACTTGCAAGAGGAAGTGAAAGTAGAGAAGGAAGCAATGATTGGACGAGTTCCGACTTGGATACTTCGATCGAAGGTTAAGAAATTGTGCAATAAAGAAGTGAAGCTAGTAAAAGTGCAATGGGGAGAGGATTGCGAGGATGCTACTTGGAAGGCTGGAGACAAGATTCGCGCTTCATATCCTTTCCTTTTCGAGAATATGTTCTTAACTTCTTTTTCCAAGCTTCAAATTAATACTTGTATCTATCATTTGAATATCTCCTATCGATCGAGTCTTTAGGTAGAAAACTAATGAATGTAAACATGTGTTTGAGACATGTTATGTTTGACGGATGCAAGTGTTTGCTAGTGATTGCTCATGGATGCATATACACACACAATAAACACTAGATCGGCTCAATCACTTACATAATGCATGTAATGACCCGCATTTGCAGAGGTATTATAATTAATTAATTTAATTATTTAAATAGGTGATTTAAGGATTTAATGGTCGTGGAATTAAATAATGATGAATAATTAATTAAAATAATAAATTAAATAATTTATTTAATTCTGAAATAATCAGAATTGGCTGAAATGACGATATGGTGGGAACCGAATCATCTGTGATATTTAATTTAGCTTGCAATTGAATTTGAATAATGAATATATTATATAAACGACAGTTTGAACATAGAATTATAATATAATTAAAATCAAGCTTGAAATGGCGCTGCAGTTCGTAAATTGGCGATTCGAACTTCAACTGAATGTACAGGATTCGTTTTACGCCGGATTTATGTGAAACAAGAAATGTATGGAGCTGGTGTAGTATACCTTTCTAGTGGAAGAGAAAAATCGGGATTTCGTCGTGTAGATTTTGATTTAATCAAATTTCAGAAAAAGTCGATGTGGAATTCCTTTATAATTTGCGACGCTTTATATAAGTTATAAATGGATTTTCAGTATAAACTGAATATCGAGATAATCTGGAATCTAAAATATCAAGCTGTAAATTCTGATATGACATTCTGGAGCTGTACGATATCATATGTGAATATATATGACAATATAAATTTATTTATATTTAATTTAATTATATTTAAATATATTTATATATTTAAATGGGTCATCCAGAGCTTTAAAAATAGCCAGTTTTGCAAACAAAGTCGGAATTCGACGAAACTAATTTTGTTGGATCTGCAATGTCAAATAGTTGTTAGATTTCCAGTTTCATGATTTTTAGAGTTACTGTGTGGTCGTACGGATTTTTAGAGTGAGAAACAATCAGTATTTTGACAGTTAAAAATATGTTGTGTGAGCATACGGAGTCGGAATTCGACGAAACCAGTTTCTTTGGGACCATAATGTCGAACTGTAGCTGCATGCCGATTTTCGTGATTTTTGAGTATAGTGTGTGATCACACGGATTTTTAGAAGGCAGTAACGAATTAACAAAAAAAAGAATATACCGAGAATATGCCACTTTTACCCTATAAATACCACTACCCTAACATTTAACCTAATTTTAGTTCTCTTCTGGTCAACAAAATAACCCGACGCTGTTCTTAATTTTTTTCAAACGAGAAAATCAACTTTGAAAAATCAAGAACAAAATCAAACAAAAGTCATAAATCCTCAAATGTATATAGTCGCGATCCTCATCATTTTCTCTTCGATTCAATACCACTATTGAAGGGTGCGATTCAGGTCTGGCGGACTGGAACTTCGCAACAGACGGCTAGGGTTCAGATTCTTGGAGTACTGAGGTAGCGATTCGGGGTTTAGGCTGTAGGTTTTAGTTTGTGGAGTTGAGAGGTTTGATTTGTGAAGTTTTTGTGGAAAATGGGACTGAAAGATGTCGATGTCTATGTTCATCGCAGTGACAAAACCATGGAGCCGCGAGCAACTGGTGGAGCATGAGTTGGAGTTGACTGATACAAGGAGATGGAGTTCGAGAAGAAAGGAAGTTTGGTGAAATCGGTTTACATTTCCGTTAAGAAGAGAAGTAGTATGGAGTAGATAAAGTTACGGTAATGGTGAAGTATGGTTGTGGTCCTGTTTCGTGGAAAAAGAATGAGGACGGGGAAGAAAAGAGGGCGGGTATGGGCTTTAAGCAGGAAAGTGGGCCGGTGTTGAGAAAAGGTTAAGGCCTTTTTAGGAATAAAAGTTTAGTTTAGTTATATTTTATTTTAAGTTCATGTATTAACTTCTGAGTACCATAACTTGTACATACTAAATCAGAATTTCGAACGGTTGGATCCGTTGGGATCGTATGGACGGTGGCTACACCATGGAACCGACTGGGAGTGAGCCCGACCTCGTTACAATTTATAGCAAAATAAATTGTCCGTCTGAATCAAATCGAGCGATGGTTATCGTTATTAACGATGATCGTCCAATGTGAGTAAATCTCACTAACTCTAAACAGTTTATAATTTCATGTTGTATTTTTAGAACTGTTAAATGTTGGCTGATTGACTGTGTGTTGACTGTTTGATTGAACTGCTAGTCAGTTAGTTGAATTTCCATATTGATTATGTTTAACAGAATATATCATATGGAACTGAAAGTGATGTTATCTATGTTGTTTAACATCTGTGATGCCGGGAAACAGGTTGGAGGAATCCAACTGGATTCCTCAACATTTATTTTACTGTGATTCATATATTGTGTTATATGATGTGATATATAATCTGTTGTTGATTATGTGTGTTTGGACGATATTTATCGTTGTTATATGGTATGTTAAATACCATAAGAAATACTAGATGTGGGAAAGGGGATTTTCAAAGTGTATTTTGAGAATGAATTATTTATATAAAATTGATGGATTTTATATAGAAAAGGAAAAGGATTTTTATAAAAAAAATATTTGTAAAATTGAAGGATAAGTTAGAATAAAAGGAAATATTATTTGTTAGAATAAATAGAATAGAATAAAAGAAAATATTTATTTGTTAGAATAAATAGAAAGGATAAAGGAAATATTTATTTGTTAAATAAATAGAAAAGATAAAAGAAATATTTATCTGTTAAATAAATAGAATTGAAAAGGGAATAGTTATTTGTTAAGTAAACAAATAGAAAAGGAGTTAATTCATAGGAGTTAATCGAATAGAGTATGAGTTAGAGTTAACCAGTTAAAGTTAATCAATTAGGGTTGACCAGTTAAAGTGATCAGTTAGAGTTAACCAGTTAGAGTTAATCAATTAGGGTTGATCAGTTAGAGTTTATCAGTTAGAGTTATCAGTTAGAGTTAACCAGTCAAAGTAGGGTTAACCAATAGAGAAATTTAATAGAGTTAATCGAATTAGAATAAATCGATTAGAGTTAGTCGAATAAGGAGTTATCGAATTAGTTATTCGAAAGGAGATAATCGATGTTAGTTAAATCGAAAGGAGTTAATCGATGTTAGTTTAATCAAATAAAGTTATCGAATATCAGTTTATTCGAATAGAGTTAAAGGAAAAGAGTTATCGATTATAATTTGATCGAAAAGAGTTATCGATTAGTTCAATCGAAGTGAGTAATCGAAAATCGAATATAGTTTATTCGAAAGGAATTATCGAATTTGGTTATTCGAAGGAGTAATCGAATTTAGTTATTTGATGGAGTTAATCGATTAGAGTTAAATCAAATGAGTTAATCAAATATACCTTATTCGAAGGAAAGAATTATCGAATAAGAGATAATTCGAAGGAGAGTTACGTAAGGAAGTTGTTAAAGAATTAAAAGGGTGAACACTGCCTATTTCGAGATTTGAAATGTTGTTCAGTTAAGGTCTGAGAGGTAGTTATACCCCAACTTGATTGACTTTGTTTTAATTTAGAAATGGTTAAGGTTCGAGAGTGAAAGTGGTTAAGTGATTTAGTAAATAAGTATAGTGGTTTGAGTTGTCGTCGCGATGTTGGTTTAAACATCTGTTTAAATCCAAGTAAAGAAGATTTGGAAATATTTTCCCAATAGAATCAGAATTGTAATCAAATATTGGAATTGGAAATATGGATTAGTAATGGAAATGTTTTCCAATGTAAACGTATATTTTCTAAACATACAAAATAAGGAAATATGAATATATATATATGTATATATGATTGATGATTGATTGATAGAATTTCCATCCGGAAATAATATCGTTGTTTGCACACGTGTTTTCATTTGATAGTTAACTCACCGACTATCAAAGTTTCGACCATTTTAACGTTGTTAATATGGAGAGACCAGTTGGATTATTATCCAAAAAACCACTCTGTATTGGCATAAGCGTTGCGAATCATATATGCCAAAGATAATTGAAGACGGAGTAAAGTGCAAGGGCTATTGTATAAGTCTTAGATAACAGTGCCTAAGATGGATGTACTGAATAGTGCCTTCGGTTCATCCTGTTCCTGGATGACTTGTATGGATGAGTGTCTGACAGAGTATTTCCAGAAAGGTCACGTACATTGATTTCTTCAACCGTACCAAGAGTGGAAGCGGAGAAGGAAACTTCTTTAGCTAACACGTAATGTACTGTTGTAGGCGTCAATTAGTGATTTTCGATGGATCTGAAAATGTGGCATTCGAAGTGAATCTGATGGGATGAAAAAGTGTAACCTCAAGCCTCCTCATGCGGTAAATGACAGAAATCGGGCAGGCAGCATGGCTAAGTCGGTCGCTCCGAAGTAGGGTGTATAATCACCTATCTAGAGAATATTCATTTGCTTCTTAAATCTATCAATGTTGTCCCATATATATACGAGAAATGGTTGTTGATCCCAACCGATTGGTGATATACATTCGATACACTCAAGAGAAATGAGTGGTCGGTCATGTGTGGCTGAGTTGCAAGATGTTCTTGTTGAACTCCAGTGTATCGTTCCTAGAGTTCACTGATCGGAAGGTGGTTCCATACCTTGTCATAGTTGGAAATCCATTACCCAATACGTGCTTTTCTGTTTTGATTGTATACTATATATGTAGAACGTGAGATGAAAGTGTTTCTACTAGATGATTATTATACTATGGTTGATAGACATTATTATAATATCAAAAGGTTTTGATATAAAGATATTTTGGATTCTCATAAGGGAAAACCCGTTTCGTTATACGGCGTGGTTTTATGAGATATCGTTTACTTGTTCAAACCTTTTAAAACTGTTTTACTCATACCAGTCCCATGACTGACCCGAAGTTAATTTGTTTGTTTTCCTAAACTCTTGGGTGCCTAATTTTGTACGGGCAGTCAAGTAGTCGGGATTTTACAGATGCACTTGAAGAGCTTGGAGCAGGAGGCTTCAAGATTCTATAGCTATTATTATTTCCGCTGTGTTGTAAGTGTTGTATTTGATATTGATATGTATATTCGAATACAAATCTTTTAATTCAAGGATATGTTATCTATTATATGTTATTCGTTCCACTGTGAGGTTCGTGTTACTCTGATGTTGTGTTCTTCTTCTTCTTATATTCTAAGTTTCTATCTTATCTTTCCTCACCCTCTAATTTCTTTCATTAATGACCGGTATTTTTCGATGTTTGGTTAGTCGTCATTGAGTTTATGGCGATAACCAAAGTCGCCAAAATCCGGGTCATTACATTGCAAATGGATGTTTGTATATTTTAATTTTTTATGGATGAAAATGGGTTTATCGTTACATTGATGTGGCATTTGGATGGATGATTGTGCACACATATAGAACTTACATGTATTAGGATAATTCACATACATTTTGGTATCATGGCACAAACAAACATTGCATTAAGGAGGTCAACTGAAACATTAGACTGCCTGATCTTTCGCATTAGTTTACGAACATAAACAAACACTATTGCATGTGTTCATAAAGACATTAGAAATTCCTTAAGGACAACGGATGCCCATGATTGGTAGATGAATGTATGATTGTTTGATGTTGGGATATATGTTCTTCTTAACTTAGAGATTTCGGAGATGAAATCCTTTGAGTAGGGGAGAATGTAACACCCCGTAATTTTAACGACACTAAAGATTATAAATTAAAGAATAATTAATTTAAAATAAGTTGATAACAATAAATTATGAAAAACTTAATCAAATATTCAGAATTACTAAAATGAACCGTGCCATTGCGTTTGTCTCAGAATTCTGGTCAAGATAGACACCATGCTGGCGTAAAATGGACTCCGTATGAAGAAGTTATTAAGGTTTGAAGTTTGTAAGTATATAAGGGACATATATATATGTGTATATATATATATATATAATTCAAAGAAATTCAAAAATCAGCAAAATTCGAGTTAGATGCGCGTTTTGGGTGGAAGGGCCGACCATTTGGGGTCGATCCGAGACCCTGCTGGGTCAACCCCGGAGTCGACACCATAGTAGGGGGGTCGACCCCTCTGCGCGGATCTGGGAAAATACCTCTTTCTGAACATGGTCTTGTTTCTGAACTAGATTCGTGAAGCCTAGGCTATATATAGGACCCTAAACCTAGGTTTTATTCATCTAAAAAATGGTGGCGATGGCGCAGCTCTACTGCAACATAAATTGAATAGCTTATTCTTCTCCAAATCCAATTCAACAAACATTATAAAAATTTAATGAGGGCTACAACAACAAATCCAATGTGTTTTTCTCAGTTATTTGGATCCATTTAGATCTATTCACTGTGAGTTCATGTTATTTTTAGATCTAAATATTTAATTGGTAATTATAAAATGTATATAAAAATTGGATATTGGATCTATGCCTAAACAAGTTTTATTATGACATAATTATCAGATCTACCTTTATATGTTCATGCTGTTACCACGTTAAATCTTGTCATAATATATCTATTCGGTTTTATGCCTATTTCTGTCAGTTTATTATTGATTCGTCATTATTCCAGTTTTGATTCTCTTCTTTCCCTCTTTTCCATTTTTATTTTTATAGCCAAGCTACCTTCGAGCCTAGGTCCCAGGCTGAAATATGCGAATGCGCGAATTTGGGAATTGTTTGGGAAAAATATGAAAAATATTATTTGGCATAAATTGGAACATATGTAAAGTATGATCTGGGCGTAAATTGGAACATATGTAAAACATGATTTGGCCGTAAATTGGAACATATGTAAAATATGATTTGGGCGTAAATTGGAACGTATGTAAAATATGATTTGGCATAAATTGGAACATATGTAATAAATTGGAATTTATATGAATATGAATTTGGGCATAACTTGTACTGAAATATGTGAATATGAACTAGGGACATAAATTAACAAATATGTGAACATGGATTTGGGAATAATATATATGTACATACATATATATATATCTTGATTTATGACTTGTGAAAAAGGGCATATTGTGCATAATGAAATATGAATTAGAAAGGGGCATGAAAATCTATATTTGGAATAGGGAAATTTATTAATACGAATAAGCCTAAAATAATGGAACTTATTAACGCTTAGACACGAGGTTAGATTGCATTTGGGGTAAAAGTCTGCCCGTAGCTGCCCAGCATATCCAGCGACCACAAGTGGTTAATCTAATGTGAGCGGTCTAATGCATAATAGCACCACGACACGAGGTTAAGTCTAAACTTGTGGTTTAAGTCTACCCAGAGCCGCTCAGCATATCCAGCATCAAAAAGTGGTTGACTTAATGCGAGAAGTCTGGGGCATTAACATGCATGAACAGAAAAAGATAAGATGTTTAGGTTTGTCCTAGGGACAAGTGGAAATTATAACTTAGGTTATAATAAATGAAAAAGGGAATAAAATAACTTATGTAAGGGGATAAGTTGTATTTAATTGTAAATTAAGTTATTTACAAGAACAAGAATCTGAAATCTACGAATGAGGACAACATAAGTTATATTTATGGAAAGGAAACTTATTAGTAAACCTCAGTTAAGAAAACTAAGTTAATAAGTAAACAATGATAAGATGGAATTATGATTAAATGAGAAAGAATGAGAAACTTATGAAAGGATATAAGTTCCATTTAATTATAAATGATGAATGATATGCTAAAAATGAAACATGTAAAACGAGAAGTACTTAATTACACATTAAGTAAGAACATGTTATTGTAACTACGGAATCAGATGATGAAAATATAAAGGGATTGTGGATTACAGACCTTAGCCACAATCTAGAGAAGAACATGTTGTGGGCTTATTAATAAACTTAAAGGGTTAAGTTATATAACCAGAATTAATAAGCAAGAGGAACCTGGTAACTTGATTAAGAATTCAATATGAATGGGAATAACCAAGTTAAATAGAAACCTCATCAGGTAAGGCAAGCGCGTAAAAGAATGTTTAGACATAGGATCTAACAACATATTAAAGTTAGGCGCTTGGACCAGTCAGCACGTTTGAGGGTGAATAACCCAACGGGGTAGATCATTGTAACACCCCGTATTTTCTATGAACGTATAAGTAACAAATCAGAGAATAATTAATTTTTAAAATGAGGATCAAGGGAAACAGGTTGCGCCATTGCGTTCGTCTCGAAATTCTTCTTGAAAAAGAGTCCGAGTTTTCGAATAACGGAGTCCGTATGACCAAGTTATGACCCTCCAAAGTTTCAGGAATTTAAATAAAATAAAACAGCTCGAAAATAAAGCTAGAAATTCGAAATTCAAACCCAGAGAAGGCTGGCGGGAAAATTCCAGCCCATATACCCAGGTCGACTGGGGAGTCGACCTCCCCTCTCCCAACTAGGTCGACTGGGGAGTCGACTGGGGTGTCGACCTCCCCATGACCAGGTCGATTGGGGAGTCGACCTGGGGGTCGACCTGCTCCTGAAACCCAGTTTTTGAACCTAGTTCATTCTGATGTATCCGGTCTTGTTTTTTGTCTAGATTCGTCCACCTAATCCTATATAAACAGACCCTAGCCTCATTTTCTCTACACAATTTCATTCTGTCTATATTCTGCCTCTGTTCTAATTAAAAATAAAATTGGCGTCGCTACTCTGCTGGAATCAAAACTTGGACTGATGCATCTTCTTCCAACCTGAGTAGAACTAAAAGCTAAATCAAATCTCAAATCAAATTTTAGAGCTACAAAAACAATTAAAGAAGAGTAATTCAACCTTTCTGCATCAACACTAGTTTATTATCCTTTCTTAAAACCACGAAAGGCAAGTACAGTTATTTTCCGATATAAACTTTAATTATGGTTGTGGCATGATTATAAATCTGAATCTGAGGTTATGTATATTCTTATCTGTCAGATCTGTTTTTCTGTGACTATTCTGTACCTCTTTCTTCTTTCTGTTCTATAGCCAGGCTACTACGAGCCTGTAACACCCCGAATTTCGGTTAATGCTAAAATTCACAAATTAAAGAATAACTAATCCCAGATGTGGTAATTAGGGGAAACGGGTTGCACCATTGCGTTCGTCTCGGAAAAATACGCGAAATAGAGTCTGAGTTTTCGAAAATCGGAGTCCGTATGAAGAAGATATGGACGAACGAAGTTAGGCAGAAAAACCGAAAACAAGCCAGAATGCACTGGCGCACTTGTGAAGTGCGCCAACACAAAAATGCACTGGCGCACTTGTGATGTGCGCCAACACATTTTTACACTGACGCAGCCCGTGTCGAGCCAGAAACCTGCACAGCTTTCTGGCTGGCCTGGTGCACCATTTTAGGGTTTAGGCTGTGTTTTGGGGCTGGTTTCTGGAAGCTTCCGAGATCTGATGGTCCTAATCTAATTTAGGGTTAATCTAATGGCCTAAAACACTTGCCTAATCCTATAAATAAGACCCTAAGATAGCCCTAAATGATCATAATTCTATCATCTAACTAAACTATGCCAAAATTTTCTATGATAATGGCCTCCACTCAAATCCCTAGCCTCCATCCTCTTTAAAATCCTATTTCTATGAAGGCTTTCATGTCCATACAAGCATCTTTGAGTTGTATGAGTGATCATTAGCTTGCATTCATCATCAAGTTGCAAGCTTTATGTTCAAGGCTAGAGTTTTTGGGTGATTTGTGGCAAGGGTTTGCTTATTGGAGCTTAGTGGTGTGTTTCTATAGCCTTAATAATCAATTGTTAAATTGATTATGATAGGATATGATAAGATATGGCTATGTTTGTGGATAAATGTGCTTATGCAAGTTTAGTATAGTGTATGTTGTGTGTTTTGCAAGTTTTATGCTATATGCAAGTTTATTGCTATGTTTTATGATGCTCACTATGCAAAACACTATGTTGAACATTGATGCATATGTAACATGTTATGCAAGCTATATATGAGATTATATGCAAGTTTATATGTAACATGTTATGCAAGTTATGTATTTGGTTTTATGCATGCTAAGTATTTGGTTTTGTGCATGCTAAGTATTTGGTTTTATGCATGCTAAGTGTTTGGTTTTATGCAAGTTATGATGCAAGTTCATATGCAAGTTTGTCTCTTTTATGATATGCATAATATATATGCAAGTTTGCCTCTAAGTATGGCATGTTATGCAAGTTCATATGCAAGTTATGATGCAAGTTCATATGCAAGTTATAATGCAAGTTCATATGCAAGTTATGATTCAAGTTCATATGCAAGTTATTTTACAAGTTCATATGCAAGTTATGATGCAAGTTCATATGCAAGTTTGCCTCTATGTATGACATAATTACATGTGCAAGTTCATCCTTTTTAGACCTATGACATGTATGCAAGTTGACACCTTTATGATAGGTCTATGACATGAACATTTAAGCAAGTTACCATCTTTATGACATATGTGATTCATGCAAGTTTGGGTTGGTTATTTACGCAAGTTGGGTTTATGGTCATATATACAAGTTGACACCTTTTTAAACCCATGATAATGCTAATGATATGCTAAGTTGAACCCATTGTGTGTATGATGAATCTTCTCTTTTGAAGTATGTCATGTTAACGTATTTACGTGGGGACGATGGGGTAAAAATTAATGAACACATAAAATTGTGTGAAGTGGGTATGATTAAACATACCGTAAAGTGGATGGACATAATTGGGAATTTACCTATTAAGTTAGGTCTACCCAGATTATGGAATTGGGAATTTACCTATTGAGTTAGGTCTACCCATATTCTTAAATATTTGTAATTAATTAGGGATAATTAATACAAATTATGGGGGTGATTAATTAGGTGTAATTAATCTACTAAGACACGAGGTTGGACCCTTTTGTAGCATAAGACTGCCCGGAACCGACCGGCAAATCCAGCGGCTACAAATGATTGGCCCAATGTGAGAGGTCTTAGTCATAAACTAAATACGTGACAAGTGTAAAGACACGAGGTTAGACTCTGTTATGGTGTAAGGCTGCCCGGAACCAACCGGCATATCCAGCTGCCATAAAAGACAGTCTAATGTGAGAGGTCTTTACAAAGGTTACGATCTTAATTAATTAAGAAACACTTAACCAAATTAGCATGTAGAGGGGCATGAGGGGTTAAGTGGGTGCCTTGGATGGCATGTAGTAACTAGTGGGGGTGCCTTGGGTGGCATGAGGAAACTAGTGGGTTGCCTTGGGTGGCAATAGAAAATATGATTAGAATACTTAACCAAAGTGGAACATTGAATTAAACATGATTAAAGGGTTAAGTAAGTGCCTTGGGTGGCATGTGGGAATCAAGTAAGTGCCTTGGGTGGCATGCAGAAATCTAGTGGGTGCCTTAAGTGGCAATTGAAATATAATTAAACGACAAGCTTAAGTAGTAGCTTGTGGGGGCCTTAAGTGGCAATTGAAATATAATTAAACGACAAGCTTAAGTAGTAGCTTGTGGGGGCCTTAAGTGGCAATTGAAATATAATTAAATGACAAGCTTAAGTAGTAGCTTGTGGGGGCCTTAAGTGGAAATTGAAATATAATTAGATGACTTAACCAAACCTTAACATGTAAGTGGGCATGATTATAAAAGGGGTTAAGTGGGATGCACTAGATAAAATGGCAAGCTTAAGTAGTAGCTTGTGGGGGCCCATTTCAACCAATATCCCAAACGTATCTTTGTGGGCTCGACCCAAGTCGAGGACGGGACACGCATATTGGGCTTGACTATAAGAGGCCAAAACGGGGTAGCGGTGGCAACGCGAGTCCAACAGGTTTCATATGCGTGTGTGGACCCGGGCTGGTAGGTAAGACGTTGTTGCATCGTGTAGGTATAAGCCGTGCACCATTGATTATCGGGTTGCCACTTTGGGGAGTGATACACCCCACTGTGGGGCCAGCACGGGTATCTACGGTAGGGAGCCGATCGCTTGGGGGTAGTGGGTACACCTAGTGGAGATAGGGGCAGACGGCACCTATGTATTCAGCTAGGGGTACAAGAAACTACTGGGTAAAATTACTAAGTACACTTAGTGGGATCAACCTTTAAGTAGGAATTACCCTTAGGTGGGTAGAACTGGTGTGGTGCAGTGTAGGAATTACCCTTGGGTGGGTAGATCTGGGGTGGTGTAATCTAGTAATTATCCTTGGGTGGATAAATGCGTCTTTTCGGTTATCTTAGTACATCCTGTGTTTAGTTGGCTACTTAGTGTAGTCATTATCCCCAGAGGTATTGTACCTTTTTTATATCATACCCTAATTACTTTAATGATTGTATTGTTAGGGTTATAGGACTCACTCAGACTTATGTCTGACCCCATTGTTTCTTTATCTTTTTCCCAACTCTCAGGTTTTCAGAGTGGGCCTAGCACTAGTGGGCTTTGATCAGACAGCTTTATCTATCTTTTGGAGCTTGGACCGTGGATGTAAAGCTCAGTTTATCTTTTCTATTATGGCTATTAGGTTATGTAGTGGGATTATGTACTTTCGTTTTTATCAGGATGGATATTATGTACTTGACTCTTATTTATGGTTTTGGTGTAACCAAACATGTTTTACTTTCCGCTGAAATGAAATGATGTTTTAAATTCTCAAGTATTACTTATATCTGTCTTGTTGTAATTTTTCTGTTCTATATTCACTTAAAATACTCCATCGATGTTATGGCATTCCCTTAGTGAGTGACCGTAGCGGGTGTGGGGTGTTACACGTGGTATCAGAGCTTAAGGTTACCAGAACAGATAAATTTTTTAGAAAAAACTATTTTCTAAGAATATTTTTGAAAGGAGTATTTTCAAAAAGATATCTTTTAAGAGAAAAGTTTTTGAAAGAAAAGCATAATCCCCAATAGCCATATCTATATCTTTCAAATTCTCCGTTTTGAATCTCTTCCTCTCTCGTTTTGAGTTTCCCCTCCATGTATAGATGACCTTTCTAAGATAGATAAGAATGGAAAACCACTTCAAGGGACTTAGACATTAGTCGGATTAGAAGTTGGTTCAAGAAGGAGGAGGACTGGTAGGTATCTATTGGATAGACGATGGGAGGAAGGCTCAAATAGTTGTTTGGTTAATGAAGGATGAAACCTCATTGGTGGGAGGTTACGAGTGGAGAATGGGAAGAAGAAGGCGAGTAGTTATCCTTTTGGAGGAATAGGACACCTTATTAGGATTGTCCAAGGAGGCAAGGGCAAGGTACAGAATCTCCTGGAGGGTGGTTGTATTCCCTCACGGCTAGTGTACCAGATGGGGATAGGACCGTCTAGGTTGGAATTCGGATTTCTTTATTATTCGGTTCAAACTTTAATTGATTCTGACGCATCGAGTTCGTTTATCTCATCATTGTTAGTTGAGTCACTGCACTTAGACACCAGTTAGTAGATGATCCCTTAGTTGTTTCAAACCCAATTGGGGCTCCATGATGTGTTTGGGTTTGAAAGTTTCTATACTTAGCGTTGAGTTTAGATGTGATGCTTCTTGGGCTTCACGGGCTATGGGTTAGTTTTGGGCATGGACTGGTTATCCAGTAGGGGTGCCGTTCTTGATTTTGAAGGGAGAGTTGTTAGGCTTGTGACCCGCTTGGGTAACACTCTCGAGATCTCTTGTAATCCCATGGAATCTGTTATGCTAAGTTATCTAGAATCGCTTGACACGTCGGTCGAGAGTTTGCGATCTGTTAGAGTGGTCCGGGAATACTCGGATGTGTTTGAGGAGGTGAAGGGCTTACCTCCGGAGCGGGAGATTTACTTCCGAATATATCTGGTAGACAATGCCAAACCAGTATCTTGGCCAGTGTGCCACATGGCTCCTCATGAGAGGAGGGAACTCCATAAGCAAGTAGGCGATTTGCTTGAGAAGGGGTTCATAAGACGAAGTATATCGGAGTGGGGTGCTCCAGTAGTTTTTGCCACGAAGACGGATGGGTCCCTCAGACTTTGTGCAGGCTAAAGAGAACTAAATAAACTCATAAAGAAGAATAGATACCCATTGCCGAGGATTGATGATCTCTTTGATCAGTTAGTTGGCGCCTCAGTATTTTCGCAGTTGGACTTAGCCATGGAGTTTCGTCAGTTGAGAGTGGCTGAGGATAGTATAGAGAAGACTGCCTTTAGGACTCCGGATGGGTTTTTATGAGTGGCTTGTGATGCCATTTGGTTTGACGAACGCCCCCGCATACTTTGTTGATTTGATGAGAAGGGTGTTCAGGGAGTACCTAAATAAGTTCGTGATGGTCTTTGTAATTGACATCTTGGTCTTTTCTAGGAGTGAAATAAGTTTTCGTATGTGCTCAATAGGTTGAGCAAAGCCAGTTATGGGATAAACGGTGGTTTTGGAGCAAGACTGGCGAGGACATCCAGAGTTGGACAAGGGCTTAATTATTTAGCCGTTTTTACTAGTATCATCTCACGTAGGTCGTCTGAATTCGAAGGAGGTATCCCTCGGGTGTTTGTCTGATATTGGTTTAGGCCTTTGGGGCTTGCATTTGGGGGATGTCGAGTTCGTCTAGGGTGGTCTGTGTGAGAGATGGACAGTTGTGAGGATTTTGGATGGGGTAATATCCTGGTTTTCTCTGAAAGAGGAGAAGAGCATGCCCTACATCTTAGGGAAGTGTTGGAGACTATTCAAGCGCATAGTCTTAGGACAACAAAAGTGGATAGGATTCTTAGCATCCTATGAGTTTGAGATAGCGTATACCCATAGCAAGGGTAACGTGGTAGCGGACGCCTTAAGTAGAAAAAAGTTGTCCTCGAGTTCATGGTTCGTTGAACGACGGAGCTTAGAGTTTATGTTTGACTTTAGACCTTCCGTTGACTTTGTACCCGGTTTGCTAGCCTCCTTGGAGGTTAGGCCTACTCTTTTGGGACGGATTGGCGAGACACAGCGAGACGACCCACAGTTGGTTGAGTTAGTAGAGAAACTCATAAGGGGGGAGTCGTCCAGCCATTTGAGTAGGTACACCCTAGATGGTAAGGGGTGGTTGCGTAGAGACGGTAGACTTTGTGTACCGCAAGACGAGGGTCTGAGGAAGGCTATACTTGATGATGCACATCGGTCGAAGATGACCATTCATCCCGGTGGGGACAAGATGTACCAAGACATGAAGCGAGTTTTCTTTTGGGCCGGTATGAAGAAAGATGCGGCTGAGTATGTCGCTAGATGCTGGGTGTGCTAGCAAGTGAAAGCGGAGCAGAAGAAACCCGGTGGGTTGCTTCACCCAGTGGATCCGCTATGGAAGTGGGATAGTGTCTCGATGGATTACCGAGATCGAGGAAGGGTAATACGGGAATTTGGGTTGTGGTAGACCGACTTACTAAGAGCGCCCATTTCATACCCGTAAAGAGCAAGAGGACTGTTCCATGTCTAGCTTCAGTTTATATTCGAGAGATAATTCGGTTGCATAGGGAACATGACATATCCCATGTGTCACATTTGAGGAAGTGCCTACATGAGACCGCAGAGGCAGTAGAGCCGAGCTTGCTTAAAGAAGTAAAGGTAGAGCGTGATGTGATTATTCGACGAGCTCCTACCCGCATCCTTGGGTCAGAGATTAGGAAGTTGAGAAACAGAGAGGTTCGACTAGTCAAAGTGAAAAGGGGAAAAGGTGAGAGCAATGCTACTTGGGAGACAGAAGCGAAGATGCGTTCGTTATACCCATTCCTTTTTGAGGGTGTGTCCTTTAAACGTCTCCTTTATCGTTTGTCTAGTGCTTATCTTATCTTTAGTATGTCCTCTCGTTAGTACCTTTGACCTTTAGATAGGGTAAACCTATGGTTGAAACATGTGTTTGAGACATGTTATGTTTGATGGATGCATTTGGATGCAAGTGGTTGCTAGTGGTTGCTCATGGATGCATATACACAGACTCTAGACACTAGATCGGCTCAATCACTTCATATTACATATTGCATATAATTGTGTGTAGGTAGCTATATTTATGGATATATAATGATTGTGTTATCATATGGATGATGCATTTTGGTGAATGATTGTGCACTCATGTAGGTATTGTATATGTCGATAGGTTTCTCTCGCATACATAATGGATGCACGGCACTATCATGGCTTGCATATGTTCATACATTAGATAGGGAACATATACACACACTTTTTGCATATGCTCATACATCATTAGAAATTGTTTTAAGGACAGTGGATGCCCGTGTTTGATGGATTGATTAGATGGTTGTTTGGATGGTCGGATATGCATTCTCCTTAGCTTAGAGATTTCGGGGACGAAATCCTTTAAGGAGGGGAGAATGTAACACCCGGAATTTCGGTTAATGCTAAAATTCACAAATTAAAGAATAACTAATCCCAGATGTGGGAATTAGGGGAAATGGGTTGCACCATTGCGTTCGTCTCGGAAAAATACGCGAAATAGAGTCTGAGTTTTCGAAAATCGGAGTCCGTATGAAGAAGATATGGACGAACGAAGTTAGGCAGAAAAACCGAAAACAAGCCAGAATGCACTGGCGCACTTGTGAAGTGCGCCAACACAAAAATGCACTGGCGCACTTGTGAAGTGCGCTAACACATTTTTACACTGGCGCACTTGGGAAGTGCGCCCGTGTCGAGCCAGAAACCTGCACAGCTTTCTGGCTGGCCTGGTGCACCATTTTAGGGTTTAGGCTGTGTTTTGGGGCTGGTTTCTGGAAGCTTCCGAGATCTGATGGTCCTAATCTAATTTAGGGTTAATCTAATGGTCTAAAACACTTGCCTAATCCTATAAATAAGACCCTAAGCTAGCCCTAAATGATCATAATCCTATCATCTAACTAAACTATGCCAAAATTTTCTATGACCATGGCCTCCACTCAAATCCCTAGCCTCCATCCTCTTTAAAGTCCTATTTCTATGAAGGCTTTCATGTCCATACAAGCATCTTTGAGTTGTATGAGTGATCATTAGCTTGCATTCATCATCAAGTTGCAAACTTATGTTCAAGGCTAGAGTTTTTGGGTGATTTGTGGCAAGGGTTTGCTTATTGGAGCTTAGTGGTGAGTTTCTATAGCCTTAATAATCAATTGTTAAATTGATTATGATAGGATATGATAAGATATGGCTATGTTTGTGGATAAATGTGCTTATGCAAGTTTAGTATAGTGTATGTTGTGTGTTTTGCAAGTTTTATGCTATATGCAAGTTTATTGCTATGTTTTATGATGCTCACTATGCAAAACACTATGTTGAACATTGATGCATATGTAACATGTTATGCAAGCTATATATGAGATTATATGCAAGTTTATATGTAACATGTTATGCAAGTTATGTATTTGGTTTTATGCATGCTAAGTATTTGGTTTTGTGCATGCTAAGTATTTGGTTTTATGCATGCTAAGTGTTTGGTTTTATGCAAGTTATGATGCAAGTTCATATGCAAGTTTGTCTCTTTTATGATATGCATAATATATATGCAAGTTTGCCTCTAAGTATGGCATGTTATGCAAGTTCATATGCAAGTTATGATGCAAGTTCATATGCAAGTTATAATGCAAGTTCATATGCAAGTTATGATGCAAGTTCATATGCAAGTTATTTTACAAGTTCATATGCAAGTTATGATGCAAGTTCATATGCAAGTTTGCCTCTATGTATGACATAATTACATGTGCAAGTTCATCCTTTTTAGACCTATGACATGTATGCAAGTTGACACCTTTATGATAGGTCTATGACATGAACATTTAAGCAAGTTACCATCTTTATGACATATGTGATTCATGCAAGTTTGGGTTGGTTATTTACGCAAGTTGGGTTTATGGTCATATATACAAGTTGACACCTTTTTAAACCCATGATAATGCTAATGATATGCTAAGTTGAACCCATTGTGTGTATGATGAATCTTCTCTTTTGAAGTATGTCATGTTAACGTATTTACGTGGGGACGATGGGGTAAAAATTAATGAACACATAAAATTGTGTGAAGTGGGTATGATTAAACATACCGTAAAGTGGATGGACATAATTGGGAATTTACCTATTAAGTTAGGTCTACCCATATTATGGAATTGGGAATTTACCTATTGAGTTAGGTCTACCCATATTCTTAAATATTTGTAATTAATTAGGGATAATTAATACAAATTATGGGGGTGATTATTTAGGTGTAATTAATCTACTAAGACACGAGGTTGGACCCTTTTGTAGCATAAGACTGCCCGGAACCGACCGGCAAATCCAGCGGCTACAAATGATTGGCCTAATGTGAGAGGTCTTAGTCATAAACTAAATACGTGACAAGTGTAAAGACACGAGGTTAGACTCTGTTATGGTGTAAGGCTGCCCGGAACCAACCGGCATATCCAGCTGCCATAAAATACAGTCTAATGTGAGAGGTCTTTACAAAGGTTACGATCTTAATTAATTAAGAAACACTTAACCAAATTAGCATGTAGAGGGGCATGAGGGGTTAAGTGGGTGCCTTGGGTGGCATGTAGTAACTAGTGGGGGTGCCTTGGGTGGCATGAGGAAACTAGTGGGTTGCCTTGGGTGGCAATAGAAAATATGATTAGAATACTTAACCAAAGTGGAACATGTAATTAAACATGATTAAAGGGTTAAGTAAGTGCCTTGGGTGGCATGTGGGAATCAAGTAAGTGCCTTGGGTGGCATGCGGAAATCTAGTGGGTGCCTTAAGTGGCAATTGAAATATAATTAAACGACAAGCTAAAGTAGTAGCTTGTGGGGGCCTTAAGTGGCAATTGAAATATAATTAAACGACAAGCTTAAGTAGTAGCTTGTGGGGGCCTTAAGTGGCAATTGAAATATAATTAAATGACAAGCTTAAGTAGTAGCTTGTGGGGGCCTTAAGTGGCAATTGAAATATAATTAGATGACTTAACCAAACCTTAACATGTAAGTGGGCATGATTATAAAAGGGGTTAAGTGGGATGCACTAGATAAAATGGCAAGCTTAAGTAGTAGCTTGTGGGGGCCCATTTCAACCAATATCCCAAACGTATCTTTGTGGGCTCGACCCAAGTCGAGGACGGGACACGCATATTGGGCTTGACTATAAGAGGCCAAAACGGGGTAGCGGTGGCAACGCGAGTCCAACGGGTTTCATATGCGTGTGTGGACCCGGGCTGGTAGGTAAGACGTTGTTGCATCGTGTAGGTATAAGCCGTGCACCATTGATTATCGGGTTGCCACTTTGGGGAGTGATACACCCCACTGTGGGGCCAGCACGGGTATCTACGGTAGGGAGCCGATCGCTTGGGGGTAGTGGGTACACCTAGTGGAGATAGGGGCAGACGGCACCTATGTAGTCAGCTAGGGGTACAAGAAACTACTGGGTAAAATTACTAAGTACACTTAGTGGGATCAACCTTTAAGTAGGAATTACCCTTGGGTGGGTAGAACTGGTGTGGTGCAGTGTAGGAATTACCCTTGGGTGGGTAGATCTGGGGTGGTGTAATCTAGTAATTATCCTTGGGTGGATAAATGCGTCTTTTCGGTTATCTTAGTACATACTGTGTTTAGTTGGCTACTTAGTGTAGTCATTATCCCCATAGGTACCGTACCTTGTTTATATCAAACCCTAATTACTTTAATGATTGTATTGTTAGGGTTATAGGACTCACTCAGACTTATGTCTGACCCCGTTGTTTCTTTATCTTTTTCCCAACCCTCAGGTTTTCAGAGTGGGCCTAGCACTAGTGGGCTTTGATCAGACAGCTTTATCTATCTTTTGGAGCTTGGACCGTGGATGTGAAGCTCAGTTTATCTTTTCTATTATGGCTATTAGGTTATGTAGTGGGATTATGTACTTTCGTTTTTATCAGGATGGATATTATGTACTTGACTCTTATTTATGGTTTTGGTGTAACCAAACATGTTTTACTTTCCGCTGAAATGAAATGATGTTTTAAATTCTCAAGTATTACTTATATCTGTCTTGTTGTAATTTTTCTGTTCTATATTCACTTAAAATACTCCATCGATGTTATGGCATTCCCTTAGTGAGTGACCGTATCGGGTGTGGGGTGTTACAGAGCCTGCGCCGAATCTCATAAGAGATTAACGCACGAACGCTAAATTTTGGAACAAATAATGCATAATTAGACATGAAACTGTTGCCTATGAGACTATTGCCTATGACTATAATTCACGCCAATGAGACTATTGCCTATGACTATGATTCATGACTATGAGACTATTGGCTATGACATGGAATAATAAACTTTTGTAATTAGTCGCCCATGACTATTGTGGTTAGTTGCCTATAACTATTGTAGTTAGTTTCTTATGCCTATTCCCTTAATGATGTTAGATCTCATATTTAGTATGTAACTTTGCTAGTTTATTCCCATTCACTGTTATGTACACGAGCCTAGAGGGGCCATTATCATTGTATTTGGTTCATTATTGCATGTCTAATCTTTCTTGTGCTTATCTCCTATTCCTTTTGCTAGGGCCATTTCATGAGTATTTAGAGAACTTGTGGAAACATGTTATATGGGGATTGGGCGTAGCTTAATTAAGTTAATTTGGCATAGCAAATAGGTTGGCATAATCTGAATTGGCTATAATAGAGAATGATTTACATGTGTATTAGTCCCGGACATAAATGGTAAACTAGAATAACAAATCTAGTTTTGACATGAACTGTAGATGGGAATATTAAGGCAAAAAATTGGGGCATATATTGTATTATGAATTATGACCTTGATTTGGGCATGTTAGTTTAGGCTAAATTTATAATTAGGCAAGATATGTCAATGAAACTTTAAGGAATGATTAAATCTGTTATATTGCCTAATTTGCTAATTCTGTTATATTGCCTAAACTACTAATTAGATTGAATTGCCTAATCTGCTAATTATGTTAAAATTGCCTTATCTTCTAGACCTGATAAATCGCCTAATCTACAAGATCTGTATCTGTTTAATCTGTTGAATGGCGTTATCTATTGGAACTGAAATGCTGAAATTTGAAATATGTAAATCTGTAGGCTCGATTTAAAATTGAGCAAAACTTGTTAATAGAACCTCGAATAATCTGATATAACTCGTATAGAAGTTAACTTGTTAAATTAGCATGATTAGTCTGATATTAGCACAGTCTGTGAATGAATGCATTGGCTAAACATGAAACATGGCTAACTCGAGGTTAGAATGAGTTTGTGGCGTAATCCTGACCGGAACCGCCCGGCACATCCAGTGGCCGCAAACAATAGGTTCTAATGTGAGAAGTTAGTCATAACGTGCTTGAAACCCGAGGTTAGACTTAGTTTGCGGCAGAAACCTGCCCGGAACCAACCGGCCTAACTAGTGGCTGCAAACTGTCAATCTAATGTGAGAGGTCTACGCGTTAATTTTTAATTGATAAAAACCTGAGATAAATATGATGTCTAAAACATGTTGGGTGGGTAGGGTTAAACCAATTGGACTAATGAATTTAACAAACCCGTTTCGTGAATCTGTAGGCCCAATTACAAAGTTAGACAAATATGTTAAATCCGTATATCTGATCTGTTAGTCTGAACTTATCTGATCTGTGAACTAGTTGATCTGAACTCTGTATGTCTGAATTTGTAAACAAGTTAATCTGAAATCTGTTAGTCTGGGGACATAAGGTTAGGAGGGAAATTACTTGTGTCATCTGTTGTTTGGGACCCATATTTGTCAGTAACCCTTTCTGGTATCAAACCTTGACCCAACAGTAGGTAGGGTCCGGGCACGCTTACTGAACTAATTATAAGCGGTTCATTCTGATAATGGCGAGGGGTGTTGATGGTGTGTTCCAACCGGGTCATATGCGTGCATGGATCCCGGTTTGCCTCTGAGAATGTAAGACGCCATGACATCTGTAAATAGGTCTGTGCCAATTGGTTGTCACTTTAGGGAGTGATACACCCTACTGTAGGGCTGACACAGGGTATTTATGTATTAGGGAGCCAATCGCTTGGGGTAGGGTTTTAGGGTGCACTTAGTTCTATCTGTTTCTGTTGGTACCGTCTGTTTCTGTTGGTACCGTCTGTTTCTGTTGTGTGGAAACACCTGTCTGTTTCTGCGTGGTACCATTTGTTCGGGTGGTAAAGGCCCATTTACTAGTGTACACCTAATTCTACATGTTGTTTCCGTGGGGATTAATCTGTTTCTGTTTCTGTAACTTCTGTTCGGGTGGTAAAGGCTCATTATTAGCATTCTGTTTCTGTCTGTTTCTGTTCGGGTGGTAAAGGCCCATTATTAGCATTCTGTTTCTGTTGGGGTGGTAAAGGCCCTTTACTAGCATCCTCTTCTGTGGAAATTATTCTGTTCCGTTTCTGTTTCAGTTTAGACATTGAGGTGACACCTAATCCTGTTATACTAGTGTTAGTGTAGAGAAGTGAAAAGTAATAGCTTACGTCATTCTGTTTCTTCTGTTTAACCTAAGTATATCTGCTACTTCTGTTACTGTTATCTCGCATCCAGTTTTATTTTCATGTCATAATTATTATTATCTGTTCATATGCTGAAAGTCACTGGACTTGCCAGACTTTATGTCTGACCTTGCTTGTTTTCTCCCTTTTTTCTTCCATTCCCCCCCCCCCAGGTTCTCCAAGGAGGGAATACTTTATCTTGATCCGGATTTCTTCTGCTTGAAGTACATACAGTGATTAAAGTATGGCATGACTCCTTATGGCAGCTTCTGTGGGGATTATGATTTTAAAGTTTTGTACTCTGATTATTTTCTGAACAAGACTGATATTTATGTACTTGAGTTTTTGGTAAAGATGTAACCAAACTGATTTCTGTTTTCCGCTGTAATAAAGTTATAATTTCTCAAGTATTGTTTTATCTATCTTGTAAATTTCTGTTCTGTCTACTAAAACGCTCCACCAAAGTTAAGGCATTCCCTTTGTGAGTGTCCTTAACGGAGGTGGGGTGTTACACTTGGTATCAGAGCTGAAGATTACCAGATTAGATAAAAGTTTTTGAAAACTATTTTCAAAAAGGTTTTAAAAGAAAGTATTTTCAAAAAATAAAGTTTATTTTTGAAAAACATAATCCCCAAAAAGTCATATATCTATCTTTTCAGTTCTCCATTTTGAATCTTTTTCTTTCATTCCAACATGTCTGGGAATCTTAACTTTCCAGAGGGCATGCCAATACCTGGCTGGTTCATGAGGTACTTAGAGGCTAGGGCCAACGATGCAGGCCCAGCAGATATTCCTCCTCCGGCTGCAGCGATTCCTCCTCCTCCGCCCCCTCCTCGTGCAATTGCTTTTTCAAAGATCTGTAAAGATTTTAGGGCCATGGGTGGAAAGGATTTCAAGGGAACTGAATCATTCGTAGAAGCGAGGAACTGGCTCAAAGAAACTGAGGATCTGTTCATTATTTTCGTGGTGGACGATAGGCAGAAGGTACAATCGGCGGTATGGTTGCTCAAGGACGAAGCTTCCTATTGGTGGGAAGTCACTAACGCCGAGAGGCCGGTTGAAACATGGATGGATTTCAGAACAAGGTTTGAGATGAAATTCCTCTCGCAAGCTGAACGAAGTCTACAACTGGAAAAGTTCTTATCTCTTAAGCAAGGAAGTATGACGGTCAAGGAATACGTCAACCAGTTCAACCAACTAGCTAGGTTCGGACAAGATTTAGTCAACACCCAGCATAAAAAGGCTCTCCGCTTTGTTAAAGGATTGAACGAGCCATTGCACAGCCTAGCCATGACCCATGTACCCATGGGAGCGAGTTACGAGAGATTGGTGGATATGGCACTACTGCACGAGGAAGACAACAACAAGAAAGAGGCAAAGAAGGAAGAACCACAGAACAAGAAAGCATGGCCCAAAAAGGAAACACAAAAGAAGGGTGAAAAATATGAGGATAAGAAGGAGAAAACGTGATTTACTTGTGGAAGCTCGACTCATCTGAACAAGGATTGCAGAAAAAGAAAGGGCACTTTCTTCAACTGTGGTGAGATGGGACACTTCACTAGGGACTGCCCGAAGAAACGAGGGCAAGGGCAGAGGGCAGGACCAACTTCTGGAGGGCAGGTGAACACTCTCGAGGCTAGTGGATAGGATAGAAATAGGAAAGCTTTCTGTAGGAGGTTTAATTTCTTTATCTGATTTTTGAGTAAAAACTCTTTTCTGATTCTGGCATTTTGATTCTGTAATCGATACTCTGCACTTGAATACTAGTATTGTTTCTGATTCCGCTGTAGACTCAAACCCATAAGGGTTATGACTCATCCAATTGTGATAAGTTGGGTATCTGTGTTGAGCGTTAAGTTGACTATGACGCATACATTCTGGGTTTTTATCATGCTTAGTTTCCTAAGAATCATTTAGTAATCTGATCTGTACCGGTAATCTGTAAATATCTGAATATTTCTTATAAGGTTGAGATTTCCAGTTTTGACATTGTCTAAAGAGGGTAATCCTTTGGGTGTCAATCTGATGTTGATTTCGGTCATCGGGGGTTGATACTTAGAGGAATTTGTCTCTCAACCAAGGTCTAATGGAAACCAAGTTTTTGTTTATCTGCACTCGCTCCCATCACTCGACTGTATCCTATCAATCGAGTCTTCGACCTATAGATAGGAATCCTATGGATGTAAACATGTGTTTGAGACATGTTATGTTTGATGGTTGCAAGTGGATGCAAGTGGTTGCTCGTGGATGCATACACACACACTAGGCACTAGATCGACTCGAAAACACTCTTATACTACATATGGATGTGTGAGCATTTTCAATTTCTGTGGATGCAAAATGATTGACTCATCACATGGATGTTGCATATGAATGAATGGTTGTCACTCATATAAGAATGATATGTATCAAATAGGAAAATTGCATACATGTTGGACTCATGACACTGACATAGTTCGCATTAAGGAGGTCAACTGAATCAGTGGACCGCCTGATCTTTGCATTAGATAAGGAACATATACACACACTTTTGCATATGTTCATACAACATTAGAAGTTTTCTAAGGACAATGGATGCTTGTGGATGATGGTTGAGTAGATGGATAACTGGATGGTAGGACACATTCTTCTTAACTTGAAGATTTCGGGGACGAAATCCTTTAAGGAGGGGAGAATGTAACAACCCGTATTTTTTGTGAACGTATAAGTAAAATATCAAAGAATAATTAATTTTTAAAATAAGGATTAAGGGAAACAGGTTGCGCCATTGCATTCGTCTCGAAATTCTTCTTGAAAACGAGTACGAGTTTTCAAAAAATGGAGTCCGTATGACCAAGTTATGACCCTCTGAAGTTTTAGGAATTTAAATAAAACAAAACAGATCAAAAATAAAGCCAGAAATTCGAAATTCAAACCCAGAGAAGGCTGGCGGGAAAATTCCCGCCCATATATCCAGGTCGACTGGGGAGTCGACCCCCCCAACCAAGTCGACTGGGAGTCGACTGGGGTATCGACCTCCCCATGACTAGGTCGACGGGGGAGTCGACCTGGGGGTCGACCTGCTCCTGAAACCCAGTTTTTGAACCTGGTTCATTCTGATGTATCCGGTCTCGTTTTCTGTCTAGATTCGTCCGCCTAATCCTATATAAACAACACCCTAGCCTCATTTTCTCTACACAATTTCATTCTGTCTATATTCTGCCTCTGTTCTAATTAAAAATAAAAATGACGTCGCTACTCTATTGGAATCGAAACTTGGACTGATGCATCTTCTTCCAACCTGAATAGAATTAAAAGCTAAATCAAATCTCAAATCAAAGTTTAGAGCTACAACAACAATTAAATAAGAGTAATTCAGCCTTTCTGCATCAACACTAGTTTATTATCCTTTCTTAAAACCACCAAAGGCAAGTACAGTTATTTTCCGATATAAACTTTAATTATGGTTGTGGCATGATTATAAATCTGAATCTGAGGTTATGTATATTCTTATCTGTCAGATCTGTTTTTCTGTGACTATTCTGTACCTCTTTCTTCTTTTTGTTCTATAGCCAGGCTACTACGAGCCTGCGCCGAATCTCATAAGAGATTAACGCACGAACGCTAAATTTTGGGACAAATAATGAATAATGAATAATTGGACATGAAACTGTTGCCTATGAGACTATTGCCTATGACTATGATTCATGCCTATGAGACTATTGCCTATGACTATAATTCACGCCAATGAGACTATTGCCTATGACTATGATTCATGACTATGAGACTATTGCCTATGACATGGAATAAGAAACTATTGTAATTAGTCGCCCATGACTATTGTGGTTAGTTTCCTATAACTATTGTAGTTAGTTTCTTATGCCCATTCCCTTAATGATGTTAGATCTCATATTTAGTATGTAACTTTGCTAGTTTATTCCCATTCACTATTATGTACATCGAGCCTAGAGGGGCCATTATCATTGTATTTGGTTCATTATTGCATGCCTATTCTTTCTTGTGCTTATCACTTATTCCTTTTGCTAGGGCCATTTCATGAGTATTTAGAGAACTTGTGGAAACATGTTATACGGGGATTGGGCGTAGCTTAATTAAGTTAATTTGGAATAGCAAATAGATTGGCATAATCTGAAATGGCTATAATAGAGAATGATTTACATGTGTATTAGTCCTGGACATAAATGGTAAACTCGAATAACAAATCTAGTTTTGACATGAACTGTAAATGGGAACATTAAGGCAAAAATTTGGGGCATATATTGTATTATGACCTTGATTTGGGCATGTAAGTTTAGGCTAAATTTATAATTAGGCAAGATATGTCAATGAAACTTTAAGGAATGATTAAATATGTTATATTGCCTAATCTGCTAGTTCTGTTTTATTGCCTAAACTGCTAATTAGATTGAATTGCCTAATCTGCTAATTATGTTAAAATTGCCTTATCTGTTAGACCTGATAAATCGCCTAATCTGCAAGATCTGTTATCTGTTTAATCTGTTGAATGGCGTAATCTATTGGAACTGAAATGCTGAAATTTGAAGTATGTAAATCTGTTGGCTCGATTTAAAATTGAGCAAAACTTGTTGATAGAACCTCGAATAATCTGCTGTAACTCGTACAGAAGTTGACTTGTTAAATTAGCATTATTAATCTGATATTAGCACAGTCTGTGAATGAATGCATTGGCTAAACATGAAACATGGCTAACTCGAGGTTAGAATGAGTTTGCGGCGTAATCCTGCTCGGAACCGCCCGGCACATCACGTGGCCGCAAACAATAGGTTCTAATGTGAGAAGTTAGTCATAACGTGCTTGAAACCCGAGGTTAGACTCAGTTTACAACAAAAACCTGCCCGGAACCAATCGACCTAACCAGTGGCCGTAAACTGTCAGTCTAATGTGAGAGGTCTACGCGTTAATTTTAATTGATACAAATCTGAGATAAATATGATGTCTAAAACATGTTGGGTGGGTAGGGTTAAACCAATTGGACTAATGAATTTAACAAACCCGTTTCGTGAATCTGTAGGCCCAAATACAAAGTTAGACAAATCTGTTAAATCTGTATATCTGATCCGTTAGTCTGAACTTGTCTGATCTATGAACTAGTTGATCTGAACTCTGTATGTCTGAACTTGTAAACAAGTTAATCTGAAATCTGTTAGTCTGGGGACACAAGGTTAGGAGGGAAATTACATGTGTCATCTGTTGTTTGGGACCCATATTGGTCAGTAACCCTTTCTGGTATCAAACTTTGACCCAACAGTAGGTAGGGTCCGGGAACGCTTACTGAACTAATTATAAGCGGTTCATTATGATAATGGTGAGGGGTGTTGATGGTGTGTTCCAACCGGGTCATGTGCGTACATGGATCCCGGTCTGCCTCTAAGGATGTAAGACGCCATGACATCTGTAAATAGGTCTGTGCCAATTGGTTGTCACTTTAGGGAGTGATACACCCTACTGTGGGGCCGACACAGGGTATTTATGTATTAGGGAGCCGATCGCTTGGGGTAGGGTTTTAGGGTACACATAGTTCTGTTTGTTTCTTTTGGTACCGTCTGTTTCTGTTGGGTGGCAAAACCTGTCTATTTCCGCGTGGTACCGTCTGTTCGGGTGGTAAAGGCACATTTACTAGTGTACACCTAATTCTACATGTTGTTTACGTAGGGATTAATCTGTTTCTGTTTCTGTAACTTCTGTTCGGGTGGTAAAGGCCCATTATTAGCATTCTGTTTCTATTTTTTTCTATTCGGGTGGTAAAGGCCCATTATTAGCATTCTGTTTCTGTCTGTTTCTGTTGGGGTGGTAAAGGCCCATTATTAGCATTCTGTTTCTGTCTGTTTCTGTTGGGGTGGTAAAGGCCCATTACTAGCATCCTCTTCTGTGGAAATTATTCTGTTTCGTTTTTGTTTCAGTTTAGACATTGGGGTGACACCTAATCCTGTTATACAAGTATTAGTGTAGAGAAGTGAAAAGTAATAGCTTACGTCATTCTATTTCTTCTGTTTAACCTAAGTATATCTGCTACTTCTGTTACTGTTATCTCGCATCCAGTTTTATTTTTATGTCATAATTATTATTACTTGTTCATATGCTGAAAGTCACTGGACTTTCCAGACTTTATGTCTGATCTTGCTTGTTTTCGCCCCTTTTTCTTCCGTTCACCCCAGGTTCTCTAAGGAGGGAATACTTTAGCTTGATCCGGATTTCATCTGCTTGAAGTACTTAGAGTGCTTAAAGTATGCCTTGACTCCTTGTGGCAGCTTCTGTGGGGATTATGATTTTAAAGTTTTGTACTCTGATTATTTTCTGAACAAGACTGATATTTATGTACTTGAGTTTTTGGTAAAGATGTAACCAAACTGATTTCTGTTTTCTGCTGTAATAAAGTTATAATTTCTCAAGTATTGTTTATCTATCTTGTAAATTTCTGTTCTGTCTACTAAAACGCTCCACCAAAGTTAAGGCATTCCCTTTGTGAGTGTCCTTAACGGAGGTGGGGTGTTACAATCATTGTGGTGTTGTAAGGCACGAGGGGAGCGCACTTTTATCTGATTATTCTATCGATTCCGAAGGACTGGAAGGGGAAGAACGCGACTTCCTGAGATGCGTAAGGTGTTCCTAGACTCCTAGTTGTCCTCTGTGTGGTGGCAGATATTTAGGCTATGCTCACAGAGGTAGGTCTGAGCGTAACTAGTAGGTGGGTGGGCCTTGGCTGCAAAAGTGGCTTTGCAGTTAGAGTGTTGTGACGAGGTGACACGAGGGTGATTCGGCGATTTCCTTAACGGAAGGCGGGGTCAGGACCAACAAGGATATTATATTTTTGGGTACCCATCATCGGTAGCTAGTGGTATGCGAAAAACTAGAGCTAAACCCAAGATACCATTCACCTATCACTATCGAGGTAAGGGGTTGAGGGGAGAAGCCACATGGATGTTTAGATTGTTTGCGTAGGAGCTGTCGCTTAGCTCTTGTAGTCTTTACTAGTTGAGGGAGGGGCCGAGTGGAGCCATAGCCACCATGAAAAACAAACCCTAGGAATATCTGTATTTTGAGGCTCTTAAAGGCGGGCTTGTATAGATGTGGAAAAGCTCTAGACTGAGTTCCATGTTTCTTGTATCGCCCTGCCATGGAACTCAGTGTACATTTGAGGACGTGCGGTTGAGGCATCGAGCTACAGTTGATGATACGTATGTGAGAAAGTTTGGATACATGCATATCTGCTCTAGGTGGTGTATCTAGACTTGAGGGCATTACTCTGGTATGAAATCTGATTCGATTGAAGGTGGCAGTCTATAAGATTACATTGCAAAGTAATGAAAGATATATGCGGAACGTAACATTGTTATATAGAGATCCGTACGTCACTCTGACGTAGGATAAGGGACTACGTTCATTTCTGTGGCATTACGGTGGTGACCGTGAGAGTGGGGTACCATGGGGAGCATCTCAACATTGAGTCGTAGCTACATATATTGTATTAGGTTATTCCATTAGAAAGTAAATGATTACGACGTGTGTATAAGCATTGAGTGTTGTTAACCCTAGTAACCTAACAATCAAGAAAATGTAATGGAACGGTATTTGTAGGGATCATTATGTTTCTGATATACTAGTATTGGTCTGATGTAGAGAAACGTATTTAAGAAGCGTAATATATTCTGTTCAAATTTGCCTTTCTCAGTTCACACTTTTCCTTGTTATTGTTATTTTGTTCTTCCAGTTTTTATATACCTGCCATGATACTTTTGTTCATTTATATTTAACAGTAACTGGACTCGCCAAACTTTACGTCTGACCCTTTTTGTTTCTTCTTCTCTCTCTTCTGTTCCCCCCTTCCCGGTTCTTAGGGTGGGAGTGCTTAGATTTGATTTGGATTCTTTCAGCTTAGATTGGATTTTGGGTATTGATGTACCACTTTAACTTCTTGTCAACTCTCTTATGGCTTCGCATGGGAAATATGGTTTTATGTTTTTGTACTCTGATATTTTAGGCAAGACATATTATTAATGTAATTGGTTACTTCAAACTTATGATGTAAACTCAGTATTTGGGACCATGATGTTTTGATTTAAATAAAGATTTTAATTCCGCTGCTATTTTACATGTCTATCTTGTGGTATTATGTTCTTATTTACCTACAACGCTTCACGATACTTAATGCAATCTATACAGAGTGACATTAACGGACGTGGGTTGTCAAATTTGTTGTGAAAATTTCAAAACTAGTTTAGGTTTGGGGTATGTTTTGAAGAGGGAAGTAAGAATGGAAGAAGGAAGGGTGTGGGTATTAGTTCTACATCATGAAAGTAAAATTTTGTTTCGAGGTATTCAAGGGGCTTTGTGACAAGTGTGTTAGGGCCTTGGGGATCCCACATGTTTGCTTTTTTGTAAAGGGGGAGACCATGCATCTCCAACACACACGCATGTGCCGCTGTCTGTCCGACCGAACCAAACCGGGACCAGTGCGGGTTGTGGGTCTTGGGTCTCGGGTCCGAATCCAATAATAATATTTTTGGATAATTGTTATAAATGGTATACGGGCCAAATTTCAGCCAATTACGGACCCGAATGAAATTCAAAGTAGGCGAGTTTTCTGAACCATAGTAAACAAAGGGGCACGACTATTTGAAACGTTGGAAATTAAGAGGCGCAAATGTTTGCAACACTTTTAAACGTTGCAAATAAATGGATGATGTTTCAATTTTGAAATTGGCAGACTATTCCAAACAGTCATGACAGTTCACAAGTAGATGCATCCTTCTGCTGCTTATAAATAATAATGCCTGGAAAGTATTTAAAATCACTTTTCGATTGTATCTTCTTCTTCCTTACGATCTGCACGCTGCCATTCTAGTACCATAAAAGTGTTGCAAATTTTAGAATTTTCAATGCTTGTAGAGTGTTGCGGAATTCTTTCTCTTCCGACCCTTCTTATTGTTCTTCTCTTGCATCATTAGATAATCAAAATCAGAGTGTTCTTGGTCGGATAAAAGGAGTACAAACTTTGAATCCGATTATGTTGTTCCAAGGCTTTATTGAATCCTTATAGTTTATAGTTCGATAACTTGTTTCTACCTGTTGTCTTGAACTATTGTCTGAAAGAATCTATTATATAGATCCTTAAAGTCTGAAGTACGATAATCATCTTCCTCCAATAGTCTCAAACCGTAAAATTCCTAACATCATCTATCATAGGTAACTGAATGTTGTTACTGAATCAAACCTTCATTGACATTGCAAACGCCCACTTTCAATTAATATTCTCTTCGTTCTTTGATACCATTCCTCTCTATAAGTGATATATCTTATATTTTATTATATTCTGCTCTTTAGTGTCTAACACTATATATTACTTTCCCTAGAAAACATTTATATAAAATTGCCAAAATTACTTGTATACCATGCTAATTAAGAATTGGGACAGTTTTACCTCTTAAGTCAGAATGACAAAAGATACCAAACTTGTGTGAAGTGTAGTCCCCTCCCCCCCAACACACATATATATATATATATAGGGTAGAGTTTCGCTCCACCTCTTATATTGCACGTGAACACTCCTCCTGATATATATATATATATATATATATATATATATATTGGAATACAAATGATAAATTTACTATAAAAATAGGTGTAAGTTGTTAAGTCATTGCTCAGTAGGGAAACATTAGTTAAGCATAATACTGCACTTTTTTCCAAGTGGCATGGGTAGAGCACACAGAGCATTATTAAAGCATCCGCCTTTATAATGCTTTTACATCTACTCAGTTTACATGGCTTCCTCCAATTCTTAGGCTGAACATAACACAATGAGATTTGAGCCTATACTCTATTTATTTTAGGAAAATAATATAATAGCCATTACTTCGTTTCATTATATATACCGCACTTGTATTAGTCAATTATATTGTACAAATTATTACAACAATTCTACAATACAATCTTCTTTCTTCATAAAAGTTTTCTTTCCATTTTTCAATTTGTATCAGAGACTCATTGCCGAAAGGCATAATCTCTCTGACCAAGTCTACTCATTAATCCAAGGGGATTGGATAATTCTTTCTCCTTGATTATTTTTCTTTTTCATCATTGGAGATCTGATTGGACATGGGCAGTTAATTGTTTTGTATCATAGTTGGAGTAGTGCCATACGTAGTTTTTTAACTGACTACATCATCTCCTCCTCACCAATCTATGGAAGAGAAATAAGCGGCTGCAACCCCTAATTCTGTCGTGCTACGCAAATTATTGCAGCTACAGAACCATAGATTATCGTGCCAGGCATTATTCTCAAATTAGTTTTTTTTTATTGGGCCTTTCTTCGGTCTATCCTTCTATCAAGAACAAGCTGCAGTTCTTTGTTGTCTACCTCACCATATTCTTTTATTTTTCGATCATCAATGGCTAATGATAATTAAGCCACATTATCCTTGTTAGGCAGCACGAATAATGTGCATCACCCAACAGCTACAACCTAATAAAGCCGAAAAGTCAAATCATTACCACATCATTAGACAAAGATGACTACATATTATGGAAATATCAAGTTGAAATCGCTTTAAGAGGTTATGAGATATTGGAGTATATCAATGGAACAGTAGTGATCCCTCCAGTTATGATTATCGATCAGGATGGCAATACAACACCAAACCCAGAGCACATCAGATTTTAGAAGCAGGATAGTCTCATGTCATCATGGCTATTATCATATATCAGCTCAAACTCACTGCCACAGATAGTAGGTTGCAATAAATCTCATGAAATATGGTCAACAGTCGAGAAATTTTCATCTTGCAATCTGCAGTAAGAGTCGTGCAATATAAAAGAGAACTGCAAAATTCTAGGAAAGACAACACAAGCATAAAGGAATATCTGAGAAAAATTAAAAAATATTTGCGACAAGCTGAACGTTGTCGGGCATAAACTAAGTGAAAGCGAACAAATATTATTTATCACTAGTGGAGTAGATGAAGAATATTATCTCTAGTAATTGTTACTGCTACGCCACATGCATTACCTGATTTGTAGTTTGTTTGGTCTTCTCTTCTTTCTCATGAAGAAAGAATTGAGCAAAGAAAGGTAACACAAGGTGAATTTTCTGCAAACTATGTTGTAGTTAAGAACAAAAATCTCAAGTGAACAATAACAACGTAAACAAACAGGAAAATCAATACTAAAGAGGATATCAACCTCAAAGAGGGTTTCAGTCCCAAAGAGGTCGTGGGAGAGGCAGATAGAACAACAATAATAGGGTGAAGTGTCAAATATGTCAAAATTTTGGTCATATGGCGAACAAATGCTACTTCAGGTATAATTTAGAGGGGAATGGACCACACAGTAACTAGAACAGTTTCTCACAAAAGGAGCACAAGCAAACATGGCAGCAATGGGGAACTCAAGCAGAAGAAACAATAAAGCAAATATAAATCAAAACACCACCAATAATGATGCAGACAAAAGTGAAGACAACAATTTTGAAGATTGTTTCCCAGACTCAGGTGCAACTCATCACATCACTAAGAACCATCAGAATTTAAACATTGGAATTAAAAACTACTCAGGTATAAAACTTTACATATTTGTAACGATGAAACTACAAGCATCACTTATATTGGCAAGGGAATTATATTTGGGAAAAGACAACTTAAACTAAACACTTAGAGTACCCACTATCAATAAATATCTATTAAGTGTGTCCAAATTCGCCAATGATAACAAAGCATACTTCGAGTTTTACCTTGAATTCTACTTAGTTAAACATTTACTAAGTCAAGAAATATTACTATAGGGTAGTCTACATGATGGGCTTTATAGATTCGACAACTTGAAGACTGGAAATTCAAGTGAAGAATTCTTATGCAGTAACGTAGAGGCTAGTTGTGATAATGATTGTAATAGAAATATCAATCAAATAATGTTAAGCATTGGCATATGAGACCGCAACATCCAAAATTTGAGACTGTAAAAACCATTTTAATTAGTAATAATATTTTTTATAATAATAATATACCTGTCAAGCACATATGCGCACATATGCACACAATGCCAACTTGGCAACTTTTAGTGATTCTGAAATCAGATACAGTAAGCCACTGGAGCTTGTGGCTGCTGATCTATGCAAACCAACACCACTGAATTCAAATCAAGGACATAGGTGTTATCTTTCCTTTGTAGATGCATATTCGAGATATACTTGGATATATATGCTAAAAACTAAATATGAAGCATATAACACAGTTATACAGTTCATAACACATGTTGAAAAACAAATCAATTGTAGTGTTAAAATTATACAAACAGATTGTGTGGCAAAGTTTAAGCCATTGACCAATTACTTTACCAAAATAAGTATTAAACACACCCTGACTTGCCCTCACACATCATAACAAAATGGATTAGTCGAAAGAAAACATAGACACATAGTAGAGACTGGTCTAACACTATTATCACAAGGTGCATTACCCGTGAAATACTGGACTGAAGCCTTTTACACTTCAATATTTCTCATAAACAAGTTGCCCACTAGAGTGCTAATCAACAAAACCCCACATGAGATGATATATAATGTTAGACCAAACTACAAATTTCTAAAAGTATATGGTTGTCTATGTTTTCCATGTTTAAGGGGTTATAATAAACATAAATTAAGCATGAGATCAAGCCCATGCAAATTCATTGGGTATGCTCAAAATCAAAAAGGCTATAAATGCTTAGACAAAATGGGGTAATTTTTATCTCAAGGCATGTGATATTTGATGAAAACATCTTCCCCTTTTCAGGAACACAAGTGGTCAAAGAAAACAGTGGGAAAGATCAAACCAGAAGTATACAGTTTAAGACACTATTTTCTGCATCAATTGCTGATAGCAGCAGTGAAGAGAAACAAAACATGATGATCACAACTATGCAGACTGAGGTGATGGGAGAAACAAGTGCACACACAAGTGAATCAAGAAACAACCCAGAAAATACACATAACAGCAGCAGTGCAGACACTAAGAACACAAAGGATAATAGTAGTGCAGACACAAACAATAGTGCAACGATACAACAACAGGCACATCAACCACCCACTGGGCATCACATGACTACTACACCAAAAAGTGGTATATTTAAACCCAAAATATACAATGTGTAAGCAGTTGAAACTAAACCACTTAACTTTCCTCAAGTAATAAAATCAGACAATTGGAAGAAGGCCATGGACACAAAGTACGAGGCACTCATGAAAAATAAAACATGGAACCTAGTTACACCACCAACATACAAGAATATCATCGACTACAGATGGACATACAAGATAAAGAGAAAATCAAATGGGTCTATTGACAAATACAAGCCTAGATTAGTTGCTAAAGGCTATGCATAGCAATTTTGTTTTGATTTCAATAAAAATTTCTCCCCATTTATAAAACCAACTACCATGAGAATCATTCTAACTATTGCATTAAGTAATGGATGGAATGTAAAGCAATTAGACGTAAACAATGCATTTTTGAATGAGAGTTGACAGAAGAAGTTTACATGAAACAGCATGAAGGCTACAACAATGATGACACACGAGTACGTAAGCTACACAAGGCCATATATGGATTAAAGAAAGGATCGAGAACATGGTATGGAAAACTTAAGTCAACCCTATCCAATCTAGGGTTCACACAAACATGGTCTAACAATTCCTTATACATGAAAAAAGCATGCAGGGGTACCATACTCATTTTAGTATATGTTGATGACAAGTTAATAACTGGGGGTAAGAGCAAAGAAATCAACAGAATCATAGGAATGCTAGATCAAAAGATCTAGGGGAGTTAAATTTCTTTCTTGGAATAGATATTACCAAGAAGAGTGACTCCGGATTATTCCTATCTCAATAGAGCTATATTTTAGAAATTTTACACAGGGCAAGCATGCATCAGGAAAAACAACAACCAACACCGCTGATAAGTAACTTCCGACTTTCCAAACATAAAGGAGAAAACATTGACAATGCCAAACAATAAAGGAGAATAATAAGAGCATTGCAATATACAACTGTTACACGCCCAAACATATGCTACAACGTTAAGAAATTTAGTCAATACATGCAGAACATCTTATCAGAACATTGGATAACTGTTAAAAGAGTCGTATGATATTTACGAGGAAAAAACATCACGGTATAAGTCTAAAATCAGACAAAGAACTTAACTTATAGGGCTTTAATGACGCTGACTAGGCGAACGATGTGGATGATCGGAGATCAGTGTCCGGACACTGCGTTTACCTTGGATCCAACATCATCTCGTGGTGTACGAAGAAGCAACAGACCACATCAAGGTCCAAAACAAGGGCTGAATACAGAGCTCTCGCAAGCGCAACAACAGAAATTTCATGGATTGAATCTCTACTGAAAAAAATTAGGGTTTACATTAAAACAAAAGCCCTGGTGCGACAATAAAGCTCCGTGTCTCTGTCTCTCAACCACATACAACACTCTCGAACGATACACTTAGAAATTGACCTTCATTTTGTTCGAGAGAGAACATAAGCTGGGAAGCTAGTGGTTTGCCACGTTCCATCCTATTATCTGAGGGCTGACATTCTCATAAAGGCTCTCTCGGCCAAAAAAATTATCAGATTAAAGGAGGAGCTTAGAATTAGTGATGGCGACGAAAATGGAAATGGGTAATGGATAAACCCTAGATCGAACTGAAGGTGGATATTAAAGCATAAGCATTTACAATGCTTTTACATCCTTTTGGTTTACACGGCTTACATATTTCTCCAATTCTTGGGTTGAACATAACACGGTGAGCTTTGGGCCTATACTCCATTTATTTTAGAAAAATAATGTAATAGTCGTTTCTTTGTTTCATTATATATAACGCACTTGTATTAGTCAATTCTATTGTCCAAATTATTATAACAATTCTGCAATACAATCTTCTTTCTTTATAAAAGTTTTCTTTCCATTTTTCAGTTAGTGTGACGTGAAAGGAGTTCATGAGATGTTTCATCTAATTAATACTTCGCTAGGAATGGGACTTGAAGCCCAATGTTGGCTTTCTGCTCTTCAGAAACGCTGGGAAGGCTTAGGCTTGAATATGCTACAGCCCCTCTATATCTTTATGAAAAGTGAAAATGTAAGTTATTATCTAGGACCATATATATTGGCTGCACATAATTTACATTTTATTTGTTGTCGCGCTATTAGTGCTTATCCTAAAAATATTTTATTGACACTTGAAGATAGTTATCGCCGATGTTGGGAAGAACATTATAAATCTAGCACAGAGCATGGTGGACAGCTTATGTGCTTGCATGTATCTATCACCGTCGCGCAAATGGAATTTTTTTGCTGGAAACACGATCATTGGTTAATAAATATTTTATTGCTTTCCCTAAAGAACATGCATTTACTATCTACTGACTATTATAACATTATGTTTCATTTATGCATAATATACATAAATAAAGCAACAAAAAACCATTTAATATTAAAGGGGCCAAAATGGTAAAAATAAAGGTTTTGTAAAAATAACATATTTTTAGATGCATGATCTGGATGAGGGTCCAACGCATGAAAAAACGTTAATGAAATTGATTATTGTTAAGAAACAAATAGCAATTAATATGTAAATCAATTCTAGATTTTGTATAAACAACTATGGAAATGTGTGAAAACATCATAGCATGCATGGGTATAGTTTGACATATTTAAAATAAAAAATAAAGGTACACAGAATTAATGTAAGAATTCAAACATGGAGAATTAATGATTGAGAACTGCAATAGAATTTGACTAAACAGACCATTTTGATGTTTTCGTATCTCTAAGGATCCCAGAGAAGGGCCATGAAATAAATCATAACTGTAATTTTAATCAAAATACTGACATTAAGTAGTAAAATCAACTTTTTTGACCTAAGGGGGGAGGGAGTGTTCCACTATAATGAACCGAATTTTCCATACCGTTTAAGTTAACATTTAACCATGCATGCTCAACTCAAACGGGCACAAAAAAGCGGATAATTTTGACAAATAAGTTAGTAGGTGAAAAGAAAAGGAATAAAGAAATACTAGAATAGAAGAAGAAGAAACCAACACTATAGAATCGGACTAGAATTGAATCTCACAGCGGAACGAATAAAATATAATATATCAATACTCTTTACACAAAGAGTAAACTGTATATATATATGATTACATAATCAGAGTACACAACAGGATCAGCTCAATGAATAACATAACATACACAGTGGAAATAAGTTAATACCAGAAAATATGGAATACGTCTCCACTATGACTCCTCTCCTAAAACTCCAAGCAAAACCTAGTGCGACCTGGAAAATATACGCGGTCCGACCTAAGCACGTTTTGAGAAAAGAAAAATCAACCAGGATCAATCTGAAATACTTTCATTGATAAAATTCATGACAAACAACTCCCTTAACTTTTAGAATTCCTTTAAAAGAATGGAACTCTCGTAAGACACAAACATACATAAACATGGTATGCATTTTTACCTTACGTATAATAATATCTATCTAACCACAAGTAAAATAAGAATATAGTAGAAAAGCTTGCATCTCACTTTTCGACATAGTTGGTATACAACCAAAAACGTGTGGCTCGTATTGCAGTTTGGATTTTCAACATAAGTAGGTATGGAACCACCCTCCGATCAATGTTCTTTGAAGATTAAACACTGAGGTTCAATAAGAACCTCTTACAACCCGACCACACATGACCGATCACTCATTCAACTTGAGTGTACCAAATATATCATTACCACGGTTGGATCATCAACCGTATAATTCTGAAGTGTACAAAAAGGGATAACCAATTTCTCTACATCAAGTGATGATATACCTTAATCGAATATATTTTTTATAAATTCCTTGTTTTTCATTACTTTGGAATCAATAATCATACCCTTTTCTTCTCATAACAACGTATTCACAAAACCCCCTCTTTATTACCTTTATCTTGTAAATATTCTTTAAATTTCCATAAAAACCCATTTTTGTTTCCTTTACCCCGAAAGTATCGCTACATTTTCACAAAATACATTTTTATTTCATTTTCTTTGGAAATATTGCTATATTTACTTAACCAAATGGTATGAGTCCACACTTACCAATCTTGTATGGGTCTAGCAATGTCATGTGTCACATTGTTTGATATATAACCCTCAAAAACCTTTTATTAAGCTTCAAATTTTTTGAATTAAAGTTTAAAACTTCACTTATTGAAATAATAATTTAAATTTCCATATACACTTCCATTTTCAAACAACTATAATCACTCGTTTCATTGCCTTGAAAACATAGACATTTACTTATTCTTGGAATAAGTGAATTCTCAAACCATACTATTTTCATTACTTAGAAAATAGTGCTTTATAATTAACCAAATGGTATAAGTATAATCACACTTCATATCTGGGCCAACAATGTTAAATAATACATTCTTTATGGAAAAACCCATAGTTTTATTATATTTCTTAAAATTTACTAATAAAGTTGCAATATTATTTATCTTGTGTAAATAATAAATTATTTCCAACATCTTAAAATCACAAACTAATCACAAACTAATGTCATCCTTAGATAATCCTGAAGTCATTCAAGTATGAGTATTTTATTTACCTCTCAAACCTTGACTCGGTAACGTTCTTTAACTCAAGATAGATAAAAGTTTATAATTCAAAATTTTATATTATTTATAATATCACAAAAATTTCATTTACTATTCATTTAAAATAAGGTTTTATAAACCAATCCTTACTTGTTGAAATATCTTTCAATTATGACTATTTTTACTTAATTCGTTGATTAAATAAATTATTTGCTAAAACACTAACCTTTTGCTTTAGAACCACTTATACAATTTCATTTATAGCTTGGATTATATTAGAATAATCCATTTACCGAAAAAATTTCCTAAAACCATTTAACATCTAATTATAAAACTTAATTGGATTATTACAACATATTCATTTCCGAAATTCTTCAGACAAATCCATTAAACATCATTTCCTTGCACTTTGCAAATCTCCATTCGATTATAGTTATTTTACTTAATTCAAAAACTACGTAAACGCAATAATATGTCAATTTCAAATAATATCTCAGAAAAATGGTTGTTAGCTTTGAACCTCGAGCTTGCAGCATGTCACTTCTCCTCAAAATCCTCCTCCATCTGTTCCTCCTACAGTGCCGGTAGACCCACTTCCTCCTTCTCCTCCTCCAGCTTCAACCTCCATCAAAGCAACCACTTCCGGAATCTCCTTTAATGCTTGGCAATGCGCAGGAACCACATTGTACAATCGTTCACCTTGAAACTTAGGCAAGTTCAAGCACGTTACCATGTTTCCCACATTCAATGGAAAAGCAATGAAATATATTGATGCCATAGTTAAGGCTGGAGAGGAGGTATGGGTTGATGCCTTGGTTGGCCTCTTCTTAGGTCAACTGCTATCTTATATGACTATTATTCAAAAGTTGAACTCAATATGGTGACTTAAAAGCTCATGGAAAATCAAATATAATGGTAAGATATTCCTCTCCTAACTTACGAATAAAGAGGACAGGCAAAAAATTCCTACAGCGGATCCCATCTTGATAAATGGTAAACTTTTCATTATCAAACCGCATGATGCAAAAAATTAGCTATGTTTGCAGCATGACTTCATCTGTTCTTGTTTAGGTGAAATTATACAATATCCCTATATTCACGTGGTCCCTTCCAGTAATTAACTGGATTTCTTGTCGGTTGGGAAATCTGATTTGCATGGATGAGATGACGGAAACTATTGAAAGAATTGAGTATTCCAAACGTTTAATAGATGTAAAGCGCACGCAAGAATTAGTTGATGATTTCTTAGCTGAATGTCCTGATGGAAGTACCTAATCTATTAAAGTTGAATACTTTTGGAGACCAAATGTATGTACTAAGTGCAAGGTGTTTAGACATATGACAGCAACTTGTGAAAAGGCAAATGTCAACACAGCTAATGAGGAAAACAAGAACAAGGAAGCAGCTGACACAGAGAGAAACAAGGACGCTAGGAATGTTAGAATTGTACAGAGGAAAGGAAACTTCATCAACAGAAGAGAAATTATTAAGCCTGTTCAAAAATGGCAAAGTGCGAAGAAATAAAGCGAGCACCATTGTATTCAAGCGTACATTTCCTGTGAATGCTGGAGAAAAAGGGAAGAAAATTATGGAGCAAATGGATCAAGATAATGATCTTCAGAAGGATGATGACATCTCATCCATGAAAGAGAGTGAATTTGATTTGGACAAAGAAATGTAAAAGAGATTGAATGAAATATGTAAAACTATAGATGAAAGAAACAAAGAGTATGCTAAATACAATCAAGTAAACATTGATGGTGGAACAAGTGTACATGAGCAATGTGGATAATGTGAAAAGTGAACCAAGTTGCATTAATGCAAATGTTGACTAAGGAATGAAAGTAGCAATTCAAGCCAAAGATAGTTATGTCATGAATACTGCTATACTTAAGGTTCAAATTCCAAATGAAAATAAGGAGAAAGCGGTTCACGAGATCACCCCTGTAGTTTTGCGCAATGAGATAGAGGTAGTTGAAAGTACTCAAGTTAATGAGCAAGCACCACTTATCTCAAATAGCCCAGCACTGAATGAACTATCTATTGCATTAATGGAAAAAGGGGAGGATAGCTATCACATTGTAATGCCTTCAGAATAGAAGGATGGCATGCAACAAATTTATTTTCCTTCTTCTGAAAAGCATCTTGTGTAGGAATCTGAATTTATATCTAGCAATCTAGAGGGTCGGCAAGTTATGGAAAAAGTAGTGCTAGAGCAAACATCAATAAGCATTTCTAACTTTGAATCTGGCAAAGATCCACAATATGCAAACAATGCTTTAGCTAGCAGCATAGCTCCAGCTATGGTGTCTACGCTGAATGAAATACCTGATAGTAACAAAAGCCTGGCTGAATTGAATGCACCACCAACCCATCCATATGATGCCATAGTTCCACCGGCAGCTTATGTTAATGCTGAAGAAGTTGAGGCTATTGCCAAAAGATTTTCCCTTAATCTCCAGGTTCTAGCTGCTTCAACCAAGAATGAAAGAAAGAAAAAACTCTAGGAACATACCCCGTAGTCCTAGCCCTGTTACTAAGGGAATGACAAAGAAGGCTAAAGAACAAAAGTTTGGTCAATGTTACAAAACATAGGAATATGGAATGTCAGAAGAGCGCATCGGGACTTCAAATTTGATGCTTGCAAGAATCTGATTTGGAAACATAACCTAACCATTCTGTGACTCTTGAAAATGAAGCTCAATTCATCACTTACTGAATGAGTTGTAAGTTACATTAACTCCACTTGGCAATGCATTCATAATCTTGAAGAAGCGTCATATGGTAGAATATGTGTTATTTTTTATTCTTCATGTCATAAGCTAACAAAAATCACTTCCTCCGATCAAATGATCCGTTGTCACAACATACACATCCCCACGCAAATCTCTTACTAAATAACCTTTGTTTACGTTTGTAATTCCATGAATGCAAGAGATAATATGTTAGACAAACTTCACATCCTTAGATTGTTAGCGGCGATTTCAACTCTCCACTAACCTTATCTGATAGGACTGGTGGAAACAGTGTTACTCTCCATGAAATTAATCCTATAAACGTAGCCATTAGAGATAACGAACTTATTGAAATCAATGCAACTGGTGCTGAGTACGCTTGGATCAACAAGAAAAGGTATGGTCCTAGAACTTTCACTAGGATTGACCATTCCTTCTGCAATTATAAACGTATGGTTATCTAGCCATCTCTACACAATACCATCCCAATGCCACTAGTATCTGATCACTCCCCTCAGATACTCTCCCTTGACAATCAATCCTCTCATAGAAAGCCTAGTTTCAAGTTTTTTAATACTTGGATCAAGGAAAATGACTTCATGAGCATTGTTGGATCCAATTGGAATCTCCCACGCTATGGTAATCGCATGTATATATTGCATAAAAAACAAAAAATTCTGAAGCATGCTCTTAAGAAGTGGGCTAGAGAAAGATTTGGCAGGGGATTTAAGCTCTTTGGCCCTCTATCTGATCTCCTTGCCATGATCCAAGCTGCCTTGCTTGCTGATACAAAAAAACGCTTCCCTTTCAATGCAAAAAAGTGAAATAATCAAAACTTGAAGAATGTTATGTACACTGAAGCTCTCATGAATGAACAAAAAGCAAGACTTAACTAGATTCAACAGGGAGATAAGAACACCGCTTTCTTCCATAAAGCTCTTAAAGCCAAACAGGTTAGAGAAAATATTTACACTATCATTAATTAGCATGACAAGATGCAAACAACTACTGAAGATATTCAGCAAGCTTTCATCAGGTACAATTCTTATTTATTTGGCAATGTCAATTGTTTCACTCCATGTTTCTCTGAGTTAAATCCTGCTATTCTGCTTAAAATTAATCAAACTGAGCATGATAAACTAAGAAGCAATATTTCTTTTGAAGAAATTAAAACTGCCATGTTTGCGCTTAATAAATCTTCATGTGGTGGACTAGATGGATTTAATGCCACCTTCTACACGACATGTTGGAGCATTGTTGGTAATGATGTGTGTAAAGCCATTGCTTACTACTTCGAAACTGCTAAGATGATGAATTGTTATAATAATACTATGTTAACTTTAATACCCAGGACTAAGAATGCGCAGCATGTCAATGAATTTAGGCCTATAGCTTGTTGCAACTTTATTTACAAATGCATTGCAAAAATTATAGCCAATATACTAAAAGAAGTTCTACCTAATATTATGTCTACTAATCAGTCGACTTTCCTCCCTAATCGGAACATTTTAGATAATGATCTCATGGCGTATGAATTACTCAAAGGGTATGATAGGAAAAATATTAGTCCAAGAGCTATGCGCAAAGTAGACGTGAGGAAAGTTTTTGACTCTCTTCGGTGGGATGCTGTTACTAGAATTTTATTTTATATGAACTTTCCTGCTAATTTTATCTCTTGGATACATGCTTTCATGTCCAGTGTGAACTTCTCTATCAATGTTAATGGTAGTAGTGTAGGTTACTTTAAAAGGAAAATAGGCATTAGGCAAGGAGACCCCATTCTTGCTTATATATTTATCACATTAATGGAGCTTCTTACTAGACTCTTTGATGAAGCTGTAGGTGAAAGAAGCTATGCAGCAGTAGGATCATATATAATGGAGTATGATATGATAATGTATGTAATGAAGTAATAGCAGCAGGTAAAAGTCATACAGTCTATTTTATACTGGTTCGGACAATTGTCTTACGTCCAATCCCAGACTCACTTTTGATATTTCACTAACACTAAAATCCCTCACTTTACCTAGAGGAATAGGTTCACAATTACCCGAACAACCGAACGGGATTTCTTGCCTCAAATGCTGAAGAGGTCTTTCCAGTATAAAATAATTGATGACTTATTTGAGTTCTCGCTAACACAGATATGTCAACATGTAGTACACCTTTCCTATAGTCTTTCCTTGATGATAAACGTAAAGCTTGTGAAAGATTATGGAAGATTATAATCTCAAATATGGTAAATAGTGTGCTTTGAGAGTTTAGAGAGCTTAGAGCAAGATAGAAAATAGGTAGAATGAAAATAGATGATTTGATCAGTTAATCAAGTCTATATTTGTAATATACAAAGAGTTACTATTGATCATGAAGAGATTTCATCAAGAGAAATGAACTGGAGAGTTGTGACTCTTCATAAAAAGTTGCAACCCTTCGTAATCAGATGTCTGAATATAAATTTCAAATGTCTATTTTGAATTTGAAAATAAAACAACAAGGAAATGGTTCATTTCGGAGCAGATACAGATGTCTGAAAAAATCAGAATAGATGTCTGAATATTATGGAGATTTTAATTTTATCTCAGCAAACAGACGTCTGTCTGATTTATTTTAGACGTCTGATTTCTAGGCAAAACATATTCCTTGCCTCTTTTAAATGTGAAAACATATATATATGTATGATATGTGAGTGTAATCATCAAGGAAGACTTTAACATGAAAATCTAGGACTAACAGACTCTGACAACATATATAATCTTCATTTTGTGTTCTTGAATCTACTTGTCGAAACTCTTCCTGCAAAACAAAGTTAGTCGATATAATGTATATGCTTATGTGTACTTGTCATAGTAAAAACGCTATATAGAGAGATTCAACATTCTTCCCCTTTTTGATAATGACAACTACATAATGTCCCCCTGTCAATATGCATATATCTTTACTAGTTTCTCCCCCCTTTGCCATTTGACAAAAAGGAATATGTGACGGCCGGGAATTTCGCTCGATCCAAATCAGTCGTTAAACCGATCTAGACCGCTCGAAACCCCTGATCGTTTAGAGAACAGGACAAAATAGAACGAAGACGGAAGAACATTTCATTGCTATTACAACAATTCCATCAGAATACAAGAATATACAGAGTATAATTGAATAAATTACATTCGAATAAATATCAGAGATTACAATAAATTACATAGCAGCGGAAAAATAATACAAAGCACAACTGAAGGTGATATACGGATACAGAGCTTTCCGGATATCATTCCAGCTGTAAACCAGGATCCTATGAATATAAATCTGCAAAACCAAAACTACTAGCTGCCCGTGTCGAAAATAGGGGCACCCAGAGTTTAGGTTAAAACAATAAACTCTAGGTCAGTCATGTGACTGGTGTGAGAACTAAAACAGTTATTAAAAACTTTATTTTAAAAGAGAGTAATTCACGGGACCACGCCGTATAACACGGAACGGGTTTCCTCCCAAGAATACCAGTGCATAGAATAAACAGCGCAATGCTTTTTCGAAAAATGAAGCCATTATAAGACCCAGGTCCCATCACACAATGCAACGCAAGCCGGAGGATAGGGTTTTACCTTATAACAGCCAAACATGCTTGGTACGTTTAAAACAAATCATTTGATACTATAATAAGTGTATAGTGTCAAAACAATTTCAATCATAAGTATAAATCATAGGCGGCATGAATGTCCCATACCACTATGTCGCCATACTAGTTCTACAATTAAAACAGCAATATCTCGTATTGGAAATTGGATTTCCGACATGAGTCGAGGCAAGGGGCAAGCTCCTCTCTGCTTTCGAGACACTCTAGCAAATGTCTCAGGACTACACACTCTGGGCAATCCTGGATGCTTCAGGGCCGGTCCTCACTTACGTTAGAGGGTTGGCAATTCCTGAACACACGTTTCCCGGTCCTTACAGACCTAAAATCGAGGTGCCTCATCCAACAACCACATAGGTGAAAAGTATATAAATGTCATGGCTTGTAAGTCACTGACACCACCAAAGCTAGAAAGAAACGTCGTGCTCTCCTTGCAGTCCGTATCCCGTTTTTAACTCATGCCGAGGTGTGAGGCTCGCGAATTCACGTTATACACAAAGCTACGCCATAAAGGTCGTGCTTTGATCATCAACCACAAGACTTTGCTTTTCAACAGAAGCCTTGATCATTGCAACTCAGCGTGCCACACAGGCAATTCATGCGATTGATGTCTATCGATATACAACCTCTGAGCTCGTATGTCTCAGAGAAGGGCGTTAAGCAAAAGAATAAATTCTCCGCCGCCAAACAGATGTATATTTAATAGAGATCAATCAACATAGAATAAAATCCAATGTCAGACACACAATCCATTTACAAGTTCGTTCTGGGTCTGAACGAAACCGGAGGCACTTTCCTCGCATATCCATCGATCTCCAAGTACGTCTGGACGACCACCAACTGATTCCCTCATCTTGGGTGTACAGCCCAATCAAGATCATCAGTAATCACCCAAACGATGTGAAGACTTCCGGTCTTCAACCACCGTCTTCATCTTCGACATATCGTCGAATCGGTTATTCAGAATGGGTATAAACCCGGACTTTCCGAACAACCCGCGTATATTAAAAACAAATGTTACACAAACACAGCAAACGCCTCATTCCAATCCAGAATATTCTTTTATTCACAAAATCGCATTCCTAGGGGAAAGGTTCCCATTAATTTTATCCAAGATAACTTCTTTAAAATTTATCCTTTAATCTTCCTTTGGATGTCATTTCAAACCAAATTATGGTTTTCTAAACTAGTCAAGATTAGCGAACCACACCGTAGTAATTATTTATTTTATTTCCCAATCCCAACCTATTCATCCCATGAAGCAAAACTGGTAATACTCCATATCTAACACCGTGGTGTTATCGCTAAAATTAATTACCATTTCACGTTCAAATCTAATTAAAGATTTAACTTTCCCTTTGGAGCAAAACTGGTAGTACTCCTTTCTCGCTCACTTTCTATATTTGATAATTTAAATTATCAATTCACATTTCAATTTAAGTGCGGATTCATTAAAACTCCTTTTACCGGGTTAAAGAACTAATGTCATTTAAAACACAGTTCACGACAAAACCCAAATCACATTCTATTTATTTATCGGGTTAAAGAACTAGTGTTATTTAAAACACCGTTCACGATAAACCCACAAATCAATTCTATTTAAAACCCATTTCAAATCCAATTTATTTATTTAAAAGTAAATGGATTTTAATTTTAGCTCAAAACTAGTGCATTTTGATAAAAATCTATTTTTATCTTTTCAAATGTGGAGTTTTTCATCCCAATTTTTCCCAAATCACTTCTTATGATTTTACACAAATTATTACTATTTTTAATAATTTTATCAAGGCCCGTACAGTCGATTTCCAACAATGGCCATCGAACTGCACTTACAGCGACCTTTTCCAAATTTGATTTGGACGTATCTCCAAATCCAACTGTTAGATTTCAAATTTCTAATATTCGTTAGAAAGCTCTTTTCGATACGAACCCAACGGTTCCGGTTTTTGGAGAATCCGACGGTCGGATCTCCCGTAATGTCCGTTTGAAATAAATGGTCGAAATTCACGAACTGCCGCGGCGCGGCGCGTTCTATTCAGGCCATTATATTATATATATAATATATATAATATATATTTTGTCGATTTCTATTTAAAACGAATTATATAAATAGTTTTAAATTCGTTTCAAAAACAATTTCAACTTCCATTTCAATTCAAATCAAAATTGAATTTTTCCTTATAAATTCGTTTTAAAATTCATTCCTATTCAATTCAAATTTCAATTCAATTTGAATTCATTTCAATTTGTTTTCAATTCGATTCAATTCAAATTCGTTTTCTATTCGATTCAATTCAAATTGGTTTTCTATTCGATTCAATTCGAATTCGTTTTCTATTCAATTCAATTCGAATTCGTTTTCTATTCAATTCAATTCAAATTGGTTTTCTATTCAATTCAATTCAAATTCGTTTTCTATTCAATTCAATTCAAATTCGTTTTCTATTCAATTCAATTCAAATTCGTTTTCTATTCAATTCAATTCAAATTTGTTATATATTCAATTGAAATCAAATTCATTATCTATTCAATTCAATTCGAATTCTAAAAACGAATATAATCGCTATAAATATCGTTTGCGTCAAAATAGCGCATCTCTAATCAATACGGCTTTATATATTTCAATAATTCCGTTATTCTATTCAACAATTGAATATTTATTCCATTCAATACGTGAATCTATATTTTCATCAACACACGACTAATCTCAACGAATGAGTACTGTCCACGTGTGACTATCCTTGTTATTTAATATATTTTATAAAAATTATGGTATCTGTCGTTTGATTTCAAATCAGACTCCAAACGTAAATTAGTAAGAGAACGATTCCCTGAATATTAACCCCGAAGGCCGAAACCAACATCAGATCAATATTCAGGAGACCACTCATCTTGTCTATTTTCCAATTAGTTTCTAATTTTATATATGATAAAGATGTAAATTTTATTGTTAAAATATTTCGTTCAACACATGACTAATCTCAACGGATGAGTACTGTCAACACATGAACCTTTATTTTATAATATTCTTTTATTTTCTCGATTGGAATGAGGCCCAATCAATTACCATATAAAGTTAATTATATGGATTCCATACAACACATATATATAACAGCATCAATAAATAATCAACCATCATCCAAAGTGCACTACACTGTATAAGCATCAAATATAGATATCTAACGCTTATAACAGCCTGTCGATCCATCGATCGACATACAACTAATTATTGGGATTAGAGTATGCCGTATTTTATCCCAATACCCGTGTGGGGTTTCAAATAATCAAACACAGATTTTATTTGTGCAGTTGGGCGATGTGTAAAATTTATCGACCCGCTCGATATCAGCCAAATCGGTGTATATAAACAAATCGGTCGATTTTTTATAAATATTTATTTATTCACATTCACGCTAAAAATTATATTTTTAACGATAAAATATTTTATTTTAACACATGGATTTTTATTCAGTTCATTTACAGAATAAAAATGATAATTTTATTTTTCTAACTTATTTTAGAAAATTTCGGTGGCATAACGGCATGATACTAGAAACGGGACGAGGCCTAGCCTTATCCCCGGTCTAGTGAAGACCCACGCCATTCACACATCAATCAAATCCATTCTATTTCACCAAACAATTCAATTTAAACCAAATAATCTAACCAACTACACAACCAAACAAACAAGTCCATGGTCTGTGGACGATTGTGTCGGGTGCTACTAAACACCGTCTGCATCCTAGTATATATATATAACTAGAAAAAGGAGATTGAAGAGTGAGAAATTCTCACCAATAGCTATCCAAATCCCACGACTCTCCTTTTACAGAAATCTTCATTGTTATCTTATTTTTGTCATCTTCGTTGCCCGTAGCCACTACATATGTAAAAATCGAATTTTTACTTCGCTATTCAATATATAAAAATCGAATTTTTACTTCGCTATCCAATATATAAAAATCGAATTTTTACTTCGCTGTCCAATATATAAAAATCAAATTTTTACTTCGCTGTCCAATATATAAAAATCAAATTTTTACTTCGCTATTCAATATATAAAAATCATTTCTTTTATACCATACTAACAATATAATCTCTTTGTTATTAAAAATATAAACTTTCATGTTATAAAAATATAAGTCTTCATCGTATAAAAATATCGCCTTTTCAATATTAAAAATATCCCCTTTTCAAATCCATCCTTATAAAAATCACATCTTTATTTTGCTACACATATAAAGATGATATTTCTAATATTCCTATCATGTAAAAAATATATTTTCAATTCTCTACATAAACAAAAATCATATTTTTACATCTTCTACATAATAAAATATATATTTTTATACTGCTACCATATAAAGATTATATTTTTATATCCTACATGATGTAAAAATTATATTTTTCCTCATATAATTTAAAAATCTTGTTTTTAAATTATACTTTATTAATCAGAAAACTGAATTTAAATAAATAAATAAAAATAGAGAAGAGGAAAAAAACCTTACAGTTGAAAATAGGAGAAGAGGGGGCTCGGTTTTCCACGAAGAAGGAGGAGGGGAGTGTCGAAGTTTGGCGAAGGCTGAGGAGGAGGGTGGGGGGTATCGACGCGAGGCAGAGGAGGGGGGCGTCGGCGCGAGGCAGAAGAGGGGGGGTGTCAGCGCGAGGCAGAAGAGGGGGGGGGGTATCGCGTCGATCGAAGAGGGGGGTGGGTTCGGAGGTGGCGCGCCGCCACTTGGGGCACGGCGGTGGGCGGCGCTGCCCTAGGGGGGCGCGGTGGCGGTTCTTCCGCCTCCGTCCTCCCTCCATTTTTTTTCTTTTTCTTTTTCGATTTGGGTTTGAACGGGGGGGCCAGATAAAGGAAGGAGAGAGAGAGAGAGAGAAAGTTTTAATTTATTATTTAATTATTTTATTTTCCACCAAAAAGCAACTTTTATTTTCGACCTCAAAACGAGGCCCACCACCTGTCGTCCATAGTGTTTTACCCCCATTCCGAACACAATGGGATATGTATCGTAGGCTGATTCGATCGTTTCAATCAGTTTCCGTTAAAATCAACATATAACTCTATATATTGAATTTGAACGCGCATTTCAATTTACCGGGGTCACATACTAACTTTAAAAATTCCAGAAAAATATTTTCTAGCTTCGTATTGACGATACGGTCCTAACAAAACTAGTTTCGTCGAATTCCGAGACCGTTGGAAAAATGGTCATTTTCCAGTCGATTAAAATCAACTGAAACTGGTCAAACACGTTTTCCTTTGCCACGCTCACATATTGATTCGAAAAATTATGAAATTTGGAATCTAACAATAATTTGACATCACGGACCCAACAAAAGTGGTTTCGTCGAAATCCGAGGTTGTTTGCAAAATTCCCATTTTTAAGGGCCTGAATTCTATAGCGACTATTCAAAATTTTCAACTGGACATATCTTTTGATTCCCGCTATGAAATTTCGATTTTTTGGATTCGTTGGAAAGATATTCACGAATAGATTCTATTGTTTTTGGTTTCACTAAAATCCAGTTAAATTTGCACCCGGTACATTCAATTGAAGTTTGAAACCGAATTATCGAACTCCGCGCCATTTTCAATTCCTTATATAATTATATATAATTATATATATTCTAACGACGACGTATATAATATATACGTTTGAATTATATTCAAAATAAATTTCTCGTCGATATTATTTAAAATAATTCATTTTCAATGTTCAAAATTCGCTAAAATTGCCAAAATAAAAATTTTAAACTGGTTCAGAATTCCTGGGTTATTACAATCTCCCCCACTTAAAACTTTTCGTCCCCGAAAAGGAACAAAGTCGAAAGTGGTTTGATTAATCAACTCTACATTCGATCTGGCTTCCATTCTCCAACTTTTCAGTTTCTGAGAATTTTCAAATTCTTCAAAAATTTGGCTAACACCCTAAATTTTCTAAAAATTTCGACATAACCTCCCCTGCACCGGGAGCCACGGGAAAATCCTGAAATTGCCATATAGGCCTTCTGATCTCAAAAAGAAAAAGAAAAAGCCAAGCTGCTAGCCAATAGGCTCATAAAATCATCATCACCCAAACAAAACAGTAAATTATAGTAAACATGTACCTATTTGTCGGGCAAACAAATTTTATTCTCTGGCTCTAGCCTCCTTGCTATGACCTGTTCAATGTAAGTACATGTATATGCAAGCAAATGTAACCAATTTTCAATACAATTCAAAATTTGGTTCAATTAGGCATAATGGTTCAAAAATTATCAAACAACTAAACAAACAACACAAATATCAATCAATTAGTGAATTAGAGTTTCAAATTCATAATTCTGATACATATACCGGAAATCATGTTTTTGATGCCAAATCACAACAAATAAATCTATCTATATAAGTTTTGGTTCTCACACCAGTCTAATGGAAATATATAGAAATCACACCTTCGAAACACGAAAATAAATACTGGTGATGGCGCGCCATCATCAGAATCATGTCCGGGCGACTAGAATGTGATTCTATATCTATCTAATGTATTAAAACTTCGAATATACGTTCATGATGCGTATACGCGAAACCTTTATATATTGGATTGTCCAAATTCAAAATAAATAAATATTCAAATACATATAAAATGGTTTAAATTTTCAAAACAAAATTGTTTTCAATTGAAAAATATACTCTTCACACTCGTTCTAGGATACTACTGATCCTATCTCTAACGAGTCATTCTAATTGGATATTACTAATCAAATATCTGATGAATTCTTTCGTATGGTTATAATGTGCCTTGTTCTCGAGCTCTGTAAACCAAAGCTCTGATACCAAATGGGACGGCCGGGAATTTCGCTCGATCCGAATCAGTCGTTAAACCGATCTAGACCGTTCGAAACCCCTGATCGTTTTGAGGACAGGACAAAATAGAACGCAGACGAAAGAACATTTCATTGCTATTACAACAATTCCATCAGAATACAAGAATATACAGAGTATAATTGAATAAATTACATTCGAATAAATATCAGAGATTACAATAAATTACATAGCAACGGAAAAATAATTCAAAGCACAACTGAAGGTGATATACGGATACAGAGCTTTCCGGATATCATTCCAGCTGTAAACCAGGATCCTGTGAATATAAATCTGCAAAACCAAAACTACTAGCTGCCCATGTCGAAAATAGGGGCACCCAGAGTTTAGGTTAAAACAATAAACTTCAGATCAGTCATGTGACTGGTGTGAGAACTAAAACAGTTATTAAAAACTTTATTTTAAAAGAGAGTAATTCAAGAGACCACGCCGTATAACACGGAACGGGTTTCCTCCCAAGAATACCGGTGCATGGAATAAACAGCACAATGCTTTTTCGAAAAATGAAGCCATTATAAGACCCAGGTCCCATCACACAATGCAACGCAAGCCGGAGGATAGGGTTTTACCTTATAACAGCCAAACATGCTTGGTAAGTTTAAAACAAATCATTTGATACTATAATAAGTGTATAGTGTCAAAACAATTTCAATCATAAGTATAAATCGTAGGCGGCATGAATGTCCCATACCACTATGTCGCCATACTAGTTCTACAATTAAAACCGCAATATCTCGTATTGGAAATTGGATTTCCGACATGAGTCAAGGCAAGGGGCAAGCTCCTCTCCGCTTTCGAGACACTCTAGCAAATGTCTCAGGACTACACACTCTGGGCAATCCTGGATGCTTCAGGGTCGGTCCTCACTTACGTTAGAGGATTGGCAATTCCTGAACACACGTTTCTCGGTCCTTACAGACCTAAAATCGAGGTGCCTCATCCAACAACCACATAGGTGAAAAGTATATAAATGTCAGGGCTGGTAAGTCACTGACACCACCAAAGCTAGAAAGAAACGTCGTGGTCTCCCTGCAGTCTGTATCCCATTTTTAACTCATACCGAGGTGTGAGGCTCGCGAATTCACGTTATACACAAAGCTACGCCACAAAGGTCGTGCTTTGATCATCAACCATAACACTTTTCTTTTCAACAGAAGCCTTGATCATTGCAACTCAGCGTGCCACACAGGCAATTCATGCCATGCGATTGATGTCTATCGATATACAACCTCTGAGCTCGTATGTCTCAGAGAAGGGCGTTAAGCAAAAGAATAAATTCTCCGCCGCCAAACAGATGTATATTTAATAGAGATCAATCAACATAGAATAAAATCCAATGTCAGACACACAATCCATTTACAAGTTCGTTCTGGGTCTGAACGAAACCGGAGGCACTTTCCTCGCATATCCATCGATCTCCAAGTACGTCTGGACGACCACCAACTGATTCCCCAATCTTGGGTGTACAGCCCAATCAAGATCACCAGTAATCACCCAAACGATGTGAAGACTTCCGGTCTTCAACCACCGTCTTCATCTTCGACATGTCGTCGAATCGGTTATTCAGAATGGGTATAAACCCGGACTTTCCGAACAACCCGCGTATATTAAAAACAAATGTTACACAAACACAGCAAACGCCTCATTCCAATCCAGAATATTCTTTTATTCACAAAATCGCATTCCTAGGGGAAAGGTTCCCATTAATTTTATCCAAGATAACTTCTTTAAAATTTATCCTTTAATCTTCCTTTGGATGTCATTTCAAACCAAATTATGGTTTTCTAAACTAGTCGAGATTAGCGAACCACATCGAAGTAATTATTTATTTTATTTCCTAATCCCAACCTATTCATCCCATGAAGCAAAACTGGTAATACTCCATATCTAACACCGTGGTGTTATCGGTAAAATTAATTACCATTTCACGTTCAAATCTAATTAAAGATTTAACTATCTCTTTGGAGCAAAACTGGTAGTATTCCATTCTCGCTCACTTTCTATATTTGATAATTTAAATTATCAATTCACATTTCAATTTAAGTGCGGATTCATTAAAACTCCTTTTACTGGGTTAAAGAACTAATGTCATTTAAAACACAGTTCACGACAAAACCCAAATCACATTCTATTTATTTATCGGGTTAAAGAACTAGTGTTATTTAAAACACAGTTCACGATAAACCCACAAATCAATTCTATTTAAAACCAATTTCAAATCCAATTTATTTATTTAAAAATAAATGGATTTTAATTTTAGCTCAAAACTAGTTCATTTTGATAAAAATCTATTTTTATCTTCTCAAATGTGGAGTTTTTCATCCCAATTTTTCCCAAATCACTTCTTATGATTTTACACAAATTATTACTATTTTTAATAATTTTATCAAGGCCCGTACAGTCGATTTCCAACAATGGCCATCGAACTGCACTTACAACGACCTTTTCCAAATTTGATTTGGACGTATCTCCAAATCCAACTATTTGATTTCAAATTTCTAATATTCGTTAGAAAGCTCTTTTCGATACGAACCCAACGGTTCCGGTTTTAGGAGAATCCGACGGTCGGATCTCCCGTAATGTCCGTTTGAAATAAATGGTCGAAATTCACGAACTGCCGCGGCGCGGCGCGTTCTATTCAGGCCATTATATTATATATATAATATATATATATATATATATATATATATATATTTCGTCGATTTCTATTTAAAACGAATTATATAAATAGTTTTAAATTCGTTTCAAAAACAATTTCAACTTCCATTTCAATTCAAATCAAAATTGAATTTTTCCTAAAAATTCGTTTTAAAATTCATTCCTATTCAATTCAAATTTCAATTCAATTTGAATTCATTTCAATTTGTTTTCAATTCGATTCAATTCAAATTCGTTTTCTATTCGATTCAATTCAAATTGGTTTTCTATTCGATTCAATTCGAATTCGTTTTCTATTCAATTCAATTCGAATTCGTTTTCTATTCAATTCAATTCAAATTGGTTTTCTATTCAATTCAATTCAAATTCGTTTTCTATTCAATTCAATTCAAATTCGTTTTCTATTCAATTCAATTCAAATTCGTTTTCTATTCAATTCAATTCAAATTTGTTATATATTCAATTGAAATCAAATTCATTATCTATTCAATTCAATTCGAATTCTAAAAACGAATATAATCGCTATAAATATCGTTTGCGTCAAAATAGCGCATCTCTAATCAATACGGCTTTATATATTTCAATAATTCCGTTATTCTATTCAACAATTGAATATTTATTCCATTCAATACGTGAATCTATATTTTCGTCAACACACGACTAATCTCAACGAATGAGTACTGTCCACGTGTGACTATCCTTGTTAATTAATATATTTTATAAAAATTATGGTATCTATCGTTTGATTTCAAATCAGACTCCAACCATAAATTAGTAAGAGAACGATTCCCTGAATATTAACCCCGAAGGCCGAAACCAACATCAGATCAATATTCAGGAGACCACTCATCTTATCTATTTTCCAATTAGTTTCTAATTTTATATATGATAAAGATGTAAATTTTATTGTTAAAATATTTCGTTCAACACATGACTAATCTCAACGGATGAGTACTGTCAACACATGAACCTTTATTTTATAATATTCTTTTATTTTCTCGATTGGAATGAGGCCCAATCAATTACCATATAAAGTTAATTATATGGATTCCATACAACACATATATATAATAGCATCAATAAATAATCAACCATCATCCAAAGTGCACTACACTGTATAAGAATCAAATATAGATATCTAACGCTTATAACAGCCTGTCGATCCATCGATCGACATACAACTAATTATTGGGATTAGTGTATGCCGTATTTTATCCCAATACCCATGTGGGGTTTCAAACAATCAAACACAGATTTTATTTATGCAGTTGGGCGATGTGTAAAATTTATCGACCCACTCGATATCAGTCAAATCAGTGTATATAAACAAATTGGTCGATTTCTTTATAAATATTTATTTATTCACATTCACGCTAAAAATTATATTTTTAACGATAAAATATTTTATTTTAACACATGGATTTTTATTCAGTTCATTTACAGAATAAAAATGATATTTTTATTTTTCTAACTTATTTTAGAAAATTTCGGCGGCATAACGGCACAATACTAGAAACGGGACGAGGCCTAGCCTTATCCCCAGTCTAGTGAAGGCCCACGCCATTCACACATCAATCAAATCCATTCTATTTCACCAAACAATTCAATTCAAACCAAATAATCTAACCAACTACACAACCAAACAAACAAGTCCATGGTCTGTGGACGATTGTGTCGGGTGCTACTAAACACCGTCTGCATCCTAGTATATATATATAACTAGAAAAAGGAGATTGAAGAGTGAGAAATTCTCACCGATAGCTATCCCAATCCCACGACCCTCCTTTTACAGAAATCTTCATCGTTATCTCATTTTTGTCATCTTCGTTGCCCGTAGCCACTACATATGTAAAAATCGAATTTTTACTTCGCTATTCAATATATAAAAATCGAATTTTTACTTCACTATCCAATATATAAAAATCGAATTTTTACTTCGCTATCCAATATATAAAAATCGAATTTTTACTTCGTTATCCAATATATAAAAATCGAATTTTTACTTCGCTATTCAATATATAAAAAATATTTCTTTTATACCATACTAACAATATAATCTCTTTGTTATTAAAAATATAAACTTTCATGTTACAAAAATATAACTCTTCATCGTATAAAAATATCGCCTTTTCAATATTAAAAATATCGCCTTTTCAAATCCATCCTTATAAAAATCACATCTTTATTTTGCTACACATATAAAGATGATATTTCTTATATTCCTATCATGTAAAAATTATATTTTCAATTCTCTACATAAACAAAAATCATATTTTTACATCTTCTACATAATAAAAATTATATTTTTATACTGCTACCATATAAAGATTATATTTTTATACCCTACATGATGTAAAAATTATATTTTTCCTCATATAATTTAAAAATCTTGTTTTTAAATTATACTGTATAAATCAGAAAACTGAATTTAAATAAATAAATAAAAATAGAGAAGAGGAAAAAAAACCTTACAGTTGAAAATAGGAGAAGAGGGGGCTCGGTTTTCCACGAAGAAGGAGGAGGGGAGTGTCGAAGTTCGTCAAAGGCTGAGGAGGAGGGTGGGGGGGTATCGACGCGAGGCAGAGGAAGGGGGCGTCGACGCGAGGCAGAAGAGGGGGGGTGTTGACGCGAGGCAGAAGAGGGGGGTATCGCGTCGATCGAAGAGGGGAGGTGGGTTCGGAGGTGGCGCGCCGCCACCTGGGGCACGGCGGTGGGCGGCGCTGCCCTAGGGGGGGCGCGATGGCGGTTCTTCCGCCTCCGTCCTCCCTCCATTTTTTTTTTCGTTTTCGATTTGGGTTTGAACGGGGGGGGGGGGGGGCAGATAAAGGAAGGAGAGAGAGAGAGAAAGTTTTAATTTATTATTTAATTATTTTATTTTCCACCAAAAAGCAACTTTTATTTTCGACCTCAAAACGAGGCCCACCGCCTGTCGTCCATAGCGTTTTACCCCCATTCCGAACACAATGGGATATGTATCGTAGGCTGATTCGATCGTTTCGATCAATTTCCGTTAAAATCAACATATAACTCTATATATTGAATTTGAACGCGCATTTCAATTTACCGGGGTCACATACTAACTTTAAAAATTCCAAAAAAATATTTTCTAGCTTCGTATTGACGATACGGTCCTAACAAAACTAGTTTCGTCGAATTCCGAGACCGTTGGAAAAATGGCCATTTTCCAGTCAATTAAAATCAACTAAAACTGGTCAAACACGTTTTCCTTTGCCACGCTCAAATATTGATTCGAAAAATTATGAAATTTGGAATCTAACAATAAGTTGACATCACGGACCCAACAAAAGTGGTTTCGTCGAAATCCGAGGTCGTTTGCAAAATTCCCATTTTTAAGTGCCTGAATTCTATAGCGACCATTCCAAATTTTCAACTGGACATATCTTTTGATTCCCGTTATGAAATTTTGATTTTTCGGATTCGTTGGAAAGAAATTCACGAATAGATTCTATTGTTTTTGGTTTCACTAAAATCCGGTTAAATTTGCACCCGGTACATTCAATTGAAGTTTTTAAACCGAATTATCGAACTACCACGCCATTTTCAATTCCTTTTATAATTATATATAATTATATATATTCTAACGACGACGTATATAATATATACGTTCGAATTATATTCAAAATAAATTTCTCGTCGATATTATTTAAAATAATTCATTTTCAATGTTCAAAATTCGCTAAAATTGCCAAAATAAAAATTTTAAACTGGTTCAGAATTTCCGGGTTATTACAGAATACTTATAAAATATGATCAACACACAATCATACTATAAATACAGACAAAGAATAAACAACCAGAACTCTTCAGACATAACATAATAGAGCACATAGTAGAGTTTTGTGCTTAACATAAAGAGATAAGTACCAAAATATTACACACCACTTAATTAATTAAAAAAAATTTAGTCAAAATACGTAGGCCACCATACCACTAGCAATGCTTACTAGTCCTCGGAAGTAGATGCCATAATAGTTGTCCCACCGTATTTGGTAGAGCCTTATTCGGAATCCAGAGCTTCTTCGGCAGAACTGGAGGACCATTGAAATGGAGCCGGAGTTTGAGCTTGGCTAGAAGAAGTGCCGGTGCAAGGGACTACTTCCCAAATTTTTTTTAAGAAACCCATGATAGAATCAAAACACTTCAAATCTTTATGAGTTTTAGATTGATTTTAAGATGGAGTTATTAAAGCTTGCTTGGAAGAAGTTTCGGGGGAAATGACATGAATTTCTTCTTCATCTTCTTCTTCTTACCTAGGTCGACGATGGTGAGAAGGCTCAGGTATGATTGCCTCTGGTTGCAATGCTACATGTTCAGTCCAAGTTGCAAGAGATATATACTCTAAAGTGGAAGGATTAGGATCAATATCCATAAGTTTCAAAGTCTTCAGACCAATTTCTTTGATGGTTAGCGAGGGAATATTGGGAATGGTTATTTCACTAGCGTCAAGAATACGAGTAATAAAAGCACCATAATGTAAAGTCTTATACTTGCACTTATATGTGATATCCCTCCATTCATCCATGATGATTTTTCCCAATTGATTTTCTTATTTGAATATAGAGCATACAAATCTTGGAAATCTCTTTTGTAGACTTTTTCAAAGCTACTTTTGTGGGGTTGAATTGTTCGAACTAGTATACGATTTAGTGGACGAGCTTGTTGTCTGAGATGAGTGGAAGTAAGTTCATGCGTTTTAATGAAATTATCAGAAAGAAATTTGTGTGATATCTCATCCCTTATAAACATATCCACTTCTATGGTGTCGATTTCAAGCCCTTGCCAAGCATATTCCAATATTTGTCCTAATCGTTGCATTAAAAGAAGAATTCGTTTTCCACAAACCCACAACCAAACACAATCCTTTTTTACTTGAGGTTTAATATGATCAAGATTCAAGTTTGCTAAAAACAACTTCGCTAATAAAAGAAAAATTTTGACATTATTTTTATTATAATCAACTAGTGATTCAAAATGAAAGTGTTCAGCATATTGTTGTAGTCGATAATTTGAGAAAGCATCAAATTTGACAAAAGAACCTTCGAAGAATTTAGAATCCTTCATTGCCTTGTAGCTTGCCTTGGCGTTATCATCCCATAGCCATTTCTGGATTAATTCTTCGGAAGGAGGATTTGATTCTTCTTCTCTTGTTCTTTTGCCTCGATTTGCCATGATTTTGTGATGAAAAGTTAAAGTTTTTAGGTAATTTTGAGATTTTGGGGGCTAGGGTTTTTATAGATAGTAATAAGATGAAAAGGTAAAAGTGAAAAGATGAAGAGATGAATGGCTATAATGATTGGAAATAGCCATATACCCTTTAAAAAACACGTCGGTTTTCATTCAAACGTCTGAAATTTTTAAAGCAACGTCTGTTTTGTGATGAATTTGAACCCGAGAGGAAACAGATCAAATTTGAGTTAATTCAGATGTCTGTATTTTTGGGGTCATACGTCTGATTTTGGAGAAATAAAGTTTTGACTCATGATTCAGATATCTGAAATTTTTTGTCAGACATCTGACTTGGAAAAAATTTTAACCCGCAACAATATAGTGCATTATATTCACATTTCAGACGTCTGTTTTATTTTGTGCAGATGCCTATTTTAAGGTTAAAATTTATTCAGACTGTGTACTCAGACGTATGTTTAAGGAATTTTCTGCAAAAAGAACTTTATTTTTATATATGATTGAATAACAAGGTAAATATAAAAATATGAAACGAAATTTTAATTTTTAGAAGGAGGAGTCTTAGTTGGTGATGATGAACTCTTCCCTTCATTTTCTTTGTAATTCTTATCCCATGAGTTTGGACTATACGATGGTCGCTGGGGAGAGAAGGTATAGTATTTCATTATAGGATTCATTGGGTCTTTCTCATTTCGATAAGAGAAGATGAATCTGTAGGGTTTGGTGGAATTGATAAAGGTGAAGTAACATCTTTTTCTTTTGAACCACAAAATTTATAGACCATTTTCTCGAGTAGGCTCAAGCGAGTTGCAGTAACTTTTTGTTCGAAGTATAATTTTTTTGTAGAACTATTTGTTCTGGCTAATAGTGATGAAGATCGTCTATTTTCTGTTTTGTATCCGGTGATGAGAATAGAGCTATTTATCCTTCTTTGCTTCAGGAGTATATCCAGTGTGATAGTTTTCCCAGCAATATTGCGGTTCATGTCTAGGAGTTGGTGTTGGAAATTGCGGAGAATTGAAAGAACTATCCGATGTGAAAGTAATTTAAGTGGAAGAATTAGAGTTCTTTGAAGACATGATTGATTCTTGAACTTTGTTTAAGTTAATTCTTTGTGTTTATAGTGTGAAAGAGTACAAGGTCATATAGGAGGGATTTAAAGCAACTATGTAGTTTGTGTTTCAGGTGATTTTTAACTAAGAAATACTATAAGTAAAAAGAGTATTTGTAGGAATAAGCTAAATTTAGCAAATAAATAATCATATGTACGTAAACTTGTTTTTATGAAATTTTCTTATAGCAAGCTATATATCTTTATTATCCCTAGTTCCTGTCTTAGTTAATAAAATTATTTTCTAATAAAGGCTTAGCGAATATATAGGCAATTTGATTATCAGTTGAGATATATTCTAAATTTATAATTTCTTTTTCTAAGTTATCACATAAAAAATGGTGTCGGATGTCTATATGCTTAGTTCTGTAAAGATTTACAAGATTTTTTTGAGAAATTTATCTCACTTGTATTATCACAATATACTGTTGATTTAGTTAAATTTACTCCAAAAATTTTAAGTGTTTGCTGCATATAAATTACCTTTGCACAAGCTAAAGCAGCAGATATGTATTCGGCTTCACATGTAGAGAGTGATACACAGTTCTGTTTCTTACCAAACCAAGATATAAGTGATTTTCCAATGAAATGGCACGTACCACTTGTACTTTTTCTATCCGTCCGGGATCCAACAAAATCAGCATCACTGTAAGATACTAATTCGAATGGACATCCTTTCGGAGAAAAAAACCCGAAGTCCTTAGTATTATCAAGGTACCTTAGAATCTGTTCCACTGCTCTTAAATGTGACTCTTTTGGATCTGATTGAAACCATGCACACAAGCATACATTCATCATTATGTCAAGACGACTTGCAGTTAAGTAATGTAGCGAACCGATCATACTTCTATATAATTTTTTATCAATACTTTTTCCTTTTTCATCTTTCTCAAGATGAATAGAAGTACTCATTGGAGTTGCCTTTTCCGAAATGTTGTCTAGACCAAAACGTTTAATTAAATTATTATAATATTTTTCTTTATAAATAAAAATACCATTTGAAAATTATTTAATTTATATTCCTAGAAAGTATAATAATTCTCCCATATGAGACATTTGTAACACCCCGCGAATTCTATAACTGTGAAACTCACAAATTAAAGTATAATTAATTTCAAATCAAAGAACTAAGGGAAACGGGATACGCCATTGCGTTCGTCTCGGAAAAATACGCGAAATAGAGTCCGAGTTTTCAAAAAACGGAGTCCGTATGAAGAAGATATGGCCTTCGGAAGTTTTTGAATTAAATTTAAAATTCAAACAGAATAAAATAATTAAAAATAGGGCCCAATGGGCCAGGGCGGATAAACACCCGCCTAGGCCACCCAGGTCGACTGGGCTGTCGACCTGGGCTACCCATGTCGACAGGGCTGTCGACAGCCCTGTCGACAGGGGTGTCGACCTGGTCGAGCCCAGCCAACCTGGCTGGCCAGGTCTGTGTTTGGCCGATTTTCTGTGGTCTGCTTTGTCATTAGGGCTAGGTGGCAGGCTCTAATTGGTCTCTCTATCGAATGAATGGCTACGATCAATCCAGGCAACATCAATGATCCTAATCAGTTCCTAACCTCTATATAAACAACCCTAGACTAAACCCTAATCTATTCATTCAAAAATAAGATCATAGCCGCCATGTTGCTGAGGAACGACAAAGAGTAGCCGCCAACTAGAGAGAGAATTAGGAGGAAAGTTCTAAAGCCTAAAGCAATTCAAGCAACCTAAGCAAATCAATTCAACAAAGGAATTTGCGTCTTCAATCCCTAAATTAAAGAATTCATCACACCATTGTAAGTAGAGTATTACTTTGGTATGAATAAACAATTGTGTTGGTTTGTATGCTTGAATTGTGGCAATAAAGTTATTCATATTTGTGCGTTCTTATCAATTTGAAATATTATATACGTTTGGATATTCTTGAATTATGTTATTCATGTTATAAAGAACTACATGCGGTAGTTCTATGCAAGTATACGTTTGGAATATTTCACAAATTATGTAATCCATGTTGAAGCTACATGTATGTAGTTGATTTAAATTTATGCAAGTTTGGGGTTTTGCTACTATGCCATCATGATGTATATTTTTGGTGCATAAATCATTTTGTAAGTAATTAGAACAAGTTTGGTTATTATAATCCATAGGAAATTATGTTGAGAATTTGGCATCATGTATTAAGCCATGCTTTTGTACTAGAAAACCTATTTGCAAACTTATGAATATGGCTAGGCTATGAATGATGTTTGGCATAATTGAAATCCATGATTAAGTCTATCTTGTTTACAAGAATTATATGATGACATATGTGGTACATGGCTAGGTTAGGTTCAAAAAGTCCCTTTTGTAAGTTTACATGACTAAAGTAAGAATCATGATTTCATGTTAGAAATATTTATGCCATGAACAAATTTAACTATACTTATGCCATGCTTATGTTTGACATTATGCCATGTTTATGCTAGAAGTATTTATGCCACGCTTATGTTTGACATTATGCTATGCTTATGCTAGAAATATTTATGCCATGCTTATGTTTGACATTATGCCTACATAAAAATATAGGTTCATGTGTCAATAATGATATCTCAATTACAAGTTCACATGCTTTGATTCATGTCACCTATGTTTTATGACCAAAGTATATGTCACTACGATGCAAGTACACCAGTTTCTATTTTGTATTCCCAACGTCATATTGCAAGTTCATACACTCACCTTCCCCTTTTTGTGTATGTAATCACGCCATAAGCCTCCCCTTTTCGCATGGCTAAATTGGGCTTTAAAAGGCTAAGCCCAATATATATAAACGGACGTGTAAAACGGGGGAAAATAACGTTGGGTTAAAATTAATTAATGAATGAAAATATAAAATAGAAGGGCCCAAAGTCAAGTATGGGTTGGGCCCATGATTGGTGTAACCTTTACACCATTAACTTAATAATGGGCCGCAAATATTTACATATAAGAAATAAAGAAGAATGACAAAATATGTAAATGTAGAAAATACGATGTGTTTAACCCGAGGTTGGATTGAGTTGTGATGTAAACCTGCCCGGAACCGCCCGGCTGTCCAGTAGTCACAACAATACCTATCCAATGTGGGAGGTTAAACATGGAGCCTAATAAGGACCCGAGGTTAGACTGAGTTGTGGCGTAAGACTGCCCGGAACCAACCGGCAACAGGCAGCCACAACAATACCTGTCTAATGTGAGAGGTTAGGGCCTTAATAAGACAATTAAGGCTGAGTCAGGATTGTTAGGATTAAGTGAACTAAAGACTTAATCAAAATGGAACATGCTAAACTAAACGGACTGGTGGGGTTAGGTTAGGGAAACACTTAACCAACTTAGCATGTTGGCTAGAGATAGAAAACCTAGTAACGGGGGACCCTTTTCAGCAGTAACCCTAGAAGGTGTATCAGGATACCCTGAAACTAGGCAGGGTGGGGCACGATTACTGGGCTGATTGTAAGAGGTCAAATCGACGGCGGTGGTGTAGCAGTGTAGGTTCTAACGGAGTGCGGGCGTGCACACACTCCGGCGCAGAAAAATAAGGCACTGGACACCAGTAGCATACCTGTGCACTCTAGGATTGTGTCGGGTTGCCACTATGGGACTTGATACACCCCATGGTGGGACCAGCATAGGTAACTACAACATCGGGGGCCGTAAGACACATGTAACTATGCGAGTAGGAGCCGATCATCATAGAATGGATCACATCACCCTGATTATGGGGTGCAAATTGGAAACTAGTTTATATGGGTTCAGAGATTAACATGGGGTACGATAGTATATTCGACCCTAGACAACTTAACCAAGTTATAGTGTTTGCCCACTTCTTGTTTATACTTATCATACCCAGTTCTTTATTCATAGACAAAATAGTACTAGACTTACTCAGGCTTTATGTCTGACTCTGCTTTTCTTTCGTCTTCTTTCTTCCGTTTCCCCCCCCCCCCCCCGGTCCTCAGGGAGGGAACACAGCAGCTTGACCAGCCTTACCATCCAGCTTGAAGAAGAAGAGAAATGTATTACTTGGACTTTTCCTGTTTTGAACTATGGCTTTGGACAATCCACTATGGGGCTTTTGCAGTTTATCCATGTTTTATTTATGCTTCTTTAAATAATGTACTCAAGACAGATTATGAAAAATGTTATGTTATGTTTTTGAAAGGATGTAAGACAATCATGGTGATGTCTTGTAACACGTATTTGACTTTATGAAATAAAGTTTGTTGTTCTTCCGCTGTTTACAAATATGTGTTCTTATATCTGTTTTGTATATCTGTGATTTGTACTTATAAACCTCCACCAAAATTAGGGCATTCCCTTTGAGAGTGACCCTAACGGAGGTGGGGTGTTTCAACATTTCAAATTCGTTTGTCATTATTGTAGAAATTCTTTACGTAAGTTTTCATTAGTTGAACCAAAAATTATATCGTCGACATAAATTTGTAAAATTAAAATATCTTTATTTGTATTTTTAATAAATAAAATTTGATCTGCTTTTCCTATTCTAAAACCAGAATTTTATAAATAACTTTTAAGTCTTTCATACCAAGCACGAGGTGCTTGTTTTAAACAATATAATGCTTTTTTAGGTTTATATACGTAATCTGGATTCATGTATAAATAATGGTGGTTGTTCTACATAAACATTCTTCTTAATAAAACCATTTAAGAAGGTGCTTTTTATGTCCATTTGATAAAGCTTGAAATTTTGAAAGCTCGCATATACTAAGAGAATGCGAATAGCTTCAAATCTTGCTATAGGTGTGAAAGTTTCTTCATAATCTGTACCTTCTTCTTGATTGTATCCTTGAGCTACTAATTGTAACGCCCCGTATTTTCTGAGAATATTAAAAGAACGAATTAAAGAATACTTAATTTTTAAATTGAGAATTAAGGGAAGCGGGTTATGCCATTGCATTGGTCTCGGAATTGTGCTTGGAAGAGAGTCCAAGTTTTTGTAAATCGGACTTCGTATGAGGAAGTTATGGCCCTCAGAAGTTTCAGGAATTTAAATAAAATAAAACAGCTCAGATTTAAATTTAAAATTCAAATCACACACCCGGGCTGGGCGGGGAATTTCCCGCTCAGGACCCAGGTCGACATGGGTCACATAGGTCGACCAGGGGGTCGACCTGGGGGTCAACCTACCCCTATTTCCAGATCTGAGGCCTGGTTCGTTTCTCTGCATTAGGACGCCCGTACTGACTAGATTCGTTGATCCCTATGCTATATAAACACCCATAAGGCTACAGTTTTCTCTACACAACTCCATTACGCCTATACTCTACCCTAATTCATATCAAAATAAATCAAAGACGGGGTTATTCCGCTCAAGTTCTTCATAGAATCAAGTTAGAATTCAAGTAGAGATTCAAAAGCTAATTCAATGACTTCAATAACTATTTTCTAAGAGTCAAATCTAAATTAGAGAATCAATAATCTATGTCAAGGGATCGATTTTCAGTTTCAGAAAACAGATTCCATAAATACAAGAATCATTCTCTTTTTGTTAGTTCAAGTTACTTTCAGATGTGAATTCTTAGTTGAAATTCTTGGCATGTAATAATCTGGATCTAAGCTATACTTGATTATGAGATAATCCTTTTAGATTTATCAAATCTAATCTATTAGATCTATGCATGCGATGTTATTAAAATCTAATCCATTAGATTTATTCCTGATGTAAGTAATCCTTTCATTTGAATCTGTGCTTGTATATGCCTTTGGGAATCATTATTGACTATGGAATTGGTCCAATCATATGTATCCTTGTTGTATATCGGAATTGTAATCCTGTTTAAGTTCATGATATAACTCTTGTCAAACTATACATCTTTGATGGTTCATAATGATATTCATATCATATCTATATGCCTGCGATGTATTCTATGCAAAGCTTGTCAATTTGGTATATCAAATTTATTGGACCAATAGTTCTTATCATCATATGCCTATTCTTATGCCTCTTATGTTCCATATTGTTTCTCCGCTTATTTTATGAATCTTGTGTTGAATCTCGAAATACGTATGTTATGAATGCGGGGGTAATTGGGTATGACATGAAATTGACATTTATTTGGCATAATTTGGAACATGTATTATGGCATGACTGTTACGATGCAATTTGGGGTAATTTGACATGAATTATGGAAAATGTAATTTGACATATTGAACCTGAATTGGCATGAATGAAAAAGTATGAAATTTGGAATGAAAAACCTAGTTTTGGGCATAAATTGTAAATTGGAATATTAAATTTAGCTTGAGCTTAACTATTGATTTGGAACGCCAAACATAATGCATAGTGATTTTGGGCATGACTATTATTGCAAATTAAGGAAAGATTAGGTATAGCCAATTTTGATTAATAACTTGAAATTGGAATTTGTTGGGCATATCTTGGGAATTGGATCATTACTAGTTTTGGTGAATTTGGTAATTAGCATGTAAAATCTAGAATTGGGTATATATGGTAAATGTGTAAATTAAATATGAACATGCCTAACCCGAGTTTAGATTGAGTTGTGGTGTAAAACTGCCCGGAACCGCCCGGCCCATCCAGTAACCACAACAACACCTATCTATTGTGAGAGGTTAGTGCATCATGCCTAAGAAAAACCCAAGGTTAGATTGAGTTATGGTGTAACACTGCTCGGAACCTCCCGGCACATCCAGTAACTGCAACAACACATATCTAGTGCGAGAGGTTGGAGCATTAATAAATCAATTAATGCTAATGAACAAGATGAATGACTAGGGTTAAGTTCATAAGAACATTTAACCAATATAACATGAATGACTAGGGTTAAGTTCATAAGAACACTTAACCAATATAACATGAATGACTAGGGTTAAGTTCATAAGAACACTTAACCAATATAACATGAATGACTAGGGTTAAGTTAATGAGAAACACTTAACCAATATAACAAAATAAATGACTAGGGTTAAGTTAATAGGAAACACTTAACCAGTATAGCATGATGAATGGGTAGGGTTAAGTAATAAGAAACACTTAACCAATATAACTTGATTTGTGGTAAGGTTAAGTTAAAACAAGAGGGAAACACTTAACCAATATAACTTGATTTGTGGTAGGGTTAAGTTGACACAAGAAGGCAACACTTAACCAAAGTAACATGACCAGTATGTGGGTTAAGTAACTTGAATTGATTGATGACACTTAACCAATACAACATGATGAACACATAGGGTTAAGTTAACAAGAAACACTTGACCAATATAACTTGATGGACGAACGGGGTTAAGTTAATAGGAAACACTTAACCAATCCAACGTGATAAGTGAGGAGGGCTAAGTTAATAAGAAAACACTTAACCAACATGAAACAATGAATGGGTGGGTTAAGTTAACATGAATGGACAACACTTAACCAATATGGCATAATGTGCGGGAGGGTTAAGTACATATCTAGTTGGGTGGGTAATATTATTAAATATAAACCCAAAAACTTTACCATTAAATAAACATGCTTGAACCAGTCGGCGGGTTAAGTACATATCGGATTGGTGGGTAATATTAGTAAATATAGGCCCACAAAATCTAACCATTAAATAAACATGCTTGAATCGGTGGGAGGGTTAAGTACATCTCGTGTAGGTAGGTAATATTTGTATATATAGGCCCACAAACTTAACCAGTAGGAAACCCTAGTAACGGGGACCCATTTCAGCAGTAACCCACATAGATGTATCATGGTACCCTGAACTAGGCAGGGTGGGGCACGATTACTAGGCTGATTATAAGCGATCAAAACAGCGGCATGGGGTACGTCAGTGTAGGTTCCAACGGTTTACGGGCGTGCACGTACTCCAGAGTGGGGAAAAGCAGGCACTGGGTACCAGTAGTTATACACTGTTCATCTTGAATCGTGTTGGGTTGCTATCATAAGGATTGATACACCTTATGGTGGGACCAGCATAGGGTATCTACACGCAAGAGAGGGCTGATTGACACAAACACAAGAGAAATAAATACAAGTAGGGAGCCGATCAATAGGGTAGTAAGGGTACATTTAACACATTCATGGCAATTAGGCAGATTGAGGTAGAATCCTCATAATAGATGTACACCTGAAGGCTACCACAATTGCGGGGATTGGGATTACATTACAATATCATCATTTTATATAGATTACTAGTTGGGACACTAGTTAGGTGGTGTAGAGATATAAAAATCAGAATAACAAGGTAGTAGCGAAGCAGAGAAAGAGTAGAAGCGCATTCAGTTTATCTTGCCTTATCATATCTATACTAATCGTATGTTATCTTGTTATACTTTTTCTCACGGTATTGTCTTATATTCAGTTTATTCATGTCATGATGCTTTTGCATGTTTATATGCTGAAAGTCACTAGACTTACCAGGCTTATGTCTGACCTAGTTTTGTTTTGCCTCTTTTTTCCGTCCCCCCCCCCCCCCCGGTTTCGCAGGGAGGAAATGTTACTACTTAGCTCAGTTTTCTTTCCTAGCTCAAAGATAGTCGATGTATTGCTTTGGACTCTCCCTTCCACTGCTATGGTTGGTTTATGCTTTATTAGGGAATATCATTGTTATTTTATGCTTCTTTTATACTTGGAAGTTTTTAAATCAAGACAGAAGTTCTATGTGTTACTTTTAAGTATGATTGAGACAACTATTGTAAAAGCTTGACTGAACCACATTGTTTATAAAAGGACTTTATTTTCTGCTTCTTTTTTGTCTGTCTTGTAATTTATCTGCATCTTTTACCTAAAATGCTCCACCGAAGTTAAGGCATTCCCTTTGTGAATGACCTTAACGGAGGTGGGGTGTTTCACATGGTATCAGAGATGATGGTTACCGGATCAGATAAAAGATTTGAAAAATTATTTTCAAAACGGTTTTAAAAGAAGCAATTTCAAAAGGAAGGTTTTTTTTAAAGGCATATTCCCCAAATCCATATGAATTATCTTTTGGTCCTCTATTTGAATCCTTGTTTCCTTCTTTCCTGAGTCTCCGGGGCTCCTGGCTTTCTGGGAGGTAACCTCATCGCGGCATGGTTTTGTAGGCTTGATGAGACTACGACACTTGTCAAAGGGCAAATAAGCCGCAGTAGTTTCACCTATGGCTAATTTTCTTTCGAGCTTTGTAGGATTTTCCGTGCGACAGAGGCAACGTTCGAGAGACTTGTCAACATGGTTCACAAAGGAGGTAAAGAGAAAGATGCCAAAGGGGAAGAATCTCAAATAAGGGATTGGGATATAAGAAGGGCGGAGGAAATAATAGATCCTACAACACAAGGAAGTATCTTTTCTGCAGTATTGCGGGTCATTTAATTATAGGAAGTAAAAGAAAGTGGTTGTTTTCAACATGGTGAGGCAGGGAATCTTATCAAGGATTTCCCAGAGGATAAGGACAGGGACAAAGGACAGGATTTTCAGGAAGCCAAGTGCATGCTTCCACCGCCAGCGTACCTGAGAGAAAGATAGTAAAGTTTAGTTTTTCTTTTTGATCATCCTGTTAGTACTCTTTTTGATTCCAGCACTTCACATTCGCTCATATCTGCTTCCGTAGTTGAGTCTCTGCACCTTAGTACTAGTATAATAGAAGATCCCATTATTGTCTCAAATCCGGTTGGTGGTTCAGCTCATTTATCTTTGGTTTGTAAGGATTTGAGAAAAACTATATTAAGGATTGAGTTTAAGTGTAATGCTTATGTTTTTAGTTTCATGGGCTATGGGTTGATTCTAGGCATGGATTGGTTGGCTAGTAATTGTGAAAGAAGGGTAGTTAGACTCTTTACTTGCCTCGAGAATACCCTCGAGATTTCGTGCGATCCTGAGGGATCAGTTAGGCTTAGCTACCTAGAATCACTTGATGCATCTATCGACGATTTGTGATCTGTTAGAGTAGTCCATGAGTACGCTGATGTTTTTGATTAGGTTAGATATTTTCCCCCTAAAACTCGAGATAGACTCCCGCATATATCTAGTTGGCAATGCAAAGCAAGTCATGCGATCAACGATAGTTTTGGAGCAAGATTGGTGAGGATAGCCAGAGTCGGTTAAGTGCTCAATTGTTTAGTTGTTTTGCTAGTATCATCTCACATAAATCGTCCAAGTTTGGAGGAGGTATTCCTTGGGTGCTTATCTGATATTAATTTAGGCCTTTGGGGCTTGTACTTGAGGGATGTCGAGTTCGACTAGGATGGTTTGCGTGAGAAATAAATGGTCGTGGCAGGCGCCCTAAGTAAGACTGACCTTAAGAGAGGTAAAAAGTACATAGCAACCTTTAGCTTTAGACCCTCAGATCTGTGACATGATGGATAAGCTAAGTAGAGGAGAGACCTCTAATCATCTTAGTATATACACTTGGTATCATGGTTAACACCTGTTTATCTTGGAAAGATAGTTCGACTACATTGGATACCCTCTAGCACAGTAAGTGATCAAGGTCCTATCTTTAATAGTGAGTTTTGGAAATGGAGGTCAAGAAGCTTCGCAACCGTGAAGTTAAATTAGTTAAGTGGAGTGAAGCTCGAGAAGACGCGACGTGGGAGACTGAAGATAAGACACGTGCATCATACCCTTTTCTTGAGGGCATATCCTTGATCTTTTTTTCTAGGAATTCTATGCATGTTTGTTTATATCTTTTTTTAGGTATATCCTCTAGGTCATACTGTTGATCCTTAGGTAGAAGCTAATGGACGTAAACATGTGTTTGAAACATGTTATGATTGGTGGTTGCAAGTGGTTGCTAGTGGTTGCATATACATACATTAGGCACTAGATCGGCTCAACCACTTTCATATTGCATATGCATGAGTGAATTTTTATATATATGAACTGAAATTTGATGTGTTATCATATGGATGTTGCATTTATATGAATGATTGTGCACTCATGTAGAAGTTATAAAGTATGATTAGGAATAATTGCATACATGATGGACTCATGGTACTGACATAATTCGCATTGAGGAGGTCAACTGAATCAGTAGACTGCCTGATTTTGCATTAGATAAGGACATGTACACACACTACGCATATGATCATGAAAGAATTAGAAATCTTTTTAAGGACAATGGACTCCTGTGATTGAATGGTTGAGTAGATGGATGTTGGATGTTAGAATATGCATTCTTCTTAACTTAGAGATTTCGAGGACGAAATCCTTTAAGGAGGGGAGAATGTAACACCCCATATTTTCTGAGAATATTAAAAGAACGAATTAAAGAATACTTAATTTTTTAAGTGATAATTAAGGGAAACGGGTTACGCCATTGCGTTTGTCTCAGAAGTCTACGTGGAATAGAGTCCAAGTTTTCGTAAATCGGACTTCGTACGAGGAAGTTATGGCACTCAGAAGTTTCAGGAATTTAAATAAAATAAAACAACGTAGATTTAAATTTAAATCACACACCCGACCTAGGTCACTTAGGTCGACCAGGGGGTCGACCTCCCCCGTATTTCAAGATCTGAGGCCTGGTCCGTTTCTCTGCATTTGGATGCCCGTTCTGACCAGATTCATTGATCCCTATGCTATATAAATAACCCTAAGGCTACAGTTTTCTCTACACAACTCCACTACGCCTATACTCAAACCTAATTCATATCAAAATAAATCAAAGACGGGGTTATGCCGCTCAAGTTCTTCGTAGAATCAAGTTAGAATTCAAGTAGAGATTCAAAGGCTAATTCAACGACTTCAACAACTATTTTCTAAGAATCAAATCTAAATTAGAGAATCGATAATGTACATCAAGGGATTGCTTTTTCAGTTTCAGAAAACAGATTCCAGAAATACAAGACTCATTCTCTTTTTGTAAGTTCAAGTTACTTTCAGATGTGAATTCTTAGTTGAAATTCTTGGCATCTAATAATTTGGATCTAAGCTATACTTGATTATGAGATCATCCTTTTAGATTTATAAAATCTATTCTATTAGATCTATGCATGCGTTGTTATTCAAATCTAATCCATTAGATTTATGCCTGATGTAAGTAATCCTTTCATTTGAATCTGTCCTTGTGTATGCCTTTGGGAATCATTATTGACTATGGAATTGTTCCAATCATATCTATCCTTGTTGTATATCGGAATTGTAATCTTGTTTAAGTTCATGATATAACTCTTGTCAAACCTATACATCTGTGATGGTTCATAATGATATTCATATCATATCTATATGCCTGCGATGTATTCTATGCAAAACTTGTCAATTTGGTATATCAAATTTATTGGACCAATAGTTCTTATCGTCATATGCCTATTCTTATGCCTCTTATGTTCTATATATTTTCTCTGCTTATTTCATGAATCTTGTGTTGAATCTCGAAATATGTACATTATGAATGTAGGGGTAATTGGGTATAACATGAAATTGACATTTATTTGGCATAATTTGGAACATGTATTATGGCATGACTGTTAAGATGCAATTTGGGGTAATTTGACATGAATTATGGAATATGTAATTTGACAAACAGAACCTAGAATTGGCATGAACGACAAAGTATGAAATTTGGCATGGAAAACCTAGTTTTGGGCATAAACTGTAAACTGGAGTATTAAATTTAGCTTGGGCTTAACAATTGATTTGGAACGCCAAACATAATGCATAGTGATTTTGGGAATGACTATTATTGCAAATTTAGGAAAGATTGTGTATAGCCAATTTTGATTAATAACTTGAAATTGGAATTTGTTGGGAATAACTTGGGAATTGGATCATGACTAGTTTTGGTGAATTTGGTAATTAGCATGTAAAATCTAGATTTGGGTATATATGGTAAATGTGTAAATTAAAGATGAACATGCCTAACCCGAGGTTAGATTGAGTTGTGGTGTAAGACTGCCCAGAACCGCCCGGTACATCCAGTAAACACAACAACACCTATCTAATGTGAGAGGTTAGTGCATCATGCCCAAGAAAAACACGAAATTAAATTGAGTTGTGTTGTAAAACTGCCCGGAACCACCCGGCACATCCAGTAACCGCAACAAAACATATCTAATGTGAGAGGTTGGTGCATTAATCAATCAATTAATGCTAATGAATAAGATGAATGACTAGGGTTAAGTTTATAAGAACACTTAACTAATATAACATGAATGACTAGGGTTAAGTTCGTAAGAACACTTAACCAGTATAACATGAATGACTAGGGTTAAGTTCATAAGAACACTTAACCAGTATAACATGAATGACTAGGGTTAAGTTAATGAGAAACACTTAACCAATATAACAAGATGAATGACTAGGGTTAAGTTAATAGGAAACATTTAACCAGTATAGCATGATAAATGGGTAGGGTTAAGTAATACGAAATACTTAACCAATATAACTTGATTTGCGGTAAGGTTAAGTTAAAACAAGAGGGCAACACTTAACCAATATGACTTGATTTGTGGTAAGGTTAGGTTAAAACAAGATGGCAACACTTAACCAATATAACTTGATTTGTGGTAGGGTTAAGTTGACACAAGAAGGCAACACTTAACCAAAGTAACATGAACAGTAGGTGGGTTAAGTAACTTGAATTGATTGATGACACTTAACTAATACAACATGATGAACACATGGTGTTAAGTTAACAAGAAACACTTGACCAATATAACTTGATGGACGAACGGGGTTAAGTTAATAGGAAATACTTAACCAATCCAATGTGATAAGTGAGGAGGGTTAAGTTAATAAGAAAACACTTAACCAACATGACATGATGAATGGGTGGGTTAAGTTAACATGAATGGACAACACTTAACCAACATGGCATAATGTACGGGAGGGTTAAGTACATATCAAGTTGGGTGGGTAATATTAGTAAATATAGGCCCACAAACTTAACCATTAAATAAACATGCTTGAACCAGTAGGAGGGCTAAGTACATATCGGATTAGTGGGTAATATTAGTAAATATAGGCCCACAAAACTTAACCATTAAATAAACATGCTTGAATCGGTGGGAGGGTTAAGTACATCTCGTGTATGTGGGTAATATTTGTATATATAGGCCCACAAACTTAACCACTAGGAAACCCTAGTAATGGGGACCCATTTCAGCAGTAACCCACATAGATGTATCATGGTACCCTGAACTAGGCAGAGTGGGGCACGATTACTGGGCTGATTATAAGCGGTCAAAACAGTGGCAGAGGGTACGTCAGTGTAGGTTTCGACGGTTTACGGGAGTGCACATACTCCGGAGTGGGAAAAAGCAAGCACTGGGTACTAGTAATTATACACTGTGCATCTTGAATCGTGTTGGGTTGCTGTCATAAGGATTGATACATATTATGATGGAACAACACAGGGTATCTACACGCAAGAGAGGGCCGAATGACACAGACACAAGAGAAATTAATACACGTATGGAGCTGATCGATAGGGTAGTAAGGGTACATCTAACGCATTCATGGCAATTAGGCAGATTGAGGTAGAATCCTCATTATAGATGTACACCTGAAGGCTACCACAATTGCGGGGATTGGGATCACATTACAATATAATCATTTTATATAGATTACTAGTTGGGACACTAGTTAGGTGGTGCTGAGATATAAAAATCAGAATAACAAGGTAGTGGCGAAGCAGAGAAAGAGTAGAAGCGCATTCAGTTTATCTTGCCTTATCATATCTATACTAATCGTATGTTATCTTGTTATCCTTGTTCTCACGGTATTGTCTTATATTCATTTTATTCATGTTATGATGCTTTTGCCTGTTTATATGTTGAAAGTCACTGGACTTACCAGACTTATGTCTGACCTAGTTTTGTTTTGCCTCTTTTGTTCCGTCCCTCCCCCCTCCGTCCCGGGTTCGCAGGGAGGAAATGTTACTACTTAGCTCAGTTTTCTTTCCAAGCTCAAAGACAGTCGATGTATTGCTTTGGACTCTCTCTTCCACTGTTATGGCAGTTTTATGCTTTATTGAGGAATATCATTGTTATTTTTATGCTTCTTTTATACTTGGAAGTTTTTAAATCAAGACTAAAGTTCTATGTATTACTTTTAAGTATGATTGAGACAACTTGTAACGACCCAGTTTTTGTCGACTTTGGCTATCGCCATAAACTCTATGATGACTAACCAAACATCGAAAAATACCGGTAGTTAATGAAAGAAATTAGAGGGTGAGGAAAGATAATATAGAAACTTAGAGTAGAAGAAGAAGAAGAACATAACATCAGAGTAATACGAATCTCACAGCGGAACGAACAACATATAATAATACCGGTAGGTTAACTCATATTGTGAAACCTCAAAATGTTGATTACAGGGTGTAAAATACTCCAAATAAAAAGTTTCTTATTTAATTAATTAAAAATTACAGTAAAATTCTAAAAATTATATTATTGTTATGTCCCAAAAGAACCTTATTTAAATTCAAACCCGATATCTAGTTATATCGAATAAACCGTTTTGGTCGATAAACGATTCTATAGCGACTAATTTAAAATTTGATTTGGACACAACTCAAAATCTACACGACGAAATCCAGATTTTTCTCTTTCACTAGAAAAATACACTTCACCAGCTCCTAACGTTTCTTGTTTCATAGAAATCCGATTTAAAACGAACCCTGTACATCCAGTTGAAGTTCAAATCGCCAAATAGCGAACTGCCACGCCATTTCGAGCTCGATTTCAATTATAATATAATTATATGCTCACACTTCGTTTATATAATATATTCGTTAATATAATTCAACTCTAACTGAATTATATATTTTTAAATAATCCAATCTACACCATATTGTGAATCCCATTATTTTTGAATTATTTCTAAAGTAAATAAATTATTCTATTATTTAAATTAATTAAATATCCAATATAATTTAATTTAACGACCATTTAAATTTCTAATTCACTATTTAAAAAATAAAATAGATTATTATTACCTGTAAAAATACGGGTCATTACATTCTTCCCCACTTAAAATAATTTCGTCCTCAAAATTGATAAGATAGAAAACAAACCCTATCAACTAGGTTAAAAATTATTTCTTCACTTCTTAACTTCAGTTTCAACTGAACCAATTTAAATTTAATTAAAATATTAATTAATTCTTATCAACGAGATTTTCAAAACTCCTGAAAATTTCTAACTCCCTAAATTTCTGAAAAATTTCGCCAGCACCTCCTTTGTGCTGGTCGATAGGTCAAACTCCAACTCGCCTCTCTGGGCCATCTCCAACCCAAAAGAAAATCAAACAGCCAAGCGGCTTGCCAATTCGGCTCATAAATCTTATATCCAATAGAAATATAAACTTATACCTTTTTTTCGGGCACATCATTATATCCTTTCCCCCTGTTACCAATTCAGCTGATACAAGGGTCATCCCAATCAAATTCCAATCTATTTTTATCCACAAATCCAACCATTCGCTTATACCTAAGTCGAATTCAATTTCAAATCAAAGTTCCATTTTCGATTTTTAAATTCTTAACTCATCAATCCAATACCATTTCAGATTCTATCTCACAATTCAAAATCTGATTCTACTTGATATATCGTATCCAATTCAATTTCCAGTTAATTGGTTTCAATTCAGTTCTATCTTGGTTTCACAAATTTCTATTTAAATTTGTTTTTAATTCAAACAGTCTCTTCCTGGGAGTTTTAAACAGCTTTGCTTTTCTAAAACCAAATATTCCGTTTTGGATTTCAAGCAACTTATTTTTCTCACAACAATTCAAAAGAAAAATCTTTTCGGTAGTAATCCGTCACGTACAACTCAAAAATGAACACTAATGATGCAGCTGTCATCATCAAAATCTATTTTCCAGCGATCGAAGTGAGTTCAATACTATAAAACCATTTCTAAACATTTCCACTTTGAAATTCATTTCAAAATATAATTCACACTGCTTTGTAAAACAATTTAAAATCTCCCAAGATCTTAAATTTTCCTTATTTTTTTTAATCCAAATCAATTTACAAACACTTAACCAATTTTCCAGGGTTTTAATTCAATTTCTGGTTTAAATTCAGATATAATTCATTTCTTAACACTTATACGAATATTATTTGGTTATATACGTAACCATTTCACTTTTTTATAATCTTACTCGATTATAATAGTGACCAACACATCCAATATATTATAATCATTTCAATATACATCCTTTATATCAAAATCTAATTTGGGTAAAATTATTTCATTTACCCACTTTTCAAAACATACCATGACGATTCATCGTATTCGAGTGAAACCTCAAAATGTTGACTACAGGATGTAAAATACTCCAAATAAAAAGTTGCTTATTTAATTAATTAAAAATTACAGTAAAATTCTAAAAATTGAATTATTGTTATGTCCCAAAAGAACCTTATCTAAATTCAAACCCGATATCTAGTTATATCGAATAAACCGTTACGGTCGATAAACGATTCTATAGTGACTAATTTAAAATTTGATTTGGACACAACTCAAAATCTACACGATGAAATCCCTATTTTTCTCTTTCACTAGAAAAATATACTTCACCAGCTCCTAATGTTTCTTGTTTCACAGAAATCCGATTTAAAACGAACCCTGTACATTTAGTTGAAGTTCAAATCGCCAAATAGCGAACTACCGCGCCATATCAAGCTCGATTTTAATTATAATATAATTATACGTTCAAACATCGTTTATATAATATATTCGTCAATATAATTCAGCTCTAACTGAATTATATATTTTTAAATAATCCAATCTACACCATGTTGTGAATCCCATTATTTTTGAATTATTTCTAAATTAAATAAATTATTCTATTATTTAAATTAATTAAATATCCAATATAATTTAATTTAACGACCATTTAAATTTCTAATTCACTATTTAAATAATTAAATAGATTAATTATTACCAGTAAAAATACGGGTCGTTACACAACTATTGTAAAAGCTTGACTGAACCACATTGTTTATAAAATGACTTTATTTTCCGCTGCTTTATTTGTTTGTCTTGTAATTTATCTGCATCTTTTACCTAAAATGCTCTACCGAAGTTAAGGCATTCCCTTTGTGAGTGACCTTAATGGAGGTGGGGTGTTTCACTAATCTTGCTTTATTTCTAGTAATATTTCCAAGTTCATCAGCCTTGTTTTTATATACCCATTTTGTAACAACAACTAATTGATCATTTGGCTGAGGTACTAGCTCTCGAACATCATTGCATTCGAATTGATTTAGTTCCTCTTGCATAGCTACTATCTAGTAGTCATCGATAGAGGCTTCTTTTGGATTTTTGGGTTCAATAGTTGAAAGAAATGATACATGAACCATTTGATTTAATTGACATCTTGTTCGAACATGTGAATCGATTTCACTAATAATGTTTTGTGTAGGATTGTCTCTTAAAATCCTAGGAGGTGATCTAATATGTTCTATGGAATTATTTTCCGTATTTTCAAGACTAGGTTGTTCAATAATTTCATCATCATCTTTGTTCTTTATATTTTTATCAAAGTTTTCATCAAAAGATACGTGTAAAGATTCTTCTATAACATTAGTGCATTTATTACAAATACGATAAACTTTACTACGTTTTGAATATCCAATAAATATTCTGTGATCAGCTTTCGCATCAAATTTTCCAAGTTGATCTTTCGTATTAAGAATAAAGCATATAGAACCAAAAACTTTAAAATAATAAATGTTTGGTTTGCTTCCATTAAAACTTTCATAAGGTGTATTTATAGTTAGGGGATGAATAGAAATTCGATTTAATATGTAACAAGCAGTAGCTACAGCTTCTGCCCAAAATTGTTTTGGTAAAGTACTTCCATTAAGTAGTGTTCTAGCACATTCTTATAGAGTTCTATTATTTCTCTACAACTCCATTTTGTTGTGGAGTTCTAGGAAACAAAAATTATGATTTATTCCTTTCTTTTTACAAAAAAATTCAAATAATTTATTCTCGAATTCTCCACCATGATCACTCCGAATGTTTTTAACTCTTAGATCTTTAGAATTTTGAATCCTTTTGATAAAATCTTTAAAATGTCCAAAGTTATCACTTTTATTTTTCATAAAAATAGTCCATGTATATCTTGAAAAATCATCAATAATTATAAAAACATATCGATTATGATTTAAAGATTGAACTTGAGTAGGGCCAAATAAATCCATGTGTAACAGTTCTAATGGTTGTAAAATGGAAATAACCTTCTTTGACTTAAAAGAGGATTTTGTTAATTTACGTATTTGGCAATCTTCACACAGATTTTCTTTTTACTTTAAAGTTTAATTTAGGTAATCCTTTTACTAACTCATTTTTTGAAATTTTAAAATTTATATGACAGAAACGCTTGTGACATAACCAAGAATTGCCGTTATTGGCTATCAAACACATTTCATTATTATTATTATTAACTTTCATATTTAAAACATAAATATTCCTATCTCGATTTCCTCTAAAGATAATGTTTTGTTCTTTGTCAAAAATACTACATTTATTTTCAGAAAATGTTATTTTAAAACCTTTGTCACATAATTGACTAAGACTAAGTAGATTATGTTTTAAGTTTTTAACTAAGGAAACATTTGTAATAAGGGTGAATTTGAAATACCATAGTTGCACACATCTCCTTTGCCAATGATAAATCCTTTCGAATTATCTCCGAAGGTAACATAGCCATCATCAAAGTATGAAATATTTGTAAGCATATCTTTGTCTCTGATCATGGGTTTTGAGCAACCACTGTCAAAAATCCATTTTCTCTTTTTGAGTGGGACCTGCAAAAAATATTAATAAGCATATTGGTACCCACTTTTTGATAGGGACCTAAGAGTTAGGTCTTAGGAAGCCAAACCCAAGTGGGTTTAGTATCCCTTTTATACAAATAATAATTATTATTATGCACAAATTCCATAAACGAATTGATATGTTTGTTCCTAATCAAACTATTGTTAGTTTTTGGAACCCATATCTCAATTTTATTAATCTTTTTCCATAAATTTTGGTTTATTTATAACTTTTGAATCAATCTTCCTCTTTAGTTTTGCATTTTTCTCTAGACGGAATTTTGATTCTTTTCTAAATCCTTAACCATTTTTGTCTGAAGATGGTCGAGAATTTTCTATAATTCTTGATAAATTTTCTCTACCTTATTAAAGTTAGAAACATTTTTAGAGATGCTTTCTAACTTAGTTTGAATACTTCTATTTTATAATTCTAATTCTTTTATTTTAGTTTTCAACATATGATTCTCAGAACTAATTTCATCATTCTTTGTCTTTTGAGTTTCAATTTCTTGACACAAAAGAGAAAGCTAACTGTCTAAATTTGTAAGTGTCACTCGAACTTTTTCAAGTTCTTCTTCTAAAATTATTTTTTCGCCTTTCAGCATGTCTCTTTCAAATTCAGCTTTATTCTGATTTTCACGTGTTTCTTTGAGCTTTTTCTTTAGAGTTTTTATAACGTTTAAAAATTCAGCATTAACTTCTATTAATTTTTCATAAGATAAGTCACTTACTTTAGATTCTTGAGCCATGAAGCACACATTTGCTTGTTCAGTTCTGCTTTCATTATCATTATCACTATCTGATGAATCTGAATCTGAGCCGTCCAATGTAACGGAAAAAGCCTTCTTGAATTTATTTTTCTTATTCTTGTTGTTGAAGTTTTTCTGATTTTCTTTCATTTCTGACAGTCCTTTACCATGTGACCCTTCTTATGACAACTAAAACATTTTAATTTTGAGGATGAAAGTTTCCTGAGGTACTCTTTTGAAATTTCCTTTTCTATATTTTAGAAATTTCTTAAAGTTTTTGGCAATAAAGGACAGATCTTCATCTTCTGAGTCTGATTCCTCTTTATCAACATGAAAAGCCACATTCTTTTTCTCTTGAGCTAATTCCCTTTTTGCTTGAAGATATACTTCATAAGACATGAGATTGCCTATGAGTTCTTCTGGCTTCACAGCTGATAAATCATTAGCTTTTTCAATAGCTAATACTTTTCGTTCCCAATCAACATTTAGAGAGTTTAGCACTTTTGTTACAATATCAAAGTCACTATATTTTTCTTCTAGTCCTATTAATTCATGCAGAATGTCTTGAAATCTTGAATACATTTCATTAATTGTTTCATTTTGTCTCATTTTGAAGCTCTTGAACTGGTTTATGAGCATTGAGATCTTTGTTTGTTTGACTTTGTTTGTTCCTTCATGGACAGTTTTGAGTGTTTCCCATATTTGATATGCTGATGTACAAATGCTAACATGATTAAACTCATTTCTATCCAGTGCACAGTATAGCATATTCATCGCTTTTTCATTTGCATTAGCAACATCTTTTTGAGTTGTCATCCAAGCTGAATATTCAGTTATAGGTGCCGTGAATTCTTTTTGAGTAGCATTCCATGCACTAAAACCACTGGCTTGAATATATATCCTCATTCTCGTAGCCCAATAGTTATAGTGCAATCCATTGAATAAAGGTTGCCTTTGAGTAGACTGTCCTTCGGCAAAAGTCATTGAACTAGTACTTGGGTTATTCTCCATTATATCAAAGTATCAAATAACGGTGTTACGGTTATAGGATGGCCTTGCTCTGATACCAACTGAAAGAGGCTATGCAGCGGTAGGATCGTATATAATGGAGTATGAGTATGATAATGTATGTAATGAAGTAGTAGCAGTTGGTAAAAATCACGTAGTCGATTTTATACTGGTTCGGACCACTGTCCTACATCCAGTCCCAGACCCACTTCTGCTATTTCATTAACACTAAAAACCCTCACTTTACCCGGAGGAATAGGTTCACAATTACCTGAACAGCCGAATGGGATTTCTTGTCTCAACTACTAAAGAGGTCTTTCTAATAGAAAATAATTGATGACTTATTTGTGTTCTTGTTAACACAGATATGTCAATATGTGGTACACCCTTCCTATAGTCTTTCCTTGATGATAAACGTGAAGCTTGTGAAAAATCATGGAAGATTATAATCTCAAATATAGTAAATGGTGTTTAGAGAGCTTAGAGCAAGATAGAAAATAGTTAGAATGAAAATTGGTGACTTGATCAGTTAATCAAGTCTCTATTTATAATATATAGAGAGTTACAACTGATCATGAAGAGATTTCATCAAGAGAAATGAATTGGAGAGTTGTGACTCTTCATAATTAGTTGCAACCTTTCGTAATCAGATGTTTGAATATAAATTTCAGATGTCTGTTTTGAATTTGAAAATAAAACAGCAAGGAAATAGTTCATTTCGAAGAAGATTCAGACGACTGAAAAATTTAGAACAGACGTCTGAATATTATGGATATTTTAATTTTGTCTCAGCAAACAGATGTCTGTCTGATTTATTTCATACGTCTGTTTTATGGACAAAACATATTCCTTGCCTCTTTTAAATGTGAAAACTTTTATATATATATATATATGATATGTATGTGTGTAATCATCAAGGAAAACTTTAACATGAAAATCTAGGACTAACAGACTCTTACAACATATATAATCTTCATTTTGTGTTCTTGAATCTGTTTATCGAAACTCTTCCTGCAAAACAAAGTTAGTCGATATAATGTATATACTTATGTGTAGTTGTCATAGTCAAAATGCTATATAGTGAGATTCAACAGTAGGAAGTGGCAATGTCCAACTACATCTGAAATGCAATGATCCTAAAATCACATCCCTTCTCTTTGCAGATGACTTAGTCGTTTTCTGTAAACCTGACACTGCTACCATGAGTAAAATCACGAGTACTTTGGAATTTTTTTATAGGATAATAGGTTTAAGGATCAACACATCGAAATCTGGACTAAATCTAGCTGGATTTTGCAAGGCCACTGCAACTAATCTCCAAGACATATCTGGCTTGAACATTAATCTCAACACTACTTCTTATCTTGGCCTGCCTCTCGTAATAGCTAGGATCACCACTACTCAGTGTTTGCCATTGTATGATAAAATCACTGGAAGATTGGAGTGCTGGTCCAACCATTACCTAAATCAGGCTAGTAGATTAATTCTGATAAAATCAATTATAATTTCCATGCATTCATATTGGGCTAGAACCTATATTTTACCTAAAAAGCTCTTAAATATGATTAGATCGGCTTTTTTGAAATTTTTTTGGAATGGTAACATCCACATTAAATACCATGCATTTGTCTCCTTCAAAAAGATGGAAAAACCTATTAACAAAGGAGGATTAGGCATAATAAATATGACACAGTGGAACAAAGTTGTGTTTGTTAAGCGCATTGGCAACTTACTTAATAATATTGATAGCATTTGGGTTAAATAGCTGAGAAAAAATATTCTACATAATTAACACTTCTGGAGTATGAACCCTCCCCCAAATCTTAGTTGGACATGGATTAGCATTTTTAAAATTCATAATGAAATTATTCCTTTTTTCAAATATAAGCCAGCTGCATACTCTCAGATTAATTTCTGGGAGGATCCATGGATTGATTTTGGTGTTATTTTAAATAATTTGATCTCATACCAAGATAAGCAATTCGCTGGAGTTCATGCACAAGCTACTGTTAGCAATTGTATTGCTAATGAATGTTTCAACATGCCAAAAACCGATTCATCTACATGCTATACATTAGGGCGGAAGATCGATGCTTTTCCTCCTTTCAGTTCTTCTAGTGATAAGATAGCATGGAAATGGGCAGGTGATTCCTTCTTGATTAAACAATACATTTCCTTATCTGGTATTACAACTATGCTCCTTTGTACAGGGCAGAAAATTGTATGGAGTGGAGTCAATGAAGCTAGAGAGAACTTGTTCATGTGGAAGTTGCTGAACAATGCTTTTTTCACAAAAGTAAAACTCGTTTCCAAAGGAATCATTGTGCCGATTTTCTGCATTTTTTTTTACTGTGACTCTGAAACTATCGGCCATCTCTACTTCGACTGTCCACACATCAACGTGATCTGGAAGGAGGTGATGGCGAAAGCTGAAAGGTTTGACGTTAGAAGGGAAAGCCAACAAGAATGGAGCAGTATAAGAAATCACATTAACAAAGGAGATAGGAAAGCAAAACTTCTAGCATATGTACTAAAGAAATTCATCCTATGCATATGGAAGATTAGGAATGAAAGAATTTTCATTCTTCCTAAGGCCTTACAGAATGATCAGATGAGGAACTTTGTGATGCAAAAACTAAGGAATGGCATAGAAAACATGTCGCAAGTCTACGATCCAGGAATTTGGAATTAAGCTTCATTTTTATTCCTTATTTGTTTTTGTTGTGTCATGCTTCTCTATAATTGATAGTCTTTTTTCTCTGTTCTCTTTTGATTTCTTTACTCTTTGCTTTGTTACTTTGTACTCGTCTTTAGGTTATCAATAAAGTGGAAGGGGACCACTCAACCCTGTCGGCTTTGCCAAAAAAATACGTAAACGCTTATCTAAAACCATCGCATTATCTTTAATTTTTTTTAATAACCCATTGTTTATAAAACTTGGATTTTGTTATAAAATTCCTTCAAAAACCCTTTTGTAGATTCAACTAAGTCCTATCCCAAACTTGATTCCTTTCTTAATTGAATTCCAATTAAAAAATAATTAGTTTAACTATTATTAGTTTAAATAATATTTAACTTCATCGGTGACTAAATAAAAGTAGTTTACATTATTATTAACTAAAAATAGAATAGTTAATCTCTTTAAATAGTTATTAACTTTATTTGTGATAAAATAACTCAATAATTAGCTTTAAACAACGTTAATTAAAAGATAATTAACTTTGTAAGAAATCTTATTAAGTCTAGATAACTATTTGTCCAAACTATTACAATTAGACTAATTGACAACAAATTAATCCAATGACTGGTTTCAGTTTAAACAGTTGACTTAGTCAACTTGGGAACATCAGCTAACCATGATAACTGATTTCCAATAATCCTTCTTCTTAAATTAATTATTAATATAATCAATTTAATAATTTCGCTTAATTGTTTCGTAGAAACAATTACCCAAATTATCATCCCTTAGGTAAATTTCTGACTTACTCGCCTATAAAACATATTTAAAACATAAGAATTAACTATATAAAATATCTTATAATTACTTTATAAAAAAAGGTATGAATATTGATTTATTTGTAAAAGTTCTATTTTAAATAACTTATAAAAATATAAGTCAAAATCTTATTTCAGTTATAAAAGTAAATTTTATAACTTAAACTTCGTCAATTTGTCTGATGGAAAATCAACGTCTTAAAAAGTGGATTTTAGGTCAACTGCTGCCATTAACATAATCAACACTTTTTATTAGTTGATAACATGTCAATGTTGAATATTAATTCAACAATCAACATCCAAACAAACATCCAAACAAGATTTATTGTTACTTGTGTAAATAATTAATATATAAATAACATGAAATAAAATAACATACAAAATATTTTAGGAATCCACTTGGATCCCTCTAACTTGTTTTCCCTGCATCATAACTCATAATATTATTATATAGATGCATATGAAACAGAAATTTAAATCTAATGAATTTAAACGATGGAAATACAAATAAAGTCAATAAAGAACAAACGATAAGCATCCAAGGCATCCAAACATCCAATTTATACTAACAATTATAGATTATAATTAAATAAATTTTAACAAATCATAGTATTTCGGAAAGCGTGAGAGTTAACTCACAATTTGTTTTGATCGACGATTCACAGTACAAGAAAAATACCCTATTGCAACTAGCTACTTGCATTCGGCTACATAAATAGTTGCAGTAAATGATATTTAGGAACAGACCTTTCGTAGCAGTTGCAATAGATGATATTTTATAGTAGGCCTTTTCTTTCAGTTGCGAAAAATACATTTTTAGCAATTGTGTTTCTCTTCCAGCTGCAAAAACATACTTTTAGCAATTGCGCTTCCATAACAGTTGCAACAAACATATTATTTGCAACTGCGCTTCCAAAATTGTTACAAAAAATATCATTAACAACTGTTTTTGCCACTGCGATAATTGTATTTTTTTTACAACAGGCAAAGTCAGTTGCAAAAAGCAAACTTTTAAAAATTAATTTTCCCCAACTTTGGTAAACAAAATTACTATTAAATACGAAAGGAGGAACTGGTAAATAATATTTAGTTATAATATAATAAGTATGAAGTAATAATAATTAATTAATATGAATAAATAATTTAATAATTGTCATGGTTAGTTATTAATAGTGTGTAGATTATATTTAACAATTACCAATTATATTTAATAATTAATAATTCTAATTAACAACAATTATTAAATAATTGATAAAATATTCATAATATATTGGATTTAACAAATAATATTCAATTATAATTAAGAAATAAAACTACTAATAATTAAACGTATTATAATATTTTTTAATAACTTTCTTTTAAATATTTATTACAATATAATTAACTATTAGTAATTACACAATAATTAAAATTACAATTTAAAATAATTATTAATTGATAATAAAATTAAATCAATATAAAGTTTTATTTACAGTTAACAGTTCCATAATTAAATAATAATTTACAGTTAACAAACAATTTAAAATTAACGTCTACTATTAACATGAAAATGGGCTAACACCCAGAGATGTGTAGAAACACCTTTCAACTGTAGAAAAACAAGATTAAAAGTAGAAATAGCAGAAAAGCAAAGCAGAAAACAGGATTTATAGTGGTAAAACCGTTGTTTAGGCCTACGTCCACTTTGAATGCACACTTCATTGATTTCTCCATTACAAATTACAAGTTTGATCCCCAATTACAACAATTCTCAATGATTTACAATTGATATTTCAAATCAGCCATAGAAACACACACGAATCCCATAAATAGCAATGAAAATCGGACTTGATCTCTATAATTGAGCCCGATGAAGAAGTTCGATGATTTCTTGAGAAGAATGATGTTTGATAAGCTTGAGATCAATAATGGCAGAGCTTTGGCGGGAGAAATTCTAATCCCTTTTATTTGTGAGGTGATCGAGTATTTATAGGTGGAGGTTTGTATCTTCGAGCATTTGCATTGAGTTGTACACGGTCTATGCATGTCGACCGGCGATCCATGGAAGCCCACGCTCCATTCCCTCTACAACCGACCCATGCTTCATGTAAGCGCATGCCTACCGATTTCTAGACCTGGTGATCCACGGTCCACTTGTAGGCATGATCCATGCTCTATCGAATATGCATGCAACCGAACTGTGTGCAGATATATGCAAAGATTCAATCCATTTGATCGTTGTCACCTCGATCCATGGTATGTGTACAAACGGTCTATGATTGTCGACCCGACATAAAGCATGATTGATCCATGGTTTCTCTCGATCCATCCGGGTATGCTCAACCCGATCCATTGCATCACCGATCCATCCACTACATAAGTACACGATCCATGTGCTAAACATACATGCACAATCCATGCACTCAACTCATACTCAATCCATGCATTAAACACTCATACACGATCCACGCACTCGTACACAATCCATGTGTGTCGAATATACATACACGAACGATATATATATATATATATATATACACATACCTGATCATGTAAGCATGAATGACCCAGTCCATCATTAATTTTATGACTAATTCATCTCTTTTTCACGGATTGCACACTTCTTTATACTTTGCCTTGTGAGCTGTTTAATTGGATTAACATTTTCTTCTCAAAGTTTACGTTCTCTAAGAAAAATGTGTGCTTTGAAATTAACGGCCCTGATGACTCTTGATGGACCGCGTATGACCCCTATTAAATGGATCGTGACCGTCCAGAACTGATGGATCGCGCGCGTTGTACTACAGGCTGCTATATATTCAATTTTCAGATCTATTATTTTCAGTTCCACTTTATTTTCCAAGAACGGATTCTTAGACCAGAGCTTCTTCGAAAAAAATTCGTCTTCCCAAAATCTCTGTTTTCGCCATCGATCGATTCACATTAACGCCATCGCCAATTACTGGAGCACTCCAAACACCACTCGAAATCAAGCATCGCCACTCATTTGATCGGTTTGACCTTGATTGTGACTGTTTCCTTTAGATCTGTGTCACGCCAACTTGCCGATGCCGTAAACACTTTTGTCAATCGTAAGTAGACAGTTTCCATGCATCACCAATCACTGTAGGTGTCTATTCTTCCTTAGAGGTTTATATCGAATCAATTTTAACCTATCGGCTATTTTTAGGGTTTTAGGATGATGCAGAATTCCATTTCTAATTGCTAGTTTTGATGATCTGTACTTAAAATCGGATTCGACAACCTGTTTGTTGTGATAGAATTTGACCACAACTCTTGTATGTTTGATGCATTATGCTTTGAATTTTCCCTTCATGATTTGCGATTTTGGCATGTTGATTGTTCATGGCTGCGAATGATACGAGAATTTCTTGTTGATCGTGTATTCTTGATGGGTCGTGTGATTCGGGATTGCAAGTGACAGAATTCGATCATCGTTACTAGTGGATTGTGTGCTTCGACCGATTGATGAACTGCACGCCTTGGCCGATCGATGGATTGGGTCTGGAATTTGTTGGTCGATCGATCGACTGATTGATGGACCCAAAATTGCATCGTTATCTTTTAGTTTGAAAATGTTCATTGATATTGTTAATCTTTGAACGATCCAAGTTGATAACGACCAAACTAATTGAATCGACCTTTTTGTTGATGCCCTGTAATAACGAGAACACTTGCACCAATATGGGTGAATATTTTGTTGTCAATTGCTTACGCCATTGACATATTAGTTTAAAAAATGAAATGAATTCCTTGACTTAAACTGAATGAAGTGCCCATACAAAATTGTTTCGTTCAACCACTTATAACTTGTCGAACATCACTTGCATAGACACGACATTCTAAATTGAATTCGCGATGACGCTTGAGGTCCATTAATCGACACATGCAGACTATAGATTTCAAGCTTTGTTTTTAGTAACTTATATAACCTTGCACAACAATTCACACTTTAGGGAATGCGCGTCTGTAAATTATTTAAAAACGAGATTCCTTGTGTAGAATGGATACTCGATAGATGACCCCTCATCATTCATAAGAGATAACTACTTCTGATCAAACTGGAGCTTCTACTCAAGTTTCTAAAGCTAGAGCAACCGCAGCTCCAGTGTCCGAAGCACATCAGCCTTTTGCTGTTCCCCGTCTTCTAGATAATCCACTAGAGAGATGCTCTTTAATGCTATCTTAACGTGCTTTTAATAAAATATGTGCTCAATTTGGCATTCCCGAAACTGATGCAAGATTACCGGGGAAAGAGGAGGTCACCGATCATCCACCTTTTGGCTTTGTTGCAGTTAATAGACAAAAGTGCATGAGTGGAGTCATTCCTCCTTTCAATCTATTTTGGAAGATGGTCCTTCAGCGCTTAGCAATTGCCCCCTTTCAGCTACACCCGAATGGTTATGCCATTTAATATGGCTATGTGTGCTTTTTATGAGGACAGTTTGCTGTTTACCTACTTTTGAGGACATCTGCTATTTATGCGTATTCAAAAGGAGAAAATAACACTCTTCCATTGTTTTTGTTAAAGGCACTCGAAATCGTCAGCTTATCTTCGACTTACAAGATAGTGCTTCAGACATATGAACCAACTCTTTTATGTTCGATGCCTGGAGAGCTTTTGCAACATTATTTGGGTAATGAATCCCGTGCTGCCCTTACCAAAGGAAAAAAAATAGAATAGGAAGTAGCGTGCTTCTATGGTCGAAGCCAAGTCTTCTAGGGAGCATGTCCCAGATCCAGCTGTTGCTACTGTCGATACTACTTCCACTGATGCAAATGTTTCAGATCCCAAGCCTCATGTTTTGACTTCCACTGAGCCTACTACTAGTCCGAGAAAAAAGAAAGTGGCTGTTGAGGAAAATTCAAAGGGTAATATTGACTGTTGTATATAACGTTGTTGTATACATAATTATATGATTTTTGTTTGATGATAACAACCAAATAAATATTATTATTAAATGTGTTTGTTATTGTACTGTTTCATATATACATCACAGACAGAAATATATATTTCTATTTAAATAGAATACGACTGTATAGAAATTCAAATATTCAGACAGTATTTTATTTAAATAGAAATATTATATTCCAACATTTAAACAGTACATATTTTATAACTCCACTATTTATAAATATCAGTATTACATCTCATTTCATATACAATTCATACAATGTTCCTCACTACAGTACTTCACTCTGTCACTCATATACAGTTACACTGTTACATACACTTATATACATTTCACTGTTATCTTCTATCTTCTGTCTTCACAACTTACAGTCAGTCCAGTCATTCACATCTGTCACATGAAACAGAAACACACATAGTACACTGCAATAGAAATAAAACTGAAGTGCATACAAATATAAATTTAATTTTAAATTTTAATTGACTTAGAATTTCAGTGTGTTTCTCATCATTTTTCATGACTTGATCTGATTTATATATATATATATATATATATATATATATATATATATATCCATCTGTGTCTAGATAGCTTGTTATATTCATAGTGATACACTCTAAATACCACAAGGTTGACATTATTTCCAGTGATCGCAGATCAGCCTCAACACACTACATTGGTTTGCTGATCAGAACCAGTGTCATAATTAGCTGATTCTGAATAGCCACAACACAGTTATAGAGGGCTGTTGGTATACACAGTGTTGGAGCACATGCCAAAATGAAACTACAATGAATAGTGAACTCAAATGTTCAAGCAAATGATGCAATATGAACTAATCAAGATAGCCAAACAAAGTGTAACCAGCATAATGATGAACACAAGCACAAATGCAACAATACAAGTTAAGCACTTTTCATTTTCAAATGCAACAAACATGGAGCAATAAGACTGGTCAGAGAAGCTCAATGCATGTACACAATGGTTTGGTCAAATAGCAGCATACACATGCAACAATCAACATTTGTACAAGCCAGGTGAACAGGAAAGCAACAACCATGGAGCATCACAACATGGTTTAGCATGTGTGCAACCTCAAATTCATATATACTTGTGTATATGATCAGTAGTTCAAAGGTTAAAAATGGAGCAGCTTTATTCCATGGTCGAACTAGTTTCTATATTTAAAGTACATTTCAATATGGTCAAGGAAACATGCAAGGCCGAGCACAATACAAAGGATCAAATGCACAGTCTTATATTTAAATTGTCACGGTAGCATGCAACTGAATCAAAATGAAGTGCAAGCCAAGGAAAACTGGTCAAGATCATATGGTAAGTATCACAAGAATCTTGGCAAGACATGGGCTAAGACAGTTTGTTTCATTTGGCAGTAGTATAAATGAGAAGCAAATAGAATGGCATACACAGGAATATACTAAATGCCATGCAAACATTTATGGCTAAGAATAGTAAGAGAAAAGGTTTAAAGTCTGCATATTTGACAAGCAATTTTTAAGCAATTCCAAATTGGTAGAAACTCATTTTCAAGAATTAAATCAGAAAATTCAAGGAATCCAATTTTGGCAAGCATTTTATTGTCTCCAGAAATCAGAAATTGCATAAGTCATTGTAATGGAAATTTATTTTCTGGAAATCAAGCATTGTAAAATTAAAGGCAACATTTTTGGGATATTTTCTTTCCTAAAAATTCTTTAGCAAGCAAAATTCAAGAGGGGCCACAAATGTTTATGTCTAGAAATCATGCATGATACAGGGAAACAATCACTCATATATTGTTAAGTAAAATTTTCAATTAAGTTCGATTAAATCCAGTGATGACCTAGAAAAATTTCACATATATGTTTCATCAAGTTGGCCAGATCCATAGAGAGGGACGAGAACATGTCTAAATTCATCAACACATGCAACTCAATCAAAGCCGATTCAATCAATGGAGCCAAAAGAGGAAAATCGCAAAAAATCATTTTGAGTCATACGAGGAAATCTTAGTTAATTTGAGATTTGAAATCACTATTTATAACACCTATTTATCATCGACGCAAACCATCGAAAACAAAACTCATAAAATCGAAGAGCAAAATTTAATCAATTCAAGAACACTCACATTTCCAGAAGTTTTCGATCGTAAGAGAACATAGCCTAAATCGTGACCACGATCATCAAGAGCAACAAAGAAATCAGAGAAGCCATTTCATATATTTTTCTAGCATCACGATTTAGGGAAAATTATAAAACCCTAATCCCCAATTTGATTGGCTTCCATCTCTATTTTCAGAGGACAAAGCAATCGAGCAAGAGAATGAAGTGGACCGGGCTTTCTAAACCTATCATCTTTTATAAAGGGAAGGCTTATTTTTGAATATTATTGGACCTAGGGTTTTAGTTGTTTGTTTTTATATTCTCTTGTAAACCGTGTCAACAGTTTTGCTAGTGTTTGTAAAAAAAAACTAGGAATCTAGTTAGAGTTTTAACTGGCAGTTTACTAGAGTCCGTAAAAACTGGGGATATGGGTTATGGGTTATGGGTTTGTAATCCGGGGTAATCTAATCTAGAGGATATAGATCAGTCTAGGGTTTTGAGCGTAGGATTAGAATAGGAGCGAGGGTACGCAAGTTTACATGGTCTTGTAAGCGGAATCTATTCTATTACCTAGTAGAAACCTTAGGAATGCAGCAATAGGCAAGATTTTGCCAAAGCTGGGTATATCTGTGTGTCATTTATTTTCTGCATTTTTATTTCTACTGCATTCTGTGATATGATAATCTTTAAATCTCGTTAAAATTCAATAAACCCTATTCACCCCCCCCCCCCCTTTAGGGTTAATCTAGATCCATTAATGACAACGATGATGACCCAAATGCCTATGAAGTAAACATCAGAATCCCCCTCACCGTAGGTAAAACCGACATTGATCCAATCCTACTGGGTTTCTTATTCGCTCCATATGGGTATGATGAATTCTTTTATTATTATTAATTTGAATTAGGCCTGAATACTCCGAAGCCTTCTGCTATCGTGCTTGGAAGGATGGGAACTAAAATTATCTTCACTCCTTCTATTCAAGTGACAACAAGCGCTTTAACTATCACCCCTCCGCCAGGCAATCCTTCTTTAGCTCTTGAGTCCACCCCTGCTTCCACTTCTCTACCAGGGTCATATTTAAAGAAGATTGTTTCACTTCATGGTTTAGATGACCCAATCGTCTTATCTGGAGGGCGAATAGGAGATGTCGAAGATCCAGAAGAGAGCCCGTAGGAAGACGTCAAGGACTGTTCAGAAAAAGACGTTAAGTCTCCGTCAAAAAGGCACAAGTGGAAACATAGTGCCTATAAGAAAAACACATGTAACATAGTGCCTATAAGAAAACACATATCTTGCCTTCTCTTGACATCCTAGAAGATGATGAAGATGCAAGCCAGTCCATCATCAAAACTCCTACAACCAGACCTGGCAAACTCCCATTAAAGTCGGACAGCTCTTATAAAGGCGGGAAGAAGAAGGATTGAGGCTTTCAATTGCTTATTCTGCTTTATGTAGCATCCTTGTTTGTAATTTCTTTTGACCCGATTTTGTGTGAGTGCCGGTCCTTACTTTTGAACTTTTGTAAAAACATGCTTTATGAAATAAAACTGCTCTTTGTTTGTTGTACTTTAGCTTGTTTACTTCCATGTATTCACTTTTTGTTGAGTGCAAGACTCCACATTTTTGTCAAGTGCAAGTCTTTTGTTTATTGTGATGTCGTGATGAGCTTGTGGTATGTTGCTAAGCATTGTCCCATCCTAATGTGGATTTTGCCCCCATACAATAGGTTATCACGAATTTCATAAGCTAGATGTGATCAACTTTGTCAAGTTTCTTTGATTTTGATTAACGCAGTAGAAGCATTAACTTTATCGGCGATTTTTTTGCCTTTGCTAACGTGTTTGAAGCTTCTTAGCTTGCCCATGCACTAGGAAACTTGACTTTATTTAGCTAATCAGGTGCTTCCTCTTGGGTGTCTTTAGTTCTTGTGCCCCCTCTTGGGGAGGTATTATATTTTTATTTAGCCCAATTTCATTAACATATCGAGTAAATCGAATTTATCAACTTATTAGGTGCTCCCGGAGAGGTCTTTTGTTTATGTGCCTCACTTTGGGAGGGCTTTCGCCCCAGCGTGGGAGGACTTTCGCCTCACCACTGGAAAAATTTTGTTCATCCCAACGTTCGTCTACAATCCAATCGTGTAAATTAGGTGTCGGAGACTTCATTGGGCGCCCCCAGAGAGGTCTTTGGTTTAGCCCAACATTTGCGTACAATCCAGCCGATTAAATCAGGCAATGGAGACTTCATTGGGTGCCTCGCTTTGGGAGATCTTTTTCCTTTATGTTCTCTTGCCATGCTTTTCATCACTTCACTCTTAGTGACTCCCCCTTTCGATCTATAGGGCGGTGCAGTAATCCTCACATATATGTAATGTGATGTTTATGGCACTCAACACTTGTGACGTCATTGTTTGAATGTTATTTAGGGGTTACCAGGTCCTGTTGGGTCGTGCGTAAACAAGCGCTCTTTAGATAGCCTGCAATGTTAAATCGATTTTTTTTTATCAATTTTTGAATTATTTGACAAAAACTTGCAAACATATGATTGAGATAAGTTGGTGCATACTTTCATTTACAGAGATGATGTTCAATTACCATACCCCCTTTAAACATGGGAGGTTTATACTTGCAAGAAAATTTACAACAATTTTTTACAAGAATTGAACAATGCTTTAAGTAAAATATCAACGCAAATGGTCACTATTCCAGGCCCTTGGTATTTGGACTCCATCAACCGTCTTTAATTTGAATGTGCCATCCAAAAGCTTTTGCCTGATGATGTAAGGTCCTTCCCAATTAGGCCCAAATACTTCAGTGCTAGTCGTCACCCGCTTTAACACGAGGTCTCCAACTTCAAAGGTTCTCTATCGGCCTTTGGTGTTGAAGTGCATGGCTATCCTTTTGTGGTGTGCTGCAATCTGAAGCTCGGCTTCGTCTCTCTTCTCTTTATTTGATCAAGAGTTTCTAATTTTAGCTGCTCATTTTCTGCTTGGTTCAAGTGAATTCTTCGATGAGTAGAAATTTCCAATTCTACATGGATCATTGCTTCGGAGCCAAATGCCAAAGAGAATGGTGTGTGCCTAGTTGCAGATTTGTGAGTCTTCCAGTATGTCACCAAACCACCATTAGCCTACTCTAGTCGCTTTTTGATGGTTGACTTGATAATTTTATTCACTGCCTTCACTTTCCCGTTTGCCTGCGGATGGGCCATAGCTGAGAAGCACTTTCAGATCTTGTACTTGGCATATAAATTTTTGAATTCCTCACTCCCGAACTGAGTTCCATTGTCTACTATTATCTTCTGAGGTACACCAAACGTGCAAATAATTTTTTTTAACACGAAGTTAATAGATTTCTTTGAGGTAATGTTGGCAAGTGGCTCTGCTTCGGCACACTTAGTGAAATAATCAATGACGACGATGGCATATTTCATGCTGGACTTTGGTAGTCGGTAATGTTCAAATAAGATCAATTGCCCAAACAGCAAACGACCATGGGCTGACCATTTGAGTTAATTAGGTGGATGATGCTCATGAAATCTTGGTGAACCTTTGGCATCTATCAAACTTTTTGGTGTACTCTACAGAGTCTCGGTTCAACTCAGGCCTTCTTTTTGGCTAATGTTTGACCACCCAAATGTCCTCTGCACTCTCCTCTATGCAATTCTGCCAAAGTTGTCCTGGATTCCTCTCTGGTAACACATGAAAGCAAAGGCATAGAGAAGCCCCGTCTGTATAAACAACCATCCTTCAAGAGAAAGAAAGGGCTTTCTGTGGCAGCTTCTTTCATTTCTTTAGGTCTGTTAGGAGCATTCCATTGAGGAGGTACTCTTTTATCGGAGTCATCCACGATTCTGGATCTTCAGTAGTTTCCATGACCCAATCAACATCATTATCATCAGTGCTAAGATTTGAGAGGACCTCCACAAGCACTAATCCCAACAGTTGAGCATCTCATATGTTGGCATACTTGGCAAGTGAGTCTGCCTTAATGTTCTCTTATCTGGGAATATGAGTTATGGTGTAATAGTCGAGGTTGTTCAAGAGTTCCCAAGCTTTTGGCAGATAAGCAGGCATATTTCCTCCCTTGGCTTGAAACTCCCTTCGAAACTGACAAAAAACCAACTGCGAATCACTCAAAATCTACAAAGCTTTCAAATTTAATTCCTTCAATATTTTAAGTCCAGCGATCAATGCTTTATATTGTGCTTCAATATTTTTTGATGGAAATTCCAATCTAAACGCGTAGCATACTGAACGTCCTTCGGAATCTTTGGTACTACTCCTGCCCCTGAATAGTATTCATTCATGGCCCCATCGATAAACAACTTCCGCTGAACTACCGCTTTTATAAGCTCTTTCTCTTCACCACCTCTATCTGTGAACTCGACAATAAAATCTGCTAAGGTATGTCCGTTGATTGCTCTTCGGGGATGATATGTGATATTATACTGGCTAAGCTCAATATTCCACTTTTCAGGGAGAAGCATGACTTGTTTTAGCAGTTGATACGTGAGCACTTTAATAGAATGAGCTTGAAAATATGGCATGAGCTTCTTCGAGGCAATGAGCAGAAAATATGCAAGCTTCTTTAACTTGGGATAATTCAAATTGGCCCCGGTAAGCCTTTTCATGATGTAATACACATGTCGCTGAATATTCGAATCCTCTCGCACCAAGGCCGAAATCAAAGCATGGGACTATGTTGCTAAATATAGAATCAAATCCTCTGCATCACTGGGATTAGAAAGCACCGGAGGTGTCTCCATATGTTTGATTAGTTCTTCGAACGTCGTCTATCACTCTGAAGTCCATTAGAAATCCCTCTTTGACTTCTTTAGTGCATCAAAGAACGGAATACACCTATCAGTTGCTTTCAAGATGAATCAACTTAATGCAGCAACCTTCCCATTGAGGCATTGGAGCCCTTTCTTTGTTCTAGGAGACTGTACTTCTCTTAACGCCGAAATTTGGGTAAGATTAGCTTCAGTGCCCTTGCATTCACCATGAACCCTAGAAACTTCCTGGATGCGGCCTCGAATGAACACTTGAGTGGACTCAAATTCATGCCATATCTTCTCAAAACACTGAACATTTCGGCTAGATTCTCCATGTGACTGTAACACCCCACCTCCATTAAGGACACTCACAAAAGGGAATGCCTTAACTTTGGTGGAGCGTTTTAGTAGACAGAACAGAAATTTAAAAAACGGATAAACAATACTTGAGAAATTATAACTTTATTACAGCGGAAAAAAGAAATCAGTTTGGTTACATCTTTCCAGAAAAACTCAAGTACATAAATATCAGTCTTGTTCAGAAAATCATCAGAGTACAAAACTTCAAAATCATAATCCCCACAGAAGCTGCCATAAGGAGTCAAGCCATACTATAAGCACTCTAAGTACTTCAAGCAGAAGAAATATGGATCAAGCTAAAGTGTTCCCTCCATGGAAAACCTAGGGGGAAACGAAAGAAAAAGGGGCGAAAACAAGCAAGGTCAGACATAAAGTCTGGCAAGTCCAGTGACTTTCAGCATATGAACAGATAATAATAATCATGAAATGAAAATAAGCTGGATAAGAGATAACAGTAATAGGAGCAGCAGATGTACTTAGGTTAAACAGAAGAAGCAGAATAATATTACTTTTCATCTCTCTGCACTAATACTAGTATAACAGAATTAGGTGTCACCCTAGTGTCTAAACTGAAACAGAAACGGGAACAGAATAATTTCCATAGAAGAAAATGCTAGTAATGGGCCTTTACCACCCCAACTGAAATAGACAGAAACAGAATGCTAATAATGGGCCTTTACCACCCAAACAGAAACAGACAGAAACAGAATGCTAATAATGGGCCTTTACCACCCGAACAGAAGATACAGAAACAGAATGCTAATAATGGGCCTTTACTACCCGAACAGAAACAGACAGAAACAGAATGCTAATAATGGGCCTTTACCAACCGAAAAGAAGGTACAGAAACAGATTAATCCCTACGAAAACAGAATGTAGAATTAGGTGTACACTAGTAAATGGGCCTTTACCACCCGAACAGACGGTACCATGCAGAAAAGTGTTGCCACCCAACAGAAACAGACGGTACCAACAAAAACAGACAGAACTAAGTGTACCCTAAAACCCTACCCCAAGCGATCGGCTCCCTAATACATAAATACCCTGTGTCGGCTCCACAATAGGGTGTATCACTCCCTAAAGTGACAACCAATTGGCACAGACCTATTTACAGATGTCACGGTGTCTTATATCCTCAGAGGCAGACCGGGATCCATGCACGCACATGACCCGGTTGGAACGCACCATCAACACCCCTCGCCATTATCAGAATGAACCACTTATAATTAGTTCAGTAAGCGTGCCCGGACCCTACCTACTGTTGGGTCAAAGTTTTGGTACCAGAAAGAGTTACTGACTAATATGGGTCCCAAACAACAGATGACACAAGTGATTTCCCTCCTAACCTTGTGTCCCCAGACTAACAGATTTCAGATTAACTTGTTTACAAGTTCAGACATACAGAGTTCAGATCAACTAGTTCACAGATTAGACAAGTTTTCAGAATAACAGATCAGATATACAGATTTAACAGATTTATAGATTTATCTAACTTTGTAATTGGCCCTACAGATTCACGAAACGGGTTTGTTTAATTTATTATTCCAATTGATTTAACCCTATCCACCCAACACGTTTTAGACATCATATTTATCCCAGATTTGCATTAATATTAATGTACAGACCTCTCACATTAGGTCGATAGCTTGTGGCCGCTGGATATGCCAAGCGGTTCCGGGCAGACTTCTTCCACAAGCCAGACCTAACCTCGTGTCTAAGCATATTTTTAGTTATGCCTACGACCTCTCACATTAGACTGACAGTTTGCGGTCGATGGTTAAGCCGGTTGGTTCCGGGCAGGCTTCTACCGCAAACAGAGTCTAACCGCGTGTCATAGCCAATTCATTCCAATACAGATTTTTCAGATATCAGACTAATTCTGTTTATTTAACAGATTAAACTTCTGTACAAGTTACAACAGATTATTCGAGGTTCTATTAACAAGTTTTGCTCAAATTTTAAGTCGAGCCTACAGATTCACATACTTCAAATTTCAGCATTTCAGTTCCAACAGATTACGTCATTCAACAGATTAAACAGATAATAGATCTTGCAGATTAGGCTATTTAGCAGATTTAGCAGATAAGACAAATTAACATAATTAGCAGATTAGGCAATTCAATCCAATTAGCAGTTTAGGCAATATAACAAAACTAGCAGATTAGGCAATATAGCAGATTTAGCAGATAATAGATTTAGCAGATTATATATATCTAAAACTCTATTTACATATCTTGCCCAATCATAAATTTAGCCTAAACTTACATTCCTAAATCAAGGTCATAATTCATAATACAATATATGTCCCAAATTTTAGCCTTAATATTCCTATTTACAGTTCATGTCAATACTAGATTTAATATTCTAGTTCACCATTTATGTCCAAGACTAATACACATGTAAATCATTCTCTATTATGGCCAACTCAGGTTATGCCAACATATTTGCTATGCCAGATTTACTTAATTCAATGTCATAGGCAATAGTCTCATGGTCATGAATCATAGTCATAGGCAATAGTCTCATAGTCAATGAATCATAGTCATGGGCAATAGTCTCATAGTCAATGAATCATAGTCATGGGCAATAGTCTCATAGTCAATGAATCATAGTCATAGCCAATAGTCTCATAGGCAACAGTTTCATGTCCAATTATGCATTATTATTTCGTTCGTGCGTTAATCTCTTATGAGATTCGGCGCAGGCTCGTAGTAGCCTGGCTATAGAACAGAAAAAAGAAAGAGGTACAGAATAGTCACAGAAAAACATATCTGACAGATAAGAATATACATAATCATGTCACAATTATAATTACAGTTTATAGCGGAAAATAACTGTACTTGCCTTTTGTGGTTTTAAGAAAGGATAATAAGCCGTTGTTGATGCAGAAATGCTGAATTATTCTTCTTTAATTGTTGTCGTAGCTCTAAACTTGGATTTGAGATTTGATTTGGCTTTTAATTCTATTCAGGTTGGAAGAAGATTCATCAGTCCAAGTTTTGATTCCAGCAGGGTAGCGACGAAATTTTTATTTTTAATTAGAACAGAGGCAGAATATAGACAGAATGAAATGGTGTGGAGAGAATGAGGCTAGGGGTGAGTTTATATAGGAGTAGGCGGACGAATCTAGACAGAAACGAGACCGGATACATCACAATGAACCTGGTTAAAAAAACTGGGTTTCGGGAGCAGGTCGACCCCCAGGTCGACACTATGGTCGACCTGGTCTGGCCAGGTCGACCCTCAGGTCGACACTATGGTCAACCTGGCCCCTGGGAGGTCGACCTGGTCCATGGGCGGGAATTTTCCCGCCCAGCCTGTTCTGGGATTTTGAATTCGAATTTGAATTCGAATTTTCGAGCTGTTTTCGATTCTGAAATTCTCTGAAACTTCGGAGGGCCATATCTCCCTCATACGAACTCCGTTTCTCGAAAACTCGGACTCGTTTCCAAGCAGAATTTCAAGACGAACGAAATGGCGCAACCCGTTTCCCTTGATTCTTATTTTAAAATTTAATTATTCTCTAAATTGTTACTTATACGTTCACAGAAAATACGGGGTGTTACATTCTCCCCTCCTTAAAGGATTTCGTCCCCGAAATCTTCAAGTTGAGAAGAATGTGTCCTACCATCCAGTCATCCATCTACTCAACCATCATCCACAAGCATCCATTGTCCTTAGAAAACTTCTAATGTTGTATGAACATATGCAAAAGTGTGTGTATATGTTCCTTATTTAATGCAAAGATCAGGCGGTCCACTGATTCAGTTGACCTCCTTAATGCGAATTATGTTAGTGCCATGAGTCCAACATGTATGCAAATTTCCTATTTGATACATATCATTCTTATATGAGTGACAACCATTCATTTATATGCAACATCCATGTGATGAGTCAATCATTTTGCATCCACAAAAATTGAAAATGATCACACATCCATATGCAGTATGAGAGTGTTTTCGAGCCGATCTAGTGCCTAGTGTGTGTATATGCATCCACAAGCAACCACTTGCATCCACTTGCAACCATCAAACATAACATGTCTCAAACACATGTTTACATCCATAGGATTCCTATTTATAGGTCGAAGACTCGATTGATAGGATACAGTCGAGTGATGGGAGCGAGTGCAGATAAACAAAAACTTGGTTTCCATTAGACCTTGGTTGAGAGACAAATTCCGCTAAGTATCAACTCCGAAGACCGAAATCAACATCAGATTGACACCCAGAGGATTACCCTCTTTAGACAATGTCAAAACTAGAAATCTCAACCTTATCAGAAATATTCAGATATTTACAGATTACCGGTACATATCAGATTACTAAATGATTCTTAGAAAACTAAGCATGGGAAAATCCCACCATATCCCTCAAAAACCCAGAATGTATGCATTACAATCGATTTGATGCCTAACACAGATACCCTCAAACCCCAACCTATCACCAACAGATGAGTCGTAACCCCTATGGGGTTTGAGACTATAACCAGATCAGAAACAAGACTGGTATTAAAGTGCAGAGACTCGACTACGAAATCAGAATGCCATAATCGGAAAGAGTTCTAACTCAATAATCAGATAAGGAAACTAAACTCTCTACGGAAATTTTCCTACTTCTATCCTATCCACCAACTATGAGAGCATTCGCCTGCCTTCCCGAAGTAGGTCATGTCCTCTGTCCTTGCCCCCATTTCTTCAGGCAGTCTCTAGTGAAGTGTCCCATCTTACCACAGTTGAAGTGAGTGTCCTTCCTCTTTTAGCAATCCTTGTTCCGATGAGTCAAGCTTCCATAAGTAAAGCACTTTTCTCTTCCTTTATCTTTAGACTTTTCTTCTTCTGTGTTTCCTTTTTGCCTCCTTTGTGAACCAAGTCCATATCCATGAGTTTCTCATCCTTGGGTTGTGCTCCTTATCCAAACTCCCTTATTCTCATCTTTACTATCCGTGTGTAACATGTTGACAAGTCCCTCGGAAGCGGCCTTCATTGCATGGAAAATCCTACAAAGCTCGAAAGAAAATTAGCCGTAGGTGAGACTACCGCGGCTACAGATGGAAGTCGGGCGCTTATTTTCCCTTTGACCGGTGTCGTAGTCTTATCAAGCCTACAGAATCATGCCGCGATAAGGTTACCTCCTAGAAAGTTGGGAGCCCCGGAGAAAGAAGGAAACAAAGATTCAAACAGAGGATCAAAAGATAGATATATGGCTTTTGGGGATTATGCTTTTCAAAAATAATCTTTACTTTTGAAAATACTTCCTTTTAAAACCCTTTTGAAAATAGTTTTCAAAAACTTTACACAATCTGGTAACCTTCAGCTCTGATACCAAGTGTAACACCCCACCTCCGTTAAGGACACTCAGAAAAGGGAATGCCTTAACTTTGGTGGAGCGTTTTAGTAGACAGAACAGAAATTTACAAGACGGATAAACAATACTTGAAAAATTACAACTGTATTACAGCGGAAAATAGAAATCAGTTTGGTTACATCTTTCCAGAAAAACTCAAGTACATAAATATCAGTCTTGTTCAGAAAATCATCAGAGTACAAAACTTCAAAATCATAATCCCCACAGAAGCTGCCATAAGGAGTCAAGCCATACTTTAAGCACTCTAAGTACTTCAAGCAGAAGAAATCCGGATCAAGCAAAAGTGTTCCCTCCTTGGAAAACTTGGGGGGAAACGGAAGAAAAAGGGGCGAAAACAAGCAAGGTCAGACATAAAGTCTGGCAAGTCCAGTGACTTTCAGCATATGAACATATAATAATAATAATCATGAAATGAAAATAAGTTCGATAAGAGATAACAGTAACAGGAGCAGCAGATGTACTTAGGTTAAACAGAAGAAACAGAATAATATTACTTTTCATCTCTCTGCACTAATACTAGTATAGCAGAATTAGGTGTCACCCTAATGTCTAAACTGAAACAGAAACGGGAACAAAATAATTTCCACCGAAGAGAATGCTAGTAATGGGCCTTTACCACCCCAACAGAAACAGACAGAAAAGAATGCTAATAATGGGCCTTTACCACCCGAATAAAAACAGACAGAAACAGAATGCTAATAACGGGCCTTTACCGCACGAACAGAAGGTACAGAAAAAGAATGCTAATAATGGGCCTTTACCACCTGAACAGAAACAGACAGAAACAGAATGCTAATAATGGGCCTTTACCACCCGAATAGAAGGTACAGAAACAGAAACAGATTAATCCCTACGAAAACAGAACGTAGAATTAGGTGTACACTAGTAAATGGGTCTTTACCACCCGAACAGATGGTACCACGTAGACAGGTGTTGCCACCCAACAGAAACAGATAGAACTAAGTGTACCCTAAAACCCTACCCCAAGCGATCGGCTCCCTAATACATAAATACCCTGTGTCGGCTCCACAATAGGGTGTATCACTCCCTAAAGTGACAACCAATTGGCACAGACCTATTTACAGATGTCACGGCGTCTTACATCCTCAGAGACAGACCGGGATCCATGCACTCACATGACCCGGTTGGAACGCACCATCAACACCCCTCGCCATTATCAGAATGAACCACTTATAATTAGTTCAGTAAGCGTGCCCGGACCCTACCTACTGTTGGGTCAAAGTTTTGATACCAGAAAGGGTTACTGACAAATATGGGTCCCAAACAACAGATGACACAAGTAATTTCCCTCCTAACCTTGTGTCCCCAGACTAACAGATTTCAGATTAACTTGTTTACAAGTTCATACATACAGAGTTCAGATCAACTAGTTCACAGATTAGACAAGTTTTCAGACTAACGGATCAGATATACGGATTTAACAGATTTACAGATTTGTCTAACTTTGTAATTGGGCTTACAGATTCACGAAACGGGTTTGTTTAATTCATTAGTCCAATTGGTTTAACCCTATCCACCCAACACGTTTTAGACATCATATTTATCCCAGATTTGCATTAATATTAATGCATAGACCTCTCACATTAGGTCGGTAGCTTGTGGCCGCTGGATATGCCGGGTGGTTCCGGGCAGACTTCTGCCACAAGCCAGACCTAACCTCGTGTCTAAGCATATTTTTAGTTATGCCTACGACCTCTCACATTAGACTGACAGTTTTCGGTCGCTGGTTTAGCCGGTTGGTTCCGGGCAGGCTTCTACCACAAACAGAGTCTAACCTCGTGTCATGGCCAATTCATTCCAATACAGATTTTTCAGATATCAGACTAATTCTGTTTATTTAACAGATTAAGCTTCTGTACAAGTTACAGCAGTTTATTCGAGGTTCTATTAACAAGTTCTACTCAAATTTTAAGTCGAGCCTACAGATTCACATACTTCAAATTTCAGCATTTCAGTTCCAACAGATTACGTCATTCAACAGATTAAACAGATAACAGATTAGGCTATTTAGCAGATTTAGCAGATAAGACAATTTAACATAATTAGCAGATTAGGCAATTCAATCCAATTAGAAGTTTAGGCAATATAACAGAACTAGCAGATTAGGCAATTTAGCAGATAACAGATTTAGCAGAATATATATATCTAATACTCTATTTACATATCTTGCCCAATCATAAATTTAGCCTAAACTTACATGCCTAAATCACAGTCATAATTCCTAATACAATATATGCCCCAAATTTTAGCCTTAATATTCCCATTTACAGTTCATGCCAAAACTAGATTTAAAATTATAGTTCACCATTTATGTCCAAGACTAATACACATGTAAATCATTCTCTATTATAGCCAACTCAGATTATGCCAACATATTTGCTATGCCAGATTTACTTAATTCAATGTCATAGGCAATAGTCTCATGGTCATGAATCATAGTCATAGGAAATAGTCTCATAGTCAATGAATCATAGTCATGGGCAATAGTCTCATAGTCAATGAATCATAGTCATAGGCAATAGTCTCGTAGTCAATGAATCATAGTCATGGGCAATAGTCTCATAGTAATTGAATCATAGTCATAGGCAATAGTTTCATAGTCAATGAATTATAGTCATAGGCAATAGTCTCATAGGCAACAGTTTCATGTCCAATTATGCATTATTATTTGTCCCAAAGTTTAGCGTTCGTGCGTTAATCTGTTATGAGATTCGGCGCAGGCTCGTAGTAGCCTGGCTATAGAACAGAAAGAAGAAAGAGGTACAGAATAGTCACAGAAAAATAGACCTGATAGATAAGAATATACATAATCATGTCACAGTTATAATTACAGTTTATAGCGGAAAATAACTATACTTGCCTTTCGTGGTTTTAAGAAAGGATAATAAACTGTTGTTGATGCAGAAATGTTGAATTATTCTTCTTTAATTGTTGTCATAGCTCTAAACTTGGATTTGAGATTTGATTTGGCTTTTAATTCTATTCAGGTTGGAAGAAGATTCATCAGTCCAAGTTTTGATTCCAGCAGGGTAGCGACGCCATTTTTATTTTTAATTAGAACAGAGGCAGAATATAGACAAAATGAAATGGTGTGGAGAGAATGAGGCTAGGGGTGAGTTTATATAGGAGTAGGCGGACGAATCTAGACAGAAACGAGACCGGATACATTAGAATGAACCAGGTTAAAAAAACTGGGTTTCGGGAGCAGGTCGACCCCTAGGTCGACACTATGGTCGACCTGGTCTGGCCAGGTCGACCCCCAGGTCGACACTATGGTCGACCTGGCCCCTGGGAGGTCGACACTATGGTCGACCCCCAGGTCGACCTGGTCCATGGGCGGGAATTTTCCCGCCCAGCCTGTTCTGGGATTTTGAATTTGAATTTTCGAGCTGTTTTCGATTCTAAAATTCTCTGAAACTTCGGTGAGCCATATCTCCCTCGTACGGACTCCGTTTCTCGAAAACTCGGACTCGTTTCCAAACAGAATTTCGAGACGAACGAAATGGCGCAACACTTTTCCCTTGATTCTTTTTTTAAAATTTAATTATTCTCTGATTTGTTACTTATACGTTCACAGAAAATACGGGGTGTTGCAGTGACCGCCACCTTCTTTGACTTAACAAGCATATTATCGACATAAACTTTCATCGTCTTGCTGATTTGTGACTTAAACATCATATTGACAAGTCGCTAGTATGTTTTGCTTGTGTTCTTCAACCCGAATGGCATGACTTATAGCAATACAATCCCACATCTGTGATAAAGCTCGTGTTCTCCTAATCTGGCTCGTGCATCATTATCCGATGATATCCCGAATAAGCATTCATAAACAATAGCAATTCGTGCTCTACCGTCGAATCTAGCAACTGATCAATTCTAGGTAGCGAAAATTTATCTTTAGGGCATTCCTTATTGAGATCTGAGTAATCTATGCATACACGCCATTTGCCATTCGACTTCTTCACCAGGACATGATTGGATACCCAGTCTGGATATATTGATTCTCGTATGAAGCAAGTTTCCATCAATCTATCCACTTCTTCTTTCAGAGCCATTGACCTTTCTAGATCTTGAATTCTTCTTTTCTTCTTTACAGGTGCAATGCGGGGTCTATATTCAATGCATGAACTTCCGCTTCAGGAGATATGCCACACATATCGGCATGACTCCAGGCGAAGACATCCAAATTAGCTTTCAGAAAAAACAATCAACTCTTTCTGCAACTTTTGGCCCAATTTAGATCTGACATTAAATATAAGATAAGAATTTTTTGTATGAACTATAATAAGTATCATGATCTCCGCAGGAACAGCTTGATTCTCCCCTGCACGGGTTTTTCAAGATCTATTTCTTTCTAAGCCCTACTATGCTCACCAGTGCAGGGGCTATTCTTTAGTTGCTATAAGACATTCTCACAAATGCGGAGAGACCACTCCACATTCTTCCCCTTATCTTTCTTCTTAGCTTCTCTTAGTTTGGTGATGTAACATTCCCTGGTAGTATTATGATCTCCTCTTACCACATCAACACGTTTCTCCATTGGAAACTTCATCGTTAAACACTGTGGTGTTAGTGCAATTTTAAAATCAGCCAAAGTAATTGTTCCCATGAATGCATTATATGCTGAAACTTCATCTACGAGCACAAAATTTTGCTTCAAGAAAGCCTTCCTTTCTCCTTCTCCTAACTCCACAAGCAAGTCAATCAGTCTAATCGGCTGCTTTAGCTCGCTCATGAACCCTTGCATTTTCATTTGATAAGCTTGCACATTAGTCATTAACAGATTCATGAAATTGAACGTCATTCGGAAAAGGATGTTGACAGAAGAACCACAATCAACTTGCACCCTTTTGACCATCGGCGAACCTATTCCGACTGTGGCCACTATGGGGTCAAGAGTTGGACGCGTTCTGCATCTTTCTCTCTGAACACTATATATTCATAAGAGATTTTCTGCTACTTTACGGGAATGGTATTGCTAAGGATCAAGCATTTTCCTCTTTCAGAGTGTACTTCATAGGTATATCTCTCCATCTCCCCCAACTCTTATCCGCTGGATAAGGACCACTAGATATGGTATTTATCACCAGTTTCTTATTATTTTGTGCTGGAACTTTATCACTTGGACCTCGTTGATTGGCAGGTGCACTTTGCCCCTGAGGAGCTAGAGAATGATCCGCAGCTTGTGGTTTCCTGACATACTGCTGCAGAAAATTCTTCCTAATCAATTCTTCAATCAATCTCTTTAGATTTCGACATTCATTAGTGTTGTGACCAGGCTGGTTGTGGAAATGACAGGATCTTCCAAAATTGCTTCTTTATCTCCTACTCTTATTGGTCGTGGAGTCGGATAATATTCTTCCTATTCTCTGGGATACTGCTTAAAAGGGTTCAACTCTTAGGATTAGAAAAAGTGAAGACTCTTGTTATCCTTCTTTTCCTTCCTTTCGTTTTCTCTTTTCTGCCCTCCGGCATTCTTCTTATTGCCCTGACTATCATCGCCTTTCTTATCCTCCACAGTATTGCTTCTAGCGATATTTCGGGTGGTAAAAATGTCTTCTAGCGATATTTCGGGTGGTAGAAATGTCTACAGCTCGAACCAATGCCATTAGTATCATCCTGGGCTTTGGATTACCGACCTCTGTCATAGCAGTACTGAAGCGACTAAGATAGCCCCTCACTTT